>CP129451.1:475000-1860000 GCA_030445155.1 Quercus variabilis
CGTTTCTTTGAATTTTGTTATCATAATAAATGCAAGGTAGCAACTTATAAGCATTTGTGGTGTGATTTATGAAATGTGATTTGCCCATTGTTGGCTGAATTTTTGCAAGATTGTGAAACAAAACTTTGTTACTGACTGAATAGCATTGATGTGGTGTCAAACTTGGGCTCTTCAACACTTAAGTTAGATATTGATCTTAATCATTCGATGTGCACTTGGTTTATGAACGATGCTTAATAATTTTGAAATTAATTAGACTAAACGTGTTACATTTTGACAAAAGAATATGTTAATAAAAATGTTTGAATTATCACAGAGTAATATTAAAGATAATACAAATTTTGCTACATAAAATTTAGAAACTAATATATCAAATTTTAAATTCAGCACAAAAAATATTTCAATTATGTTATTGATGTGGTACCAATCAAATTCACTGTTACAACAATTTATAAAATTTTTGTAGTAACATTGATAATAGTTTTAATATTTCTCATATCATCTAGAAAATTTATTTGTTGAAATTGTATGTTGATGAACAAAATTAGATCTCCCGTCAAAGTTCAAGTGTGATATTTATAAAAATCCTTAAATAGATGTGAAATTGTCATTGCAGCCATCATATCATGGATTAAAAAATGTTGGTTCACAATAATTGCATTATCGATTTAGATTATGGTCCTTAGATTTTTTTTTTGTTTTTGGTATATCTAACTAGATGGCACTGTTATTTGTTGAAATAGTAAATTGATGGAAGTTCAAGTGTGATATTTATAAAAAGAGAAAATCCTTAAATAGAAGTGAAAATGTCGTTGCAGCCATCATGTCATGGATTAAAAAAGGTTGGTTCGCAATAATTGCATAATCGATTTAAATTATGGTCATTTGATACCCCACTATTTCGAGAAAGTATATGTTGTTTCTGAAATTCCAACTCAGCATCTATATAGTGTTTCTAGGTCCAATAAGAAATTGACACATGTATTAAAAATTACAGATCAACAACTCGGTTAACCTATTTAAATAAATAAATCTCGTTTCATACACTTTTAATTTCTTTTTTGAAAGTTGCACCACCTCCATTAAAAGGTATTGGAGTGAAATTTGAAATTTCCTTAAACTTTAGTATTAACTCGTGTTTAACCCGCGCAATGCGCGGGGTCATTTTATGAATTAGAAAACAATCAACTTAATATATTATATTTAATGTGATGGTAAAATAGGGAAGGGGGTGGATGGTTAGTTGTTCAAATAATGATGTTAATGTGTAGGCCTTCTTCTAAAAGACAGACATAACTTAACATCAACACATGATCTAGAGAAAATGTTAATTGATAATGCTGTGGGTTCGAGAGAATATAGTTATTGAAGTATGAAATAAGTAGAAGAGAAATTTGGTTAATAAAATCAATTTGTAAAGAAAAAAATTTGTTGCAAAATGTGTAAGATACATTACTTATCAATCTATTTGTTTATTATTTTAAAATGCAGTAATTAATCCAAAAAATTCCATAATTCCATTTACAAAAAAATTATTATTACTATTCATTCTAAAGTATGCATGTTGAAATCTAGTTACAAACACAATCGATATGCGTAGTATTCTCTCATTGTAACACACACATATTTGCTTTAAAATAAGTATCTGTAAATCAATCAAATCTTTGATACCCCTTTGTAGTTTCAACTTTGTGATCATGCCTCATTGGCTGCTGCACACAAACTTTGAATGTATTCTACAGTGTTAAACTCAAAGAATAAGAGGTGTCCTCCAACCAAACATGATCTACAAAATGAATTACATGCAATTTCTGTCAACTTAATAGCAATTACATTCATTGTTTTATTAAAGGAAATTCACCCACCAACAACCATAAAGTTGGAACAACAAAATACATTTTCTGCATTTATCTACCATTAAAATAAAATACATTTTTCCTTCTTATTCTCTATCAGTCATATTACACATTCTCTTTCTTTTTCTTTGCTTCAAATTCAGGTCCCCAAAAAGAAAGTTATTAGATCATGCTGTTAAAGATAACAGCAAATCAAGTGTCAAGGAAAATTATAATAAAATTGTACAATAGAAATACAACTTCACATTTCAAGATACACTTTTAAAACATTAGCTATGCTCATACATTAGCTGACAGACCTACACTAACAGATCATACATTATCTATGCTCATATATGAGCTAATAGACCTACACTAACAGACCATACATTAGCTATGCTCTTGTTAAATTACAGCAGCTAGCATCACTACTATTCTTGCATCAGCTTGGATCACAGCTCCTGTGTTGCACCAGCTCCATGAGATAACACTAAAGCTATACCAATCAGCAAAAGTGAGAGTACATATCCAATGCGTGGTAAGTAATAAGTGGCATGCCACAGTGAAAACTTCAGAAACAGTCAAGATTTCAGTTTACTTGCCAAGTAAAAAAGGAAAAAAACCGCTTCTTTAATGAATAAAGATTTCAGTTTACTTGCCAAGTACAAATTGATGCATCTTCGAATACAACATGGTACTTTGGTTACCAATTGAGACTTGAACAGAGTGACAATCTAACAAAGGGGCAAATGAAAAGATGGGAAAAAAAATGACATCAACAATGAGAGATGTAAGCAAGAATCTACCTAAAAAACCCTCTCTCTATAACTGAATTTTAGCAACCAACAATAAGAAACTGAAATCTTGATATATTATAGCACTTGCAATTCATGTTGATATAAGAGTCTTAGGATGCTTTGACTATCCTATGACAAAAATTAAAATTGAATGGAAAAAGATGGCATAAAGAAACTGAAACAAATCCTCCAGCAATGAGAAAACCATAACCTAAATAAAGAAAATTTAAACTCTCACAATCTGAAATAAAACAGAAAATTAATTAAATAAGAAAAAGGTATGAAGAAACGAACTTGATGCATAATTTGGAAGCACTTTTTATGTTAGAATTAAATGATTTCAAATTTAAAGGGCAAGCGAAAAGAAAAACAAAATCTTGCAAAAATCTGCCAAACAGGGGAAAACGTTCTAACCAAATAACAATAATCGACAAAACAGAATCCAAAAAATTGGAAAAATAAAATGGGAAATCAGGTTACCTTTAACCTTGATTCAATAATTTTTTTGGCATAATGACTCCTAGAAATGTATTACAAAATTTAAAAGATAAGTGACTGATGGGAAGCCAAAACTTTTTTTCTCATCAAAACATAGTCACTAACCAAATTGAGTCTTAAGAATTGAAAGTGGTCTCTACCATATTTAGATGCATTTGGCAATCATAAGATCATAAAGTATTGTTTTTTTTTTTTTTTTTTAAAAATTTTAACTGTAATGTAAACTTCTAGACATATAAAATTTAGGTATAAACAGCACTTCACGTGTGGGAATCACTAATTTTTTTTCCGTAAAGCATAAATCATGCGTTTTCAATGCTTACACAATATCACTAATAGAACTCAAAACCATCAAAAGCAAGACAATGTAATCATTGAGTTGAATTGGAAAACCTCACAAACACAAATTTAGCAACTTGATTACAAAACATAGCAGACAAAGAAAATAAAAGAGAATTCTATCTATTTGGCTATCGGAAGAAGATTGAAAAAGATTAATGGAATCATAATAGGGTTATAGGCCAATTGAATCCATAACAAAAACCAATTCAAACCCATATACATCAATTGGGAAAATTTAACCGAAAATATGAGATAAGCAGAGGAAAAATCGGTCTATCCTAATCTTTCAGTTTGATTCAGTAACTCTTCTTAGAAAACACCCAAATATCTTATCTGAAAGAGAACTCCGTAAATTTGTGCTTCAACAAAAGGATGGGAAAAGGAGGTTTCTTAAATTATAGAAAATAAATTGAAGTTGTAATCTGGCTTGAATTGAAAAATGTGCAGGATTGATACCATTGACTGCTCATGGGACACCAAGACTGAACTGGTTCAAAACATATTTTTAAATTTATCCATTTAAAAAATATTAAATTTCTTAATACTCTGCATCTCAAGAAAAAGAATAAATATGCACAAATTTAGGAGCAAGCATTGTTCTAAAAAAATTACTTAGAAACATATGGATTGTGGGTAAGAGTTCTGAAGACTTTTCCAAAAGGCACCATCTCTAGATAAATGGTAAAATTTATAATATTTGACCAAATAAAATAACATCCCAAAACAATAACTAAATATATCTTTCTTTGTCACTCTTGTAAACAACATCCATCCCATATAGCATCTTGCCAAAGACAACATGGCAGTCCATAAAAATAAAAATAAAAAATAAAAAGACAACATGGCATTCCATCCAACCTTTTAAAGGAAACAAAAAGAAAGCACTAAGAAGGAAAAAAAAAAAAATCCAGGCTATAAAAACTGTGCACTAAACAGATGGTACAAATTATCATTGTTCAAATACATTTTAAAAATAATATAAAAAATCCACCACACCATTAATACAGCCAGCAAATGTCACCAAGTCTTAGTCTTCTTCTCCTATGTTATCTCATGTAAAGATATTGCCTTAAGGTGCACACATGTTGCTAATTCAACACATGGACACTCAATTTCATGTAATGAGTCTACCCACACTTAAATATGAAAAAAGATCTTGATCTACCTTAATCAATAAAATCTTCAAATTAGCACTTGAATCAAACCATTCACTTACAACCAACTTCTTTGAGAACAACACTACTTATTTAATAGGAAAAACAACAGCCTGAGCCTATATGCAAAAATGACCGAAATTAAGATGGATGCACGGAGTTCCAAAATAACTCAACAAAACAAAGTATTCAACAGTATGAAAGATAGAGGCTAACAATTAAATAGATACAAATATAAGATACCAAAACTTGTAATAAATAATTTGCCACTATAGCAACTCAAATCTTACAAACATGGGTGGGGAAAAATGCTAGAGATCACAAACAAAATATAGAAGAGCTCTATTTGAAATTGAAAGTTTCATTCACAGAATCATCACAAATAGTAACTGAAATCCCTTAGAATCAAGAAAATTTAAGCTGTGAGGTAGACTGAAAAGTAAAGCCTAAAAAAAGGATTTTTATTTTCAAAAAATAAACCAAAGAGAACTCTAACAATCTAATTTTGCTTAGAACTATCCCAAATACATCAATCAACAAAATGTAATCCAAAATATCAGATAAATAGAGGGATAGTAAGGCCGTCCTAAGGTGAAACAAAGTCTACAAAAAGAAGCTGAAGTAATCATTATAAGGAAGTTGATCACAAAGCATGACTGCAACAAAAAAACACATAACAATTTTACAGGTTAGTTGAAAAAGAATCATTGAATGCCTTTTTTTTTTTTAATAGAAAAAGCTGTCTAAAATATGCAAAAACAGAAGAAATTCAAACAACGAATACATAATAGACAGAATTATCAGATAAACAAAGGAAAAATTAGGCTTTCCTAACCTATCAGTTTGTTCCAGCAACTCTGCTTGCAGATTACTCAAGTTTTGTACTTGACAGAGAAATGCAGCAAATCTGAATTTCAACAAAATGACAGGGTAAGAAGGTTTTCTATAATTTCAATAACACAGTGTCTAACAATCTGTTGGAAGGTGTATAGTAATCAATTGGTTATCAATTAACTTATTTATTTTTCAAAAACCCAGTAATTAATCCAAAAAACCATAATTTCACTTAGAAAAAAATTATAAATTACTATACACTCTAAACTTTCAGATTTTAAAGCATCCAAGTATTAAAATCAAGGGCGAAATCCCTAATGTTACTAAAACTTAAAACCAAAAATAATAATTTCAAACCAAATCATCCATAGAGAGAGAATAAACCCATCATTACACACTCTAAACTTTCAGACTTATAACCATCCAAGTTGAAATTTGGCCATTAAAATCAAGGGCAGAATCCCTTATGTTACCAGTACTTCAAATCGGAAATTATAATTTTTCCATAGAAAGAGAGATAAACCCATCTATATTTCAAAAGGAGTCAAAGAAAAACCCTAGAAAATTCGGTATGGAGGAAATTTTGAAATACAGATATATTGAAAAGGAAGATGGTAATTCTTGTAGTACAAACATCTGGTTTTAAACTAAAAACATATACATATTGGAGATTTAATATGCTAATTCGAAAAGGAAAAGCAATAGTGAAAAGTTTCAGAAAACCAAAACAGTATTTGAAGAAGAAAAGAGTACGCTAACCTTTAGGAAAATTTTGTTGCAGAGGAGAGATGAGGCAAAGCAGCAGATCAGATGGCGATGGCCAGCCATCCTCTGTAACGCAGTAGCGCTAAACATCTTAAAAAAAAAAAAAAAATAGAGCACCCAAAAAACATTTAATCTACTAAAGAGCATATTTAAGAATTATAACCTCCTCAAGAAATTTCTGTCTCCTAAAGAGGCCTCTGCCATCCCCTTCATCGCCATCATCAAAGTAATCATCTTCATCGCCATCGACATCACCACCACCATGATTTATTTTCTTTCCAATATCTCCACTACCTTCGCCAATTGCAGTCTGGAATTCCAAAAGTATTAGTCATGTTGCCCAAGAAAATAAACAATTCACATCGCAATATGTTTAAAACAAATTGAAGCAGTAACTTTCAGTTAATTGGTTAAAGGTGTTTTAACGCTGCCAAACAGATCAAAAGGTGTTTTCCAAATCAAAACCCCCCCCCCCCCTAAAAAAAAAAAAAAACTATGAACGTAGATATTAGAAAACAGGGAAAGGCTTAGTGATATCAAAATAAATCGAAAAATTGAGAAAACAAACATTTTCATGGAGAACCCAAAAGCCCGAAACAAAAAGGAATCAAAACCAAAATCAAATCTAAACCTTTCCAACAAAAAAACTCAATAAAAAGTAATATTTCATACCCAAATCTAAAAAAATAGAGGAAAACGTACCGGAGCCGGTTCCGACGATCTGATGGTGGCAGATATATAGCCTAACGGTGTTGATGCCCATAGATTTTTCTTTCTGCTTGCACCGGTGCTCTAAGTCTGGCGAGGGAACGGAGAACTCTCTCTGCCTCTGTATTTCTCTGTCTCTCTTTTCTCTCTCTCCCTTTTCTCCGTGAAGAATCTTTCTTTTCTTTTCTTTTTTTTTTTTTTTTGTGTTTTAAGCGGTTGGTTTCCTTTTATACTAAGAGGCTCCCAAACAGTGTTTTAACAAAGTGAGTCTTTTTGTTTTTGGTTTTAAGCGTGGCAGATTTTAAGAGGCCAAACGTTGTAACGTGCGGCTGTTTTATTTGAAAGTTGGCAACGTACGGTTTTTTTAAAGAAGAAATTGTAAACGTGGCAGTATTTTAAGGGGCTTTTTTTGCTAACGTGTCAGCACCTTATTAAAAGCTTCTGCTATTATATATAGTATTAGATGATACTTTTAAATGAAACAAATTAGCCTATACTCTTTCTTAAAAAATAATAATAATAATAATAATTAACATTAGCCTATACTTTCTTAGGCACACTATGACTTCTCAAATAGAAAGTTATACTAAAAAAAAAAAAAAAAAATCCAAAACTTAGTGGATAGAAGTGTCATTTTGCTCATAGTTTGGGTACAAAACCCTTGAATAGTATTATGGAACCTATTTTTAATATTTTTTATTGCGTGAACGGTGCTGTGAACAGTGCGTGAACAGTATTTTTTTTGTCTCCTGCACAGTGAATTCATGTGCCTTTACTGTTCACTCGTTGACCCAAAAAAAAAAAAAAAAAAAAAAAAAGAGGGAGAAAACACAAGGACAAAACATGCCGCAGGAAAACCTTGAATCCGAACGGGGTCTTTGTTGTTGAGGGAAACTTCCTCCTAATTTCCCATACCACCTACTTTTGTCATCTTATCCCCTCTCTAGTTCTACAAATAATTTCCATGATCGAACTGTTCAATTTTTTTGGCAAATCCTTCTCTCCATCTCTAATGTCCACAGAATCATTTTTTTTTTTTCCTTCGGTTTCGATTGATTGAGTCACTAAGAACATGTTTGAACCAATTTTTTTGGTCATTCAATTTCTGTCACTCATCACTCTAAAATACCATGTTTATTTGGTACTATCACTCACTTTCCATCACTCAATATTTTTCACACTATTTATGGACCCCTTACCTGTCACACGATGCAGGGTTTTTTTTTTTTTTTTTTTGCGGGTCTCCTATGAAAAAAAAAAAAAAAAAAAAAAAAAAAAAAAACCGAACAACCAACTTAGGTGAAGAAAAAAAAAAAGGTCTAAAGGCGGTCAAAAGGGGCGGCTGAGTATTATCTGCGCGTCCCCCTTTTTTTTTTTTTTTTTTTTCAGTTTTTGTTTTATTTTATAGTAGTATGCTTACAATCTATATGAACGCGCCCTCTGATCAACTGTTGCAAGAAGAATTAAGCATATTCCGTAATAAAGAAGCCCGTAAAAAAGCTGCACATGACAAAGAAACAAGTGACAAAGCTACCCATGACAAAGAAGCCCATGACGAAGAAGCTCATGAAAAAGCTGGCCATGACAAAGAAGCCCGTGAAAAAGCTGCTTGTGACAAAGAAGCCCGTGACAAAGAAGCCCGTGAAAAAGCTGCCCGTGATAAAGAAGCCCGTGACAAAGGTGCCCGTGACAAAAAAGCCCGTGACAAAGAAGCCCGTGACAAAGCTTTATGAGAGAGATTCATACTCTACTTATTTTATGTATATGTTAACCCACTATTTTTCTCCTTTTTAAGATCATTTTCGATGGCCACCGATAAGGAACCATTTCCTTGAATTTTGTTATCATAATAAATGCGAGGTAGCAACTTATAACCATTTGTGGTGTGATTTATGAAATGTGATTAGCCCATTGTTGGCTGAATTTTGCAAGATTGTGAAACAAAACTTTGTTACTGACTGAATAGCATTGATGTGGTGTCAAACTTGGGCTCTTCAACACTTAAGTTAGATATTGATCTTAATCATTCGATGTGCACTTGGTTTATGAACGATGCTTAATAATTTTGAAATTAATTAGACTACACATGTTACATTTTGACAAAAGAATATATTAATAAAAATGTTTGAATTATCACAAAGTAATATTAAAGATAATACAAATTTTACTACATAAAATTTAGAAACTAATATATCAAATTTTAAATTCAGCACAAAAAATATTTCAATTATGTTATTGATGTGGTACCAATCAAATTCACTGTTACAACAATTTATAAAATTTTTGTAGTAACATTGATAATAGTTTTAATATTTCTCATATCATCTAGAAAATTTATTTGTTGAAATTGTATGTTGATGAACCAAATTAGATCTCCCGTCAAAGTTCAAGTGTGATATTTATAAAAATCCTTAAATAGATGTGAAATTGTCATTGCAGCCATCATATCATGGATTAAAAAATGTTGGTTCACAATAATTGCATTATCGATTTAGATTATGGTCCTTAGATTTTTTTTTTTTTTTTTTGTTTTTGGTATGTCTAACTAGATGGCACTGTTATTTGTTGAAATTGTAAGTTGATGGAAGTTCAAGTGTGATATTTATAAAAAGAGAAAATCCTTAAATAGATGTGAAAATGTCGTTGCAGCCATCATGTCATGGATTAAAAAAGGTTGGTTTGCAATAATTGCATAATCGATTTAAATTATGGTCATTTGATACCCCACTATTTCCCCCCTTTGAAGGTCATTTCCAACGTATTAATAAGGAACTGTTTCCTTGAATTTTGTTATTGTAATATACGAGCAAATAGTAACTTAAAACTGTCTGGGTTTAATTCAAAAAATGCGAATAGCTTAGTATTATTTGGACTATTGCAAGATTTTAAAACAAAACTTTGTCACAAGCTAAATAGTATCGGTGTGGCTATGGGCTCGGACTCATACTTAAGTCAGATATTGACCAATGTAATTATAATCCAAATTAAAACGACATGTGGTCTTCAGATCTAAAGCCCAAGAAAAAGCACCGTTTTGGTAAGCAAGCACCCAAAACGCACGCACAAGGAATTAAGGATGACATCAGACGCAGAAACAGAAAACCCACCCATTCAAACCACCGCCGAACCAGAACCACCACAACCGCGGCGGCCCTTCTGCCCAAAGTGCAGTAGACCCAACAGAGTCTGTCTCTGCGAAACACTCCCGGCTCAGCCCATCCCAACAAAGACCCATATAGTAATCATCCAACACCCCCACGAGGCTCGCCACAAGCTCTCTACTGTACCACTCCTCACCAAATGTCTTCTCAACTCAACCACCGTCGTCACCCGCCGCCTCCGCCAAGGCCTCTCTCCTCTCCTCGATCAATCCCCACCCGCCGTTTATCTCTTCCCTCCAACCCCTTCCTCACCCGCCGTCACTCTATCCCAATCACAACCCCAACCCCAAAACGACAACGACGATGAGAATGCCGTTTTGATCGTGTTCGATGCGACGTGGAAGCACGCGAGGGAGATGGTGAGGGCGAGTGAGGAGTACTTATCGAGGTTCGCGAGTAGGGTTTGTTTGGAAGGGTACGACGAGAGCGTAGGTGGTCGGAGTATTTATGATTCGGATTCGGAGTTGATTCTGAGGAAGGAGCCGTGTGGTGGGTGCGTGAGTACCATGGAGGCAGTGGCTAGGGCTCTCAGGGTTATTGAGCCTAATGGGCTCTACATCGAGGCCCACTTGTTGCGGGTTTTGAGGGACATGGTTAGATTGCAGGCTCGGTACTTGACGACCAAGCCCATCAAGCCCAGGCCTAAGTTGGAAAAGAAGAAGGCTATGCAGATTGAAGAGAAGGAGAGTGAGAGTGAGAGTGAGGAACTGTTGGATTTCAAGAGCTGACAAAAGTTCTGTTTGTTTTGATCGTATTGTTTGACTAAAATGAAAAGAGAAATGTGTGTTGGTTTTAAATTTTGATTATCCAAAAAAACTCTAATCTTTGTATTCGTGTTTTTCTTGTTTAGTTTAATTTAGTTTCAATTCATATATGGGAGTCATGTCGTGTTTATTTCACTAGGTTGCTTAAAAATGAAATCCTAGGAAGGGGCCAATCACCAAAAATGAAGTTACCGGCTTTCACTTAACCACTTTACTTGTCAACTCTTTACTCAACACCACCTTTCACTACTTAAAGCCAAAGTCTTCGATTGTAAGACCTCATTTTGTAAAACTTATTAGATGCAAAGACGCAGCCAGCAGTATTAATATAATAAACATAATTCATAATTCTATTCAATATTTGATATATAATTATATTCTTATAAACACTAATAAACATACAAAAACTCACAATAAACATATACAAAAACAACCAAGAAAAGAATATTTCACGTCAAATTTATTGTGAATGACGGATTTTTCATGGAATAAAATTATCCATCATCATCTCCAAAGTGAAATTCATAACAATTTTCTTTTTCTATATAAACTATCTTTTTTTTTTTCTTTTTTCTTTTTTTTTTGGATAATCCGCATAGAAAAGTATTATTGAAAACAAGAGAGAGATATCTCTCAAAAAAAAAAAAAAAAAAAAAAACAAGAGAGAGATTACACAAAAGCTAGCTAGGTTTGCTTCTTTACAATAACAGCAACAAAAACCACTTGAGCTTAACCCAATACAAAACAACCAAAAAAATCTATTACAGAGAGATCAAGATGCTAAAACCATAGTTCTTAGAACGGACCGAACCGGGAGGTCGGACCGTGAAAACTGTGAACTGTGATGAAAACTGGTTTTTTAAGCATAAAAAACCGGGTATATGTGGCAATTCCATGAACCCCTAAAACCGGGGTTGGACCGTACGAACCGGTCAAGAACCGTGCAGTCCAACCCCTTAGCAATTTTTTTTTTTTTTTTTTTTTTTTTATAAAACCAACTTAACACAATTTTATTCTACTTAATTAAATTATCCATCTCTTACAAGGAATAAAAAAAAATTATAATTAAAATCCTTCAAAGATATTTAACTTTACTTCAAAAATTAATCATAAATTTTAATATTTTCATGGTTATTATTTTATTTTATTAACTTTCTTATTTAATTATTAAATATATGCTTGAAAATCATTAAATTTCCCTCACATATATAGATATATTAGTCAATTTTGCTAGTTTTATAAATTTAATATCTATATTTAGGCTTTAATTAATTATTAAATTAATTATGATGTCATCACGGTTTGACCCCGATTTGACCTCAGTTCGACCTCAAAAACCTTAAACCTCTCCCTTTTACAGTTCAATGAACGGTTCAGGTCTGAAAACCTTGGCTAAAACATGAGCAGCACTATTGGACTCTCTAGGGGTCCACTTAAACTCTAGCCTGTAACTTGAGGATTTTTGCCTCAAAGTATCCTGAGTTAGAATTGAAATTCTCCATGGGATTACTGAACTGGGATTAATGAGAGCATCTACACATACCTTGGCATCACTCTCAATTAATTGCTTCCGCTTTCACTTGGACAAGGATAGTGGTTTCCACTCGTTTTGAGAGAGCAAAAACTAATGTCCCTCTCTTATCCCTAGCAACAATTGCAACATAGGACCAACTATCATATTATCGGCTAAAAACTCATTCTTCAATCTATTGCCAAGTTTTGTTTTTACGAGTTTCATAACTAAAAATACGAGTCAATCTATCAATCAAATAATAGATTTTAAACTCTTAAAATTGCCAATCCCTACATAGCTTAGATATTGTACTCATATTCTAAAATCTAGATATTTTCTCACATCAAGCTCATAACATTGCAATTGAAGCTTCAAATGGAAGTTTTGATGATGAATATTAAACAACAAAATCTTAATAAATAAAGTATATTCATAAATAATGGTAAACTTTTCTCTTTTTTTTTTTTTTTTTTGGGACAAAACTCACTGTTAAAGGCTAAAAAAAAAAAAAAACTTTAAAGAAATGCCCATATAAGAAAAAAAAAAGGATGATGATTGTTGAGAGAGAGAAAGAAGAAAACTCAATGAATCAGTTTAGCAAAGAGAAGAAATGAATGCGGGACAAAAAAAAAATGGATCATGGACACATTTATCATCATGAACATGGGATATCAGTTAAAAATGGGTCAAGGGTTGTGTTGACATGGGAGTTGAGAAGAAAAAAAAGGGGTAATGTGGACTGTGATATGTGCTGGCTGCAGTAACTGACTGCCACACTAAAGGTGAAAAAAATAAAATTGGACAAATAATGATGGAGATCTTGAAATCTATGGCTGATGATAGAGATCTATTAATAATGAAGCTTGTTATGTTAACTGTCTTTGCCCAGAACACCTTAGGCAACCCTGCATTCAATCTCATGCATCTGGCTCTTTCTACTAAGGTTCTGTTCATTCTCTCTGCAGCCCCATTCTACTGTGGAGTTCCTTTTACTGTGAAGTGACGAGTAATGTCTTCTAGTTCACAAAATCTTATGAATTATTTATCTCTATACTCTAGTCCATTATCTGTTCTAAGATATTTTATTTTTCTGCCAATTTGATTCTCAACCTGTGCTTTCCACTTTTTAAATATGCCAAAAACATCAGACTTATGCTTTATAAAATAAATCCATACCTTCTAGAGTAGCCATTAATGAAACTGACGAAGTATTGAGCACCACTATGAGAAGAAACTGATACTGGACCCCAAACATCTAAATGAATGTAGTCAAGAACACCCTTATTTGTATAAGAGCCTATTTTAAAACTAACTCTATACTGCTTTCCATACACACAATACTTGCAAAAGTCTAGCTTGCATGTCTTCACTCCTTTCAATAAATTTCTCTTGTGCAACTCTAACATACCACGTTCACCAATATGGCCAAGTTGCATATGCCATAATTTTGTGTCGTCAGTGCTGGACTCTACTAAAGTGGCGACTGCAACTTTTCCTACAACTGTGTTCCCAATCAATCTGTAAAGCGTGCTTACTTTCTATCCCTTCATCACCATCAAAGCACCTTTGGTAATCTTCATGATTCCACCATTTGATGAGTATGAATAGCCCAAATCATCCAACACTCCTAAAGAAATTAAATTCTTTCTAAGATCTGGAACATGTCGATTACTAAGAACTCTCACAACTCCATCAAACATCTTGATCTTCACGGCACCAATTCAATAACCGGGCATGTAGCATCATTACCTATTTAGACCATACCACCGTTGTAAGGCTTATACATGTCAAACCAATCTTTCTTTTGAGTCATATGATATGAGCATATTGAATCTAAAACCCAAGATTCCAATAAAACATTGTTACTTGATGAGACTGAAAGTAAATCTGCACCAACTTCACTGTCATCTACTGTTTCTTCAGCAACACTAGCTGATTCTAAGGGCTTTTGTCCATTCTTCTTCTCCTCTAAATGTTCTTTCAACTCTTTACATTAATTCTTGTAGTGCCTTTTCTTGTGACAATAAAAGCACTCTACATCTTTCTTTACACGTGATTTAGACTGTGATCTGTCCCTGTTCGAGTTTCGTCCTCTAGACCTACTTCTACCTCTATTGCTTGACTTGGACTTTACAATAAGTCCATTAGCCTGAGAACCATCACCATCTTGTTTCATCTTTATGTGTGACAAGAGAGCATTAGTCACCTCTTCGAGTACTATAGTCTCTTTCCCGTACATCAACATAGTCACTAGATGATCAAAAGAAGTAGGAAGCGACGCTAATAAAAGTAACACTTTATCTTCGTCCTCATAATTCACCCCAAAACTTGACAGTTGGGTGTTCAACATATGAAACGTGTTGAGATGCTCCATTAGATTAGAACCTTCCTTCATATGCTATACAATTACTTCTTCACGTACAACTTGTTCGTGAAATTCCTTCACATATAAAGACCTTCTAGTTTTTTCCAAACCTCTTTTGCGGTTTTTGCTTCTAGGATGTTGTGAATGATCTCATCACCTGGATTGAGACAAATAGTGTTAGTTGCTTTCTCATCCATCTCTACTCATTCTGCATCCTTCATCGTTTCTGGTTTTTTCTCCTTCCCAAGCAAGGCTTTATGAACTCCTTGTTGAATTAGGAGATCCTTCATCCGCCTTTGCCAAAGAGAAAAATTTCCCTTACCACAAAACTTCTCTACATCATACTTTGTGCTTGACATTTTTACTATATTCAAAAGATTGAATTCTAACCAACCTGGCTCTGATACCACTTGTTGTGCAAGTAGCATCCCAAGACTCAAATTAATAACAGTAAATAAGTGGAAATCAAATAACAAGCACACACAAAAAACACAAAAATTTACATGGTTCGACAAAATGCCTACTTCCATGAGGACAATGGAGAAATTTCACTATAAAAATAGAAAGATACAATAGAGCACAAGAACACTATTAGAAAAACCAAATCTCAATACACCCTAACTCTCTCTCACCCACAAGACAAGAAAATACCATTCTTCTTCTTATGCGGCTACTGCTAGGTTTTAGGACTTCTCTAATTTTTCTCTACTCACATGGCTACCTTTCATCTCAAACCTAATATATATATATATATATATATATGTCAAAGTCGGCTATTACTAGGAATTATATTCCTAGTTGTATTCGGTCAACTGTGACCAACTTAGACAAACATGGGCTTGTGGCAATTCAAGCCACACATGAGCCCACTTCAATAGTAAACTTACAAGACATTTGCCAAATCAAGCACAAAGCCACTAATCTTTGAGATTTATTCCTTAAGGCGCAACACTTGTAAGACAATTTTATTTGAATGGTGATAGTTACATATTATGTATACAGAACACAACTGAAATTGTGTTTTTAGTTTTGACAGAATATATACACGACAATGTATAACAAGCTATGTGTAACAAGAATTAGCAAGATCATAGAGAATGTTACTATACGTTGTAATAGACACTACTCAAATTACTTTTTTTTTTTTATAGGAACTACTCATATAACTATTTTTTATGAATAACTATTTTAAAAATAAAAAATAATTATTAATTATTATAAGTCCTTTTTTAGTCTTAATATTGAATAGCAATTTATAGTTTATTTATTACAACTTGTAGAAATTTGAGAGAAAGTTAAAAAAAATGGTAATACATTATTTTTATTATTATTAAGCTTAATGTATATCAATCATTCACCTCATTTAGAGCTATTAACAGCTTCAAGATGAGATTCTAAAAAAAGAAAAAAAGAGATTCTAAGATGTAATAAATAGTGCAAGGCATCCTATCCACGACGCGGCAGGCCTCTTCACCGGGTAGTCTCTTGACTCTCTTCTTCGGTCGTAAGCTTAACGCTGTGACTCTTTTTACTAACAACGCACCGACCTCGGTGTCGTGGCCGGGAGGTTGGTGGAAATTTCATTTCTTACTCAAAGAAATTTCTTTCACTCCTTAAGCCTTAAGGCCGGACAGGGCTAGAACTCAGAGTTAGGGGGTAAAAGCATAAACAAATTGTTTTTTTGAAACTCCAAGTATTTTTTTAGAATCGAAATGTTATGTTTACAATATTTTTACTATATTTTCACAATAAATTGCAAGTGGTAAGTTATTATTAGTTGTTATGATTGAGCAAAAAAGTAATTTAAGGCGTGGATTCAAATTAAAATCAATAACAACTTATCGCATGTGATTAGTTGTGAAAATATTGTAGATGTAGCACTTCTCAATTTAGAAAGTTAAGCTTATTTATTTATTTATTTATTTTTGGGTGTCCTATGCGTTGTCAAATGTGTGTGGGTGTTCACCTCGACCAATTAGAATTGGCTTAGGAATTTTTTATTTTGTTTTATTTTATTTTTTGTTTGTGTCTTGCGTGGGTTTGTTTTGGGGTGTTGTTTGAGCTTAAGTTTGTTATTGGTAAATTTTGTTGTTAAACTTGTTAAATTTATTTCAAATTTTAAATACAATAAAAAATTTTATAACCTTTAAAAAGATCAATAATATTGTTGAGAAGGCAAAGTGCAAACTTATTGAAACAAATTGCTAAAATTAATACACATATATATACTAAAAAAATTTTGAAAAAATTCCAACTATAGTTCCGTCACTGCTTAAGGCGAAGAGTTTGTATTAAAAAATAAATCATTTTCACTCCTTAAGGCTTAGGGGCGAAGAGTTTCTATTGAAAAAAAAAATTCATTTTCACTCCTTAAGGCTGAAGAAGGTCGAAGAGTTTGTATTAAAAAAAAAAAAAAACATTTTCATGCCTTCAGGCTTAAGGGCGAAGAGTTTGTATATATATATATATATATATATCAGAACTAACCCAAGTTCCGAGCCCAAACCTTTCTCTCTTTCTATAACCTGTGTATTTTCTTATGAATCCTGTCTCTTTGAAAGCGCCTTCTGATCAACTCTTGCCAAGAGGAGCTAAGCATAATGCGGTGCTGAATATCACTATGGCTACTCCCAACACACATTCTGCTAATAGTAATACCCAAACCCAGGTGAGCTGGGGTCGGAGGATCTGGTTGTTTATTGGTTTGGTAAGCTTTCTGTGTGCTTTAAGCATATTTACCGAAAGCCAATTCTATGCTTACACAATTGGAATTCATGGAACTTATGCTCACATCATCTACTATTTTGTTGGGTTGACCCTCTCAGCAGCCATACAAGTTTTGCTCATACACCCTGGCTGCTGCACTGCTTTTCTTGAAAATTATAAAGGGTGTTTCATTCTCAAATCGTGTGGGGGCTATTTAGTTATGTTTACAGTCTGTTTTCTTAGTTCTGGAACAAGGCTTCAATATTTAGGCCTTTCTTCTAATGGAACATCACCAAACCCAGCAGTGGCTATGGCTGTGGGCCCATATAGATCACAAGCCTTTTCTGAAATTGCAGGGTTACTAGCCTCTGCACTTCTTACAGTCAATGCCCTCACTATAATCGTCTTGCTTAGGCCTGCCGAACACAACACAATCTTTGAAGTTGCCGCAACATTGACTATGGAATCAGCCATTTCGTTGCTGTACAAGTACCCCTATGTTACAGTTGCTGCAGCAGTATTTATCATGGCAATGACTCTCTTGAAAAATTTCCTCTGCTGTGATCAAGTTCTAAAGGCATATGATGATAAAGCTGATGACAAAGCTGCTGGTAAACGACCTGCTGATGACAAAGCTGCTGGTAAACGACAAGTTGTAAAGGCATATAATGATAAAGCTGATGACAAAGCTGCTGGTAAACGACCTGTAGTAGAGACACAATAGGCAAAACTGCAGGTAGCTTAATTTAGGTGAGAAGGGTGGAGTTAGTTGCAAAGTCTGTGTACACGTGTTAGGGTCTAGTATGATTGAATTAGGGTTTGTTATGTTTGTTCCACACTCTACGGAGGTCGTTATGGTTATATATATGGGGCTTGTACCAGAATTATAGTAATGAAGAAGAATAGAATTTCATTTCCATCAAATCCTTTTCTCCAATTTTTCTCTGTTTCTTTTCTTCTTCCTTCCTTGCATTGCTTTGCTTTTCATAGCCTATGCATGAGAAGCGTTTTTTTTTTTTAAATAAATTTTTTGGTAATTATGTATACTCTTTTAAATTTATCTCTTTCTTTGAAATTTGGCAAATACCGATGCCTTAACCAAGAGAGACTGATCATTCTTGTAAGATCTCAACTTATTTACCAAAGAATGTTGGGTTTTTTTAAAAAAAAATTTTATATTAGGAGTATGTTTCACATTAGCTTCGGCTTTTAGCTTTTAATTTTTATGTACAGTTTTTTAAAATCTTATTTTTTTTCCTGCTTTTTCTCACTTTTCCAAGGTAAAAGTACTTTCAAGAAAAAAATTCTATCAAAAAGTTAAATAAACTGTTGTTAAACAAACACTAAATATTCACACACCCTTGTGACTCGTAGCAAACAAATCACGCAATAGGCCAATAAACAACCCCTCTAGACTTCTCCCTTGGATAGTACGGGAGATGGTTAGATTGCAAAAGAAGGATAAGCAGATTAAAGAGAACTGCGAGAGTGAGAGTGAGAGTGAGAGTGTGGAGCTAACTGTTGGATAGGATTTCAAAGAGCTGATGACAAAAGTTGTTTATAGTTATTATAGTTTTTGGGTTAGGAGGTAAACAAAAAGGAATCGTTGTGTTGGTTTTAATTATGATCATCCAAAAAACAGACTAATTGTATTTGTGTTTTTAGTTTAGTTTCGGGGGAATCACGTTTGTGTTTATTTGACTAGATTGCTTAAGAATGAAATTATAGGAAGGGGCCAATAAATGGAGTTACTGACATCCAGTTGATCACCCACTTAAAGCCACGTCTTACGTCTTAACCTTCACTGCGTTCTAAAACTTGGGTGAAATTCCACAATTAAATTCAAACACAACCACATTGACAAATGCAACACCAATAGTATTATCTTTACCAATAAGAATTGAAAAGGAATAACAACTACATTGCTAAGTGTTGCCCCTGCCCTGAACTAACAGCCTTTCTTCCTCTAATTATGGCCATTCCAGGTATGGTTTGTCCTTGGCACAATCTTGAGTTATCTGAAACTGTACAATCCGGGCTACAACTGAGGACAAAAAAACTAGTTGAGTGGAAAAGGAATACACAACAATTGCTTTCAGTACTCGTTGAGTAACAAGATAATACATATTCATCCAAAATAACAAAGAGTAGCAAGAGAATCAATTGAATAAATCACGAACAATCCACCATCAAAAAGGCTTAGTGGGTATAGTAAAACAATGATTACATCACAAAAAATGGTGATTAGGATATTCTTCAATTGAGATTCTATTGGAAATTTTCTTTTAAAACAAAATCCAATATCATCAATACTGCAGCAGCCTCTCTTGTACAAAACAAAGAATATCACCCATCCCCACCCAAATGGAAATGGGTTGGAACATTTTGTTTCATCTATGGCATAAACACCACAATAATCTGACACCTCATCTGCGAATGAAACCTACAATACCATGCCATAAAGTTCGTATGATCCAAAAATCAAGCTGCATCACCCTTCGTATCCTCTCCAAGAAGGTCATCATCATAAGAGACTGGGATCCTTAGTCTATCACGAACAGACACTCATTCAGTACCACCAGTATTTGTCATAAAGGAAGGTTATTTGCGTCAAACTTCTGCACTTTTTTCATTATCTCTTTGTAGGCTTTTGGTTCTCGTGCTTTAATGATATTCCATAATATGCCACCACCATTTCGACAGCGGCTGCCATCAGCAGTCATCTGACCTCCACAAGAGAAATGTTCTGTTGTTTTGATTGTATTGTTTGACTAAAACGAAAAGAGAAATGTGTGTTGGTTTTAATTTTGATTATTCAAAAAAATTAATTTTTGTATTCGTGTTTTTCTTGTTGCGTTTAATTTTCAGTTATATATATATATATATATATGGGAGTCATGTTGTGTTTATTTGATTAGATTGAAAATGAAATCTTAGGAATGGGCCAATCACCAAAAATGGAGTTACCGGCATTCACTTAACCACTTACTTAAAGCCTTTTTTTTTTTTTTTTTTTTTTTGTTTAGAATACTAAGTATTAACACACGAGAAGAAGAGATAATGTTTAAAAAAAAAAAAAAAACTTATAGTGGATTTGAAGCCTGTGTTGTATGTCCACTTAAAGCCAAGTTTCAGTTGTAAGACTTCATTTTTTTAAACTTAGATGCAAAGGCGTAGCTATTATTGATATAATAAACGTAATAAACTTAGATGCAAAGGCTTAGATATTATTGATATAATAAACATAATTCATAAATTTATTGAATGTTTGATCTATAATTATATTCTTATACACTAATAAACGTACAAAAACTCTTTATAAACATATACAAAAACATCCCAAAAAAGAACATTTTACATCAAATTTATTGCTAATGATGATTTTTCATGGAATCAAATTCACCCATCATCTTCTCCAAGGTGAAATTTCCAGTAATTTTTATTTATTTATATAAATTATCATATTATCAACTAAAACTCATCCTCCAGTCAATTACCAAGTTTGTTTTTACGAGTTTCATAACTTAAAAGACGAATCAATCTATCAATCAAATAATAGATTTTAGACTTTCTTAAAATTGTTAATCCCCTACATAGCTTAGATATTGTACTCACATTCTAAAAATCTGGATGTTTTTTCACATCAAGCTCATAATGTTGAAATTGAAGCTTTAAATGGAAGTTTTGATGATGAATATTAAACAACAAAATCTTAATAAATAAAGCATATTCATAAATCAAACTTGAAAGAAATACCCATAAAAGGAAAAAAAATGATGATGATTGTTGAGAGAGAGAGACAAGAAAACTCATTGAAGTAGTTTAGCAAAGAGAAGAAATGAACAAACAAACAAACAAACAAACAAACAAACAAAAAGAGAAAAAAGAAGAGGATTCATTGACATATTTATCATCATGAACATGACAGATCAGTTTAAAAAGGGTCACAGGTTGTGTTGACATGGGAGTTGAGAAGAAAAAAAAAAATGGGGCAATGTGCACTGTGGTCTGAGCGGGTTCTGTAACATTAAGTATACGTTTGGATTCAGCTTATCAGCGTCCAGCATTTTTTTTTTTTTTTGAAGCGCGTTTCTTTGGCTCTGGGCACTGTTCAGTGGGTCCCGTGCACTGTTCACGAAACCCATAAATCTCTTTTTTCAACAAAATTTTCATTAAAAATGGGTCCTACGGCACTATTCACACATTTAAAAAAATATTTTGTTATAGTGTTTTTAGTTTTCAACAAAATAAGCGATCCAAACACACCCTAAAGGCTTAAAAAAAAAAAATTTGGACAAATGGGCCGTCAATGATGCATTTGGATATAGTGAGTTAGTCCATGGGATTGACTACATATCTTTTGGAGAATTTGAAGGACTAGCTATGTTTTTTTAGGACTTTGGATCATTACCTATTGGACTAAGTAGATCTTATGGTTAATTGGGGGGGCCAGTTACATTTTTTTGGAGGGGGCCGTAGCTTTTGTGCAGTATAGCATTAAAAGAAGAATAATATTTTGGATGCAATACCTAATATTTCTCAATTAAATTTAGATACATAACTAATTCACCACCAACAATATTATTCAAAAGGTTTCTTTGGCGATTAGGGTTGCTCACCAAAATACTCTAGCCGCTTGTGAATTCTTAGGGCAAGTAGATGATCCAGAGGAGGACATATGTGGTGGGAATTATATATCTTAGGGCTAGAGTCGTCATCAACATTACAAAACCTCTCGCAAGGCACAAAAGATTTGGGAAAATGATGTTATGCTAGGATTGACAAACCTAAAGTATTGAATGGCTATCGAATTTTCGTTACTTGTGTGGGAGGATTACTCATGAAGATAGAGATTGTGAATTGTGGCTTCAAAAGAAAGGTACTCTGAAAAAGGATAAATAGCAAATTGGAGCATGATCAAGATGTCGTAACTTAAGTTAAGTGGGAGACTTTAATTGAATAAATTGAAAACTTAAATGACTCAATTGAATGAAAATAAAGTTTAAAAACTTAATTGAATTTTGATATTAATCTGCATATGACAAGTTCAAATCATAGGCATGTTACTATAAATACGCTACGTCACAAATATATATATATATATATATATATATATATATATATTTTTTTTTTTTTTTTTTTTTTTTTTTTTTGTTGTTGACCTAAGTCACAAATAGGGATGACAATTTTGTCTCACCTTGTTTGACCTGCCCCTCCCCATTTCACCTCATGTGGGTTTTCTCGGCCTTGTAAAGGTGGTGGGGCAAGATTTTAGCCCCACACCACGGGGCGGAGAGGAGATGAGTTTAGACTTTTTAGACCCACCTCAACCTGACCTACCCCATCCTTGCCTCGCCTTGTGTTGATAAGAGTTAAATTGTAAATTTTTTATACTCTAAAACCCAACTATTTAAGCAAACATATTATCAGCTTATCAACTATTACATATTAGAAACAAATTTATATCCCATTGAATCATTGATTTTGTACTATGAGATTTTTGTTTTATTGTGATATTGTCTTATTAAACACTTAGATAATATTATTTACTTTTTGCTAAAAATTAGTTAGATTTGATGGAATAAATTTATTTGTAATTTCTAGTATATTTTTATTGATAAAACAAGTTTTATTTAAAAAAAATTGTAATAGTTGTGAGCAAATTAACAAGAAGTAGAGTTTTATGAGATGAGGCTTCCCTTCGTAGAGCCCCAAGTAACAGGGATGATGTAAGAAAATTTTTCTCATCATGCAGAACGAGGACAAGAACGAAGTAAGACAAAATTTTGTAGGACGGGAGCAAAGAGCCAAAGACCCTATCCTCCGGCCTTGGCCTGCCCATTGTCATCCTTAGCCACGAATTTTGGCATTTGCAAAACTTAGCTGCTAAGCAAAGCAAAGAATATTAAAATAAAATAATAAAGCGAAGCAACTCTGAAAAGTGAAATGCAACCGATTCTCAAACGACACGTCAAACTTTTAAATAAATGAGGCTTCAGTTGTTTGAAACAACTATAAAATCCCATTGCCAACCATCCTCCTCATTCAAATACGAAACTCGGTCCATACTCCAACTGGTCACCATAAGCCGTCGTGGTTGCCACCATGCAAAGCCAATTGCCACCCAAACCTCTTCCCTCTCTCTTATTTGTTTCATTATTTTTATTTTTATTTTTTATAATTCATGTTTTATACATGATTGATGCTAGTTATTATTAATTAATTTGATTTGATTTTAAGTAATTCTGTTTACATTTATTTATGAAGGTTGAAATTAGTGACACAATTTGGGTAAGCGAAGCTACAATAATGCATTTGATAAATCAGGTGTCTATAGCTCTATCTATTCTTTCAATTTTATTTTATTTGGTACAGCTGGAGAAACTATAACTATAAACTATGTCCAACTTAGTCTTATGTATCAGCTGGAGAAAATTTTATTTTGTTATAATTTCAAATTGTGCATGGTATTTATCTTTTTTGTAATTCTTTTTCAATTATAAATTTATAATTATAAAAATCTGGATCTGGATATTTAAAAACCTATAAAAAAAAAAAAAAAAAAAAAAAAGGTAGGACACAAAAACTAATTGAATGTGTAGATAAATTTATTATCGTCAATAAATAAAACATAAATTTTATGTTTATCATGCTAATTAACTTTGTGATTGCATCATAAAATCTAATATTTGCATGCTTTTTTTTTTTTTTTTGATGAGTTTGCATGCTATTATTAAAACTATATATTTTTATTTTAGTGAATAATTGATCATTGTTAAAATCTTAGATGCAATCAAAATATGGCTATACATTAGGAATTGGCAGCCATGTACACATTCACTTAGCAAACGGATTATATGTAATATTGCCATTCACTCACTTTATTTAGAAATAATCCAATCCAATTCAAAAGTAATGGATTAAATTTTTATAATTGAAATTTAAGCCCTAAATCCCTACAAGTTCAAAGAACAACTCTAAATAATGTCTAGCCTAGCTCAGTAAACCGAACCAGATCCTGCTTAAAACCAAGCCCAGCATCTTTACCTAAATTAAACCCAACCAAAGCCCAGCTCCCCTAAAATCCAAATTATGTCTAAAACAATTGAAAAATCTGACACCTGCTCTCTTTCTCCTTTTTAAATTGTTATTGTTATTATTTTTTTATAACTTATTCACAGGGAAGGGGAAAAGCTAATTTGAAAACTTACAAGACATTTGCCAAGTCAAGCACTAAGCCACTAATCTTTGAGGTTTATTCCTTAAGGCGCACCTCTGGTAAGACAATTTTATTTGAGTGGTAGTAGTTACATATTATGTATACAGAACACATAAATAAAATTGTGTTTTTAGTTTTAACAAAATGTATATACGACAATGTATAACAAGTTATGTATGATAAGAATTAGCGAGATCATAGGGAATGTTACTATACATTGTAATAGACACTACTCAAATACAATGTATAACAAGTTATGTATGATAAGAATTAGCGAGATCATAGGGAATATTACTATACATTGTAATAGACACTACTCAAATACAATGTATAACAAGTTATATATGATAAGAATTAGCGAGATTATAGGAAATGTTACTATACATTGTAATAGACACTACTCAAATAACTATTTTTTATGAATAACTATTTTTAAAAATAAAAAATAGTTATTCATTATTATAAGTCTTTTTTTATTCTTAATATTGAAGAGCAATTTATAATTTATTTATTACAACTTATAGAAATTTGAGAGAAAAGTTTAAAAAAATGGTAATACATTATTTTTATTATTATTAAGCTTAATGTATATCAATTATTCACCTCATTTAGAGCTATTAACAGCTTCAAGATGAGATTCTTAAAAAAAAAAAAAAGGAACTTTTAAGATGTAATACATAGTGCAAGGCATCCTATCCACGACGCGCGCGGCAGGCCTCTTCACTGGGTAGAGTCTCTTCTTTGCTCGTAAGCTTATCGCTCTGACTTTGCTTACTAACTACGCACCGACCTTGGGTGGAAATTTAATTTCTTAGTCAAAGCAATTTCTTTCACTCCTTAAGGCTTAAGGCGAAGAGTTTGTATTAAAAAATAAATCATTTTTACTCCTTAAGGCTTAAGAAGGTCGAAGAGTTTGTATTTTTAAAAAAAGAAAAAGAAAAAAGAAAGACATTTCCATGCCTTAGGACTTAAGGGCGAAGAGTTTGTATATATATATCACAGAACTAACCCAAGTTTCGAGCCCAAACCTTTCTTCTCTCTTTCTATAACCTGTGTATTTTCTCATGAATCCTGTCTCTATGAAAGCGCCTTCTGATCAACTCTTGCCAAGAAGAGTTAAGCATAATGCAGTGCTGAGTATCACTATGGCTACTCCCAACGCACGTTCTGTTAATAATAATACCCTATCCCAGGTGAGCTGGTGGCGGAAGTTCTGGTTGTTTATTGGTTCGGTAAGCTTTCTGTGTGCTTTAGGCATATTTACTGAAAGCCAGTTATATGCTTACACGATTGGAATTCGTGGCATTTATGCTCACATCATCTACGTTGTTGTCGGGGTGACCCTCTCCTCTGCTGTACAAGTTTTTCTCATTTACCCTGGCTGCTGCAAAGCTTTTCTTGAAATGTATAAACGGTGTTTCATTCTCAAATCGTGTGGGGCCTGTTTAGTTATGTTTACAGTCTGTTTTCTCAGTTCTGGAACAGGGCTTCAATATTTAGGCCTTTCTTCTGATGGAACAGCACCAAACCCAGCATTGGCTGTGGCTGTGGCTGTGGCCCCATATAGATCACAAGCCTTTTCTGAAATTGCAGGGTTACTAGCCTCTGCACTTCTTACAGTCAATGCCCTCTCTATAATCATCTTGCTTAGGCCTGCCAAATACAACACAATCTTTGAAGTTGCCGCAACATTGACTCTGGAATCAGCCATGGCGTTGCTGTACAAGTACCCCTATGTTACAGTTGCTGCAGCAGTATTTATCACGGCAATGACTCTCTTGAAAAATTTCCTCTGCCGTGATCAAGTTGTAAAGGCAGAGGATGACAAAGCTGCTGCTAAACGACCTGTAGTATAGGCAAAACTGCAGGTAGCTTAATTTTGGTGAGAAGGGTGGAGTTAGTTACTAAGTCTGTGTACACGTGTCAGGGTCTGGTATAATTGAATTAGGTTTGGTTATGTTTGTTCGACTCTGTGGAGGTGGTTATGGTTGTATATAGTGGGGCTTGTAATAGAATTGTAATAATGATATTGAGCAAATACTGATGCCTTAGCCAAAAGAGGCTAATCATTCTTGTAAGATCTCAACTTATTTATCAAAAAAAGTTTGGATTTTTTTTTTTTTTTAATTTTTACATTAAGAGTCTGTTTCACATCAACTTCAGCTTTTAGTTTTTATGTACAGTTTTTTAAACCCTCACTTTTTCTTGATTTTACTCACTTTTTCAAAGTAAAAGTACTTTCAACAAAAAAATTTCATCAAAAAGTTAGATAAACCGTTGCCGAACAAACACTAAATTTGCGCACACTCTTGTGACTCGTAGCAAGCAAATCACGCAATAGGCCAATAAATAACCCCTCTAGAGTCTAGACTTCTCCCTTGGATAGTACGGGAGATGGTTAGATTGCAGGCTCGTTTCTTGACCAAGCCCATCAAGCCTTGGCCTAACATGCAAAAGAAGGATAAGCAGAATAAAGAGAACCGTGAGAGTGTGGAGCTAACTGTTGGATAGGATTTCAAGAGCTGATGACAAAAGTTGTTTATAGTTATTACAGTTTTTGGGTTAGGAGTTAAACAAAAAGGAATCGTTGTATTGGTTTAAATTATGATCATCCAAAAACAGACTAATTGTATTTGTGTTTTTAGTTTAGTTTCGGGGGAATCACGTTTGTGTTTAATTGACTAGATTGCTTAAGAATGAAATTATAGAAGGGACCAATCACCAAAAATGGAGTTACTCACATCCAGTTCATCACCCACTTAAAGCCAGGTCTTAAGTCTTAACCTTCACTGCGTTCTAAAACTTGGGTGAAATTCCACAATTAAATTCAAACACAACCACATTGACAAATGCAACTTAGCAATATAGTTGTTATTCCTTTTCAATTCTTGTTGGTAAACATAATACTATTTTTTTTGTTCAAAAAAAATAATATTATGTTTACCAACAAGAATTGAAAAGGAATAACAACTATATTGCTAAGTTTTGCCCCTGCCCTGAACTAACAGCCTTTCTTCCTCTAATTATGGCCATTCCTGGTATGGTTTGTCCTTGGCACAATCTTGAGTTATCTGAAACTGTACAATCCGGGCTACAACTGAGGATAACAAAAATAGTTGAGTGGAAAAGGAATACACAACAACTGCTTTCAGTACTTGTTGAGTAACAAGATAATATATATTCATCCAAAATAACAAGGAGTAGCAAGAGAATCAATTGAATAAATCACAAACAATCCACCATCAAAAAGGCTTAGTGGGTATAAAACAATGAATACATCACAAAAAAAGGTGATTAGGATCATTCTTCAATTGAGATTCTATTGGAAATTTTCTTTTAAAACAAAATCCAATATCATCAATACTGCAGCAGCCTCTCTTGTACAAAACAAGGAATATCCCCCATCCCCACCCAAATGGAAATGGGTTGGATTTCATCTATGGCATAAACACCACAATAATCTGGCACCTCATCTAGGAATGAAAACTACAATACCAAGCCATATAAAGTTCGTATGATCCAAAAATCAAGCTGCATCACCCTTCGTATCCTCTCCAAGAAGGTCATCATCATAAGAGACTGGGATCCTTAGTCTATCACGAACAGGCACTTGTTCAATACCACTAGTATTTGTCTGCTCATTTTGCATCTGAGATATTGGCTGGGAATTATCTGAAAAAGTGGCAGGAGTACCTTCCATAAATGAATGGGTGGTTCCTGGTGAATTACCTTCCTTCTTTGGCTCCCCTCGTCGTCTATTATTTGGTGGCTTGAATTGCTTCTGCATAATGATGAAAGAAAAAGTCAGCACTTTATATTCACTTCAAAAATCATCATGAAAGCTGTTGTGATATTGTAATTTTATATTCAGGAATAATAAGATACAGCCAATGAAAGAAGGTTATGACATAAAGGAAGGTTATTTGCCTCAAACTCCTGCACTTTTTTCATTATCTCTTTGTAGGCTTTTGGTTCTCGTGCTTTGATGATATTCCATAATATGCCACCACCATTTCGACAGCGGCTGCCATCAGCAGTCATCTGACCTCCACAAGCCTGAATTGCATCCACCTGAAAATCTCACAATCAGTAAAAGATAACTGAACTGCAAGGGGTATGTCCTGGGGGAAAGTAAAAGAGAATGACTGTAACAACATTAAGAATCAGCAGACCCTTTCCTCAAGTATCAAATACCTATCAAGCAAACAAGATCACAAATACATAGAAACTAGTTATAAGATTTAATTACTTCAATAAAGATATGCCCTCTTTCTACATTGTAAAATAGGTAAAATATGTTAATGATAGAAAATTTCAGTCAGCTGTCCCTGCATAGCACTCAATCATGATTGCCCAAAAACTATTGAGCAAGGCTAGGCAATGTTTCAATATAGGCCACACACAGCAACTTCGGAAAAACCCTAAATCCATTGATTTATAAGGATCTTTTTCTCTAAGTCAATGGTCTATCTAGTCCTCACTTCTTCTAAACAGTTGCTTCAATCACATTGTAGAAGATTCAATGGAATGTACATGATGAACAAATGAGAAGGGAAAAAGGAAAAAGAAGAAAACAATTAACACACAAATAAATTACCAGCCTAAAGGATAATAACACAATATGTAATAGTATGCCCACATGATCAGCTAAAAAAAAAATCTTCCAAATGAACTGTTTATAATATATTTATGAAACAAATCTGTGGTTTCACTTGAGAAATTTATGAATTTCTGATTAGAAAACACGATTGACATGTGCATTCAATCAAAAAATGGTGATCTTCCAAATTAACAGTCTAAAATATTTATTTATTATTAGTAATTCAGTCTAAAGTATTTTTATTGAAAAAAAGTTTGGGTTCACTAGAGAAATTTCTGATTTGCAAACTCGGTTGACACATTTCTCAATCAAAAAACAAATATCAAATATATTTAATCCTATCGTGAGAAATTAATTTTTACATGCATACTGACTGATAAAACAAGGGGGAAAAAAAGACATCAACCTACACAAACAGCAAATCACGAAGTGTTTCAGCCAGAGAACATCACAGCTCAGAGCACATGACTGAAATGAGCAAAATGGCTTCTGCAAGAGAAATCTGCAAGGGTAGGGAAACAATATTGAGCATCAGAAACTACGAAAGGCTGTATGGTCTTAAATAGATTGGCTAGCAAGCATTTTCAGCCCTAGGCTGGTCCAAATTCAAGCACAACCAAAATTCTCACCTTTCCTCACAAGAAGCAAGCATATCATATTCGTCAACTCCAAACTGAAGGATTTATTTTCCCCTTAATATTACAATCTAAAGAAGCACCAGAAGAAGACGCAGATGGCTCAAAAAGTAAAATGAAGTTTAGGGTATCCACAAAGCAGCTCAAGAGCAGAGACCATTTACCCAATAACAATTACAAGGTCCAGCGGTATTCAAGGAGTCAGAAGAGAATGGATATAAAAATTATATAGACGAGTGAAGAAGGTTGCAAGGAATGAGAACCCCAACGAAGGCATGTAAGCAAGGGAAGGATGGATATAAAAATTATACAGCTGAGGGAAGAAGGTTGAAAGGAACGAGAACCTAGCAAAGGCAAATAATCAAATGGGGACCATACTCAATATTTGAAGAAGACAATGAAAGCAGCCGAAAATAATTCCACACTGCCTATACCAAGGCAAATAATAACAAACAATAATATCAGGGTTAAGTTATAGAATGTAGTTTCTCTTATGTAATTAACCTTGAAGACAAATAATTTCATTTACTCAGAGAAACCATTTTGCTGCTTATTATAATTGATCTATTATGCTTTTCCTGAGAATGAAGCACTAGACTGCATGAAAGGGTATATTACCTCTTTGACGAGATCATTTAATGCAGAAACTCCCAAACAACCTACAGCTGTATATACCATGTATGATTTTCTCTCTTTCAAACGCCTACACGTATCTAACACAAACCTGCAAGGGAAAGTTAAGAAATTTCAGGACCAAAGCATGAGCTACTAAAAATCCTTCTAAACTGAATGCACAAAATAATTAAAAAAGCTTGATAAATTTGCTACACCATTTGCAAAGTTTATTGCATATAACAGCGTCTTCGATTCTCCAGCGAGTGAGCCAAATTTTAGCTAAAAGTAACTGATCTATTTTAGCTAGCCACCTTTCCATTGGTAGGGTTTTTCTTGTTTTTTGTTTTTTAGATTGAATCACATTGATCTTTGAGATTGTAGAATTGAGAGTTTAGTGGAAATTGGAAATTGCAAACTGCGCTTTGATTTTTTATGATTCATTTCATGACAAGTTTGTGTGTGGCAACTGTTGTGGTGGTGGTGTTGCCAGAGGTGGTTGCGGTGGGGTTCCTAGCTCAATTTTCTATTGTTACGTTTTCTGGGATTGATTTTCTCAGAAACTTTGAGCTTGATTTGTTGTTTTGGGGGTGGGTTTCTAAAGTACATTGTTGCTTTTTTTTAATAGTATTTTTTTTTAATAGCATTTTCTCAGGCATTCAGCTGCTTGGGTTCTATTCTGAAGGTGAATTTTTTTTTTTTTTTTTTAATCAAGTTTGTGTTTGAATTGTGTTTGGTTGCTGAGAAAATGTAGGATAAGAGGAAGAAAATAATAAAGCTTGAAGCTTTTTGTTTTATAAATCCTGTGCTGCCACATCATCTTTTTGTTAGGACATTAAAAAGGCGTTGACAGAAGGGGTTTATTTGGTACAGTATCAAAGTTACCATACCATATTGGTGAAAAAAATAAATTAAGGGGGTTCTAATTGCAACATCATAAAAGTTAAGGGGGTATAGACTCTTAGTGCAATTTACCTTAAAATAATGGATGAAAATGAGGATAGAGAGCTAGATTGGCCTTCCACATTTGGAGAGACTGTAGCAATTACAAAATTTTCCTAGTGGATAGCAACTAGCAAGTCTGTTGGAGCAACATATTTGGCTAGCTCTCCAAATTTGGGAGAAAAATAAAAATAAAAGTAGGCTTTGCCTTATCTATTGGAGATTCCCTAAGGAAACCTTAAGTCAGATAACATAAGTGAGAGAGCGGTTAATACATTCTTCCATCATATGATAACAGGAGCAAAGAAGAAAAATTACATATCTGTTGGATTATAAATGAATTGTTTTGCAGTTGAGTCTTGAAAACACTAAACAAATTAGACAAATGTAGCCAAGATTATTTGGTCATCATGCATCACATGCCAAAGGGAACAACACTGAACAAGTGATGTGATTAAATTGAAACAACTCCATAATACTTTAACCAATATGCAACGACATAAAAGCTTACTAGAATTATGAAATTCTATATTATAAACATATATGTGAAACAATGAGCCATGCACAAGAAGTAATTAAATATAGACAGAAGTTTCATTAATATAAACAAAGCAAAACCATTTCTTCCAACTTTAGCAGAACATTACCTGTTTATGTCTGTAACTGGCCTTAAGCCACCCTTCTTTCTCCTATTCTTCTTCTTTCTGGCCCGAAGCCCACGATTTTTACTTTGAGATCCTTGAATTTCTAAATTGACATCTCCACCACTGCTTTTTCCCTTTTCATTGTGTAAATTGGGCTCCACCAACTCTCCTTCTTCAACATCAAGCATCTCAACATCATCAATGCCTTCTAAGTTATCCTCTTCATAGATGGCATCTAACAAGCTGTCTCCTCCCTCCATTAAAACAGCAATAGCTTCAAAAGGGATTAATGATTACAGTTAGACATAAATAACTTAAACATATCATTATAAATTTTTCCCAAGTAAAAAAAAAACCCTTCAAAAACAGCCAAAACTCTGTATTAACAAATTGCATGGCAAAGTAAAGTGAGAATTGTGGGTTATAATTTTGAGCATAAAACCTCTCATACTGTGCTTGCCAACAAGAAATTGGGCTTTGGATTTGAAAACGGGTATGATTATTGATATTGATAATTATAAAGTGAATCTGTATAATTCATCCTATACAAACCAAATACTAAAGTGCAAAACACTGTTCTAAGGACTGCAGAAAGATAACATTCATCCCTCCCTGTCGCCGCCCAACAACTTGTCTCCACCCAAATCACCTAAAGCCGCAATTCTATGTTTGCTCCATTTGGAAGCCAAGAAACTTACTAAAAACGCAAAATCAATAGAACCCATGTTATCATTTTATCCAAGCTACCTTTTTGTTGTCGGTAATTTTACACATAATGCACCCAAATTGGGTATTCTATTCTATTCTATTCTATTCTACTCAAAACACATAAGTCACGTATTCATACATGGCTTCGTAAATATTGTTTGAGACCAAAACAGTTGGAAATTCTTGTACTAAAATTTCTCAACAAACAGAACACAGCATTGGAAAGTTACTGATAAAGATTCAAATGCAACAATAATTTATAGCATATATTAATAAAAAATTAAAATAATTAAAATAAAAAATAAATAAAAAAAAAAAAAAAAAAAAGACAATCGAGAGCGGAGGAGTACCTACGCAAGAAAGATGGTTAAGGCTCGTTGTGGGCGACAGATAAAACGTGCGTCCCAACTGGGGATTTTGGCTCAGAGAGAGATCAATTAGGAATGAGGGTCAGGGTTCAGTGTTCAGTGTTCAGGAATATATGTATGTGTATTGTAAAAGGAAATAAATAAAAAATTTAAAATATATATATATAGAGCTCAATGGGCTTAAAAATCAAGCCCAGGCCCACGTTTGTTAAAGAAGAAGCCTATTTTGAAACACATATTAAGGGAACCGTGAGTTTCATTGTGTGAGAGTAAAGAGCTGTTGGGCCAGTGATGAGGTTCTCTCTTGATTGAGTTTCAAGAGGTAAAAAGTTCTTTATAATGATTTTAGTTCTAGCTTGGGTTGTGTTGTTTTTTATTGTATCGTTTCGTTTGGTCAAAACAAAAGAAAACTGTGTATTGCTTTTAATTTTGATTATCCAAAAATTAAAAACTAATTAATTGTGTTATTGTTTTTTCTTTGTTTATTTAGTTTTATGTAAATAGAAAATTGGTTGGTTAAAAAAGAAATCAAAGACACGAAGAAACATCTAACACAGGAAAAATCACCTAATTACTCCATAAATAATGCTAGAGATACAAATTATTTTACAAATTATTGATGTGGTGAGTGATTATTGGTAAATAAAAAAGTAATATTAATGATAAGTCTAGATGAAAACCAATAAGATGTTGACCATATCAACATTTTGTAAAAATGTTGTAAAATAGTTTGTGGCTGTAGCACTACTCATTATATGTTATATGATGAGGATTTTTTTTTTTTTTTTTTTTTACACCTTAAACATGTGTCTTGGCACTATTAGACAATTTCTAGTATAGGCTTTTGCTAAGAATGAAATCAGGCTAGCACTTTTGTAAAATAAGTTCTAAGGTCTCATTCTACCATTGCTAATTTCCTCTTTTACCACATAAGAAACTTGGGAGATTCTACCCTTTTCCCACTATTAGGCAAAATATTTGGCATTATGCCCATGTTTTCAAACTATATAAAGGCGTACCCCTGTTTCAATACTCGCCCACCTGGTAATCAAGTTACTTAAGTAACTTGACTATTACGAAGCCGAGTTCTGGGCAGGTTCTTCCCACACTAAATAATGGCTTTTGGGCAATAAAATATTCTCGTGTAACTGTTTAGAACTCAACAATGTAGAAACCGAGTTATATGCAGAATAAATTGCAATTTTGAATGTAACGTCTCCAAAACAGTTTGTCTCCTTCCCTCAATCAATTCAATAGCCACCCTCAATCTGTTCTATCTCCCACCCTCAATCCATTCTATCTCCCTCCCTTAATCCGTTCAAAGTAGACAAAGCCAAGTTCGCAGCTTGAAGTTCTCTTATTTCTACTTGTAGGCCGAAGCTCAACACAAACCCACACCCACACCCAAACCCACACCCAAAACTCTCACCATAACCCTCACCATAGCCGAAGGTCAACCCAATCCATCTTCAGAGTTAAAGGACTAGAAACGTATTAAGGTAATTTGTAAATGCTGAGTTTAATTTTTTTTCCTTTGCATTTAATCTGAGTTAAGTGTGGCTTGTGCATGTACTCTAATTTGAGTGTACCTTCTTAAGTTTTTCTCTATTCATTATTATTGTTGCTGTTTGAGCTTTGTTGGGTTTGGTTTTGAACTGGGTTTTGATTCATAACTAGGGCAAAAATTCATGTAAAATATAGTTGGCATGACAATGGTGTTCATTATTAGGGAAAATTGCTTTTTGATTCATATAGTTTGAAATTGTATCAAATCAAACTTTATAATTTCAACAAAAAGAAAAAAAAAATCTAATATTTACCCTAGAACTATTATGAATCTTGGGCTTTAATATGGATTGTGGGTCTAATTTGTTCTCTTAAAGTAGGAGATTTAAAATATAATTTTTCCACATACTTATAACAAACTGACTAGAGGCTCAATAAAGTTATAGACACATCTTATGGCAGGAAATGTGAATTGTGTCTCAATTACGTTTCTTGATTTCTCTAACAAAAGGTATAGCTAGCTTGAATTTTATAATTTAAAAAATAATATTCATCTTGAAAGCTAGCTAGAGACTTCACTTTCATGACCTGACTTTGTGGATACTATTGACAATGGGATTACATTTTAGATAATATGTACTCCACACTCCTTCCAAGTTTCTTATTATGAATCTTGAAAGACTGAATTTTAATGCAAAAAAGTTTAGTTTGGTTTGATGATCTTGTATACTATGTAAAATATTGAGCTGGTGTAGGCTTTTGGATTTTTGTGGTTGACTCTTCAAAATTAAGGGTAAGACTATCTATCAACCACTTGTCATAGACCTTACAGAAGTGGGAAGCCTTATGCACTAGATACAACCTTTTTAGTATTTCTAAGCACAGTAGTGAGTTTCTCATCTTAATCAGTCAGGCCATTGGTACTAAGAAAAAATGGCCTGCAAAGAGAAAGGTAAGCTTCTAACTACTCGTGTAGAACCTTTCAGTAGCACAAACATCACAAATAGTAATCTTCTTTGACCAATGGGGCAATCCAATAGTTGAAAATGATCTTGTGGATACATCAATTTGACAAGTGAGTGGTTAGATGAAGCTTTAGTAAACATTCTGAACTAAAAATAAAATGAAAGAATGATTATCATAACAAGGTACTGGGAACAACACTGAATTGTTTCTGCAAAAACTCTTTAAATTGCTTCAAAAAAGTAATGACCCGTTACTTTATGTGAAAGTTCTTACACGTTTTCACGCAAGCTACAATTCTATTTTAAACATAGTAAACACTTCTAATATGGTTATATATTCTTGATGTATTTCTTATGTTTGTAATTTAAATATGACCTTCAATGTGCATCAATGGAAAAGATTAGAAGGCTTTGTGTAATGAAGGGTTGACATTGTAAGTTTCCTAATGGGCTATTGCAAACTAGTCTCTTAAGAGCCTTAGAATAAAGTTTTTGCCACATAATTTCAAAGAAATTCAGACTTCTTTAGTCTTGAACCCTTAAACTCATCCTTTGAAATTTCAACCTTTTTTCTTTTTCTATTCTCTATTGTTTTGCTATTGGATCTTTCCTCTTAATGCCTATTGTTGCATTTATCAGATAGAAAGTTAATACTTTTTTGCTACATCAATTATATATAAGTTTCTTTTCACTGTATCAATAAGAATGCTTCAATCATCACAAGTTTAAAAAGATGAAGAAAACGTCTTAAATGATAGTTGTATGAAGAGTACATATACAGTGTAATTTCTATGCCATATGTTCTGTACTCATCTTTTTCTTAGCATAGGACCATCTATTTCACCCCTCTTTGGTCAAGAGATGACTATAAGCCTTAAACAACATTAATTTTTTGCTGCCTAACCGGCTCATCAAAATAAATTTGTTCAAATGATAATGAATACCTACATTCAAAAAGTATACTTGTTTATACTCTTAAAATGATACTCAAGCTTGAGAGTTGACAAGATAGTATATAGATGTATACAAATGACAAGATAGAATATTTTTAGGTTTAAACTCTAGTGCTTTTTCTTTTTTTAAATGTAAACCTATTTTGTAAAGGTAAGTACGATGCACACAACAATATGGGATTCAAAATTTGAGTTTAAAAGCTATAGCTACATATGTACTCACTCTTGAGTTAGTTGAGATTTAAAAAGGGGGGGGGGGGGGGTGTAAGAATGAGCTAAACTTTCATTGCATTGCCTACCAATCACCTTTTCTTGACTCTATACAAGTGTACAACCTATTTTATGACCTTTTTATATGTTTATAAAGCACATGGGTTTGGGTTGTATGATTATAATCTGACTCTGATAAAGTCCTGAGTAAAACATTCATTACAGTGGACTTTATTAATTTTAGTTTAGTCTTGGTGTTGATCTGTGGGAATTTAACCTAAATTGTTGTTATCTTTTACTTGAATCTTAAGTCTGTCTATCTTCTTCATATATGTAATGGTTTTGATAGTTTAAAAACATAATTTCTATAGTAAGTTTTCCCTCCAAATTTCATGGTGATCGGTTTTGATGGAAAGTTTAAACTTTTTGAAATTCTGTTCTGCCAGATTTGAACCTCATGCATGTTCAATTTTAACAATGTAAGCATAGCTTGCTTGGATTGTACTTAATCTCATTTAGATGTCAGAGATCAATTACAATATCAGCAACAACAAGAATTTTGTAATGATTTAAGTCATGGGAATTATATGATTTTGTAATTTTAAAGGACTTTTGAACACTTGATACATGTTTATACCTTTGTTTGGAATCTTGTCTTGTTTTTTTTTTTTTGGCAAAAGGAAGACTGCTTTATAGTGTAATTTCGACTAACAGTTCTTGAGTTATGTGGAGACCCAATTCGTATACAACTCGCCTGTCACAAAGACGAGTATGTATAACTGCTGCCCAACTGTATTTAGGTGAAGTAAATAATACTTGATTTCCTTAGGGCCGAGTTATATTAAACTCGATTTCAGTAAAAACAAGTTCTACTGCCAATCGTACCGAGTTTTAATGATACTCGGTTTCTGTATAATCGATTTATCCAGAACTCGATTTACCTAAATTCAAGTACTATGCAATTAGGTCATTTCCTCCCCCACCTTCTGGGACCACTGACCATTTGCCATGCACGAACTGTGGGGTTCCCTTTTGAACGTGGACCGGTCTGAGAGTTCTACCGTTGTGCCACAACTTCTACTACCAGTTTCAAGTTCAATTGACCAGCTTCACTAAGTGTAGTAATTGTTTGTTGTCCACGTCATCTCCATTCTGTTAACATCTCACCTAATAAGTAATAACTGATAACAATTTATAACAACACAAATTCTTTGAATGTTGTGGATCTTCAATGGGGGTATCTGAACATAATAATGTGGTACAATTTATGATAACACAAATTCTTTGAATGTTGAAGGTCTTCAATGGAGGGTATCTGAACATAATAATGTTAAACAATTTATGATAACACAAATTCTTTGAATGTTGTGGGTCTTCAATGGGGGGATATCTGAACATAATAATGTGGTACAATTTATGATAACATAAATTCTTTAAATGTTGTGGATCTTCAATGGGGGGTATCTGAACATAATAATGTGGTACATGTTGCATGCTAGGAATTATCTCAATTTTTTGCAATGCTTCTAAATTCTCATTTGTTTAACAATATCCTACATGAAACCCAAACACATTGTGCGAACATTTTTGTTTTCAAAATCTCAATTTGATGGACTAGATGATACAATTATTCAATAGTATTTTTTAGCATCAAGACTTTATGACTCGCCTTCAATTTATGATAAAAAAGATGGGTTTTTTAGCACAATTTGCTTAAGTTTGTTTAGCTGCATGAACACCCAAACATTGGGCATATATAGTTAGCCTAAGGTTTCACAACATTACACAGCATGATACAATTATTACTATTTGTGGTTTAGGTCCGTTATGAGTCTGCATTACTTCTACATTTACTACGATGGGGAGACATATATTAATGATTTGCATAGGCTATCATACCGAGGTTCGAACCAAAAGCAAACGCTTATTAAAGTGAAACGTGGGATACACGTGAGAAATTGCAAAACATTTACACATACCTAAGTCCTATTTATATCTACCTTTGCAAAACATCTACTCATACCGATCTGAAGTCACATTTTCCAATGTCAATGTGCAATTGGATGTTACCTCGTTTTTCAGATAACTATAAGAGGGAGAGAGATTCTGACAAGAGGGAATACTATGTCGAACTATGATGGGAGTGAGACTTTCATGTGAACAAGTCCAACGCTCTACTTAATGATCTCATGCGACTTGGGGCGCCTCTTGTCGACTGTATCTCACTTACACTACCACAACGAAACATGCACCAATATGAGCATGCAGTGACTAAAAAAAAAAAACAATCTTATGATACTCCGTAGATCCAGGTATCACTTGCTACAACTGGCAGAAGAGCTAGTCACCGCAACGAATTGGCAACTAACTCCGGCAGAACGTAACAATGTCCTCAACTACGAGGATTACCTGTCTGAGTGAATGACTATGTGGTGTGTGTGTGTTATGTCTAGGGTTAAGTTAATAATGTTAGTAGCGTTAGTGTTCAATATGCAATGCATACATATTGGTGGCATCGTGTAAGTTATTTTAAGTTTTTTGTGTTATGTTGTAGGTGCTTACTAAAAAAAATCATGTGTGAGAATATTTAACTTTTATGCGTTATGTGGGAATAATCTAGATTACGAATAACATGCATGCTCCTCACAATCAATAATAAGGTTTACATAGTACAAATGTAATAACAGTGACACACATACATATAAAATATAGTTAAGCAAAATAGTTTTCCAACAAAGTCTAATTACACCATGACACGATTACTCTTTATTTGACATCTCCACCTCTGATTGATAAATAGGATCAGCAAGAAGCGATTGCATGAATTGTGCATGCTCGTACCACCTTCCCTCCACTGACTCTCGAATCTCGACTTGGGTCCGATATCGATTAAGATGTATCTTCATTTGATTATTTTCTTCTCTTATGCGATTCAATGTTTTACGAAGTTCGTCAAACGTGTCTCTGGGCATCTGCGATGCAAGTCGCCGAGGCACTAGCAAGTTATAACCAACCAATTCATCATAAAACATTTGTTATTCACAAAATAACCAAGCCCACTCCTGTCTCTTGGTATTGTGAACGTAAAAGTACTATTTCGCAGATTCAGATTGATTGAATAGTTGAACTCATATTCCAATACCCAGCAACGACCCATAGCAGTGAACACATCGTGAGGCCTATAGAGTTGTGAGTTGCCAAAACTAGACATTGATGCTGAATACAATAATATCAAATGATCAAGTTAACAGTGTGCATCAATTGTTAGTAAATAATATAATGCTGCATAAGATGGTACATGACAAAGACATTTATAAATTTGTGTACTATTACATACTAAAAATAAAATACTAACACTCACATTTGACCATAAACATTAGACGTTGTTGTTAATGTCTACACGTTGTGTGTAATACAAAATGTTGTTATTAATGTCTGACCAATGATGAATATATACATTCAACTTTTGCAAATCTAAAGATTAATTGTTCATTAGTTTTAGCAAATCTAAAGATTTTCATTTTTTGTCAATAAAATTTACACCATCAAAGACCCAATATAACCCAATGTACACACATAACACTCATCATCGTTTTTATAGATTATTGTACATTTCTTGTAGCACCAAACAACACCAAACAACTAATATAACTCCAATATACTCACATAACACTCATTCAAGAAAATACCAAACCACAAGTAATACAACCTATTAAATGAAAATTATTCTCTAACAAAAACATACATTATGGTTAATAAACTTTTATAATATCTACAACTACTTTTACCTACACAATAAAATTATCTATGTATTTCAAAAAAGAAAATGAGTTTCTCACCTAAGATGATAGAGAGATAACACCAACTTCCGGTAGAAAATTCTGAAAATGAGGAGAAGCTGATTTGAAAATGATGAGGAGAATCTAATGTAATGTTGCATGAGAAGCTGATCTGTGCAGGTGAGAAGTAAATAGCAGAACAACTCGATTATACCAGAGTTGAGTAAAGTTTATAACTCGATTTTCCATTCATCGAGTTAAGCTTCATGAGCAAACAGATGATTTGAAATCCCGTCAATAACTCAATTTCCCTATTGCCGAGTTATGAATAATACCCTGTAATATTTTATTGCCTAAAAGCCACGTTGGATTGCTAGTGTGGCAAGAACCTGTACAGAACTTGGCTTCACAATGGTCGAGTTATTAAAGTAACTTAATTTTATAGACATCAAGTATCAAAACAGGGGCACGCCCCTATATAATTTGGAAACAAGGGCATAATGCCAAATATTTTGCCTAATAGGGGCAAAAGGCTAGAATCTCCAAGAAACTTGTCTTCATCTTTTAGGCCAAAATGGCCTTCTACCATTGTTCATGGAAATATATATATGAATATACCACTGTTTCGGAAATATATAGGGATCAACCACTTTTTTGGTACTTGAGTTTGGGGAAATCGAGTTCTAAATAGTGCTCGAGTTCTTTGAAAAAATAGTCTTCAGTTCTTTGAAAAAATGGCCTTCAAAATAGTCGAAATTTTTTTGATGGAACTCAAATATCATTTAAAATTTTCAAAAATTTTCAATGATACTCGAGTACCATTGAGAACTCGAGTTCCATGAACTCAAGTATCAAAAAAGTGGTAAATTGCTACTTAGCAATTTATTTTCAAAATATTGGTAAATTTCTATATATTTCGCCTAAAAGTGCTACAATGCCATTTTCATTCCATCTTTTGACCTCTTAAGAAACTTGTCCCAACTAGGATAGTTCTCCCCCTCCTCGAAACCATAGCTCCCTGAATCTTGAAAATGACGGGTCAAACCTCCTTTGTATGTTTGGAATACAAAATGGTGAACTCATTCGCCTACCTTGCTTTACCAATTGGGTATCCTTTTATGGTGTTTGAAATTTGAAAGTCTCTTCTTGCTTAACCTGTTGGATAATCTGCAGTGTTTGATATCAAAGAATTCTGTCCTTACTTTACTCACCTAGGAATTTTCTCTTGAGAAGTCTTTTTCCATTCCTCTGTGTTCTCTCTCTTTTCCATTTTCTTTGTTGGAATGCCCTGTGAAGGTTTTGAGTTTCTCTCCATTTTTCTATTCCTTTTATACAAAGGGTTTGGAACTAGTGGAACTTGTTAGGTGTCATAGTTGATAGTACTTGGTTCTTATGCATCCACATGTCATAATTTAATTGCCAATTGGGAAGGTGTGAATGCAATTACCAATTTGCCCTTTGCCTTAATGCACATTTTGATAAACTTCCCTTAATGCACGTTTGGTATACTAACATGTAACTATATGCATTGGGCTTACATTTTCTACTCTTAAGGCCCAAAATTTCATTGGGTCTTGGGCTTTGCTCATAGACCCACATTTTTGTAAAAAAAAAACTGGCAGCAACATTATAAAAATTGGATCACAACAAGTGGAGGATGCATGCAATGATGATACATATCCTTTTTTCAAGTGTTAGACAATGAAACATGTCTCATACTCTCATTACCTTCTTAATCACACTCTTCTTTGTTCCTATTCTTCTTCGTATGCTTAGTTTCATATACCACCGTTACTCTCTTCTCTTAGTGAAAATCTCTTTTCTTCATTAAATGTGGTTCCAATGTTCAACAACAAAAAAAAAACTCGCCTAACTTCGCTCTCTTGGCTTCCCTCTACCCTCCCCTCAAGCCCTTTGTTTTAATCAATTGTTCAAACTGACTTTAGCGACAAAATTGACCTTACTTGCGTCCTCCCTCTCCATAGGCCTCGATTGTGATTTTTTATTTGATTTTTTGCTTTCGGCCTTTTGGGTCTTTAAATTGTGCACGTAGATTCTTAGAAATAAATTTCATTTTCTTTGAGAGAACACGGTTTGTGTTTATGTTTGTGTCTAAATAGAGTTATGACAATTCCCAAAAATATTAAATAAGTAGATCTTAAGTATTGTAAAAATTCTTGACCCTAATCAAGAGACGAGTTAAAATATATTTATTAGACATAATAACCATTATACTTGAACACCTCTTTATTAGGATCAACAGTTCCTTCCTTCTCTAAAATAAAAATAAAAAAGAAAAAGAAAATGGTTCAATCTTTCCTTGTATAATTATTTATTGTAAGAATATTGCAATTTATTATATATAAAAAATTTTATATCAATACTTCACAATAACACATGGATTATAATAGGTGATTTGAGTTTTATAAGTTATAAGATTGTTGTATCCACTTCCAAATAACAAAAAGAAGTTAAAAGTTGCACAAGAGGAATGAATAATATTGATATGAAGAGATTTTTAGTGATGGTGATATTGTTGATTATAGTTGTACCAGCTGCAATGGAAGGCGATTTTGATATTGTCCCTCCATCCATTTCTCCCCCATTCATCTCATAGTCTCTTTGTCATTGTAGCTTCACCTTCACATATTGACCATGTCATGTGAGGAGGCCTCCACCAGCCGAAAAGGAGAAAAATAGAGAAAAGTGCCTCACCTATTGCGTTAAGGAATGTGATCGAGAATTTAAAATTTTAAAGACAACAAAGAATGGCATGCCATTGGTGAACAAAACAAAAGGAAAGTAGCACAACGAATTAAAAAACCGTAAGTTGTGAAATTTTCATTCTATCATATTGTGATGAGAATAATATTTGTCATTTTTTTTTTTTTGATAACAAATAAAAATAATATTTTTTTATTTTATTTTTTTATATAAGATAAAAATTCTACTATAGTTTAATCTAAACGTATATGTGTGTGAAATTCTTCACAAACACTTATATTTGTGAAATGACAATTGCACCAATGGTGTACAGTAGTAATAATATTTGTCATTGATTGGCTAATAGGAAATTTTTGGCCCATTAAACTAATTTTGCAAATATATTAATTATGTGACCGAAATTGAAACATATTAGTTATGTGGCTATACTTTTGGAACTCGAGTCTTCCATGGAGAAAATCATGCGATAATATATTTTTTAAGAATTTTTAGAGGAACTCAAGTTTACACTCGAGTTCCAAAAGCGGCCACGTAACTAATATGCTTCAATATTAGTCACATAAGTAATATGTTTGCTTAACAGTAAAAAAATAAAAGGTTGCTTCTGATGAACACTAGTGAGAATAATTTATCTGTTCAATGTTGTATATGGTAGTATCAAGTATAATATGGATTGACACGCATTCAATTGAGCTAAATATCTGATAAAATAAAAAGAAAAAAGTTTAAGCTGCTAAATACCATAATATGGGAAACGTCAAACACGATATACTTTTTTCACCCCAATCAACCATAGCCCTATGTTTCAGTAATATTTTTTTTCTTTTAGAAAATACGATTTATTTTTTTTTTTTTGATAGTAGAAAAAATGAATTTGGAACCAAGAGAGAAAAAAAAAATCGAACTAACAAGCAATAACTTCTACTTCAGAACATGTGCTTTTTAACTTTTCTTGACTTTCCTAAAAAAAAAAAAAAAAACTTTTTAAGACAAGTTGTATCATATTGATTATGTTAGTCTTAAATTATGGCAAAATTCACGTACAAGTTTTTTTTTAAAAGAAAACCTGAAATATTATTAAGAAACGGAAGCCAAATCGGTAAGATAAAGTGAGAAACTTGTGGAAGTATATCTTCCATCCACACAAGAAAACCTATGACATGATGTGCATGCCTAGTAAGGTTATAAGTTACAGAGTTTTTATTTCTACAAACATGAGAAAAATTAATACCAAGAAAATGCTTTACATAGAGGTGAATATCATGAATAAATAAATAAATAACTAATTCACATACAAGTTTAAAGTGTACAAACTTTTAGTTCTTTAGTTTTTCCAACTGAATTCAATTATATGGTTGTATTAGTCATTTCAATAGAAATATTATGATATTTTCAAGAACAATTAAATTCAACTATTTAATTCATTGGCCAAGACATGGCAAAACGGGTCAGAATTTTTTGACCCGACCCGACCCAAAAAATACCTGACCCGAACCCAACTTTTTTGACCCGAAGCAAAAACAGGTTGACCCGTGACCTGACCTGTGTTTTTTGCAGGTTAACCCGACCCAACCTGAACCCGAACCATTTTTTTAAAACTTTTTTTTTTTGGTAAAAAAAAAAATAGTAAAATTAAGACAATATTGGTTTAATTATTTGTTGTGAGTTTTAAGGAAACAATTGATACATTTATATAACTGCATGCAAATTAATTGAAAAATAAATGGTTGAGCATTCTGTAATGAGTAAAAAATTTTAGATATCAAATAGTAAAGTACATGTCAAGATAATCTGGTTACAGTAGAGTTAAAAACATAAATTTAAAATTGTAGACATGTGTGAGAAACATTCACAAGTGTGATAATAGTGAAGTCAAAGAATCAAATTAGCATAAATTATGAATGCTTAGACCTATTTTTTTAACAATTTATGTCCAAAATAAACGACTTTTCAAAATAAATTATGGTATTTCCTAGAGTGTGTGTTGTTTAACAATGATATGATATTCATAAAAGAGACCATGTATAAATAAGTAAGCAATCGAACTTTAATGTATATCTTAATTGAAATAGAGTGCGAACCACAATTGATAATAGATTATAAAATTAATTTTCAAGATTGTAAATTTCTTATATGTTTTTATTCTTTATTAAATGAGTTATCTAATAAGTTATTTGTAATTTTGTTTTATATTTTGGAATGTTGATATTGTGTAGAAATAAAACTTGTGTATTTATTTTACTTATTTTTGTATTATTTTGTTTTAGATAACAATGTTAGGATTTATATAATTTTAAAATTATTGAATAAGTATTAATAAGTTTAACTGAGTTTATTCTTAATATAAGTGGTGAATTCATAATAATGCATTTTACATCAAGTAATTTGTTGCATAACTTTTCAAATGGCAAATACATATTGTTTTCTTTATAAAAAAATAATAATAATAAATTCATGTGAAAAATATGTGTCAACCCGACCCGACCTGCAACCCGATTAACTCGAACTTGTTTTTAACCTGCTTAAATTGACCCGTTTTTTACCAGTGACCCATTTGACCTACAACCCGACTGACCCGACCCGTCTCGCCTGTTTTGCCATGTCTAATTATTTGGCCCAATACCACTGCATGATTAAATTTAATTAAAAAAAAAAATCTAAAATACTACATGTAAGAGAATTGTGCCGAAACTTTAGACATTAAATTACTAGTTTTTTTTTTTTTGGGTATAATAGTATACCACTATATCATTCTATTGCATTTTCTCAAAGAAAGAAAAAGAAAAATGTCATTCCATTGCTTCTTTGGTTGACGAACTCTTCTTATTCAATTAATGAAAATGTTCAAATGAGGACACAAAAGATGATATCAATTCCACTCAACTGTAATATCGTTGCTGATGCTTTAGTAAAAAGGCAAAAAACTGTATGGGATTAGAAGTTTTGCTAGAAGACCTCCCCGAGCATATTGCCCCTCTAGTTTTATTTGATGTTCATTAAGTTTTTTCTAATAAAGTCTCAGGCTATTCACAGTTGATGACGATGATGATGATGATGTCAATTCATGCTTCAACAGTGGTGCTCTTGAGTCTTGAGGTCGTTTTCAGTTCTTAATTAGGAGGTTGTATGTTGTTTTGACTATATTACACCGGCCAAACTATCCCTGCCCTTAAATGCAAACCAGTTTTATGGTGTGCTCGCTAGTCAATAAGCTTGTTTAAGTATCTTTACCAATTAATCATGCAAAATGGCAATATGATTTTGATTACTTATGAAAGCTCAAATCTTTCTAAATTTTAAATTGAAAAGATTATGGGAAAAAAAAAAAAAAAAAAAAGACCCAAATGACACCAAAATAAGATAATTTTATTTTCCAATAGGCAAATAGCACAGATAAAACTCAAACTCTTGAGATTGTTTTTTTCCTTCAAGTAATGCTATGTTCACAATAAATCACATGTGACAGATTGTTATTAATTTTAATTTAGACCCACAACTAAATTATTTTTTTGACCATTAGTAATAGACAACAAGAACTGGCAATATAGAATTTGTTGTGAAATTATTGTAAAAATGTTATAAATGCAGTATTTATCTTTTTTCTTGCATAATGCATGGCCAACTTTATCAAAGTTTGAGTGCCATGGAAAAGTCATGAATGGACTATAATAAGAGTCGGAAGTAAAAGACTATATTGCCAACAAAATAATATTAGTAACAACTACATTACTCAAAAAAAAAATATTAGTAACAATTATATTCGTATTAGTAACTGCTTTAAAATTCTAATTTAAAGAAAATATTGGGTTTGGGGTCCATTAGTGGTGACCTCAAAGTAATGCTCACATGGTCGAATAGTTTTTGGTAGCCCATCTTCGTTATTTTAGTGGCAATGAGTTGTAAACATATCTCCCTCTGTTTATAGATTTGATAACCACAGACTTCCCACATGAGGAAACAGAGGTTGTGGGCCAAATAGTAAGGGACCAAGCAAAATAGTTGATATAAAACCACAAACCACATGATCTGTTCATTTAGTGCTCTTGAAGTTGCCTACTCACCAGAGTGAAGTTGCATAAAAGAAGAGCTATAAACGCTTGTGTTTGAAAGAAATATCATTATATGAAACTTCAAGAAAGTTGGTGTAATTTACTTATAAAATGATGAGAAAGAATGTTGAGTGTTTTCTTAGAGTTTGTGGGATAACTTCAATGGATGTTAGTGTAATACTATAATTCACTTATAAAAGGAAAGAGTGTTGTGTGTTTTCTTTGAGCCCGGATAAGGTATCTTATGAGATGGTCTCATGAAACCACCCTTTCATAACATGTGAATCCCAAATGCAATGAGGGAAGAATCTAAAAAAAGACGATCCGAAAGATACTCATGACAAATCCTTTTTCTTATATTCCACCCATTTCATGAAAGTTCGAATTTTCTTTGCTATGAGTCATGAAGCACGTAACCGAATTTGTTTGCTTTAAATTAACCAATCATTTATTTCACTATATTGGTAATTTATGCTTCTTTCTGACTTGAATCTGACCCATCAATCAATTTTCAATCAATTTCAAGCTATTTTGCTTTTATTCCATTAACAACTTCTGCTTCTTTCTTAATTTTGGTGATTTAAGGCCCGTTTGGTAGAAGAGTTTGAGTAATGTTCTTTGTAATTTTTTAAAATACGTGTGAGTGAAAAAAAATGTATGGAAATGTGTGTAATGTTGTTTGAAAATTGAAAATGAGTTGTTTAACAACTCTACCAAACGGTGCCTCAACATTTGATTTTTTCCATCTTAATAAGTTCAAATTGTCATCGAGAATTTGCATGAGAATGTTCCTTATTAAAGGAATAAACAATATAGGGAAGGGATGCTGTTTCTTTTATTCTCTCTCTCTCTCTCTCTCTCTCTCTCTCTCTCTCTCATAGCAATTTAAAATACAATATGACTTTGACCTACCCAGCCACATTAGAGCAGCTAGTAGGCATTTGATTCGTTGTGATGTGACATTAATGTGATGCACAATATAATGATGTGACATTAAGTTTTTTCGTTTTATTTTTTTATTTTTTTTAATATTACCATAATCTAAAATTACAAAACATATCTCATCACCTTAATCTTATCACATATTTAAACAATGTAATATTGTATTTTTGTATTTAGATTACATTAATGTAAGATTTTCCTCTAAAAAAAAAATAATATAAGATTACAATAATGTAATATTATGATATAATGTAACATCACGACCGACTAAATGCCTCCTTATAAGCTTTAATCATTAATGCAGGTTGGGTGAAAATTTATGGTTTTCAGTGATCATGTTTACTTTGTCTAAATATGTCCAGTTTGTAAGATTCATGAAAGTAAGTAAATAATTAAGCTCTTTTAGCATTTTATGAAGTCGCAAACCCTAAACATTTTTGGCACCATGGTGCTGGACCCTAACATATTCTTTCTCTCTACAGGGGCATTAGAAACATATTTGATATTTATAGGCCTCTACCAGTTTTATTTGAGGAGTCATTTGTTGATTACCCAAGTTGAACTTCAATATAATTCTACAAGGGTTAATTCTTATTTCCCTGGCACTGGTTCACACTTCACACATTGTCAAAACTCTATACAATACAACAATATTCTTTATTAAATTACCTTAATAACCGGTTGTTCCAAAATTAAGCTTAAATTATTATAAAATGGTATTTAATAATTTACTTTAACATTCTTAATGATTAAATTTACAGCCGCTTTTTATTTTAAAATTTTAAAACAAGTGATAGCTCTTCATTTTTTATTTAACTGCACGTTCATTACATGACCATTTGAGTCCATCTATATATGGAGGAGCAAGGGCGCACAGGGAAGTTCTATTCATTGTTCTTTTATAAAAATCATTCTGTCTATTGAGAACTACTCCAATAAATATAATAGGATAATAAATTTTTTATTTTTTTTTTAACTTCTCGTGTATGGATGATAATATGTAATTGAGGATTAAGAAATTTGAAACAATAGCAAGATGATTGGAATTTTCCAAATATTTGTTGAAGTGTTTACATCAAGTAAATCAAAGTTGGTTTGTTTGCCATGGTACAGTTTGATTGTCATTCCCAACTAATGTAACATCACCTTTCACCAAAGGTCGAGAATTACACAAATCAGAAACAATTGAGGCTCAGATGCAACATTCTACCTAACAACAATACTTAACCGCATGTTTTTGATATGTACAGTTGGTCAATTTGGTCACTCACTTTACACCGACGATTTAAAAAATAATAAGATAAGCAAAGGCTGGCTGATCATGGGAATATAATAGACAATATTTTAATTCCATTACATCATTTGATAGTGCCCAAACAGTTTTTATTATTGGCTGTTGTTCTAGCCACATGAGTTTGGATTTTAGGCTTGTAGCCTCTTAAAAAAAAAAAAACAAAGAGAGTTAAGAGTTTCATCTTTCATGGTTCCCTCACTTTTGGGCAACCAATGAAACTTTACTTTCAATGTATGAGTTTCTATAGATTTTAGATTAAATTATTTTGATTGCTTGGACATTCTTTGTAAGTCTTGGTACCCACCAAAACCAAATCTCTCTTTATCTCTCTGTCCTAGCCTCCTAGTCATGGCCATGATGTACATGAATATATATATATATGGCATGCATGTTCTCAGCTAACAAGGTTGCAACTTTCAAGGGAGACAGGACCCATTAAAAGCCTTTCAATTAATATATTTTAAAGGGAAAAAACAGTCAATCATTTTTCTTTGTTGGACAAATATATATAAAGCTAATAAGAAGAGAGGGATAAATGATATATCTCTTTTACCAGAACTGTTCTAACGGGCTAGTTATCTACAATGAAGTATGAGCAAACCAATCTAAGAACTTGCCTTAGCAGCTAAACCATTAGATTTAAAATATGATGAAGAAATTAACTGTCCATCATATACAGTGGGATCTTTGATTTTTAAGCTATATACAAAAGGAGTTGGTGGAGCTTTTGGGGGACTACAATGACCACGGATGTCTTTTTGTAAACACTTTTTGAGTTATTTGTAACTTTGGGTTATTAAGGAGGTATCAACATTGGCTTTGGATAATATTTTTTCTAGTTCTACAGCTTGTAATTCTTTGGTTCGGTTTTGAAAGAAATTGTGTGTGTGTATATATATATATATATATTAAAAAATAAGTTCAATCTTAACATTATATATATGATCTATGCAAGGGTCAGGACCATTTAACCCGCATGCAAGAACTTCTGTAGCTATGCAGTACTAGGTTGAGGCATTATAGCATAATTTTATGCTATAGTCACGGGACCCTCAACCTCCAAACTTCCCACTTTTTGATGAATTTGGCGAAGGTAAATGTAAATATAATAAAGCTACAAACACAGCAATTTTACAACAAAATGTAATAACTTGCCGCTTATACTTTGTTGTGTTTGTAACACTACTAATGTAAGTAAGTCCGTTTTGGGTGGTAACCCCATGCTTAAGTCAACTACTCACTTCTTTCTCAAAAAAAAAAAAAAAAAAGTCAACTACTCACTTACACAAAAAAATTTATTTTCATTTAAAAAGGCACTTATCATATATAATATATTAAATTCGAAACAAGTGAAATCTAAATTAGCTTATAATTGTAGTCTAATTTTGCGGTAAGTGTTTAAATTAGAGTATTAATCAAGCAAACTTATAGCTTGCCCAAAGAGGGAAGAGGGAGACATTGTAAACAAAATAAAAGTTTAGAGTAGAAAAATGTAATTTCCCCTATATCTAAATAAGTTGCACATTTCTATCAATGTATTGAAGTTGAAACACAAATAGGCCAAAGGAAGTTGCACATTTCTATCAATGTATTGAAGTTGAAACACAAATAGGCCAAAGGAAGCTCAATTTTTCTGATGAGTTTTTAAATGCCAAATCCAATTTCCTACTAAGGTATAAGAAAAATTGGGTTCATCTTGTCAGTCTATTGCTTTATTTATTTATTTTTGATAATTTAATAGTTATGACGGGGAGTGGAGGTTTAAACTCTTGATATCTTGGAAAGACCAAAAGGTAGCAATCAATTGAGCTTTAAGTCCATTTATCTTTTCTATAAAAAAAAAAAAAAAAAAAAAAAATTAAGCTTTGAGCTATAAGGCTCTTGGCTTTGTTAGTCAATTGCTAATGCTCTTAAAAGATTGATAATTTTACATATCATTTTATGATTGGAATTGGATAATGTCAGCTCAAGACCTAGGCCTACGTCCCCCATTACAAAATGATTCTACACCCTTTATAAAAAGCCCCACCTTATAAGAATGCTAGAATTTTATGATCATAAGTGATTTAAAAAATAAAAAAAAAAGGTAGTGCATTATTATTATCACCTCCAAAATATTAGACCAATAGAAACTCAACCTGATTGAAATCCTAAACTATTTTGGGAAAAAAAATGTTCTAAGTATATCAAATCATCAATGAAAAATAATTTTCTCTAATGGCTTGAGGATTTTAATTTTTAAAACCCCATATCCGACATGGTAGATTGTCAACATTAAACTTTGCATCTTAATTTATTTATTTTTAGAAGAGGGTTTTATTTCTTAATTTTGGAGTCAAGTGTGGGATCACATCATAAATATTCATCAAAGTGAGTTATTGAGTACAAAAATCAAAGAGTTTAGAATTAATGAACATTAAAAAAAATGCTTCACAATAAAAAAAATGAAAAATTAATAAAATAAAATTAAAATAAAATAAGAAAACATGGACAATTTACATTTTCTACCTTATAATATTCTTACAAGACTTTTTAAAGAGTTATAAGACTAACTGTCAATAGTATTTAAATTATATATAGAAATTATACTATGTATCTTAACGTATATCCATGTATATGCATAAGGTTACATATATATGGATATACATTGTATGTTAACATAAATCCATATATATATGTATGCGATTAAGGCGGAACGTGAGAATTCCCTCATGTAGCTAGCCCAAGGGTATTAGCCTTCTCGTGGGGCTAGGATGAGGTCTGTTGTTACCCTGGATAACAGTAATTATAACTCAATCTAACATTTCCTAGAGGATGAGTGCCTCAATGGTCGTGCCCATGAAGGTCCGCCACAATAGTCGCCCCTACTCACCCATTTTAGTTCATCCAAAAAAAAAAAAAAGCATGAAATTACAAGCTAGTTTGGTTAACATCAATCACCAAATTATGTGTTTAATTTATCAAATCAAACATTGATTTGATTAGTATTAAATAAATTTATTTAAATATAAAAGTTCCACTTAAATTTATCGTTTTAGGCTTTAAACTATATCGAACTGACCTTGGAATCGTGTGTATGGATCTGTATTTAATGAAATCATAATATTACACGAAATATGATTAACTATTTCTTGAAGAAATTTACTCTATAATCTATATGCAATTATGTCATACCCTTGAGGCCTTTACCTCTTCCACTTGATGGAGCCATTGAGGCTTGTACAACTAATATTAAAAGCAACACAGTAAGTATAGGGCACATCTTTTCGTATTTATGGTGTAACTGTCTAACTTCTGTTAGTAGGCGATAAATCTTAACTATAAATTTTTTTTTTGAGATAATTTTAACTAATGGCGTCTACTCTTAATAATATTTTTTTATCATTAAATTAAGATATTAATTAATTTTTAGCGTAGGCGAGGATTGAACCCTAAATTTTTTATTCAACCTTCAAAGACTTTACCAATTGAGTTAACTAGAACCCACATCTTAATTACAATTTTTTGTTATTCTTATTCTCAATCTTTGTTACTCATTGTTCCCCTCCACATTTTTCATCAATAGCCGCAATTAGGGCTATATTATCTTCATTTGTGGGAAAAAAAAAAAAAAAAAGGCTTAGTGACATTGCTTCAATGAGGAAAAAAAAAGTTGGTTGAGGGAGGTTAAGCCTACGTTTGGATTGCACTGAAAATGAAAGTTTTCTGTGTTTGGCATTTTTTGGGTGGGTCATGTGCACTATTTATGAGACTCGCAAGTAAAATTTCAGTAAATTTTTCTTTAAAACTAGCTCCCACAACACTATTCATACATTTAAAAATTATTTTGCTATAATGTTTTCGGTTTTCAGTAATAAGCAGTATCCAAACAAACCTTAAATTGGAAAGAGAGAAATGAGATCTATCATTTATAAATAAATTACATAAATGTTTGATTATTATTCTTTATTTTAAAATTAAACCCCCTAGTTATTTGTTATGCGTGTTTAATTGTTGCAACTATGTGGTGTGTGTCATACTTAAACTAAAATGCTAAAACAGATAAACATTCATTTTATTGATGCGACAAAATTTTAAAATATGACGTCAACTATATAATGATTAAAAAAAAAAAAAAAACTTCATAATGATTGTTCTTATCATCGTAAGATACCAATTGGTTAGTTTGTATTACGAGAGACTACTAAATTTTCAAACTTGCTCATTTGTGGCTAGCCAGTTGTAAAGAAGAGGCATTAATAAGTCCATAAAACAGAGAACCTACTAAGAAAAAGGGGTTCATTTTTTTTTAATGGAAAAAAAGGGAGTTCATCTATATATACGAACTGATATTACTTTCATGGATTTTTCAAATGCAACAGGAGAAAGTAAATTAATAATCCAAAGTTGGGTGGGTGGGGTTGGGGCCGGCCTATTTTTGCAAAATGCATAGGTCAATTCCTTGTATATAAAGTGTCATATGTCTCCTACAACTACTTTCAGTACACTTTTGTTTTTATAAACTCTTGCTTAGCCATATATGAGAGAATGACAAAAACTTTTCTATTTGAACCCTCAATAGAGCAAACAAGGTGGTGTAAAATAATAGGAAATGCCGAATTTACCATTAATTTTATTACCCAAAAAAAAATTACAAAAAAGCGAAGATAAATATTATTGGTGTCATTTCAACAATCTAATAGATAATTGTTTGAATTATATACATTTTTTTATTAATAACTTGTCAATTTGTAATATTTAAATAGTAAAATTTATAATATCTATAACACTAAATAATATAGTTTTGTAACTTAATTAATCGACAAAACAAAATATTTTCGTTGAAAACATCAGTGTTCAAATCTTCATTTTTAACTGTCAAATTGTAAATAAATAAAAAATGTAATTTTTAAGTAGATAAGGTGGTCCATTGTTACTTACTATTCTGATTCTCAACGGGCGCACTTCCCAAAACAAAGGATGAACGGGGTTCCCATCAAAAAAAAAAAAAAAAAAAGGATGAATGGGTTGTCATTACTAGAGTTAAAGCTGTGTTACTGTTATATTTGAAAAATGTTAACTTTTATAATTTGATTAATAGGCGCCTTTAGTAGCTAGTATATTTGTTAATGGACTATCTTAATAAAATTTTTAATTTTTATATAATTTTTATAAAAAATATAAAAAAAAGTTAAAAAATTAGTTTTTTTTTATTAAAAGTTTTTAAAAATATTTTTGTAAATCAATGGGAGGACACAAGTCACACAACCATTGTTAAACTTCACCAGTACTTCAATAGAGGACCATTAATCTTTGTTGACTTCAGCAACATCATGTTTGGGATTTTATTATTATTATTATTATTTTTTTTTAAGAATAGAATTTAATGGAATAGACAAACCATTAAAAAAATGGAAGGTGATGAAATTGAATATGATATATATATATATATATATATATATATATATTTAAGAATAGAATCGAATGGAATAGACAAATTCATAAAAAATGGAACGTAATGAAATTGAATACGATATAACTTTTTAACCTGTTTTACAGTTTATGAAATGAGGAAGGAAAAGGAAAATGATACGGTTTATAATCACTATCATAACACTCACCTACTATTATACCATTCACCTTTTGTTTGTTGCCCCTCAAAATAGAATATTCTTAACAATTCTATTTTAATCTATTTCACTCCATTATTTTATCCTCATTTTTTCTTTTCTTACACCCCGCCCTAATGCCATGTTCAAACATTTATATATATATAAAAAATTTAGTCCATAAGTATGTTAACGGTTAGAGATAGTTACAACAACAACAATAACAAAGCATTAGTCCTAAAAATTTGGGATTGACTTACTATAGATTCTCAACAAATTAGTTAAAGTTGGCTACATGAATTCTTTTCCTCTATTCTATTTTATTTGAAATCATACTCTTTATTACTTTCTTTATTAACATGTATTTTTTTTCCTAATTTCTACTAATGTTTTTTTTTTTTTTTTTTTTTTGTATTCTCACTTTTCTTTAAACATGATTAAATCGTCTCAAGTGACTCTTTCGTCTTTATATCAATAAGGACTATCCTTATCTTTAAAGGGAGTCACTGGTGTGAACTCATCGACCCGACATCACATAGGGAAAATTGGTAATACCACATGTATTATCAGGGTCTTGATGGAGATATCATTGTGGGCACAACACATTTGTTGAAGTGCCACTATTTGAAATGCTCAACTCTTACTAATAAGTATCATATAAAACGATATGAATACTTCTACTACCAAGTAACGTCAATAACATCATTTTATTGACGCATCTTAAATTTATGGGATACCTGATTCACATAAATCTTTTTGTTGGCAAAAAAAAAAAATAAATAAAAAATAAAGACAATAACAAGGAAAAAAAAAGTTAAGAAAGAGAGAAAAGAAAAGATAGAAATATAAGCAAAAAAGAAGAGATGACATGGACGGTGCCACCCGTCACCGGATCTTTGCCTTAAAATAACGACTTTGTCTCCCCATATCCATTTCCATTTTCACTCACAAACCCATTCTCTCTCTTTTCTTCTTTCTCTGCATTCTTCACAACACAATCATCATCATCATATTCCATTCATTCACATTCTCTCTCTCTCTCTCTCTGTCTCTCTGAAATTACAAACAATCCAATCCTCAAAAGCCTAAAAAGTTAGAGAGAGAAACCCCATAACATAACGCACAGCAATAATTCACTTTTCTTTACAACTCTTCTCTTTTCTCTTTCTTTATTGCCAGCTCTGCAAGCTCGTCCTTCCCCCATCGCATAACATAACTCCCATTTCTTTCCTCTTTCTCACCTTCCCATCATCACTGCCACACCACCACGATCTCAGGTACCCTCTCAATCACACTCTCACTCTGATCAACCTTTTTTTTCTGCCAGATCTCTTTCCTTACGTACTTGTAATTCGATCGCCTTCTTTCATCGTTTTTCTGATTTATGATCACGTTTCTTGATCTGGGTCGTTCTTAATTTCTTATAATTTTAATGGGTTTTCGTTGTTTTTAATTTTTATTTTTATTGCGTTTTTGTATTCAGTTTGAGCTCTGATCTGATGGGGTATGTGGGTTTTTGTTGTTGTTTGTCATTGGTTAGTTGCTTGATCATCTATGAACTTTGTTATTCGTCTGTTACTTGTTTGATCCAGCCTTTATGTGTAATTGTCCTCACTTGAATTTATGTTGTAACTTGAATGGCTATTTGTAAAAGTCTGATAGGATGGCTTTTGTATTTGTGATATAGATGGTTGATTGTGAAGCTGAGTCAAAAAAAATCAAGGAGATCCAAACATATTGAGCTTTTTGCATTGGAGTAAATCCAGTGATTTATAATTGTTTTTGGGTTTTGATTATGGTTAGAGTTCAAGCCTTGGTGCGATGGCAAGTGCCTTCCACCAAAAGCAGATAGTAGGTTCAAGTTTGGGAATCAGCCTGGCTGCCTACCAGTCACCTTTCCCAGACCCCACGAAAGTGAGAGTTTTGTGTATTGGGTGCGATAGTTTTATCAATGTATTGTGATCAAGGCATTATGGGTCAGTCTTGAATAACATAATTGCTAGATTATCCATTCTGGATTGGAATCTCAATGTAGCCGTGTCATGTATAGTCATTACTGCTCTAATCTATTTTCAAGATTTTTGGTATTATGAGAGTATTTGACAGACTTTGAAGACATGGATTCCAACATTGATTTTGAGTGAGCTTTTCTAGGGATGATATGATTTGTAGGGTGGTTATGTAACTTAACTATCAAAAGAAAAATGGGATGATATGATTTGCAGCAAGGATGGATTGAGGGTCATCCTTAACACTGGGAACTTTACAACTTGGTTTCATTGCATTTTGCTTCAAGTGGTAATGTAAGATGGTAGGCAACCTCTGGACATGGCTATGGTGGCTCTTGTCTACTTGATATGGGAATATGCATATTTAGTTTCAATAATAGATTGGTTGCCGAACTGTCTGGAGTTGCCAAGGATATATTCACGTTAAGAAGGGTCATCATTTTTGCTAATAAATAAGACTGCTCGTTGTTGATTGTTTGATACTTCAATTCAATTCTTTGGTAAGATATGCATGCGGGATACATGGTGAGAAATTCACTCAAAATATAATGTTATTAGTTGACAGTTCTCTTGATGGGAGTAGTTCACAAGTTGTTCTTGGGATATATGTGTAGAAACATGAAATTCCAATGATTACACTGACTCTAGATAAAAATTCCTTCTGGATCATGTGTCTTTTAATAATTAAAAGAGGATCAGCTAAGTATGAAATCTTTGGAAGGACCATTATGATATTGGGACTTGGATCATAAAGATATCATGATGTGAATAGAACATCTAAACAGTTGCTCTTCTATTACCAGAAGTTTTTTCATAATGAATAAGCAGCTCGAATTGGTAGAGCAACTGGTAGAATAGCTGTGGAGTAGCATATAAAAGAGAGAGTGAGAAAGAGAGGTAGTATTGGAGTATGGAAGCTATGGGAGTTATAGGACACTGTGATCATGCTCAAGCATAATTTCATGCGATTGCTTTGCCATGCATATAGGGCCATGTTTAGGGTATGAAGAGGTGGAATTTTATTATGTCTTAGCTGATATATCACTGAGAATGGAGGGTTGTTGAAAAAGCTAAGAGACAGCTGAACTTCGAGGAGCAATATCTTGGAGAATATTTAGGGTAGGAAAGCCAACTATTGTGGATTCTATTCTTGTGATGAAGAAAAGGGGAGAGTTCTCTTCAGCACTTATCAAAGAAGAAAGAGAAAAGGGGAGAGTTCTCTAATATCGGCCTACTCCAAGATGACTTGTGATAAATGGCAGAGTAGGCAAGGCTGGTGCAGAGCAGGGAGGTTATGGTCCCCTGCATTTTAACATTCCCTATAATTATTTGTTAAAAAATATTCCATTATTTCTTTTAACATAATTGCCCCACCCCCCCTCCCAACCCATGCTGGATTTCTTGATCATTGTACTTTCATTTGATCATCCTTACAGTATATGATTTGCATACTGTTACTTACCTAATATATATATATATATATATAATTGCCTCCCTCTCCCCAAAATTTTTGGAATCCTTTCCACCACTTGATATATTCTACTTTGGCCCCTCTTAGAAAAAATTTCTGGCTCCCCCATTGCTTCTGATTTTGACAATTGGAACCAGACATGAGGTAAAACGTAAACCAGATTTAAGATTGCAAATCCAATGCAGATGCAAGACCCTGACAGTAAAGAATTGAGATGTTTGAATTCCAATCATAGTGTATCAGACACAATGCAGCAATTAGACATTAACACTTATGCATGTGCTTGTTACAAAATAGGGATCTAGCATAGTGGCACATGTGTTTATTATGGAGGGTTTCTGTATGTGAGTTTTAGTAATTTGTTATTTCAACTTAATGGGGATATGGGCTGAACCCAGAGGTGGTAGATACTAGCAGTTCATATGAACCATTATGAGAGGATCCACTTCCAATAATAATAACTTTCGTAGAGACAATATATATATGTTTTATGTTCTCTATGAAGTTTTCTTGTAGTAAATATGCTGATCCACTTTTTTTTTCTGACTAATTGAAAATTATGTTGCTTTTTTGGCTTGGGCCATTCTTAATTCTTTACCTTGATGTTGCAATTGCACAAAATGAATTTATTTGCTGTGAAACTGTTACTTTGTTGTGATCTCTGTATGGAGTGGAACCATACAAGCAAAATGAATGTAACATGATGCCTATTTTTTTTTTTTTTTTTTTTTTTTGATAAGTAAGACATTTGTGCCTGATTATATTTACAATCTGCTTATTCTTCCCTTGTTTTTATTTCCTTTTTATTTTTATTGTTCCCTTATACAATTCTCTCTTTTCTGTGACCTCTGCTTATCTAATGTGGTTAATAGACATTTAGACTGTTGGTAGCTACAGCTACAACATAGATAGTAGGCTTCTGATTTGTTGAGTTTGTTCTTGACATCTATTTAATCTCCCCATTTCTTCTCTTGTGCAGTTGAGTCTTGTGGAATCTGTAGACTGCCAAAACACAGGAGTTCAAAGAACATCTTTTTTTGTCTTAGTTGGGAGATACGGTACCAAAAAGGCTTTCAGGCAATGTCTAGCTCTGCGAAATTGGATCCTGCATTTCAGGGAGCTGGTCAAAGAGTGTATCCTTACTATGAGTAGTGGCATAAGTAATGAACTTGTGCACAGTGTTTGTTTACATATTTCTTTTTTGTTTTGTATGCAAGAGAGGAGTGAACATTATACAGTATTACTTATATGCTGAACATGCTGCCTTTCCATTTTAGTTGTTAAACTTAACATCTTACAGAGGGACTGAAATTTGGCGAATTGAGAACTTTCAGCCCGTCCCATTGCCAAAGTCTGAATATGGAAAATTCTACATGGGGGATTGTTACATTGTCTTGCAGGTACAAACTGCATCCAGTGCTCTTCTCTCTGTCTTTGTCATTTGTTGATTAGATAAATGAAAAAAAAGAAAAAAAAAAGGTTTGGGGGAGGTGGATGGGGCCCCATATCCTTCTGAAATGTAATCTTTGTCTTTCATATTTATTTACGTGCTTACCTGTCATGTATTTCTGTAGACAACACAAGGCAAAGGAGGTGCTTATACCTTAGACATTCACTTCTGGATTGGGAAGGATTCAAGTCAGGTGTGCCATTTTCCATTTTTTTCTTCATTTAAAGTTTGAACTAGCCTTTAAGATTTCGTGTTCATATAAGCTAAGAGTTGATCTGAAAATATAATCTCGCTAAACCTTATAAATTCTTTTAGGATGAATCCGGAACAGCAGCTTTAAAAACTGTTGAACTTGATGCGGTTCTTGGGGGACGTGCAGTGCAGCACAGGGAAATACAAGGCTATGAATCTGACAAATTTTTGTCATACTTTAAACCTTGTATCATACCTTTGGAGGGTGGTGTTGCATCTGGATTTAAATCGCCTGAGGAAGAAGTATTTGAAACACGGTTGTATGTCTGTAGAGGAAAACGAGTTGTCAGAATGAAGCAGGCACGGCAAATTAACTTCATGAATTCAATGAACTTTAGATGTAGATTTTCACAGATCAAGGAATCATCATTCTCCCTTTTGCTTGTGCAGGTGCCTTTTGCTCGATCCTCACTGAATCATGATGATGTATTTATCCTGGACACTCAGAATAAGATTTATCAGTTCAATGGTGCAAATTCCAATATCCAGGAAAGGGCCAAGGCCTTGGAAGTAATTCAGTTTTTGAAGGAAAAGTATCACGTTGGAACTTGTGATGTTGCAATTGTTGGTAAGGTCACATGTATATGTGATTGTTATGATGCTATTTTTCTTTCTACTATTCTCAACAAGTTTACATTTTCCTACCACTATTTTGTTTTCATTCATTTTTAGTTGTACCCATGGTTCTCAATTCTTCATTTGATTACTTGGTTGTTCTTAATGGTGTTCACCATGCCAGATGATGGGAAGTTGGATACTGAGTCAGACTCTGGTGAGTTCTGGGTTCTCTTTGGTGGTTTTGCTCCTATTGGAAAAAAGGTCACTAGTGAAGATGACATTATTCCTGAGGCCACTCCTGCTAAACTTTATAGGTATTTTATTCCATCTTCTTCTTTGTATGCAAGAGTGAGGCTTTCTCCAGTAAACTTTCTTCCTTTTATATTTCTCTTTGTTTTTACTTCTATATTATGATAAGTCGTAGCAGCATGTGGAAATGGAAAGCAGATACATGTCTGAAATTTTTAAACTACAAAGTTGTGCCCTGTGGTGCAGGAATTAGACTTTTAGAGTCTCTGGTGGTTATGCATATGCGGTTTACTTGTTCCCCTCCCCACTTCCTTTCTCCCAAAAAAAGAAAAATAATTGCAACTTATTTAGTTTATATCATTTTGGCCCTTTGAGAGAGCAGACATTTGGAAGGTTTAATTTTGCATCTACATGGTATCTGTTACTTCCATAATGCATTTTGTATGTGCTACAGTATTAACCTGGCTGGGAATCGTTTCCCTTCTCCCTTGCACAGAAAGTGTTTCTGATCAGTGGCTATAGTCTGCATCTCTGTCTGTTCTCATTAAGTCTGAATATTTACAGATTCAGAACTGCTCAATCATGGACTGTTTTTTAACCCAGTTGATTCTCCATCTTCATTTGCTTCTGATCCCCTATGTTCTCTCTGTCTCTCTCCACACACACACAAATATGTATTTTTAGTGAGTATGCTTATAGAGTTGCAATGTCATCCTGCAGCACTACATTTGAATAATATCAGGCTGTGCCATCTCCTTACTGTAAATTTTCTGTTAGTTCTATCCTAACCATCAAATAGCAACTTAAGATGGGCTCTTTAACTTACTCTATCTCTATAGAGTAATTAATGAATCAAGTTACAGTGAAATACATGCCCTTTTTCTCTCATTATATAGTTTTTTCTATACAAAGATGAAGAATTTTATGTTGCTAATATGGAGGAGAGCTATGGAAAAATGGCTAGATGTTGATTTGATTTTGTCAATCATCTTTTTTCCTGCTTTCTAGAAGCCCTATTAAAGTTTAAGGTCTTAAGTTTGGATAATTAATACATTAACTGCTTTCTTAAATGAAGAATTAGCACGGTTAGCTAATTGCATTGCAGGTTCTATGAAGAAGTTGCTCTGTCATGTGTGTGTGTTTTCCCCCTTCTTATGCTTCCTTTGGAAGCTTTGATATTTTCAAGGAGTTTTTCTCGTTGTCTTTACTTATCTTTCAATAATATCCAACAGAAATTTTGACAGAGAAAAAAAAAAAGAAAATAAAGGAAGGAAAAGATCACAAGTTGATTTTAAATGTTTGTCAGGCAGCTTCAAAAAATCTAATTTTGTTTGCATTTATGACTTACTGGTATAAGAGTAAATGATATTACTTGCATCTTCAATATTGTCCTTGAGGTCAAGCATCTAAGCAAGAGGCTGATGGTGATATATATTGACAACTTAAATTAATTTCTTGCCTGTCTTTTGTTCTTTTCATTATTTTGTTATTTCATTCATTCCATATTAAATGTCTTGCTTTCCTTTTGGAACGTCCCTGAGTGAGTATCCACTTTCAAAAAGTAAAAGCATTTAAACCTTCATCTTCCAATATTATCCAATAGTAATTAAAAAGACCAATCAGGACACATTTTAACTTTATTAAACATCCTGCCTTTTCAAACCAAGACACTCAAATTAGGATGGAGGGACTATGATTTTAAAAGGTGTATATTAGTTTTTTTTTTGGATGAAAAAGGTATATATTAGTTGCTCTTGCTCCATCATTTTCTTTCCTGTTTGGATGAAAGATAGCATGCCAGTGTTTCATGATGACTGAAGTTATTAAAATAATTTTAACTTGGCTTGCTGGTTTCTACAGCATCACTGACGGACAGGTGAAGATAGTAGAAAGTGAACTATCCAAATCCCTGTTGGAAAACAACAAATGCTATCTACTGGACTGTGGTGCTGAGGTATTTGTTTGGATTGGCCGGGTAACGCAAGTGGAGGAGAGAAAAGCTGCCGTCCAAGTGGCTGAGGTAGTAGCGTAGCATCCAGTTCTCCATTTCTTAATAAAAATAAGGATTCTAAACTTCAATTTTTATCTTCAGGAATTTCTCACCAGTCAAAATAGGCCAAAATCTACACGTATTACCCGGCTTATTCAAGGTTATGAGACGCGTTCATTTAAGTCCAACTTTGATTCTTGGCCCTCAGGTTCTGCCACTCCTGGGAATGAAGAAGGAAGAGGCAAAGTGCAAGGTAGTGATCATTTCCTCATCCCTAAATTAAATTGGAATATCTGGTCAATCTTGTTGAATATTGTATTTTGTACATTGCTAGCTCTGTTGAAGCAACAAGGGGTTGGTGTCAAGGGCTTGACAAAAAGTGCGCCTGTAAATGAGGAAGTCCCACCTTTGCTTGAGGGATGCGGAAAGATGGAGGTCTGGTTAATACTTTTTTATTTTTATTTTTATTTTTTTTATCATTGCATCTGGAAATGAATTGATTAATTGGCTGGTTTGAATGGATTGATATTCAAAACATTACCTATGGACTATTTCCTTTTCCGTAGGTATGGCGCATCAATGGCAGTGCCAAGACTCCATTGCCTAAAGAGGATGTTGGTAAATTTTATAGTGGGGATTGCTACATTGTTCTCTATACCTACCATTCAGGTGATAGGAAAGAAGACTACCTTTTGTGCTGTTGGTTTGGAAAGGACAGCATTGTGGTAAATTACATTGTTCTACTTTGGGTTTGAAATTTTTAAAAGAATGGCTTCATAGAGTTGCATGCAGTTCTTGTAATATACAATGCAGAGAGATGTATTTTTGAACCCTTTCTGGAATTAATATGCAATTCACTATGCAAGTACCTTTTTTTTTTTTAATGATAGATTACACACAGTGAATCTTATACCTATGACTTCGCCTCCACTCTTACTTTATTTTATTTTATTTTTTATTTTTTTTTATAATTCAAAATTTTTATTTTTTGATAAATTCAATACTTGCAATGGGGGAGAGGGGGAGGGGGGGGATGGTTTGAACCCTAGACATCTTTGTTGGAAATACCAAGAGGTGCCAGTTGAGCTATCCTCAGTTCTCATTTCTTGTACCCTGTTGTTGTTTTTGGTCTTGACCATTATGTACCACCTGAAAGACAACTTATTTTGCAGTCAGCAATCCATGTTATGGGGAAAGCATCTAAATATTTTTCATCCATCTGTGTTCCTGCATGTCAAATTGCTTGGGACAACTAATTTTACATTTTTCTTTTTAATACACTACCAAAACTAAGCATCACATGCACAATGGTGTCCCTAATACCCTCCAATAAGAAACACAACACATGCACAATATCAACATTTGTCAGTGCATGTCCAGACACATTTTTCAAAAAAAAAAAAATCCATTAATTTGACAAAAAATACTAACGGAGGGTTAAGTGCTCATTATGAAAAAACAAGGGGGGAAATATTACTAGGTTTTAAAGTAAAGGGGGACATTGCAACTGCCCTATACTTTAGATGGGGGGGGGGGGGAGGTAAGAGAGAAGTGCAATCTGCCCTTCTTTTTAATTTTACATATTTGATGAAAAATTTGCAGTTTTGATAGTGTATTAATATGAATCTAAGATCTTGTACTACATGGTTATGCGTGTCTTCTTCCAATAAGCCATGATATTTGCAACTTCAAACTTTCTTTGTTACTGGGATGGTGAAAATGTGTGCATGTAGGTTCATTTGTGTGTGTATAATTTTTAACTCTCACCTCATATGAGTCATCATAAGGTTGAATCATGATACCGCAATAGTATGGCACCATTTTGTGCTGTCCCTACTCTTGCAAATTATTTGTATTTCAACTTATAACTTGCACTCCCTGTTGTTGGTTACTTTTAAAAAAAAAAAAAAAAAAATTATAACTATTAATATAATGACTTGCTTATATTCCCCAATCCAGGAGGACCAAAAGATGGCTACTCGGTTGGCTAGTACAATGTTCAACTCATTAAAAGGGAGACCTGTACAGGTAGCATATTATCTTTATACAAGTTGTGGAATGTGACCCTTTATACTTGCATGTAATGAGTGATTCTTGTAGGGTCGCATATTTCAAGGTAAAGAGCCACCACAATTTGTTGCACTTTTTCAACCTATGGTGGTCCTTAAGGTACTTGCTTAGCTTGCACAAAAATTCACCTTGAATATCAAGATTTTATTCTAATAATGTGATATGAGAGTGGGATTCGTAGCTAACAGTGGTAATTGATTGGTTTTCAACTTTAGGGAGGTTTGAGCTCTGGTTACAAAAAATTTATAGCTGACAAAGGTTTGACGGATGAAACTTACTCGGCGGATTCTGTTGCACTCATTGAAATATCGGGAACTTCCACTCATAACAATAAAGCAGTGCAAGTTGATGCAGTATGTCAATCAAATTTTCTATGGTTTTTAAAATATTCTGTCTGTAGACAAATGTTTTGTTTGAACGTACTGGCTTCTTTCTTCAATATTGCTTTACATGTTAGTGATTTGGAAACCATAATTTTTGCCTATTGCTTTGGTTCCATTGGTCAATGTTTTGATTGTTGAATCCATCATTGGCCATAAAAATGTGTATACTTTTTCTTTTATTAGCACAACACTATAACATGTCAAATTTTGATATCATTTGTCCATTCTATTGGTTTAGTGTGACATCTATACTATTATTAAGAGAATGAAACCTTTTGGTTTCCACTTTTAATGCTCCAAAATACCCTCATACATAATCACTATTTTTTTGTTAAAAAATAAAAATCGAATTATAGGGTTAAACTAGGAAAATAAGATTTTTCAAATACCTAAAATTTAGGTCACATTTTAAATTTAAAGCACAATCCAATTCTTTTGTCTTTTTTTCTTTTTTCCAAAGCTAAACTGTAACTAGAAGTAGTTATAACGGTAATTTCAAGAACCCTACCTACCTTGCCTTTTGTGAGAGAAGAGGAGGTTATAACTGCCTGTAAGTGATGGTTTCGCAAGCACTTTATTTGTTTTTTTTTTTTTTTTTTTTTTTTTTTTTTTTTTTTTTTTTTAAATTCATTTTGTCAAAGGGTTAAAGTTTCTAACACCCTAAAATATTTATATTTGAAAACTTGATTTCTGAACATGTTAGAGTTTTATGACCTAAAAATTATATATATGTTAATCAAAACAAGCCTCAAAACACGCGTGAAGAGGCTGGTGATAATATATAAAATTTTGTTCCCTATATGATTATAAGGTAAGTGAACAAGAAATACGAGTAACATGAGCAAGCTAACTCCCCATTTCTTTTCTTCTTTTCGAATACTAAGCATTCTTAAGTTGCATAGGTGCAAGACATTGATCATCATATGAGTCATCTAGATGTTATTCTAACAGAAATATACATATATATGTTTTATTCTTGTTTAGGCCGCAACATCATTGAACTCTATGGAGTGTTTTGTCCTTCAATCTGGCTCTTCAATTTTCACCTGGCATGGAAATCAAAGTACCTTTGAGCAGCAGCAGTTAGCTGCAAAAGTTTCAGAGTTTTTGAAGGTATACTTATAACTCAAAACTATTCTTTTATTGGCTTCACTCTAACTTATTGTGGCTTTGAAATGTAGAGGCCTCATTTTAAAAAATCAAAAGCAAGGCCAAGTTGGCTCAACCTGTTAATAACTTGACTATATTTCAGTACAGAGCCTCAAACTAACTACATAGTAGAATGAACTGACCATTCACTTTTGTTTTTTAATTGAAAAAGGGCAAACGAAAAATTGTAATGTCAAAACTGTTCTGTGTAAGTTTTCACATGTTTTTTCTATTAGAATTATGGTTAAATGATTAAATACACAATTTCTTAGCAAGTTAAGCTTTTTGGACAACTTGTAATTTATCATGACATTAGAGTAGTTGATCCTATGTTCAAACCATGACTCTACTTTAACTCCCATTTAAAAAGTTAAAAATCCACGTGTTGGGCCCCACTTATTAAGGGGGAGTTTGGGCCCGCATACGAAGAGGTCTGTTAGAATTATGGTTGAATAATTAAATTCATCATTTCCTAGTAGTTTAAGCTTTTGGGACAATCAGTAATTTACCATTTAAGCTTTAATGTTCTTTTTCCCAATAGAAAAAAAAAAAATCAGGCTAGTATTGTTATGTTTTTCTACATTTTCTTGGATGGCAACCAAACAGAGCATTGGGTGAGTTGGGTTGGTTAGTTTTGTCTTTTGCTAATTTTATTAGGGGGAATTTTAAGCTTATGTGGTTGAAAATTGAAGGTCGTAGTGAGACAGAACCAAACCTACAACTTTAATGCAATGTCAAAATTGTTTTATATGTTCCTAATTTGTGATAATACTATTATATATATAGGAAAAAAGTTAGCTCCAAACCGATTTTTTTAGCTTTCTTCCTCTAACCTGTTACGTGGCAATTGAAGAGGTCATCCATGTATAATTTTAGTCACGTGACTTTTTTAATGAGTCATATGACCTATTTAAATAACACATAGATAGTCTTATAATTCGCCACGTAGTGACTTGGTGGAGATTTTTCCAAACTACTTTGTAACTAATCTTTGTCTATACATGTATGTATGTATGCACTATATGCTGATTCAAGTTGTATGCAACTGAGTACAGTGCTATGTTGAATTTAAACTATATCCCAACTTTCTTTGTTAATTTATTGAATCACATCTAGATGCTTTACTTCGTATTCGTGTTTGTTTCCCTTTGTAGAAAAAATTGAAAATAAATATGGTAATCAAAACCAAATGGATGAGTTTTGGAATTTATTCCTTGGATTGGCATCATAGCATTCTCATTCTTAACACCTATGAGGAAAAAAGAAGCAGCATTCTTGTGCTTACAATTTTTCTAGCAGTCTTAAGCTAGTTTTTGGAACTTAATATAGAAATCAGTCCCTACTATTTCCTAATGTATTGTTATTAACCAACTCAAGAATTATTTAACTTGTTCAGCCAGGAGTTGCTCTGAAACATGCTAAAGAAGGAACAGAGAGCTCATCCTTCTGGTTTCCCCTTGGAGGCAAACAAAGTTACACCAGCAAAAAAGTTTCTCAGGAGATTGTCAGAGATCCCCACTTGTTCACATTCTCTTTTAATAAAGGTATCATTTCTCTTCTATAAGTTAAGTTAATAATTCCTCTTATTAAAATTTCTTCTCCCACGAATGGACAAATGGCAAATCTGAGTTTCATAAGTTGTTGATTGTGCTCATTATCCATTCTAACTCTCCTTACTTTGATCATTTTTTTGTCACATGGATCCACCCAGGAAAGTTTCAGGTGAGTTTTAGTCTTCCTTGAATATTAGCTCAGGTTTTCAGTGGCTTCTATATTAATTTTCTACATTATGGCACAGGTCGAGGAAGTTTACAACTTTTCACAGGACGATCTATTGACAGAGGATATCTTGATATTTGACACACATGCTGAAGTGTTTGTTTGGGTTGGCCAGTCTGTAGACTCCAGAGAAAAGCAAAATGCTTTTGAAATTGGCCAGGTACTGCTTAAACTGTTTAGGCTTTTGTCATATTTTCCTTATCATTATGTTCTCAGTTACGAAATTTTATATATATATATATATATATATATATATTTTTTTTCCAGAAATACATAGAGATGGCTGCATCTCTGGAGGGGTTGTCTTCAAATGTACCACTATATAAAGTCACTGAAGGAAATGAACCATGCTTCTTTACAACATACTTTTCATGGGATCAGAACAAAGCTGTTGTATGTGCTGAAACAACATATCTATCTTTCTGGTTTAGCAATAATTTTAACAATTAAGGCAGAAACGTTTCTTTTGTCATATCTATGCAAAGTTGAGATAATGTTAGTTTTTGATTGGATGATGTTGATAGGAAATACTCCTTCACGTTCTTTTTTAGAATTCTCAGATTGCTTAAACTTAAAAGTGTTACTTTCAGGATGAACTTTGTTCTTTTTACTTATTAAAAATAAAATAAAAAATCTATGCAACCCAATGTATACCCATATGGGTGAAATTAAGTGATATCTTTTTGTCAAGTAGGAAATAATTGAACTCAAAGATTCCCAATTGTAAGAGTTTTTGACATCCCCATTCAAGTTGTTTTAGGTCGGAGTTGGTGCATGCTCACTCAAGGTTGTGAATTTTTTAGCTTTTCTAATTCACCTTTACACCCATTTGATCAAGATATGGGGGTCTTAACAACAAGCAAACCATAGTTAGTAAGCAAGTGAAACTACAGGAATTGATAAGAACTTTGCAAGAATGAGGGGGCATAAAATAATGTCTTAGTAAGTGGATTTGAAGCACTCATGACGGGTGTGTTGAAAATAGTAATTTGAGAGGCAATATCTCATGTCTAATTACCATGTACTTGGGATGCGCCCCTTTGTGCTATTTTAATGATATTACTTATAGGGAAAAAGGTAAGTAATTTGAGATGCATCTACAAGGTAAATATCGTTGAGTCTATAAGTGGAACTATGGTAATGTATTTACATGATAATTTTTACTAGATACCATTTGTTCAATGGTAATGTTTAATCAACTCATCTTTAGAGGAGAAAAGGAATAGCAACCCCCCCTCTTGACAGAAGAATTAGTATTGTTTTTGAAGCATAAATTTATTATGGCATGCATACATGTTAAAAACTTTGCTATTTTTGTTCAGGTTCAAGGAAACTCATTCCAAAAGAAGATAGCACTGTTGTTTGGGATAGGCCATGTTGTGGAGGTAAACACCATTTTAATTTAACCTCCTCTAAATGGTGTTTTTGAAATTCTGTTTGGTAAATGAACAGAATTCATGATGTTTGCTTATAAATTAGTCGTAATCCTACTCCTATACATTATAATCATGGACCTGGTGAACTGAAATGAAGGAAGGTATACAAACACATGGAAAAGCTAAGAGTTGTAACTTCAATTGGTGGTCATTGTATTTATATAGAACTTAAAAGGTGCTATTATTTCTATTACTGTTGTTAGTTTGCCTTAGATCATGGTTCAGCTACATTGAGAGATTTTTAAGATGGAATCTTATGTTAATGCAAATGCAAATCAGGTAAGTATATGAGTTATTTTGAATTTTGCTTTCATAGTTGTAGTTTAAACCTGCTCTCTTTAGTGATTAACTATGAGTATTACCCCTCTATTTTTTTTATTGGTGACATCACCTTATTTATTGTGGATTTTGATGTCATTTTCGTCATTGATATTTTAGTTGTTTTTATTGATATCATTTATTCCAAGCAAATTAACTCGACCGTATACAGCCTCAAGTCTGATGTTGATTTTGTTGCCGGTAATGATGATAATGATTGGCTGTTTTGTGCTTATGTGTGTGTTCAGGTTTGTGCTTATTTATGTTTTGTTGATACCTCAACAAGTCAAATCCTGCTAATTGCATCAATTAGGATACTATTAATTAAGATATTACCATAACTACGTAAACCATAATATTTTCCCCTCGTTGCCCATCCTCTGGCCATAGACCATAGTATTCTGACTTCCATCCCTCGTTGACAGTCATTGTTCACTACAATCTCATGTGTTCCAATTCATGACAAAGCTGGTCCATTCTAAACTCAATCTGTTCATTCATGGCTTCCTTCATGAGCTCGTGTTCCAAAGTCAAGGCGTCTTCAAGTTTGAGGGGATATTAGAATATATTTTTTTGAAAAAGTAATAAGAATTTTATTGAAATGAGACTACTTAATGCAAAGAAAGGCAGTAGCCTAAATAATTACAAAATATACAAAATCTAATATGTTAGAATATTATATATTAAAATATTATTGTAAGTATGTAGATCATTGCTTTGTAAATAGCATGGGCTACTGTGGTTTTGTAATGCTAGAGTCAATTGTGGTTTTAGGGTTACTATACTAAATCTAATGTATTCCTCTATATACCCTACATTGGGTTCATTGTAACACAACAAATTCAGTAGAGTAAAGATGTTGTTTAGGGCTTTCGACTCAAGATGTAGGTCATTAGGCTCAACTACGTTAATTCTCTTGCTTCCATTCTCTCTCTCTCTCTCTCTCTCTCTCTCTCTCTACATCATTTTATTTTCTTCTCTAAAAAAAAAAATAGAAAAGTGATGGTGTGATATTTTATGCTATTTCTGGGCCAGGATAAGTCCAGTGGGAATCAAGGAGGACCAACTCAAAGGGCTTCAGCTTTAGCTGCCTTATCTTCTGCATTCCATCCATCCTCTGGGAAACCAACCCAAACGGTAAACAAACTGCTAATGCCTCTATTGGTTTACTAAAAATCTTTTCACCATTCCCTTTAGCTATATCCAACTATCATGTCCTCATTAGTGTAGTCTGAGGAGGTGCAGCCTATACTGTTGCATGTATGTAAACTAGGCCGTAAAGGCTGATTCTGGAACACCCCCCCTCCCTCCCCATCCCAAAAAAAAATCAAATAAAAGGCACACAAAGAAAAAAAGAAAGTCATTGAGAATAATATGACCAGTAAAGCCTTTGATTTGGAGTTCAATTTGGAGGTCAAGAGATTTGATCATTTAACACTTGTTACCTCTTGGGATTGGATAGGGTAAGGGGGCCCAGCAGGCCTGCTTCTAGAAGTTGTGAAACATTGCCAAGGGAGGTGCATCTGTATACTTTCGTCTTGAAAATAGGAGATGCATGCCTTGCAGAAATTTAAATTGGAAGGAACTTACCCCTCTTAACTTAAAACATCTGTCCCTGACAAAATGTTCCTTTTTGCAAATTGAATTCCCTTCCAAGTAACCTTAAATAATCACTACTAATTAGACTAGTCAGATGGCAAAAAAGAAAAAAGAAAAAAAAGGCATCAGGGGCAAAGTGTCATTTATGAAAGTAGGAGATAAATTCCTGACATTTTTGTAAACCTTGAGAGGTTAGTGTGATGTATCCCAATAACAATAATGATTAATGACCCCTCTTTAGGCAATTGTGGAAGATACTTTATGCATGTATCAGTTCATATTTGATATAATACATCCAAGCTAAAAGTGATATCTTGCTATATAGTACCCTTGAACATTAGTTCTAGTGGTAAAGTGAGGGTTAGGGTTTGTGTAGGTCTTAGGGTTCAGTTCCCTTAACAAAAATAAAATTATATTAGGAATAGCAATTAGCAAATGATACAAAAATGGGGTACTCAGCAGCATTCCATTTGAGGATTTTGCATCTTCAGAGATGTAGGGTTTTGCATCTTTAGAGATGTCTATTTCACAGGTTTCACTTTCAGGAAGGTATCTGATGTCAAAGGAATCAGAAGCCACTATTCCATTTGAGGGATTAGATTAATTTTCTCTGAGTTCATATGAAAAATTCTAGGGAAAAGCTTTTCAGCTGGCAACAGGACAAGAAAGTTTATTTAGCCAGATTTTATACGAGTTTGAAGGGAAACAAGATCTCCCATGCATAATTCTGGTAGGCAGTGATTAATCCTATTTGTGGGTGAGGTCAGCAATTCTGGGCCTTTCGAAATAAAGGAATGCTATTCATACTAACTTATCATACAACAACTCATAAGAACTGATGAGTATGCTATATAAGCACTGGTTCTGCAGGTGGGAACCATCTGTTATGCATGACTTCAAAATATTGTGTGCAAATCATTTAGTATGAAATGCATATGTGAAAAAGCATTTCCCTTGGGAATATTTTTTTGACTAAATTACAATTTGACCTGTAAAGTTTGAGGATATTTCATTTTGGTCCCTTAAGTTATTTATTTATTTATTTTGGACTAAATTTGATTCCGTTTTCAAAATGGTCCTTCTGTCCTTCTCCATGATTTGATTTGGCTGTTAAAAGCCAGCAAATTTACGTCATATATATACATATATGGAGTGAGAGATTGGTTCAAGTTACACTTTGGTGTAACTTTACAAGAGTTACACATTTTCTTGACCATTGATCTCTATTAAATCTAAGGGTGGAAAACAATCATGCCATATCATAATTGTCCTAGAAATTAGTAATCAAACCACATTAACTCTCTTCAGCCTTGATCTTTAAATAAGAAAATAAAATTTCTCCAGCATGTTCATTGTCTTCTTCATCTAATCATCCCTATCTCTGCTACAAAATCTTCATCAACCAGAAAAAAAGATATTTTTGCACAACAACGTTCTTTCTGTGAGCCAACAAAAATCAATATTAATTTGAGTGAAAAGAATTGACTGTTACTGAGGTAATGCAGAAGGCTGTGTAATATGCAATTATGCTTTGGAGTTCTATGAATTACTGCTGCCATCAATTCAAAAATCCCTAAAGTTTGGCTGAGTTGGGTTCTTATTAGAAAAATCAAAATATAAAAGACTTTAGTTTTGGTGGGACCTTTTAAGCTTTGATTATGTAAAATTTGATGTAAATGGATCTGAAAAAATACTTGCATATATGGCAAAGGATGAGGCACTGCCGCACCGCGATGAAAATTATAATCTCACCTCATCCTTTGCCTCTTACTCCCCAAATTATAATTTTAGCCTTCTAGAACTTTGGATGGGGCACTGCCACACCACGACGCACTCCTTGAACCAGTGAGCTGATGAGGTGGTCATTGGTGTTTCTAAATAATTTAGAACACATTAAATCTTCCCATGAGGTGGCAGCAACACTGTTTGCAAGAAAGATACAAGGAAAATTAAGGTTTATATATATTTTTTCTTAACCATGACGTGAGAGATGAATATGCTTCCATACTATTTGTTTGCATGAGAGCAAGAAGACTCTGAGAGAGGAAGAAGATGTTGTGGAAAGGTTCAATTAATGCTGTTTTTTTCCCCTATTGAGAAGAGTTAATGCCTTAAATCACTAATTTCTAGAGAACAATAATGGCATTAACCTGAGTGTTTTTTCACCATTAGATATAATAGAAATAAATGGTCCAAAAAAGGTGCAATTCCTGTGAAGTTAAGGAGCCAAAATAAAATCTCCAACAGATATGAATGGAATGACTATTTTGAAAACGGAATCAAACTTGATGGACCAAAATAAAAAGTTTCAAACTTAAGGAGCCAAAATAAAAACAACCCCAACATTTAAGAACAGAAAGTGTAATTTAAGTCTTTTTTATTTTTAATTTTCAGATAGACATGCTACGCATATTCTATTCATGTTAATTATTACTTGTTTTCATCTATCAGCAATTTTCTTGGTGAACATAAAGTACTAGTGAGGAAACCTGGGGCAAACTTCAGTTAGTTGGATAAGTCTCTGCATTTCCCTATTTTCTAAGGATCATTCAGTTGAGCAGCTCTGTTTGACTGTGTGCTATGTGGGGCAAGCTCTGGTTATTTTGAAAAACATTTGCCTTTTCTTCTTTCTCAGTGGACGGTTTAGTTGGGAAAGTTGTGTGGTCAATGTGGTCTATTTGGTTTTCAAGAACATCTAATGGTAGCATTCAATCTGCACTCCAAGTTATAACCTAAAGCTAGCTTATGATTTTGGTGCAAGTATGGTTGTCGTCATCATTGCTATATATTTCATGCTTCTGCAATTTTTTTCCCCTTATTATACATATCTAAATAGAATCAATTTTATAGTTGACGATAATGATAATAATGGCAATGTATGTGCATGTGCTTGAGACATTCATATACTTGATCAATTCTTGTGCTATCCCATTTTCAGGACAAATCCAACGGGTCAAATCAAGGACCTAGGCAAAGGGCTGAAGCTCTGGCTGCCTTAAACTCTGCGTTTAATTCATCCCCTGGTGCCAAAACTTCTGCTCCTAGGCCATCTGGCAGAGGTCAAGGATCACAAAGAGCAGCAGCAGTAGCTGCTCTTTCATCTGTTCTTACAGCTGAAAAAAAGTCTGATGAATCTCCTACTCGATCCAGTAGCAGTCCTCCACCAGAAACTAACTCTTCTGGTAAGGAAGAGATTACCCTTTTTTTTTACAAGTAATATACATCTATAAATACATTAAACCTCTGAATTGTTTGCATAAAGTTATCTTTTCCAAGGCTGCTATTTTGTAATATTTCAGTTAACTCCTTTAAAACAATGTCATTACACATTTTTAACATTAAAAAATAACTTTAGAGATTATTTATTAATTTATTTAAACAATTTTTTTTTTTTGACAATTTTTAAACTTAGTGGACTAAAATAACAATTGTTCGAATTTTCGAATTTAATGGACTAAATGACAAGTGATCAAAATTAATGGATGAAAATGATAATATTTAAATTTAGCGGACTCAAATGACAATTGATAAAAGGTATAGGGTATGAAGTGTATTTTTGTCTTAAAAGAAATGCCATGGCCACTACCTAGTGACTGTTTTTCCATAAAAACTATATTTTTGACCTTGTATTTGCTCGCTTGTATCTAAAACTTTTGAACGTTTGGCATGTTTGAGTACTTGCAGCAGAAACAAAAAGTGAAAATGATCAATCTGAATCGGAGGGACCTCAAGAGGTTGCAGAAATCAAGGTGAGTGAGGAAGTTGCACCCAGATCTGAAAACAATGGGGGGAATTCAGAACCAAAGCAAGAGACAGTGCAGGAGAATGATAGTGGAAGTGGTCAAACATTCAGTTATGATCAACTAAAGGCAAAATCTGATAATCCAGTGACTGGAATTGATTTTAAGCGGAGAGAGGTAGTTTCTATTATGAATGCCTTCATTTTATTCCATATGTAGAATCAGTATTAATGGTTTTTTTCCCCAAATTTGTAGGCCTATCTGTCAGAGGAGGAGTTCCAGTCTGTATTTGGGATTACCAAAGAAGCTTTCAATAAATTGCCAAGGTGGAAGCAAGACATGCAGAAGAAGAAAGTTGATTTGTTTTAGGGATCAAACTGATTAAAGGAATGAAATTTCTGTCTTCTTCTGCATCCTTTTTCCTTAATTATATCAATCTCTGCTTCTAAGTTGGATATCTGTGGTTTATTGGTAGAACATGCCTGGTTTGCAATGTCTTCTTAGCATTTTGCTATCTGCCCTTGATGCTCAATAGCTGTGACGGCATCGGTATTGATTGTGATGCCATCTGAAGAGTGATTCTTTTATTTCTTTACTTTCAACTGATCCTGCTTTTTGTAATGGTCACAGATTCTAGTTTTAAAGACTTCAGGCAGGTCAAATTCTTTTAATTGGTCAGTATGTATTTCTTTTGTGGTTATCTAACAATCATCATCTTCTATTTTGTTAAAAGGGGGGGTTGTATATGTATTGCATTTGTACGCGATTTTATTATATAAGGAATGAAAATTTGTTTGTTGGTTGTCATTTATGAGTTATGTATTTCTGGCTGTGAACATCCTGGTTGGTTTTATTTTGATATTTATCCTAGCATTACTAAGTAGCTCATGAGCTACTACTTCCTCTCTATCCTCATTCCTTTTCAACTTTCTCATCTTTTACAATCTTTGTTTGCAGATTTTGTTCTCAAATATAAAAACTGGTTTTTGAGATTGGAAAACAGGGATATGGCATAATTATGTTGTTTCTTTTATCTATAGAGAAAAATCTTGTGCTCGAAACTTTTGAAGTTGGAGATAGTTATATGTTTTGTCAGTGAGAGAGTTGGATGGTGATTGTGGGGTTTTTTTTTTTTTTTTTTTTAAATAATAAATTTGCATTATAAATCCACGTTTAAGGAATGATAAGGGAAAAAGTCTTGCTACAATTTCTGTTGTGTGAGTGAAACTCATTTTATGTGGAAGTCTACGTACTGTGAACTTCCAAAGTCAATTTACTCTTTATTTTGGAACTCAGCACAAGAATAAAATGAAATCATTTCTATATTAGGTTCAAAGTGTGTTTATTCTATACATAATTTGTTTCAACCAAAGTTAAATTTTGGTTTTGGTGTTGTTTGTTTGCCCTTTGAAGCTTGGATGGGGGGAAAAAAATTCAAAATTGGGATTAGTCCATTTAATAAAAAAAGATTAAACCAATTATATATTATATTGTTCATGGCTGATCTGGGTTCTATAAATTGGTCAACACTTCCTAGACTAATATACTAACAATGAAAAAACCACATAAAAAAAAAAATGATGATGATGATTATTATTATTACTACAGACAGTTGTTGAGCAAGTAAATTGATGCATCCTATTCATACCTTCTTTACTTTAATCTTTATGCACTGGTCTGGGATACCAATTGCAAAACCGAGGCCAGAGGCGTAGAGGGCCAAAAGGCCCAAAACATAAACTTAAAAATAAAAAAAAATTAATGGAACTTCTTTTCTTTCTTTTGTTGTTGCTTTCTTCACTTTATACAATGTCAATGAATTCTTTGTACGCTTCCTTGTACTATAGTTCTTTTTTGGCCCTTTCGACCTGAGTTTTGTTCAACAAATTGTTTTCTTAATAATATAATTGTTAGGATTCACCCATGGTTTGAAAAATTTTATCATAATTTTACATTATAAAGACTGTTTGCATTTTCCTTCGATGCAGTTGGTATTGCCATCAACAAATAAAATTGATAGTTTGATATAAATAGTTGCACAACACTTTTGGAATCACTCTTTTTCAGTGAGAATGTGATCTACTTAATTCATATTTTTTCCAAGTAAATTTGTGAGTTTACTTATGCAATTCATGGACTATCGTAGTTGAGAGTTCTATACGTTAATCAAAAGGATTTGAAATTTTATGATACTTGTAAATAGTTAAATCTCATGAAATGTGTAACTATTAATTATTGTTTGTTGAAGATACCTATTATCTTTTCTAACAAAAACAAAAACACTTATAATCTGTCATGGACCACCATGATTTTTTATTTTGGAGGAAGGTACGCAACCAAGCAAAGTGATAAAAATTCTCTTTGGTAATGTGCGTCTTTTGGAACATGCTTTACATAATTAATTCTAACAACTGACAACGGTGGTCCAAATGCCTCGTCAATTTTTCTGCAGTTGGCCTTGTCCTGCTACTTGTCCTTATAATGTACCCATTCAATGGGAAAAAAAAATATGCTAGAATTGAATTTCATACCACTTTTTTTTTTTCTGGTAAGACTTGAGAGCTAGCTTTACCCCCCCTTGATTTGAGCCACGTATATCAACTCTCCTACTAAAAATTATTCCTAGTGAATAAGAATAACAACGTAAACCATGGTTTTGGTTGAACTATGATGAGAACGAAGGTGATCCTCATAATGACAAATTAGAAGTCAAGTGGGCTAAATAAACAAATCATTTCTTCATATTCAGATTCCATAGCATTCATTCTCTTCTCTTAAGTCTTTAACCCAATTTACACTGTAACCAATTTCTAAGATTATTATGGAATATGATATAGTTTTGTGGCACAATAGGAAGATCTTGAAAGAGAAGGCTCATGACCCACCTAAAATTGTGTTGATCCCATATCTTTTACCTTTTGTTTTTTTGCCAGGATCGTACCTTTTACCTAACTATAATACTTTAAGCTTTTGATAATCTTAATTTTTTTTATTAAAGAAAGATAATCTAATTGTGTTCTTTAGGCAAAAACTATCACTTCATTTAAAGTGACATTTATTTAAGGCCCCACTTGCGATAATATGTGTTTATTTTTGCCCCGAAGTCCACACTACATAACGTACATAACCTTGTACAATCAAAATGGGTACCCAATATTAATTGGTCCACATCTGTGGTGTCTAAACTCTCAGCCACAAACTATAATATCAAACAGCTAATCCAAAGCACCCACCATTAACGAGTATGATTAGCTGAATGTTTTGGGTCATTACAAAGTGGAGTCATCATAGTTTTTCTTTTTACGTATTATCATTAACATTAGCATGCCTTAATTAATGAAACCTTTTTGTGTTTAGACAAAAGGTATGTGACATTTAGGCCAACATCTCCTTGAATGTCATCAAATGTTTTCATTGGCTTTAGCCAATGACTAAACTATACTGTTGCCAATAGAAGTTTCGTAGTCAGATTTGGAAGTCCCTGGATTTGTTGTGGGTTTCGGATTTTGGATTTAAGTACCGTCCAATTGCACATTTAATATGAGCGAGAAAAATTAGAAAGGCAAAAAAATTTAAAAGTTAAATAAAAAAATAATTTAATGGTTGAAATTAAAAGTGCACTCGTTTTCATTTTCAATTTCAATCCTTGAAAGCTAATTACACAAAGCAATAGTTAAGATTTGCACTGAGTCTCAACCTATGGGTTTCAATTAGGATTTTTTTTTCTTCCTCAACAATGATTAGATTTTTTTTAAGGGAAAAGATTGATATTGTATTAATAAGTATACAAAGTAAAACTATAAGCCAAGAGAAACCGAGTTCAAATTGTATATAAAGACAATTCAGTTGATAAAATCTTTGTCGTCAAATAAGGAACTATGTTCAAATCCTAAGTTCCTAATTGTATAACAAATAAAAAATAAAAATAGATATTTTGGATTTCTTGACTTAATGATAAAAAACTATTATTATAATAGAAAAGATAATTTAAATCCTATTATATCTATAGAAAAGGTTTCGAAATTCAAATTATTAGAATTTACATAAATTATAGCCCTACAATATTGCAGAAGCTCAGTTTCAAAGATTACAAAATTACATATGGTTTGGTGTCGTATTGAAGGCCTAAATGTTACGTAAGTAGTAATGAGTAATGACATAAGGTTCACATGAAATATTAAAATGTGATCACATCACATGTCATAAACAAACCCCACTTCCCACATTGGAACTCATAAGCTACCCGTGAGAATATATGCCCCGTGTTTAGGCCTTCTTTCTTTGAGACATTGAACCTCATGCCTTTCGATAGTGACTGCCACATATACATATGCTCGTGAAACATCTTACTAATGCTATTACTGATTTTTTTTATTCTCCAACATATGATATATAATTTGGAGAAGCCACATACACACTATACACTGTTGTTTACACTTTAGAAAAGTAAGGATAACCATAGTACAGACACTTGGGGTTTTTTTTTTTTCTTTTTTTCTTTAAGCAATTATAAGATTGATTAATTTTTATGTTTAGTGATTATTTTTTCCAGAAATTTTATCAAAATTGCTCACTATTAGGATTTTTAACTTGCCAAGGACCCTATAACTGAATTGACATATTTTTATGCATAAAGTGCTTAAGGATCAAAGTTCGAATTACGGAATTAACAGCATATTGTAATTAAAAAAAAAAAAATTAGTAACCAAAATTGAAATAAAGTAATAGTTTTCAAACTTATAATTATGAACAAGCCATGCTAAACCAAAATTGACGGTGTATTTCAATTTCTTTCATTCATTCAATCACAAAGATGACCATAACATGACATGGTGAGAAGAGAAGAGAACCGACCAAATTCTATAGAACAGTATGTGAATCAAAATCACATCCAATTCCTATCATCCTATCCTATCTCCATTCTCCAACCCACTTACTCAACAAAAGGACAAGTCCAATAACTTAATAATATTCAAAATCTTCGACATGACTCTAATACAGTCACTTTCAATTCAAGAAAATCAAAATTAGATTGATGCATCTAAATTTGGCTTCTCCTCGATAAAACCTTCCCAAGTATATTATTTATTTAAAAAAAAAAAATCAGCTAGAGTTTACTTTTCTTTTGTAACTTTATATCGCAGTAGTGTTGCATATTTTTAAGCTATATAATAATACTTACAAAATGGTATGAGAGGGGCCTCAAAATCTTTCGGCGTGCTTTCTACATTAATAGCACAAAGAAACAATATTGTGCGTGCATGCGTGACCGGCCAAGCCTTAATATAAGCTTGATTTTGAATTGAAAAGAATAATACATCAAATTATTTATTTATACCTACAAATGCAAAATTTGTAACTTTTCTTTTCTTTTCTTTTTTTCTTTTCTTATTCATTTATTTTTTTATGTCAGTAACATGAGTAGAGGTTACCGTTACTTGACTATTGTGGTTGTGGAAAATGTGTGGCGCAGGCAAGGACTACGAGTACTCCAATTCAAAAAGTAATACTAAGGACTTTGGCTGCTAATTCAAAATCGTCCAAAGACTAAAAAGGAATGAGTAGGCTGTGTAGCCTAATTCTTTTTTTTTTTCAGCCTAACCCATAAGTATTTGTGTTCATACAACAAAATCTAGGGTGTTTTCTTTTCTTCATTCCTCTTCCTATGATAGTTTTCAACTCGGTCCGCCCAAAAGCTTTAAGGTCCTATCTTTCTATCTTCTAATAAATATGGAATCAACTCTCTCTCTCTCTCTCTCACACACACACACAGTGTGTGTTAATGGGATTATGGGGTCCAAGAACCTCAAATCAAAGAAAGGCTAGTAATTGTCTCATATGAGTTATGTGACGACACGTGTCACATTATTGGTGTCGGTGGCTTGGCCTTTATCATGCAGAGATGGTTATGTTCCAAAGCCCTTGGTAAAAAAGAATCCAATGCCAAAATTCAGCAATATTAATGCACTCCTCTTTTCTTTTCTTTTTTAATTGTGATTCTGAATTATGATAACTAAATATCACAAAATTGGGGTCGTTTTCAATAAAAGTATTGATACATTTTAAGAACAAGGTTTTTTTTTTTTTTTTTTTACAAGTTACAATATGAGGATTCAGGTAGAATTGGATTTTTTTTTTTTTTTTTTTTTTTTGTTTTTTTAAGCCAGTGTTAAACTATAAAATTGTTTAGAATTTATGGATAAAGAATATGTGACATTGACATATAATCAATCTATTTTTTAATTGGTAAAATTTGTTAGACTTATTCAACTCAACTCCACACCTTCTGAGGATATACTGATTTCATTCATCAAATATTCTAAGGATACATATTTTTCGAATGACGCAAGCTGACATATGGAAGTTTATAATGCTAAATAATATGAATAAATAATTTCAATAAAACCTCATGAGATTCGAAAAAAAAAAATGTTAGAAGTTCCTTTCTATTTGATGTAGAACAGACAACCTATACCTTCCTAGAGCAGTAAGAGCATAGGAAGTTACAACGCAAGATCAAAGGGGGTGTTAGTAAAGGCCATCGAGGTGACAGTGTTGGAATTGTATGAAATTTGGCAGATTAAAAGGAAACAACATTCTAATCTAGACTCATGCCATGAATGTCACCAAAATTTAGGTGAATTCTTTCATTAAGGCCGAAAACAGTGTTTTTGCTATTTATAGCAATATTTGTTTTTTCTTAATAATTTTTAGTTTAAAAGTCAAAATAAGGTTTCGGCTGTTTTGGAACAACCCTTAAAATCAGTAGTTTATGATTCTGCATTTGACTTAATTTTTTCATTTTTGGTAAATTTCGGTATTTTGTCACCTAATCGTGTAACTAGTGCGAATTAGGGTTTTAGACATTTTTCTCAGTATTTATATGTTTTGTAGCCGTCAGAGGCAAATCAGACTATTATCAGTAAACACAAACTTTTGTCAAATTATTTCTCTGATGGATTCTAATTTTCTTCTCCTTGTAGATTCAGGGAAATCCCTCATGAATTCGAAGTTTACTACCAAAACTAACAGTTTAATTTCTGTTCTACCAAGAGAGCATCATATGTGTTTTCTTTAACAGCAAGTGTTAAACTATAAAATTTTGTAGAATTTATGGATAAAGATGTGTGACATTGACATATAATCAATCTATTTTTTAATTGGTAAAATTTGTTAAACTTATTCAACTCAACTCCACACCTTCTAAGGATATATTGATTTCATTCATCAAATATTCTAAGGATATATATATTTTTCGAATGACGCATGTCGGCATGTGGAAGTTAATAATGCTAAATAATATGAATAAATAATTTCAATAAAACCTCATGAGATTCGAAAAAAAATGTTAGAAATTCCTTTCTATTAATAATACTATAATAGTAAACCCGCTAAAGTCTTTTTTTTTTTTTTATTAACAAATAATGAGTCTAGTTCCTAGGAAACATTAAATTTATATAAATAAAAACATTAATGGGTGGAGTGTTTTTTTATTTAGTGAAAATAAGAGAGGACTTCTATCGTTTACCAAAACTTGAAGAAGTTTACTTTTAGAGTAACTACGAATGAAAATATAAGTGAAAGATAATAGCAATTCAAATGCTCTATATTTCTTTAATAATGATAGAAAATTGATCATATACACCCTAATTCAATGAGTCAATCGTTATCACCCATTACCATCAAACACCCATACACATCAATTTAATGAGTAGTATGCTATTACACGTATGAAGTTGATAGAGATAATGGGAATTATTTTAGGAAAAATTATTAGTTACTCTTGGGATACTATAAATACATAGTTTCTCATCTCACATGAATGGTGGGCCACACCATGAATTTAATTAGTGAGACCTACCATTTATGTGAGAGAAAAGAATACACATTTATGGTATTTCGGGAATACACAATAATTTTTCTTATTTTAGAGCCTTCAAAACTCTTATGACCTTAGATAGTTAGATACATTACCTTGAATATAAACTCAATCACTTTAATTGCTACATTTTCTTTTTCTTTTTTTGAGAAGAACTTTAATAGCAACAAGTACATACATGGTGGTGAATTATATAGGAAACTTGTCCCATCATAATTCTATCAGTAGCTAGCTAGCTAGTTAGTTTTATCTAAATGGAGCTTTCAAATTGTATTATTAAATGGTAATATGATATTTTAAATATGATCAACCTTCAATTGAACTTCAAGGTGTCATTGTTCAAATCTTTCTCTTACCTTCACTCAAATCTTCCCTTTTCTTCACTCATAAGAAAAATTAAAACGTTAATGTGTTTCATTGGCTATTTCATGCTTTGGTTGCTCGTATCAGCCACGTTAATCTTGACTTTACTAAAAAATATTGATACAAGCATTATGTGCTACTTTTATTTGTGAGCGCTTTATAGACTAGGTTAATACCCCTCCATCTTAATAATGTATTTAATATTTGGACAAAGATGTCATTCAAAATGGGTTGGAGAAGATTACGTGAGATTAATTAACTTTCAATGTATGCTAAATCATATAATTCATTAATTTTTAAATAAGTTAAAAGACTGTTATTTAAGGCATATAATTAAAAAAGTGCACATAAAAAATCTTTTAAATTACACTATAATGGATTAGAGAAAATTTCTTCCAAATAAGAAAATTATATTCTAAACATTTGAACTTCCATATACGTTTGGTACTAAATACTTCACGACTTTTCTTTGTCGTAATTATCTTCTATATGTATTTATTGGGATCAAAATCTGAGTTTTGGTATGATTATATGGGTTTCACCAATTCAATTAAATTCCATTGCCATGAGTGTAACCTACACTCACTTTGATTATCACACCCAATACATCTTGTACGTAAGTTGTAATTGAACCCCAATTATTCATCAAAGTACTAGTTATGTAAGTTTCAGAAGTGTGATAACCACACGGCATGTATCTACCAAGTCTTCTCTATTAAGGTTTCTCAAAAAAAAAAAAAAAAAGTCTTCTCTATTAATGACAATGTACGAAAGATTAGACCTTATACAACAAAATTCAGCCCCTAATTAATCCTATAATGACCACTGGTTTGGACAAATCACCTTATTAGTTATTACAACTTTTGTTTTGCCTTTGCGGTATATCAACTAATGCCGCCGGTTTTGTTTTGGACTCTATCATGTCCCATCTTATTTCTTTCTTCTTCTTCTTTTTCTTTTTTGTTTTGTTTGGAAAATCAATGTCCCACGGGTTTATTAAAGGATTATAGACGAATATATGTTTAAGGGAAATTTTAATTATTAAATGTCTTAAGAACGATATTGATTTTGAAAATATTTTTAAAAACTTTTTATAAGAAATAAAAAAAAGTAATTGTTTTGTTTTGTTTTTTTGGTTTTTGTTTTTTTTACACAGTTTTCACAAGAAGGTGATATAGAAAATATCCTAAGCACACTCCAGGACCCAAATTTTAATAACAAAGGTGATTGGTGGTGGGTTCAAGAAGGTTGAAGTTTTTGGGATCAAAGCAATCTTGATCAACTTTCATAATTTTACGTAAATTAGCTGTAACATATACGTATTTTATTTAGCTAGCTTCCATTCTTGTGCTTTTTACTTCTCTTAATTTAAGAATAGAATACCAGATTAATTAGTATTTTTAAATGATTTGAGCAAAGGGGTGATAAATATGTAAGTTTCGAAGTTTTCACAGAAAGATGTGAAAATGTTTGATAGGAGAACATTTATAGGACAGTATAAGGCATGCCCCGTGCATAGTATAATATATAGTTCTTTAATAGAACCATGTTCTCCTTGATTGGCAATGATCTTTGTTTAGGCATTGATCACAATATTCACGCCGAAAGTAATAATTAAAACCGTAGTTTACCTATTGGGACATGGTCTCCACTAAACCCTTCACTATGATTGAACCTGCTGGCATTTGATCTAAATCTTCTCTATTATAAACATCACAATCCCCTAATTAACGAAGCGGTTCTTTCTTTTCTTTTTTTCATTTTTTTTTCCTTTTCTTTTTTAAAGAAGAGTTAATGAAGCCGTTCTGAGTGGCTACTTTTGATGGGTTAAAGAGAAATTCATTATATCTAAATGACCTTTTATTTTTACAAAAGATAAATTATCAAGAGTCATGTTAATACTACTTTTATGGGTAAGTCAATTGTTTTATTTCATAAAAAATTTTAAAATTTTTTTCTAAACCAATACTCTTAAAACATTCATTAACATTTTCTAATTATCAATGATAAACATGTTAGTTATAGCCATTATGGAGATAAGTTGTGAAAGATTTTGCTTTGCATGTGTAACATTAATCAAAGAAAATTATATTGATTCGAGGCCTAGCTATACCACAATCAATAGGGATAAATAGTACTTCTTATCAATAAATGAAATAGTAATGCTTAGGTTTACCAAAAAAAGAAATAGTAATGCTTATTAATTTCATAGTAGTTAAGGAGCTTGAATATAGTGTACCGGCATCTATATGTCAAGTCACTCAAAAAATATGTCAAGTCACTCACACAATGGCGTGTCCCACACACTGTAGGGCTCCCGCCCATGTGTGAGAGACCCGGCAAATATGCCGGGTAAAACATATAATTTTCGGTAGTTAAGAGTGTACAGTAGTTTCCCCTGTCAACAAAAACAAAAGTCCCCCCAGCTCACCAAATGTTGTAAGGTAAAAAAAGTCAATGGAATTTGTCAGCCTTTGAATTGAAACGGGAAAAGAGATCAGTATTGGGAGTAGCAAACTCCAACACCACTTTATATAATTTCTCTCTTGATCTGTAACCTGTAACCCCCTTGATTAGATCACAGATCACACAAAAATGAATGCTTTCTTTTCTTTGTCGCCACCACTTTAATGCAACATGAAGTTAGACATGGGCATAGCACAGAGCTGGCCAAAAAAGAAGAAGCCAAAAAGGCACGTAAATAACACGTTTTGGTGCTTTCTCTGCTTTAAAAGCAAAAAAAAGAAGAAGAAATCCATAGAAAAATATAAAACGCGGAGACTGATGAGGTAGGAAGGAAAATGAAGATGACAAAGCACATGCAGAAGCTAAGGCACATGGGGATGGGGTTAATGAATACGGTGTTTCACTCATCCCTAAACTTAATTAGTTGCCTCACATTCCCGCCATGACTCTCTTTTCTTTTCTTTTTTTCTCTCTTTCTTCCTTTATTTCATTTTCTGCCTTTAATTTTAGTTATGGTAAGTAATTTTCTTTCACGTTCTCTAGAAAGAAGCACCAATAACTCAAAAAGTACTCAACGCTTATTACCCTTTGCTTCCCATGCTCCTACTTAATTACTACTTCTTCTTTACACATGGCTGATTTACTACCCTTTTGTGCTAATTTATGCACTTTGTTTATACATATATGGAATGCAGTTATAATTTTCAATAATTTTTTTTTAAATTTAAAAGATGATCAAAGAGTATTAATTTAGAAAATATTTATAATTTTTTTTTTGATAATATTTTATATTATTCATAAAATTAGTATTAATTTTTTTTTAAAATGATCTATTAACAAATACCTTAATGACACCTATTAACTGATCCCTATCTTTTTTTGAGATCGTTAAAATTATTTATTATCTATGTTAATATGTAGTTGTTTTTTCTCTATTGGGATAAAGCCTTTTTTCTTTACCCGAAAAAGAAAAAGAAAAAACAAAAGAATCCATCTTCTTTCGAATCTCCAAAAACTGTGTATGGGTAGATGACATCTCACCGACAAGGGTGAAATAATTTCCTGTAACTTAACACTTGGGATGATCGATTTTTTTTTTGGAGAAACTATATAACATTAGACTAGAAATGACTAAATGAGGGACAAGTTAGAGGAAGGGCATTTTCTATCAAAGAACTAAGAGGACCACTGCCATCTAATCTAAAGGCAACTTCTTGTCGATCGGATACCAAAAAATAAAAGAAATAACAACAACAAAAGTAATATCTTTTTTCTTTTCATTAAATGGTAATAATATGTTACATAGCAATTACAAAAACTTCTCCTTCAAGAAGAGTATCAATCTTAATTACCCAATAATGGAATTAACAGAGATGCATGAGAGACCAGGATTAATATTGTTTTTTATATTAGCCAAGATTATTGATTATGACTCCTTGTTTTGATCATTATTATCAAAATGGTAATGTGTTCATGGCCCGTTTATATCCAATTAAACAGATAAGTACTAAAAAAAGATATAGATATATAGCCAAGACCACAAAATAGTGCTTTTGCTAACTTTCTAATGTATGTATCCACCAAATTTATTAACTTACCCATAACGTGTCCATATAAGAATACAACATGTTTTATTTCCAAATATTATATACACGTAAAAACGAAACTAATTGAAAAAAAAAAAAAAAAAAAAAAAAAAAAAAACCAAAACAAAAATTTATAATAATTATAAATTCTATTCTCTTACCTTTTTAGTGGTCCACTAAAGTCTAACAATCCCTATAAACAGAAGAATCTTCCTCAAATGAACATATTAACTTCATAATCAAAGAATTAAAATCATAATTACCATTAACACGTTGGATTATAGCGTAATCTGACAATGACGTGGCGGAAGCTGAGTTTAGACCAGGAATCAATGAACTCGTTTCTGGGATTGACTCAGTGTTCGTGACCAAATTGACGTTCTTCAATAAGAACTCGTTCGCAATGAGTTGACTCAAAATTGCTGCCTCGGTGACCGAGTTCTTCTTCTTGTGTTGCATGGCAGCTCGAACAATTTCGGTTAACATTGAATTTGATAACCTTCGAACCCCTCGAGCTCCACCCATTATCACAGCTGAGTTGACTAGGAAATGAGACTGAGTTTTGTCCGAGTTCTTCTTATTATGCTTGCTAGAACTCTCTGGCTTCGTTGATAAGTAAACCGACCCGGGGTTCCGATTCCTGACTCGGCCGAGTGGATCGCGGAGTAAAATCGAGTTCTTCACGTCCACCAGCATTATATGCTTGAAATTCCTCCGAACTCGGCCGAGTAGCATCGGATAACAAGCCCATCTTCTCAAACTCATTGGAACGTGATCTAGAAACCCAGCAAGCGAGTTCTCTGGGTCAAGCTCAGACGATTCAAAACCCACCACTGAGCCATAACTCAACCGAGTTGACTCAGTCTCAATTTCTTCCCCACCACCATCCGAGTTAATACTAGAGTTACTTTTCTGAACTCTCTTACCCCACATAGACTCCCCCATTTCCTTCTTCCCAGGCTTCATAAACTGAGTCACATCAAAACCCAGAACCCGCTTTTGACTAGCAGTACTATTCAAATCCTTGTTGTAATGGTGAACGAGTTTGAAGAACGAGTCGTTCTCTTCTTGAAAAATGGGACCAAAACTCGATAAAGAAGTTGAATTGGGAAAGATGAGAACTAAGTCCGCTCTAGCAGTGAGGCTAGACCTATGTAAGAGTCTCAAAAACAAGCGGAGATCATTGTCAGTGACATCCTCAAGTACATGACCAACAACAAGATCGTTCATAGCTCCAGTGCCTCTTCTATAAAGAGCTCCCATTCCTTGTAACGCAGTCGATGAAAGCTGTAAAAGAGGCGTCTTTATGGCTCTGGGTTGTGATATCTTAGCAAAAGAAGAGGTTTTGGACATGGGTTTGTGGGAAAGGAAGCGTCTTGGGGAGCTGGGATTGTGTGGTGTGATAGAGGGTTCAAAAGTAGAGAGAGTGAAGAGGAGGAGCGTGATGAAGAGAAAAAGAGCACAAATTGAAATAGTGGATTGAGCTCTAGAGAGAATGAAATTAGAACCATTTCTTCTAAGGCTTTTGGATTTCAAAGAAGAAGAAGAAGATGGTGATGAGGAATTAGGAGAAGAAAAGAGGTGGTTGTTTTCGACATTAATGGTGGAGTGATTATTATTATTATTAGTACTACTGTTATCTTCAGGAAAGAAGACTAGAAGTAAACCCATGCCCCAGTTTTCGCTACTGCTATTGCTACCACTGCCAGTGGTGTTCTTGTTGTTGATAGCTTTGAGCTTGGCCTTTGCTGAACAGAATCCCATATCTTACTTGATCTCTAGCTATTTACTCACACTCACACCCTCAAACACAGAAAGAGGTTTTTTTTTGTTAGGCTATTTTGTCTGAGATGGCGTATGAGGCCGAGGGCATGAGATTGTTGTTTTTGTCCATAACCCCTTTCCTAGCACTTTCTGTATATTAATAATTATTGTTTTGTACCTCCGAGACAGAATTTTGTCCTTAATTACAGCGGAAAGAAAAAAGAATAATGACCACAGTTATAATGCTCACCAACCAAACATTTTTCACGTTCCCTTAACATAATTTTCACCTATGTTCACTGTAAGCATCATTAGTTTTTTTACCTGTATTTGTGTTAACTTTATTTATTATCTACCTATCACAAAGATTCGGAAAGAATAAAACTTCTCTTTAAATTGTTTTGGAAAGAACTCTTATAAATTTTTTATATAACTTTATATCAAGTGTGAATTTTAAAAATCTAACAATTAGATTGCATGTTTTTATTATATCCTTCATACTTACAAAATTTCAAAAAAATAAAAGATCAATTGTTATATCAATAAATAAATGTCAAGTTTTTATGATCTAAAATTATATATAAAAAATAAATGTTATTAATTGAATAGTAAATAATATCTGATTTAGACAAAATTTGATATGCATGTTAAGAACATAAGAAACATGAAATTTAACAATTAGATTTTCAAAATTTACACACACAAAAAAAAAAAAGATATATGAAAATTTTGAAAATTTTCTCTTAAAGCTAATTTAGAGAGAAACTTTGTTCATTTGAGAATAGCTTATTAATATGTATAAAAAAAAAAAGTTGAATGTCAAACGGGTAAGGGCGGCTTTTTCCAATAGCTTTTTTTTTTTTTTTTTACATAATATTTATTAAATTTTTTTTTATCATTTTTATATTAAATATGTGACAAAAACTTAAAAAAAAAAAGGGTAAAAAGCTTCCCAAATAGACACCCATTAGTGATAATAATGATACCTAAGAAACATTTTTTTTTTAAAGTATTTTGATATATATATTTTGGACAAAATTTAGGTACAGTACCTAAGGTGCTATTTCTTATATTCTTCTCTTAAGATTCAGCCATGTAATTATTTAACTAAAAAATATAATTTCATCTCATAAGAAAAAAAATCTACGTGGCAGAATCTTAAAAGGAGAACCCAGTGGCGGCTCTAGAATTTTTTTTTAGGCGAGTCAACAAGACGATGTATTTTGGGTAAGATGTGAATTTTGCACTTTACAAAGATTTCTTATTACAAATTTGCCCATAGTATGCATGAGTAAAAGAATAAAAGATAAACTATAAGTTCATTTAGCACATTATTTTTAATATAATGAACATATTAATTATTTTCATTAAGTGAACTTTAGTTATTATAATTCAAAATACTTTTATCTATTAGTTTAGGACAATAATATGTTAATATTGTACTATCAATATAAGATTTATATTATAGATTAAACAAATATGTGCAATATTATACAAATTTGCAAAAAATGTACAATACACATTTGTTGAGAGACAATGTAAACTAATAATTTTCTACTAGTTTTGTAGGGACACGATTTTCGGCCCAATCCCAAAATGTATGGGATACTGGCCCAGTGAACTCAGTACAATAAATTTGTAGAGAGTGGGTAGAAGAACTTGGCTTTAGTGAATGGGATAACAATTATAATGAGTTTCCAAGACAATCAAATAGAAACGAACCAAGTTTGTACAAGAAAGTTTGTCCTCAGTACAATCTAAAGAGCTCTGTTCTAGTATATATTGGATGATAATGGTTACAAGAGTTGTTGAGATTGCTACAGTGCTTTCTCTTCTCCTTTCTCGCCCCATGATCTCTGGGATCTCTACTCTTATTTATACTACATATCTTCCTTCATCTCTACCCTACACGTGGATAGTTGATTGTTTATGCTGATACTTGTTCCATCAGCCCCCTCTAGAAGTCTTCTAGGGTGGTTGTGAGGCTGCAATAATACTATTCAAAGGTCACTTCCTCATAAATGTGGTGTTAGCATCTTTCCCTTAGATATTCCTGAGTTCCTATCCTGAACTTCCTGGAAGGTCACTCTGACTATTTAGGACTTATATCTGACCGTGCTTTAGCTGATCCGAGGAGATATTTCTCCTTGGATTCGGACTCACTATGCTCTCGACCAAAGCCCCACAACAATTGTATGATTTTTGGGCTCATGACCCCATGAGTTTATTTCAAATTTGTTAAGATCTAAATAGGCTTTTTTTTTTTTTTTTAGGTTTAAGATGATTTTTTTTTTTTTTTTTACTTTTGTTGTTGGGCTTTTTTTGTGTGTTTAAAAAGACCAAAATATTGTTAAAAAAATTATATTTAAATGGTAGATGCTATTAATGATTCTCATCTATACCTTGTTGACATTAATATTTTATTAATGACAAAACTTAGATACAGTATTTTAGATGCTATTCCTTAAATTCCCCTCTTAAGATTCAGTCATGTAACTACTTAACTTAAAAATGTACTTCCATCTCATGAGAAAAAATCTACATAGCAAAATCTTAAAAATTGAACCTAAAAAACTATACCTAAGTACTATATTTAAATCTTACTCTTTTATTAATCATTAGCAATTTACCATTTAGGTTAAAAATGTACTTCTATCTCATGAAAAAAATTCTACATAGCAAAATCTTAAAAATTGAACCTAAAAAACTATACCTAAGTACTATATTTAAGTCTTATTCTTTTATTAATCATTAGCAATTTACCATTTAGGTTTTATTGTAAATTTGTTGCGTAAATATTACGCACGGGTGACTTTATCGTGGAAAAAGAAACATCGTGAAAGATGCAGGTTGAAAACAGTAACCAGCAAGGAAGAAAGGCAGTCTAGGAAGGTACAAAAAAGGATATGCCCGCGGGGATAATTGGGATTGCCTCGTAGTCGTATTATATATCACTATCAGTAAGTATGTATGGACTATCAGTAAGTATATATGGACTACTGATATCCACATCCACAACAATGAAAGTGATGCACGCTAACGCATGGCATGGATGTCTTCTTCTTCTTCTTCTTCTTTTTTGACTTTTTTGTTTTTTCTTTTGGGTGTTCTTTCCCAATTGTATGCCTCAAATCAAATGGTGGAACACAATGTAAAACAGTAATTACGTTTCATATTTATGGGAGATATTTAGATTGAGTTTATAGACAATTTTAGATAATTAATCCTCTCTCCTTAATTGTTTATGGACATTTGCCATTTAGTGATTTTCTTTTTAATAAATTTTCGAAGCTGGTGAAGATTGTGAATGCAAAGAATTGCATGATTAAGGATCTTTATCAATGTTTCACCTTCATTATTGATTTTTGAAAGTACAGTACATGGGACAATTAAGATATGGCCAACGAGAGAGAGAGACTAAGGCTTATGATTGAAAGGAACTTTTTGAAAATAATATATTTCCATTAAAAAACTTGAAGTGTCGTTTCAAGAATTAATATTTGTAATTTTAAGTTCTATTTAGTTCAATTATCTTCCAATAATAGACCCAATTTCAAATTTCAAATACACTAATTAAATAAACCGTCAGTATCATATAATTAAAACTTAGAAGCAAATACTGCTCTTGCAAAAACTCATTGGTGTAGAGTGTAGTGTAGTCCCCCACAAGGCTTTAGAATGAAAGTAAGCTCCTGACGCTTTCTTTCTATGAGTCACAAATCATAATCCTTCTTTTCTTTTGGGATGTACCATACAGTACTTAAGACACCTCATCACTCGTGTCGTCTTCTATTCCTTCAAATTAATTCTATTATTATGAAAAGAATTCCATCCATCAAATTTATTCAATTATTATACCAACGAAAATTTTAAATCAAAAGTGGATGTCAGTCTTGTCAGATAAAAGTTTTAATGACTAGACCCAAAACAAAAACATTGAAAGGCCTAGGTGCAAAAATTTTCTTAACCCGCCCAAGGTGAGCTGCGTGGCCTTTTCAGGTCAGAGTTTTGACTTAGCAATAGTGACGGCTCTTCATAAATGTTTAGGGCAAGATTTTTGGGTTAATTATAATCATCGATCCTAAATTATATGATTTTAGGTAATGCATATGCACTTGACATTTATAAATTTTGCATCAACACCTTTTTTTTTTAATGGGGCACCAAAGACCTTAATTTGAGGTTAATTTATAATATTCATCTTGACTTCTACCCTAAATTTTGATAGTGTTAAAAATGTAGATGTTAAACCATGAAAGCATTTTCAATTACACTATTAATCTGGACTTTGATTTGAATGATGAGTATATTTGCAAATGATTCTTGATTTAGGGTTTTGATTGTAACATTTTGAATCATATGGTGCCCTTTACAAATATCTCTATATTTTAAAGTACATATGTGCAATTAATCCAAGACTTTATTATGGCAAATGTGCATGGGCAAAGTTTGGGGGACACAATAGAACCGTAACAAGGGCTTCGACCAAACTATGATCAAGTATCGACCCTCCTAATCGAATTTGTTTGACCAAACTATGGGAAAGAGGTTTTTGGTAGGAAAATAACCTAAAACTAAGCAATAAACCTCTCAACTAATTGTCCCTTTAGGTCAGCTGAGTGGTTATGGGTTAAGGCGAAATTCTCAATTACTTTAAAACTAGGTAATAGGTTTGCAAGTTAGTTGTCCTCTTAAATCAATTGAGGGGACACGTGTCAAGGTAGCGTCTCAATATGTAAGAAATGTGACATTCCAGTAACATTAAATGTGGTGATTGGTTGTTCGACCACTCAAATCATTCATTGATTAGATGAGCATTGGATTGTTGGAATGGCGAAGATGATCAGGTCATGTCCCTGTGTGGCTGTGTCCCAAAATGCAAAGATCGTTGACGCTGAGTAGGCTCGTCCAAGATCTCTTCTGCATCACATCATATTTTGCTTAATTTCGTGTTACATATAATATAAGATTCCTACAAAATGTACGCAATTGGTATGATTTGTTTAACTACATGTACTTCTTTCCTCCTTAAAATAGCAGGATTAAGAAAAAAGAGAAAAGAAAAAAACACACCTGAAACATCATTGGATTGCATTGTACTGGTGAAGCAGAATTGGATTGTCATGAAATAAATATTAATTGTTTTAGAGTACAAGGTCCACTTATTAATGGCTTCGTTCTTCAATCTTCAGCACCTTCGCATCACAAAAAAGTAAAAAAAATTTAATATTAAAAAAAAAAAAAAAAAAAAAAAAAAACCTGCCGACAATATTTATGCTATTGGCTATGAAAACACTATATATGAAGTGGAATGTAGTGTGAAGTAGATTGAAATGTATGTGGATGCGGGTCCTAGTAGGGTCCAATAAATGGGAAGCCCTGTTCTATTGATCCCACAAAATCTATGCCCACTGCCCAGCGGCCTCAGCGCCACACGCGTGCGTGCCGTGCCACACTCGGGCTCTTCACTCTTCTCATACTCATATTTTATTTACTTTTTAATATTTCTTTTGGACAAACACTTTATTTATATATATATATATATATATATATAATGACAAACACTTATTTGATACTTAAAAATACAAAAGATATTAATTTGGCGTTTTGTAGATAACTATAAAATAAAATAAAATAAAATAAACTTGTAATAGTGGTCATTGCTCCCTGCGCTTTAAACCCTGTCATGCAAATTGCAATCACAATTAAATATTGAAATAATTTGAAATTTTACAATCATGTCCTAACATCGGTAACCAAACATGTTGAGAATTCAATTTTGATTGAGATGAGTTACATTAAAAATAAAAATTATTGAAATGAGATGAGCCACATAAAAAAGTTTTTATTTATTTTTCCATATTCTTAAACACTAGTTACTTGTTAAACCTATGATATTCAATCAAAAGTTTAGAAGTACAACAAAATCTCATAGCATTTTCACAACACTATGATTTTGAGTTTTGGTGGGTTCATCTTTTTTTTTTTGGCCTATGGTGAGTTGACACCTCTACTTATTGTAAAATGTATTGTGAGATTTTGTTGTGCTTGTAGAAAAACTCGAATTCTGATACCTCATATTATGAGAATATAATTTTTTTGAAAACGGTCTCTTCATTCATTCAGATAAATGCAACAAATCATTGAACAGTGCTATAAATCATTCATTCAGAATATACTTGAATAACTGTGTTATACAAAAAGTATATATAAGCTTAGTTACACACGGGGTATTTATTAGATTATATTAAATATATAAGTAATTATGTGAAAGTTCTTTTCTTTTCTTTGTGTAGTGACAAATGCATACCATCCCAATAGAATATATAATGAAAAAAAACTATTCATAAAAATTGCAAAATTATAAAACTCTGGTAAAAAACATTTATGGAATTGTGCCATATATATATATTAACATAATTAAATTATATGGAATCTCTAACTTCTAACTTCTACGAGAAGTATACTCTTGTACAATTCTTTTTAATAAGAATCAAAAACAGGTCCCATAAAAAAAAAAAAAAAAAAAAAGAAAAAGAATAAAAAGTAGGACAACTTTTTGCAGAAAAATGTAATTGTGGGGCCAGAAAATCAGGCAGCCTTGGCCCACTTCAAGTCAGGCCCAGAGGCCCGCGCCGAGGATGCATGAGGGGTCCGAGGATGAAAGCGCGATGTCTGGCCCCCGAGGAACATATCCGAGGATGACCCCATTCTCGGACATCCGAGACCTCGGAAGAACACGAGCACCACTCCACCAAAGAGGGGACTTCTTGAATATCCGAGGAGGAAAGGGGCCAGGGCCACGCGTCGGCGACAGGAGCACGACGAAGGAGCAAGTCTTAGGCGAGCTGCCACCTCCACATTGAATGCCCTCAACTAACGTCCTGGCCGCATTAATGAGGACAGGACTCCTGAACAGTGCTGTCTTGGGTGCTGCAACCCACTGGGGGAATGGGGATATGGTTGATGGGACAGGCTCTCAAGTGGTGGTCTGACTGATCAACAAATGGAGGGGTAGGATCAGTTTAGAGAGGTATATAACGTAAGGAGTCTCTCTTGAAAGGGGACGGGAGATTTGCATTAAGAAGTACTGTAGCGATTTGCGTCCTCATGACCTTTGTAATCAATCTTAAAAGAGGTAATAAGAACGCCAAGCTTCGGAAGACAAGTCCGAGGAGTGTCATTGTGCACCCCAATTCATGTTTAAGTTGATAAACCTACATGCAACCATACATGGCAGTTGTATCCCTTACTAGGGCTTAGTTTGAGCCCACTCTCTATAAATTCATTGAAGGGCAAGCTGGATCTGGGCCCACCCTCTCAACTTGAAGAAGTGCCCAAATCTAGTCCCTACAGTAATTATTCTTTTTTTTTTCTTTTTTCTTAAAGATGTCAATAACACACAACAGGACAGCAAACTCATGTTTGGTAGTACTTATATATGTTAAGTACTGATGGTTATCAAAAAAAAAATGTTAAGTATTGATTTGGATTGTGGTTTAAAAATAAAAATCTATGTGATATTGTGTTTTTTCGTTCCAACCTTGATCTAGGTATCAAATTTTTCATTGAAAAATCAAACTCTCATTCACATGGGATCTCACTTGGATCCACCACAACACAAAAAGACAATGGAGATGTAAATTTTTTAGTGAGAATTTTGTTATTCAAGAATTTTCCTTTTGGTTCATCTATATAAATGCTCATGCTCAAAATCATTCATTCATTTGTTTATGTTATTGTCATCTTCAAGGGCCAAAATGGGGATTCCCTTCGCGCAAACATTCCAGCAAAATGTTAAAAATAAGGACATATCCCTGAATAGTTTCATAACATGGACTTTTTGCTAGAAAGTTTGTGCGAAATGGGTATTTTGCCATTTTGGCCCATCTTCAAGCGATCCCAATTAAGAAAAATTTTTCTTGCTTAAACAATTGATTAAAAAAAACGAAGTGATTTGATAATAAATTGAAAAATGTGGGATCCGACTCCGACTAGCTAAAGGTGCTTACACAAGCAAACACGAATTACATGTAAAATATTCCTCCTTAATTCATAGTAGCTTTCCAATTTTTTTTTTTTCACTCGTAAAATGATGCCAAGAACAGAGAAAAAAGGGTAAAGAAAAGGAGCAACCATGTCCAAAATAATTGTCCAACTTTCACACAAAGTTTTATTCCTTGTTGTCTCTTTACTTTAACTCTCCCACAACAAGCTACATCTTATCCAATACCTTTCTCATCCTTGCCATAGAAGGAATGAATTTGAGCATTTTTCTCCAAGCCAAATAAAGCAACCACGTGAAACTCAAGCTAAATTTATCAAATAAGACTGCAATTTTCTTCCTCCATTTTTATCAATTGCCTAACAAAGCTTACAACAACCAGAATTTCTAGTGCACGTGCAATTTGGAAAATCCTCATTCTTATCCCTTTTAGAAACTTGCAATAAATAAGAACCTCCCCTTTCACCTTTGGTATGATATACAGGTGTTTGAATTATTATTTTTTTAATCTAAACTTATAGTTACTTAACAAGTTGTAAATGGAATAGTATAAAATATAAATTATAGAGTGAAACGCTTAAAATAAGACTACTTTTTTTTTTTGTAAATAAACCAAACCGTTCATAAACAGCTCTAAGTTTTGTTAGAGTTCAAATCAAGCTTAAACATTTTACTTTTGTTGTCAAACTGAACTCAAACATTCATTATTTGACAAAACTAAGCTCATTTACAGCTCTATGATCGGCTTTACTGTTCACAACAATCTTACCAAACACAATGGTCTTCTTTGAATGAACTCCCCATACTACTACATCTTGGTCATTAAATTCACTATGACTTTGAGTAGCTAACCCAATAGTGTTCAATTAACGTATGACTCATTGATTGTGGACATTTGGTGTAGACGGTGACCTTGATCTCACACCCCCCCAACTTATTAATGTAGCTAAAAAAAAAAAGGCATTGTTGAATTAAACACTGCATTCAATACGCTTTGGCATTTGGGTACGTTATAACAAATTCTTATATTAATTACCCAAAAATAGTTTCCCGAGGTAGTAAAGACCTACCACCTAGTTTTGGAAGCCAATTATTTCTGCATTGTGCAGATAGATAGATAGATAGATCTTCATTGTGAACCGATTGGATTGGTAATGCACGCGCCTAAAATTGGGTGTGGGGGTAATGATGGTGAGACCAAATAAACAGGACAAGAAGATCTGAGATGGTTGAAGATGATGAATTATAAGTTTGGTCCCAATGAATATATATATATATATATATATATATTTATGATCATTCAGTTTCGTTCCCACGCACACGTACTACTGTTTTGACGGTGGATCCAGTGGAAATTTCATTGAAATCTAACACACGTGTTTGTGATGCTTTGCTTTTATGTGAGCTATGCCCGTACGTTGGAAATTTGAGATTGAGATTTATTTGGCTGGACTGTGTGTCGAGTGATTCATCACTCACACTCTTATCCCAACTTATTAATAATAAATAAAATAACGAGTAAAAAGAAAAATGAGAAAGATTTTTTTTCCATATTTTGGATTGATAAATATTTAATTATGAACTGTAATAAAAAAAATTTATACTCGTTAATTATTTATTGACTTACTATATACAAATTTATTGTAGTTGTGTGTGTTTTTATGAATATTTGTGTACCTTTTAACCAGGGGTGGCTTGATGTTTTTGGGGGCCTAAGGCGAAAATTGATTATGTTGTTTTAGATGCAAAATTACTATTAATTAACATAAATTACGTAGAATTTTTTCTTTTTTTAGAAATTTTATAAACAAAAAAAATTTGATAAAATTTTTCATACTTGTTGATATGGTAGATTGATAATAGTAAGTAAAAGAGTAGTGTTAGTGGTGGACTTAAACGAGAACTAGTACAAATTTGCTAACTAAACTCTTATTATTATTTTTATTTTTTTAGAAGTACAACATTCACAATATTTTTTTACAACAAATCCTAGGTTTTAAGTTTTTTTTTTTTTTCTTTGAAAATATCACTATAATTATTTTTTTGCCATCAATAACAAGTTGTAACAACCTGCTACTTAGTATAATTGTAAAAGTGTTGTAAAAAATATTGTGGACATTGCATTTTTCTCTATTTTAAATTTGTTTTTCATCTAGTAAAAAAAAAATTATTTTATTTATTGATTATAAATAACTTTATTGGTTAAAATTTGAGGGCCTTTTTTTTACTTGGGGCCTTAGGCGACCGCCTCTCTTGCTCCACTAATCAGCCGGCACTGCTTTTAACTTTATTTTTTTAAACAATGTATAAAAATATTATTTAATAAAGTTTTTTTTCATTAACAAAAGCTTAGTTTTATACCCTATAAATCTCAATCCCATGATATAATCTCACACTATTATTTACAAAATTAAAATTAAAGTTAAATTATTAGGTATTAGACATAACCAAAGGATTCGTGAGTATATTAGAGATGTTAAACAGCAAACTCAATAATCACCATGTTCTTCAAAAGTCGCTTCCATAAACAAAACAATAATAAAAATTTTTCATTTTATATAAGTATTTCTTTTTCAATATTAATGCCTTATCGTAGAAGTTAGTTATAGAATTTTCACAGATTAATCAAAATTGACCATATATATTTGTTATTAAATTGTATCTAAAATTATAATTTTTGTTATTTCTTTAATTGATATGTCTTTTTTTGTAATTCTCATATTATTTTATTTTATTTTTATATCTTTTCCTATTTCATCAACTTTTTTTTAATGTATTATTAGATATTTAAAAAATATAACGGGGTAACATACATTACACAACCGCCTTCAAATGGATTATTTGTATTCTTTGTTGTTTCTACTTTGACCTAGGTGACAGTAGTACTGCAAAATTGCAACTAAAGTTATAAGTTAAAATTGTCAAGAATTTTCTAACTTAATTGACACTTTTTTATGCACAAAAGTACTTGAGGGTTTAAGAGTAAAGAATTCGAGCTATGAGTTAATAGTGCGTTGTAAATATCTCAAAAAAAAAAAAAAAAAAAAAAAAAAGAGGCTATTAGCTGTAATTAAGAAACAATCACAAGGTGGTGGCCCTTGCCGGTAGGCCATTATATTTAAGGGGCTCCCATGCTTTTAGTGCACCACTTTAAAGGTTCCCCATGGCTTTTAAGGCTCATGTCCCCCACCTTCACCTACCTTGAACAGAAAATATACAATGCAAAGATCCAAATTAACTTCAACCTTCAATCTCCAATTCCAGTTGTTGAAAAGATCACCTCAGGACCCAGTTAGACTAATGGTCTGAACGACATATGAGTTGGCTGCAGTGATTAGCTGGGTTTAGCTCATTTTTTGTCCCAGTTAAATGTACCACCTTATATATATATATATATATATATATTTAATTTATTTATTTTTATTTTTTAGCGGTGCTATACTATCACAATTTTTTCAATTGATTTATCAACTTTTAAAGACAAAAATAAAAAATTAATAAAAAATATATTTATTAAGTTTTTTTTTTTTGAGAAACATATTTATTAAGTTATTGATATAGTAATAATCATATTTATTTGTAAATATTTTCTAATAATAATGTTTTTTGTCTCATCTTTAACCAAATAAGCTTGCCAAATAAATGCACATTCTCTATTTGTAATATAAATGCTTTGTTTTTATTTTCTTCACTAATGGTGCTATGTGACTTAGGAGGGCATTTCACATTTTTTTTTTAATCCTAGTAAATTGATTTTGCTAAAGTTGGAAGTACACTTTTTTTTTAAGCTAATAATAAAAAGAGATAAAAGTGAATGAGTTAGACCCATTAACATAAGTTTCAAATTCACATTGAAATATATAATTCGAAATTTAAAAGTTTAGAAAATAACAGTTAGTTTTTGGGAATTCCAATGTACATATTTGTTTTGGTTTATTACTTAAATCTTTTGGTTTAGTTGTAGGGGACTAAGCCCCGACGTGGGAACGATGCTGTGCTAATGTCATGATCAACAAGCAACAACTGCCTAATAACGAGTCAACTGGACAATTTCCTGATTGGATTTTCAGCAGTTAATTTCCATATTTGGGTCAAATTAGCAAATGCTAAAGTGCATAGCCAACTACTGCTTCTAGCAATCTAGCCCATTTTAGAATGTTCTTAGTAAGTGGCAATCATGATCAATTTATTGAAATGCCATTGCCAGGTGTGTAGACCAAAGACCAGTATGAGAAACAGTAGCAACATGCTCCAACATGTGTCAATGACATTCATTTTAATTTTAACAAGGCTAAGCACTAAGTGGGACTTGGTCTTAAACAATATATTTTTTAATGTGAATCTTAAACAAGAAGTTTGCTGAATGCAGATTGGTTTAGAAAATGGCATCACTTTCCTATCCGAGATTCTTGTTTATCACTTTATTGAAAGAAATTGGAACCAAAAAGCACAAAGAAGAATATTTAAGCCAAGTCTTTTAGATATAATTGCTTTTAAAAACTCAACTTTTTGAAAAAAATGCTTTTTTTTATTGCTAATATTGGCTTAAGTCAATGAATATGATTACTAAGGTAAAAAAAAAAGAGAGGAAAAAAACAAAGACTTTCCGGTTGAAAATATGCAGGAGCAATGTTTTTTCAATTCGTGGCTGAACAATGCTAGATCAAGCCACCAAATCGTTGAAGACATTGATTTCCCCCCCCCCCCCCCCCCCCCTTTTTATTTTTTTATTTTTTTTTAGATATAGACTAAATACTAGTATACACTTGATTGTTACACACAACCGTACATACACACTTTGTACTGAAATAAATATTAGTGCATACTCGGTTGTTGCACATAACCGTCACAATTTCAATACAAAATGTGTGTAAGGTTGTGTGAATATAAAATAAATACTGCTCTTATATTTATGGATTCCATAATGAGAGGTTGCCCTCTCTTATCTCTAGAACCTCTTATTTTCTAATATAAATATGATTTGATTCGAATTACAATAAAAAATTAAAAGTAAGCTGAACTACAAAAAACCAACTTAATATTTAGAATAACTTACATTTTAAATTTTAAATCTTATATTTTAGGTAAAAGTAAAACTAATGAAACGTTAAGACTTAATTCGAAACTTTTGGGCCTTCAAAAAAATTTTAAAACTTTTGAACACATCGTATTTAATTTAAAACCACTATTAAAATTTAAGGCTTATAAAATAGTTCTTCCTAAATTTTATTCGTTTGTTTATATTTATTTGTAAGACTTCCTAAATTTTATTCAGTGCATAAGTAAAATGAAAATCGTACGTCTGTATTACGTTTCTTTCTTCTCCCCCAAATGCATAGAGAGTAGTACTACTAGTAGCAAGTAATCTTCCGAGATCGACAAATATGAGACCATTACGCAAAACTGAATAAAACTCTTGCTCTTATTTCATGTTCCTCTAAATACTTTCAAAGCTCTACAATAACTTGCTGTAAGAATAGAAAATTTACTATACATTTGTTTTGTTGTATGAATAGAATATCTAATACGAGATTCGGGTAATCTAAAAGCAGAGAGATGGATCATAACATCTAAGTCACAAAGAGAGAAATGGGTCCAAACTCCAAAGCCTACCATTTGGTAGACATGTGAAATCACTTTAAAATTCAATGGTATAGCACACAACACGCAAGTGTAAACCAGAAATTCATTGGCTTCACAAAGTTTTTAATAAAAATTTTAACATTCCACTTATGAGTGATGAATTAAGGTCTGGCTCCAAAGTGTTTCCTAGACAAGTTAGATAAAATCCTTCTTGATTGCTAAGCCCCATACCATTCTAGTAATTTAATCACTCAGAAAACTTAAAAAGTCCTTGTTGGGGAGGCAAAGACGGCAAAATGCTTGTGCACAAACCAAACATGGCATCCACAATCTGCTTCTGAGAGAACGTTTTACAGGTATTCCAGATTAAAATAAGACAACTTTTTATTTTAGTTTCTAAAATTTGTATTAACATGCTCCAAGAGAGATTTCACTGTTCTTTTGCATTCTTCCTTGCCAAAAACCGTTCTTTAGCTGCAGCCACAGCATCTCCACTTCTCTTATGATGGTCACGCTTAGGCTGTTTTGCTGATGGCTGCTCAGCTGAAGTTTTTTCTTGATCTGAAGTGTTGGTTATTGGCTTTTTATCTGAGGATTCAATGCTTTTCTTTGGCAGAATGGAGCTTTCCACCTTGATGCTCGTCTTCCATGACTGAAACCTTCAAAGGTGCATTTGATGCATTTGGTGACTGACCTTCATCTGATGTATCATCAGAGCCTTTTAATTCAAGCTTCTAACTCCCTTGACTCGGCCAGTTTCACTGGCTTCTTTGACTCAACCTGCTTCTCTGATCTCCTCACCTCAGCATCTTTTGCACCAAAAGCAACATTTTTCCCAATGTTGAAGTAAAAATCACTCAAGTCACTCTTCTTTGTAACCTTTAAACAACAATGCATATATAAATTATCAATATGGATTCAAAGCATTTGAGAAAAACCTTAAAAAAAAATAATAAAAAAAGATCATATCAAAGCATTTAATTTAGTGTGGTCTTCAAGAAAATATAAATCACAGCACGTAGTCGCATAAAGATGTGGTTAGAACATTTATCTAAACATAACACGTGTCTAATGCTTGACTTGGTCTTTAACATGCCTTGGCCAAACTTGGAAAGTGGCTCAAGGATGCTTGTATGAGCATAACATAAATCATGAGGGTTGACGTTTGGAGTTTGGACGAATTAAATAAGGGCAATGGGTTAGTACCTTAGGACTTACAACTTAGCAACAACCTTACATGTCCTTTTTTTTATATATAAAAGTAACCTTACATGTACTAATTATCACATGATTCCACTCCAAGTAACATGACTTTATCATAATGCCCCATAGTGATAGTTACATAGAAGTTGGGATGTTCACAAATTAAGGTTCCTGGGACCTTATTTATGAATATGGCATTCATTGACATATTCACTGTTTTTTTTTAATATAGATATGAATGATATTATTTCAAACGTACAATGTCCACTCCATAATGATTATTCTTTATTAGGCCAAAACATCAATTGGTTTTTGGTAAGGCAGAGATCAAACCCCAGATCTCTTATTCAATGACAAGAGACTTTCCCAATTGAACTAACTGAAACCCACTCATTGACATATTCACTATTAGAGCTATAGAACTATCATTGTTACAATTATATTGTACTCTTCTGGAGAAGATTCAAAGAGATTTTTTTGTGGGGGGACTTTCATGGAGAGCATAAAATTCATCTGGTTAATTGGTCCAATGTTTGTAGACCGATTTGACAAGGAGGTTTGGGCGTGAGGAAGTTGTATTTCAATTATGCTTTGTTAGGTAAGTGACTCCAGCGATATGGGTTGTATAGGGATTCTTTATGGAGGAAGGTTATTGATTGCAAATATGGTACAAACAACAGTGAGCAGTACTCTGGTGAGGTAAGGGTGGGACTTTGGAAACATATCAGATTGGGTGGGACCACTTTGCATGATTGCATCTTCCATTCGGTTTGAGGCAGGATGTGGTTCTCAAATTCTGTTTTAGAAACAATTTTGGGATGGAAGTGGTACTTTTCAAGACCACTATCTGGAATTATTCAATTTGTTAGAGATCAAGATAATTAGCTGTCAGCCTATATGGAGTGGGTGAATGGTAGGTTACATTGGAAACCGGTGTTTATCAGAGGCACAAGATTGGGAGTTGGAGTCAATGACTCACCCAAAGAAGGATTTACATCTAGGAGCTACTATAGGGTGCTGCAAGCAAGAGTTGAGGTTACTTCCCTGTTTCCTTGGAAGTGTGTGTGAAAGTCTCTTTCCTCTCCTAGAGTTTCTTTTTATGTTTGGGAGGTCGCCCTAGGCAAAATTTGATGACAGACAACCCACGGAGGAGGGGTTTCCTTTTGGCAGATTGGTGTTGTCTTTGTCAATCTGATGGGGAATCTGTTAATCATTTGCTGCTGCATTGTCCTTTTGTACATGATCTGTGGGCATTCATATTTTGTCTTGTTGGGACTAACTGGGTTATGCCAAACTCTGTTGAAGCCATGCTGAAATCTTGGGATGGAGTAAGGGGAGTTCGAAGGTATGTAAAAGTTTGGAGGGCAGAGCCAGCATGTCTTACGTGGTGTATTTGGAGGGAGCATAATCAATGCACATTTGAAGGAGCTTTCTCTGCCTAATATTAAGTTTCTCTTCTTGAAGACTCTTCGAATGGGCATCAGTCTCATACCCCTTCTATGTACTCCTTAATGGAGTTTTTAGAGTCTTTATGCCTTTACCGTTGATACAAAGGCTTTGAACTTTTCTGTTGTTTCTCTTTTATTCTTCTTTGTGCATTTTTTTTCCTTTTTTTAAACTCTGGTATACCACCTGTATACATTCTTTCAATTTTTTTTAATGAAATTTGATTACTTATCCAAAAAAGAAATAAAAACTATACTGTACTCTTCTATAAGAGTCTAGAAATCCCAGTGGCAGAGTGTCGCTAATGAGTTGTCCCCACCAACCATAATTTTTTTCTTTTTTAAAATTCAATAGTTACAACAAAGGAGGGGAGATTTGAACCTTGAATGTTTAGAAAACACCAAGAGGTGTCAACCAATTGAACTACAAAGCTCTCGGCATCCCCACCAACTGTCATTGTCAAGAATATTATCTATTACTTGTAACTAACTCTCCTATATATGAGGAATATATTGGCTCAGGATTGTATCAGATTTTCAGCTCCTCCCAAAAGATGGATGAAATATCATACAAATGTTTTTGAATTCTCTTCTCAAATATTCTTCACAAACATTCAAACAGCAGCAGTAACCAGTGCATGTGTTCCAAATTGCTGCACAGAGCATTTTACAAGACTTAGGGCCCGTTTGGATTGGAGGGAGAGGGAGGGGGAGTGGAGGGAAGTAGAGTAATGTTGGCTGAAACTAGGCTAATTTTGGGCCAACTCTACTTTTCCCCCCCTCCCTCCCCTCAATCCAAACGGACCATTATGTAAACCTCCAATGGTCTTCAAGGACCCTTGAGAGTGCCTTCTGTTCTTGCCCTCATTGTAGACTTGTCAAATAATGCTGATTGTACACTTCTGTTCTTGCCTCTGGCTGACACTCATACATGTTTACTTTGCTTACCCTCTTTGTTACCATCATCATAACGGTTGAATCATATAGGGCGAATGAACCTCTCTAGATCCATCTGCAGTGATTGGGCTAATCTTTCTTAGGTAACCAGAAACTTTCCCAAAGCTGCCTGATTTTATCAAAGCTAAGGTTACATGCCAACAGGACAGGTATTGGAGTTACTAAATGTCTAAACCAAACCAAGCTGCCACATTAAGCTAACACCAACCAGCACCAACCTTCATTTCCTGCTTTCTGACTAGTGCCTCCCCTTCTAATTATGCGACACAACCCAATCCAAACCAGTCTAGACCATGCCTAGCCAAAACAGAACTTAACCAAATACTGGCTCTAACTTATACTAGTTTGCCAAATGCCTATAGACATTTACTTTATTGGTAAGTTACAGATGGACCCATTGAGTTTTCAACCCATAATCGAGACATTTACAATCAAAAAACTTGGGGGAATCATAGGCTTGAAATTGATTCATCAACAGAGGATGCCTTTCAAGGAAAAATTCATGATAATGCATTTTACCACTCATCTATCTCTTAGATGAGTAAGGCATGAATGATACCAAAGACCTAAGGATAAACTTAAGGATTAGGGTTAAAATCCCCTGGTGGACCCTAATGGAATGGCATTATAAAATATAAATGTACAAATGAGACACTTGAAGGATTTTTTTTTTAATAAGTGACACTTGAAGGAAAATTGTTTAAACCTAGCTAATAACCACCAAAAGGCTGGGAAATTTACATCAGAAAATTCCTTTAAAAAAAGATCCACAGAAAACCCTCTCTAATGCAGTTCCTCAAATAGAACCATCCAATTGAGAACACATTAACTAAAACTACACCCAACGGTGGATGCTGCTTTACAAGGAACTGAGAGAATTAGGGAATCCCTTTTCTCCCAAAAAAAGGGAGAAGAAGAAAAAAGGAAAATGTCCAACCAACTTGCATCCAAAACTTATGATAAACATTCTCACAATTGAATGCATGAAACTCCTGAGTTCTGCCTGGATTTAATGATTCTTGACTGTGTACAAGCCCTAGAAACTTATACAAAACAAATAATTGATTTTAGAAATGGATGTCAAGTTGCATCAAGTGCAGTCCATCTCCACACTCACCCCACTCATTAGTCATCACATTGGAATTCAACTATTAAACTACCTTTATGTGTCAGCCTAAATAATATGTCAAGTAGAAATAGAAAATTCATTAAAGAAAATGTCAATGTGCAGTAGTAAACAGGATAACAAAGAATTAATATAGAACACGAGCATGCAAAAAATAAATGCATAATCTAAACTAGCAATTTTCAGTTTGTCACATGTAAGGTAATATAAAACAAGAACCATGATAATTCAAACACTAGTAGAGTTAGATAAATGCAAGACCAGGCAAAAGTTATACATACATCATCCTGCGCCTCTCAAAGTTCACGCAAACATTCTACCTCCATCCATTTTTTCTGCTCTTCAAGTTTCTTTTTGTAAGCACTCGTCACAAATTTGTCCTTGTCTGCATAGAGGTGGTCATCTTGGCTTCTCTCTTTTGCAATTTTTCTCTCATACACTACTTCACAGTATTTCTCTCGTTCTTTTGTTTTTTCTTTCAATAGCTGAATATATCTTGGCTGCAATAGAAACAAGCATGTTTTAATTATAAACACTATTTAACCAAATCTATGGAAAGACAAACAAAATTAAAAATAAATGCTCCAATTTTCATCATATAAATAATTTATTTTTTAGTATAAGTACCCAGGAAAGAAAAATCAAGATTGCAATATGCCCATAACTTACGAACTATTTTTCTAACATAATTTTACATCCATATATAGCACTTCCATTCCATTGAATATGATGGCTTTCTCTACTACTAAAGTTAATTCATTAACATGTAAATGACAAGAGCTTATATGAAATCATACTCTCTGTTACTTCCTTAATTGAAATGCCTTTTTTCTGTTCATTCAACTTGGTTCAACTCACTCTTTCTCACTAGTTCACTAATTGCTCTTCTCTAAATATGACCAAACCATCTCAATCAACTCTCTCTCATCTTTTCATCAATATGGGCTACCCTTTTTTGTGAATTTTCTCATTTCAAATCCTATCTTTCCATCTATTTCCCATTTATCCATCTTATCATTCTCTTTTCATATACACCCATTTTACAAATATGTTACTTCTTAACAACCCAACGTTCAGCACCATAAGAGCAAAGCTGGTTGTATAGCAGTCTTATGAAAATTTTCCTTTAACTTAGAGTTTTAGAATCACTCTATTACCTTTAAACTATCTTAACATGCTCATTTCAGCTACACCCATTTTACGATTATGTTACTTCTTAACATGAAACCAGGTGAATGTATTGGAAGTTTTTTTTTTTTTTTTGGGGGGATAAGTAAAAATGATAATCTTATTGAACTATGACCAAGGAATCAACTAGCTGAACATTACAAGCTGAGATTAGAGAATCTAAAAAATCCAGAAAGGTACAATACGGGTGTTTCCTAATGCAAACATTCAATCAAAGAGCATAACTAAGCTGTTTAATGATGTGAAGGGGGCATTCTGCACCATCAAAGATACTGATATTCCTTTCTCACCAAATAGTCCACATAATACACAATAGAACAACCTTCCAAATCTCTACACTCCTGTGATTACATGGATTTTAATCCAGAATTGCATTTCTGTGACAAGTCATCTTGGTCTCTGCGGATTCACACAAGCAGGCTATGTTCTACAACTTATAATTAAGTGTGCGCTTAAATGAAATGTCTATCACCATTTGCCAAATCTTCATTCTTCCAATATCACTCTGGCTTGAAAGGTCCCAAAGAGTCAAGAGAAGTACTAGATCCAAGGTTGTAACAGAAACATAAAAAAAAAACCAAGCTATAATGATGCATACATATGTAAAACCAAATCAGGATTCTGTCTTCTGTTTTTTTTTTTTTTTTTTTTCGAAAAACTGCCTGCAATTATATCCATGAATTATCCCTGAGAGAGAGAGAGAGATAATTTTCTTCTCTTTTGCCCCCGTCAGAGGTCCCTTTTGAAGAACTCAACTACACTGAAGTTTCACAAAAATGTTAACAAAGATGCAAAAAAAGAGAGCTTTTCTTTTCCTCTCAAAATCTGATGTTTTTTTTTCACTTGCCCATAAAACAAGTAGTAATAATAAACAAATCACTGTAACTACACAATTGTCTGCATATACAAACCTAAAGGCTTAACATTAAGAGCTTAAAAATTATAAATCAAACTCAGGATAAAGCAGATAAGCTACAAGCCAATAATGAAAAAAAAAAAAAAAAAAAAAAAAAAAAAAAAAAAAAAAAATCCCTAGCTAAGGCATGTGTAACTCTAATCATTCAGTTAAAACTTAAAAGACACTAATATTTATGTATAATCTACAAGTCAACAAAGAAGAATTTGATACACCATTATAATAGTCCCTGAGTACCACAACCAAGATTTCCATAAGACATTTTAGACCAATAACGCATTGCACAAGATCATAAAGTGTAGGATAAAACTTAACTCCCTAGTTCGATAATCAGATAATTAAGATCACTGCATGTTTCCATCCCAATGGTTGAAGTTATCAAAGGAGAATTTACTTATTTCTAACAACACAACATACAACTATGCATGAACCACTGAGTTTGAATACTTGAAAAATGAACCAATACCAATTAAGTTTCTAAAAGTAAATAATCAAATACAGGAAATAAATCAGTAAAATAGTAGACATATAGGAAAATGATAAATGATATGATCACCTCAAGTTTGGAAATGATTGTTTCTTCTTTGAAATATACATTATGCTGTGAAACCTTCTGCCTTAACCATCACAAGACTGAGATGAGCCAAAAAAAAAAAAAAAGAACAGCCAGCCATCTTTTTCCCTCATCCAACCCAAATTCCAAATATATGAAATGCAAGAAATTGTGCTTCGTAAGGGCCATTTCCTCAAATTACATTCACGTACAAAATCATACCAAAGTCATCTTCATAGCCATTCTGATTAGCTTCAAGCACAATTGCTCCCAAAAAGCAAACATTTACATTGAACAATCCAGGTGACTAGTGACCTATCCAAACAGAGATCCAAAAGCCTCAAATGATGTGCATTGCAAAATATTCGAAAGCAAGAGAATCGATGGTTAATCAGCAATACACTTGCTTGAGAATAGAAGATACGTGTGGATAATAGCTAAAACCAAATGACCAAGCAACTTTTTCTGAAGCTTAACTCAAGATATTAAACAAAGAGATCATTCCATGAGCAAAATTTCTTTCTAGACACTAAAACAGATCTGAGGAAAATGTCTGACTCTCCTTGGCACTTTCTTTAACAAAATTGGAGACCAATAAATACCAGGTCACATTATTAGGTATGAAACCATTCTCCACTCCCTTATGTAGAATCAAATAGGCATTATCAAGCATGTCCTCTTTGCAGTGCCAACAGATTAAAGTGTTATAAGTAATAGCATCAGGACAGATTCCTTCAAGTTGTAATCGATCAAAGAGATTCCAAGCCTCTTGAAGACGCCTCATCTTGCATAAACCATTTATCAGGGTGTTATAAGTGACTATGTCCGGCATCAAACCCCGATGAATCATATCTCTTAGAAACTCGAGTGCATTATGTACTTTTCCAACTCTACAAAGACCATTGATCAAAATATTGCATGAGATATTATTAATATTAAGTCCTTTCCTCATCATTTCTTCAAACAGCGCCAACCCTTTCTCAACAGCCCCAGCTTTACAAAGTGCCTTAATTAGGCCATTATAGGTGATTATATCAAGAGGGCATCCTCTAAATAACATTTCATTTACAAGCTTAAACGCTTCTTGGATCTCACCTCTCCTCAGAAAAGCATGAATCAAAGTGTTGTAAGTTACAGTGTTGGCAATTACACCCTCCAATAACATATCACGATAGACTCCCAAGGCCTCATCTATCTTGTTGGCCTTACAAAGTCCAAATATTAAAGAATTAAATGTAAAAATATCAGGTTTACATCCTTTCCTAGACATTTCACCAAGCATTTCCAAAGCTTCATTAACCTTTTCACCCTTGCACAGAGCACATATAAGGCAATTGTACCCTACTGTATTCAGACTAAGTCCCTTAGCTGACATCTCATTTAAAATATCACTAGCTTCCTCTAGTTGGCCTGCTTTGCAAAACCCATCTATCAATGTTGTGTATGTTACCACATTAGGTTCGCAACCCCTTATTGCCATCTCATTAACCAATCTGCAAGCTGAAGTCAAAGAACCCTTCTTACAAAGCCCATGAATCAGCATGTTAAATGTAAAAACATCAGGGGCACAGCCGATACTTAGCATGCAATTGTACATAACATCTTTGGCTTCATAAAACCGTCCACTAGTCACATACCCATTAATTAAGGTACTGAAGAGCACGACATTTGGAGCTGGCACTTTATTCAACAATGCCCTTGCTTCATCAACTTTACCCATTCTACACAACCCATGCATTAAAACTCCATAAGTTATATTATCAGGGGAGAAACCCCGATGAAGCATCCGATCAACCAACTTTGCTGCCTCATGAATCCGATTGAGCTTGCAAAGGCCATGGATTACATCATTGAAGGTCTGAACATCAGGTGTACAACCCATAAGAAACATTTCATCCAAAAGTTTCAACGCTTCATTTACTCGATTATTCTTAGAGAGTGCATGTATCAAAGTCTGGTATACCACTGAATTCGGCACACACCCGTGCTTAGTCATGTCCCTGAGGAGAGAGCATGCAGAATCCACTTCACCAACCATACAAAGTGCTTTCATCACCACCCCAAACGTGTAGGCAGTGGGAGAAACACCCTTGCTCAACATGTCATAGAAAACATTAGGTGCAACTTTAGGACAATTCCCAGCCACCAATATATCCAATACAACATTATAAGATCTAAAAGTTGGTTCACAAGAATAAATACCCCTCATATCCAAAAGCAACCTAGTTGCTTGGCCAGGCAAACTGGCTCTCCCATAATATTTCATAATCATAAGGAAAAGGGTCTCTTTAAAGACAGTCCCTTCTTCTTTCATCTGCATCAACAACCTATCTATGACCTTAAACTCCCCGGCCGCCCCTAGCTTATCTATCAATACATAATACACATCAAATGAATGGAAAAAGCCCTTCTGGGCACCCACCCATTCGAATATCTCCATTGATGTGGGCACGTCAAGTGGGAGCTCAAGCAATTTACAGAGCTGAAAGGGGCTTATTTGATTAAGTGACTTCCTAAGCTCTTTGAGGTCAAAGGGTTTAAGTAACCTTTCCCACTCAGTCTCAGACTCTGATAATCCATTGTTATCATTCAAGAAGACTCCATGTCCGTCATCACTAAAATTTCTACTACTAACCCCACTTAAGTAAATTGCAAAACAATGGGTTTTGAACAAAGATTGTAGCTTTTTTCTCACATGGGTTGAAAGTTTTGATAGTTTCAACATTACAAAGAATAAATAGCTAAGAATGAATGTTCAGAAACTAACCCAAAATTGAATGCGTAAGCTGTAATCTTGAGAAGAGTCTCTTGGCTGTAATCGGAAGGTTACGGTGTTCTTTTATGGCTAAGCGAGGTCGAGGTCGTTCAAAAGCCTCTCATTCCTTGGTGGAGAACTGTGGAAACTTAGTAGGATCCTCATCTTCTATACTTGGTTTGGTGAGGAAGATGATTGTGTTGCTGTAAATCATCAAGAGGAAGATGAAGTTGTTGCCATGCCCATGATTGAGGCTGAAGCGTCACCGGTTGATTATTTCAGGAATTATGGCCACCTATTTTATTGTTTTGGGCCAAGATCAGATTGATGGGTCTCCCCCACAAATTCGGCCTAGTGGGCCTCATTCTATACAAATTTGCCAAACTATTCCTCAAGCCATACACTGTAAAATTATTTTCTTTTCGGGGATAAAATGTGCTACTCTTCCTTTATATATGGGGCTAATAAGGGTGTTGAGAGGAATGTTTTGTGGGACAGTTTAGTTCAGTTTTGTAGGCAAGTGAGGAGCTTTCCTTGGATCTTGGCTGGAGATTTTAATGTGATTAGAAATGCAAATGAAAAGCTTGGTGGTTTGACTGTTGGCTGTTATGAAAATAAGTTTAATTCATGTTTAGATAAGCTTGAGGTGTGGGACCATGCTGCTGTGGGGTGTTTCTATACATGGAGTAACAGATAATCGGATTTTTTTAGAAAATAACTATAAAACTCAAACAATATTATTAGTTAACTAAGGTTTGAAACTATTTTGGTTTCTAACAATTCAACTTCAAAGGAGTCGATTTTGATGTATAAATCGAGTATATTGCACTCGATTTCCCATCGCACCAGAAGCTAAGCTAGACAAAGTGTCCATGTAGGCCGGAAATCAAGTCCAAAGAACTCGCTTTTTCTTCATTGAAGTCGAGTCCAAAGGACTCGGTTTAGCTTACTGAAAACCGAGTCCTCTGAACTCGATTTCAATATACCCAACCAAGAAACTTACACAGATTTTTTTCATGTTCTTCCCTTTCCTTTTTTTTCCCCAAATGCTGCTTGGGTTTCTCCACTTCCAAGCCCCAAAAACCCATGAAAAAATCAAATCCAAAACAAATCAAACCCACTCTCCAACATGTTCTTCTCTTCTTCACTGGGTTTGTATCGGCGCTTGGGTTCATCGGCATCGTTGGTCATAATTGGCGCCTAGGTATCGCTGTTCTTCGTTGAAATCATCGTTTGTTCTTCGTTTGCTGGGAGAAGTGTTTGTTCATCGGTATTGCTGGGTTGTTCTTCGTGCTTTGCCGCCTGGGTTGATGGGTTTTTGCGTGCGTCGTTGATTCTTTCTTCCACTGGAGCGGCAACAAGAAACCACATCCGATTCGATTTCCATCGCTTGAAGCTTTCACCGGGGTTTGGTTAGAATCGGCGCCTGGGTTCGTCGGCAAGAAACCACATTCGTTTGCTGGGTTGTTCTTTGTTCTTCGGTATTGCTGGGTGTGGACGGCATGTTTTTTTTACACAAAAAAATCGAGTTCATTGGACTCGGTTTTTATACATGGAAAACGAGTTCAATGGACTCGATTTCCATGTATGAAAATCAAGTCTAGTGAACTTGATTTTTGTGTATAAGAAACGAGTCCAGTGAACTCGATTTCTTGGCCTACGTGGATAACTTTTCAACCTCAGCTGCGGGTAAAGTAGGCGAATATGAACAGGGAAATTGATTTCTCTGGACTCGAATTGTTATAAACCAATATAGTTTCAAATGTTGCCTAACTTATGCCATTGTTTGGGTTTTATTGTTATTTTCTAAAAAATCCCCAAATAATCGGAGGAAGAATTTGTCGCTAAGAAACTTGATCGAGTTTTTATTAACCAAGAATGGGGTTCCTGCTTTGGTCATAGTGTAGTTGAGTTTCTTCCTCCAGGCATTTCAAATCATTCAGTTATTTTGGTTTCCATGGGTGGTAGTAAAAACTATGGGCCCAAACCTTTTAAAATTTTCAACTATTGGTGTGACCATAAAGATTTTCTTAGGTGGGTTGAGGAAGCTTGGGATATTGAGGTAAGTGATACTCCTATGTTTCCTATGTTCAAATTGTACCAAGGATTTTATTAAAAAATAACCAAATTCTTCAAACTATTGTATTAGTAAGGCAAGGTTTGGAAATCAAGTGTCTCACACTCGATTTCCCAGTGGATTTTCAAAGGGCGAAATCGACTCCAAAAAAGTCAAATTGTTATAAACCAAATATGTTTCAAACTTTGCCTAACTAATAATATAGTTTGAGATTTATAGTTATTTTTTTTTTTTTTTAAATCCTTGTACCAAAAGTTAAAGGCAACTAAGGTAAAGCTTTTTTTTTGGGGTGGGGGGGGGGGGATCAATCAAAGAGTTGAGATGGCGAGAGGAAAGCTTGAGAATTTTCAAAGGAAAATGTTGAATTCTGGTAGTTGCTTGCGATCCAAAAGGGTAGAGGATGAATTACTCCATGAGTACATTTCAATTATTAGTGTAGAAGAGGCTTTTTTCAAGCAAAAATCTAGGAATAAATGGCTTAACTTGGGGGATAATAATTCTTCTTATTTTCACTGCCTTATTAATACTAGGCAAGAAAGAAATGCCATTAAATGCTTGCTAGATGGTGATGGGAATTGAGTAGAAGAAGTTGACCAGATCAAGGATCTTGTGGTTGATTTTTGTCAGAAGCTGTGGGGATTCTCAAATGATGTGGAGGAAGCTGCCATGATTCAAACCGTCTCTTCCTTATTCCAAGATAAGATTCCTGAGGATACAAAGTCATTCATGCAAAGAGAGGTCACAAAGACTGAGATAAAAAAAATTTTAAAAAAAAGTTTTTTTCTCCATGGGAAGCGAGAGAGCACTTGAACCAGATGGCTTTACTGTGGAATTTTTTAAGCATGCATGACATATTGTAAAATCAGATTTTGTTGTAGCCATTGCATCTTTCTTCAGATCAAGGAAGCTTCTTATTGAGGTAAATTCTACACTAATTACTCTAGTACCGAAGATCCCAAATCCATCAACAGTAGCTGATTTTAGACCCATTGCTTGCTATAATGTGGTGTACAAATGCATCACCAAAGTCCTTGCCAATAGGCTTCAAGCTTGCTTAAATTTTCTAGTAAACTCTAATCAAATAGCTTTCATTAAAGGTAGAAATATCTCAGAAAATGTTCTACTTGCCCATGAATTAGTTAAAGGCTATCACAAAAATTCTGGTCTAGGTAGATGTGCTATTAAAGCAAACCTAAGGAAAGCTTATGACTCTGTAAATTGGAATTTTATTATTATGTGCTTGATAGTTGCTAGTTGTCTAGTGAAGTTTGTAATGTGGATAAGAGAGTGCATCACCAATCCAAGGTTTTCTATATCTTTAAGTTTCGGTGATAGCTTATGTGTTTTTTGTAGAAATTGCCTTGAAAGTAGAGATCATATCTTCTTTGAATGTTCTTTCACTAGAAGAATTTGGGATGACATGATGAAGTTGTGTCTAGTTTCAAATGCTCAATTTGTGTGAGAGGACTTGATTGCTTGGGGGCGTTAGAGAGTTAAAAGGGAAGGGGCTGAGAGCAATAGCTTGCAAACTTCTTGATGGGCAACGTCTAATATTTGGCTGCAAAGAAATGCCATAGTTCATGAAAAAAGAATTTGGACAGAAGAACAGCTAAAGAGAAGCATCATTAAGGATGTCAAAGCTAGGTTGGGGTTTAAAACCAAGTTCAAGAAGTCAGTTTTGAATGCTACCATCTATTGTAATTGGGGGATTGATCCAAGTAGTATTTAATTTGATCTTTGAAATCTTGTGCTACTGTGCTTTGCCAAAGTGCTAGTCTATGTGCTACTGTGCTAAAGGTACTGGTTGTGAAGCCTTATAGATGTTTTTGTTTAGATTGTTAGGGCAGTAGTTAGTGTGTTTTGCTTTGCCATCTGTTTCGGCTTGCTTTGGTTTTATGGTTAGTTTGTCTTGGTTGTTGTAGTAGGGAGGTTTCCCTTTGCTAGTTTATTTTGGGTCAACCTTTGTAATTTGTGTTTTGTTTCTATAAATAAAAACTGAATTACCAAAAAAAGAAAAAGAAAAAAGAAACTAACCCAAAATTTAGAGATTTGTAGTATCTATGAAGCAAAAAGGCGAAATGGCAATGACCCTTCTTCCGATTTGGTCTGAATTTCAGTTTCAGTGAAATGAGTGATGAATCGTGAAAACCATGGATGAGAAAACCATGGATGAAGAACAGAGAAATCAGAGTCATGACCTCTCTGTTGGCTGAGCCATGCTTATTTAGCTAGTAGAAATTCAAAGCTATGGTTTTTTACCTTTTTTTTTTCTTTTTCTTTTTTTTCCCCCCCTGAATTAGAGCTTTGGAGTTAGGGATGATATTAGGCCTAAAATTTCAATGGGAGGCCCAAGGCCTTATCGGAGGGGATGAAGTAACAGGCCTTACGTTCATATATTTGAAGTTTGAACTTTGAGGTGGCTTTGCAGCAAGTGTACTTATTTTGATTTTTAATATTTTTATATTAAAACAAAAAATTTTGAAATTAACAATAGTGTAATATATCTCTTATTTTTAGTTATGGAAATTGGAGTTTATCTATGTGTGGATATATAGGCCGAGTAGATGTGTTGGGCTGTAGGCCTTGCCTGAGGATACATATAAGTCGGAGGATGATCAAATGGTTTGTTAAGATTTGGGGACAATGGGCCGAGGACAGGAGAAGATAACAGTGGATTGGCAATAGTTCCCAAGGAGCTGAGCCTCCTCAGGAAAGCCTTGTGGAAGGTTGGAACCCAGCCATCTTGGGAATGCTATACGAAAGGCAATCATTCTTTTAAGGATAAGCATCAAGGAAAGTAACAGAGTTAAGCCTACAATAAAGGAAGAAATATCTTGAGAGAAGGTTGTCACCACCACATTAAATGCTCTACACCAAACTAACTAGCCGCATTTATTGGGAAATGACACCTGAACAATGTTATTTCAGCTTACAGCTATTCACAAAACTTCCAAGAGGTTCTAATGGGACAAACATCCAAGAGATTACCTACAAGATCTACAAGTGGAAGGCTGGGATGGAGGTTTGAAGGACTATATAAGACAGTGGTCACCATAAAAAATGGGCATGGAATCTAAGAAGGAAAAAGAAAAGAAGAAAGACATTCTATTAACATAAGCTTGAATTAATATAAGAATACCTCATCCCTGGACTTGACCGAGGAGCACTATTTCTCTCAATTTGTGTTTGCATTCTTATTGGCATGAATCTCATTATTTGTGGTCCATATTTAATGTGCTAAGACGTTTTCCTGTAACACCCATTATCTAACAAATATTTTGTTTTGGACTTGTTGGGCCAACGTTCATTGTTCTTGCTGGGCTATGGTAGCTCAAATTCCAATCCTTGCAATATAATTGTTAGAAATACTATTAGTCTATTACTAAAGAGAATGATAATTTAAGTCTATATATTCCGCTCTGATTGTTTTAGCATTAACATTTTCTAAAAAAATGTTCATTTTTTAGAGATCATTTAAAAAAAAAAAAAAAAAATCTCATTTTTTGGTGTTTGGTAACAACCTTGAAAACGAGTTTGAGAACGTTTTCTAGTGTTTGATATGCACAAATTTTTATAACATTTCTTGTATAATTTAAAACATGTATAACATGTGTATTGTGTAAACCCACCTAATGTAATCAATATAAATAAATAAAAAAACCAAAAATGAATTTGGTTTCAAACTAAAATTTTGACAACAAATACAATCAAAATTAGTTGTCTAACTTTCATGATCTCAAACACTCATTTTGCTCATATATATGAACAATAACGTAAATAATATATTTTCATAAGCTTTCATAATTCAAAATAGTCATAAGCTCTATTTTAAATATATATATATATATATATATAAATAAAATCAACCATACTTCTCATAATTCAAAATAGGCGTAAGCTCTATTTTAAATAGTTCAAAATGCCACATAGGCAAAATAATTTAACCGGGAAAATAATCCAATACAAATAGTTTGATAAATACCAATATGCCAAATTGTTATAAAACTGTTGACTGATTTGTGAGGGGGGAAAAAATAAAAACCTTATCAGAGAATGGTGTTATAGAGGGGAAGAGAAACAGGGAGAAAAAAGAGAAGAGAGATAGATATAGAGAGAAATCTGTAGGTAGAGAAGAGAACAGAAGGGGTGGCAGTGAGGGTGTGAGAAGAGAGAAAAAAAAAAAAGGAAAGAGAAGAAGTGAGAGAGCTTACTATGAGAAAGACTAAAGATGTGAAAGAAAATATAGTTTCACAGGCCAGAAGAATATAATATTTATAAGAGTTATACGCTGCGTGAGAGAGAGATTATTTTCCCTTCTTTTTTTTTTTTTTTGGAAAACAACCTATAGAAAATAAGCCTTATTTTTGTTAGGGTTTTCTGCTAACTAAAGATAATTTTCCATTGACCATTTTTTTTTAATGTGACCAAACACTGGAAAATGTAGAAAACTATCTTCACAAAAGGTTTTCCAACAAAACAAACAAAGCGTTAAGAGAAAATGATAATTTAGGAGAGAAAGTGTGAGAATATTAAATATATAAATATTTTTTTGAGAATATATTAAATATATATATATAAATTGAATTTACACATTTATCTTGAGTGGTTTTCACTTTATATATAATTTTGCCTTTACACATTCATCTACTTTAATTTAAATGTTATAACTAAGCAATATAATAAAATCAATGAAGAATCTAAAATTAAAAACAATGTCTATAAATATCTATCTATACTATTATATAATAATTGAAGTTTTAAAATAAATTTTACAAAAGCTCTTTTTGTGTCATGTCATTAGCAATCTTTTCTAATTTTTTGCAATTTTTACTTTGTTTAACCTTTCATATTTTTCAACCATTGTCTTCTTAGTTCAATTTTTCATCTTCTCCAATCATTGGCTTCTTAAATTTTTCATTTGATTTCTTTTATAAATTTTTAAATTTTCTCCTTTATATCTTCATAAATTCTACGATTTCACTTTTTTGAACCTTTCATCTACTTCCACCCTTCTTACCTTTCATGTTCATAAATTCTACGGTATCACTTTTTTGAACCTTTCATTTGCTTTTATTGTTCCTCTCCCAACTTGATTTTCTTATAAATTTATTTTAGTTCATTTCCACCTCTCTCCCCTATTCCTTCCAAGTTGTTCATTGCAAAAAAGGTCAATTCTCTCTCTCTCTCTCTCTCTCCAATTTTCTCTTTTGATATATATTTTTTTTTGTTTCAGCCACTGTTTCCCCCCTAATGGTTCATTTTGTTATTGTTGATTTAATTGTTACTTCACATTTTTTTTTTTTGGCAAATTTGTATCAACTTTTATGCATACTTAGGTATTTTGGTATTCCAATTCCCGATCAAAAAAAAAAAAATTTAGTGATCCAATTAGATGTTAAATTATGAAACTTTATTAAGCTTTGTTTATTTTTAAATCATTTTGTGTGAACAAAATTGTAGTTTTTGTAGAGAAAGTACTCTTAATAATTGTATAAGAAATACTCTATAGTGCCACTTATTTAGATAAAAGCAAAGGTTAATCAAATGGAAATAATTGAATGAGTGACATTGTAGGGGCTGGATTCGTGACCTAAGCCCAAAAGTATGGATCAAAGGCCCAACGTACCCTAGACAATAAATTTATAGAGAGTGGGTGAAAGAGCTAGGTTGGGTCTGATATTAACAATGATGGACTGGATTACATTCAACAGACAAAACACAAAATAACGTCAAGAAAATCCTTTGATCAATGTCCGAGGAGGTGTTTCATTGAACAATCAGTAATTACAAAGTTCAGAGCTACAGTAAAACTATTCTTTTTCTTTTTCCCTCTTTTCTCCGATCCCATCTATCAGGATCTCTTCTTCTTTATATAGTACCCTTCCCCATCATCTTCATCGTCCACTTGTTCTTCATCTGTGTATCTACTTGAGTACATGTCACATCATGGGTATGCTTTAGTTATTTGGGAGTGACGGTAGCTGAAGGTGCACTGTTCAGAGGTCTTCTCCACATAAATGCGGCCAGAAAAGCTGTTGTAGTGCATTAAATACGGTGGTAGCAGCTTTTCCATTAGATATTTCTTCGTTCTTATCATCTCCAGCCTTTGCTCTGAGCTTATCCTGATCTGGTGAAGTCCTCGGACAGCCACTCTGACTTTTCTCGTACTCAAATAACCTGAGACTTCCTGTTAAAGTGATATGTCCTCCTCGGCCAGGAGATACTCTCCTCGGACATGAAATACCTTCCTCGGACAGCGCTGTTCTTTCATGAAGATCCCACTCCTAGTTGGGCCTTGCCCTTTTCTCTCTCTTTCTCTTCGGGTGTAAGATAGCCGTTTTGTGGGCCCTTGGTTCATAATGTTGGGCCTGGTTTCTTCTCCCCCACATTAGCCCCTCAAAATTTTATTTCTTTCCCACGCAAGCGGGAAGAAGGAATAATTTTGACTTGATGGGCGGGAACGAAATAAAAATAAAATAGGAGGAATAAATGAAAGTGAAAACAAAATGACATAAATACCCCTGTTTATACGCGCGAGCTTGTGGAGACGCGCGCCTCATCATTGCCACTGTAGATCTTCCATTCCCAAGGCGTTACATCAATTGCTTCAGGCGGCTCTGTCTCTTGTATCCAACGGTGGATCGCGGATCAGACGGTTGGGGTTTGTCCTCGCGATTCGTGCGAGATGAATGATACCGCTCCGTTTGTCCCCATATATAAATATCTGCAGACAGTTATTCTTCTCACTTTACACATTCGTAGCATTCAGAGCGTTTTCGGAGTTTCCAGAGAGTTCCGTCTTCAAAAGCACTTCATTCCTTCTCGGATTTCTGCATCTTCTGCTTTCAGGGTCCCTTTCAAAAGCACATTTCCAGTTAGGGGATTCGTCTTGCTTGTGATATAGTAAGTCTCAGCGTACCTTGAGTCCTTATTTTCTCTTCGGCCATTGTTTTCTTTCATTATTCCTTCCATTCTCTTACAAAAATGGGTAAATACAAGTATCTCGTCGATAGTCCGGCGTTAATCGAGGACTTCAAAAGAACCTACCATATCCCTCAGGGGGTAAATTTGAAATATTGTCCCCCAGGGGGACTATTGCTAGACCGAGCGGAGGGAGAGGTCATAATTCCTATGATCGCCTTTCTTGAGGGAGGAATGACCATTCCAATGGGTCCCGTGACCCGAAATTACCTTATCAACCATAGGCTTTCCCCCGAGCAATGCGCACCCAACACCTTTAAGATATTAGGGGCCATCAACATCGTAAATGAGCAGTTAGGTTTAGGGCTAACCTGGCACGACTTAGCATACATGTATGAATGTCGTAGCCAAAGGGGAGGGGGTTATTATCTTAAATCCTGCTCCGATGTCGTGAGACTGTTCTCCTGCCTTCCCAAATCCAATAAGGGGATGAAGGATGACTATTTGGTTGTCTCGGGCGAATGGCACGATGGTCTACATTGTCCGACCACGCCAGGAGAGCCAGGTGTGCCCTCTCGGACTTAGGGTTTCTAACCATAGCTTTAGGATTTTCTCCTTCTGCAATTACTCCTTAGTTTGTAGTTGTATCTACTTTCTAATTTGTTTGCTTTGTTTGTTTTACAAATAAGGTACATACTGCCCCTCAGCTGAGCCTTATCAACGTGCAAGCCCTCAACTATCTACTGCGCTCGGAAATATACGTCAGCGAAGATAGGCAGTTGAGGTCTATTCCACTTATACTCAGCTACACTCCAAAGCCAGCCGACGTCCAGCCAGCAGGGAACGCCATTATTCAGGGCGATTATAGATTGCAGCGTATAGACGTTGCTCGGAAGAGTTTTCTCGCGCCCTACGATCTCCCACCAGTTCCACACCTTAATCCCCAGGGTGTTCCGCTGCTCATCCGACCAGTCCAACAAGTTCCTCTTGTTCAGTCGGCTGTGAGAGAAAGGGTCGGATCCTCGTCCACTTCCTTGGACGAGCAAATTGACAAGTTTAGGTTCGAAGGTGAGAGTGAAGGAGGGGTTCACGTTATTCCTTTGGATTCCGAAGAAGAGGCGGATAGGCAGTCTTTCATCCAACCCCCCGTATTGCTGACAACAATACCAGAAGATTCCTCAGAGGAAGAGATGTCCGACCTAAGACTTCTCCTTAAGAAGAGGACCAATAAGGTGGAAGTTAAAGAAACAGGGACTTCTCGTCCAGCTGCTAATGTGCCTCCACTTCCTCCTGTCTCGCAGGTCCCTGATCTGGCTTTCAAATCCATTCCGGATTTGAAAAAGAAGAGGCCGATGGAACCCGAAGACAAGGAAAAAGGGCTGCCACCCAAGACTAAGCAGCAAAAAGTGATCAAAGAGTCCCGTCAAAAAAGGGGTTCCTCGGTGGAGAACCGAGAGGATACAAATCAGGCCGAGGTTCGCCGAGGGCAACGCATATGGTCCCCTCGGTTAGAGCTCGACGGTGTGCCATTCCCCTGGGAGACCTCGGTCAGGAATTATGACGGTGGTCGGGCGGCATTGATAGCTGAGGCATTGGAGCAGCCCCTTCTTCTGCCCAAAGACATGGATTCATATAGGCGTTTCAGCCAGTATGAACTCTTTATGTCTCTGAAAAGGGACTTGGCCATGGTAAGTATATCTATTCTACTTCTAAATTATAGCGTTGGCTTTTATGTTTGTATACTAATACACTGTAACTTGGTTCAGATCACTCAGCAGGTGTTTGTGGCCGAAGAGTGGAGCCGCAAGGCCAGTGTACAAGCCCAGGCCGAGGCCCAAGCTAGGTCTGAAGCAGAGAGAGTCTTGGACAACTTAAAAAAAGAGACCTCGAAGCTCTCGGATCAGCTAAAAGCAGTAGCCCAGGAAAGGGACAGCCTGGATGCTGGCTTAAAGAATGCAGAGTCCCAGGTCGAGTCTCAGCGCAGGCTGCTGAGCGAAGCTTAGAAAAAGTTGGCCACAGAAAGAAAAACTATCAAAGAGCTTCGCTCCGAGCTGCTGAAGGCCAAGGCGGCTGCCGAGGATGCTCAGAGGGACGCCCAGCTGGCTAAGGAGGCCACTGAAGCTGAAAAAAGGGCGTCCTATAAACTGGGAGTGGATGTGACAGAGAAAGATCTCACCGAGCAATTTGCCTCGGTTGCTCGGGATTACTGCGATCTGACATGGGGCAAAGCATTAGATGCTGCTGGAGTTCCTCCCGACTCAGATCTTCGACGACTGGAGAATATCTTCTACGGCGAGGATATTCGGCAGTATCCGGATGATGATGCTCCTCCTGCACATCCCCCTAAGGCTTCTGAGCAACCTCTGGTTGAGTCGAATCCCTTGGTTACTCTCGAGCCTAACCAGGGGATTCCACTGCCATGTGGCCAAGTCCCCTCTGCTGAGCCCCCGCATGAGAAGGGTGAATTTCTAGAAGGGGAGCAACCACCCTCGGGTCCTTCTCAGGGAGTCCCAACATAGACTTAGGATTTTTTTTTTTTTTTTTTTTTTTTTTTTTATGTTGAGAAAATTGTAAACTGATTTTTATCAATGAAGTGATTTTTGTTCATACGCTGGTGCTTGCAATTTAATATAATCCTTTTGTGTTACAAGTGATTTTACTTGGTAATTATAGTTATGGAGAAACAAAATTACTTCGTTTTGCAAATAACCTGTACGATTAATATTGTGTACGAAAAGTAGCATTAATCACTTGACCAAATAATGCTAACCAATTTGAACACCTAGGAAATGGTTAAACAGGGTTAATTAATCCGAAATCATCTGGTCCGAGGACTACAGGCATGATCAGATTTAAGTTTAAACACTTAAAGAATGAGTAAATAGTGTTAACTAATCCGAAATCATCTGGTCCGAGGACTACAGGCATGATTAGATTTAAGTTTAAACACTTAGAGAATGAGTAAATAGTGTTAACTAATCCGAAATCATCTGGTCCGAGGACTACAGGCATGATTAGATTTAAGTTTAAACACTTAGAGAATGAGTAAATAGTGTTAACTAATCCGAAATCATCTGGTCCAAGGACTACAGGCATAATTAGATTTAAGTTTAAACACTTAGAGAATGAGTAAATAGTGTTAACTAATCCGAAATCATCTGGTCCGAGGACTACAGGCATGATTAGATTTAAGTTTAAACACTTAGAGAATGAGTAAATAGTGGTATTATAAATAAACAGGAAAACAACTCGATTAATAATAATACCTCTTGAGGTTATTTACATTCCAAGGGTGGGGTATTACATGACTGTCCAAGTCTTCAAGAAAATATGCTCCAATACCTGCACATGACGTGATGCGATATGGGCCTTCCCAATTTGGTCCTAATTTTCCCCAGGCTGGGTTTCTTGTGTTGCCGACAACTTTTCTGAGCACCAAGTCGCCGGGTTCTAAGGGTCTTGATTTGACCTTGGCGTCATAGCCCTGTCTAAGCTTTTGTTGGTAGTGAGCCAGCCGAACCATAGCGTTCTCTCTCCGTTCTTCGATAAAATCCAATCCAGCTTCCAGGAGTTTATTATTGTTGTCCGAGCAGAAGAAACTGGTTCTCAGAGTTGGGAAATTGGCTTCCAAAGGAATTACAGCTTCGGACCCATAAGTCATTGAGAAAGGAGTCTCTCCAGTAGACCTGCGAGGGGTAGTTCTGTAAGCCCAAAGCACGTGTGGCAATTCTTCGACCCACCTTCCCTTTGCGTCGTCCAACCTCTTCTTTAGGCCGCTGACTATAACTTTATTGACTGCTTCAATTTGACCATTACCCTAAGGGTAGGAAGGAGTAGAATATCTGTTCGTGATCCCCAGTTCGCTATAATAATTCCGAAACGAGGTACTGTCGAATTGTAATCCATTATCTGAAATGAGGGTATGTGGAACTCCAAAGCGAGTTACAATGCTCTTCCATACGAATTTTTGTACATCCACATCTCGGATATTAGCAAGAGGTTCTGCCTCGACCCATTTTGTAAAATAATCGGTTCCGACCAGGAGATACTTTCTGTTCCCTGCTGCTTTAGGAAATGGACCCACGATGTCCAAGCCCCATTGGGCAAACGGCCATGAACTGGATAATGGATTGAGGGTTCCTCCCGACTGATGTATATTTGGTGCGAATCTCTGACATTGATCACATTTCTTCGCATAATCCCGAGCTTCTCCTTGCATGCTCGGCCACCAATATCCCTGGGTAAGAGCCCGATGCGCCAATGATCTGCCTCCAGTGTGACTTCCACAAATACCTTCATGCAACTCTTCTAGTAATGCCTCAGTAGCTTCTGGATGAACACACAACAAATATGGCCCCGAATAAGAACGTTTATATAATTTTTGGTCTTCGGATAACCAGAACCTAACGGCCCTCCTTCGGATTTTGTCAGCTTCCTTTCGTTCTTCTGGCAGGACATCATCTCTTAAAAATTCGATTAGGGAATCCATCCAACATGAGCTTTTTCGAATCTGGTGTACTTGAGTTGCGTCTCTTCCTGCTCCAGTGGGCTCATGAAGATCCTCCACGATGATAACTCTCGGCAAATCTTGATCCGAAGAGGTAGCTAATGTGGTCAAAGAATCGGCGTGCGCATTACCACATCTGGGAACATGCATCAGACTGAAAAATACAAATTCCTCTTCCAAGCGTTTGACCCTGTTCAAATAACCCTGCATCCTCTCGTCTTTGGCTTCGAATTCTCCTTGAACTTGGCCCACAACCAGTCTTGAGTCCGAGAACACCTTTACGGCTTTTCCTCCCATCCTTCGGACCATGACCATTCCCATCAATAGGGCTTCATACTCAGCCTCATTATTTGTGGCGTTAAAATCTAGCCTTAGTGACTTCTCGATGATGATCCCCTCTGGGGATGTCATGACCAGCCCAATTCCAAAACCTTTTCGGTTTGCAGCGCCATCTACGTACAACTCCCAATGAGCAGGATCCTGTTGAGAAACCAAACCAACCGATTTCTCATCCATGCTCGGCATTACTTCTACATCTTCCAAACTGGGCTCTGTGAATTCGGCCACTAGATCTGCAAGGACTTGGCCTTTGACTGACGTACGAGGCATGTATTTGATATCGAAAGCCCCTAGAATGGTGCCCCATTTGGCTATCCTCCCCATATAGTCGGCACTTCGAAGTACTGTTTTAAGTGGAAGCTGGGTGAGCACCACGACAGTATGGGCTTGGAAGTAGTGAGGCAATTTCCGCGTTCCTAGCACTACGACCAGGATAGCTTTTTCCAGTGGCAAATACTTGACCTCTGCTTCGTGCAACGATTTGCTTACACAATAGACCGGCCTCTGTACTCCCTGATCTACTCTTATCAACACTAAACTTACAGCGTGAGGAACCACTGCGATGTAAGCAAATAAAACCTCGTCGGGTTCAGGGCTGGACATAATCGGTGGTCGAGATAGATAATCCTTGAGCTGTTGGAAGGCCGAGGCACATTCTTCATTCCATTCGAAACCCTTCCATTTGTTAATTAGGGAGAAGAAGGGTTTGCATCTGTCCGCAGACCTGGATATAAACCGGTTTAACGCGGCTATCATTCCTGTTAGCTTCTGCACATCCTTCGGATTCCGAGGAGGCTGCAGATCCTGGATAGCCCTTATCTGATCAGGATTAACTTCGATTCCCCTGTGCATAACCATGTAGCCCAAAAATTTGCCTGACCCAACTCCGAACGAGCACTTCGAAGCGTTCAAGCGCAACTTATGTTTTCTCAAGACTTCAAAAACCACATCAAGATCCTTCAAATGATCAGCAGCAAGTTTGCTTTTAACTACCATATCATCTATATAAATCTCGATGGTCTTGCCTAACTGTGATTCGAACATCTTGGTCATCATCCGCTGATAAGTAGAACCTGCATTTTTCAGACCAAAAGGCATTACTTTATAGTGGTAGTTACCAATGGGGGTAACAAAAGCGGTCTTTTCCTGGTCGTCTGAAGCAAGGGGAATCTGATGATACCCCTGAAAAGCATCTAAAAAACTCATCCGAGGATGTCCGACAGTAGCATCCACCAGCTGGTCAATCTTCAGCATAGGGAAGGGATCCTTAGGGCAGGCTTTGTTTAAGTCTGTGAAGTCTACGCAAACTCGCCACTTTTCACTTTTCTTTTTTACCACCACAGTGTTTGCTAGCCATTCGGGATAAAAAATTTCTTTAATAGCCCCGGCCTTCTTGAGCTTTCCTACCTCCTCTCTGACTGCTTCAACGTGCTCTCTGGATGGCCGTCGAAGAGGTTGCTTTTTTGGTATGCTTAGAGGGTTAACCTTCAAATGATGACAAATGAATTCAGGATCTACCCCCGGTGCTTCATAAGCGCTCCAAGCGAAAACATCAATATTTCTTTTGAGGAAAACAATTAGCTCTTCCTTTTCTGACTAAGGTATCTGTGCCCCAATTTGGAAATACTTTTCAGGATCGGATTCAATCATAACCCGCGTTAAGTCCTCACATTTTACACCCTCACCCTGCCCGTCGACAGGCGACATCCGTTCCTTTAACTGCTATGGGTCTTTGATCATCCCTCCTGAAGATTCATCCTCGGATCCATGCCGTATAGCCGCCACTAGACACTGCCTAGCCGAGGATTGATCCCCACGAATTTCACAGACTCGTCCTTCGGAAGGATATTTGATTTTTTGATGTAGAGTGGAAGAAACAGCCCCCAGTGTATGCAACCAGGGCCTAGCGACAATTGCCGTATAAGGGGAATAGACGTCTACCACCACGAAATCAACCTCAACAATTTCCGCGCCGGCTTGCATCGGCAGTCTGATCTGTCCCTTCGGAATGACCATTCTTCCTTCGAAACTGAATATAGAGGAGCAATACGGAGTTAAGTCACTGGGTGTGAGATTTAATCCCCTGAAAAGATCAGGGTACATGATCTCTACCGCGCTGCCTTGGTCTACCATAACTCTCTTCACATCATATCCCCCAATCCTGAGGGTAACAACCAACGCGTCCTCATGGGGCTGAATAGTCCCAGCCTTATCCTCGTCCGAAAAGCACAAAATGGGGGATATTGCATTCCGAGGGATCCTCGAATCCCTATCAGCATCTTCTACCGGCAGCCGAGCCACAAACATAACCTTCGACAGACGGGATCCGGTCCTTCCTGGGGCTGCGAAAATGACGTTAATAATTCCTAGAGGGGGTTTTGTAGAATCCCCCCTTTCGGAATCCAAGACCGGTTGCCCTCGCCCGCTAGAGCGATGCAAAAGGTGCTTCAGCCTGCCCTCGCTGACCAGTTGGTCCAGATGGTCCCATAGACTTCTACAATCTTCAGTCGTATGCCCATGATCCTGGTGATATTGACAATAGACATTATGATTGCGTCTCTCCGAATTCCCCACCATTTTGTTCGGCCATCTGAAGAATGGTTCGTTCTTTATCTTATCCAGAACTTGATGAACAGGCTCTTTAAACACGATATTAACCGTTTGGGCATTTGTTGAACTTGAGTGCCCAACGAAATCTCTCCTCGGCTTATTGTTGTTGTAACGATCCGACTTAAAGTCCTTCCTGTCTTGGGTGGTAGTCTTTTCCTTACCCTTTCCTTGTTGCCTATCCTCTTCTACCCTTTTATACTTCTCGATGCGATCCATAAGCTGGCGCATGCTGACAACGGGCTTGCCGGACAAAGACGTTCTTAAACCATGATCAGTGGGGAGGCCTAACTTGAACGTCTCCAAGGCCATGGCGTCAAAGTTGCCCTCCATGTCATTAAACATCTCCCAGTATCTGTCCGAGTACGCCTTCAGCGTCTCCCCCTCACGCATGCTTAAGGACAGAAGGGAGGATAGGGGCCTGGGCACTCTTCGGCAGGTGACAAATCGTGATCTGAAAGCTTGAGTAAGCTCTTGGTAGGAATCAATGGAATCAGCCTTCAAGTTATCAAACCATCTCATGGCTACAAGGCCTAGACTCGAGGGGAACACCTTGCACATCAGAGCCTCGTCCCTGGCATAGACAACCATTCTTTGATTAAAATGGCTGACGTGTTCCACAGGATCTGTCCTGCCATTATAGATAGTAAAGGTTGGTTGATTGAAACGCCGAGGCAGCTCCGCTCCTTCGATCCTTCTTGTAAAGGGTGATCTGGAAATCTGATGAACAGGCTCTTTAAACACGATATTAACCGTTTGGGCATTTGTTGAACTTGAGTGCCCAACGAAATCTCTCCTCGGCTTATTGTTGTTGTAACGATCCGACTTAAAGTCCTTCCTGTCTTGGGTGGTAGTCTTTTCCTTACCCTTTCCTTGTTGCCTATCCTCTTCTACCCTTTTATACTTCTCGATGCGATCCATAAGCTGGCGCATGCTGACAACGGGCTTGCCGGACAAAGACGTTCTTAAACCATGATCAGTGGGGAGGCCTAACTTGAACGTCTCCAAGGCCATGGCGTCGAAGTTGCCCTCCATGTCATTAAACATCTCCCAGTATCTGTCCGAGTACGCCTTCAGCGTCTCCCCCTCACGCATGCTTAAGGACAGAAGGGAGGATAGGGGCCTGGGCACTCTTCGGCAGGTGACAAATCGTGATCTGAAAGCTTGAGTAAGCTCTTGGTAGGAATCAATGGAATCAGCCTTCAAGTTATCAAACCATCTCATGGCTACAGGGCCTAGACTCGAGGGGAACACCTTGCACATCAAAGCCTCGTCCCTGGCATAGACAACCATTCTTTGATTAAAATGGCTGACGTGTTCCACAGGATCTGTCCTGCCATTATAGATAGTAAAGGTTGGTTGATTGAAACGCCGAGGCAGCTCCGCTCCTTCGATCCTTCTTGTAAAGGGTGATCTGGAAATCTGATTCAGGGCTTTACTCATGGCGTCATTACCCACCCCTCCGTACGGTAGTTCTCGTGGTCGCTTTTCATGAGGGTGTTCAGCTTCATAAGAAAAGGTTTCGCTGATTGGAGTTTGAGAGTTCTGCTGATAAGTAATGTCTTGTTCGTCGTCCAAGTCATCATCAGGATGTGGTGCAGCACGTTTCCTCTTTTCCATACGCAACTCCCTCTTCAACCTTTCAATCTCTATTTGCATGTTGTTTTTCTCTGCATGGGAAACATGACTTCCACCATGAGGATGGGTTCGTTCAGTGTGTGTAGTATGTACACTGCCTTTTCGATCCTGCCTACGCTCCAGGTTAAGAAAAGGATCAACATGCTGGGAGGCCCCGGATTCTGCTGGTTGTTGCCCTTGATCAGCCATTACCATCCACTGTTACTCTTCCCCAATCATTTAAACTCTTCCCACAGACGGCGCCAATTGTAGGGGCTGGATTCGTGACCTAAGCCCAAAAGTATGGATCAAAGGCCCAACGTACCCTAGACAATAAATTTGTAGAGAGTGGGTGAAAGAGCTGGGTTGGGTCTGATATTAACAATGATGGACTGGATTACATTCAGCAGACAAAACACAAAATAACGTCAAGAAAATCCTTTGATCAATGTCCGAGGAGGTGTTTCATTGAACAATCAGTAATTACAAAGTTCAGAGCTACAGTAAAACTATTCTTTTTCTTTTTCCCTCTTTTCTCCGATCCCATCTATCAGGATCTCTTCTTCTTTATATAGTACCCTTCCCCATCATCTTCATCGTCCACTTGTTCTTCATCTGTGTATCTACTTGAGTACATGTCACATCATGGGTATGCTTTAGTTATTTGGGAGTGACGGTAGCTGAGGGTGCACTGTTCAGAGGTCTTCTCCACATAAATGCGGCCAGAAAAGCTGTTGTAGTGCATTAAATACGGTGGTAGCAGCTTTTCCATTAGATATTTCTTCGTTCTTATCATCTCCAGCCTTTGCTCTGAGCTTATCCTGATCTGGTGAAGTCCTCGGACAGCCACTCTGACTTTTCTCGTACTCAAATAACCTGAGACTTCCTGTTAAAGTGATATGTCCTCCTCGGCCAGGAGATACTCTCCTCGGACATGAAATACCTTCCTCGGACAGCGCTGTTCTTTCATGAAGATCCCACTCCTAGCTGGGCCTTGCCCTTTTCTCTCTCTTTCTCTTCAGGTGTAAGATAGCCGTTTCGTGGGCCCTTGGTTCATAATGTTGGGCCTGGTTTCTTCTCCCCCACAGACATATTTTAAGTTTCGCAATTGAATTTTCATTATTATTTTTGTTATTGTTGTTGTTATTATTATTAATTATTATAATGATGCACATAGAAACTTAATTATGAGATTTTGCTAATAATTGTTTATTCTATAATCTTTTGGAGTGGACGAATTTGCAGTTTCTGCAGAGAAAATAATCTTAATATATTATAAATAAAAAGTTATTTTCCTAATCGATCAAATTAATCATTGTTAAGCAATGATTGATATGACATTTTGCAAAATGATGCTTGATGAGACATTTTGTTTTTTTAAAAAGCGTCTTCATATAGGTATGTTTGGATTCGATGTATTATTATGGATGTATTGAGATAAGTAACGTATTCAAGAAGAGAGATCATGATTATACTTTGTATACTTCAAAAGAGATTGATTGGTTTGGAATTAAAGATAACATTGATATAGGATGCGAGAAGTTGAAATTTATATTACAAATAGAGAATGTGCATTTATTTGGCAAGCTTATTTGGTTAAATTAGAGATGTTGGACAACACACTCGGTTGTTACACACAACCGTACATACACACTTTCTATTGAAATAAATACTAGTGCACATTCGGTTGTTGCATACAACCGTCACAATTTCAGTGCAAAATATGTGTACGGTTGTGTGAGTATGAAATAAATACTACTCTTAGATTTATGGATTCCATAATGAGAGGTTGCCCTCTCCTATCTCTAGAACCTTTTACTTTCTAATATAAACATGATTTGATTCGAAAAACAATAAAAAAAAATTAACAATAATCTTTACGGCGAAAAACCAACTTAATATTTAGAATAACTTACATTTTAAATCTTATATTTTAGGTAAAAGTAAAACTAATGAAACGTTAAGACTTAACTTGAAACTTCTGGGCCTTCAAAAAAAATTTTAAAACTTTCAAACACATCGTATTTAATTTAAAACCACTATTAAATTTAAGGCTTATAAAATAGTTCTTTCTAAATTTTATTAATTTGTTTATATTTATTTATTGAGAGATGCTACGTCTACAACAATTTTACAACATTTTTATAACAAATCACTGGTGATTAATTGTTATTAGTTCAAATTTGAAACTAACACTAAGATTACTTTTTTGCCCCAACAATAACAACTAGTAACAACCTACCACCTGTGATTTGTTATAAAAATATTGTAGACATATCATTTCCCTTATATAAGACTTCCTAAATTTTATTCAGTGCATAAGTAAAATGAAAATCGTACGTCTGTTTTACGTTTCTTTCTTCTCCCCCAAATGCATAGATATTAGTACTACTAGCAGCAAGTAATCTTCAGAGATCGACAAATATGAGATCATTACACAAAACTGAATAAAACTCTTGCCCTTATTTCATGTTCCTCTAAATACTTTCAAAGCTCTACAATAACTTGCTGTAAGAATAGAAAATTTACTATACATTTGTTTTGTTGTATGAATAGAATATCTAAATACGAGATTCGGGTAATCAGAAAGCAGAGAGATGGATCATAACATCTAAGTCACAAAGAGAGAAATGGGTCCAAACTCAAAAGCCTTCCATTTGGTAGACATGTGAAATCACTTTAAAATTCAATGGTATAGCACACAACACGCAACTGTAAACCAGAAATTCATTGGCCTCACAGAGTTTTTAATAGAATTTTTAACATTCCACTTGTGAGTGATGAATTAAGGTCTGGCTCCAAAGTGTTTCCTAGACAAGTTAGATAAAATCCTTCTTGATTGCTAAGCCCCATACCATTCTAGTAATTTAATCACTCAGTAAACTTAAAAGTCCTTGATGGGGAGGCAAAGACAGCAAAGAGCTTGTGCACAAACCAAACATGGCATCCACAATCTGCTTCTGAGAGAACGTTTTACAGGTATTCCAGATTAAAATAAGACAACTTTTCTTTTAGTTTCTAAAATTTGTATTAACATGCTCCAAGAGAGATTTCACTGTTCTTTTGCCTTCTTCCTTGCCAAAAACCGTTCTTTAGCTGCAGCCACAGCATCTCCACTTCTCTTATGATGGTCACGCTTTGGCTGTTCTGCTGATGGCTGTTCAGCTGAAGTTTTTTCTTGATCTGAAGTGTTGGTTATTGGCTTTTTATCTAAGGATTCAACGCTTTTCTTTGGCAGAATGGAGCTTTCACCTTGATGCTTGTCTTCCATGACTGAAACCTTCAAAAGTGCATTTGATGCATTTGGTGACTGACCTTCATCTGATGTATCATCAGAACCTTTTAATTCAAGCTTCTCTAACTCCCTTGACTCGGCCAGTTTCACTGGCTTCTTTGACTCAACCTGCTTCTCTGATCTCCTCACCTCAGCATCTTTTGCACCAAAAGCAACATTTTTTCCAATGTTGAAGTAAAAATCACTCAAGTCACTCTTCTTTGTAACCTTTAAACAACAATGCATATATAAAATTATCAATATGGATTCAAAGCATTTGAGAAAAACCTTAAAAAAAAAATGATCATATCAAAGCATTTCATTTAGTGTGGTCTTCAAGAAAATATAAATCACAGCATGTAGTCACATAAAGACGTGGATAGAATATTTATCTAAACATTACACGTGGCTAATACTTGACTTGGTCTTTAACACGCCTTGGCCAAACTTGGAAAGTGGCTCAAGGATGCTTGTATGAGCATAACATAAATCATGAGGGTTGAAGTTTGGAGTTTGGACGAATTGAATAAGGGCAATGGGTTAGTACCTTAGGACTTACAACTTAGCAACAAACTTACATGTCCTTTTTTTATATATAAAAGTAACCTTACATGTACTAATTATCACATGATTCCACTCCAAGTTACATGACTTTATCATAACGCCACATAGTGATAGTTACATAGAAGTTGGGATGTTCACCAATAAAGCTTCCTAGGACCTTGTTTATGAATATGACATTCATTGACATATTCACTGTTTTTTTTAATATAGATATGAACGATAGTATTTCAAACATACAACATCTACTCCATAATGATTACTTTTTATGAGGCCAAAACATCAATTGGTTTTTGGTATAGACGGAGATCAAACCACAAATCTCTTATTCAATGACAAGAAACTTTCCCAATTGAACTAACTGAAACCCACTCATTGACATATTCACAGTTAGAGCTATAGAACTAATATTGGTACAATTATATTGTACTCTTCTGGAGAAGATTCAAAGAGATTTTTGTGGGGGGACTTTCATGGAGAGCATAAAATTCATCTGGTTAATTGGTCCATCGTTTGTAGACTGATTTGACAAGGAGGTTTGGGTGTGAGGAAGTTGTTCTATTTCAATTATGCTCTGTTAGGTAAGTGACTAGCAATATGGGTTGGATAGGGATTCTTTATGGAGGAAGGTTATTGATTGCAAATATGGTACAAACAACAGTAAGCGGTACTCTAGTGAGGTAAGGGTGGGGCTTTGGAAACATATCAGATTGGGTGGGACCACTTTGCATGATTGCATCTTCCATTCAATTTGAGGCAGGATGTGGTTCTCAAATTCAGTTTTAGAAACAATTTTAGATGGAAGTGGTACTTTTCAAGACCACTATCTGGAATTATTCAATTTGTTAGAGATCAAGATGGTCAGCTGTCAGACTATATGGAGTGGGTGAATGGTAGGTTACATTGGAAACCGGTGTTTATCAGAGAGGCACAAGATTGGGAGTTGGAGTCAATGGCTCACCCAAAGAAGGATTTACATCTAGGAGCTACTATAGGGTGCTGCAAGCAAGCATTGAGATTACTTCTCTGTTTCCTTGGAAGTGTGTATGAAATTCTCTTTCCCCTCCTAGAGTTTCTTTTTATATTTGGGAGGTTGCCCTAGGCAAAATTTTGATGACAGACAACCTGCGGAGGAGGGGTTTCCTTTTGGCAGATTGGTGTTGTCTTTGTCAATCTGATGGGGAATCTGTTAATCATTTGCTGCTGCATTGTCCTTTTGTACATCATCTGTGGGCATTCATATTTTGTCTAGTTGGGACTAACTGGGTTATGCCAAACTCTGTTGAAGCCATGCTGAAATCTTGGGATGGAATAAGGGGAGTTCAAAGATATGTAAAAGTTTGGAGGGCAGAGCCAGCATGTCTTACGTGGTGTATTTGGAGGGAGCATAATCAATGCACATTTGAGGGAAAGGAGCTTTCTCTGCCTAATATTAAGTTTTTCTTCTTGAAGACTCTTCGTACGGGCATCATTCTCATACCCCTTCTATGTAGTCCTTAATGGAGTTTTTAGAGTCTTTATGCCTTTGCCATTGATACAAAGGCTTTGAACTTTTCTGTTGTTGCTCTTTTATTCTTCTTTCTGCATTTTTTCCCTTTTTTTAACTCTGGTTTACTACCTGTATACATTCTTTCAATTTTTTTAATGAAGTTTGATTACTTATCCAAAAACTAAATAAAAATTATATTGTATACTTCTATATGAGTCTAGAAATCCCAGTAACAGGGTGTCACTAATGAGTTGTCCCCACCAACCGTCATTTTTTTCTTTTTGAAAATTCAATAGTTACAACAAGGGAGGGGAGATTTGAACCCTGAATGTTTAAAAAACACCAAGATGTGCCAACTAGTTGACCTATAAGCTCTTGGCATCCCCACCAATTGTCATTGTCAAGAATATTATCTATTTCTTGTAACTAACTCTCCAATATATGAGGAATATATTGGCTCAGGATTGTATCAGATTTTCAGCTCCTCCAAAAAAATGGATGAAATATCATACAAATGTTTTTGAATTCTCTTCTCAAATACTCTTCACAAACATTCAAACAGCAGCAACAGCAACCAGTGCATGTGTTACAAACTGCTGCACAAAGCATTTTACAAGACTTAGGGCCCGTTTGGATTGAGAGGGGAGGGAGGGGGAGTGGAGGGGAGTAGAGTAGTATTGGCTGAAAATAGGCTAATTTTGGGCCAACTCTACTCTACTCTACTCCCCCTCAATCCAAACAGACCATTATGTAAACCTCCAATGGTCTTCAAGGACCCTTGAGAGTGCCTTCTGTTCTTGCCCTCATTGTAGACTTGTCAAGTAATACTGATTGTACACTTCTGTTCTTGCCCTGGCTGACACTCATACATGTTTACTTTGTTTACCCTCTTTGTTACCATCATCATAAGGGTTGAATCATAGGGTGAATGCACCTCTCTAGATCCATCTGCAGTGATTAGGCTAATCTTTCTTAGGTAACCAGAAACTTTCCTAAAGCTGCCTGATTTTATCGAAGTTAAGGTTACATGCCAACAGGACAGGTAGTGGAGTCACTAAACATCTAAACCAAACCAAGCTGCCACATTAAGCTAACACCAACCCTTCATTTCCTGCTTTCTGACTAGTGCCTCCCCTTCTAATTATGCGACGCAACCCAATCCAAACCAGTCTAGACCATGCCTAGCCAAAACAGAACTTAACCAAACACTGGCTCTAACTTATACTTGTTTGCCAAAAGCCTATAGACATTTACTTTATTGGTAAGTTACAGATGGACCCATTGAGTTTTCAACCCATAACCGAGACATTTACAATCAAAACTTGGGGAATCATAGACTTCAAATTGATTCGCCAACGGAGGATGCCTTTCAAGGAAAAATCCATGATAATGCATTTTACCACTCATCTATCTCTTAGATGAGTAAGGCATGAATGATACCAAAGGCCTAAGGATAAACTTAAGGATTAGTATTAAAATCCCCTGGTGAACCCTGGTGGAATGGCATTAAAAAATATAAATGTACAAATGAGACACTTGAAGGAATTGTTTGCTTTTAATAAGTGACACTTGAAGGAAAATTGTTTAAACCTAGGTAATAACCACCAAAAATCTGGGAAATTTACATCAGAAAATTCCTTTAGAAAAAGATCCACAGAAAACCCTCTATAATGCAGTTCTTCAAATAGAACCATCCAATTGAGAAAACATTAACTAAAACTACACCCAACGGTGGAGGCTGCTTTACAAGGAACTGAGAGAATTAGGGAATCCCTTTTCTCCCAAAAAAAAGGGAGGAGAAGAAAAAAGGAAAATGTCCAACCAACTTGCATCCAAAACTTATGATAAACATTATCACAATTAAATGCATGAAACTCCTGAGTCCTGTCTGGATTTAATGACTCTTGACTTTGTACAAGCCCTAGAAACTTATACAAAACAAATAATTGATTTTAGAAATGGATGACAAGTTGCATTAAGTGCAGTCCATTTCCACACTAAGCCCACTCATTAGTCATCACATTGGAATTCAATTATTAAACTACACTTATGTGTCAGCCTAAATTATATGTCAAGTAGAAATAGAAAATTTATTAAAGAAAATGTCAATGTGCAGTAGTAAACAGGATAACAAAGGATTAATATAGAACGAGCATGCAAAAAATAAATGCATAATCTAAACTAGCAATTTTCAGTTAGTCACATGTAAAGTAATATAAAACAAGAACCATGATAAGTCGAACACAAGTGGAGTTAGATAAATGCAAGACCAGGCAAAAGTTATACATACATCATCCTGCGCCTCTCGAAGTTCACGCAAACGTTCTTCCTCCATCCATTTTTTCTGCTCTTCAAGTTTCTTTTTGTAAGCACTCGTCACAAATTTGTCCTTGTCTGCATAGAGGTGGTCATCTTGGCTTCTCTCTTTCGCAATTTTTCTCTCATACACTACTTCACAGTATTTCTCTCGTTCTTTTGTTTTTTCTTTCAATAGCTGAATATATCTTGGCTGGAATAGAAACAAGCATGTTTTAATTACAAACACTATTTAACCAAATCTATGGAAAGACAAAAAAAATTAAAAATAAATGCTCCAATTTTCATCATATAAAAGTATAAGAACCTGGTAAAGAAAAATCAAGAATGCAATATGCCCATAACTGACAAACTTTTTTTCTAACAGAATTTTACATCCACATATAGCACTTTCTTTCCATTGAATATGATGGATTTCTCTACTACTAAAGTTAATTCATCAATATGTAAATGACAAGAACTTATCTGAAGTCATACTCTTTGATACTTCCTTAATTGAAATGTCCTTTTTCTGTTCCTTCAAGTTGGTTCAACTCATTCTTTCTTACTAGTGCATTAGTCGCTCTTCTCTAAACATGACCAAACCATCTCAATCAGCACTCTCTCATCTTTTCATCAATATGGGCTACCCTTTTATGTGAATTTTCTAATTTCAAATCCTATCTTTCCATCTATTTCCCATTTATCCATCTTAACATTCTCATTTCAGATACACCCATTTTACGAATATGTTACTTCTTAACAACCCAACATTCAGTACCATAAGCGCATAGCTGGTTGTATAGCAGTCTTATAAAAATTTCCCTTTCAAACTTAAAGTTCTAGAATCACTCTATTACCTTAAACTATTTTAACATGCTCATTTCAGCTACACCCATTTTACGATTATGTTACTTCTTAACAACCCAACATTCGGTACCATAAGAGCATAGCTGGTTGTATAGCAGTCTTATAAAAATTTCCCTTTCAAACTTAAAGTTCTAGAATCATTCTATAACCTTTAAACATAGAGAAATTGATATCAACGCTACAGAGAAATCATTTCTATATTTATTTATGCAGTAAGAATAAATTACATTCTGGGAAAATTTTCAATAAAAAATCAAACTGTATTTTCATTACCATTCTGTCTTGACGATCTTGAACTCGAGGTTGAATGGCTTTCTGCTTCATGTCATCATAAACACCGTCATAATCAAAAACAGTGGGGTCTTCTTCGAGGGCTTTCTTCTGCTGTTCCTCAATGTCCTTGAGAGACTTGTTCTTGCTAGCTTGCCGAGAAATATCGCTCTCCACATCATCATCGTCGTCGTCGTTAAACCCGAAGGCAGGTGGGCGAGGCGGCTTTGATGACTGCTGTTGCTGCTGCTTCTTCTGCTGTGATGGCAGCCTAAGGTTCAACCCATACCCTATCTTGCTCATTGCAATTTCTTTGAGGATGTCAAATCTCAGGTATTCGGAATTCGAATAGAGGAATTTGGGGGTTTTCAAAGAGAAGGTGAAAGAGAATTCAAGCCCTATTTTTCAATTTTCTTTTCTTTCACCCACCAATCATTTCGGGCGGTTTTTGGGAAAAAAAATAATAATACGTTTTCATTTTATTTATTTTATTTTAAGTTTTCAATATCTTTACATGAACTTGTAAAACTTTCGTTAGAAAGAGAAAAAGAAAACAGACTTGTAAAACTTTTTTTTGTTTATTTATAAGAGATATGAGGTTCAAAATTCTTGTTTATGCTTAAAATTAATAATTGTCTTGATTTGATTATATAAAACTATTATTATAGAATAAAAATTATATCATAAACTAAAATTTTATGGCTTCAAATACAAAATTGGCTTGTTGTTGAGCATTACAAGCAAAAAAAAAAAAAAAAAAAAACTTCACTTTTATATATATTTGCCAATTACAATACTAACATTCAATTGTATGTTAATAGCTATTATAGCGTTGCATAATTTAAAGATATGGCAAATTTGTCATTACATGTCTCTAAGGTGATAATATGCTCATTATAAGTGGATTTTTAATTTAGAACCCAAATATTAATATCCACTACGTCAATTAAACCTCATTCATTTTTTCAAAAATAAAAAGTCAATTATACCCCATATTTTCCAAGTAACTAAATGATTTTTATTTCTTTTTAAGAAGTAATTAGATGATTGCCCATGCACAATACATAGTATCACATCAAAATAATTTGAAGGACATCTCCTTTGCAACTAATATTATTGTGATCACAAAGAATAAGGTAAAGAGTCTAGCGAGAGAGTTTAACAATAGAAAAATACCAAATGGCCAAAACAAAATACAACTATCTAGAACTTAAACATGAAGAGGGGATAAAATAATCAATTATAATAAATTACACATATAATATATGGGGCCTAAAGTGAATTGTCACGAATTTACTTTTAAAATGTCACAAATTCCTTATAATTTATAATACGAAAACAAAAAGAAATCATATGAATGACAATTAAAAAACGTTGTACATAGGAAATTCCATAATCTTCCTCTTGTTTAAACACATAGGAAACCAATAATTTGAAGTGTCTGTACTAATCTCAAACTCGGCAACCAATCTGACAAGACCATTGAAATTGTAACATTCTCAATCTCTAGGTGCTGTAAAGTGTTGGCAAATCCTTGGAGGCATTGGGGCAAAACCGCAAACTTTTGTGAAGTGACAATCTCAATTTTTGGAGGCTTAATTTGAGATTTTGATTGTCTTCTTCTGTCAAACAAAGCTCTTCGCAATTATCAATTATTAGGGTGTCTAGGGTGGTTAGCAATTATAAAGATCAAAGGAATTGGAAAACAGCAAAAGTAAACGAAGCATAGTGCATATGCCTGATTAAGGATTGTGATGGAGCAATCTGGTCTATTTCATCATCAGACAAGTTTGTTTGTGCAGCAACTTGGGAGCAACTAAGATAATAGGGTTAATATTTAGACATTATTGTCTAGGGGGCCAGTTTAGGGGGTTCATTCGTATTGAGACATTATTGTCTTTAAATTTTAAGCACAAATTAGTCGTTAACAAATGCAATAATCATTTTGGTCCTAGTGTCCTTAAATTTGACATATAAATGAGCTTTCAAGAAAAGCAAAGGTTGTTTCCAAAAAAAAAAAAAATGTAAAGGTTATTCTTTTTAACATTTTGTGCCTTTTGGACTTTAAGTGACACTCATTTTTCATTTCAGGATTGCATTACATGCTTTCACGTTTCTATTTAAAAAGGGTTGCGTTTAAGTTACAACGTCTAAATATTAACCCTATTATCTTAATATTGACCAAATTATCCTTTTTTTTTTTTTTAGATCCCAAATTTTAATTGGATATCAGAAAATCCCATTATATAATTGGCCATTTCATATTATTCCCTCAAACTTTTTTCCAATAATTTTAGTGGGATTGCATTTATGTTCTTCAATTTTGATATGGACAATATCGGAGGGAATTGCAACAACATAAAATTCAATGATTAACATGATGGTAGTAGAGATTTAAGCAATTCTTGTTGAGAAAACCAAGTGTTCCGACTCTTTTGGCATAAGAAGGATTTGAAAATGGCACTCATTGTTCCCAAATCTGAGAACCAATAGCCTATAATCATTGACGTGTCATTTTTCTCTAAACTTAATCTTAATACATCATTTATAACTTTGGTTTAAGTTAGAAGGAGCTTATAATTCCAAATAAAAATGTCACTCCCTTCAATATAAATTACACATCATATTTTCTAATTAATTAAGCATGTTAATATACATAGTGCTTATTTCTTACAAAGAAGAATCATAAAACATGATTATAAGAACAGACGATTGCATAAACCAATCCATGGAACTCTCAACTTTATACACAAGAATGTAGTCAAGTGAGTATACACATCACTTCTTTGTTTATTTACATCTCTTACTTTGAATTACAATGACATATATGTTTATTTATTTACATCATTAAGTGCGAATTACATAACAGAAATATTTATTTATTTACATCACTCAAAAGTGAACTAAATAACAGAAGTATTTTTTTATTTACATCATATAAATTGCAATCAAGAAATATTTATGAATTATGGAAGGAACTTGTGACTTTGAATTGAGCAATGTTCCAATTTTGTTGGATGCTTATGTCGAACTCCTGAAACAAAATTTGCAATTATCTAGTATATAAGAAAATTACGGTGAGAATAATACTAGGAAAAATTATTATACAAAAGAAAAATAAATAAATAAAAATTTAATATAATCAATCAAGATTATGGGTGTCAATGCCTTGTTGCCCAAACTTCAAAACATAGTGTTCCATAAACAAGATTGAATTCCTCCATAAAGTAAATAGATCAATGTTTCTTCTTTCTCTATTTCTTTTTTCTATTTCTTTTTATATTTTTGTGAGGAAAAGGTGTGGGAAAAAAAGATATAAAATAGTATAAAATATTATTTTGGTCCCTAAACTATAAAAAGTTCTTTTTTCAACCCTAAACTTTGTAAAGAGTTTTTTTTTTTTTTTTTTTTTCCCAATAGTTTAGAGATAAAAATAAGGATAAAAAAAATTCCAATAATTTAGGAATAAAAAAACAAACTTTTAGTACAATTTAAGGATATAAAAAAAAAAAAAAAACATTTTCAATATTTTAGGGACAAAAAATGAACTTTTCTATAGTTTATGGACGAAAAATGAACGTCTTAGTAAAGTTTAATGACTAAGAAAGTATTTTACCCTTTGAAATACTACTTAAGTTTTGGAATTTTATTTTCAATTTTCATCCAAAAAGATATTTTTGGTTTCAATTTACTTCAAAACTATTTAGACAAAGAAAAGGGCGAAACATAACTAGCGTTCAGGATTAGTGTGGGGCCCGAGGGCCCAGAACCCCCGGCCCACCTTTAGGCAGGCCCAGGGCCCAAGCCGAGGAAGGCGACCTCCCCGGACGGTCGACCCAAAGACTTTAGTCCTTCCAAGGCCCGAGCCGAGGATGCACCCATCCTCGGCGCACCTGGTCTAATCTAGGTAGGGGACAGACCTACCGCGGGTGGTCACATCCACACTTAACGATTCTGCCTAGCCCTCTAGGTCCCATTAATGCTGACAAGACCCTTCACTGAAAAACCTTGGAGGCAGCAACCCCCAGCATGGGAAAGAACCTGTCTGATGGGACAAGTCCTGAACCATTAGCCCGGATGACCAACAGCTGTAAGGCCAGGATCGAGCTAAAGAGGGTATATAAGGTAAAGAACCCCCCTGGTGAGAGGGGGGCCTCCTCGGACCCCAGCCGAGGAGCAACCCCAGACGTGGAGTAAACAGCGAGAAGTGCGGAGGAGACCGGAGGAGGGCCGGCCGGATCCAAACCCTTTGCCCCACGCTCTACAAATTCATTGTCGGGGGCCCACCTCCGAAAAAGGAGCTCCTACAATTGGCGCCGTCTGTGGGAAGGGTTAGTGTGCCGGCCGGCGCAACCAGCGATCGTTCTAAGGCAATCATTACTCAGAAGTTGGCGGTGCAAAAAAAAGAAAGAAAGCAAAAGAATAGAAGAAGAGAAGAATGGCAGTGCGAAAAGAAAACTGAACAGCAATTGAAAGAAAAAGTCCTTTATTAATTCATAAGAGATTACAAGAGATTACAAGTACTACAGTTCTCATTATTTCATAAAAGAAAAAAAAAAACTACTACAAATACAATCGGAGGCTTAGACAGACATGTTTTACAAGAATTCCTACCAACCAATCCTACAATCGGAGGCTCAGACAGACCGGTGTTGGAACTGGCCGGGCAAGAGGCTCGCAAGGAATTGATTTCAGGAATGAAGGAAGTGTCAAGCCGTGCTTTTATTGGCGTCCAGAGAATGGGAGAACTGGACGGTAAAAGCACGGGGAGGGGGTCTAAGGGCTGGCTCACCTTCAAACCAAAGCTTGAACAAAGTGAGGAGCCCCCAGACCCCGGGACACCCTCCCTCATGATACTCCCTCGACCCCCTCCGAACTACACGAGCATTGACCGTCGGAGACGGCAATACTCGGGCACCAGCCATGACGAGAGTTCGCGTGCCCCCTTCGTCGGAGGTGCGCTCTGGGGGAAGACGTTAGGAATGTCAACGACGTCCCCCCTGGCCACCATGAGAGACTCGGCCAGTGTTACGCCTAAACTCTGCCGCGCCGGCAGCCCAGTGGGGACCGCAGCCACGGCGGCACTTGGCTCCAGGTCTCTTAACTGCGATCACAACCCTGGTGACGGTATCAATGGGACTCAAAAGGGCGAAAGTGTTTACGCTTGTTTGTGGGGGAGAATTCATGGAATGAGGAGAAACGCTCCCCCCAGAACGCCTTTTATGGAGGGCGAAAACCGGCGGGAGCTGAACCACGCGGAATTCGAAGGGGAATTGTCAAGGGGAATTAATTCCCACCCAGTTCCAAGAAGATTTCCAGCTGCTGCTGCGTGTTAATCCACGAGGGCATTAATGGAGACGCGTTACGGACACCGAAGCGTCAAACGGGAAGCGCGGAAGGCCAAGCAACGCTTCGTAAACCAAAAAATGAGGAACACGAACCAGAGGCAAGGTCAGCCCCACGTGCGAAGTCACAAGCAGACCCGAGGAAAGACAGCTCACTGGAAAAACCCGTGGACGCCCTCACTCCAAAAACAAAGTCCTCGAACCCGAGGACAAACTCCTACTACAGGCAATTGTGCAGTAGCGGTATAACGGCTCTTGCTCCCGCACCATCAGAGAGGCTGAAGGGAAGGACTTCTGCCCGACGTGGGGTTGAGTTGCCCAAAGAGGTGAACACTGTGTCATCATGATCGGAGCTAGCCACATGGAAACGATGGCAGCAATTGTACCTAGGTCTTGCATGGTCCTCGGACTCAAGCCTACGGGGAGCTTGCCACTCGTACTTAAGGCAGCAATTGTACCTAGGTCTTGCATAGTCCTCGGACTCAAGCCTACGGGGAGCTTGCCACTCGTACTTAAGGCAGCAACTGTACCTAGGTCTTGCATGGTCTACGGACTCAAGCCTATGGGGAGCTAGCCACATGGAAACGATGGCAGCAATTGTACCTAGGTCTTGCATGGTCCTCGGACTCAAGCCTACGGGGAGCTTGCCACTCGTACTTAAGGCAGCAACTGTACCTAGGTCTTGCATGGTCTACGGACTCAAGCCTATGGGGAGCTAGCCACATGGAAACGATGGCAGCAATTGTACCTAGGTCTTGCATGGTCCTCGGACTCAAGCCTACGGGGAGCTTGCCACTCGTACTTAAGGCAGCAACTGTACCTAGGTCTTGCATGGTCTACGGACTCAAGCCTATGGGGAGCTAGCCACATGGAAACGATGGCAGCAACTGTACCTAGGTCTTGCATGGTCCTCGGACTCAAGCCTACGGGGAGCTTGCCACTCGTACTTAAGGCAGCAACTGTACCTAGGTCTTGCATGGTCTACGGACTCAAGCCTATGGGGAGCTAGCCACATGGAAACGATGGCAGCAATTGTACCTAGGTCTTGCATGGTCCTTGGACTCAAGCCTACGGGGAGCTTGCCACTCGTACTTAAGGCAGCAACTGTACCTAGGTCTTGCATGGTCTACGGACTCAAGCCTATGGGGAGCTAGCCATATGGAAACGATGGCAGCAATTGTACCTAGGTCTTGCATGGTCCTCGGACTCAAGCCTACGGGGAGCTTGCCACTCGTACTTAAGGCAACAACTGTACCTAGGTTTTGCATGGTCTACGGACTCAAGCCTATGGGGAGCTAGCCACATGGAAAAGATGGCAGCAATTGTACCTAGGTCTTGCATGGTCCTCGGACTCAAGCCTACGGGGAGCTTGCCACTCGTACTTACGGCAGCCATTGTACCTAGGTCTTGCATGGTCTACGGACTCAAGCCTACGGGGAGCTTGCCACTCGTACTTAAGGCAGCAACTGTATACGGGGAGCTATCCGCTTACGACAAAGCCAAAGTACTGCTTGGTCCGAAGGCCTGTTCCCGTGAAGAAGTTAACTACCTAATGAAGAGCCTAAGGGTCGATCCGATCACTCAAGGGAGGACCAGCCAAACCGACGGCCGCCCGGACAATGGGGGCCGAGGTTTGCAAAACCCTCCTCCCCGTCCGAGGATACGTGCAGCAGGGTTTTGAGGGGCTATTGTGGGGCCCGAGGGCCCAGAACCCCCGGCCCACCTTTAGGCAGGCCCAGGGCCCAAGCCGAGGAAGGCGACCTCCCCGGACGGTCGGCCCAAAGACTTTAGTCCTTCCAAGGCCCGAACCGAGGATGCACCCATCCTCGGCGCACCTGGTCTAATCTAGGTAGGGGACAGACCTACCGCGGGTGGTCATATCCACACTTAACGATTCTGCCTAGCCCTCCAGGTCCCATTAATGCTGACAAGACCCTTCACTGAAAAACCTTGGAGGCAGCAACCCCCAGCATGGGAAAGAACCTGTCTGATGGGACAAGTCCTAAACCATTAGCCCGGATGACCAACAGCTGTAAGGTCAGGATCGAGCTAAAGATGGTATATAAGGTAAAGAACCCCCCTAGTGAGAGGGGGGCCTCCTCGGACCCCAGCCGAGGAGCAACCCCGGACGTGGAGTAAACAGCGAGAAGTGCGGAGGAGACCGGAGGAGGGCCGGCCGGATCCAAACCCTTTGTCCCACGCTCTACAAATTCATTGTCGGGGGCCCACCTCCGAAAAAGGAGCCCCTACAATTAGTATCAACTATCAACTTATCAACTATTAGTATTCACTGTGCTTATCGGGAAAAAAAAAAATCAGTAGTCATTGTTAAGCATAAAAACTAAAAACTTAAAAACCATAATAAATGAGAAATGAAGAACATAATAAACCATAATAAATACTTTACTTAAATAGCACAAAGAAGAACAAAAAGACAAATATGCCCTTACCTCATCTCTCTTTTCCTAGGAAGTACTCGCTGACGCCATCTTCTTTTCTAATGTGAACCTGGTCCCTTCGAGATAAATCATTAATAAATTAGCGGTACAAAGAAGAAAAAGATAGATGGAAAAGAATAAACCACGTTAAGAATAGAACAATACTTTTACTAACACAAGAAAGAAGAACAAGAAGACAGATCTACCCTTACCTCTTCTTTTGATGATGACGATGAACTTCCACTATCCTCGTCGAGTTCAATCTCTGGTACATGAGCAATCTTGTGCGAATCTTCTTCTCTGCATTTTCTACTCAAATCAGGACAACCTCCAATCTTCAATTCTCTTAGTGCAGTGAGAGCTTCCATCCTTTCCGGGAGAGATGACAACTTAGGGCAACCAATAATCTGAAGTGTGTGAAGTGATTTTAGACATGGCAAAGCCTTCAAATTTTCACATCCCATAATCAAAAGATCCATGAGAGCTTCCATCCCCTCCGGTAGAGATGACAACTTAGGGCATCTGCCAATCCAAAGTGTGTGAAGTGATTTCAAACGTGGCAACCACTCCAGCAAAGCCTTCAAATTTTCACATTCTCCAATCAATAGCTGCTGTAAAGTGTTTGCAGATCCTTGGAGCCATTGGGGCAAAACCTCCAACTTAGGTAAATCTTTAATCATCAATCTTTGGAGGCTCAACTTGAGATCTTGATTGTCTTCTCCCTCCATCTCCATTAAACTAAGCTCTTCACATCCACCAATCATCAGGGTCTTTAGGGTAGTTAGGTGTTTGATACTGAGTGACAAAGAAGTCAAACTTGGACAATTTAAAACACCCAATGTTCGAAGATAGGTGAGGCGCCCCTCCATCCCTTCAAACAAACATTTTAGATTCTCACAATACCTTATAGACAAAGATCGAAGAGAATCCAAGCAACCTACTGCCTTCTTCGACAAGCAGGTTTGCTTTATTGTAACAACCAAAAACCTGATGTTGATTATGTCCCTTATACCTTTGGGCAACCTTTCAAGATTGCTGCAACCATCAAGCAGTAAAGTTTGCAAACTGTGCAGCTTGCAAATGGAATCCGGAAGTTGCTTGATTTCACTATTATCTGATAGGTCGAGATATCTCAAATGTTTCAAACTTCCGATAGAATTTGGCAACACCTCAAAGGATGATTTTCTCAAATCAAGCAGCCGCAAGTACTTACATCTTGAGATGCATGCTTCAAGTAAGGACATAGGTTGCTCTATTTGGAAAATAATAGTCTGAACTTTGCTCAACTTCTCTAATTGTGTTGTAACTTCTTGCCCATTCTCCAAAATTGACAGATGACAAACTTCTGCAGCAAGGGTAGACTTCAGGGTCACTACCGTACACTCTCCTTTGGCAATTGAGAGTGCAAGATCATGGACCAGATCATGCATTTTAAAGGAATAAAAGGGCATTTTAAAGGAATATGTTGATAACAAATTATTACAAAATTAATTGTCTAGATTCAAGTTTTAGTGGTTTACAATAATACATAAAAGATAAATTTATAGATCAAATGGTAAATTACATTCGATTGGCTTGAAAATTTGCATGCATGTTAAGACCATATAGAACATGTAATCCAACGGTTGGATTTTCAAAATATGAATTCAGTATTAAGTTATTAGGTAGTGTAACATTTTTTAGAGTTACGTTAGGTGTAACTCGAATCCAACCCTATATTTCTTAATTCGATGTGAATTTTGACAAATCTACCATTAGATTACATTATCTTCGTATATTTTTCATGCTTACAAAATTTTAAGATGATCAAAGATTAATAGCCAAGTCATTAATCAGTTGTCTCGATTCAAGTTTTAGTGGTTTACAATAATGCATGAAAGATGAGTTTATAGATCAAACGTTAAATTACATCCGATTGGCATGAAAATTGGCATACATGTTAAAAGCATATAAAACATGTAATCCAACGGTTGGATTTTCAAAATATGAATTCAATAATAAGTTTTTGGGTAGTGTAACATTTTTTAGAATTACGTCAGGTGTAACTCGAACCTAACCCTATATTTCTTAATTTGATGTGAATTTTGACAAATCTACCGTTAGATTACATTATCTTCGTATATTTTTCATGCTTACAAAATTTCAAGGTAATATATTGGTAAAGTGAAAGAAAGTGGACGGTAAAATATTGGTAAAGTGAAGAAAGTGAATGGTAAAATATTGATAAAAAAAGATTTGGTGAGAAATAAAAAGTGAAAGAGAGGAAAATGTGTTAAGTGGACAATTTTGTCCAAAGAAAAAAGAGCCCTCAACCATGCCAATCGTGTCCCATATTAAGAGAGCAAATTTGTCCAAATCTTCTTTACATGTCATGTCATGCTTTTTGTCTAATTTACTCAATTTTTTTATTTACGTGAGACCCAAGAAGGAGAACCTTAACAAGCACCCTCCGGTGCTTGTTAACATTCTCCTAAATATATAAGTAATTATGAGAAAGCTCTTCTTTTCTTTTCTTTTGTGTAATGACAAATGCATACCCTCTCAATCGAAAATATGATGAAAAAAAGAAAAAACTGTTCATAACAAATGTAAAATTATAAAACTCTAGTAAAAAAAATTTATGGAATTGTGCCATATATATTAACATAATTAAAGGATATGGAATCTCTAACTTCTAACTTCTATAAGAAGTATACTCTTGTACAATTCTTTTTAATAAGAATCTAAAACAGGACTAACTTTTTGCCAAAAAATGTAACTATTCTTTTTCTTAAAGATGTCAATAATACACAACAGGACAGCAAACTCGTGTTTGGTAGTACTTATATTATATATGTTAAGTACTGATTTGGATTGTGGTTTAAAAATAAAAATCTATGTGATATTGTGTTTTTTCGTTCCAACCTTGATCTAGGTATTGAATTTTTCATTGAAAAATCAAACTCTCATTCACATGGGATCTCACTTGGATCCACCACAACACAAAAAGACAATGGAGATGTAAATTTTTTAGTGAAAATTTTGTTATTCAAGAATTTTCCTTTTGGTTCATCGATATAAATGCTCATGCTTAGAATCATTCATTCATTTGTTTATGTTATTGTCATCTTCAAGCAATCCCAATTAAGGAAAACTTTTCTTCTTGCTTAAACAATTGATTAAAAAAAACCAAGTGATTCGATAATAAATTGAAAAATGTGGGGTCCGACTCCGACCGCGACTAGCTAAAGATGTTTACACAAACAAACACGAATTACATATATAATCCTCCTCAATTCATAGTACGTAGCTTTCCAAAAAAAAAAAAAAATTCACTCGTAAAATGATACCAAGAACAGAAAAAAAGGGTAAAGAGAGAGCAACCATGTCCAAAATAATTGTCCTAACTTTCACACAATGTTTTATTCGTTATTGTCTCTTTTACTTTAACTCTCCCACAACAAGCTACATCTTATCCAATGCTTTTCTCATCCTTGCCATAGAAGGAATGAATTTGAGCATTTTTCTCCAAGCCAAATAAAGCAACCATGCATGTGAAACTCAAGCTAACTTTGTCAAATAAGACTGCAATTTTCTTCCTCCATTTTTGTCAATTGCCTAACAAAGCTTACAACAACCAGAATTTCTAGTGCACGTGCAATTTGGAAAATCCTCATTCTTACCCCTTTTAGAAACTTTCAATGGTAAAATAAAAACCTCCTCTTTCACCCTTGGTATGATATATTGATATACAGGTGTTTGATTTTTTTTTTTTTAAAATCTAAACTTATAGTTACTTAACAAGTTGTAAATGGAATAGTACAAAAAATAAATTATAGAGTCAAACGCTTAAAATAAGACGATATATATATATATATATATTTTTTTTTTTTGTAAATAAACTAAACTATTCATAAACAGCTCTAAGCTTGGTTAGAGTTCAAGTCAAGCTTAAACATTATACTTTTATTGTCATTCCGAACTCAAACATTTGTTATTTTGACAAAACTTGACTCATTTACAGAACTCTACGATACGCTTCACTGTTCACAACAGTCTTACTAAACACAATAATCTTCTTGAATGAACTCCCCATACTACATCTTGGTCATTAAATTCACTATAACTTTGAGTAGCTAACCCAATAGTGATCAATTAACGTTGGACTCATTGATTGTGGACACATGGTGGAGACGGTGAGTCGGTGATCTTGATCTCCCACCCCCAACTTATTAATGTAGCAAAAGAAAAAGGCATTGTTGAATTAATCACTGCATGCATTCAATACGCTTTGGAATTTGGGTACGTTATAACATATTCTTATATTAATTACACAAAAATAGTTTCCCAAGGTAGTAAAAACACACCACCCAGTTTTGGAAGCCAATTATTTCTGATTGGATTGGTAATGCACGCGCCTAAAATTGGGTGGGGGGGTTATGAATATGATGGTGAGACCAAATAAACAGGACAAGAAGATCTGAGATGGTTGAAGATGATGAATTATAAGTTTGGTCCCAATGAATATATATATATATATATATATATATATATATATTTGGTTTTCCACAGTGTTTTCTCAAGGCTTTCAGTTAGAGACTAATCACTGTTCGCGCCGGGTGGACCCACAAAGAGGTAAAGCACTGGCTCAGAAAATTTTTTCAAAGTGTAGGTAGCAAAACTCGAACTGGAGAGCACACCCAGTCGAGCCCAGTATAAGCACCTTGAGATTGAGAGTCCAACCAACTTAGCCAACCTTGGGTTTTTATATATATATATATGATCATTGAGTTTCGGTCCCACACACACGCAGTACTGTTTTGACGGTGGATCCATTGTAAATTTCATTGAAATCTAACACACGTGTTTGTGATGCTTTGCTTTTATGTAAGCTTTGCTCGTACGGTATTGAGATACGTTCCCACGCACACGCACTACTGTTTGCCAAAGACTAATCACTGTTCGCGCCGGGTGGACACACAAAGAGGTAAAGCACTGGCTCAGAAAATTCTTTTCAAAGTGTAGGTAGCAGAACTCGAACTGGAGAGCACACCCAGTCGAGCCCAATACAAGCACCTTGAGATTGAGAGTCCAACCAACTTAGCCAACCCTGGGTTTATATATATATATATATATATATATGATCATTGAGTTTCGGTCCCACGCACACACAGTACTGTTTTGACGGTGGATCCAGTGTAAATTTCATTGAAATCTAACACACGTGTTTGTGATGCTTTGCTTTTATGTAAGCTTTGCCCGTTCGGTATTGAGATACGTTCCCACGCACACACACTACTGTTTGTGATGCTTTGCTTTTAAGTAAAATGGGTTTTTTTTTTTTTTTTAATTTTATTTTATTTTATTTTATTTTTTTATGAACATGTCAAATGGGTTAAAAATGAATGAATGTGATAAAATGGTATTGAGATTCGGTGCAATTGCAATAGCACCAGACAATTAATCTCCTTCTTCTCACAAAAATTGTTTACTTTTTTACTATTTTTATTTTTTCTCATTTTTTTATTTAATGGTTGAAATTTTAAGTTATTTTTTTGCAACTTTAAATTATAGCCATTCATAACAATTGCATCAGATGCAATATCCTAATTTTAATTCGATAAAATGTGTTTAGAACTAATGAGTGTGATAAATGGAAAATTTGTTATTACATGTCTATAAGGTGATAATATGCTCATTATAAGTGGATTTTTAATTCGGAATCCAAATATTAATATCTACCATGTCAATTTAAACTTCATTCATGTTTTTTTTAAACAATTATTCTCCACATTTTCCAAGTAACTAGATGATTTTTTTTTAAAAGAAGTAACGTAATGATCACCTGCATGATGCAACTACACTATAGTATCGTTTCAAAATAATTTGTAGGACATCTCCTTTGCAACATTAATATTTGTTGTGAATTGTGATCACAATCAAATAAGGTGAAGAGTCTAGTGAGAGAGTTTAACAATAGAAAAATACCAAATGACCAAAACCAAATACAATTATTTGGAACTTAAATATGAAGAAAAGATTTAAAAAAAAAAATCAATTATAATATATTGCACATATAATTTATGGGGCCTGAAGTGAATTGTCACGAATTTACTTTTAAAATGTTACCAATTCCAAATAATTTATAATATGAAAACAAAAAAGAAATCATATGAATGATAGAGTATCTCTAAAGACCACTATAATGCCATTTAAAAAACGTTATACATTGTAAATTCCATAATTTGAAGCGTCTGAACTGATCTCAAACTCGGCAACCAAACTAGCAAGGTCGTGAAATTGTAACATTCTCAATCTCTAGGTGTTGTAAAGCATTGGCATATCCTTGCCTTAGAGCCATTGGGGCAAAACTGCAAGCTTTTGTGAAGTGACAATCTTCAATTTTCGGAGGCTCAACTTGAGATTTTGATTGTCTTCTTCTGTCAAACTAAGCTCTTCGCAATTATCAATTATCAGGGTCTCTATGGCAATTAGCAATTATAAAGATCAGAGGAATTTGTAAACAGCAAAAGTAAATTGAACATAGTGCAGATGCCTGATTTATCAGTTGGTATACGCTGATATGTTGGGGAATAATAAGAAATCTAAAAGGGAAAGTTTTAGAGAAACATTTTGTAAAATGAAATGGATATATATATGGCTTCAGAGAAACAGTAGGATCCATGTTGAGGAAATAAAGACAAAGCAAATGGTCAAAGCTAGAATGGCTGCTTATAGCAAAATATGTAATTCCATTCTATAAGTAGGATTCTCTGTACTAATTGGGGGATCCCATTGACGGCAATCCAAAGTACATAGATGTAAAGATATAGGGTCTTAATTGTTGTAATCCAAACCACATGAACTGCAAGTAAGTTGATACAAGAAAAAATTCACAATTGAATCAAATTTACTGGATGATTAAAATTCAAGAGAGGAGATCAAAACTCGTGACCAGTGTATTGCTCTCTGCTTGTATAATGTAGGCATAGCTAATCAAAATGAGATATCATTGTAAAAGGTTGGCATTATTCAATTAGACTGTTTGGAAATAGTGGCTGATGGACATTGCTCGCCTTCACCTATGTATTTAAAAAGAATAGATCTCTCAATATTAACCATATTATCTTAATACTAACCCAGTTATCTTTTTTAACTGATCTTGTCTCTTGGGAAGTTGAATTCTAATTCTTAGAAGTTAGATCCAAATTTTAATACGATTTCAAAGACAAACTCCATTAGTATAATTGGTCATCGCATATAATCCCCTCAAACATGTTTCCGATTTTTTTAGGATTGCAGTTTTGTTCTCCACTTTTATTGTAGACACCATCTGAGGGAATTTCAACACCACCAAAATTTATTATTGAACATGATAATAGTGAAGATTAAACCAATACTCATCAAAAAAGTGTTTTGACTTCTGACAACTCCATTGGCACAAGTAGGATTTGAAAAATGACACAGATTATTCTCCAACTTGAGAACCAATGGTCTATGATCTTCCATCTTTGCTTTTTTTTCCTATCTTTTCCATTCCAATTATTGGCATGTCAATTGCATTTTTCCTATCTTTTCCATTTCAATTATTGGCATGTCAAAATCCAAATAGCAATCTCTGCAATGCCAGTTAAACCCCACATTTTCCAAGTAATTAAGCATTCTTATTACACATGGTCCTTACAAAAAAGAATAATAAAAATTATAAAATATGAATATATGAAGAAATGCATGCACACACCAATCCATGGATCTCTCAACTTTTTAAACAAAAATGTAGTCACAGAAGTATACACATCACCTGTTTATTGATTTGCATCTCTTAATTTGAATTAAGATGAAATAGATGTTTATTTTTATACAACACTTAATGGCTTAATGCAAATTACAATAACAGAATTTTATTTATTTACATCTATTGATCCAAATTGCAATGAAGAAATGCTTACAATTTAAGGAACAAACAAATTCGTATTGAGTACTGTTTAACTTTCTATTGAATGTGACTTGTGTTGAACTCCTGAAATAATAGCTGCAATTATATAATAAACTTAAGGTGAGAATAATACTAGGAAAAATGACTCTACAAAAGAAAAAATAAATAAATGAAAACTAATTATGTGACTATGGTTTTTGGGTGCCAATACCTTGGGGGGGGGGGGGGGGGGCGGGAGAATGGAAAAATAAAGATTTATATGATCTCTTTGATTTTGGAAATTCAATTTCATCCAAAATGATATTAGATAAGTTTCATTGTTAAGACCATAAGAGCAGAAAAAGAAGATCAATATTTTACCTCATCATTTTCTTCATGTGAACTTCCCTCATCATCTTCTTCTCGCAAATCTTCGCTCATGTCATCATCCATTTCTGATGCACTTTCACTGTCCTCATCGAGATCAGTCTCTAATATATGAGCAATCTTATACCAATCTTCTTGTTTGCATTTTCTACTCAAATAATAACAATCTCTAATTGTTAATTCTCTTAAAGTAGTGACACCTTGCATACCCTCTGGGAGAGATGACAACTTAGGACAATCAATAATTATAAGTGTCTGAAGTGATTTCAAACTCGGAAACCAATCCGGCAAGGCCATGAAATTGTAACATTCTTCAATCTCTAGGTATTGTAAAGTGTTGGCAGATCCTTGGAGCCACTGGGGCAATGCTGCAAACTTATGTGAAGTGACAATCTTCAATTTTTGGAGGCTCAGCTTGATATCCTGACTGTCTTCTTCTGTCAAATTAAGCTCTTCGCAATTGTCAATTATTAGGGTCTCTAGGGCAGTTAGGTGTTTGATATTGAGTGACAAAGAGGTAAATTTTGGACAATTCTCAATAACCAATGTTCGAAGGTTGGAGAGGCACCCGTCCATCCCTTCAAACAAGCATCTTAGACTCGGACATCGATCAACAATAAAGATACGAAGAGACTTCAAGAAACCTGCAACATTCTCTAACAAGTATGTATGCTTTGTTGTTACTACCAAAACCCTAAGGTTGATCATGTTCCTTACACCTTTGGGCAATCGTTCAAGATTGATGCAACCATCAAGTAGTAAAGTTTGCAAATTGTACAGCTTGCAAATGGAATCTGGAAGTTGCTTGATTATGTGATTAAATGATAGGTCGAGATATCTCAAATGCTTTAGAGCACCAACAGAACTTGACAACACCTCAAAAGATGAATAACTCAAATCAAGTACACGCAAGTACTCAAATCTTGAGATGCATGCTTCAACAAAGGACAATGGTAATTCAATTTGGAAAATAATAGTTTGTACTCTACTAAGCTTTTGTAAGGGCGTCACAAATTCTTGGTCATTGTCTACGAATGACAGATGACGAACTTTTTCATCAATGACAGACTTCTTGGTAACGGTTAGACACTCACCTTGTGCAACTGAGAGTGCAAGATCATGCATAAGATCATGCATTACAAATGAATAGTAATATAAATCTTCATTAACATCTTGAAAGAAAGATCTTGACAACAACTCCTTAATATACAAGTCACCAATATCTTCAAGCTCTTTATTTTCATGTGATTGAAGAGCTCCATGTGCCATCCAAAATTGAATCAATTCAATACTAAAGAATTCATGATCCTTTGGAAAAACAGAACAATAGGCAAAGCATTGCTTCAAATGAAGTGGCAACTGATTGTAACTGAGCCTCAACGCGGGTAAGATGTCAGCCTCATTTTGTTCTAAATGCCATATCTCATTATCTCTAATGAATTTCCACTCACGTTCATCAAGTTTTGAATAAAGTAGGCCAGCTAAAGTCTTAACAGCCAATGGAACCCCTTTACATTTTTCAACAATTTCTTTTCCAATTTCTAAGAGGTTTGGATATTGTTTTTCTTCTCCTTCTTGAAATGCCAATGTCAAAAACAAAGACAAACAATCCTCTTGCGATAGGCCATCCAAATTGTATGTGGGAGTAGTGCCCATAATGTCAGCAACCGAGTCATTCCTTGTTGTCACTATGACTTTACTTCCATTACAACCTCCAAGTAACAAATCTTCCAATTCAATCCATTTATTACGATGTTCATTCCAAACATCATCCAAGACAAGTAGAAATTTCTTATCTTTTAAAAGTTCTCTTAAGCTAGTTTGCCATTGATCAATACCCAAGTTTTCATCAATTGTAACTTTTGCAGATTTAAGGATTTCTTTTATCAACCTTGTAACATTAAAATCCTCAGACACACACACCCACATCCTCAATTGAAAATGGCTAACTACCCGTTCATCATTGTACACCAACTTGGCAAGTGTGGTCTTCCCCAAACCCCCAATCCCAACTATAGGAATTACATTGACATTTCTGCCAGCATTTTCAAATGGGTCCATAAAAAGATATATGATCTCTTCCTTGTCATCATCCCTACCGATGACATTCAGAGGATTAACAAAGGAGTGGGTCATGTCCCTCCTCTGGTGCATATTTATGATCTTCCTATCCTCGAGTCGTTCAGCTAGATTGAATTTATCCTTAAGGGCTGCAATATCATCAACCCTCTTCCTAATATCCTTGATTTTATGCGCCAATTCAAAACAGACTGCAAGTGGATTAGAAGTAGAAAAGAAATGACACACCTTTTTGCTAGTGCTCCCGTATCTCTTCATGACTTCCTTTTGCAGGACTCGGTAGTGAAATTCATCCAGCACATTCTCGGCATCATTAAGAACGTCTTTGAGCTCCCCTAGCCAAATCCTCAGCCTATGGTCGCTTGCTTGCTTCTCCTCAGCATCTAAGAGTACGGCTTTAATGGTGGCCACAGTGAGCTCAAGCTTTTTCAGATCACTTCGAACGCCCCATGCTGAGCTGATCTCTTGGAAAGTACGGGATCCAAGTTGCTCCAGGACCTTCACTGCGATGCCATATGCAAGTTTAGCCATGTCTGGTTGGTTGGTTGGTTGATTAGAGAAAATTGAGAATGGTAAAGTGCTACTGAGAGTGCTAAAGACTGAAGTAGCTTAGCTTGCTTGGGAAGAATGGTAAAGTGAAAAGTGAAAGCCTTGGCGGGAATGGACTTTTAGTTTTGGAGCTTGGGCTGTAGTACTTTACTACTTTTGTTCAAACAATTTTGCCGCCAGCTATTTTGTTTTCAAATTCCATAGCAAGAATCAAATTTTATAAAAATCTCATAATATTTATACAACAAACTTGTTTTGAGATGCGGTAGGTTTAAGTGTAATTCTATTTTATTTTGATTTGGGGTAAAACTAACTCCTCAATCTGTTATGAAAATATTATTAAATTTTGTTGAGTTCATAGTATAACTCTATTTCTTTTAGAAAAAAAAAAAAAAAAAAAAATCTAAGAAACGTAACCAAATTTCAAAACAATTGACCAAAAGGTTTTTTTGTTTTTTGAGATGTTGTGGTTGGATGGATATAATCTTTTTTTTTTTTTTTTTAATTTTAGTTTGACTTGTGGTGGGCTCACACCTCAATTTAGTATGAAAATATTATGAGAATTTGTTTTGATGATATAAAATCTCTTTTTTAAAAAATAGTATTTTTTATTAAAAAAAATGGTTAATAGACAAATGGTAATCATTTTATTAGCTTAATCCTATTTTATTTGAAAGTCAATATTCTTTAAATTAAAGAGGGCAATGGCCCAGAATTTTATTGTTAAATCAAAATCTTCTAATGTTATTAATGGAGACGTTTAAGATTTAAATCACCTCAAGTATCAAATTATATATATAAATTAAAGAGGGTATTTTTGAAAAAATTATATATTTTTATATAAAAGACATTATTAAATGGTATTTCTCTTAAAAAATATATAGATTTTCTAAACATGACTATAATGTGACTATGTGAGACTATTTAAGTTATTGAGTGATTGAAAGAGAGAAAAGAAAAATCAAAATTATAAATTTTCATGTGATTCAACTTAACAGCTTACATCCATAGTGAAAATTCTTGTACAATTAAATCTTTGTTATATAATTTAATACTTCATAATGAATCCAATGTAGAATTTATATAGTAAAGAACCCTAGACTATTTGACTGAAAAAAAAAAAAAAGAAGAACCCTAGACTAACCTTGGGATTAATTTTCTTAATGTACTTGTACTTGGGCGGTTGGGCCTACAACAAGCTTAGGCTTTTGGCCATACTGTCTTTTAACACCAAGAGAGTGATGAAGAAAGAAAGACTTGAGCGTCCACTTACGCAAAAAGTATTTACATATTTTGCATTTTGTCTCAAATTTTTTTAAATAAATAACAAAACTAACTTTTGAGAAAATAAATGTATATTTGTATTTTTGTCACACATTTATCATAAAAGCTACCAAAATGTATATCTTATTCAACAATGAAGCTACTGAAAAGTACAAGATACCAAATAGACAAATGTGTTGAAAGTGATTTATTTTGGTAAGCATTTTAACGACAAATTCTTTTTTGCTTGTTCATTTGAGAATAACTTATTTAGTTTTTTACTAAAATTCTTTTGGTGAGTGTGTGTTAAAGTATACTTATACTTTGAAAAAAAAAAAAAAAAAAGCTTATAAGCTAGTGTCAAACACAGACTAATCGAGATCTTTAGCAACACAAGCCACGTGCATAGCAATAAATTAATTGCTTTTACAATAATCCTTCATTTAATCTATAAATCCAAAGAAGATTTTTTGAAGAGGCTCCTCACGTTTTTTATTATAGGTAGTACATCCCATTGCTGTATAGTGCAAAAACAATAATCAGGTCCAATTGAAGATGCAGCGTGTGTATGTATGTATGTAGCACCCTCCCTCAGGCATGTTCATCCTTGCACTTGCTGCATTGAGTGCAAAACCGATGATTCCTGTGAATACATCAACAAAATACTTTTTAACTGAGCAGCTCTAGGGGCAGTTTGATTTGCTTAACATGAACCTATTTAAGATGTCAAAGAAAGACACCATCCTCGTTCATAGCAACAAACCATAGAAGTCGCATATCCTGCAGTTAAAGAGATCTACAATTTTGTTGTAGCTATGACCATGCAGAAACATTTAACTTGGTGGGAAAGCCATAAAAGAATCTGCTAAGGTTCTTCGAAGTAATTTGGCACTGCATTTTTAAGGTGGATTCCCTCTATATTCCCCGAAAATTTGGGACTAAAGCTTTGTTGTTGTTGTTGTTGTTGATCCTCTTTGCGTTGCATTTTCTAAGAAACTTCAATTTTTTAAATTAAACTCCTTACATGCAGTAAAAACAATGTTATGGTGGCACTAAAAAACAAGACATGATCCTACATTTGATTATCTTTTTTTGCTTTTTTTTTTTTTTTTTTAAAGATAAAAATTCTCATCTAGCCTAATCTAAGTGTGTATATGAAGCTCCCTCTTGAAGACTTGAACCCCGACCTTTACCCCCCACACCCTACAAACACTTATACTTATTGAAAGAAGAGAATGAATTAGGACCTGAAAAGTCGCCACTTTAAAATTTAAATCCTACCAAAGGGCATAACAGACCACCCCAGCGGTCAGACATTTAAAAAAGGATTACTGCTTCACTGAATTAAATTAACAAAACTGCTATAACCAGAGTGAGCAAATTCCAACCAGAAGCTGAGAAGAACAGATTATTACTATAGCACCACAGGTAGAATGAGATTATAACTGGTCCAAATTTGGTCAAGCTTGACCTGATCAACCTAAATCCAACCTGAAATTAAGTATGCTGGCTTCAGGTTGAATTTTTTTTTTTATTGAATAAAAATTCTATTGCCGACAAAGGAAAAGACAACAAAGAAAAAAAAAAAAACACCCCATTCAAACTCAACCACACCTAGGCTGTTTTTCCTTACTAATAACATTAACAAAAAGGGAAGGACCCAGCCCATCAACAAAATAGCTAGGACAGGAGTTTGATAGAGACCACTTTGCCAAGACATGAGCAGCCTCATATGCAATTCCTATACACCCACATAAACTCCAGCTTTTCAAAGCTTACTGAAAGCAATTTGACTTCATCAACAAAGTTAGCAATTCGCCAACGCACTGATATTGAGCTGTTGGTCACTGCTTGAACACAATTCTTTGTATCACCCTCAATTATCACCTTCTTAAAATGCATTTGGCTTGCTAGCTGCACCGCCCATAGAAAAGCATTGGCTTCCGCTTGGACAGGGACCTTGGTATTCACTTTTTTTGATCAAGCGAAAACCAATGTCCCTCTCCAATCTCTAACTACCACTGCTACAAATGAGTGCTCCATCCCAACAGCTGCATCACAATTCATCTTGGGCTGGTTTTTGCCAAATCGATAATCTTGCGCTTGAGGGCGAGACTGTTCTGGTTTTTATACAGCTTCAATGTTCATTGAAAACTTTGACCAAACTTCTGATAAGATCTTCAACTTCAACATAAAACACTCTTCCTTCGTGAAGAACTTGGTTCCTACATTTCCAAATAATCTCTAAGTTTCAACAGTTTAAAACTGTTTGAAATAAGTATTTTCTTTTTTCTTTTTTCTTTTTAAATTTGGATAAAATAGAACTCAATACAAATTTACCATCTCATTTAATAGAATAATATGTAAGGGCAAGGATTTACTACAAACTAAGTTATAGCAACTCTTGCAAAAATGCACACGTGTCAATGCCTCAATTAGACACCTGTCCAAGCTTTTTTTTTTTCCCCCATGTCAAGATTGAATTTTTCACCAAATTTGGTCTATTTGAGGCATTGACACATATGCATATTACAGGAGTTGCTGCAACTTAGTTTGCAGCAAATCCTTGCCCAATATGTAATCCCTGTTAGTTTATGTGGCCCAGAAAAATAAGAGAATGGGCAAGCTGCATACAATGCAGACCATATATGTCAGACAGACAATAAACAAGGAAAATCAGAAAAATATTATTTCTAGAGGGGAGGGGGAAGAAGAAAGAAAAAGGCCGATGAGTCTTTAAAAAGTACAGAAAATATAGTTCCATCAAGCGCCAATGAGAACTATGGGTAAAAATAAAACTCAACAGCAGCAAAGACAAAAGTTGGCCTCTGCTTTTTAGTTATATGCATGATGACTGCTTATGGTATCCAGCTAGCACAATACAAAAGCAACCTTAATGAGATTGAAGAAGAGCCAAAACTGATTTCCTATCAGGCATGCTAGGAAGAGCTCCCTTCACTTGAACACAAAGAGAAGCAGCTGCAGCTGTTTTAGAAAAAAGCAGAGAATTATGATAAGCAATGTTCTAAGGAACATATTTATTGATAAATAGGGAATAATGTTGCAAGTATACCAGAAAATTTTAAGCTTTCATTTCTGGACTTGCCCTCCACAAGAGCCACAACAAATGCTGCAGTAAAAGTATCTCTAGCCCCAGTTGTATCGAGGACCTTTGGGGCTGATATGAGAGGTTGTTTAATTGGCTCTTCACCTTCTACAGATAAGGCAGACCCTTTGGCCCTGAGTTTCACAAGGACTTGCTTAACACCCTGAAAGAATACATTTCTAATAGAAGTCTGATACCATTTAGCAAAAAAAAAAAAAAAGAATACGATGGCACCAATAGCAGATTCACATGTAGTGTACAGTTATCTGACGCTTGTCCAATAAATTCATTCTATTATTGATCCTCTTGAATCTATCAATATCTAAGCACAGTTGAATCATTTTGCTTTATATTTATGAAGAAAGAAGAAAACCCAAAAAGGGTCCAAGTATACCAAATATATATAAGATAGATGGTACATTTAACTAGACAGGAAGAAATCCAAACATGTTATGAAAGAAGAAAATAAACACACACATATGTAAAGTCTCATGCACTACGAAAAGATCCTGTACTCAATTCCTTAGAATGGCTGGAGCGCCTCCTAGGGGCACATTTGCACAACTTGGAAATTCAATGGCCAAAAATATACTTCAATAACCAGATCATATCTGCTAAAAAATAAGGCTATCCAAGAAAAGGAGATTCACCACAACTGAGTAGCCAAAATAGTATGGGACTATATGAATAGACCTGTTCCCAACATTCAAAAAGTAGCTAATTGATGGCTGCTCATCCTCCACTGATCTCCATTGATGTTATGAATGTATTCTTGTGTGTGGTTTCTGTGATCATGTGTGCGAAATAAACGTAAATACCTGGATCTATCAAATTTCTAAAGGATGTCCAAATATGCTGTATTTTTTTTTTCTATTTTATTTATTTAAATGAATTTATTGCTGTAAAAATTGTATTTATAATGGATAAGGCACAAAGCCTTTAGCGATGATGATCATTTTGGATGTACAGAAACTCACCATTTTATGGCATTTCACCACAGCTTGAGTAATCTGTTCAAAGCTTTCAGTTGCCATTCCTGTTAAATGACCAAGTTCACTTTCATTTGGGCTTAAAATATCAATAAAATCTAATAATTCTTGTGGGAACAGTGCATCCATTCCCCCAGCATCCAAGATGACAGGAACACCAGTACTTATTGCAGCCTAAATACAGGAGCTACTATAGGGTGCTGCAAGCAAGCGTTGAGGTTACTTCCCTGTTTCCTTGAAAGTGTGTATGAAAGTCTCTTTCCCCTCCTAGAGTTTCTTTTTATGTTTGGGAGGTCACCCTAGGCAAAATTTTAATGACAAGACAACCTGCGGAGGAGGGGTTTCCTTTTGGCTGATTGGTCCTGTCTTTGTCAATCTGATGGGGAATCTGTTAATCATTTGCTGCTGCATTGTCCTTTTGTACATGATCTGTGGGCATTCATATTTTGTCTAGTTGGGACTAACTGGGTTATGCCTAACTCTGTTGATGCCAAGCTAAAATCTTGGGATGGAGTAAGGGGAGTTCGAAGATATGTAAAATTTTGGAGGGCAGCGCCAGCATGTCTTATGTGGTGTATTTGAAGGGAGCATAATCAATGCACGTTTAAGGGAAAGGAGCTTTCTCTGCCTAATATTAAGTTTCTCTTCTTGAAGACTCTTCGAAGGGGCATCACAGTCTCATACCCCTTCTTTGTACTCCTTAATGGAGTTTTTAGAGTCTTTATGCCTTTGCCATTGATACAAAGGCTTTGAACTTTTCTGTTGTTGCTGTTTTATTCTTCTTTCTGCACTTTTTTCCTTTTTTAAAACTCTGGTATACTACCTGTATACATTCTTTCAATTTTTTTAATGAAGTTTAATTACTTATCCAAAAAGAAATTAAAAATTATATTGTACTCTTCTATAAGAATCTAGAAATCCCAGTGGCAGGGTGTCACTAATGAGTTTTCCCCACCAATTAGCCAGATGGAAGAAGTTGTATTTGTCTAAAAGGGGTCAATTGATGTTAATCAAGAGTACGTTATCTAGTCTTCCTACCTATTTTCTATCTCTATTCACCATTCCTACTTATATGGCTAATAAAATTGAAAAGTTGCAAAGGGATTTTCTATGGGGTGATAGCAAGATTCATCTAGTAGGATGGGATAAAGTTTCTGCGCCTATAGCTAACGGTGGCCTGGGGATAAGAAAACTTACTACTTTCAATAAGGCCTTATTGGGGAAATGGTTGCGGCGGTTTGGGAAGGAAGATGACCGGTTATGGAGGAGGGTGGTAGTTTCAAAATATGGGGAAGAATGGGGGGGATGGACCTCAAAGCTATTTAGGGGAGTTCATGGGTGTGGTTTGTGGAGAGGTATTCGTTTGGGATGAGAGGATTTTAGCAAAAATTGTCAGTTTGTTGTTGGGTTAGGGAATAGAGTGAGATTTTGGCAGGATGGGTGGTATGGGGATCAACATTTCCAATTGGCTTTTCCAAGGCTGTAAGGTATTGCCATTGATAAGGAGGCATCTGTAGAAACTTCTTTGTCAAGGCAAGGGACAGAGGATAGAAGAATTTGAGATGTTTGTTTTATTCGAGAACTTAATGATTGAGAGATGGATGAAGGGCTGCATTTTCTTCGTATATTGGGAGCTAATACTCCACCACTGGATGTTGGAGACCAAATAAGATGGAAGTTGAAACCTAATGGGGAGTTTGATATTCGGTCGTATTATAACAAATTGCGGGTTTCTCCCTCAATTATCTTTCCTTGGAGAGGTATATGGAGAGTAAAGGCACCTAGACGGGTTTCTTTTTTTATTTGGTGTGTAGCTCGGAATAAGATTCTAACGGGTGATAACTTGAAATTGAGGGGTTTGGATTTTGTAGACTGGTGCATTATGTGCCGTCATTGTGGAGAGACGGTAGACCATTTACTTCTTCATTGTGAGATGACTCATCGTTTGTGGAGCTTTGCCTTAATAACTTTTGGTTTGTCTTGGGTTATACTTAGATCGATCCCAGATTTGCTTTTTGGCTGGTGGAATTGGTAGGGGAAGCATTCGTCTCAAATTTGGAACTTAATTCCATTGTGCATCCCATGGTGTATTTGGAAGGAACAAAATTGGCGGACTTTTGAGGATTTGGATAGTTCCGGTGATTAGATGCTTGCTTCTTTTAGTGGGACTCTCTTTGATTGGTCTCGGGCATGGGGACTCACGACTAGTGATTTTCTCCCTTCTTTTCTTAGTTCTCTTTCTCTTTTGTAATTTATATGTTGACTGATTTTCTTTTTTGTTTTCTCTTTGTTTTTTTTCTTCTTGTATTTTCTAGGTTTGCTCTATGTTTTTTCATGCATAGAGTAGCCATTCGTATATATAACATTCTTACTTATCAAAAAAAAAAAAGTTTTCCCCACCAACCATCATTTTTTCTTTTTGAAAATTAAATTGTTACTGCAAGGGAGGGGAGATTTGAACCATGAATGTTTTAAAAACACAAGGAGGTGCCAACCAGTTGAACTACAAGGCTCTTGGCATTCCCACCAACTGTCATTGTCAAGAATATTATCTATTTCTTGTAACTAACTCTCCTATATATGAGGAATATATTGGCTGAGGATTGTATCAGATTTTCAGCTCCTCCCAAGAGATGGATGAAATATCATACAAATGTTTTCGAATTCTCATCTCAAATATTCTTCACAAACATTCAAACAGCAGCAGCAACCAGTGCATGTGTTCCAAACTGCTGCACAGAGCATTTTACAAGACTTATGTAAACCTCCAATGGTCTTTAAGGAACCTTGAGAGTGCCTTCTGTTCTTGCCCTCATTGTAGACTTGTCAAGTAATACTGATTGTACACTTCTGTTCTTGCCTCTGGTTGACGCTCATACATGTTTACTTTGTTTACCCTCTTTGTTACAATCATCATAAGGGCTGAATCATAGGGTGAATGCACCTCTCTAGATCCATTTGCAATGATTAGGCTAATCTCTCTTAGGTAACCAGAAACCTTCCTAAAGCTGCCTGATTTTATCAAAGTTAAGGTTACATGCGATCAGGACAGGTATTGGAGTCACTAAATCAAACCAAGCTGCCACATTAAGCTAAAACCAACCGGCACCAACCCTTCATTTACTGCTTTCTGACTAGTGCCTCCCCCTCTAATTATGTGACACAAGCCAATCCAAACCAGTCTAGGCCATGCCTAACCAAAACAGAACTTAACCAAACACTGGTTCTAACTTATACTAGGTTGCCAGAAGCCTAAGACATCACTTTATTGGTAAGTTACAGATGGACCCATTGAGTTTTCAAACCATAATCAAGGCATTCAAAATCAAAAAACTTGGGGAATCAGAAGCTTCAAATTGATTCGTCAACAGAGGATGCCTTTCAAGGAAAAATTCATGATACTGCATTTTCCCACTCATCTGTCTCATAGATGAGTAAGGCATGAATGATACCAAAGGCCTAAGGATAAACTTAAGGATTAGGATTAAAATCCCCTCGTGGACCCTGGCGGACTGGCATTAAAAATTATAAATTTGCAAATGAGACACTCGAAGGAATTTTTTTTTTTTTTTTTTAATAAGTGACACTTGAAGGAAAATTGTTTAAACATAGCTAATAACCACCAAAAAGCTGGGAAATTTACACTAGCAAATTCCTTTCAAAAAAGATCCACAGAAAACCTCTCTGATGCAGTTCTTCAAATAGAGCAATCCAATTGAGAACGCATTAACTAAAATTATGCCCAATGGTGGAGGCTGCTTTACAACGAACTGAGAGAATTAGGGAATCCCTTTTCTCCCAAAAAAAAAGGCAGAAGAAGAAAAAAGGAAATGTCCCACCAACTTGCTGCCAAAACTTATGATAAACATTCTCACAATTGAATGCATGAAACTCCTGAGTCCTGACTGGATTTAATAACTCCTGACTTTGTACAAGCTCTAGAAACTTAAACAAAACAAATATTTGATTTTAGAAATGAATGTCAAGTTGCATTAAGTGCAGTCCTAGGATGCACGGACAAGGGTACAGGTATGATATGGCGACACAATCAATTTCTGAAAAATTATAACATGATATGGCAAATAGGACATCCTTACGACACGGGCACGACACCCCAAATGAAGTGTCTGTGCATCCTAGGTGCAGTCCATCTCCACACTCACCCCATTCGTTAGTCATCGCATTGGAATTCAACTATTAAACTACCTTTATGTGTCATTCTAAATAATATGTCAAGTTGAAATAGAAAATTCATTAAAGAAAATGGCAATGTGCAGTAGTAAACAGGATAACAAAGAATTAATACAGGACACAAGCATGCAAAAAATAAATGTATAACCTAAACTAGCAATTTCAGTTAATCACATGTAAAGTATATATAACAAGAACCAAGATAAGTCGAACACAAGTGGAGTTAGATAAATACAAGACCAGACAAAAGTTATACATACATCATCCTGTGCCTCTCGAAGTTCACACAACGTTCTTCCTCAATCCATTTTCTCTGCTCTTCAAGTTTCTTTTTGTTAGCACTCGTCACAAATTTGTCCTTGTCTGCACAGAGGTGGTCATCTTGGCTTCTCTCTTTCGCAATTTTTCTCTCATACACTACCTCATGGTATTTCTCTCATTCTTTTATTTTTTCTTTCAATAGCTGAATATATCTTGGCTGCGATAGAAACAAGCATGTTTTAATTATAAACACTATTTAACCAAACCTATGGAAAGACAAACAAAATTAAAAATAGATGCTGCAATTTTCATCAAAATAAATAATTTATTCTAAGCATAAGAACCTGGGAAAGAAAAATCAAGATTGCAATATGCCCATAACTGATGAACCATTTTTCTAACAGAATTCTACATCCATATAGAGCACATTAGCACTTCCATTCCATTGAATATGATGGCTTTCTCTACTACTAAAGTTAATTAATTAACATGTAAATGAAAAGAATTCATCTGAAGTCATGCTCTTTGATACTTCCTTAATTGAAATGTCCTTTTTCCGTTCATTCAACTTGGTTCAACTCACTCTTTCTCACTAGTGCACTAATCGCTCTTCTCTAAACATGACCAAACCATATCAATCAACTCTCTCTCATCTTTTCATCAATATGGGCTACCCTTCTATGTGAATTTTCTCATTTCAAATCCTATCTTTCCATCTATTTCCCATTTATCCATCTTAACATTCTCATTTCCGATACACCTATTTTACAAATATGTTACTTCTTAACAACCCAACATTCAGCACCATAAGAGCAAAGCTGGTTGTATAGCAGTCTTACGAAAATTTTCCCTTTAACTTAGAGTTTTAGAATCACTCTATTACCTTTAAACTATCTTAACATGCTCATTTCAGCTACACCCATTTTACAAATATGTTACTTCTTAACAACCCAACATTCAGTACCATAAGAGCATAGCTGGTTGTATAGCAGTCTTATAAAAATTTCCCTTTCAAACTTAAAGTTCTAGAATCATTCTATAACCTTTAAACATAGAGAAATTGATATCAACGCTACAGAGAAATCATTTCTATATTTATTTATGCAGTAAGTATAAATTACATTCTGGGAAAATTTTCAATAAAAAATCAAACTGTATTTTCATTACCATTCTGTCTTGACGATCTTGAACTCGAGGTTGAATGGCTTTCTGCTTCATGTCATCGTAAACTCCGTCATAATCAAAAACAGTGGGGTCTTCTTCGAGGGCTTTCTTCTGCTGTTCCTCAATGTCCTTGAGAGACTTGTTCTTGCTAGCTTGCCGAGAAATATCGCTCTCCACATCATCATCGTCGTCGTCGTTAAACCCGAAGGCAGGTGGGCGAGGCGGCTTTGATGACTGCTGCTGCTTCTTCTGCTGTGATGGCAGCCTAAGGTTCAACCCATACCCTATCTTGCTCATTGCAATTTCTTTGACGATGTCAAATCTCAGGTATTTGGGATTCGAATAAAGGAATTGGGGGTTTTCAGAAGAGAAGGTGAGAGAGAATTCAAAGCCCTATTTTTCAATTTTCTTTTTTTCACCCACCAATCATTTTTGGAAAAATAATGTGTTTTCTTCTTCTTTTTTTCTCTTAAGTTTTCAATATTTTTATATCATCTTGTAATTTTTTTTTTTTTACAAGGGAATCAAATCTTATCTATGCTTGAAATTAATTAATGTCTTGATTTAATTAAAAGAACTATTATTATAAAAAATGAGATGGGTTCAAGTTATACTTAGTGTAACTCAATAAAAGTTATACCTTTTTTAAACTGTAAATTTCTAATAGATTCAACAGTTAAAAAAAACACTATTATTTATCATTATATCATTAATTACTTACCAAATTAATAACTTCCTCGATATCTTTTTCCTTATTAATTGCTCTCTTTCCTTATTAATTGCTAATTGTTTTTTTTTTCTCTCTCTTTAGTCTCTATTAAGTCTTTTCACTGTAATCTTTTTTTTTTTTTTTCCTTCTCCTCCAATTAACCAAACGTTTCTAATATATCACAAGTGCGTATAAGCACTGGAATGAAACAAGTCCACCTCTTTCCAAGGCCTATAATAGCATTTCTTTGTGCCATTTTCTTCAGATTATATGGATATACTGCACCAACACCATCAGCCCTCAACCACGTCTTCTTCAACTTCGTCACATGCACTTGGAAGTCCTTGGATGCAGTTTTGTCACTGTGGAAAAATTGCACCAGTGAAAATATCATGGACTAGTGAAAACATAGGGAGGTGGCAAGGGCGGAGCCAATAATTTTTGTTTGGGGGGGTCACATATATACAAATATTTTTTTATTTTTTTATTATATACACATTTTTTTTTATTTGATAAGTTATATATATACACACACCAAAAAAAAACTTAGTATTTTCAATCACAATTATGTTTGATAGCAATTTTTCATAAAATAAAATTCATTTTTACCATTTTTATAGTGAAATTCTTAAAAAAGTTTCATTTTTCTTATACAAATTATAAAATTTTATACTAAAGTTAATAAAATTATCTTTCAATTTTCTTTTGAGGAGCGAATAATCTTTCAATTGAACTAATAAAATTTTCAAAAACATAAATGTTTTAAAACTTGGAGGTAGAAGTTAAGCTCCAAACATATTTGAAGCTATCTTGCTCTAACTCTATGTGAAAACTAAAGAGACATTTCATGTGTAGTTTTAGTAACAATATTTTTTTTAATGAGTCAATGACTTGTTAATTGACACATGACGGGTTAAAAAAGATATAGATTCAAACATTTTTGGTGCCAAACTTTATCAAATATTTAACAGATATAAGATCACATTTTACAATAAAAAATAGAATTGTGAAAAATAATGTTATGTCTCTATAACTATTAAACCAATTAATCATTGGACTAAATCAAATATTTAGGGGGACCAACTCTTATTTTTATAGACTAAATTTTGAAAATATTAAAATAATTATATATATATATATATATATTTATTTTTTTTTTTAATTCAAAATTTGGGGGTGGGGGGGGGGGGGGGTGGGGGAAGGGGAGGAGGGCGCATGGCCCCCCACCCTTACACATAGCTACGCCCCGGGAGGAGGTTTTGGATGTGGGAAAAATATTGGGTATTGTGCCAATCTAATAGCATTTTCTATGATTTTTTTTCATAACGATTTACATGTCAAGTTGTTATTAGAATAACATAATGTTATTTTTATTAACAATTTGTAGAATTTATTGTGCCCAAACTAATTGAATCTGAAAATAATATCTCTCTGTCTCTTTGTTATTTAAGTATTAATTATGTTTAATCTCTTTTTTGTTTGCAAGATGATACTTGTGGATGCTTTGTTTGGCTTGACCCTCCTACATGTGCACGTGGTAGAGAATTGGTGTCGTGGTGTAGAGCGAAGATAGATAGCTTAGAGAAGGAGGAGGCAGCAGCCCATGCAAAGGAGAAAAAATATTCTTGAGCAATGTTGTTTTTTACTTTATCTTTTGTTGAGTTGATGTGGATGAATTGCAGGAGAAGGAAAAAAAAAAAAAAGATTACAGTGAAAGGACTTAATAAGGACTAAAGAGAGAGGAAAAAAAACACAATTAGCAATTAATAAAGAAAGAGATAATGAGGATGCTATTAATTTGGTAAGTAATTAATGATATAATGATGAACAATAATGTTTTCTTTTAACCGTTTGATCTTTTAGAAATCTACGAGTTAAAAAATATGTAACTCCTATGGAGTTACACCAGGTGTAACTTGAACCCATCTCTAAAAAAATTATATCATTAACTAAAATTTTATGGCATCAAATACAAAATTGGTTTGTTGTCAAGGGTGAAGAGCAAAAGGAAAGTAATAAGCTTCACTTTGACAAATATTTGCCAATTACAATACTATTCATTTGTATGTTAATGGTTATTATAGTGTTGCATAATTTAAAGATATAAGGAATGAATGTTAAAATTGCATTCTTAAATGGTAAATTCAATAATAATATTTGTATGGAAAACCCAAAGGTGTCATTTGCTTATGGACAAAGAAAATGAGTAAAGATTATTTATATATATATATATATATATATTTTTTTTTTTTGAGAATATATATATATATATATATATATAGAAAGAGTAAGATTACTAAATTACTTTATGAACCAGAGCAACATGCTCCAAAAGTAATGGAAATGGAAAACTTGACAATATATTGATATCAAATGGGTTTAAAATGAATGAATGTGATAAAATGAGATTGAGATTCGATGCAATTGCAATAGCAAAATGCAATTAAGTCCCCTTCCTCTCACAATTTTTTTTTACTTTTTTATTTTTTTCTCAATTTTTTTATTTAATGGTTGAGATTTTGAGTTGTTTTTTGCAACTTTAAATATCAAACATTCATAATAATTGCATCAGGTGCAATATTCTAATCTCAATCCGATAAAATGAGTTTAGAGCTAATGAGTGTGATAAATGAAAATTTTGTCATTACATGACTATAGGGTGATAATATGCTCATTATAAGTGGATTTTTAATTCGGAACCCAAATATTAATATCTACTATGTCAATTAAACTTCATTCATTAAAAAAAAAAAAAACAATTATTCCCCACATTTTCCAAGTAACTAGTTGATTTTTTTTTTTAAAGAAGTAACATGATCACCTGCACGATGCAACTACACTATAGTATCGCTTCAAAATAATTTGTGGGACATCTCCTTTGCAACGTTAATATTGTTGTGAATTGTGATCACAATCAAATAAGGTGAAGAGTCTAGTGAGAGAGTTTAACAATAGAAAAATAACAAATGACCAAAATTGAATACAATTATTTGGAACTTATTTTTTGAATAAATAGTAATACTTATTAGAATATACACAAAAATAGTAATATTAGTGTTTAAAATTGAGTTTATAATATATTATATAACCAGAGTACAACTACAAAAATGTCTAACCTTTGTAATTGTAAACTGGGGTTATAAACAGCGAATACTGAACATGCACAACCAATATAGGATAAACATCCATATTTTTTTTTTTATGCTCAATTTGTTTTAATGGAAAACTTTATGTAAAAATAGTTTTTCGTATTTTCTAGTGTTCGGTAATATTAAAAAAAAAGTAAGTCAAAGGAAAGCTATCTTTAATCAATATAAAAAGTATTGCTTATTTTTAGAAATTGTTTTCCACTAAATTTTTTTGAAAAACAACTCTATCTCATAACAAGTTAAATAAGAGAAGTTAGCAAGTTGTTTTTCAACTCATTTAAAGTTACTACCATATATTAGAGAATGAGATAGTTTTATAAAAAATGATTCTTGAAAAATGACTCATTTTTTAGAAAATATCATTGCTAAAACAAACAAGCATTAGTAAACAATAATACTTATTAAAACAATTATTTGAAACTTAGATATGAAGAAAAGATAAAATAATCAATTATAATATATTGCACATATAATATATGGGGCCTGAAGTGAATTGTCACGAATTTACTTTTAAAATGCCACAAATTCCAAATAATTTATAATATGAAAAAAAAAATCACATTGTTATAAAAAAAAAGAAAAGAAAAAAAAAAGGAAATCATATGACCTATCAAAAAAAAAAAAAATCATTTGAATGACAGAGCATCTCTTAAGACCTATATAATGCCATTTAAAAAACGTTGTACAATTAGAAATTCCATAATCTTCCTTTTATTTAAAAACTTAGGACAACCAGTAATTTGAAGTGTTTGAACTGGTCTCAAACTCAGCAACCAATCTGGCAAGACCATTGAAATTGTAACATTCTCAATCTCTAGGTGTTGTAGTGTTGGCAAGTCCTTGGAGCCATTGGGGCAAAACCGAAAACTTTTGTGAAGTGACAATCTCAATTTTCGGAGAGTCAATTTGAGATTTTGATTCTCTTCTTCTATCAAACTAAGCTCTTCGCAATTATCAATTATCAGGGTGTCTAGGGTGATAGCAATTATAAAGATCAGAGGAATTGGAAAACAGCAAAAGTAAACTAAAAATTTATAACTTAATCTTAATACATCATTTATAACTTTGGTTTTAGTTAGAAGGAGTTTTTGATGGGAATGAAAATTTATAATTCCCAATAAAAATGTCACTCCCTTCAATGTAAATTACACATCATATTTTCTAATTAATTAAGCATGTTAATATACACAGTGCTTATTGCTTACAAAGAAGAATCATAAAACATGATTATAAGAACAGACGATTGCACAATCCAATCCATGGAACTCTCAACTTTATACACAAGAGTGCAGTCAAGTGAGTACACGCATCACTTCTTTATTTATTTACATCTCTTACTTTGAATTACAATGACATATGTGTTTATTTATTTACATCATTAAGTGCAAATTACAATAAAAGAAATATTTATTTATTTACATCACTCAAAAATGAACTAAATAACAGAACTATTTTTTTTTTTATTTACATCATATAAATTGCAATCAAGAAATATTTATGAATTATGGAAGGAACTTGTGACTTTGAATTGAGCAATGTTCAAATTCTATTGGATGTCACTTATGTCGAACTCCTAAAACAAAAGTTGCAATCATCTAGTATATATGAAAATTACGTTGAGAATAATACTAAGAAAAATTATTATACAAAAGAAAAATAAATAAATAAAAATTTAATATAATCAATCAAGATTAGGTCTCAATGCCTTGTTTCCCAAACTTCGAAACACGGTGTTCCATAAACAAGATTTAATTCTTCCATAAATTAAATAGATCAATGTTTCTTCTTTCTGTATTTCTTTTTTCTATTTATTTTTATATTTTTGTGAGGAAAAGGTGTGGGAAAAGAAGATATAAAATAGTATAAAATATTATTTTGGTTGCTAAACTATAAAAAATTCTTTTTTCAACCCTAAACTTTGTAAAGAGTTTTTTTAATAGTTTAGAGACAAAAATAAGGATAAAATTTTTTTTCAATAGTTTAGGGATGAAAAACAAATTTTTAGTAAAGTTTAAGTACATAAATAAAATATTTTCAATAGTTTAGAGACGAAAGATGAACTTTTCAATAATTTATGGATGAAAAATGAATGCCTTAAAGTTTAGGGGTAAAAAAAAAAGTTTTTAGTAAAGTTTAAGGACTAAGAGAATATTTTAGCCTTTGAAATACTACTTAAGTTTTGGAATTTTATTTTCAATTTTCATCCAAAAAGATATTTTTGGTTTCAATTTACTTCAAAACTATTTAGACCAAGAAAAGGGCTAAACATAACTAGCGTTCAGGATTTGTATCCACTATCAACTTATCAACTATCAGTATTCATTGTGCTTATCGCAAAAAACAAAAAAAAAAAAAAAGAAAAAAAAAATCGGTAGTCATTGTTAAACATAAAAACTAAAAACTTAAAAACCATAATAAGAAAAGGGCTAAACATAACTAGCGTTCAGGATTTGTATCCACTATCAACTTATCAACTATCAGTATTCATTGTGCTTATCGAAAAAAAAAAAAAAAAAAAATCAGTAGTCATTGTTAAACATAAAAACTAAAAACTTAAAAACCATAATAAATACTATAGTTAAATAGCACAGAGAAGAACAAAAAGACAGATATGCCCTTACCTCATCTCTCTTTTTCTAGGAAGTACTCGCTGACGCCATCTTCTTTTCTAATGTGAACCTGGTCCCTTCGGTGGTACAAAGAACAAAAAGATAGATGGAAAAGAATAAACCATGTTAAGAATAGAACAATACTTTTACTAACACAAGAAAGAAGAACAAGAATGATTGAAACAAGCCACCTCTCTATCAGTTTGGAGCTCTCCCTCGTAGGAGCCTCTTTCTCTCGCTACAGCACGAGTACTCTCTCCCCTCACGGGATCCACCTGGGTCTTGGTAACCCAAACTCACAAAATCTCTTCACAATCATGGATCAAGAAGTCTTAGACGGCATCCAACATCTCAAACTCACCAAGGATGAAGAAGAAGACATCGCCATCTCAGCAATAACCAGATCGGACCTGCTCGAAGAGTGTGCGTTAAGTTTATTTGGTAGACTACTTGCTGAACGGCACCAGAACCTACGAGCCTTGAAAAGCACGCTCCGGTCAGCCTGGAAAATGGGTTCTGATCTACGAATCGTGGAAGTTGGGAAGAACATCCTTCAGTTCAAGTTTAACTCATTGTACCAAATGGAGTGGGTCGAGCGGAATGGCCCTTGGAATTTCGATAACAACCTCTTGCTTCTTACCAGATGGAGAAAAGGGCTGTCTGTGGCCACCATTTCCTTCACCCACTCTCCATTTTGGGTCCAAGTTTGGGGTCTTCCCTTTGATTGCATGTCAGAGGAAGTGGGAAGAGAACTAGGTAGCAAATTGGGTAAATACATTGAGTCAGACAAGCGATCCTGGTTTTCGGAGCAAGCAAAGTTTATTAGAATTCGTGTGGATCTGCCCATTGATAAACCGCTGCGAAGGGGTGGTAACATAGTCAACGCAGAGGGTGAAAAATTTTGGGTTTCTTTCAAATATGAAAGATTACCCAATTTTTGCTTCCACTGTGGTCATCTTGGACATGATGAGAAACACTGTCAGGCGCCACCAATGGACTCAGGCAACACAAAGCAATATGGAGATTGGCTACGGGCAAACGGTTCTGCTAAACTCAGCTCGGAAAAACCGAAGGTGGCCTTCAGCGGCAGAACCGAAGGAAGAAAGGAAGATAGTTCAGATGGTAGGCACAATTTAGCCCAGGCGGCCTCCAACTCTATGGACATGGAGTCGGAACAAGCTGAGCTTCCAACCACTCCGAGAAGCTTCACGATGCCCAATTCAGTGCCAGGAAACTCTGCCACGTCAAATCACATTACCGCAGACAAGCAGCTGAACAACGGGAAAGTAAGTCCCTCGAACCCTACGCCTCAATCTTTGAAATCTCAATTTGAATTTCCAAATTATTTTGAAACGGGAAAGGAAATTGGAGATGTCTCCTCCAATGTGGGCCTTCTTAAACCCTCCCCACCCGAAGCCCAAGAAGTTTCAAGTCCCTTAAAACCCCCCAAAGAGGCCCATTATACTAGTAAATCATCAAGCACCCCCCGAGGCCCAAGTAAAGGGAATTGGAAGAAAACAGCCAGAGCCCAAAGGCAGCAAGCCTCAAACCCCAACACCGGTGCACAAAACCTTAGTGGGCTCTCAGGTTCTAAAAGACCATGCAAGCTGGTTTTATCAGACGAAGATGAAGAAAAGTCTCACAAGAAAATCCGTGACACATCTCCCTCAAATCCAAATAGCGCTCAAACTGGATCGGCGGGGGCTGCAAAGCAGCACCGCCGGGAGCCATGAATTCACTATGTTGGAACTGCCGGGGAATTGGGAACCCCCGGACAGTTTTCGCGCTCCGTGATTACGTGAAGCGCTGGAATCCCAAGCTTGTCTTCATTCTGGAGACTAAGCTAAGAAATAAGCGTATGGAGAAGGTGAAGTACAAACTGGGCTTCTCAAATGGCCTGATCGTTCCTAGTAGAGGCCGAAGTGGTGGCCTGGCTCTTTTGTGGTCTAGTGATATAAATCTTGAAATCAAAAGCTACTCTAATTTCCATATTGATGCCATTATCACTGAACCGCAAAATGGCTTTACTTGGAGGTACACTGGATTCTATGGGCGACCTGAAACTCACCTCAGGGAAGAATCTTGGAAACTCATGTCCTTTCTTAATAGTCAATATTGTTTACCTTGGTTTTGTTGCGGTGACTTTAACGAAATTCTCTCTATGAATGAAAAAGCCGGTGGTGCCCCGCGATCCCAATGCCAAATGGAGGGCTTCCGTCAGGTGGTAAATACTTGTTGCTTTCAGGATTTGGGATATTGTGGGCCAGACTTCACTTGGAGTAACATGCAGGAAGGCAATCAAAGAATTTCCCTCCGTCTTGACAGGGCTTTTGCCACGTCAGAGTGGTTGGAATTTTTCAGGAACCCGAAAGTCCATCATATTGCTGAATCAACCTCTGACCACTGTATCCTTGCAATTTCTGATTCTATCCCACAAACTCACAGAGGAAAACGCAGATTCCATTTTGAGGCAATGTGGGCCAAAAGAGATGATTGTCGAGAAATAATTGATTCGGCCTGGAACTCAGGCTCTCTTTCCGCCACCCCGGAGGAAATTTCATCTAATCTTCAAAAATGTGCTATGGCTTTAACCAGCTGGAACCAAAGAGTGGTGGGCAACATTTCAAAGAAAATTCAGGAGAAAAGGAAACTCCTCAATGCCCTCACTTCTAATGATCAACAAGGAAACTTGGGGGCTGAGATCAATCAACTCAGGAAGGAAATTAATGATCTCCTTGACAGTGAAGAAACCATGTGGCATCAACGCAGCAAAGTGCACTGGTACAGAGAAGGAGACAAAAACACCAAATTCTTCCATGCTCGGGCGTCTGACAGAAAGAAAAAGAACACTATCCTGGGTCTTTGGAATGATGATGGCCAGTGGTGTGAGGATAAAGCTGATATTGCAGCCACTGCTGTGGCTTATTTTGAGAAAATCTACACCACAACTAACCCTACCAAAATAAATGATGTCATTGGCTCTATCCCTAGACGCGTGACAGATGACATGAATTCTGAGCTCACCAAGACCTTCACAAGAGAGGAGGTTCTCAAAGCTCTACAGCAAATTCACCCGACAAAAGCCCCTGGACCTGACGGTATGTCTGCTGTCTTTTTCCATAATTACTGGGATATTGTAGGCACTAATATTACAAATATGGTTCTGAATGTGCTAAATTCAAATGCTCCCATGACAGAGATTAATAAAACTAATATTTCCCTCATCCCAAAAACCAACCACCCCACAAGAATGACTGAATTCCGCCCTATTAGCCTATGTAATGTGACTTATAAACTCATATCAAAAGTCTTGGCTAATAGGCTCAAAACGGTTATGCCGAGCATCATCTCTGAAAACCAAAGTGCCTTCACTGCTGAACGTTTAATTTCTGACAATGTCCTAGTAGCTTATGAGTTCATGCACTATCTAAAAAATAAAAAGGGAGGAAAAGAAAGCTTTATGTCAATTAAGCTAGATATGAGTAAAGCCTTTGACCGAGTTGAATGGAATTTTATTAAGGGGATAATGATGAAGTTGGGTTTCAATAATAAGCTGATTGATCTTGTTATGCATTGTGTCTCTTCTGTTTCTTACTCAGTGATCATAAATGGTGAAACTTTTGGCCATATCACCCCAACCCGTGGCATCCGGCAGGGTGACCCCCTCTCCCCGTATCTATTCCTTCTTTGTGCAGAAGGTTTATCAGCCCTTATTAATGAAGCAGCCCGAAATCAGCAAATCTCAGGGGTCTCCATATGCAGGGGCTGCCCTATAATCACCCATCTCTTCTTCGCCGACGACAGCCTACTCTTTTGCAAAGCAAATGTGCAAGAATGTCAAAAACTTGTCAGCATTCTCCAATGCTATGAGGCAGCTTCTGGTCAAAAAATTAATGCAGACAAGTCCTCGGTGTTTTTCAGCCCGAATACTCCTCAAGATACAAAAGAGAGCATACTGAGATTACTTGGGCCAATGCAAGACTCGAGGCATAACAAGTACTTGGGGCTTCCCTCCATCATTGGGAAATCAAAAACCCAAGTTTTTGCTGAAATCAAGGAACGCGTTGCAAAAAAGCTGGCTGGTTGGAAAGGTAAACTCCTTTCTATTGGTGGAAGGGAGATTCTCATCAAGGCAGTCGCACAAGCAGTCCCAACCTATACCATGAGCTGTTTTCAGCTCCCTAAGTCTCTTTGTACTGATTTGGAAAGTATGATGCGCAACTTTTAGTGGGGGCAGAAAGATAAAGAGCACAAAATTACTTGGGTCAGCTGGAAGAAACTGTGCAAGTCAAAACTTCACGGTGGGATGGGTTTCCGGGACTTACAAGCCTTTAATCTAGCCATGTTAGCCAAACAAGGTTGGCGAATCCTAACCAACCCCGACTCCTTGGTGGCTCGAGTTTACAAAGCTAGGTACTTCCCATATGATGATATTCTCAACTCCAAAAAAGGCTGCAGCCCATCCTATGCTTGGAGTAGTATCCACAATAGTCTTAAGGTGATCCGAAAAGGAACTAGATGGAGAGTGGGAAATGGTTGTAAAATCCATATATGGGAAGATAAGTGGCTTCCAACGCCAACAACGTTCAAAGTAATCTCCCCACCTTTCGACTTTGGAAACTTCCCAATGGTATCATCTCTTATTGATGAGGACACTAAATGGTGGAAAGTTGATATTATCCACTCACTCTTCCTACCCTTCGAAGCCAGCACGATTTTGTCAATCCCATTGAGCTACAATCTTCCCGAAGACAGTCTAATCTGGACTGGTAATAAACATGGGACCTTCACAGTTAAAAGTGCCTACCACATTGCCTTAAGCATGGTGATACCTCCAGACGAAGGTGAATGCTCCTCAAACAGCTCTAAATCTCTGATTTGGAAGAGAATTTGGCACCAAAAAGTCCCCCCAAAGCTCAAAGTCTTTGCTTGGAGATTATGTGTTAATGGCCTCCCCACCATGGAAAACTTAAGTCATAGAGGCATAGCGTGTTCTTGCTTCTGCCCCATCTGTGACAAAGAATTAGAGACTCTGGCCCATGCTATTTTTCACTGTGATCATGCCAAGCTAACGTGGGCTCTTTGGTCTGGCTGCCCTATAGACCTCTCACGCCCAATCCATGATCCTATTGATATTGTTCTTGACATCATCAAAAGGGGCACTTTGCAGGACATGGAGATTTTCTTTGCTACTGCCTGGTCTATTTGGTGGAACCGAAACCAAGTAGTGCATGAGGACTCGGGTTCTCCCCCAAGCCGATGTTGGGAATTGGCCAACAGAACTCTCACTGATTTTAAGGAGGCTTGTTCTCACCCCCCACTGCCCCATTCCCCTCCTGCCCTTAATTGGAAAGCTCCTCCCCCTGGTTTCTTCAAAATAAATGTTGATGGTGCCGCCCCTAATGATGGTACCAACGCTTGCATTGGGGTGATTGTCCGTGACTGCCATGGCCTTTCTATTGCAGCTTCTAGTGAAGTTCTTCAGTCCTCCTACTCGGCAGAAATTTCTGAAGCATTTGCTCTTCTACATGGTGTGTTACTTGCTTTGGAGCTGAAAATTTCCCATGTGATCTTTGAGTCCGATGCCCTTTCTATTATTCAAGCTCTTAACTGTGGTGAAGCTGTTGGTGAGATCGGTCTCATCCTCCAAGACATTAGAAGCTGTTCAGCCTCATTTAGCTGGTGTACTTTCCAGCACCTGAAAAGGGAAGGCAACAGAGTCGCTCATGAACTTGCAAAAGCTGCTAGACTATCAGGTTTTTCTCAATTTTGGAAGGGAGTCAATCCCAGCTGTGTAGAACACTTAATCTTAGATGATATCTGACTGGTTTTCAGCTTCTGTATTTTCTTGTCACTGTTGTATTCCAATTTCAGCTAGTTGAATGAAAGCTTATCTGTTTCCCATCAAAAAAAAAAAAAAGAAGAACAAGAAGACAGATCTACCCTTACCTCTTCTTCTAATGATGACGATGAACTTCCAATATCCTCGTCAAGTTCAATCTGTGGTACATTTATGTTCATCGTGGTAAAAGAATAAGTGCGATTAGTGGTAAAAGATAGGAGAACAAACATTTGTCACTACATGGAATCAAAAGCTGCCAAGCTTTTCAAAAATGGTTTTCTATATTATATATACACACTCTAGTCCTTTTGCACGTAACTTTTTGTGCCATTTGTAGTTCTTATTATTGTGGCTTATATCAGCTGGTCTCCATGTGAATTGTGAATGTCCTGTTTTATTTTATGTCATTCCAAATGGTGCAGGGTGGGAGGCGTCAATCTTGTTGGCTTATCAGAAGATACCTCATGAGCATCCACAACCGGATTCTAAATCCTATCTTATTTTACCACCTCAAAAAGTCACTTTATCAATTATACAATACAATTTTACAATTCTCCAACATCCCAACTTTTATATCTCAATCCTACTCATTAAAATAATATTTTTACATAATAAAATAATATATCTCACCATTACCATTATCCAATACAACACATTATTTATTCATTATTTGTTCCTTCTCTCTCTTTCCTGCTGTCCAAGATCCACAATCAACACCACCGTTGCACACCACCACCACCACCGGCAACCCATAAACTACCGTCCACAAAAAAAAAAAAAAAAAAAAAAAAAAAAAACCCAGAGAAAAGACCTGAGCCACGCCACTGCACCTCCTGCCCTCCAACCATCAACACAACCACCACCACCACCACCCTATCCGCCTATCAATACCGCAAAAAAAAAAAAAAAAAAAAAAAAGCCCTGAGCCACACCACTGCACCTCCTGCCCTCCAACCATCAGCACAACCACCACCACCACCACCACCCTATTTGCCTATCAACACCGCAAAAAAAAAAAAAAAAAAAACCCAGAGAAAAGACCTGAGCCACGCCACTGCACCTCCTGCCCTCCAACCATCAACACAACTACCACCACCACCCTATCCGCCTATCAACACCGCAAAAAAAAAAAAAAAAAAAAAAAAAAAAAAAAAAAAAAAACCCAGAGAAAAGACCAGACCCACCACCGCCGAAGCTTGAAGGAAGCGGATTTGCCACTGGGAAGCTTCGCCGAAGCTCGAAGGAAGCGGAGACCCACCCTCGAAAGAAGAGGAGACCCACCACCGATCTAAAAACCCATCGCCGATCTAGAGACTAGTGACGGAGCTACTCTTGGACCTGGGGGGGCAGTGCCCCCCCCCCCAGATTTTCAAAAAAAAAATTTAGCATATATATAATATTATTTTTAACAATTTGTTCCAATAAAATTCAACTTTGCCCATTAACAATATTATTGATATTTTTAAATGCTATAAAAAAATTAGCCCAACAACAAAAATTAAGCCCAAACAACCCAAAAAAAAAAAAAATCAAAGCCAGTTCTAATTAGATATCTACCTAGTTTAGGAGTAGAAAACATCCAACTTACCACACACATATAATAAAAGGAAAAAAAGAAGGGAATTTCGAAGCCATTCAACCAAAAAAAAAAGAAAAAAAGGAAAACCTAACTTACGGCTGAACACATTGAGGAATTCGGCAGCCAACCAGCGGCAGAAGAACTGAAGAAGCAAAGCCAGTGGCAGTGGCAATCGAGGATGCTGGGGCTTGGAGCTTGGGACTGGGACGGAGAGACCTGAGAGTTTGAGACTCAAATACAGAACATACTAGATAGAAAGAGGTAAAAGAAAGGTAAAAATCTGATCCAAGATTTGTTTTTAGCATTCTTTTATAAATGAAAAAGTTACATCTGACAAGTGACAATCACAACACCACCCGCAACAATAAACACTTATTGCATTTGATGTTTTGTATTTTTTTTTTTTTTAGTTTTGTCTTTAGCAACATTGAATACCGAATAGGCTGTGATGTTTGATATATATATATTTTTTTTGTTTTGTCTTTAGTGTTTTGTCTATTAGTTAGTGACCTTTAAAACATTAAAGTTGGATAAATAATTAAAGAGAGTATTTGTAACTTTGAAATTTATTAATTAGTTGTCGGATGTTTGTGTGCATAGTATTTGTTTATTGTGTGTAATGATGGTAGATTATTGACCATATAATAACATAATAATTTCAAATTATATTTTATTTGTAGATTATGAAAAAATCAACTACCATATTTGATTTTTTCGAAAGAAAAGTTTCAAATGATTTAGAAGTTAATACTAGTGGTGCAACATTGCTAATCACTAATGTTGAGAAAAATCCTGACGTTCCAATTGAGGAAAATCTTGACGTCCCAATTGTTTATACTCTTGCCCCCCCTAACTCCAAGTCCTGGCTCCGTCCCTGCTAGAGACCCACCACCAATTTAGAACCTCACCGCCGATTTAGAGAGTTGCCGGAGAGAGTGAAGATGCTAAGAAGAATTGGAGAGCAAGAAGAAGAACAGAGAGCAGAAAGAAAGAGAGAGAAGCAAGACAGAAAAATGAAAGAGGAAAAATGAAAGAAGAAAGAGAAGGGCCGGTTAAATTAAAATAAAGGGAGGAAGCATTAAAAAAATATTTTTTTTATACTACCTTGCTACAGTACCATCTTACATTTGAGATGGTACTGTAGCAAAATCTCAAAAATTTTTTTGGCATATAGGATTTAGCCTTCCCATTGCTGATACGTTTTGGGGCTTAAATGCCAAATGTTCTTAACATTTGGCATTTACAACCCCAAATGTGGATGCTCTTAGAGGCCTCAGAAGCTGGTATGATGGTATCAAAAAAAACTTCTTACTTTATTTAGGGTGGGTAAACTTGGTCCATTCATCCTTCATGATGTCCTTGATACAAATACTGTGTCTTGAGTTGTTAGTCACTTTTTTTTTTTTTTTCTTTTTTTGGTGTAACATTACAATTGTATAAGCTAGTCTTTTTTTTCCTCCTTTTTCTCTCCTACTTTCTTGTGTTGATGTCTCAAATTTACTCAAGTTGTATTACAAAGCTAACAGATGCTTGCATGCGTTGGTGAGTTCTTGTCACATTCTTAATGAAAAATCTGGCTTCCAATGCTAATGATGCTCCATTTTGGACGCACTAGATGATAACAATCTTTTTTATTTATTTTTTTTTTTATGGGATTATAGCAATCTTTGCGATTTTTATTCCAACATTGATTATGCAAATATATATATAAATATATATATATATATATATATATATATTAAATGGATGGCTCTAAAAATTCCATTAAACGTTCTATTTGGTTGGGTGTAAAAGGGAGAGGATGAAAAATGTAGAAAAATGAGAGGTTTTCTTTTTTTGATGTGGTGGAAAAGATAAAAGAGGAGGAAAAGTAGGGGAGAAAATGTTTAAATAAATAGAATTTACAATTTTGTCTATTTTTTACAATCTTTTCTTTCATCTTTTGATGTAATAAGAGTATAACAATAGAGTTTTATTTGAGCATGGTCACTAATTAATCTAGTGAGTAGCAAGTAATTGTTGCGAGAAAAATTCAAAGCTGAATCTAATTCAAAAAATGATTAAAATTCAAGAGAGGAGATCAAAATTCATTGGTCCCTTTGCATGTATAAATAATGTAGAGCAAAGTTGACCAACATGAGGTATCATCGAAAAAAATTGGAGGAATTATTCAACAAGACTGTTTGCAAATAATTGGTAAAATCATTCATATTGAGGTGCTTTTTTTTTTTTTTTTTTTTTTTTTTTTTTTTTTGAGCATTATTTAGTTGTTAACAAATGCAATGATCGTTTTGGTTCTAGTGTCCTCAAATTTGGAAAAATGTTGTTCTTTTTTAAGTTTTGTGCCTTCTTTTATTTTATGTGACACTTTTTTTTGGGGGGGCGGGGGTGGGGGGAGAGGGAGAGAGATTGCATTACTTGCATTCACATATTTATTTAAAAATGGTTGTGATTAAGTTACAACCTCTAAATATTAACCATAACCAAATTATTATTATTTTAATTGGACACTAGCTCTTGGGTAGTTAAATTCTAATTCTTAGAAGTTCGATCCCAAATTTTAATAGGATATTAGAGAATTCCATTATATAATTGGCTGTTTCATGTTATCCCCTCAAACTATTTTCCAATAATTTTTGTGGGATTGCATTTATGTTCTTCAATTTTGATATGGACAATATTAGAGTGAATTTCAACAATATAAAATTCAATAATTAACATGATAGTAGTGGAGATTAAAGTAATTCTTGGTGAGAAATCAAAGTTTTCTGATTCCTTCGGCATAAGAAGGATTTGAAAAATGATACTCATTATTCCAAACATGATAACCAGTAGCCTATAATAATTGGTGTGTCATTTTTCTCTAAACGTATTCTTAATATATTATTTATAATTTTGGTTTAAGTTAGAAGAAGCTTTTGATGGAAATGAAAATTTATAATTCCAAATACTAATGCCAAACCTTTCAATACAAATTACGGTCCATATTTTCTAATTAATTAAGCATGTTAATATACACTGCGCTTACCGATTACGAAAAAGAATCATAAAACATGAATATAAGAATATATGCTTGCACATACCAATCCATGGATCTCTCAACTTTATACACAAGAATGTACTCAAACCAATCTATAGATCTCTCAACTTTACACATAAGAATGTACTCAAGGGAGTATACACATCACTTCTTTAATTATTTATATCTCTTACATGGAATTACAATGACATATATGTTTATTTATTTACATCATTTAGTGCTATATTTATTTAATTACATCACTTGAAAGCAAATTAAATAACATAAGTATTTATTTATTTACATCTTCTAATCCAAATTGCAATGAAGGAATGCTTACGAATTATGGAAGGAATTTGTGACTTTGAATTGAGCAATGTTCAGATTCTATTGGATGTGACCAATATTGAACTCCTGAAATGTAATTTGTAATTATATAGTATATAAGAAACTTACCATGAGAATAATACTATGAAAAGAGATAATATAATAGAAAAATAAATAATTAAAAATTTAATATATTCATTAAAGATTATGGGTGCCAATGCCTTGCTGGCCAAACTTTGAAACACAATGTTCCATAAGCAAGATTTAATTCCTTCATAAATTAAATAGATCAATGTTTCTTCTATTTTTCTCTTTTTCATTTGTTTTTATATATTTGTGAGAAAAGGGTGTGGGAAAAATAAAGATTTAAAAAGCCAATTGAATTTTGGAATATTATTTTCAATTTTCATCCAAAAAATATTTCTTGTTTTAATTTACTGTAAAACTATTTGTACAAAAAGGACTTTTGTTATTTATTTAACGAAATTAAACATAACCAGCATTCAAGAGATCAGTACCCATTGATAAGCATAAAAACTAAAATATAAAAACCATAATAAATAATTAAATAGTACAAAGAACAAAAAGATAGATGGAAAAGAGTAAATCACGTTAAGAACAGAACAATTTTATTAACAAAAGAAAGAAGAAAAAGAAGACAAATCTACCCTTACCTCTTCTTCTGATGATGACGATGAACTTCAAATATCCTCGTCGAGTTCAATCTCTGGTACATGAGCAATCTTGTGCGAATCTTCTTCTCTGCATTTTCTACTCAAATCAGGACAACCTCTAATCTTCAATTTTCTTAGTGCAATGAGAGCTTCCATCCCCTCCGGGAGAGATGACAACTTAGGGCAGTCGTTAATCCAAAGTGTGTGAAGTGATTTCACACGTGGCAGCCACTCCGGCAAAGCCTTCAAATTTTCACATTCTCCAATCAATAGCTGCTGTAAGGTATTTGCAGATCCTTGGAGCCATTGGGGCAAAACCTCCAGCTTAGGTAAACCTTCAATTATCAATTTCTGGAGGTTCAACTTGAGATCTTGATTGTCTTCTCTCTCCATCTCCATCAAACTAAGCTCTTTACAATCACCAATTCCCAGAAACTCTAAGGCAGTTAGGTGTTTGATACTGAGTGATAAAGAGGTCAAACTTGGACATTTGAAAACAAGCAATGTTCGAAGATAGGTGAGGCGCCCCTCCATCCCTTCAAACAGACATTTTAGATTCTCACATTCATCTATCCGCAATAATCGAAGAGAATCCAAGCAACCTACTGCCTTCTCCGATAAGCAGGTATGCTTTGTTGTAACCCATAAAAACCTGAGGCTGATTATGTCCCTTATACCTTTGGGCAACCGTTCAAGATTGCTGCAACCACAAAGCAGTAAAGTTTGCAAACTGTGCAGCTTGCAAATGGAATCTGGAAGTTGCTTGATTCTGTGATTATCTGTTAGGTCGAGATATCTCAAATGTTTCAAACTTCCGATAGAATCTGGCAACACCTCAAAGGATGAATCCCTCAGATCAAGCACCCGCAAGTACTTAAATCTTGAGATGCATGCTTCAAGTAAGGACATAGGTTGCTCTGTTTGGAAAATAATAGTCTGAACTTTGCTCAACTTCTCTAATTGTGTTGTAACTTCTTGCCCATTCTCCAAAATTGACAGATGACAAACTTTTGCAGCAAGGGTAGACTTCTTGGTCACTACCGAACACTCTCCGTTGGCAATTGAGAGTGCAAGATCATGGACCAGATCATGCATTTTAAAGGTATAAATGGACAGAAATTCATGTTGATCAACATCTTGAAAGAAAGTTCTCGACAACAGCTCTTTGATATACGAGTCACCAACATCTTCCAACTCTTGACTTTCATTGGCAGGGGATTGAAGAATTCCATGTGCCAACCAAAATTGAATCAATTGAAGATTATTGAATTCAAAATCCTTTGGAAAAACAGAACAATATGCAAAACATTGCTTCAAGTGAAATGGCAATTGATTGTAACTGAGCTTCAGTGCAGTTAAGATGTCACCTTCCTCTTGTTTTAAATTCCATATCTCATTATCTCTAATAAATTTCCACTCATGTTCATCAACTTTTGAATAAAGTAGGCCAGCTAAAGTACTCACTGCCAATGGAACCCCTTTACATTTTTTGACAATTTCTCTTCCAATATTTAAGAGGTTTGGATATTGATTTTCTTGTCCTACCTGAAATGCCAATTTCACAAACAAAGACATACAGTCCTCTTCGGGTAGACCTTTTAGATTGTATGTGGTAGCAGTGCCCATAATAGTAGCAACAGAGCTATTCCGTGTTGTCACTAAGATTTTACTTCCTTCACAACCACAAAGCAACAAAGTTTCCAATTCAATCCATTTTTTACGATCTTCATTCCAAACATCATCTAAGACAAGAAGAAATTTCTTGTCTTTTATAAGTTCTCTTAAGCGACTTTGCAACCAATCTAGACTCAAAGTCTCATCAATTTTACCAAGTGCAGATTTAATGATTTCTTTTATCAACCGTGTAACATTAAAATCCTCAGACACACATACCCACATTCTCAATTGAAAATGACTACCTACCCTTTCATCGTTATAAACCAACTTGGCAAGTGTGGTCTTCCCCAAACCTCCAATCCCAACTATGGGAATTACACTGACATTTCTGTCAGCATCTTGCTGCATCAAAAGATTTATAATCTGTTTTTTGTCATCATCCCTACCGATGACATTCTGGTAAGGAATAAAGGAGTGGGTCATGTCCCTCCTGTGCATTGTTGTCTTCCTATCTTCAAGTTGTGCATCAAGATTGAATTCAGCCTTAAGAGCTGAAATTTCATCTACCCTCTCCCTAATATGCTTAATTTTGTGTGCCATTTCAAAATGAAATACAAGTGGATTTGAATCAGAAAAGAAATATCGCACCTTTTTGCAAGTGCTCCTGCATCTCTTCATTACTTCCTTCTGCAGAACTCGGTATTGAAATTCATCCAGCACATTCTCCGCTTCCTTAAGAACATCTTTGAGCTCCCTTAGCCAAGTCCTTAGCCTTTCGTTACTTGCTTGCTTCTCCTCAGCATCAATCAGTACGGCTTTAATGGCTAAGACTTTGCGCCCAATCTTTTTCAGATCACCTTTGAAGCCCCATGCCAAGCTGATCTCTTGGAAAGTACGGGATCCAAGCTGCTCCAGGGCCTTCCCTGCGACGCCATAGACAATTTCAGCCATGTTCTCTTGGTGATGGAATGGAAAGGAATTTGATAGTTAAGTCAATCAATGCCTTTTAATTCTTAACAGCTGTTTTTATTACAGAGCAATTCCGAGAGGGCAGATATGATGCCAAAATCATACGAAGGTGAATTTATTGCACCAAGATCATGACTTGGCACATGATTCTTTCGTAGGCCGTTGGCAAAGCATTGAATAGGAATTACTTAATCATGGAGACGAAGTATATCCTTTAATTTATTGGTGTAAAATCTTTCTCCTTTAGGTGATGGAAGCTCAATACATACTCTAGTTGATAATAGATAGGACTGTGTGCATGAAGTGTAATTTAGATAGTTTGGTGGAATCTCATTATTTGCTTGAAAGAAAAAGGAGGGCTGGAAGCCGTGACATACTATACAAAGCATGATTCCTTTCTTACCAATATTGGCACCAAAATTCCATATGCTCTTGGTTAATTACATGGAATTTTAAAAATGAAATATGAACTATTCTATAACAGTTGATTTTATAAAGAATGGCCGGTACAGGGGGCATTCTTTGAGTCTATAAAGGATGTTGGCTAAAGAGATTCCCTCTTAGTTTGGGTATTACTTTGATAGTATAGTTGCAGAACTCTGGATTACAATTGGCTTGGAATCGAGATTACAACAAGATACAATTAAAATTGGATTGCCTGTTCTCAGTTCAATGTATTACATCAGAGAACAATTCCCCCACTTCTAACAAATTTAATCATGATTGCAGGTACCTACTGACAATCTCAGTTGAGCATGTGTCTAGACTCTCGAGAGGCAAATAGATGTCTAGACAGACTATAGTTGACCAAGGGAGCAACCAAAAACAGAGGGAAATACGTTATGACACATTCTTTAAAGTCTTAATAGCTGTTTTTATAACCAGAAATCCTATATCCCGGGATTCTGAATTAGACAGCCCTTGGGGCCTTATATGGTTCTGTGGCAATATGATCCACAGAGTTCGGATATAATTGCAAATAAGTTATGGCAAAATTGTACGTAGGTGGATTTATTGCACCAAGGATCATGACTTGGCTTGGCACATGATTCTTTCTTAGACCACTGGCAAAGCATAGAATAGGAATGACTTAAGCATTGAGACAGTATATATCTTTTAACTTTGTTTGGGTGAGATCTTTTCCTTTATGTGTAAGTAAATTAACTATTCGATACATACTCCAGTTGATAATAGATTTAGTGGAATCTCATAAATATGAACTATTCAAGAAGAATCAATTGTAAAATGCAAGTTTAAAAGGAAATGCAGGGGGCATTCTTTGAGTTTGATAAAGGATGTTGGCTAACGATATTCCATCTTGAATTGAATATCTGTATCACTGGTACTATGGATTACAATTGGCTTGGAATTGGGATTAGAATCGGATTCCCAGCTAGCAATTCAATGGATTACATCAGAGAACAATTCATAACCTCCACTTCTAATAAATTTAATCAATGATTGCAGGTATCTACTTACACAAACAAGGACCTCAGTTGAGCACGTGTTTTTAGAGGGACAAACAGATATGCAGACAAACTAACTAACAGAGGGAGCAACCAAATGCGGAGGGAAATACTACATGACACATGTGACATATGCCACATTTTTATTACTTCTTTCTTTTGGGACCAAATACGGATGATGCAAATGCATACAGCATTCCCCTAACTTTTTGTGTATATATTTGTTGGTTGTAACTTATTTTGGTACATAACTGATAACACTACGATTGTACTTTGCTAAGTTAATATAGTCCACTCCGTTTGCATGCCAAAAACAAGTTGTGTCCACTATTGGACCATGTATATCAAACACTAAAGTGCTTTGCAACTACAGGTATAGGCTTACCTCAAATAGTTTTTCAACTGGACATTTCGTTAGTTTTTCATTGAGATAGAATAATGTGGTATTGAATTTTAAACTACACCAAATGTTTAGTTAATGGGTGATTTGGCAGTTTCTCATTAAAATAAAATTAGATATCTAGTTAAAAAACTATTGGAGGTAAGCTAGACCTGTAGCTATGTACCATTTTCAGCTATATGTGGACCACTTTAAAAATAAAGTTAAAAAATTGAAAAAAAAAAAAAGTTAAAAGAGTTCAAGATGTAATTTACTTTGGGATCAAAATTTTGAGTCATTCTTCCATCTGGAAGCCTTGAACAATTGCCTAAGTGAATTAATACTAGAGTTGGCCTTAACAGTAGTAGGTAACTTAGATAAGTCTATAAAGAGATGAAAACCGGATGAACTCAAATAAGTATCACATGTCTAACATTTTTTTTTTTTTTTTTTTAAATAGAGAGAACTAGAAGATTCAAATGGGAGGGGATTCCTTACTGTCAATTAAAGTGAAGGATTATTACAAAAACAATTAATTTATTGAATCTAGCTTGTATTGCAAGGGCCTCAATTGAATCTGAAAGCAAAAGGAGAGAAAATCATCAAATTTACCAAAGCAAACCTAGAGAAAATCATCATCAAACAACTTGGTGTTTCCAACGTTTTGGGTTCAAAAATAAATAAATAAATAAATGAGTATTTAAAAAGAAAATGTCAACTTATCAAATAAAGTAAAAAATATTTATCAGTAGTTTTTAGTTAGCTTAACTAGTAAAATCTCTTATCATCGAATAAACTCTTTTTAGTGCCTTGACCAACTGAGAAAAATAAATCATCATTTAACGAATGCCATACGCTAAAATTCTATCGTATCTATGAAAAAAAAAATGTATCTTATCAATTTATTTTCCTTGTTTTTTCTTTTCTCTTCCTTTCCCTAGCTACAAAATGAGCTTGCTCCAATAAGACAACTTCCATTAAGGGGCTTGGAGCAGAGTCTACAACGAAACAACCAACTACTCTATCTATTCTTCCTTTCCCTGGCTATTTTAGCTTATTTCTCTCCTTTCAATAAAGGATATCTTATCGATTTCTTTTTTCTTTTCTTCTTTTTTTGGCTAGTAATGTTAACGTTACTAGTGGAGTGAAAAATGAGCAAAAATATAATTACAAAGAAATTTCTCTAGTAGAGAATGATTAATCATCAATCTTCTACTCTATTGCAATTGATAGTGTGTTTCGAACTGTACAAACAAAAAATTGCATCTCACTACACTAGTGAAAGACTATTTTTATAGAGAAAGTCAAGAGACACAATAAAATCTATCAACATTTTTACAACATCCTTGTTTTGAGCTCTAGTGAGTCCCCGGATAATCTTCTTCTTTTTTTTCTTTTTTTTTTTTAACATTTTATTTTAACCTATGGTGGATTGACACCTCACTTCTTGAAAACATGTTGTAGGATTTTGTTGTGGCTGTAAAACTCATGTCTACATCCACATGCTTCTTAACCATCACTCTAAAAGGACATTCACAACCATCACTCTTATATAACACAAGTGGACAGCTACATTTACAAATTGGGGCGGGGAATCATCAAGGGTTGGGCATGGTTGCAAATTATTCTAGTTAGTAGCAAGTAGTCGATATGAGAACAAAATTCAAAGCTGAATCCAATTTACAAAATCATTGAAATTCAAAAGAAAGATATTCAAAACCCGTAACCAATGCATTGGTTGCTCTCCTTGTATAATTTACAGTGTAGTTGATCAATATGAGACATCACTGAAAAAATTGAAGGCATTATTCAACTAGATTCTTTAGAAGGAACAAAATTGGATCACGAAATGAGAGCATCACCCAATTTGAAATTCTCTCATTTATTTTCTTTAATGAATTCTTTGTACTCTCTCTTCATTTTCACCCAACACAGTGCATAATCAGACTAGAAACAGTTAGTGGCAGCCGAGAACCACTAACCAAGCAAATAGGGACTAGATTCATGCAAAAGACATTCATAAAGAGTTGACACAAGATGATAATTTCCCCAATTCCCTCTCCATAAATTGAAAAAGAAAGCTTTCCAAAGTCAAAATCACTCAACCACTAAAACACAAGAAATAGAACTACTTTTGTGCTGTGTATCAATATCATAACATCTCACACCAATATGCAAAATTTTGCCAAATGAAACACCTCCATGCAATGACAAAAATTGGTTAACACAATCAGTTTATCAGTCATAGTCCCACGAAAGAAAAAGAAGAAAAGAAGGGATATGTTGAATTTCAAGTATTTAGTTGGACCGATCAAATAAGAACACTTAGCCTCCGTTTGGGAAGCGTGTTTTGCCCGTTTCCCAGTGGAAGCATTTTTTCCTAGCGGAAGCGTTTTTTCCCTGTGGGTCCTGTGCACTATTCATAAGACCCACAAGTACCATATTCAGCAACTTTTTCTTTAAAACTGAGTCCCACGGCACAATTTACACATTTAAAAATTATTTTCTTACAGTGTTTTCAGTTTTCAACAATAAGCGGTATCTGAACAGATTCTTACTTAGAGCATTCACACCAGTGTATGTAAAATCATGTAAAATAGAAAAAGAAGCTGTTTTTACACATTTTGGCTCAAAATTATACTACATCAGTTCTTCTAAAAATGTCTAAAATCGTGTATATCTATACACGAGCTACAGTAACCGTGTAAATTTACATAGTTACTGTAGCTCGTGTATAGATTAGTTTATTAATTTTTTTCGCTCATTTTTTTTCTCTCTCTTCTCCGAGCTCAACAACCTCACCACTTCTCATCTTCTTCTTTTTCCTCAGATACACACAAACACACTCACACACAAACACATCCACACATAGCTCCGATCAACACAGATTCACTTGCTCAAAAAAAAAAAAAAAAAAACACGAGATACACAAACACACCCACACAGACAAACAACAAAGATACTGATCGGAGCTTGACTGGAACGATCGGAGCTCGTTGATGGAGTGGAGCGTAGATCGGAGATGTGGCGTTTGGTGGAGCGGAGTGGAGCGTAGATCGGAGATGTGGCGTTGGTGGATCGGAGCGGAGATCGGAGATGTGGCGTTTGGTGGATCAGAGTGGAGATCGGAGTGGAGCGTAGATCGGAGCGGAGATCGGAGAATTGGTGTTTGGTGGATCGGAGTGGATCGGATTAGAGCGGAGAGGAGTGGAGATATGGCGTTTGGTGGATCGGAGCGGATCAGATCGGATCGGAGTGGAGCGGAGAGGAGATATGGCATTTTGTGATTTGGGAGGAAGGCCAGAGGGATGGAGAGAGGGAGAGAGAGAGACAGTGAGAGAGTGAGAAATCAGAAAATGGGTTTAGAGAGAGAGAGAGGGCGCGTATTTAAGAGAGTTGGTTGGTGAGAAATAATAAAAAAATAGAGTATAATGTATATTTTATTGGAATAACTTGTAAAATAAATGAATTGATGTAGGTGTTTTGTAAAAGTGGATGTGTAAAATAGAAAAAGTAGGTTTTTAGTATAAAAATAGATGTGTAAAATACACATGCTGATGTGAATGCTCTTAGAAAAACATAACCGGATAGCAAGAATTAAAGAGTCTGAGAGGGCAAAACAAAAATAAAAATCCAAGAAAACACATGCAGTGGGACAAATGAAAGGACAATATATAACCAACCTTAGCATTTCCTTATTTTTTAAAAACTGCACACATGGTGTACCCTTAATTCCAGCTGCTTCTGCTATTTCTGGATCTTCCTCAATATCAATTTCAACAAAATGTACATTTTGATCAAATTTGTCTATCACCTGCCACCAGAAGTTAAGTAGAAGTGTGACATATTCTTCATAAGTCATTCTGACGTAGGACAACCACAAAAACAATAGAATAAAAGATAAAACCCTAAGAGTCAGCACCTAGGGTTGCTTGGAGTCAGCACCAAGCAAACTGGAGTCGGCACCAGTAAAACAAAACACACGTTTTTTTAATAATCATCAAAACTGAATTACAATAATCCCAAAAAGTGTTTAAATAGCTAACATAAAGAAACCCTAAAGAAACCCTAATTATTAAATATTTGGGCTTGCTGAAACTCAAGCCCAATGACTAATAGGCCCTAGCCATAAGGCCACAGGTTGGGCCATCTTCTTTCTCCTATACGTGCGTGTAATTGGGGGCTTGTATCTTGTGTCCGCACCAACTCCCCCCGGGTGAGAAGAACTCGACCCCGTCGAGTGGAAATCTGAAGAGCTCTGATAATACTCCAACAAGTCAGGGTCCAGTCGCTGTAGCTCATCTCGAGTAATCCAAGTGCAGTCAGAATCTGGTCGCCCTCGCCACCGAACTAGGAAACGGTGAACTCCTCCATCCCTGGTAGAAACAATCTGTTCATCTAAAATAGCATCAATAGATTCTTTATGTGCATAAGGTAGATGTAAGGGTAAAGGGGTGGGAACAGGGGCATCAATAGGATTAGGCAAAGACTCATCAAAAGGGGAATCAGGAATAGCTGTGGGACTGTTATAAGCAACCAGATCCTCAATATTAAAGGAGGAGCTAATACCATAATCAGGAGGAAGATCAATTACATAAGCATTTGGGCCCATTCGTTTCAATACCTTGAATGGTCCAGCACTACGAGCCTGCAATTTTTTAACGGTCCCAGAGGGAAACCGTTCAGGTCGAATCCGAATCATGACATAATCCCCTACCTGAAACTCTGCATGACGCCGATGAATGTCAGCATGAATTTTATATTGAGAATTACTTGCTTGAATTTTTTTTGCGAATCTCATTATGCAAATCATGAATATGTCGTGCAAATGCCTCAGCAGACTCAGACACCCTAACATGTGGGGACATGGGCAAAAGATCTAAGGGCTTCCTAGGTGTATATCCATGCACAACCTCAAAAGGACTAGCGCCTATAGACCTATTGACAGAGCTATTATATGCAAGTTGGGCCACAGGAAGAATTGAATCCCAATTTCTATTAGCTTCACCCACTAGACACCGAAGGAGATTGCCTAGACTACGATTAACCACCTCAGTTTGACCATCAGTTTGAGGATGAAATGCTGTGGAAAATTTTAATTTAGTGCCTACTAAATGCCACAAGGTCTTCCAAAAATAACTCATGAAGCGAACATCCCTATCAGACACTATGGTTTTGGGAAGACCATACAGTTTGACAATCTCATCAAAGTAGAGCTTTGCGATTTTAGAAGCATCAGAAGTCTTTGAACAGGGTAGGAAATGAGCCATCTTAGAGAAACGATCAACAACTACTAGGATTGAATCATGCTTCCTAAAGGTGCGGGGCAAACCTAACACAAAATCCATACTCACATCCTGCCATGGACGGTCCGGCACAGGTAGAGGCGTGTACAGGCCAGTGTTTTGCTTGCGATGTTTGGCCAGTTGACAGGTACGACACTGACCAACTATCTTGGCAACGCCCCTCTTAAGACCAGGCCAATAGAATTGACGTTCCACTTCCTCAATTGTTTTGTCTCGGCCAAAGTGACCTGCAAGGCCTCCTGCATGTATCTCCCAAACTAGGAAATCTCGTACTGAAGACCGAGGGATACATAATTGGTTGGCTTTGAACAAGTAACCATCTCGAAGGGTATAATCATCCAGGACTGGTCGTGGGGCATTACTTAGGCTAATGTAGAGTTCCCCAAAATCTGGGCATGACTCATATTCATCCTTAAGTCGCTCAAACCCAGTAACCTTAACACTCATGACAGATAGCAAAGACACCCTTCGACTTAGTGCATCAGCGGCCTTATTCTCAATTCCTGCCCTATGTTTCACCACAAAGTAATAGCGTTGCAGAAACTCAACCCAACTACCATGCCTAAAATTCAGCTTCTTTTGAGAATGAAGATAGCGCAAAGCCTCATGATCAGAGTAGATAATAAACTCTCGAGACAATAGGTAATGGCGCCAATGCCAAAGAGCTCGAATAATGGCATAAAACTCTTTGTCATATGTGGAGTACTTTTGCTTAGCGTCATTCAATTTCTCACTGAAATAAGCAATTGGGTGGCGCTCCTGACTAAGTACTCCTCCTATACCAATACCTGAGGCATCACATTCCACTTCAAAAGGCTTGGTAAAATCAGGGAGACGCATGACAGGTGCCTCAGTCATCCTTTTCTTTACATCATGGAAAGCCTTAGTGGCAGCTTTAGTCCAAACAAACTCTCCTTGCTTCATGCAGTCAGTGATGGGGGACATGATGGTACTAAACCCCTTGATGAATCGGCGGTAAAAGGAAGCAAGCCCATGAAAACTTCGAATTTCATGGATATTCTTGGGCTCGGGCCACTCCACAATTGCTTGAACCTTTTGGGGGTCAGCAGAAACTCCCTCAGAGGATACTATGAAACCTAAGAAGACGACTTTATCGGTGAAGAAAGAGCACTTCTTGAGGTTGCCATATAAACTCTCCTTCCTAAGGGTAGTACAAACTTGAGTCAGGTGGTCTAAATGTTGCTCCCTAGACTTACTATAGATAAGGATGTCATCAAAGTACACAACCAAGAATTTTCCCATAAAAGGCTTGAGCACTTGAGTCATCACTCTCATAAAGGTACTAGGAGCATTGGACAATCCAAAAGGCATGACCATCCACTCATATAAACCATCCTTCGTCTTGAAGGCAGTCTTCCACTCATCACCAGAACGAACCCTAATTTGATGATAGCCGCTTTTCAAGTCTATCTTAGAGAAGATCGTTGCTCCAGCCATCATATCCAACATGTCATCCAATCGAGGGATAGGAAAACGATACTTCACAGTGATCTTGTTGATGGCACGGCTATCAACACACATCCTCCAAGTTCCATCTTTCTTTGGGGTTAAGAGTGCAGGGACTGCACAAGGACTCATGCTTTCACGAACAAAACCCTTCCTAAGTAGTTCTTCTACTTGCCTTTGTAACTCGGCATGTTCTGCAGGGCTCATCCTATAGTGAGGTAAATTAGGTAGGGTCGCTCCGGGCACAAAATCTATGGCGTGTTGTATGTCACGCATGGGTGGTAAATGATTGGGGAGTTCCTCAGGGAAAACATCCTTAAATTCCTGGAGTACTAATTTCACTTCCTCAGGTTGCTCATCACAGGCCTCTCCATGAACTTCCCTAGCAACTAAGACAAATACAATGGATTCTTGAACCGCTACCCTTTCAAATGCCTTAGGGCTTATAATGTTCAGGTCTTTCGCCTTTGGTGCTTCTTTCTTCTTGCTCATGTCGATTGGCTTAGGTTTTAAAGGATTGAGCACAATCTTCTTACCTTCAAACATAAATGAGCAAGAATTGGATCGCCCATAGAGGGTGACATCCAAATCATAAAGCCAAGGTCTACCTAAGATAATATGCCCTACATCCATGGGAATTACATCACACCATATTTCAGCCTTGTAGGTAAGGAATTGAAGTGGGACAACACATCTTTCTTTGATGGCTATAGAGGAAGCATCCACCCAAGAAACTCTATATGGGTCAGGGTGAGGGGTCAATTTCAAGCCTAGGCGGGAGACAACGTTAGAGGACACCGCATTAATGCAACTCCCACTATCGATAATAACTTTGCAAGTTTTGTCTCCACACTTAGTGTAAGTTTGGAAGATGGCACTTCTTCGCCAATCACCAGTGTCTCTCTGCTCCGTCAAAGCGCACCTTACCACATTCACTCTAGGGACCCCAAAGTCCTTGAAGTCATCAACTTGGGGAGAAATGGCTCTAATGCATGCAAGGTAGCTAGGATCATCTTCCCATTCTGCCTCCACATCTTGGGTTCCTTCCCCATTTGGATCATACACTAGCTCCTCAACATCTTCCACCTTTCCATCACCCTCTTGAATGACAAGGGCCCTAGAAGGACACCTAGCTGCAATGTGTCCAACCCCATTGCATTTGAAGCATTGGAGGCGAGAGCCTAATTTTGAAGGCTCATTGACCACACTTTTTCCTTTGTCCTCTTTTTCTATTGAGGTACCATTGGGATTGACCTTAGGGAGTAAGGCAAGTCTAGGTCTACTACCAAAAGGTTGAGGGATGGTGGGAACACTCCGGGGCTCAGAACGTCGCCAAAAGATGGATTTGGATGCTAACTCACAATTCCTAGCAAGTTCATACGCTTCTCCTAAGGTAGTGACTCCTCGGGTGATAATCTCTCCTAGGAGGCTAGCATTTAAACCTTTCTTGAACCTATTGAGTGTAACAACCTCTTCCTCAACTATTTGAATTCGTCTCTTGAACTCCTTGAACTTCTCTATATATTCAGCTACAGGAGTGTTGCCTTGCCTTAGGCGATCCCATTCCTCAAGAAGGGAGCTCCTATAAGTCGAAGGAAGATAATTCTTCGAGAGTGCATTCTTCATCTCAAGCCAATCAGTAATGGGGGGCTCACGTCGTCGCCTAAGGGTTTCCTCCAAGTCTTCCCAAAAAAGGCCAGCTCTACCAACTAACTTCATCCTAGCATACCTCACTTTCTTGTTTTCAGCCCAATGGTAATAGTCAAAGAATTTCTCCATTTGACGCAACCAATCAGTGAAAATCCATGGGTCTAGGCAGCCATCAAAGGTGGGCGCATCTAACTTGTCCTTAAACATCCTATCATCAAAATCCCTAGGGCCATTGTGATTATAGTGATCAGGTTCAAAGTTGGGAGCCCTATTAAAGTAACCGAAGTTATGTTGCCTAAGCATATTATCTCCTTCATGGTTAATGGTCTCCCGTTGAGATGCCTCAATTTGTCCAACCCTATCCATTAAATTTTGGACATTCTTTGCTAGTTCAGCTATGGTTTGCTCTAAGGAGGTCCTAGACTCGGAAGTGGATTGATGTTCAGAGTTTGACATAATGCGACCACTACGTAGATGCATGCACACTATATATATGAATGCAATTGAGATTCACAAAAACCAAGTAACCAATTCTCAATATAAAATTAAGGGTAAGCAATAGTGCATGTAGGGATTGGATCAATGAATCACAGGAACAAATTGCAGTCAAGTAGTGACAGTATTCACAATATTGAAAGATAGCCCAAATAAATGTCAATTTCCAATAAGCTCCACAATTAATAAAGAGAATTAGATATTTCAAAGAATTGGTTTTTTTTCTTGAATGGGTATTGAAAGAAAGCACAAAAATAGCGAACTTAAGCACAAAATGGGCAGGCCAGTAGGATATGGTGGGACATGCACATAAAAAATATAAAGATAATATTTTTCAACGAGACAAAATTGAATCCACCAAAAAGAGAGTAAGAATTGTACCCTTGCTCAGTGGCCAACTGACTGCACTTGATAGTCACGTGCTTGGCTCCTCAAATGACCAGGTCTTATGTGGACCAATGTACCTGTGCATGAACAATTAAAAAGCCCCAATACATGCAGTGGGCTATCCTAGTAAAAAAAAAAAAAAAAATGTTTTTTTTTTTTTTGTTTTTTTTGTTTTTTTTTTTTTGTCTCTTTCTTTTTTTTTGTCTTTTTTTTTTTTTTTTTGCAAAAATAATAAACGACACTGAAAGACAGACACGGACTAAAAGCTTGAACTAAAGCTACAGACTAAAAAGTGGACTATGGACTGAAAGTTGAAATTAAAAAGGCACACACGGACTGAAGGCTCAAACTGAAAAAGAAAAAAAAAAACTTCTCTGCGATGAGGAGTTTCTGCCGGTGAAGGGGACTGACGTTTGGTGGCGGCGCGAAGGAGATGCAGACAGCGGCGGGTGGCTGCTGGTCTCAGATCTCGGCAGTGGCAGCAGCTCGTCAGTCTCAGCAACGGTAGCGGATCTTCGGCCTCAGCAGCGGTGGGTCAACAACGGGTTTCGGCGGCTAGGTCTTGCGGTGGTGATGGTGTTGGCAGCAGGTGGCTGATTGGTCGGCGGCAGGTGAATGATCTGTGGGTTTCGGTGACCGGTGGGCTTGCGATGGGTGTGTCCTTTTTTTTTTTTTTTTTTTTTTTTTTTTTTTTTTTCTGGGTTGTGGGTGTGGGTTTTGTGATCAGAGGCGGGCACGGATGGTGGTCACCGGCTTGGGAGGTGTCACGGGCTTTTCTGTTGGCTTGGGGATGAAAAACTCGTGTGGGGCTGCGGGATATACGCGGATTGCAGGGGCTGGTTTGGGCTTGTTGAAGATTTCATGAGGCAAATACTTGAAAGGTAATGTCATTCTTGGCTGGTTTGCTCTTTTGATGGTTTGGCTTTCAAATGGTTGTCTACGGTGGTGTTGAATGGACCGGCAGTCTGCTCTGATACCAAATATGACGTAGGACAACCACAAAAACAATAGAATAAAAGATAAAACCCTAAGAGTCAGCACCTAGGGTTGCTTGGAGTCAGCACCAAGCAAACTGGAGTCGGCACCAGTAAAACAAAACACACGTTTTTTTAATAATCATCAAAACTGAATTACAATAATCCCAAAAAGTGTTTAAATAGCTAACATAAAGAAACCCTAAAGAAACCCTAATTATTAAATATTTGGGCTTGCTGAAACTCAAGCCCAATGACTAATAGGCCCTAGCCATAAGGCCACAGGTTGGGCCATCTTCTTTCTCCTATACGTGCGTGTAATTGGGGGCTTGTATCTTGTGTCCGCACCACATTCAATAATATAAAGCATGAATCATTAATCGTGAAACATAAAGTTTCCATCATGCATGAGAAGCATTGCTTGTTTATTCTCTTCACACAACACTGGTAACTTCTTCCTAGTAATACCCTATATCTGGTCTTGAGTTGACTTGGCTATACCACATTCAATGAAAATTTATCAGAATATGTGAATCACTTACAAGATGCAACTTCCACTCACAATCCACACAGTTAAGTATGGACCAATTGCAATAGTGGTAAGGTTCCAAGTGATACGTTGGCCATTAAGGATATTGGTACAGTAGTTCACCATGTTCTGATTTAAGAAATTTTTAGAGATGTCATCTTATTCATTAAGGATTATAAAATGGCTTGTTTTTCTGGAGGAAAATATGTGGCATTCAATGCAGAAAGTCAAGATGTCATATTTACATGTACTTGTGACTTCATCTTCCATCTATAAAGCCAAAACTCAATACATGATGAAACCTATTATACTAATGCTCCTGCCTGTGGCTCATGCTTTTACTTATTAAACTAACACCCACCACAGCTCTATAATTAATATTTTTCTGTCTTTGGCTACCCAAATCAATATCAGAAATGACCAAATTTCATTCCAAAAGCACTGCAACAAACACACACACACACACATATCTGTTCTTAGGTCATGGCAAAATAATATATTCAACAAAGAACCAAGAGTAACATGGAACTTTGCTTTCAGTTACACTGGTTGTTTGATAATCTTGGGTGGCATGCGACAATGAAAAGCTCTATTAAAATATATATTGTTATCCACAATATAGACCCCAGTCAAACTTGCGTTCTGGAACTATATATTAACAAAAACTTCAGTTCAAAAAGACAAAAATATGTTTCTTTTTTCTGAAAACAAAACCAACAGTCGGTATAACAATCCTTGATCAATTGGCATCTCCTCCTTGATTAAAAAGGGGATGGAGGATGAGATCACAAGTTCAGTCCCAAGCAAATGCATGAATTGTGTATTTACCTATCCTGAAGACAAAGAGATAATTAAGGAGAAAGAATATTGTTTTGCTAAGATTACATGCTTTAGTACTAAACTTTCTGGTTCTGATTTCACAACTTCAAGAGAAATTCATTGTGCTACAATATTAGGATTTTAAGTGCACACTCCTTCCTCCTTTTGGTTTATGGTTAGGTTCAAGTTACACTAGTGTAACTCTTGTCAATATTACACCACTTTCAAACTTTGCATTGGATTAGTTTTTTGACAAATCCATCATTCAATTACATTTTCTCTTTTCACACTTCATGCATTCAAATCAAAGTGACCAGAGATCAAAACTATATCATGTATAAAATGTTTGAAGTTCAAAGTTCTTTGTACTCTAAATAATTATACATATAACATGAGTTTTTGGATTGGATAATAAATAACACCCATTTGACAAATTTGACATGTTAAAAACAAAGAGAATGTGTAATCCAACATTAGAATTTTCAAAATATGAACTCAATGCAAAGTTATTAAGAGGTATAATAATAAGAAAGAATTACACTAGGTGTAACTTGATCCCAACATGTGTGTGTATTAATTTTCACAATTAATTAATTTTTTTTTAATTCCTATAAATATTCATACTCAACCATAAATGTGTTTTTGTTTTTGGGATGAATGACTATGGCCCTAAGGAAGGGATCTATTATATATATATATATATATATATATATTAATTTTCACAACTTAAATTTTGTTTTTTAATTCCTATAAAATATTCAAACTCAATCATAAAATTCTTTTTTTTTTTTTTTTGGGGGATGAATGACTTTGGCCCTAAGGAAGTAATATTCAAATCAGTGACTTTCGCTTTATGAGATGCAGTTCCCAACTGAATGTGCTACCCCCTAGAGTCAACCATGCTAGAAGAAAAAATAACATAGATATATTTTGCAACCTTTCTTTCATGTTGTGCAAGCTTTAAGTGAAAGGCACATTATTTTTCCATGTCTGTCACTTCTCCTGAGGCACTTTATCTGACTGTTTTATGAGAAACAAGCCTCAGAGAGTCACTAGGATCATAATTTAATTTGTATTATGCCCAACATATGAAACATGCAGATTCTCTTTAAATTACCATCTCCTCTTTTATTAACAGATTTTTACTTGCAACATGCTGCATACACGTCAAGATTTTATACAACATAATGAATTCTTTTACCAAAATTTCACATGGCTAGAATGGATTCCTATCATGTGTATCATAACTGAGATATCATTAACCATGACAAATTAGCTTAAGCTAGCATTGATATTGAACTATAATGCAAAGGCAGAACAAGTTTCAAACTATGTACCTTACCAAGAATTGGCTTCAAAGTTCAGCATGGACTGCAGGTTGGTGCAGCATATAGTACACATATAAGCCTTGGACTTTCATGGGACAATTTTCTTAATGCATACTGAAGAAAGAGAGGGAAAACATGTAAGCACTGAGCCAAGTTATTCAGAAAAACCAAAAATGGGAAAGCTTTGTTGACATGAGATTTCAGGTAACATAAAAGTTCACATTAAAGTGAGCATTTTGGGAATAACTTGTACCTCGCCCTTATGCTTTGTAAGTGTAATGTCAAAGCCTGCTTGAACATCCCTATCAGTAAGTTCCTTCTTAACCTCTTCAGTTTGAGGCTGTCAAAAGAAAATTCATGAGGACAAGTTTTATAACACTCTGTTATATGCTCAAAATATAATGCGACGACACACTTTAATAGAGTTTGTAGGATTAATTTGCTCGAAATTTATCATCATCCCTGGTCAACACTTAAGAACCTTTTAACCAAAATTACTCGATTCATTCTAAACTTCCTAGGAGCCAATGACATCTAGTCTAATCGCACTTCCTCATCCAACAAGAATGGGATGAAAGATGAGGGATTAGGTCATGGGTTCAAAATAGGTATATGTTTGATGTGGTAAGTGCATAGATTTTTTAGTTTTTTATTTTTTATTTTTAATTTTGGAAGTCAATTGGATTTTATTTTAGATCTTCATAGTTAATTAGGTTACTAGCATTTTATTTAATTCCTAGAGTCAAGGGCATTTTTGTGATTCAATAATTGGGATTTTCCAAGTCAATTAGAATTACTATTTGGACAAAATTTAGCTATAAAATTGGTTGTAACTTAAAGCAACAACCTTACTCAATATTATTAAAATTACAACATATTTCGAAAATCTAACCGTTGGATTGTATGTTCTTTACGCTATTAATACACATTTCAAATTTTATGCTAATCGGATATTTTTTACTATAGTATTTATAAGATTATATTTTATGCATAATTTTAAATTACAAAAACTTGCAATTTACACAATTTATTGTTGACATAGCTACTGATCTTTAATTTTATAAAAATTTTACAAGCATGGAGGATATAAGAAAAAAAATGTAATCTAATGGTGGATTTGTCAAATTTCACCTCCAATAAAAAGATATTGAGAAAGATTGTAACCTAAGGCTACAATCAATTTTGTAGCTAAATTTTGTCCTTAATGTTTTCCTAAGTCAGTTAAAATTAAGGTTTAGTCCTACAAGTCTATATAAACACAATATTGTGTACTTGCCAATTAAAATATAATAAGAGATAAACCCTTCCATGGATTACTCTAGTATGGGACTAACCCCCAATTTAACCAAAAGGATCTGAAATCTTGCTCTGTAAATAAGTAAACATTTTCCTTTCTTTTTGGATAAGCCATTAGTAATTGGAAGAGAGACCCAACCACCATCTTGACTATAGATGCATAATACCCTACCATGTATTGTACAAGGTTTATTGGTTAATACATGATCAAAAAGATAGTTGGTCCAGTCTATTGCTCTTCCTTGTGCCAATTTCTCATTACAGTGATGGTTAAGAGGCACAACCTTTGTAGCTTCATAGAATGCATAGTGATTGGCAACTTTGTACGTGAGACTGCAACTTCTAAACCATGGCAATTTCTACTCATGCTAATAGTTTAGCACTCTTTGTAATTAATATGGGTATGGATCCAAAAGCACAAGGAGATTTTACTCATTGGTCCATTTAGGCGGTCTGCAGACTTCTTTTGCTCTCCATGGCTTCACTGGCCGTAATAAAGTCTCTGGGTTTGCAGTGATATCTTGGTATGTTTACTATACAACCATTAACTAAAATACGCCTATGGTTAAGTTAACCAATTGACCAGCTTTAAGAAAGAAAATTCATTGACTTGACCTCTAGGTTAACCAATATTTGTCCCAACAAATGCCTAGTATAAGGATTAATCTAACAAAAACTATGTGCACCAAATTCTCTTAACACAAAATAATTAATTGCACATCCTATGTTCAGCTTTGTCTGTGTATTTTAGCAATCAAAATTCCCTTCTCTACCGGAACACCTTTTTTTTTTTTGATTAGTTCTCTACCAGAGTCATGTTAACAACAGTTTTCCAATGCACACATGTTAAGGTAATCTTATCTCTAGAGTCTACAGACAAGTAGAACAGATGAATTTGAACTTCATCAAATACCTGGTGAAACTCAGTAAGGAGATCTTTGCTCACAAGATATCTCTCAACTGATAAAGCAGCAACACATCCAGATCCAGCAGCAGTTACAGCTTGCCTCCATTCATGGTCCTATTAAAATAACAAGAATTTGAATTACAAGATTGTCCACTATGATAATGATTCACAAACATATGGTAATATGAGATCACAAGATGAGATTGGACTTATACAGCCAAATAACAATGTGATTGAACTTGATAAGCAGATGTGCTTACGGCTTAGCTATAAATTTCAATTATTTCTGTTGTTTAGAAATATTATTAAAGAGGTTTTTCTTGCCATTGTGAAGATTCACAGCTTCCAATACAAATGTAACAGAAGGCTAAAACCTAATTCCTTGCACTATCTCTTTCCTCCTTAAATGGGACATGCCAAGAAACTGATTAGATGACAAAGATCGTAAAATGCATCACTTCCATTCATACAAGATTTTCCCCAAGTAGTTCTCAGAATTTTCTTGAATGTATCCCAATTCTTCATAAATCCAACAAGCAATAATTAATAGACTCAAGCTTTGTCATTACATATATAATCAATACAATTTCTGAACCAATAAGATGACCACTAGTTGAACTGTTGCAACATTTGGACCAGAGTCTTGGGTAAGGTATCTAGGAGAGACAATAAATCTTGACAGGTCCAGGACCAACTGAAAACTGAAGAAATAAAAAAGCTAACTCTGGAGAGGATTACCTGTACATCTCCAACAGCAAATAAACCTTCAACTGAAGTTTTTGCAGTACCTTCTTCAACTAATACATACCCAGATCTGTCGGGCTCAACTTGGCCATCCAACAAATGGCTATTCGGTGAATGACCTATACCATAAAATAACCCATTTGCCTCAAGCACAGATTCCTCCCCAGTATCAACTTTTCGTAGTAAAATCCCAGACATCTGGCCTTTTGTATTGCTAACAATATCCATGGTCTCTGTATCGAAGTGCACGATGATATTGGGATTGTTGTACACTCTGCAACATTCAAGATAATCAACCTGTTAAGCAAACATTCAGGGAGTTGAAAACTCACATACAAGTTGTTCATTAGTACATAATTCACCAGCAAAAAGACAGCCAAAAAAATAAACCACCACAAACTGAAACTTTTTAGCCACTACTAAGAAATTGACAGTGGCCTATAATTAGTGTCAAGGCAGAGGGTCATTGCAAGTCCCATAAGACGCAAGGTTTAAACAATGGCATAAATGAGATTTAACATTCTTTGAAGTGGCTCTCACTAGAAAATTTAATTAATAGAAATTATTGCATGGTAATTGAGGTAAAAATATGAAAGTTCTATCACTTCTATGATGGGCATCACAATAAAGATTGTGTAAGAAATGTTGTTATAAGCAAGACTACCTTCCTGTACATTAGAATGCACTACTGTCTGCTACATGCCATATTAAGTTAGAAAGGATCAAAATCAATCGTAGCAACAACAGAGAAATTTAAGGGTGATATGATATAATCTAATTGGTGTTATTTGATTCCCCCGACCGCATAGGTACAAAAATTGGCTGCTACTTGCAACAAATAAATTGTTTGATGAAACCACACAAGGTCTGCATTGTTCATGAAGTCAATTTTTTACGAAGTCAAAGCTAATAACTATTTATCAATAAACCACAATGTTCCTCTTACAGAATAATGTTGATATATAAATATTTTACCATTCTGTCTTGATGATCTTGAACTCAAGGTTGAATGGCTTTCTGTTTCATGTCACCATAAACTCCGTCATAATCAAAAACAGTGGGGTCTTCTTCGAGGGCTTTCTTCTGCTGTTCCTCAGTGTCCTTGAGAGACTTGTTCTTGCTAGCTTTCCAAGAAATATCACTCTCCACATCATCCTCATCATCGTCGTTAAACCCAAAGGCAGGTGGGCAAGGCAGCTTTGTTGACTGCTGCCGCTTCTTCTTCTGCTGTGATGGCAGCCTAAGGTTCAACCAATACCCTATCTTGCTCATTGCAATTTCTTTGACAATGTAAAATCTCAGGTATTTGGGATTTGAATAAAGGAATTGGGGGGTTTTCAAAAGAGAAGGCGAGAGAGTTCAAGCCCTATTTTTCAATTTTCTTTTTTTTTTCACCCTCAATTATCACCTTCTTAAAATGCATTTGGCTTGCTAGCTGCACTGCCCATAGAAAAGCTTCAGCTTCCGCTTGAACAGGTACCTTGATATTCACTTTTTTTTATCAAGCAAAAACCAACGTCCCTCTCCAATCTCTAACTACCACTGCTACATATGAGTAGGAATCTTATATGTAACTATCATAGCAGTTTTGACAGAGTATTCTGGAAAACCACTAGTGATCAATATTATTCACATAACAATCACTACAGAGAAGATAAGTAGGTTGACTTCAAGTTGAACCTAAGATTACAATTCTAAACTGGAACTCCTAACCCAGAAAATGCCAACAAACAAGACATTGGCTCACTACTTACTCTTGGGACATGTCAAGAGGTATGCTCATTTAATTATGCCCAGCAGTAGAGGAATATAAGTTTGTTTCAAGATTCCAATGCAAGATAAAACAGAAGGAATACCAATATTAATGTGATTAAAAAAGAAGATAAGAACTCATTCATGCAATCTAAAGTTCCTGTCACACAGTATTAGCCCTCTCCGAAAATAGTAAATCTGTAAAGACAAAAGTTGCATTAACTGATCACTGTTTCTTGCCAACTGAATACATGGTTACCCAAAATACTACATTTATAGGTTATGCAGTTCAAGTGCATTCCAGTAGGTTCTACAAAGGATCTAAAGATAGTTCAACAAAAGATCTGAAAATCCTAATAAGCTTGTTTGCTTGCAATAAGCAGAACAATGACTTCTCGTATATGACAAAAACTTTTATTTCTAGCATCATTAACAATAAAATAAAAACAGCAAGACAAAATTAAAAGAACAGAAATAATCAAAAACAAATGATCAACTCTGATCACCATTTTCATACCACTAGCAAAAATTCCAACAAGGTGTACTAAAATAAAATTACAAACAATCTCAGAAGGCACGTCGCATCATTCCCTTCGGTTTCTTCACAAAACTCAATCTAATTTGCTTAAGTCGTCTCCTCTTCCTAGCCATCTTCTCCGGCAACGTCTCCCTCTTCTTCACACTACCCTTCACAACCCTCACCTTCTTTTTCTTCGCAAATCTTGGGTCCACCATATAAGCTTTAGGCTCCACCGGCACCCCTCTCTTCTTCGCCTCATTAAAAAGCGCATTGGCCCTATCCACACGACTATGAGCACACAACTTCCCCATCAACAAATCATAAGTCTTGATCCCGGGCTCGCACCCATCCTCCTTCATCTTCTTGAAAACACTCATAGCATGATCAATCCTCTCAATCCCACACAAAATCTTCAAGAACCCATAATAGGCTTTCTTATCAAGCTTACTCACAAACCCTGCGGACCTCATTCTATCAATCATTTCATCACCTTCTCCCACCCTCGCAGCCTGATACAAACTCCGAATCAACACGAGAAACGTGGTATCATCCGGATAACAGCCCCATTCCCCCATCCTATGAAACAACTTCATCGCGTCCTCGGTCCTCCTCAACTTACACAAGTTCCCAATCAACACATTGAAAGTCTCCACATTTCTAGGAACCCCATGAACATCCATTTCCACCAAAACCTTTTCAGCCTCAGAATCAAGCCGAAAGGGATCCTTGTCCCTACAAAGCTTACAAACACAATCAAGAATCGCATTATACGCAAAAACACCAATCTCAAACCCTCCCCTATACATTTCCCCAGCAAGTCTCTTAGCTTCATCAAGCTTCCCATCCACACACCAAGCTTTCACCAACAAATCGCAAATCTTCTCATCAGGAAAAAACTCATTCGCCAAATTCTTCACCATCCTCTCCGCATGACTAGCAAAACCATTTTCACAAAGCTTCTCGACGACCAGAGTGAGCGACTCGCGATCGCGTTTAAGGCCGTACTCTCGCTCCATTTTTTCAAAAAACGACACCGTATCGGCAGGCCTTCCCGCTCGGACCAACCTATCAATGGCGGCGCGCAGGGTTTTAGGGCCGAGCGACAGCGAGAGACGAGAAGAGGAAAGGAGCTCGTTGATGGCCTTGAAGTCCTTGCGGCGGCCGAAGTAGTCGACGAAGAACGACACCGTTTCGTCGGAGTGAGTGAAGTTAGGGTTCGAGAGGAGCCATTGGTGGAAGCCGAGGACTGTACGGCCGGCTTCGGGGGAGAGATTGAGAGTGGAGAGGACGAGAGAAGGGGTTGGGTTGATGTGAGAGAACTTGAGGTGGAGGCGTTCGGAGATTGGAAGCGGGTCGGAGTTCGGGTTGTTAAGGAGCTCCGAGGAAACAGAGAGAGAAATGGGATCATCAGAAAAAGGAGAAGGAGAAGATGAAGAAGAAGAGAAGGATTGGAAATGGGAGGAGAGGAAAGTGGTTTTGGGAGTCTGGTTGTTGTATAAGCATCGTCGGAGAAACAACAGCCTGGTTATTGACATTTTTTTCTTCAGCTCAGTTTGTGTTGAGTGAGTGAGAGACGACTACTGCTAGTTCAGTTAAGAGAAGAGGAAACCTAAAAAATATGGAGAAGATGATGGAGATGTAGATGGGCTTCTTCAAGGAAGCCCAAGTAACCTTAACAATAAGCCCAAGATTGCGACTTGAAATCGCAATCCCTAAACTACTTTTTATTTTGAAATCTCAATTTTACCCAGATTTCTAACCAAAAAAAATTCTCTAACAAAAAAATAATCTCTAACAAAAAAAAATTACCGTCTCGGCTTTGACGTTGACCAACACGATGTACTCTTGGATTACAGTAACAGCTACCCAAACGGCGGCGTTAATGGTGATGAAGATGATGATGATGATAATATTGATGTTGACGAGGATCGAGGTAGAGAAGAAAGAAAATAAAATTTCATAGAAATCAATTTCATATCTCTCTCATAGTATTTAGCTGCAGAAAAAGCTGGCTGCACCGAACCAAAATGTAATCGTTGAGCACCGAGCTCGCCTCTCCCCTATTATATATAGCCCACACCCATCTCTTTTGCCTAAAGCCTTCTCTCTTTCTTGATGGTGTTTGGTGTTCTATTAATGTTTCTCTCGGTACTTTTTGCAAAATAGGCATGTTTTAGCGTACATTTTCTTCTTCTTTTTTTGGTAACAAAGTTGTAGTGTTTGTAATTCTTTATAAAAAAAGAAAAAAAGAAAAAAAATTCGTAGCAAGTGTAAGATTATATATTATTCCAAGATTGTTTATCATGATCTTATTTTAAGTTTTCTTCAATGTTTTGATTAAAAAATGCACAAACATTGAAAACGTTGAAGATTATTTTATTTAGGTTAAAATGTAAAATTATCCCTTAAGTTTTTTCAAAATTCATTTCAGTTATTTAATTTTTTATCATTTCAATTACTTTGGGCCTGTTCAGATTTATTGTCTTTCTATCAATTTTTTGTTAAAAAAATCTGTAAAATATTTTTTAATTATTAATTAAATTTTTTTAATATTAAAAATTTGAAAAAAATTTAAAAACTAACCAAGTTGATGTTGGTGGGTGGAGGAAAGAAAAGATATTTGATGGGAATGAGAAGAAACGGGTGGATGAGAAAAAAAAAAAAGATAAGAAAAAAAAAGTGGGTTGAATGGGATTCTATCTGTAAAAATAAAAATTAAAACACAATAAATTATCATAAAATTTATATTTCATATGTCAAAAAAATTAATTAATTAATAAAATATTAGACTAGAATTAATCACAATTAAAAATAAAAAAATATTATGAAAATATTGTGACATTTTATTGTGCCCTTATTTTTTTTTTTAAATTAGTATTATTTTTTTTCCTTTTTATATAGCGCTATTCACACAATATTTTCATAGCAATTTCATAAAAAAGTTTTCATAGTTATATATTTCAGGACCTACAATGTGATATAGAATAATTATATATTTCTTATGATTTAAATAGTTAATTAAAGTTTAATATGCCTTTATTACTATTTTTACCAACCAGCCAAAAGAAAGTAGGGGCAAAAAAGAAAAAGACATTAGAGTCATCAGCATTTACCATGTTTAAACTATCTTTGATGACATTATCCTACCAAGAAATGGATGATATGGTATAATTTTAAAATTAATATATTTTTAAATAAACAAACTTCTCATATACAATAACAATTATCAAAATAAAAAATCATAAAAATAATTCATATTTCTCTCAAATAAAAAAAATGTTTTTAAAGAAATATAATAATATAAATAAGATATTTTCAAAAATAAATCTTAAGTTTATCTAATGTTGTAACTCACCATCAAACTTATAAATATGTTTAATTATTTTATTACAATACATTTTATTCATAATAATAAAGATTACTATTCCTTGTCGTAATACTCATTCAATATACTAAACATGTCCTTAGACTTGAACTCAACTCATTTCTTAAATAAACAAAAATTAATTTTTTTCCTCAATTTGTGTCGACTTGTAAATAAGGAAGATAAAATATTAGACTAGTGGGCCTATTCCCAGCAAAGCCCAAAACTTTAACACCCACCCCAAAAACCTGATCATAGCGAGTCGGACCGAACCCGAGAACACAAACCGAAAACTTTATAACCCCTAAACCCTTAAAACAGTTATTATAAACCCTTTCCCTTCAAAAATCACAACCAAACCAGACAGCATAGCAGATATCACTTCCAAATTCAAATCCAAAAGCCAAACCAAAGGCAAAACCACCATGCCAGAACCAGAAGAACAAGCGGAGGAGCTTTTGAAAGATGGCTCCGACATCTGCCAACAGCTCATGGACCGTTACGCCAGGTCCTCCGCCCCGCAGCACCGCCACCTCCTCGCAACGGCCGCCGCCATGCGCTCCATCCTCGCCTCCGAGTCCCTCCCCCTCACCCCGCCCGCCTACTTCGCCGCTGCCATCGACACCGCTGCTTCCAATTCCGACACGCTTGACTCCACCGCTGCCGCCGCGCTGTTGTCATTTCTGTCCGTCGTGCTTCCGCTGGTGCCGGCACAGGAAATCAGCGTGGAGAAGGCGGGCGAAGCGGTGTCCGTGCTGGTCAATTTGGTTGGGAAGGAGAGAGGGACCGATGGAGGCTTGGCTGTGGCCACTGTGAAGGCTGTGGTCAAGTGTTTAGGAATTTTGTTAGGGTTTTGTGACTTGGAGAATTGGGATTCTCTCAAATTAGGGTTCCAAACTCTCCTTGATTTCTCAATTGATCGCCGTCCCAAGGTAATGCTTGATTCTTTTATTCATAAAAGATGTTGAGTTTATGAGTTTGTTAATTGCAATGACCAATTTCATAAAATTTAAACAATGAGTATATGATTGGTTCAGGTTAGGAGATGTGCTCAAGATTGTCTTGTGAAGGCTTTTAAGTCTTTTAAAAGCTCGGGTGTAAACAAGGCCGCGAGCAAGTTGGTACTGTCTATGCTCAAAAACAACATTCCTTTGGCAGTTAAATTAAGTAGTTTGAAGGCTGTAGATGAGTCTAAAGATGATACATTGTCGAAACCCGAACATTTGGAGGTTCTTTATATGCTTAGTGTAGTGAAGATTAGTGTTCCGAGTCTTTCTACAAAAGTTAGTTCAAAAGTAATCTCAGAAATAGTGAAGCTTCTGAATTCCAAGTTCTCGGTGCTTACAAGACATGTTTTTCAAGTTATTGAAGCGTTTCTTGAAACATCAAGAGTTGAAGTTACCGTTCCAGAGACAGAGAAAATTGTAGATTTGCTTGTATCGTATGTTTCTTCGGGAGATAAGAACCCTGTGGACACTGATATTTCTGCAGCAACATTGTTAAAACGTGCTCTGGATATACTTCATGATAGAGAATCAAGCTTGTGGATTAGGAATCTTCCTCTAGTTTGTGGCTGTTTAGCAGGTATGTTTCTAGTTTGTGTATTGGATCTTAACATTATTAATGATGCAACTATGCCTTTAGCATTGAAACATTTGATGTAGCTTCTTTTGCTGTCTCATCTCATGTTGTTAATCATAATTTACCTTTTTTTTTTTTGGGTAAGTAGTAACTTCATTAAAGGAGAATTTTCACAGGGTTACAGGGAAGTCCTCCTAGAAATTACAATATAAAGTTTAATAGAGCAATGGAATTTAGAAAAGAAGCTGTTTGTGATTGTCACATTTCACATCATTATCATCTTCCCCCCTTCCCCTCTCTATCCTTTGTGTTAATTTGGTATATATTATACGTCTTCTGATTCATGTTGCCAATGCTGATTTAGGTCTTCTAAGTTCAGAGGCTAGCATTGCATCATTGGCTTCAAGTATTTTGAAAGAGTTGCTCAGCCATCTTGCGGATTATAAAACTCTCTTGACTGACAAAGATAAACCATCTGATGATGAAGGTCAGGAGAGCATGGAAGCAAGTGCAATAAAATCAGTTTGTCTTATCTTTGAGAATGCCCTTGCCACTTATAGTGGAAATCCAGATGAGCATATTTTGGGGGTCATAACTGTTTTGTTTCTCAATCTTGGTATGTTATGTTGTTGATATCTACATTCTGCAGATTAATCTTTATATTTATTTATAATTATTGTTACTTCTAAAAATTTCACTTGCTTGAATCAAGTTATTTATTTGTCTATTTATCAAAAAAACTTATTTGATTTGTCTGATTATTTTTTAGCAGTAGATTGTAAAAAGGAGAAATAAGGTATGTTAAAATTCTCTTAATTGACCACTTTTGTTCAGATAAGGTCATTAAAGTAATCACTGAATTATTACCTATCAAAAAAAGAAGTAATCACTGAATTATTACTTGCACACTTTGGGCATTTGATATCGGTTAATAATCTACTTGCACAGGACACTTTTTATCAAGGTTTTACGTAAGTTAAGGTGTTTGTTCATCATCTATTGGCATGGCTTGAATTGTTTGATGAAAAGAAGTTCATGCTCAGCAATTTTAGCATCACACTGCCAAACCATCTATCCTATAGGGATGATATGTTCAATCTGGACTGTGCTTACAGTTTGTACACATTGCCTTGTTGCATTCTTCGGTGTTGACTATATTATGCTTATGCTAGGACTACTTTCTAGTAATCAATTTGAGGGTAGGACTGCGATATCTCCATATTCTTGGTTCAGTTGCTAATTTACCCCTTTTTTATTTTTTATTTTTTTAATAAGATAAGTTGCCCCTCAGTTTATTGAATATAAATTTCAAATGTCTGATATTTACTGACTGTAAGGTTGAAACTTCAACCTTCACTACTTGAGCCTAGCCAAAGTACATTATAAGCTTTTAATTGGACATTGTTAAGTTGTAGTTTGCATGAAGATTATTCAAGTGGGAACAAGCTAGTTTGCCTTCTTTTGCTTTGGGATCAGATCTTTTAGCTTTTTTAGGCAGCTTGAATGTTGGTTGACTTTATTTGCTGGGCTCAGATCTTTTACCCTTTAAAGAGTCCTTTTGTATACTTCCTGTGTACTTGGGCCTCGCCCTTTTTATCATTGAATCCTTTCTTTTATTAATAAAAAAAATGAAAATGAAAGAACTTTCCTAACTTACGATGTACTTTATTTGAAAAGTCAATACTTCTTTTCCACATGCTTTATTTTAATTTTGATTATGAAGGGTATCTTTGGAAATTGATAAATTGTTATTTCAAAGACAATTCATTAAATAATATTCCTTTAGGAGTTGGATTTTCTAAGGTGGGCAATCAACATAGGACATAGAGCGTAGCATGAAATCACAATATTTCTGTAATTTTTATATTTGTAAACTCCTTTTTTTGAAACTTTAACATTATTATTGAACATAAAGAGGTTTTAGGTGTGAGGAAGTCAATATCGTATCGGTACCAGCCGTACCGAGGAAATATACCGTACCGGCCATTAAATTGATATTGGTACTCCTCCAAAACATACCCAAAAAAAAAAAAAAAAATACCAGCTTGTACCGGCCTATTTTGGCTATACCGGTCTGTATCAGCCCATATTGGCCGGTATTGGCATTTCAGCCGGTACAATTAAAAAAAAAATAATTGAAAAAAATTATTAAAAAATATTTTATTTAATATAATATATTGGTTAATGTACTTAAGCTAATATGTAGGTTATAAAATATGTGGATTTTAAATTTTATGTTGATAAACATTGAAATTGTTAAATTCATACTTACATAAATAATAAAAATATATATTTATGCATAGAAATATATAAATAGCAGTTAACCCGAAACGGTATACCATTATCAACCGGTACCGTAATATTTCGTTCCCTTGGCCAAACCGAAATAGCTTTTGGTATGAAATTGACTCCCTTGCATAGGTGACGAATTAATGGTAGAAGTTTGAACCTTGTTGCATTTATACAGAGGCTTGCGACAAGATACAAAAAAACTTCAGTTACAAATTCAAGAGGGTATTAGAAATAGCCTATGAGGAATAATTTCCACACTGGGTTAATTTTCCTTTAACAATGAGTTCCCAGTTATTCATTTGTAGTACATTTATAATATGGAATTATTGTGAAGAGCATAACCATGTATTTAGGTACTCTTTTGATATAATACCTTTATTTTTTGTATTTTGTTTTATCTTTTGAAATTTCTTTTAATTTTATTGAAACCCCTTTATAGTGAAAGTCACAGTTCTACATAAATGAGCTTCCAGGTAGTGTGTATGTTGATTTATACGCCTGTATGCATGTTAGAATTGTGTACTTCAAGTTCAGTATGTTACAGCCATTTGTGAGCAACACTGATATTTTTAGTAAAATACTGCAATTTCTGCTCATATTATGTACTTTTGGTTGTAGGAGAAATCTCATATGTCTTTATGAAGAGTATAGTGCTTAAACTTGCAGACTTGATGATCCTTGCCAATGGGGGCGCATCCAACGCTGACCATGTAAGTTGATGGAAATTCATTTTAACTAATCCCATGTTGGTAAGCCTTTGGTTTGAATGAATATGTAAATATACAATCTTTTTGGTCTTGTTGTCACCTACATCAAGCTCTAATTTTGGTGACTAGCAATTTGCCAATTCCATTTTAGTGTTTTGGCCTTACACTGAATCATATATTTTCATTAGTACTAGTGGAAAGGCCCTTTTTGATGAAGTTTGTATTTAGATGAAAATTGGTGGGGGTTGGCAATGTTGAACTCTATGATGTTCTTTGTTTGTACATCAACTTGGGAATAATTTTGGATTTTGCATACTTAATTGGGAGACATTTGGTTCTTATAACAGAGTTTCTAAATCTTACCTTATTATTGAATGTTATATGGTTATCAGCTCAAGCAATTCAACAGATCTAGTGTAACCACTCTATAATCTGGATCCATAAAGTTCCTCATGAATGTGATAAGTCATGTCAATTTATTTCTGCACTTTTGCTTTGAATTTATTCATGGTAGAGTTACAAGTTTTGTAGGTAGTAGCAAATATGTTATCTTCAATTGACTTCTGTTGATAATTGGTTAATATCTTTTTTGATGATAATGCAGCTTCGGAAATGTATTGGGTCTGCTGTAATTGCTATGGGACCAGAGCGGATACTTACACTTTTACCTATCTCCCTACATGCGGACTTGACTTGTTTGAACATTTGGTTGATACCTATTTTAAAAGATTATGTTGTTGAAGCATCACTAGGGTACTATATTGAGAATGTTGTGCCCCTTGCTAAATCATTTGAGCGGGCTAGTCGTAAAGGTATTTCCTCAAAAAATAGAGGGAATCTCTATCCTTTATTTCAATTTTTTTTTTTCACAATCCTCTCTCTAATTGCTTCATTGAAATCAGTGTAGGAGTTGTAAATGTGAGTCTTTGTGCATTTTGTATGTGCTATCACTTCCAATATCTATCCATTGTAACACCTTTTATCAAATAGGCTCCTCTTCCTTTTGGATATAAAGGTAAATGATGAAACATACCTGATCTCCATCCTTACTATGTCTTGAACTGCAGACCTTGTGTGCTGGATTCTTTAAAAGTCATTTGATATACTGAGTTACAGCTCATTTATCCAGGATGTGTTGACTATATTGGGCATTTTTATATTCAGTTTTTAACCTTGGTTATTTTTGTTGTAAAATTAAATTTCTTAGTAATTATGAGAGTTTGCAGAGACAATTAAGACTTTCTGTTGCCATGTCATTCCTCTTATTCACACTAGTCTTTCAATTTTTTCTATTTGCTGTAAATGATGGTATGTAGTGAACCATTTCATGAATTTACATGTGGATTTTCTTCTTTCTCTTTTCTTCCAGTTAAAAAGTTAGCAACCAGTCAAGATCTTCAGGCTCATGCCCATGACCTGTGGGGACTGCTACCTAGTTTTTGTTGCCATCCCACTGATACTTATCAGACTGTTGGAGCTTTGGCTGAAATATTAATTACTTTTCTAAAGGAGGACTCCTTTATGCATAAAAATATTGCTATTGCCTTACAGGTGCTCTCTGCTTCATACGCAAAGCCAGTGTGTTTTTCTTTCAATTTTTTTTAATGTTCATTTTTGGTTATGTCCTTAATTATTCATTTCTGTATGCGTTTTTTTTTTTTTTTTGGGGATTTTGCACAGGTTCTTGTTTATCAGAACAAGAATGTTCTTAGCCCTAAAACAGAATCTGCAGAACCCAATTCCTCTGCAGAAAAAGATTGTGTGTTACAGTTCAGAAATGTACGCACTTACTCAAAGAAGATTGCAACCAAAAACATCAAGGCCTTGGCGTCATGTTCCGCAGAGTTGCTCCAGGCTCTAACAAACTTATTTGTTGATTCACTTCCTGAGAAGCGCTCGTATCTAAAGGTTCTCCATTTGTCACTCACTGAACTTATATTTAGAAATTTGATATATCTTCTCTTGCTCTCCATACCTGTAATTACAGGATAAGTGTAATCATAGTCCATAAATTACTCTGTTTTTCTCCACTGTGGTTATAGAAAGGTGGTCTATTTGTAACCATTTGCAATTCCATACACAAATTTTGTACAAATTTAATTCCCTTTTTAAATATTTATACCTTATTTTTCTTTGCCTTTTTGGGTATGCATTATGCATCCTTTTTTTTAGGTAATAGATAAAGAACTGATATGTATCTTAGAGTCCAAGCCACCATTATCAACCTCAATACTCTTGGTTTTGGGCAGGTCTCATGGTTCAATGATGGTCAATGTGAGCCGATATTATACCAACACTGACCTTCCTACATGATGGTCTCTTTATGCTAACACATGCCAAGCCAACCTGTGGGCTTTTGGAGAAGCTAAACTTGTTACTCTAGGGTATTGGAGCTTAATAACATGCTGTAGTTTTGGAACAACTAAAGATTAACAACTCTGTGATTGACTGAAAATTAAGTGCAAATGCGTAAATGTGATTTTGTTTTGAATATGTACATTAGATTAGTGATTGAGAAATTTCCATGGCTGCAATATATATATATATATATATTCATATATATTCATTCTAATATTGATTCTATTCAGCTGAGAGTTAATTTCCAAGGGACACAATAAGTATCTCATTTGAGAATGTTGCATTAATCTTTTCTTAAATAAAATTATATGTATAGAGTATTTTTTTGTGTGTCATTTTTTAAAGAATTTTAATCTTCTTTTTATGGTTTGAGATTGGTTTATTTTTTGTTTAGTTCTGATATTCTCTTGGTCTATATTTTCTTTGGCAGTATGAATTATTAGCCAATTTCTAAATAATAATATGATTAAATATTTTTTGTTCTCATTTTCTCAGGATGCCATTGGATGCCTGGCTTCTATTACTGATTCTTCTATAACTAAAATGATTCTCATGTCATTATTCGAGAGGTTTCAGTTCGTAGATGGTGAGGGTGAATTTGAAAAGTTGGGGAGTGATAACCAAGCAATGATTGATAAAGAACAAGGCAATCTAAGTAGTACAGAGAAAGAGATTCAGAGGTAAATGTGAGTGATATTGTTTTTCGGATGAGTGAGCTTTGGCCCCAAGGGTGGTGGCGGAGCTGGTAACGTGAGTGTATGCATCATATAAAATTGGGTAATAGGCCATCTGCCAAGGGTTTTAGGTTTAATAATATATTTTAGCAGTACTTATAAATAAATGAATATATTATTATTATTATTATTTTCAAAGGAAGTCTGTGTGAGTTTTTTATTTCATGGGAAGGAGAAAACACTTCGGCTTAATATCCAAGAACTTGTTTGAAAATCATGTAAAGCAAAGGGACTTAAGGGTCTATAGTTATTTGACCGAATAGGATTGTCCATTTCCTCACTTAGGAGGAGTAGGATTAAGCTGAGCCAAAATGGTTTTCCATGAGACAGGATCTTTAACCAAATAGGATTGTCCTGTTTTTGTAGCCATGTGATAATCCTAGTTGAGATTTCTGTATAAATGATTGTTTGATGATGAAGAACTTGTCTTTGTGGTCAACTGAGAAAGGTAGAGCACGAGAATTTTGTTTGTTTGTTATTTATGGTTTTTTATTGTATCTCTTATTGGCCTTTACCAACATATCTTACTTCAACAAGATAAAAGCAACTGAATTGTACGAATTTTTGCTGCCATTAATTGGATGTTCATTACTTTGTTTTCCTGGCAAAGTATTTGGTTTTTATTTTTGATTACAAATAGAATTTTTTTAGGAACTTTACTTTAAATTAACTACATAATGATTTCTTTGGTTTTGCCGCTCCATACTTCTTTTAGATTCATTTGGTAGCTTGTTAGTTTCTTAGTTTTACCCTCTTTTAAAAGTTCATCTTGTGATGATCAGCCCTAAATATTTTGGCAGTAATTTTCTATTAACTTTCTGTTAAAAAATATTATTTAGGAACTATTTGGTAGGTGGGAAAGCCCTCTTAAGTTACAATCTGTTAGCTTTAGTTCTTGAACTTCTTGTATTTGTTTCTTGTTTAGAGTGTTCACCATCGTGAACACGATGTTCAATTTTTTCGATATAAGTCTTATTACCTAGAAAAAAAAAGGGTATTGCCCTCTTAAATGTCTTCTGAATGAGTCTGATTGCAATATTCTGTTCTTGGTACATATCCATCAAATTGCTACAGTAAACAAAATTTACAGTTATTTCAAAACCTCCATCTTGATGGCAAATGTACATCTACTGTTAATGTATCCATAATTTATGTAAATGGGTTACCAATGGCATTCTTTGCTGGCGTCAGCATTTGCCTGGTGCAATCATTATGTAGTCTGATATATGGGTTTTAATGATGCTTTTTTATTTCATAAAAGTTTATCATATGGGTTGCACCATTATATTTTATAATGTGAAGTCTAATAAGTGGTTGTGTTAGATGACGTGAAGTCTACAAGAATGACAATGGTAAAAGGTTAAGAGATTTCTTTATTGTTTTCTAGTCACAAAATATTTTGATGATATCTGCCCCCATTGCAGCTTGTATGCAGTCATTCAATTATTAGACCATAAAACATTTTGTATAAGTTTGTCTAAATGTGTTGGATCATTTTATCCTAAAATTTTTGCCCTCCTGCTCCAAAACCACCTTTTCTTGTTGACTATCAGTACTATCTAGCACTTAAGCCTATGCAAAATTTGTAAATAAAGTATAGCTTGTTTGTATTTGTATTGGTAGGAATTTATTGTTAGATATTTTTTTTAGTCAATGGAATGCCATTGTATATCAGGTAAAAAAAAAACCTTCCCCCATTTTCTGGTCATATGGTCATAAAATAGATTGATGATTTATTGTTTAGTTAATGTTGTTATTCTTTCAGGTGTGTGATAATGGAGCTAGCATCTTCTTTTGTTGAAGGAGCCAAGGAGGATCTTATTGATCTAATCTATAAATATATTACACACACTTTTGAGGTATATTGTTGGCACTCTTTACCCACAAGTAACATGACATGCTTTTTATTAATGCCAATTCTGTTACTCCTTTGACTAATGGATTTAGGCTGACACCATTTGTGAACCTTTGGTTTTAGGTAACTAATAAGTCTGGTCATTGTGAAGCATACCACACATTGAGCAGAATTCTGGAGGTCTGAATTGGCATCTCCCAACTCTTAAATATGTTATTTTTGGAGCTTGTTATCATTATGAACTTGATTCTCATTTATGTTATGGAATGGGACAGGAACATGCCTGGTTTTCTTCTTCCAGATTTGTTGAGCTGATTGATTTGTTACTTGGTCTTAAGTCTCCTGTTGATATTGCCTCTCTTAGGAGTCGCTTTGCTAGTCTCCATATATTAATGATTCATGCATTGAAGGTAAAAAATTCTCTCTTTAAGGTAATGATAAACTTATTTAGTTTTTATAATGGGGGAAATTGTGCAGTTGGTCCTTAATAGTAGTAGGTGGTGTTTTTATTTTCCTATTTAGAAAGATGTTTGTTCGCTTCACTAAATATTGGTGCATAATATAGCGATAAGTTTGGAGAGCTGCCTGGGTGCGCTTTCTATCTTTGATTTCCTCTTGTTCTTTCCTCTGTTTTGATCTCATCTTTTACTTTTCTACCTGTTAATTGTTTAATTTTATTTTAATATATTTTTCTCTAAGTTATTTTCTGCTGTCTCAGTTAGTGATTCTTAAACTAATGCAGCATGCCCCATAGATCTGGTTTTGAAATTTTTAGCACTTCTCTATGAATGTGTCTCATGTAATTACTCAAAATGATAACAGAAGCCATATCTTTTTCTACGAGTTAAGATGAAAGTGTACTGGTTGGTAGGAAGCAAAGGTCTTTGAGTGCCCTCTATCAATTAAGATTAGCTATCAGAGCATGCAACACATGCAACCATATTAACCAATTCTTGTTATTGTCAAAGTAAATAAATAAATAGGGACACATACACACTTATAGAAAAAATAACAAGAATACCAATAAAAATGTGAAGCCCTCCAAAATGTGGACAAATTTGCTCCTATTTTGTCTTATCTAATATCCAAATACGTTTTTGCTTGATGGCCTGGGAAGATTAGATGCTATCATTACATAACAGCCCCTTCCCCCTATGCTTAATTTAATTTTATCATTGGTCCGTGCAGTTCCAAAACATTGATGGTTATTGACTGCAGTAGCTGAAAGCATTTCTCTACTTTTTTGTTTTATATATGTGGGTTTATAATTCATCTTATCATGTATGAGATAGTTGAAATATTTTTTCAGTTTCTGCTAATCGCCATGAAGTTTTATATCCCAACTATGACTGACTTCACCAATGCTATTTCATTATTCAGCTTTTGTTGAATGATAAGCCATGATGCCAAAATGACCAATGCTTGTTTTGGCTTGCTGTAGTTCCTTCCACTTGAATCGTATAGCTCGTTGGCTACACTTTACCAGACAATCTCAGATGGCTTTTGTATTTTGTGTCCATTTTCCTGTTGGGTGATTGTTGCAGGGAGCAGGAAGAAATTTTGTTTTGTTTTGTTTAAGTTTAGAAGCCAATTATATTTTTTTATTATTGGTCCATTGGATTTTATTTAGGTCTTATTATTTAATTGACTGGAGTGAAGTTTATTTTCATAATTCAATAATTGGGCTTTGACCCAAGTCAATTGAGATTGGGGGTTTTTTCTGATCAAAGATTTGGGTTTGTCATAGTAGTCTATATAGGCATATTATTATATTCTTATGGAGACAAATTTATGATTGACTTGTCAAAAAAAAAAAAAAAAACAAGTTTATGATGAATTAAAACTCAGTTGGAATTTTTCTAATAGTTTGGTGTTGACTCTAGCCAACCCTAAGTTTGGAATCCTAAGTTTTCTATCATGCTCAATGCTGATTCCTATGTTTAATTTTATTTTTTGGTTGTTTATATTATCAAATTCCTTGAGAAATTTTTACTTCATCAGTTTTGGAACCAGCTCTCGTTGTTTTGCACTTGTGGTATGTGACCTATGTTCAATTATCATGCTATTCCACTTGCAATTCAGACCTTGACACCTGTGCTGGTGTTCTTGTTTCAAAGGATCTTCCACAAACATTTTATGCTGAATGAGGCTGTGTTACATTCTCATAGTTCCATATTTTAATTTCTTTTCAGAATGAAGATTAACTACTTACATGAAATACAGCCAGAACTCATTTGGCACATTACTTGTAGTTTAGTTGGTTCCCTACAAGCATCTACACTTTTCTGCCTTATTTGTGAAGCAGCAACCTTTTCTATACAGTTTTAAAAAGGCGGTTCAATTTCTTTTGCTGAATTTTTGTTAAATCTTTGTATGCTCTGTGCAGATGAGGTTGGAGGAGGAGAACACAAAGGCTTTTCTTATTCTCAATGAGGTTATACTCACATTAAAGGAGGTAAGAGCTATTATTTCCAGAAGTATGATGTTGTAAATGCTTTACCTCATTTTTGTCTAGCCCATTGTCTCTCTCTCTCTCTCTCAAGCTAGTTAGTTTCTTAAGAGTACATCAGTGAAGTTCTGCCTGAATTTTAGACTTGACCTTGTAACTGGGAATAATGGGATCTTTATCCCATATGTGTCACTCAGTTCTATCCTTTAATTTTTTTAGGCCAAGAAGCTTGTAGCTTAAATCTCGTAATTAGATAATGTCTGTTCACTTCCATTGACCTACTATTGATGGATTGTGACATGACCCACAATAGGGCTTGAGAGTGGAAGGCTAGCTGCCACTAAAGTAGCATTCGGGGTAGATATATCTATATCCATGTTAAGTCTTTTTCCACTAAATTGAATATTCATCTGAAGTCAATTATGATCTCCAGTTAGGTAGTCAATGCATCCACTAATAATGAGGATACTTGACTGTATGTACATTTAGTGGATCATCTGAAAGCATGGAGAGGCCCTTAAGAGCTCTACTGTCTTGCAACTTCTCGGAAACTATGTTGTATAAGTTGGCAGTTGTACGCCAATATTTCCTTCTCCCTTTATAATAGTTTTATGTTTTCTTAATTTTATTTTGTATGCATGTTGTAGTGGGGGGCTGTGATCTAATTCTATCTTTCCTTTTGATGAATGTACATTTCTGTTGTCAACTTTTTGAAGTAAGCCTAGTACTTGAACCTTCTGAAGCTTCTTGAGTCAACGTTACTTAAGTTACATTATAATCACACCCTTTTTATAACTCTTATTTGCTATTGAAGCAGAGTTACCAATTCTGGGTTCAAGAGACGGCCAATGGTAATGGCATCGTTGTGGTGCCTCATGTCTGTCCAACCCCACCTCCCCCTCTATCTACCTATAAAAAAGTTGCCAATTTTGCAACAAGAAAGATTTCTGCCCTACTAATGTGTTTTTTTATATGTAGGGAAACGAAGAATTCAGGAAAGCTGCTTATGATATTCTCCTTAAGATAAGTGCCAGCTTGAAAGACTCATCAGCTATTTCTGATGAACCTTATCACAAACTGATTGGCATGGTAAGTATATTAATGATTCTACTTCAACATCTGATTTAATACAGATGGTACTTTTTAATTACTTGATTATTTGATGAATTACCGCTTCCTTAACTGCTTTCATCTTTAATATCTAATGATTTTACAATAATCAGATAATGGGCTATCTTTCTGGTTCATCTCCTCATATAAAGAGTGGGGCTGTGTCTGCCCTGTCAGTATTGGTTTATCAGGATGCAGATATCTGTCTTTCAATGCCTGATATTGTCCCCTCACTCTTATCTTTGCTGCATACCAAAGTGGTGGAAATTATAAAAGTGAGTGTTCTCTTAGTTGCTCCTGATTCAGTGGTTGGTACGATTTTGTTTTTTATGCTAATTAGTTGATTGCATATTTAACAGGCTGTTTTGGGCTTTGTGAAAGTACTAGTGTCATGCTTACAAGCCAAAGACCTTCACAGGCTTCTTTCTGATGTTGTCTATGAAGTTTTACCATGGTCATCTGTCTCCAGACATCATTTTAGATCAAAGGCACTTGCAAATTTGACATTAAGCACTTATTTGCCTTATTTACGTATATAAATGAAATTATATTGGTGCTAGTGTTGGAAATTTTCATACATATGCATGTGCATCTTTATTCACAGGTCATTGTCATAATGGAGATAATAATACGGAAGTGTGGTTCTGCAGTAGTTGAGTCAGTTACTCCAGAGAAATATAAGAGTTTTCTGAAGACTGTTTTTGAGGTGAGTCTTTCATTTCCTATTTTAAGCTCATTTTTAAATATAGTTTATTTTAATTTTAGAGAGGGACTTGATCATCCAATTGGTTGAGAACTCCTTTGAGCTGTTTAGGCCCTCAAGTTTGATCTTTTTTATACCGTAATGAATTATTTTCAAATAGTGTAATCTCTACTAAAGATTGTTGGTGATGCAAATATAGCTCGATCATAGGTTCCTCTCCGCGGAGGCCTTGTTTTAAATGTCAAAGTACTGGCACAAGGCATTAATAAGCCCCATGCTTATGTGGCTTCACAGTTATTTTATAATTTTGAGAAAAACATTAGCAATATAATGTTGCAGCATGTCTTAAGATAGTTTTCTGAAGATTAGCTGTACTTGTCATGCACAATTAGCATGGTAGAAGCACGTCCTGTGAGCTCAACTAGGTGGATGGCAAATACGGAGATGGAGGATAGTTCAGTGGGATCGGAGGTCTGGAGGAGTTTGATAGACATTGTGCATGAAATAGACACAAGCCAGTATTCGAAACTAGGTATCTGGCCGTGTCTTTGTATGGTCCTGCACTTGTATTGCCTGGAACGCCTTATGCATTTGTAAGAGAATGCTGGGACGGGCCCAACCACAAGTGTCACAAACCAGAATGAAACCACCAACGCTGAAAGCTTTTATTTCTTTTTAGGGGGGAGGGTAAGATATTCTGATTTTGTTATTAAAATGTTACATAGACCGGCAATTGGCTGTTGTTTGATTGTTTTCCTTGCATTCTTTTCTTATTTTACCCTTTCCTCTATTCTCTACTATCAATTTGGTCTCATAGTGTGTCCTCAGCCATTCATTAGATGAAGGCCTCTAGTTAAGATACATAAAGACTTTCTTGCCCCCCTTAATGAATGAGCATTATCAGTTTAAACATAGGGATCTAATGTCCCTCCTGCAGCCGTTTTTCTTTTGGTGGGAGTTCATTTGAAGTGTGTTTGATAAAGAATCATTTCATTTGGAATCCACTAGGTTAAGTCTCATAAGGTTATTGAGTTGTTTGAGTCTTGGTAGGGTAAGTTTGGGCGACATCGCGATATTTATTTTTGGAGACTTGTGCCTCATTGCTTGATATGGTGTATTTGACATGAAAGGAATGTTAGAAGTTTTAAGGGATGTGAACGTTCTATGCTAGAAATTAAGTTTTTTTTTTTTTTTTTTCCTTTCACACTCTCCTTGAATGGAGTGTGGCTTTGTCTCATTCTTCTTGTCTTTCCCTTCCTGTTTTACTTGATTGTCGTAATTTTGGTTCCTGATATGTGTCCCCATAGTACATCCCCAACGCACTTGGGTTGGCTTTTGTAATAATATATATATGATGAAAGATTATTTGGATGGCTGTTCCTCATTGTTTGATGTGGTGCATTTGGTGGGAGAGAAACAACTGGTGCTTTGAAGATTTAGAAAGGACAGTAGCTGATCTTAAACCTTTCTTCTTTAGAATGCTGACTGATTGGATGTCCATCATTGGAAGCCATTCCATTTTTTCAATATATGATATGATGGATGTTTGTAACTTTCGTACTTGATTGTTATGATCCCCAGCTGTATATGTTGTGTATACTTGGGTGATTCTTTTTTATGATTTGAATAAATTTTAGATTACTTATAAAAAAAAAAAACATATATGATGGAAGATTATGTTGTCCTCATGTATCTTATTGCAGAACCGCCATGGCAAAACGAGTTCCAAAGAATCTGATGCCGGTGATACAGAAATGATGCTTGCAGATTCATCTATGAAGGCTTCTGGATCCATGTACAACTGATCACATTTTTTATGCTGCTCTGTTCTTTTGATAAATCTTGCTCTATTCTTTCTTTCCATCTCTTATTTTGCTTTATTGTTTTTAGGCTGGAGAAGAGGAAACACAAAGCAATGAGTTCTATACCTGAGGAGAATGGTTCAGTAGAACAAAGGAAAAGAAAGAGAGAGAAGAAAAACAATGCCTATGCCCACATCCCTAGCTCAAATGAGCATCACCCGTCATCTGGTAGTGGTGGTGGTTTAAGAGCAGTTCAAAGTGCTAGGCTATCTCATAATGCAAAATCAATGAAGGGTCAGTCAGAAGGAAGACAAAAGAAGAGCAAGAGGAATCATGACCAAATTATGAAAAATCATGAAAAGAGAAAGGAGCCAACTAATACAAGCAAGAAAGATGAAGCAACTCATATACCTAATGCTTCCAAATTAAGCAGACACAAGGTCGGGAGGAAAAGACAGAAGATTAATAAATGAGTAACGATGTGCACAAAGTCTAAATAGCAATTGCTTCCCTGAAGCACGAGAAGAATTTGGCACTCTCCTTGTACTGCCCTACTGAAGATGTTCATGTAGGATGAGAGCAAGCTTCTCACATTTTCATTGGGAGTCATTTCCTCAGGATTTGCAGAGATCAAGGAGTTCTATGAGCTGTGTTGGTCTAGTTTAAAGAGTGAGAATTCTGGAATCTCTCTAAAGATGGGATTCTGGCTTTATTCACTTGGAGGGTGCTGAGCAGTGCAAAAAGTCACCAGTTTTGGTCCAGCTTAATACTTACTAGTGGGTGTTGCCATGGTTGGCCACAAGTCTGAAGCCGCTGAACTTTTCAGCCATGTGACTAGAGGGCATTTGTATACATATTTTGTTTATTAGTCTTAAAAAGCGCATTTTTTTTTCTTTTTTTGGCTACAATATACTCCAAATCATTCTTACTATTTTGTCTTTAGCAGGTAGGGTTGGAAATCTATTTAATTTTTTTTTATTAAGGTTTAAAATGGTTTTTTTTTTTTTAAAGCTTATTAATAAATAAAAAATGTCCAATGGTTAAATTAAAGTTGTTACACTACTAGAAAATATATATTTACTAATCTATGTTTGTCACGATCATTTTAAATATCTTAATGGTTAGAGGATTGCTTTTAAAAAATATCTCTATAATGTCTCAAGAACGTTCCCCCATACTCCCCTTACTTATTTTTGTTCTAAATGCTGAGTTAATGGGCTTGGCAGCAGCTTGGGCCTATAGGCTGGGCTAATGGGCTAGCTCATTGGGCATAAAACTAGCACACGGCTTGACTCATTGGTGTAGTGGAAAACCCATGGGCCTCAACAACAACAGGTTGGCTGCCCATTAACTCGACAGGCCGTTGAGCTACTAGGTTAGGCTGTGGGCAATGAGCTATTTGGTGATCCTTCGGATGATAAGAGCTGATAAGAGACTATCTAAGTGGAGATGTGTTCATGAAATATGAGATAATCAAGAGAGTGAGCTTCTTAAATTTCACCAAGGCGTAGTCTTCTTAGGAAATCTAGAGAACTAGAGATCAAGAAATTGGTGGATGTGTTCCCTTTTTTTTTTTTTTTTTTTTACTGAGGTGGATGTGTTCGTTGAGTTTAAAGAGATTGGTAGAATTCTTGAATCTCTTTGAAGATAGACACATGGATTAATTTCTTCTTCTTCTTCTTCTTTTGGGATAATTCATGTCTTTATTCACTTATTCAGGTAGAGGTTTTGAAAGGAGCAAAGTAATTTGTCCTTTGAATATTATATGTTCGAAAACTGGATTTACGTAAAATACAATTGAGAGGTGATGTTATAAAGGAAAGACAATATGCATTAGCCATAGACCATAGAAAATCAATAAACATTTTGACTTACATGCTAGTATTAATTTTATGTACTTGATTTTGTGGCTGGAAAAGACCTAGGTATTTTGTTTTTTTATTTATTTTTAATTTGTTAGAATTCTATTACTTCATTTTGGTTCTCGTTTTTTCTGTTGTTATGCTTTTTGTTTAGGTCTCTCTCCCTTGCAATGGCTTATTTTCCGTGGCTTATTATACGAAAATGAAAATGCAATGCTCCTATTTTTGTTTTCGTTGTCTATTTTGAACCTGTTCGAAATAATGCAATGGCTTATTTTCCATGGTTTATTATATGTATGAATTTTGTGTTAATGTATGAAAGTATGCGATTAGAAGATTATTTTTACGCAACATTTTCTATAGATACAACAAGAATTTTGTACTGTTTGAAAGAATGTGCATGAGACGTATGTATTCGCTATTCACAACAACACATTAAAGTTGAATAATTTCTTTTTCATATTCTTTGAACTTTTGATAAGAAAGTGAATGAAAGAATATATTAAAAATTTTTATTCATTTGTGATGTATTTTCCTTAAAATCACAACGAAAATTTGGGAAAAAATATATACTAAATTTACTAAAAAAAATCTTCTTTAGTTCAATTTTTATAACATCTTATAAAATTATATTAATAAGATAATATAAGTATGCTATTAAATTATATACATAGTATACCCATAAGTACGTTTATTTATGGTTTTTTTCATTTCCCCTTTTTATACCTTATTTTTCCAAAAAAAAAAAAAAAAGGATCTTGATCCGAATGAGAAATGTACATATTTCATATCTATGTCACACTGTACATCTTCCGTCCCATACTTTTTTTTTTTTTGGGGCCCGGGGTGGGGGGGGGGGGGGGGTGGGGGTGGTGGTTGTGGGTGTGGGGTGTGGTAAATAAAAAGACGCATAAGAGGAAAGGGAGACAATCCTTACATGCCAAAGGCAACATGGAGGAAGATTGGCACTAACACACTCACTAGTGTGGATTAGCGGGAGTCGAATCCAATATTTAAGTCCCGTTGGCCCAATTCACTTTTTCCGTCCCATACATTACTACTACTTGAGTGTTGGATCCCAAATAGTATTGCTACCAATATTATCAATTCCAAATAACAATCACATATAAAAACACAAATATTAGCGTACAACTCTTTTTCTCCTTGAAAGAAAAAACCACGGGACAAATTTTGAATCAATTTCACTATTCTTAAATCAATTATAATATCTCTTGTGTATGTCTCACAGCCAAAGAAAAATCTTTCTTGTTTTTCTTTGCTCTTACATATACTCTCTATGTCTCACAGCTAAAGAAAAATAAGAAGATTTTTATTTACTCTAACACACACTAATTATTTATTTAGAGGGCAGCAACACTTTAATCTCTCCTCTTTAACTTTTTTTTTTTTTGGTTATTCTTTCTTTTTTCCACATAGCTCTCTTTGGCTATCTTCTTGAAGGTGGCAACACATTACTCTTTCCTCCTTGGCTATCTTCTTGAAGCTGACAACCCTTTGTTTTCTCCTCCCTTGGCTATCTTCTTAAAAGCGGCAACCCTTTGCTTTCTCCTCCTTAGCTATCTCCTTGAAAGCGGCAACTCTTTTCTCTCTCCTCCTCCTTGCGTTTCTCCCAAGCAAAAATCTTTTTTTTCCTCTTGGTTTCACGCTCTATTTTCCCTCTCCCTATAGGGAGGACCCTTGGGCCAAAGCCATTAAATTCATTGTAACATTGTCTATTTATAAGACTCTTTTCTTATTTCTTCTTAAACTAAGAATACATTGCTTCTTTAATAATAAATAGTCTTTCCTTCCACGCAAAGGGAACCCAAATTAATTTTTCCTTCTTCAACTAAGAAACTCAATTGACTTTCCAAGTCACAATTGGAATTTGAGTCAATTTTCCAACATTACTATCCCAACAAAAATAAAAAAAATAAAAAACACGCACATGCTCACACAGTTGCTGCAACACAAAAAATGAAAGGAGAGATAAGTGCTGCTATGAAAGAACATGGCCATGGTGAAATTGTTAGAAAGTTGAAATTCAATAATATATCCAATGATAGTTTTATTTTATATATATTATTAAGGAAGATCACGTAATTAAAATCCCATACAAATAAAATTCAAGTTCTTATAAATGCAAAAAAAAAATTCAAGCTCTTATTTTGACTATGACCAGCGGAAATCATGTAATGTGAATCCACCAGGAATATCATACGCTCTGTGAAACGAAACCCCCTTAGTTAAGAACAATTTGGTTGGCCAGAAACTGGATTGAATGAAAATGAAGTGTCCCAAGCGTAGGCGAAGGAAGTGTTAGAGTCTGGTGCAATCGTACCACCATTAGCAGTGACATGTAATTGGTTTCCGCTTTGAACTGTGACGGTAGAGTCAAGAGGTAATACAGTTTGAAACCCATTGCTGCTTAGTACCAAATCTGTGAGAGTACAAGGGCAGTCAAGAATGATTGTCACATTCCACACTGGTTTTTGTTGGACAACTAATTCACTTTTTGATTGATTAACTGATACGCTGCTTAAGGGGCATTGACAATTTCCTGTAATTTAAGAAATACAAAATAATTAGTAACACCGAAATTAATCTAATTAATTAAGAAGCATGAACGCAAACACAAACAAATGTATTAACAAATTTCAAATTTACTTTTAAGTTCTAAACATAAATAACTATCAAAATATTTAACGAAGACAGACATGTTGGAGTGACTCTAGCTAGCTAATGTGTAAAATTAAGAACAGCGACAAATTCTTCTAAATGATCTTTTACCTTCCCTAACAAGACTCAGGAAGAAAAATACACACAGAAATTTGATGAAAGCTGCCATTGCCGAAACCAATAATACCGCTACTTAGTTTCTCTCCTTTTTTTTTTTTTTCTTCTTTTTTTTCTTTTTTTGAGAAATTATTTTCTCTCCTTTTTATTTAATGGAAATGTAATAGGGCCTTGTGTAATTTATAGTGATTTTCGAACCAAATAAATTAATTTCTGTGATCTTTTACTTTAAAGCTAGCTAATCTTAATAACTATATATATCTAAAAACCTTTGTAACTATACATATCGAAAAGCTAGAGAATAGCATTTATTGTTGCTATTCTTCTGTTGATTCACATTAACAGCCATATTATTTACCAATTTTTAACATTCTCTCTTGCTTAATATTACTTTTCCTTTATCTCTTTATCTTCCTTTATCTTTTACTTTTCTTATTCCTGTCATCTTATTATAAATTTATAATTATCCTTTCCATTCTATTTATAGTTTTTTTACACACAAAAGGTAATTTTTCTCTCTTTCTCTCTCTCATTTTTTTTTTTTTTCATTTTTTGTGGAATTTTTTTTTTTTTTTTTCTTGTATCTCTAATGTGTTGATATCATTAAATTTTGTGTTTTTAGGTTGTTCTCTTTTTATTCTTTTTAATTTCATAAATGTTATCATATTGCGTTATAAAGATAGTATATAAGAATATAATGTTATTTTATTACATAACATGACTTTGATAATTTGGTGTTTATTACTATATTTTTTATTTTTACTTTTTTCTTCTCATATTATTTTCTATAAATTTCTTATTATAGCATTTATTGTTGCTATTCTTCTGTTGATTCACATTAACGGCCATATCATTTACCTATTTTTAACATTCTCTCTTACTTAATATCACTTTTCCTCTATCTTTTTATCTTCCTTTATCTTTTACTTTTCTTATTTCTCTCCTCTTAGTATAAATTTATAATTATCTTTTCCAATCTATTCATAGTTTTTTTTTTTTTACACACAAAAGGTAATTTCTCTCTTTCTCTCTCTCATTTTTTTTTTCATTTTTAGTGGAATTTTTTTATTTTTTTTTTTATTTTTCTTGTATCTCTAATGCATTGATATGATTAAATTTTGTGTTTTTAGGTTGTTATCTTTTTATTCTCTTTAATTTCATAAATGTTATCATATTGCATTATAAAGATAGTATATAAGAATATAATGTTATTTTATTACATAACATGACTTTGATAATTTGGTGTTTATTACTATATTTTTTATTTTTACTTTTTTCTTATCATATTATTTTTTATAAATTTCTTATTATTCTCTCTCACATTCTCTTTTGAAAAAGTGTTTATTCTCGCTCTTGATTTTTTATTCTTTCTTGCAACTCTACTTTATATTGATGATTCATTGTGATTTTTAAAACTCTATTTTGGGTTTGTACATTTTGGTGTTGTATTTTTTAGTTCCCCATCACAATTACTCTCTCTCTCTCTCTCTCTCTCTCTCTCTCTCTCTCTCTCTCTCTCTCTCTCTCTCTCTCTCTCTCAAATAAAATTTAGATAATAAATTATACATATTCAGTATAAGTTTGATATGAGTTTTGATTATCATGATAATCTCTTTTAAGAGTAAATAATTTGAATAATTTATTTAAATTAAAATTATACATACATACGTATATGTATATATTTATTTTGCTTAAATGTATATTCAACTTCATGCAATTCATTTAAAAGTAATGACATTAAAACAAATGAATAGCTGGTCTAAAGATTACATTTGTATATTTATAACCTTTATATTTAGAAATACTTTTACTTAAATTTAGTCATATTGAAGTGGACTAAAATGCTACTATGGGGGGTTGGGCCTAGAAACCATGTCAGCCCACCTAGACAAGGCCCAACATAAAGCCCAAAGCCCATTAGGCAATCTGAGCTCGATACGCACGGGGGGTAACCCCGAGCTTTATAACAATGGGCCCGACCTCTAAATATGGACCAGGGATTGGGGCAATGGCACTTGAGGGTTTCCTAAGAGGTTGGTAGGGCGCTGACTGACCACAAAGGAAATCAGGGTAAGGTGCAACCCCAGCAAGGTTGGTTATCGAGGACTAGTGGTTCTAGAAGGGGTCCACTCCTGAACACTATCTGGCGTCTGAAACAAGTTCTAAGGGAATCTTCTGAATTTGTGAGGATCCCTTGGGAATCTGGCGAGCATGGGAATGTGTGTGTAAGTGGAGAAGGTAATGATAGCCACACCACTAGGAAGGGACTATAAGAAGGGGTAGATATCCGGGGCAAGGGAGGTTGGACATTTTGGAGAGGGGAAAGGTAAGAGAGTGAGAGATAGAGAAGGAAAACATTGGGATACATTGGAGAATTTGGGGGAGGAACTAAGGCTTGTTGGGGGCCTAAATTGGTAGGATAGAGCGTAATCCCACTTATAAATAAATTGTGACCCCATTATTGTGAGGAAGACGATTTTGGGCACACACAGCTACATTAATATAGCTTAACAAAAATGTAGTAACAATAAATGCTATGCTGAAAATTTTAGATATTACACGTTTGAGATTTATATATATATATATATATATATATATTAATAAATTTGGATTTGCATTAGGTGCTTTCAACCTAAACATGTCTTTTTCCCCTTATGTAAGTGCACAAAAAAAGATCAAAGCGGACCAAAATGAACCAAAGTGATTGGAATGGATTGAATTGGACCAAATGAAACAAAGTGAACTAAATGGATAGAATAGGACCGAATAGGTACAAGGTGGACTAAATAGGATGACATGGACTAGATTGGACCAAAGTGGACCTAATAAGATGAAAATGGCTAGAATGGACCGAATTAATCCAAAGTGTACAAAATGGATCGAATAGGACCAAAGTGAACTAAATGGCCCAAATAAAACTGAAGTGGATAGAATGGACCAAATAGAAGCAATGTGAACCGAATAGGACCAATTAGAACCAAAGTAACAGAATGGACCGAATAGGACTAAAGTGGATGGAGTGGACTGAATAGGACCGAAGTGGACAAAATAGGACTAGTGGACCGAATAGGGAAAATGTGGATTGAATGGACCAAAGTGGGCTGAATAAGGCAGAATGAACTAAATTGGACCGAATAGAACTTTAGTGGACAAAATGGAATTGTAATTCAAATTGTTTGTTTCAAACCAATGTGACACACACGGGCCTTTCTCAGCTTTCAACTAGATTTCCAACTAATCTTTTCCCATCTTTTCTTTAAGAAGTTATGCCTAGAACATGAGGGATAGCTGGCTTAGGCTTCTTTATCTTTTCCACCAACACAGCTTGAGTCGTTAGAACTACACCCGCAATTGACCCTGCATTTTGAAGTGCACACCTTAAAGCACGACAAGGATCTGCAACTACAGTACTGAGAAGATCTTCATATCTGCCTATCATTGCATTGTACCCAACATTGGGAAGAATCAAAGAATTTAAAACTTACTTATATATTTTTTACGGTAAAATCTGTTTAATTTTTTGTTTTTTTGATGAAACCTATTTAATTTTTTTTTATTAAGGTTTTAAATGGTTATTTATTTATTATTTTTTATAAATCTTTTAATAAAATAAATGTCCAACGGTTTATGCAAAGTTGTTAGACTACTAAAAAAAACAAAAAATTTACTAAACTAAGTTTATCACGATCACTTTAAGTATCTTAGTGATTAGGGGATTGCTCTTAAAAGTAATATTTTATAATGTCTCAAGATCAATCCTCAATTCGTCATACTTCCCCTATTTATTTTTGTTATGAATGTTGAGTTATCGAGCTTTGCAGTAGGTTGGGCCAACAGGCTGGGCTAATGGGCTAGCCTATCGAGCGCACATGAGCATAAAACCTAGTACACAGCTTGACCTATTGGGCTACTCATGGGCCTCAATAACAATAGGTTGGACTACCCATTAGCTTGGTGTGTCGTTGAGCTACAGGGTCGAGCCATAGGCAATAGGCTGTTTGGTGAACCTTCGGATGGTAAGAACTGATAAGAGTCTATCTTTTTTAAACCATATCGCTGAATAAAAATTAATTCCACCTTGAAAGATGGAAGGAATTTGGTAAACTTTTCTTGTACTACCCAAGTGTAGATATTCATGAAAGATGAGATATCAAGAGAGTGATCTTCTTACATTTCACCAAAGCGTTGTCTTCGTAGGAACTTTAGAGAACTAGAGATCAAGAAATTGTTGGTAGATGTGTTTGTCGAGTTTCAAGAGATTGATTTAATTCTTGAATCTCTTTGAAGATGGACACTTGGATTAATTCATTCTTCTTCTTCTTTTTCTTCTAGGATAATTCTTGTCTTTATTCACTTATTCAGGTAGGGGCGTTGAAAGGAGCAAAGTAATTTGCCGTTCGAATATTATGTGTTCGAAAACTGGATTTACGTAAAATACAATTGAGCGGTGATGTTATAAAGGGAAGACAATGTGCATTAGCCATAGACCATTGAAAATCAATAAACATTTTGACTTACATGCTAGCATTAATTTTATGTACTTGATTTTGTGGCTAGAAAAGACCTAAGTATTTCGTTTTGTTTTTATTTTTAATTTGTCAGAATTCTATTACTTCATTTTTTTTTTCTCTGTTGTTATACCTTTTGTTTAGCCTTTAGGTCTCTCTCCCTTGCAATGGCATATTTTCCATGGTTTATTATACGAAAATGAAAATGCAATGCTCTTATTTAAGTTATCTTTGTCTATTTTGATCATGTTTGAAATAATGCATAAAATTAGCGACTTAATTTATTGGTTGGAAAATGTATTTTATATTAAATATGACATGAATTATGTACCGTTTGGAAGAATGTGCATGGGATGTATGTATTCACAATAACACATTAAAGTCGAACAATTTTTTTCTCCTTATTCTTTGTCTTTTTGGTAAGAAAGTGAATGAAAGAATATTTTAAACATTTTTTTTTCATTCGTGATGTATTTTCCTTAAAATTGCAACTAAAATTTTGAAAACAAGATACACTAAATTTATTAAATATTTATTTAGTTCAATTTTTATAACATCTTATAAAATTATATAATTATGCGATTAATTTATATTCATATATAGTATACCCATAATTACATTTATTTACAGTTTTATTATTTCCGTTTTTATGCGGTATTTTTTTTTAATAAAAAAAATTTAAATCTTGATCCGAATGAAATGTGTACCTATTTCATACCTACATCACACTATACATCTTCCATCCCACACATTTTTTTTCTCTCCGTAAATAGGTAAATAAAAAAACTTGTAAGAGGAGAAAGTGCAAAAGAAATTGGCACAAATGCGCTCACGCTCACCAATGGGGATTAGGGGGATTGAAATCCAATACCTAAGTCTTGTTGGCTTAATGCACTTTTTCCATCCCGTACATTACTATTTAACTACTTAAGATCCCAAAAAAAAAAAAACCACACACACACACACTCGCTGCAACATAAAAAATGAAAGGAGAGATAAATGCTACGAAAGAACTTGGCCATGGTGAAATTTTTAGAAAGCTGAAAGTCAATGTAATCCAACGATATATTAATTATAAATTATTAAGGTAGATCACATAACTAAAATCTCACACAAGTAAAATTCAAGCTCTTGTTTTGACCATAACCAGAAATCATGTAAAATGAATTTACCAAGAACATCAAAAACTCAGTGAAACGAAACCTCCTTAACACTTTTATTAAGAACAATTTGGTTGGCCAGAAACTGGATTGAATGAAAATGAAGTGTCCCAAGCGTAGGCGAAGGCTGTGTTAGAGTGTGGTGCAATCGTACCACCATCAGCAGTGACTTGTAATTGGTTTCCGCTTTGAACTATGACGGTAGGGTCAAGAGGTAATACAGTTTGAAACCCATTGCTGCTTAATACCAAATCTGTGAGAGTACAAGGGCAGTCAAGATTGATTGTCACATTCCACACTGGTTTTTGTTGTACAACTAATTTGCTTTTTGATCGAACAACCGAGACGTTGTCCAAGGAGCATTGACAATTTCCTGTAATTTAAGAAATAAAAAATAATTATTAACACCGAAATTAATCTAATCTATTAAAAAGCATCAACACAAACACTAACAAATGTATTGACAAATTTCAAATTTATTTTTGAGTTAGTAAACAAAATAACTATCAAAATATTTAATGAAGACAGACATATATGTAGGAGTGACTCTAGCTAGCTAGTGTGTAAAATCAAGAGCAGCGACAAATTCTTCCAAATGAATATATATATGCATTGTAGTATGAAAGCCATGAATTTCAGGGATACATTGCATGCACTGCATGAATCTTTTACGTACGTACCTTCGCTAACAAGACTCAGGAAGAAAAATACACAAAGAAGTTTGATGAAAGCTGCCATTGCTAAAATCAATACTACTGCTACTTAGTTTCTCTGCTTTTTCCTGAATGGTATGCAACTAGGTCATGTGTAATTTATAGTGATTTTCGAATCAAATGAATTAATTGCCGTGATCTTTTACTTTAAAGCTAGCTATTCATGCAAAACTTTATTACCTATTTAATTAGAAAGACCTTTAAATTTTGATAGGATAGAATTTCATAATATTTATTTATTTGGCAAAAAGAATAATAAAAAAAAATTATCTTATTTTCCTATGTTTGGCAACAACCTTAAATGAGGTGAAAAATTATCTTTTTACTTTCAATCTTTAGTTTACTGTGAGATAAAATTGTTTTCAAGACAAATTTAGTAAAAAAAAAATTCTATCTCTTACCAAACTAAATAAGAAAAGTGAAAAGATAATTTTTCATCTAAGCAAAACTTGGAATAAATGTATATCAATTTAACATTCTAACTAAGTAAAGATTTTTAATGAATTATTTAATTTTTGTTATTTATTTCTATTCTACAATAAATAAGAGAACTCTTTCATTTAGCTTACCACCTCATCATCTCTTAATTACCATCATATTTCATTCTTAGTTTTCTACCAAAGCAAAGTTTTAAATGAATGTATAACTATTTAACCTTCTATGTAAGCAAAGATTTTAATAATTATTTAATTTTAATAATTTATTTATATTACACAATAAATAATTTTAATGACCCCCCACCTCCCTCTTCTGCAAATAGAAAATATCTTAAGAATTTTTTTAATTTTGAGGAACAATTCTTTTAGAAGTTGAAATTCACAACAATTGGGTTTGTACTTGGTTTTGCTATTGGAAAAAACACGAAGATTTGTTGTTTTGTTTTATTAGTTTTTTTTAAGAAGGTTTTTCCTAGAACTCTAGCGATTACTCTTTAATTCTGGTTTCTTCTTTTGTTATCATTTTTTTAGATGAATAATAATATAGTCGCAAACTATTTTACAATATTTTTACAAACTGTTGATGTGACTAACTTCTTATTAATTTTAATTTAGGCTCACCATTAACATTAATTTTTCATTTTTCAATAATCATTTACTATATCAACAGTTTGTACAATTTTTTGTAAAAATTTTTTTATCTCTAGTATTACTCTTTTTTAGATATATCTCTCACTTACTCTATATATTCCATGGTTTATTGTAAAAAATGAAATGAAATTCAATGGATTCGTTTCTATTTTTGTTATAATTGCTATTTTGAACCTATTTGAAATATTGGGTAAAAGCAACGAGTTATTTTATTAGTTAAAAAGTATTTTGTGAAAAAATAATTTCCTCCCTATGTTATTTTGTCTTGGAAATGGATATTATTTTTAATTATGAATTTAAATTTTTATAAGTTAGTGAAGACATTTACCCTTATGAAAGATATTTAATAAGTTAATTAAAGACACTTATTTTTTTCAATGCTATACATTTAACTTTTTCGTTTGTGATTTAAAGTTTTTTTTTTTAATTTTTAATTTGATAATTTTGAATACTACTTTAAGATATAGAATCATAAAATTTATTGAAAGAAAAATCCTGTAGATAGCACCAGTTTTTTTTTTTTATTAAATAATTTTTTTATCACACTTTTTACAAGCTAGAGTTGATAATATTGAGGACAAGATTTTTTTGGAGGGCAACATTTCAAACTCCCCCTATATTTTTTAGTGGATGAGAATTTTAAAAATCCAACTATTATATTACATTTTTTTTTTATATATTTTTAACACGTATGTCAAATTTCGTTCAAATCAAACGTTATTTATTATTTGATTACTAAACTTATATTTTATACATAATTTATACCACAAAAATTTAAAATTTAAACATTTAATTGATAACATAGCTATTAATCTTTAATATTCTTAAAATTTTGCAAGTATGAAGGATATAATAAAAATATGTAATCCTAACAGTTAGAATTTCAAAATTTACATACAATAAAAAGATATAGGAGAAGTTCGAAGGGTTTCTCTTAAAATTGGTTTAGAGAGAAATATTTTCCTCATATTGAATTCACGCATGCATATTGATTTTTGATATTTTAAAAATTTTGCAAGTATGAAGGATATAATAAGAATATATAATCCTAACAGTTAGAATTTCAAAATTTACATACAATAAAAAGATATAGGAGAAGTTTGAAGGATTTCTCTTAAAATTGGTTTAAAGAGAAATATTTTCCTTATATTGAATTCACGCATGACATCTTTTTTTTTTTTTTTTTTGAGAATCAAAACTGTGAAACTTCATTAAGGTAGGCTCTCAAGACCAGTCAAAAATAGAGATTCAAGGTCTAGTGGTACTTCTTCCATCCAGACGAACATACTAGGAGGTATAATTGCTCTCCTTGCTAATGAATGTGCTAACTGGTTACAATGTCTCCTAACAAAGAATATATTTGCTTTTGAGAAGTGAGACAACAAAAAAAGAATATCAGCTGCAATGTTTCCGTAGTGAGTCAGCTTGCTGCCTCTATTCATCAGGTTCTTTATAAGGAGCTCAGAGTTGCCTTCAAGTACTATATCATCAAAGCCAAGTTCCAAGGCAAATTCTAAAGCTCTTCTAGCTGCCAACGCTTCCACCTCGATGACTGATGTTGGTAGAGGTATTTGTTGAGTCAAGGATGCCATAATCAGCCTAGCATCATTTCGAATTACCACACCAATCCCAGCACTATCTTTGTCTGCAAATACCGCGCCGTCAAAGTTTATCTTGAACCCGTTAGCATCAGGTGTTGTCCAATGAGATGTTGCTCGTCCATGGGGGTGCGAAGGTCACTCGTTAGTAGTTTCAGACCCCGTCAACCGTTCTTGGGCAAACTCCAAAACTTTGTCAAGTGGTAAGGCAGATTTGCCAAGTCGTAGATTGTTACGCCTATTCCAAAGTGTCCAAATAACTGCTGCAAACAGCTCCGGCTCTTTTTTTCTTGCAAAAATGAAATCAAACACGTCAATAAAAGAGGAGCATGCATGGAGCGTGCCATGGTTCCACTTTGGCCGTGTGCACCATAAAGCTTCAGGTCTGGACAGTGCAGCAAGGCATGCACAATATCTTCTTGGTGCATTTTACATCTATCACAGGTGGCTGTGGTGATGATTTTACGGCGGACCAAGTTCATTTTAGTGGGTAGAGAGTCTTTGCAATCTCTCCAGGCCAGATGCTTCACTTTGTTTGGAACATTGAGACCCCAAATCTTCTTCCACAGTGGCTTCAAGGCTTCATTCTCAGATGGACCAGGTTGTTTACCAAGATACTCATCAAACAAAAATTTGTACCTGGATTTAACAATGTAGATACCATCGGGGTTGAAAGGCCAAATCAATACATCATCTTGAATCGATCTACAAAGGGGGATATTTTTTATGATACTCACTTCAAAAGGATAGAAGCTTTTTTCTAAAACATCTTCCCTCCATACTTTCTGCTCTTGGTCTATTAGATCACTGACAAAGGTAATGGTGCTGTCCTCAATCTGTGGTGACAGAAGCTTTGGGTTAGCTTTGATTGGCAGCCAGTTATCTCTCCAAATGTGGACTGAGTTCTCCAAACCAATTCTCCACCTACTCCACTGTTTAATTACATCTCTTCCCCGCATAATACTCCGCCATGCGTAAGAAGCATTTGCAGGTATTTTGGCCTCCATCACAGATGTATTGGGAAAGAATTTGGCTTTAAAAACATAGTAGAATAAGGAGTTTGTGTCATGAAGCAACCTCCATGTGTGTTTTGCCAAAAGTGCATCATTAAAAATGGAGAGATTTTTAAAACCCATACCACCTTGAGATTTAGGCTTACACAAGTCTTGCCACTTAACACAATGAACCTTCCTATTATCACCCCTTTGACCCCAAAAAAATCTGCATATCATCATTTCAATGTCAGGCAAAGTGTTGAAGGGAGCTTAAAGCAAGCGATGGTATAGGTAGGGAGGGCTTGTGCAACGGCCTTAATGAGGATCTCCCTACCTGTTTGGCTGAGGAGTTTTGCTTCCCAACCTTGAATCTTTTTCCACACCCTCTATTTGATGTATGTGAAGCTTTCCTTTTTATTACGTTCAACAAGAGAAGGGAGACCTAGGTATTTCTCATACTATTGGACCACCGGAGCCCCAAGCATCTCCTTTATAGCCAATTGGGTTTCTTCGGAAGTTGATTTACTAAAGAAAGGGGTGGTCTTTGCTCTATTAATTTGCTGCCCTGTTGCCCTCTCATATTTAGCCAAAATATTGAGCAAACTTTGGCATTCCTCTATCTTGGCCCTGCAAAAGACGAGGCTATCATCTGCAAAAAGGAGGTGCGTTAGTTTAGGCCCATTACGACAAAGTGAGACCCCTCGAATATCTCCATTATTGGCTGCACTTCTAATCAACCCATGTAGACCCTCAGTACACATGAGGAAAAGGTAAGGAGACTGTGGGTCGCCTTGCCTTAAACCTCTAGATGGAGTGATGTGACCATGGGCTTCCCATTAATCAAGACTGAATATGAGGCTGTGGTGATGCATGCCATCATGAGATTCACCCACCTATCATGGAAACCCAACTGCACCAGAACTTTCTCCATATATGCCCACTCCACCCTAGCGTAAGCCTTGCTCATGTCGAGCTTCAAAGCCATAAAGCCCGTCTTACCCTTAGTATGGTTCCTCATGTAGTGCAAAGTTTCAAAGGCCACAAGAATATTATCTGATATCAGCCGTTCAGACATAAAAGCACTTTGGTGCTCTGAGATAATCTGAGGCAAAACATCTTGAAAACGGTTGGTTAGAACTTTAGCAAAAATTCTATATAACACGTTACTCAAACTTATGGGTCTAAATTCTGACACATATTTCGGGTCCTTCACTTTTGGGATTAAAGTAATAAAAGAATGGCCGAGTGCAGGAGGTAAAACACCCGAATTTAAATAATGTAAGATAGAATATGACACATCAGAACCAAGCAAAGACCAGTAACTTTGATAAAATAAAGGGGGCATACAATCCGGGCTGGGTGCTTTCAAAGGGGCCATTTGTTTCAAAGAAACTTCCACTTCTTCAATTGTGAAATCAGCCACAAGCTTTTCATTCATTTCATTTGTCACCACTTGAGGAATTAAGTCTACCACCTCTTCAAAATTGCTAGGATTAGCCGAAGTTAAAAGGTTTTGGTAGAAGTCCACAATAGTGTCATTTACTTGAGCTTGCTGAGTGCACCATCTGCCTGTAGCATCATACAATTGTGTAATATAATTTATTCGTCTTCTCTGAGATGCTTTGCTATGGAAAAATCTAGTATTACAGTCTCCATCCTTGAGCCACATAACCTTAGATCTTTGTCTCCACATTTTGGCTTCTTTATCGAGTAGTACATTCACCTCACCTTCCAACCATTTCATGTGCCTAATGTCTCCAGTCCAAATAGCCCTCTGTTCTGCCTCCTTTAATTGCTTTTTCTTTTTCTTTTTTTTTTCTGCTTTAATTCTTTTCGAACACTGCCAAAACTCTTCCTACTCCAACGGGTCAGCTCCTATCCACATCTCTCAATCTTTTTTAACACCTTTGTATCCCATGGTTCAAAAGAATTCTCATTCCAAACAGCCTCAATTGTCTCACTACAACGTTTATCGCTCATCCACATGTGTTCAAAATGAAAAGGTTTTTGGAAGCTACAATCCATACCTTTAGGTGAGATACATAGAGCCTTATGATCAGAAGCAGTTCCATCTAAGTGCAACACTTTCGTACCTGGGAACATTGAGAACCATTCATTGGTGGCCATGGCACTGTCAAGCCTCTCCCAAACTGTGAACTCAGCAAAGTGTTTGTGCCATGTAAAGGGAAAGCCCACGAAACCTAAGTCCATAAAACTACATTCATCCAGAGCATCCTGAAACAATTGCATTTGATGGTGAGGTCTTGGCCGGCCTCCCTTTTTTTCAGATTGTCTCGTAATCTCATTAAAGTCTCCGGCGCATAACCATGGGACTGACCCCCTAGTTTTCAGATTTCTCAATTTTGTCCAAGCCTCATGTCTCTTAGAAGTATCAGGTTCCCCGTAGAATCCAGTAAACCGCCACTCCTTCTCAGTGTTTTTATTGATTGTGGTGTCAATGTGGTTCTTGGAGTAAGTTTCAATCTCCAAGGGAAAACCTTCTTTCCAAAAAATTGCCAAACCACCCCCTTTATTAATCCGGGGAACTTCAAATAAATTTTTGAATTGAATCCTTCGTTGAACTTGTTCTAGCCTAGCTTTGTATGTCCATGTTTCAGCTAAAAACACAACAGAGGGATCTTTTGCCCACACCCAATCTGCAAGCTGGTCTTCTATACGTAGGTTCCCAAGCCCACGACAGTTCCAAACTAAGAGACTCATTGCTTCTGGCAGGGCTGGACCCCAGCCTCTGCCAATATCTGTATTTGTTCTTCATTAACCTGTGAAACCACAAATCTCCTTTTTGGTAACTCAGATTGGTGTATGTCATCAGGTAAAGCCCTTTTTGTGCCACATGTAGTAGCCTGGCACGTTTTCTGTTCCTCCTCAGTCCTGAGAATACGTTTCCAAGTTGGTCTACTCAAAGCATTTGATGAGGGTGGGGTCAGGTTGGGAATAGCTGCTGAGGGTGGGGTCGGGTTAGAAACAGCTGGTGTGGTTAGAGTGATTGGGGCGGAAGGGATAAAGGTATGATGTGGAATATGAGGTTTAGAAATATCTGGTGATGGTGGGGTCGGGTTTGGAACGTTTGTTGTGGTTGAAGTGTTTGGTTTGGTCTGAATAGAGTTATGAAGTAGGTTATGAGGTGTGGACATGTTTGTGGTACGTGTAGCAGTTAAAGGGGTCTTGGGATTATCTGTATCAGTTTTAGTGTCAGTGTTTGATGAGGGTAAATCAAATTTCCTGAGTTCACGGTCTATTTCCTCAATGTTTTTTTCAAAAGAATCTTCAGGTATTAATGGGGGCACTAAACACGGGTGTTGAGTTTATTTGGAAGGAAAGTATCATCAATGTTTGTAACGGATGGAGGGTTATCGTGATTGTTGCTTACCATATTGGGCTTGACCGTGTTTGGAGGCTCTCTGGCCGCCGCCGTCGATTTCTCACCGGTCTTCCTCTGTTCTGGTACAGTGGCTTTCTTCTTAACATAGAACCCCAGGACAGACACCACCGTTTTGCGATTCCCAATCATTGGTGCAGCCCTTATCCATGGTCCAAACTCCCTGTCTGATTCTTCCAGTGTGCCTTCACTGTCAATCCATCGCTCACAATCTCTATCGCTATGTGTGAGGCAACCACACCAATAACAAATATTAGGGAGTCGTTCGTACCTAAAAGAGACCCACAACTCTTTATCGTCATCCAGAATAATGACCCTTCCCCGGCACAAAGGTTGTGATATATCTACCAAAACTCTGACCCTCATAAAACCCCCACACTCCTCTGTCTTTGAGTTTGGTTGATTCTGCACTACACCCACTGTCACGCATGACATCTTGATCCAACGGGTTATATGGAAAAAATCAAGCCAAAATAAATTATAATAACCAAAACATTTCCTGTAACACGAAATATGAAGATTTGAAAATCAAAATTTAATGCTGCCCATGATATTAAATGGAGCAATTAATTAAACCCGGTGCATAAATAGAGCTCTTATTTTGACCAAAAATGATCTAAAGTGAATCTGCCAATAAGAACATCAGAAACTTTGTGAAACCTCCTTAAGAACAATTTATTTGGGAAGAACGTGGCTGGAATGAAAATGAAGTGTCCCAAGCATAGGTGAAGCTAACTGAAGAAGATGTCTAACTGGCTCACCGTTGTTAACAAGATATTCATTGCTAGATTTGGACAAAAACGAAGGGTCAACAAGTTTTACAGTTTGAAACCCATTGCTGGACAATTTCATATCTAATTGGGAACATGGGCATCCATTAGTAATTGCCACACTCCACACTGGCTTTTGTTGCACTACTTCTCCAATTTTAGATTGATTAATGGTTACTTGGCTTAGGGTACTGTTAAGAAAAATTAATTTAGAGCAGCGGAAAAAAACAAACATATCTCCAGTTATAGTTATTCAAGTGTTTTAGAGAAAAGAAGAATCATTACAAGATAGTATAAAAAAATGGCCATTTGTTCATTTGTTGAGTTGGCCTTTGCTCTTTCTTCAAATTTCTAACACAATAAAGACGCGTGTAAAAATGGCCATAAATCCATGGAGTAATATGTCGTGCTGAATATGCGTATAATATGTGTTACCCAAAATATAGGTTTTTTTAGAGAGTATGAAAAAAGCTGTAATAAATTCTTCCAAATGAATATTATTGTAGTAAGATTGCCATGCATAATCTTTTTTTTTTTTTTTTAAAGGGTTAATTACAAATTTAGTTCCTATAATTTTTGCCATATGTTAATTGGTTCCAAATATTTCAAATGTGTCACTGTTTTATAAAAAATTATTTTTATGTCAACTCAGATATCACGTGTACTGTGGACTGAGATTAAAATTAAAAAAAAAAAAAAGAAAAAAAAAAAAGAAGCTAAATGAAGGTCTCACGTTGGGATCAAAATCATGCCCTCAATCTGCTTCACATTTTGGTGGAGAGAAAATGGTAAATGTTGAAAAGATATTTAGTAGATATGTTTAAACTGACCCACTGGGCCGTGTAGCCTAGTGGCACCAGGGATCCTATGTGTCCTTTAGTTCAAGGGTTCTATCCCCACAATTACCTAGCCAAAAATAATAATAATAATAATAAATAAATAAAAAAAATAAAAAAAGATATGTTCAAACTGCAGTGCTAGACAAGCTCACGAGTCACGCTTGGAGAAATGTGGGACATGAAAGAAGGGAATTGAGTTGCAATAGTTGACTTCTTAATTGGATGGGTATGATCACTATCAGAGCCCGGCCTTTCTATAAAACTCTTTTATTTTTTATATTTATCCAAATTCAAATGTTTGCTTTTATGGGATTTTTACTCTTCGTAGTAATTTATTTAAATAAGTATACATAGCACCGTATGTATGATTGTTCTCACACGATATTTCATATATAGCTTCATGAGTCCCCGCAGTTTTGTGACTATATTATGGGTATTCTATAGAAACGGAAAGCTTATCTTTGGGATGATGGCACAGGAAGATTACAAGGGGCACAGTGATCATTAACATTTGCAGCAGCACTACAAGTTTCCTGGAATAGTACAAGAGCAATAAAGGCCGTGACTCCTGCACTCAACGTTAATCCTCTTGCTGTTGACCGTAGAGATGACTTTTTTTTACTTGTACTTCTTTCTGTGGTATTGCCGTATTGAAAGTATCTTCAACAAGAAAGTGAAATGTAAGAATTTTCCACTGAAAAGACAATAAGATGAAGCGCAAGTTCGTGCTTGTGGAACATTATCATAACATCAATATCACAACCAAATATTTGCCGTCAGCACTTACGTCACCTTCATTATTTGACAGTTGCTCAAACCAAATTTTCTTCTACTTTTTTTTTTTTTTGGGTTGTATTCTTTTACATTTTATTTGACAGTTATTATGTTATAATTGATGCAACAGACACAAATTTTTTTACAAACAATTGATGTGGAAAATTAAGTTACATGGATTGTGTTACTAAGAGGGTGTTTGGTTCATCAATTTCCGTAACTCAATTCTCAATTTTTATACCTCATAACTTAAAAATAGTGGAACCCATAGCAAAAAGGTTGTTTGGCTGCACAATAACTTTGTTTCCATAACTCTATTTCCATCATTCAATTCTCTGATTTTTTTAGTTATGAATTATGGAAACTGAAAACAGCCATAAAGGACCCATAAGGGACTCATAATTTAATGACAATATTGTAATTAAACACACATAAGGGACCCATAAACAGTACTCAGTCACACCTTTTGACCACCTTTTGACTTTTTTTTTCTTCTCTTGGGTTGGTTGTTCGGTTTTTTTTTTTTTTTTTTTTTTTTTTTTTTTTCTTTTTTCATTGGGTTCAATGAGTTTGGGTATTGGGAAAAAAAAAAAAAAAGTTGCACCGGGTGACAGGTATGAGGCTCACAAATAGTGTGAAAAATATTAAGTGATGGGAAGTGAGTAATGGTGCCAAACAAACATGGTATTTTAGAGTGATGAGTGATGAGTAATGAGTGACGCGTGATGAGTGACAGAAATTGAGTGACCAAAAAAATTGATCCAAACATGCCCTAAGCAGGGACGGAACTAGGATTCATATCTAGGGGGGGGCCAAAGCTTAAAACCAAAAAAAATTTATGAAAATAAAAACTAATATATATTTCATATTCAACAAAATACTACATACAAAATAAGTATTTCTTAAACATTTCATATTATAAAATATATCACCTCCAATAAAAAGATATTGAGTGAGTTTGTAACCTAAGACTACAATCGATTTTGTAGCTAAACTTTGTCCATCAATCAATCCTTCAAGTGAGTAAGTACAAATAGCTTTAATCAATTAATTCTTGAAACATGCATGACGAAAATGGAAACAAAAAGGGCGTTAAAGATTGAATGTATTATTAGGATGGAAGAGCCGGTGTGATAAGAACTTGGAAAAATCTACGTTAGGTGAAACAATGAATGGTAGGTTGGTCAATTCCACGAAATAGTTTTGACTCTTTGAGCATTATTTTGTTTTTATTCTCTTGCATGGCTGCTCGCTTGATGCAGGCTGTTGAATGTTGATTATTCGCTTGAATTTGGTGGCGAAACTAGAATTTTTTTCAAGGGAGACCAAGTTAAATTGATCAATAATTTCAAAATACATAAAATAATATGCATATATTCTCCCCCCCCAAAAAAAAAATGCACATATATGTATAGTTTATACTTAAAATATGTCTTTAACCTAATTTATTCTAGGGACCCCAAAAAAATTATTTATTTTATATATTATTGACCTGTTATATATACTAACTGGAATCCACATTATTTAAACATTTTAAATCAATATCTTTACTAAATAAATTAAATTTTACATATTAAAATATAACAGTAGCTTTATAGACATAAAAGTTTACAAATCAGGTTATTTGAGATAAATTAAATAATAAATGTTTTTTTTATATGCCTTATGTATATAACCTATTATAAAAGAAATATAATAATTACTGTACTAAATAAAAATAAGTTCTTGTAGGTCATCTCTCAAAATTTTTATCATAGAATCATAGCAATTTTCTTCTAATAAAAAAAGAAAAGGAAAAAACATGCATTCATGTATCTCTAACTTTCTAAATACAAAATGTAAAAGAATTTGTTTTAAAAAAGAAAAGGAGTTTTAATTAATGAGATTTACTTATATATTTTTCTTAGAAATATATGCTTTGAAATTAGGTAATGAGTTTTTATAGAGTTTAATTGAAACCCAAGAAGTAGTCCAGTGATTTGCCGTCAGCACTTACGTCACCTTCATCAATTATTTGACAGTTGCTCAAACCAAATTTTCTTTCACTCTTATTTTTTGGGTTGTATTCTTTTGCATTTTATTTGACAGTTATTATGTTATAATTGATGCCACGGACACAATTTTTTTTACAAACAATTGATATGGAAAATTAAGTTATACGGATTATGTCACTAAGTTACAAAACTTTTTGATGCACCAAAAAAAAACCTGTAACTATAGTTTTATAATACTTATGTACTAACTTTAGTTTTTTCATAACCATCGTTAACATACCGGCCATTAACTTTATTCGCCCTCTCTTAACCAAAAAAAAAAACTTTATTCACCCTCTAGAAATATAATCCTGCTTATAACAAAATAAATTATACTTTGGCATATGAGGAGGTTTTATTTTGTAGCAGGTTGCTTGAATTTCAATCAAACCAGCTTCAACTGAGTAAAAAAATAGCTTTAATCAATTATAGTCCGTTTGGAGAGAGAGAGAGAGAGAGAGAGAGAGAGAGTAAATTTGGCTCAAAATTAGTCTATTTTTAGTCAATTCTACTCTACTCTCTCTCCTTTCTCCCTCAATCTAAACAGATCCTCAATTCTTGAAACATGCATGATGAAAATGGAAACAAAAAGGGCATTAAAGATTGAATGTATTATTAGGATGGTTATGGAAAAGCCAGTGTAATAAGAGATCTGTGAGCTCCACTCTCTAACAAGCCATCTCTTTAGGTTTATTATTTATGTATGGGAGAGAATGATTTGGAGAGCCTCTAATCGAGTAGTTAGTATAACAAATAGAGACATTATTCAACTCAAAAGATTAAGTTTATTAGTTTAAGTCTAATTATATTATATTAACCATTCACTATTCTCAATAATTGTTTAAAATATAGTATAAGACTTCACTCATGTATATATCCAAGAATTTATTTGATATTTTTTTTTAGAGGATAACACCCCTTGTTGAATCAATGAATCCAAGTAAAAGAAAAAATAAATGGTCTTATGAAGTCCACCGGAAGCAACGGTTGACCCAAGTCTATAAATTCTCACCGACTAAATATTACTGGTTGCTTAGGAATAGGTGAGGATTAAACAATAATCCATATACATACTACCATCTAAGTTAGTAAGCTTTTCCGGACCACACAACAGATATGGATATTTCCCTTAGAATAGTTATCCCATCCTTACTGTTGTTTGTGGTTTTCATCGTAGACCTTGGAGAAGGCTACAATATTAGGTGTCCCGAATTACGGTGTAGAGCAGATGGTCCAGCCATCCGATTTCCTTTCCGACTCAAAGACAAGCAGCCAGACCACCACTGTGGCTATCCTGGCTTTGATCTCTACTGCTCTCATAATAATGATACGGTGCTCGACCTGAATACTTCAGTAAAAGCCTTTGTCCAAAGCATTGATTACAAATCTCGGTTAATTCGGGTAGCTGACCCAGGTAATTGCTTTCCTTGGAAAATTCTGGGACTCAATTTATCTTCCCCTACTTTCAAAGTAAAAAATTCTCAAGATGACTATGACTATGACTATGCCCTTTTCAATTGTACGCCAGAAACATATGAGGAAAATTATTTTCGGATAGATTGTCTTAGTAGCAATAGCCATCCAGTTTATGCTTTTCCTTCGGACGCTACCGTCGACTGGTATCCCATAGTATCATGTACAAAGATGTATAGCGTTTCAGTTCAATTTACTGATGATATAAATTTTTCTTTTCTTGAATTGACGTGGTCTGAACCGGCTGAGTGCGGACTCTGTGAAGGGAAAGGCAAGAAATGTAGATTCGAGAATAATAGCCCTGAGAAGAAAACTGAGTGCTTCAACCCCGACAAAGGTATTGTATTATCTCTACCCAATTTCCACTTCTATAATCACACAAGTTCTTCACTTTTCAAGCCAACATTTATTGATTTTATCAAGCTCAGTTTATAAATGCTCTGCGACGGTAATTTATTTATTGTAACCAGTCATGAGGTGTTATTTCCAACCAAAAGAACATTATTTTAGAAGTCTGCTTGTCTCACAAGGAAAATTATTTGTAAAGCAATCTGGTGCACCATTCTCTTATTTACATGAATGGTAAATTTTATTATAAATTTAATTAGTACAACTTACTATTATATGATAGAAGAGATTATAAAATATAAACTATACTTTTCATAATATTGAATAATTACTTGAGTCTCAAAAGAACTTAAATAGGCTAGTAACTCATCAGTTGATACCTAACCTCACGGTATCAGCTCAAAATTTAGCCAAAAGATTATTGTAAGTGGGGGGTAATTTATTAATTGAGGAAAACCCAATGCTTAGCACATTAGGCCTCTTAATAGCCGAAATATGAACACAAAGTCTGAATGCAACGTTACCCTGCTAATAATAGAATTCAAAGTTTTAGGAGTATAACAGCGTGGTACTTTACTAAATAATTACTCGTGTCTAGAAAGAATTTGAATAAGCCCAGCCCATCCGTTGGAACTTGTAACCAAACCTTGCGGTATCAACATAAAACTTAATTAGCTAAAAAGATTAGCATAAGTGTGGCAATTGATTAATTGAGTAACACTCATTTCTTAGCACATTACCTTTTAAATGCCTAAACATGAACTCAAAGTCTGAACAAAATATTACCTCACTAACAAGAGTAATTATTCAATATTTTAGGAGTACACTGACTTGGTACCTTCTCATCTTACATAGTAGCTTATTTTAGCAAGTTCCAATTAGCTCAATTAGTAAAGTCTTTGATGGTTGAATAAGAGATTTGGGGTTTAATACCCGTCTACAATAAAAACCGATTGGTGTCTTGGTCTAATGATAAAAAGTTATCTTAGGACCGGGCACCATAGATTGAAATTATCTAAAAAATAAATTGCATATCTTACTAATTAAATTCATGATGGAATCCATCATTCATGTGAGAAATGGAGTATCATGTTGCTATACTATGAGAGAACCTTATCATTTTTTTGCTTATAGTGAAAAAAATTCACACAATTATCTTCTTTTTTTTTTTTTTTTTTTTGATAGGTGTAATAAAAAGCTGATCATATTAAAATATTTTACAGGTAGACGAACGACAATATCAATAGTAATTACTGGTAAGTTTTTCGTTGGCCATTTGAAAATTTGCAATAAATTATTTATTTTTTGTCTTGACTCATGAATACGTTTAACATGCAGTTTCCACCTTGGGGTCAATTCTTTTGGCACTAGTGGTCTATTTACTCTGCTATGTCTATCGCCATGACAAAACAGAAAAAGAAAATCAAGCAAGGATTGAAAAGTTTTTGGAGGATTACAGAGCTCTCAAGCCCGCAAGGTACTCATATAACGATGTTAAAAGGATTACAAATCAATTTATAGAGAAGTTAGGACAAGGAGCCTATGGAACAGTGTTCAAAGGAAAGCTTTCGAACGAAATCCATGTTGCCGTGAAGATCTTGAACAGTTCCAAGGGCAATGGGGAAGAATTCATAAATGAAGTGGGAACAATGGGTAGAATCCACCATGTTAATGTGGTTCGCTTGGTTGGCTTTTGCGCTGATGGATTTAGAAGAGCTCTAGTTTATGAGTTTTTACCAAATGATTCACTAGAGAAGTTCATTTCCTCAGTAGATTCTAACCGTTTCCTTGGTTGGGAAAAGCTACAAGACATTGCACTTGGCATAGCAAAAGGAATTGAATATCTTCACCAAGGATGTGATCAACGAATCCTTCATTTTGATATTAAACCTCATAATATTTTGCTAGACCAAAATTTCAATCCAAAAATTTCTGATTTTGGTTTAGCCAAGTTGTGTGCAAAGGATCAGAGTGCAGTGTCCATGAGCACAACTAGGGGGACCATGGGTTACATTGCACCTGAAGTGTTCTCTAGGAACTTTGGGAGCGTGTCTTACAAGTCAGATGTTTATAGTTTTGGAATATTGTTGCTTGAAATGGTTGGAGGTAGGAAAAATGTTGATATAACCATGGAGAACACTGACCAAATATATTTCCCAGAATGGATTTACAATTTTTTAGAGGAAAAGGAAGATCTACGATTCTATGTTGTGGATAATGGAGATGCTAAAATTGCAAAGAAACTAGCAATTGTGGGACTTTGGTGCATCCAGTGGCACCCAATGGATCGTCCTTCTATGAAAATTGTGGTTCAAATGCTGGAGGGAGAAGGAGATAAGTTAACCATGTGTCCTAATCCCTTTGCCTCTACAGCCCCTGCAAGAACTAATGCTAGTATGCCTATAAGTCATCTAAACCAAAAGTTAGAAGTCATCCCAGAATCAAAGTAAAGGTAATTTTGGTAGACTGAAAGGGTAATTACATCAGAATCAGAATAAGTATTATAAGGAATACAATATGTTGTAATGTAATAATTATTATTATTCACTTGTTTCGTGACAACACAATAATAGAACCGTAAAGACAATGGAATGAAAGCATTTTAAATCAAACTTAAGATATATTTAGGAAATATTTTACTCATATAATTATATTTTCTAAAAAAATAATATTTTTTAAAAAAAAATTTGAAAGAGAGATTAGTTATTTTTTATGATTTTTTTTTTATTTTATAATTGTTATGTGCATATGGAAAGTTTGTTTATGTGGGGCCTGTTATTAAAAAATGTTGGGGTCATTAGAAGTGGACTCGGGGCCCAACGGCCCAATCCGAGGACACTTGGTTGTCCGAGGATAGCTTAAAAATTTTTATTATTATTAAATAAGTAATATAAGAGAAAGGAATGGATATTATGTATAATGGCATAACTCACGTCCGAGGACGTTAGAGTCCGAGGTGAATATAACTTTCATTTATTCCGAAGACTCCACAAGATTATACCTGAACTGGAAGTTGGGTGCAAACTAGAGGAGGAGTCGGGGAGGATAGCAAATATCTTCCAAGGCCATCACCTCCACATTAAATGCTTTCCAGCTAACCTTCTGGCTGCATTAATGTGGAGGTGATACCTGAACAGTAATTGAGCAGCTTTATGGCCACTAAACGAACGTTCTGGTAGGTGCTAGATGGGACAGAAAGGAGCTTCCCAGATAAGAACTACACGTGTATGATAGGAATAAGGGAGAAGGTGGTATATAACTGGGAAACGAATGAGAAAAAGGGGACTTTTGCAAAAAGAAAAAGAATCAGAAAAAGAAAGAACAAGATAAACACCCTGAAAACCATGCCGAGAAGGATTTTTTCCTTTGAATCAATCTAAAATACCCTTGATTACTGAGTGAGTAGAACCTTTCCCGTCTAACAGTACCAGTTCTAATACCCATTCTCTATAAATTTATTGTTTGGACTTGTTGGGCTGAAAACCCATTCATATTCTGGGTCCAATCCATTTTGAGTCCCTACAGTTTATTTAGAAATATATTAATTTTATAAATTAATACATCTACTAAGGAATAGCTATTACAATTTTTTACGAGATTAATAGTTATTCCTCATTTTAAAAAATAACTATTCATAAGGAATGACAATTCCTTGTAATAAAAACATAACCAAATTACTGAATAGTTAAACTATAGGAATAACTATTACATAACCAAATTATTAAATAGCTAAAGCATATGAATAACTATTACAGTCTACCAAATATGCCATAAGTATTTTAAGCTAGGAATCCCCAATAATAATATAGGTTGCAAATGCAATCATGGTGTACTCAGGGATTGAAATTTTCAATCTTGCAATCAATATAGGGACTTCAAGTTTTCTTATGTCTAGTATAAGCAAGATGATGCGTATAGGTAGTCAAGAATGTGCAGTTAGTTTTTTGTGCGTTTATTAATTTTTTATATTAATTTTGATAAAATTTTAGAAATTTGTAGAATAAGGCTTTATTTCCTTATTTTAGATATATAGTTTTTAGTTTCTTGAAAAAGAAAAAGAAAAGAAGATATACAGTTTTTAAGAGTGTTTTATTCAAATTTGAGCCCTTATATGGAATGGTATAAATTAAGATTTATTTTGAGAATATTTTTTGGCTAAATTTTTTGTTTTTAGACTAATTCAGTGCTTAACACAAATAAAGTTTCCCAGTCAAACTAGGGTTTCGTTGGTGCTTTCCAATATAAATTGGTGGTTGTAGCCTTAAGGCATTCATACTTCTCTTTAATAAAAAAAATTTCAAACAATGTTTATTGTTTTTTTTTTTCTTCTGATAAATGCTTGAGAACTTTTCGCTCATCCCATAACATTTGCTTGTAATCAAATTAAATTCTTAATATATTTTATTTAGAGATTAAATTCTGTAAGGATGTGGTGTAAAATCCATGTTTTATCCCTTCAATCCTAATATGACACATCAAATTATCACATATTTTAAGAATAAGCACAGCCACACTCAATCAATTCTAACACCCATATATAAATCTAACAAAATTGGGAGTTTATTGAGATGTTATTAAGTGTGGTAGGATGTACTGAATTTTAAGTAAAATGTTGATATGACAATCTCTTATTAGATGGTATAAAACATGGGTTTTACACCCCCTCCTTACCAAATTCGGACTCTTTAATTTAAGATAAAATGTGTTAAATTATGTATAGAAGAACTTGGAAGAATTGTTGTTGGAACTTGGAAGAAGCTTGCTTAAGCTATGTGTCGACTTCACACAGTGCTAAATCAATGCTAGTGCCACATTAATGTGCAAGCAATGTTAGCAACTTAGCATATTTGCCCAGTTGGGAAAATAGAGAGAGACTCTGTGACATTCTGGGCTGGCGGTTCACACCTTCGTTGGGAAAATATCTGGGCTTTCCCATTAAGCACACAGCCATTCCTTAAGACTTTGGGTTTATTCTTGAAAGGGTCCAAAATCGCCTTGCAGCTGGAAAGCTCACCTCCTATCTTTTGCTGGGAGACTAGTCCTAACCTAGTTCGTTACTTTAGCTATTCCGAATTATATCATGCAATGCACTGATCCTCCTTTAAAAATCACCAATGCAGTGGACAGGCTAAGCCGGAACTTTTTTTGGGGTTCAACGGAAAGCAAAAAGAAACTTCATCTTATTAGTTGGAGGAAAATTACCAAGCCTAAGAAGGAAGGAGGCCTTGGGCTCTTCTCCGCTGCGCCCAAGAATAAGGCCTTGCTAGCAAAGCTCAACTGGAGATTTCACAAAGAAAGTAACTCCTTGTAGGCCCGTGTTCTTGCCCAAAAATACACCCGTAGGAGAAATTCAACCAGAGGCTTCTAAGGTCGAATATGCTCCAAGACCTGGTCAGCTATGGCAAAGGTCAATGAAGTTTTCAAGCGAGGCTCCAAATGGTTGGCTGGTAAAAATAGTAGCCTGTCTTTTTGGTTTGATAAGTGGCTTGATAAAGCCATTGTAAGGTGCCTTGTTGTTGGGCTATTGAATAGGGGGGAAGATGAACTGTGCATCAAATATATGGTCTCCCCTAATGGCTGGAACTAGACTAGATGCTTTATTCCACTTCCGAAATCCCTTCTTCTAGAAATTAAGGCGATGCCCATCCCCTACTTCTTTCACATAGAGGATCAAATATAGTGGTCTTCGTCCGCAAATGGTGCCTTTGATAAAAAAAAGTGCCTATAAAATAGCTTGCTCTATTGTAGGTGATTTAGGGTATGATTCTTTTAGTGGCAGTTGGGTGTGGAAAGTAGAAACTCTCCCCAAAATCAAGTGTTTCCTGTGGCAATGCTACCATTCCAATATTCCTGTAAGGTCTGTTCTTGCAACAAGAGGCGTTCATCTCCACACCAGTTGTCCTAAATGTAATAGTGCTTCGAAAACCATTGACCACTTGTTTAGCGACTGCTCCTTTGCCAAGACATTCTGGGATTCGTTTCCCTATCCTATGCAATCAAGTTTGTTCTATGGAGAAAACCTTGTAGAGTGGCTGAGAATTAATTGCTATAGCACTAGTGTTTATGGAGCTATGGGGATCACCTAGAACATCATTTTCCTTATAGGAATATGGCGCCTGTGGTTACAAAGGAATAAAGTTGTTTTTAAGGATGCAAGACCCCATAGTAACACGAAGTCAAATGTGTTGGCAAAAGCTACGAAGTACATCTATGTGGGAGCGGATGCTCACTCTTCCCCCTCTCGTTGAATGATTCAAGCCAAATGGTTGCACCCCCCTCTAAACTGGTATAAGCTAAACTAGGATGGATCATCATTGGATAATCCAGGGCGGGCTAGTGGCGGTGGACTCATTAGAGATTCCAATGGAGCTTAGGTTAAAGGGTATGCAAGAGCAATTGGTCATACCACAAGTGTAGCGGCAGAGCTATAGGCCCTTAGGGATGGCATTAATCTCTGTATTTCCTTAAACCTTGCTGCGGTTGAAATTGATTTGGACGCCAAGTTAGTAGTAGATCTGCTTGGTCAAGCCCTAGACCCTTCCCAATGCAAATGACTCCATTTTGGCGGATTGTAAGGAAGGTTTGAAGCATATTTCTCAAGTGAAAGTTCAACATTGCTATAGGGAAGCCAACAAATGCACTGACGCTCTTGCTAGACGAGGAGCCATGCCGGCTAAGGATTTTGTTTTATTTTTTGCAACCTCCTTCTAATGTTTTATTTTTACTCAACTTAGACTATTTTGGAGTGACTTTTGATCACTTTCTACCTGCTAGTTTTGTTTCTTGTTAGTTTTATATAATCTCCGGTTTTACCAAAAAAAAAAAATATATATATATATATATATACATATATATATATATATAGAGAGAGAGAGAGAGAGAGAGAGAGAGAGAGAGAGAGAGAGAGAGAGAGGTTTAATTTACATCTGATGTAACTCTATAAGAGTTACACATTTTTTAAGTCATAGATTTCTAAGAGATCTAACGGTTGAAAAAAAATCATTAAATGTCAATGCTTTTCACTTTATTACCTAATTAATATTAAGATTTGTTTTCTCTCACCTTATTTATTGCTTTCCACATGATTAGAGGGCATTGCAATTTTCAATAACCTGCAAACCTTACATATACTAACAGCCCACCATAGCCAACCTCCCACATCTCCGCAAAGAATTTTTTTTTTTTTTTTTTTGAGTTAAATCTCCACAAAGAAGCTATTGAATGGTACACTAGGAATTTTTGGTTGGACTTTTTGCTTCACATTCCCATTAATAAAGAGCTGGTTATGGTGCAAATAGTGTTGTAGACAATTTTGTTATTGGATAAATTACCCAATTACTACATTTGTACAACTAGCAAGTTTGGCAAAGATTTTGTGTCAAACATACTATGGGAAAAAAGGCATTTCATACCCATTTGGAATAGGAGCAAATTGCTATATTGACTATTGATTTGCAATATCTTGTAACAGCATTTTGACTAGCTCTTAAGGAGCTTTAACTTGGAGGTGCTGGAGATATATGACCTATGTTTTGGTGATATAGGAATTATTCAATTAACATAATATTTAATTGCTATATTGCTTCTATGCAAAAGGGGAGATTTGGCTATGGTGAGGTGCTCCTTAATTAGTAGATTAGTATGTTTGGCAAGTTATTGAAAATGAAGGGTACACAATAAATAAGGAAAGAGAAAAAAAAAATACTAGTATTAATCAGGTAATAAGGTGGAAAGTATTAACATTTAATGATATTTTTTTAACCGTTAGATCTCTTAGATATCTATGGCTTAAAAATGTGTAACTCTTATGCAGTTAAAGCAAATGTAACTTAAACTCATCTCATATATATATATATATATATATATGTCTGTGTGTGTGTGTGTGTGTGTGTGTGTGTGTGTGTGTGTGTATGTGTGCGCGCGCGCGTGCACGCCCAGAAGTTGAAGTTGTCCAGTTAGTAACTTCTGGCACGGTTGTAGTTAGCATTGAATTAGGTTACTGGACTTGATCCAACCAATGACATGAACCGCAAATTGGGTCAAATTGATCCATATTCCATAGCACTAATTAAACCAGTCAAGAGTTAGGACTATTGACCATTGCCCAGGACCTGATTTTGACCGTTTACCTTGACTTTGAAGGTTGGCCTTTTAAAGTCAGCTAGTTTTTACATAATTTTCTATTTTGATTCTATTTTTATATTGAAACCAATTATATTGAAACCTTTTCATTACAAGTAAACTTTAGTAGAGATTACAACCAAATTTATTATAAAATTAACCAACACCTAAAAGTCGTAATACTTTGCCACGTAAATTAGTCTACTTGACATTTTAGCTGGTTTGCAATTAAACTTGAGTTGATTGACTTGATTCACCTGATTGAATTGATGAGGAAGTTAGATTTAAGTTGTCTCCTACATCTCTTAGTGATGATAGGAAAGGCTTGGAAGGCATTTGTAAGCATTCAACTTCTCCTTCAAGCATTTCTACTACTTTGTTCATTGAAGGACGATCACTAGGCTTCATTTGTATGCACCATAATGCAATCATGATCATCTTCTTTACTGTTTTCTTCTCCTCCTCCATGGCATCTTCCATTACTATCTCATTTCCCTTGCTAACTTGGTCATAGACCCAAGTTGGGAAGTAAATTTGGCTTGAATGGTCTACAAATGTATTAAAGTTCTTTCTTTTGCTTGCCATTTCCAACAATAACATACCAAAACTATATACATCAGCTTTATATGAGACGCCTCCAATGTTCTTATAGAACAACTCTGGAGCAATATATCCTAGTGTTCCTCTTGCAGCAGTCAAAGACACTATGCTATCATCTGTAGGATAAAGTTTTGCAAGACCAAAATCAGAAACTTTTGGGGTAAATTTTTCATCAAGAAGAATGTTATGAGGCTTGATATCAAAATGTAGAATTTGCATGTCACATCCTCTATGTAGATATTCAATCCCACGAGCCACTCCAAGAGAAATCTCATATGTTTTCTCAATACTTAAGGGGATTCCTCCTTCTCTAAGAAAAATATATTTGTCAAGAGAACTATTAGGCATGAATTCGTAGATAAGGGCACGCCTTGGTCCCTCAGCGCAAAAGCCAATGAGTTGCACTACATTAGTGTGGTGAATCCTTCCAATTGTTGCAACTTCGCTAATAAAGTCTTGCCCGTTGGCTTTGGACTTACCCAACATCTTTATAGCTACAAGATGGCCACTTTGGAGCTTTCCTTTAAATACAGAGCCATAGCCACCTTCACCCAATTTGTCCTTGAAACCTTTGGTCATCTTCTTGATTTGTGAGTAAGAGTACCTAATTGGCATGAGGTTATTTTGACTTTGTAGAAATTCTTCAACGTTGTCATACATTGATAAATGCCTCCTACGCCACTTATATATCAAAAAAGCAACCACACATGGAGCTCCCAAGGACATTTTTGCTGCATGTATGAATACTGTACAGGCACATCACCAAAATAACTATGAGAAAACAAATTTGTTGTTACGCTGGTGTCAGCATTTTCAATTTTTAGTTGAAAATATATAATTAAACTAACAACCAAGTGTGCCTTCCTAATTCTAGTAAAGTAATTAAACACAAAATATGTTGTTTCCTTTTAATTTTAAATGTCACCAATATATATACGTCTTAATTCCTTTCACAGTAAACTATTTTCAAGCACAATCTTAAGGAATGATCTGCTAAAAAAGTTGAAGAAGATCAAAGGAGAGATTCAGGTTCTTACCAATGTTTAGGAATAAGTTGTATGGTAATAAGTAAGAAGAATCTGCAACAAAAAATAAAGAGTTGCAATTACTTTTTGCTAACAAAAGATGAACTATTAGTTAGTGAAAAGAGTGACCCGAATAACTTGAAATCTCTAAGGACTAAGGCCTATCTAAAAATAAATTATAAAACAGTCTCATTGAGCCATGCTTAAACAAAAAATATAAACAATCATAGAAACCTGTTGGTTTGATATGTCAAAATCCAATCATACTCAAGGCCTAATTCTAATTTTACCTTGAGTGCAAGTAAATAAATTATAATTCTACTTGAATAGCCAAAAGCATTAGAGCTCAGTGGTATAACTTGCATAAATTTAAGGTTTAACTTACTATAAATACCCATCAATGGATTTATTGCAATACAAGTACTTAATAATAAAGATATGACCACCCCATTTTGCAATTGAGGATCGGTTCATACAAGGGTAAAATTATAATTTTGTTAAGAAAGAATTAAAAGATCAAGCCACATCAAGTTTCTTTGGATAGATAGCCTCTTTTATTGCTTTCTTTCTATTCATGCATCTTTATGATCTTTATGCGAAGTTGCTCAAACCACACCTCTGATCAATGATCTTTATTGGCATTCTTTCTGGTTATGTGTCTCCATCATCTTCAACCAGAGTATTCAGACCATGCCTATGCATTTTAGCCTGCATATGTGTGGGCCGTATGGCATGCATAAATGTCAACATTCAAGCCTAAATCATGAAGCACGGCAGGTTTTAAATCTTAATGCAGGCAAGGTATCTCATTGAATCGGTCTTTTTAGCCACATGCATTTGACATCTTTCATGCTTGTCATGCACACTTCATTTCAGGGGCGGCTCTAGGATTTTTGTCCAAGGGTTAATAAGAAACATAAATTATATAAAATTTAAAATAAAAGAGACTTAAATATATTAATATCACAACTATGCTTAGAAGATTGTTCACATCAACACGACACTGCTTAGAAGATGAATCTGGAGTAAGATATGAATATTGGGTAGAAGATGAATCTTGCGGCCTATGAGATTTCTTTATTACAAATTTATCCATCGTACTAGTAAAAGAACAAAAAATAAACTATAAATTTATTTGACATATTAATTTCTAATACATAAATATATTAATTATTGTTGTTAAGTAATTTTTTTACAATTCTTTAATCTATGAGTTTACAATTCTTTAAATATTTTATATTTTTATTATTTTTAGTATTAATGTATTGACCAAGTCACATAGCCAACAACGAGTCACAACTCACATTCAACTAAAATTAAAAAACTACTCACAAATTAGTCAAATAGTCAAAGTGATAAGTATTAACTCAATTTTATATCAAATCAATAAAACACTCAGCAACTTTGCAACACACCAACACCCAACAGTAAAGAGACCCAAACTCAAAGTACTCAACAACAATAAAACACTATAAACTAATAAAAGTAATAAGTCCTATAGTCTATAACCCACTAACCCCACAGGCCCACACACGGTCATACTTTAGAGGCTCAAAACTCAAGTTGAGTTAATCAACAACAAATATTGAACCTATCAAAAAAAAAAAAAAAAAAACAACAAATATTGAACATAGTTCTTAATGCCACAACTCCCACACACTGTCACACACACAATCTAACCGTGTGTGGGGCTGTGGGGTTAGTGGGTTATAGACTCTAGGACTTATTACTTTTATTAGTTTATAGTGTTTTATTGTTGTTGAGTTCTTGAGTTTGAGTTTCTTTATTGTTAGGTGTTGGCGTGTTGCAAAGTTGCTGTGAGTGTTTTCTTGATTTGATATAAAGTTGAGCTAATACTTATTACTTTGACTATTTGACTAATTTGTGAGTAGTTTTTTAATTTTTGTTGAATGTGAGTTGAGAGTTGTGAGCAGTTGTTGGCTATATGAGTTGGCCAATACATTAATGTTAAAGATGATAAAAATATAAAACATTTAAAGAATTGTAAACTTATAAATTAAAGAACTACAAAAAAATCACTTAGCAACAATAATTAATATATTTATTGTATTAGAAATTAATATGTCAAATAAACTTATAGTTTATTTTTTGTTCTTTTGCTAGAACTATGGATAAATTTGTAATAAGGAAAATCCGTAAGCCACAAGATTCATTTTCTACCCAAGATTTATATCTTACTCAATATTCATCTTCTAAGCATGGTCGTGTTGATGTGAACAATCTTAAGCATGGTCGTGTTGATGCGAACAACCTTCTAAGCATGATTGTGATATTGATATATTTAAGTCTCTTTTATTTTAGATTTTACATAATTTATATTTTTTATTGACCCCTTGGACAAAATCCTGGAGCCAGCCCTTGAATACTAACCCTCTGCTATCAAAAAATTTCTAATCAAAGAGAAATGATTTTCTATTGTTTGGTCTTCTACCCAAGATTTATATCTTACTTAAGATTCATCTTCTAAGCATGGTCATGTTGATGTGAACAATCTTCTAAGCATGGTTGTGATATTGATATATTTAAGTCTCTTTTATTTTAGATTTTATATCATTTATATTTTTTATTGACCCCTTGGACAAAATCCTGGAGCCACCCCTAAATACTAACCCTCTGCTATCAAAAAAATTCTAATCAAAGAGAAATGATTTTCTATTGTTTTGTGTTTTCAAACCTGCCAACATAAAAAACTTACAGTGAGAAGTAATTCTCAGAAATAGTTTATTTGTTTATTTATTTATTTTTATACAAGATAAAATTTCTACTCTATCCTAATCTAAGTATATATGTGTATAAAGCTACCTTCTGGAGCCTTGAATCTCAGCCCTTGCTCCCCACACCCTACAAATAATTATACTTGTGGAGTGACCACCGTACAAAGGGTGTGCGGTGGCAAAAATAGTTTTATTATTATTATTTTTTTACCTTGAAAACTTGTTTGGAGATTTATTACTATTCTGAGTTTTTTTTTTTTTTTAATTAATGGTCCGTTTGGATTGAGAGAGAGTAAAATAGAGTAGAATTGACCCAAAATTACCCTATTTTTAGCCAACTCTATACTACTCTTCTCCCCTCTTCATCCCTCAATCCAAATGGGCTCTAAAGCATCACCACCTCTAACTTGTGCCCACAACAATAGTGGCAACCATGGACCCAAGACTAAACAATGTCGACCCACAAAGCAAACCTACCCCATCAAGAAAACCACAGATCTACAACAATCTAATAGGTGCCCACCAAACCTAGACCAGTCCAAACCGTGTAGATCTAATTCCATACTCAATATTCACAAGCCCCACTCAACGAAGTCCCGTTTTTGCAGCAACTACAATCATGCCGCGAAAAACCAAATAGCCACCACCACCGCAAACTAGAGAGAGGGTGATTTTTAGAATAAAATTTTTTAGTTGGGTTTCTAAAAACGGCTTGCCAAATGAGAATTTTTAGTAGTTCCTAGTAGTTTTTTCTTTAAAAAAAAAATTAGTTTTTGAATTTAAATCAAGAAAACTATTTTAAAAACTAAGAGTATTTGCACCAACTCATGCAAATATTTTTGTTTATTTTAGTATAAGAACCTACTTTTTTATTTTACACAATTACTTTTCAAAAATACACACATCAAATTATCTATTTTACATTACATTTTATTAACATATTAATTCTTTATCAATTTGTAAAGTTGTAATTTTCAATTATGTTTTATTGGTTTTAATTCTCTGTCAAATTTGATTGTATTTCTTTAATCATTTCCTTGTATGTTTGTGGGATTCAATGTAAGGGTTGAGTGTGAGATATTGGTGAAGAACTGTGAAGAACAAAGTATCTCGCGACTTACTCGTGATTGGCTCACAAGTGGACAACTCGTGAAAGGTCACGTGAGAAGCACATGTTAGAAGTTGAAGAGTCAAGTGCCAGGAAGCATCTCATGTTATAATCCTAGTGTCTCACATGAATTAAGTATAAACTTAATCGTGTCTTTATAAGCTCTTGGGCACCCTCCCCTTTCAAACCAGTTTTCAAGGGTGAGTTCTACCCATGGGTTCATAACATTTGGTATTAGAGCCAACCACTATCCTAAGTAATCGGGTATAGCTTATTAAGTATGTGATCAAATGAGTTACGGCTTTATGGTCGAATCCTAGAGGGGGCAATCTAGAGGCTAGATTAAAATAACTGACATGTAACTTAAAAACCGGCTTGTAAGGGGAAGATACCCAAGACTTTATAAACACATAATTAAGCTTATGCTTGGGACACTAGGATCATAACATCTCGCGACTAAGCCAACTCGCAAGATGACTTGCTAGATGCATCACCAACTTGTTAAGTGTGTTTTCCTTATTTCTTTACTCATACTATAAAAGCTCACATTACCTACGAAATTATAAAGAGAATCTCAGAGATAAACCCCTAGAAATACACTTGAGAGTTAGAGATTGTAAACTCACAATTATCTACACATTTCTTTTAGTTTTCCTCTACTCATATCTCTCTAATTCCAAATCCTTAAGAGGTTCTTAGCCCAAACACTTACCTCACTCAATCTAAATGTTGAGAGTTGTTATAGTGCATATGGGAAGAATTGGATGAAGCCATTCGTTGGTGGATGCAATTTAGAGCTAATTGCGAGATCTAGATAACTAGTGAAGAAAAGACTCGGTGAAGTCCATTAGGAGCTGAAACTCGGAGGGTTTAAGTACATTTGATACATTAGGCTTGGTGGGTCTTTTTTGAAGTCCTTGTACTTCAACTTTATTCACTAGTGGATCATTTCAGCTTGGAGGGCCGCAGAGAGGATTTTTTTACTGAGTTCTTCGGTTTTTTTCTTCGATAACACATCTCAATATTATCTGTTTTTTCATCTCTCATCCCTTACTCTTTGTGCTTTACATTTATTGTTTATTATGTTATTTATGCAGTAGAGAGTAGTTCTGGTTGATTGTGTTTCATTTACTTTTTTCAATGCTTAGTTGAGTAGATTAAAATGAATTAAATCATAAATTTAAAATTGGGGGGGGGGGGGGGTCGGGGGTCTAAACAAGCTATAGTGTTTTACACTATTAAGCTTTTACAATTTTTGTTATTACTCTCTCTCTCTCTCTCTCTCTAAGAGTAAAAAAGTCGTAAAATATAGATTTGCATGTAAATAGTATCCATGTATATTTACTGGTTACTATAGCAATAATCTAAATTTGAACAAGTTTACATGGATTAATATGGGTGAGTTTTGGAGCTGAATGTGCAAAATTTACCCTTGATGCTATTATACATGAACTGATATGAATACTCTAACTACCAAACAGTCCTAATTTCTTAAGAAATTTGATAATTTTTACTTTTCACTTTCTTAAGCCTAAAATATCAACCGATTATCCAAGTACATGGTTATTCCTCTACTAGTGTCATCATCTTCACATCAAGCACAATTACTCAATGCAACTATATGTCATTTTTCATTCTGTATTATCTTTATCCTTCAAACAACTCTTTTGAGAAAGAAAACTCACATTTGTAGGAATAAAAATAATGTCCTTCTTCATAAATCCCCCCTCCTGCATTTCACAAATTAAGAAGAGAATAATTATAACATCAGCGTTTGGAGCTTTACAATTAATTTTGTCATTATACAAAAACTACAAGAAATATTTCTTAGCATGTCTATTACATTGGAATGGAAGGAGAATGCACCAAAAAGCTATCTTCTTAAGAAATTCGATCATTTCTACTTTTCATTTCCTCAAGCCTAAGATTGAGATCAACCAATTAATTGTCCACGTACATGTTTATTCCTTTACTTGCCTCATTATCAGATTAGGCACAATTTACTCATGCAATTCTATTTCATTTTCCATTCTATATTACTTAGCATCCTTCAAACGAATTTGTTGAGATAGAAACCTCACCTCTGAAAATATTATATGGTTGCCATCCTGCGTTTTTGACAAAGAAAAGAATAACATCAGCATTTGGAACCTTAAAATTAATTTAGTCATTATGCTGAAACTCCAATAAATATTTTCTAGCATGTATTTTACATTGATGGGGTATCTTTAAAAAATTCGATAATTTTTACTTTCATTTCCTCAAGCTTAAAAGATTGTGATATCATACAATTATTGCCCAAATACATGGTGTGTCATCATCAGGTACAATTACTCAGGCAATTCTATTTCATACTCGATTCTATATTATCCTTCAAACAACCTTTTTGAGATAGAAACCTCACCCATCAAGATATCATATATTTTTTCAACCAATAGGCCCAATCCTGCATTTTTGACAAAGAAAAGAATAACATGAGCAGTTACCTTACAATTAAATCCAGTAAATTTCAATAACATCACCAAGAAGTTCAATATATTGAACTGATACATGAATTGTTAGTGACAGGATCAGAAATGCAACAAAACTAGAGAATGGAAAGTAGTGTTATGCCCTTCCTCGCTTTTTTTACCCACCTGTCTTGTCGTCACATTGAACACCCTTCAATTCATCGATTCTGCAAAAGCGCTGTCCTCTGCAATTTCTTCCACAAATCAATGGGGACCATGAAAGCCGAAAACCATATGCCAATTGATTGTGGACTTCTGTACAGGAAATATTTGGATTATCATTTTGTGGCGGCCACGATGTCATAACCATCTGCTCTACTTTGCACGAGTCCTTCACATTTTTCAACGATAATCCTTCTCCTCCAATTGTAACATATTTATACCTCTTGGAATGAGAAATTGAAGAGTTGGAAGAATACTCTCCATTGTAAATGCAAGTAGAAGTATTCAAATAGAGTGGAGTATTCACTGGTTTTTCACAGCTCATGAAAATCATAATCCGATTTAGGTACCTGTTGCCATCAGGCAGATAAAGCGACAGATCGTTCTGTGGATAATAATATTGATTTAATCGATATAAAGAATACCTTGGGGAGGAGAAGTAATCTTCATTCTGTATACCCGAGTCCACAATCCGGAATGTGTACGCACTGTAATTGATTTCCTTTACGTAGTATTTTCCTCCAAATATGGATAGCACGGCCGTATGATTCTTCTCACACCACAGTTCATACCTTGAGTCACTGCAGTTTTTAGGATCAGTCATCAATCGAAACGGATAGCTTATGTTGATATTGCCACAGAAAGAAGGGGTACATTGATCAATAACATTTGCAGTAGCAGTACAATAAGTTTCATGGACTAGAACAAGAGCAATAAAGACCGTGACTCCTGCACTCAACGTTAATCCTCTTGCCATTGATCGTAGAGTCTGCTAGTACAAACTAGCATAGACAAACATAATAAAAACTTCTTTGTGTGTATTGAAAAAGTAAAATGTAGAATTTTCTACTGAAACAAGTTTGTGGTGGTGGCGGAACATTATTAATAACATCAATATCACAACCAAAATATCTTCCGTCAGCACATACGTCATCTTGTTGAATTATTGGATTTGGACAGTTGCTAAACAATTTTCTTTCACATTTTGGCAAAAATTAATTTTTTTAATGACATTTTTAACAAACTAATTATTGATGTAACAAATTCTTACTCTTTCTCAGTTTACAACTAATCATTTTTTTTTCTACTTTTCAATAATCATTCATTATATTATTAATTTGTAAACTTTTTTCTAAAATAATTTATAACTTTAGCATTTTCCTTAAGTTAATTTTCTATTTTTTTTTTTTTTTTTTTTTACTTTTTATGTTTGTGGAACATGATTTTAGTATGTAAAATCGTGTTTTTAAAACCCGATATATGCCAACTTGGTTGAAATATAAATTAAATCTTGCTTTGAAAATATAATTTAAACATTTAAAATTCTATTTCTAAAACACATTTTTATAAAAAATAGTTCATTACTAAATAATTTCTAAATGTCAATTTAAATAATTACTAATAAAGAAATACTATTATTTTGCATAATTCTCTTATGACGCATTTGTTAAGTTTTACCGTGCACATCCTATATAGCCTCCAATATTTGAATTTTTTTTTTTTTTTTTTTTTTTTTTTTTTTTTTTTTTTGGGGTGGGGAGGGTGTGGTGAGGGGAGGGAACTATAGGTTGTCAAAATCAAGATTTTACGTAGAATCGTGAGAGGTAGTGGGATCGTAAGATCGGATCGTGGATCGTAACAATATACATTATTTGAGAAAAAAAAAAAACAGATTAGTATATTAAATTAAATAATCACATAAATTAAGCAATCATTTATAAAAAAACCAAAAATTTGCATCCATTTGTAAGCATCATTTAAAGAGGCCAAAAATCTCAAAACGTGACACTTTAAGATGTTTTTTTTATTTTTTTTTATTTAGGTCCAACTGATACTCTATCTCTCTACATTAGAAAAGCAAAACTTGGTTTATTAGGATGTTATTTTTCATTTTGGTCCAACTGCTTTCTATCAAGTTAAAGAATATTACGAGAAACCAGGATCGTTTGAAATTGTCAGAATTGTAGGATCCTACCGATCCTGAACGATTACAAAGATCTTTGAAAGATCTGGATCGTTTTGAGTAGGTGGGATCGTAAAATCGTAGAATTCAAATCGGGATTTTAACAATCATTTCCATATATGAAATTGATCAATAGCACATAGCCTAAGTTGTTAGAAAAATGATCTTACCCATGTATATATTGTGAGGTTTCCCTACATGCAGCAGAAACGTCATATACCAATTGTTGTGTCCAATCCGCTATTTTGACAATTGCCTGATAACTAAAATGAAAGAATGCCCCATATTTATTTATTTTTTTGGTGATAATATGATAGTCACAATAGCGATGCAAGTAATTGTCCTCCTGTATGCCTGAGTAGTCAGTCCCCCACTCGGATTGTTTTGTTATTGTAATTGATTTCCTGTACGTGGTATTTTCCAGCATATATATCAGAATAACACCGTATGATTGTTCTCACATGACAGGTTGTACCTTAGGTCGTCGCAGGTTTCTAGATCGATCTTCAATCACGCAAAACGAATAGTTTATGTTCTGGATAATGCCACAGGAAGAAGGGGCTCACTGATGAATATCATTCTCAGTATTGCAAGCTTTATGGACTAATACAAGAACAATGAGGATCGTGTGTCCTGCAGTGAAGGGTAATCCTCTCACCATTATGAAAGAGTGAAATTTTTTATCAGGTACAACTAGTACCATAGGTAGGCAAAGTGTTTTTCAAGCAAACCATAAGTGGGTAAAGTGTAATTTTCCCTTTAGTTAAAAAAAAAAATTAACAAATATCTTAAGAGTATTTATTAATAAACTATTTTAAGAAATTTTTTATAGCAAAAGAAAATAAGAAATTAGTATTTTAACAACTTTTTCAATTTTTTTATAGAAAAATGATATGTCTATAATATTTTTACAATGTTTTTAAAACAAATCCTAAGTGGCTTGTTGTTACTGATTGTCATTATTGGGGCAAAAAAGTAATTTTAGTGTTAGTTTCAAATTTAAACCAATAACAACTAACCACCTGTGATTTGTTGTAAAATTGTTGTAAACGTAGAATCTCTCTTTTTTATAAGTGGCATAAAACTTTTCCTAAAATAACAGCTAATGTGCAAAAGTGTATCTTTAATAAGTGTTATGTTCCAACTCTTAGATATTATTACATAGATTCGTGCATATTTTGTGTTTAAATGGTTCACATTAAAATTTCTCCCTCAATCCATGTTACCTGTAGCGGCTAAATCAAGTACAGGGTCCAATTGTGATATTTGGATTTCAGAAAAGATAAAGTATATTGGAAAGAAGATTTATGTTTTAGTTGACCAAGACCATACAATTAATCTGGCATCTCATTCGCACTAATAACAAAAACAAAATGGTAGAAAATTAAAACACGTAACTCAAAGTAGGACAATTGATCTCTGTAAACTGGCCTAGTCTTACGTCTAACTGCGAAGATGATGAGAAGTTTCCCTAGCTAGTCGGTTGTAGAAGATTATATGGTCCTTATTGACGGCAATGATAAAAAAAAAAGGAAAAAAAAAATCCTGTCTTATGTGCAATCATATATCCAATAATTAATTACGTACACGTTCAAAGAAGACTGACTGATTAGAAAGGACCACAGTCCAAACGGGAGAGAATGATTCTTTGTTGAGTGAAACAATCAGCATTGTGCTATTCCACTAAAATTGCACTAAAAAGTCTACCGTTTGTATGATAAAGTGGGTGTTGTGTACGATATTTCATGCACCTTCATATTTAATTGAAGCCAGCCAAAAAATAGCTTCAAGAAGCTGCAGTTCCATACAATTACAATTTGAATACGACTTTTACATGTAGTGTCATTTTCTTTTTTGGTTTCTTTCACATTTGGGATTCTATTTGTATTTTTTTAATGTAATTGTGTAATAGAAATTCATGTTTTCACATTGGAGAGTACTCGTCAACATGATCAACTGTCACCGACTCACCAACCTAAACAAAACACTGTTATAGTCCATGGAATTTTCATGAAAGTCTTTATAATAGTCTAATAATTATATGGCAGCTCTTAATGGAAGTGATCACTTGGTTTAGCTTACGTGTTATGCACACAAAAGCAGGACACAAGCCGCGTCTCTGTTCATGTTTAGTAGCTAAATTCCACAAAGCTACACTTGCATCCCAAATTCACAATAATCCATTAACACTTCGGTTTTGGAATTCTTAAAAGAGTAAAATAAAATAAAATTAATAAATCATAAAGAAACAAAAAAATATATATAAAAGTATTTAAGTAATGGAATCTGACGAGAAATAATAATGAAACTTGTACCAAAATCATTGTTTAAAGGAGATGTCTCCATATTAATCCTACTGTAGTGAACTTATGTTTTGATACCAATTGAAAATTTGCATTATAGGAGATGCCTCCATATTAACTTGCAACAATGAACCTATGCTCTAATTCCAATTGAATATTTAGACCTCAAATTTGACATCAATCTTGGCACTATATACCGTTTTCAGTTTGGCATGACATTCAACTTTTTCGTCTTCCAAGCTCTTGACCTTAACCCAATGGAAGAAATTCTCACTCTTAACTTCATCTATCAGCATGTTGGTTTCTTCAAGTTTGACATCTAAGTCTTCTTACATTCAAACTCCTCTAATTTATCCAAGTAACATTCATCACTTTTTCTATATTTTTCAACCAACTAATTCGATTCTTTGAGCTTTACGGATTAAAGATTCTTTTTCAAGTTCACTCTTGCTAAATTTTGCTATGGATTTTGTAGAGCGTTTCTTGGATTTTGTTGATTCCCTAAAGAGCTTGGTTACCAACAATTATAAGATCATCCATAAAATTGTTTTGAACTACATTATCACTGGTATTAAAAAAGAAAAAGAAAAATAAAGAAGAACTACATTATCACAATCATGAGTATAATGACTTTTAACTATATTCATGACAAACGGATCATATAAGGAAATTAATCCTATAATAGTGAACCTATGCTTTTATACCAATGAATTGAAAAACCTAGTAGAGAAAAACACTCCAAGTTCCAGCCTAACTCACCAAATCCACAATAAAGATTGTTACGATATATACTTCCTAGTTCCCCAATAGAAGGAATAGACGTTTTGTCTGAGCTCTTTGGCTGTGGCAACTATTCTGAACTAGCCTTTAGCCTTTAGACATTAATAGAAACTTGTTTTGAAAACGTAATTTAAATATTTAAAATCCTATTTGTAAAAAAAAAAATTTAGGGAAAATAATTCATTCCCAAATAATTTCTAAATAATGCAATTTAAATAATTACTAATAAAGAAATATTATTTTGCAGAATTCTCTTATGATGCATTTGTTAAGTTTTATAGTGCACATCCTACGTAAAATCCCAATATTTGAAGGGTTTTTTTTTTTTTTTTGGGGAAACATTCCATATATAAATAGCACTTTGGCACCATAATCCACTTTTGTTGTAGTGACATGCAGTGGAAACATGGTATACCAATTGTTATGTCCTTTCCCTTATTTTGACAATTGCCAAATGTCTAAAATGGAAGACCACCCCCATAGTTTTTATTTTATTTTATTTTATTTTATTTTTGGATAATTTGATAGTCACAATAGCGAATGAAGTAACTAGAATATTCTTGTACGTGATAAGAGATCGTCCCTAACGCAACAGTAGATCAGGGAGGAGATCATCCCTAGCTTTGATTTTCAACTTCTTCACCCCTCTCCCACACACCCTCCAATTTCGATCCCTTTGCTACACCTTGGAGTTCCACCTCCAGTTTGATTAACAATATCAATATTCACAATATTTATTCAACTAATAATAAATTATAATTAACAAAATCCAAATAAATATTAAAAAAAATTCAATTCTTTTGTTTTTATGTCTATTGTTTAATGTTTTTATGTATAAGTCCGAGTTACAATCTAGTTTTTGGAAAATCCAAAATGACATCATTTTTTGGGACTGCAGGAACCGAAATTGGTAGCATCCTTTTGGACTTGTAATTACTAATATAAGAACCTTTCTCAAAAAAAATTAATAAGAACCGAAATTGCTTTTTTTTTTTTTTTTTGGTAATAAAAAATAAAATTGCATTTTTTTTTGTCACATTAGCCACACACCCTGTGTGGAAAAGTAGGCCACATCACAGACTGATTTGGGTACTATATGTAGCTTGATTACTACAATGAAATTTTCCGTCCCATACATTACTACTTAAGATCCCAAAAAAAGAAAAGAAAAAAAAGACACACTTGCTGCGACACAAAAAAATGAAAGGACTAAGGAGAGATAAATGCCATGAAAGAACATGGCCAAGGCGAAATTCAATGCTATCCAACGATATATATTATATCCTTTTAAGGTAGATCACATAATTAAAATCTCATACAAATAAAATTCAAGCTCTTATTTTGATCATGACCAGCAGAAATCATGTAAAGTGAATCTACCAAGAACATCATAAACTCTGTTAAACGAAACCTGAACAATTTGGATGGCCAATGATGGGCTTGAATGAAAATGAAGTGTCCCAAGCGTAGGCGAAGGTATTCTTAGAAAATGGTCCAATCGTACCACCTTCAGCAGTAACATGAAGTTGGTTTCCTCTTTGAACTACAACGGTAGGGTCAAGAGGTAATACAGTTTGAAACCCATTGCTGTTCAAGACCAAACCTGTTAAAGTACACGGGCAGTCAAGATTGATTGTCACATTCCACACTGGTTTTTTTTGTACAGTTAATTTACTTTTTGATTGAGCAACTGATACGCTGCTTAAGGAGCATTGACAATTTCCTGCAATTTAAGAAATATCTGATTAATTAAGGAGTATGAACACAAACACTAACAATAACATCTCATTATTAATTCATATCTTTAGACATTTTATTTAGTTATTTATTGACAGATTTTAAATTTATTTTAAGTAAACATTAATAATTAACTATCAAAATCTTTAATGAAGACAAACATGTTGGAGTGACTCTAGCTAGCGTGTAAAATCAAGAGTATATATGCATGGTAGTAAGAAAGCCATGCAATTCAGGGATATATTGCATGCACTGCAAGAATCTTTTAACCTTCACTAACAAGACTCAGGAAGAAAAATACACAAAGAAATTTGATGAAAGCTGCCATTGCCAAAACCAATACCGCTACTTAGTTTCTCTCCTTTTTCTTTAATGGAAATGTAATAGGGTCTTGTGTTATTTATAGTGATTACCAAATCAAATAAATTAATTGCTGTGATCTTTTACTTTAAAGCTATTCAAATAGAAAATTATTACTATTTAATTATAAAAGCCTTTTTAATTTATTATGCAATAAACATATTCTAAAAAATCTAATTTTCCTATATTTTGTAACAAACTTAAATGAATTGAAAATTTATATTTTGACTTCCGTTATTTAACTTAGCATGAGATAGTCTTTAAGAAATTTTTAATAGAAAACAACTCTTCTCAAGCTAAGTTTTTTTTTTTTTTTTTTTTTTTTTTTTGAGAAACCTTTTCAAGCTAAGCTAAATAAGGAAAGTTAAGTGATTTCATTTCACACCTTTTTTTTTTTTACTACCAAACACAAAAACTTAAGAGAGTTTTCCACCTAAGCGAAGTTTTAAATGAATTTATTTCATTTTACCTTCTAACTAAGTTAAGATTTTAATAACTTACTTAATGTGTTATTTATTTTTATTCCACAATAAATAAGAGAGAGATGTGGACAAATCTAGGTTTTGTTTTAATTGATTTTGAAGAAGAGAGTTTCAGTCTTTTAACTTTGTTCCACCTAAGCAAGAAGGGATTTTTTTTTTTTTTTTTTGGTGGCAAAATAACACTATTTTGCTAACAATTTCATTAGTTAGCAATATTTTCAAACTATTTAGAAAATTAGCATCTCAAGTCTTTTAGACTCGACTTCACAGTAGCAACTCAAGTCTTTAAGACTCGATTTACACTTAAATTGCGCATGTAACTCAAGTTTCTAAAACTCCAGCTCTAGTTCCTACACTGACCTCTAGTTTTTCTTGCTATTCTTCCTTCTTTTTTTCTTTCTTAAGACCCAAATCAAAAATTTAGAAAATACCCAAAGGCTTGGGTTTCTGTAAATCTGGTTTAGAGAGAAAGTGTGAGAATTCTATTTTCTTTCTTATGGCCTAAATAAAAAAATTCAGAAAATACCCAAAACCCAAAGGATCGAATTTCTACAAATTTGGTTTAAAGAGTGAGAGAGTGAGAATTCGAAGTGGAGTTCAGTCCAAACCAATTTACCTCGCTTGGAGTCTTCATTGCCATCGCCGCCTAGGTTTAGTCTGAACTATTGCTTCACCACCTAGATTCAATCTGAACTATTGCTTCATCACCTGGGTTGCTTCAATGCTGCTTCTCTAGTTTGTTGGGTTTTGCATCGTTGCTTCTCTGCTAGGTTTTACTGGGTTGCTTCTTTCTTCTTCATTATTAATCACTATACTTTTTCTTTTCTTTGTTGTTGCTATTGATCTTACGTTGTTTCCTTTCTTAATAACTTTTCCTTTTTCTTTCTTCGCTGTTGAAGTTTGCATTTTTCCTTTAGGAACTCAAGTCTCAAAGACTTGAGTTCCACATAAAACTTGAGTCTTTTAGACTCGAGTTGCTACAGTAAAATTAAGTCTCAAAGACTCAAGATGTTAGTTTCCTAAATAGTTTGAAAACGATGCTAACTAACGAAATTGTTAGCATTTTGGTGTTAAATTGCAAAAAAAAAAACCCAAGCAAGAAGAATATGCTTGTCACATGTAGCAAGATTCTATTAAATATAATAACAAAAATAACATTCGAGTGCAAATTGTGATAAGTGTGATAGTTTAAGGTTCAGTCAGATAGTTTAAGGTGCATAGTTTAGGGCGGTAAAGTGTAATTTCTCTAGTTTTCCATTTCAATGTTTGCAAAATTTATTTCAATATAAAACACAGTTGGGTCCTTCACATTATAAAGGATAGGCATTGTGCAAATCATTCAAACTAGGTGTGTGCATGGATTGGGTTGGGTCGAGTTGAGGAAATTTTTTGACCTAAACCACCATGATGGGTTAAAAAAAATCCAACCAAACCCAACCCATCACAAAGGTACAACCCAACCCACATGGATAGGGTTGGGTTGGGTTGAACCCATGAGTTGGACAATTTTTTTTTATTATTTTTTCTATTACTATTATTATTATTATTAACTTAAGTAGGAAAAATATATATCTCACCTACCACTTGAATTGATAATTAAAATATTCATAAACTAGTATTCTAAATCAGTTATAAACGAAATATATCCAACTGAGTTGATAAACAAAATATACATGAACTAGTATCTCAACTCAGTTATAAACAAATAGGAGTGGAATGGGAGAGTGGGAGTGGGAAGCAGCAGAGAGAGAAATTAGATTGTTAGAGTTTGTAAGTTAATTGAGTTTTAGATAGGAAGAGCCAAATATTAGAAAACATTATTAATTATATAATATATATATATATATAATTTAAATTTTAAATATATAAGTGGGTTGGGTCGGGTTAGGCAGATTTGTGATTATTATGACCCACACCCAACCCAACCTGCTATTAAAAAAATTTTCATAACCCAACCCAACCTACCAACCACTAAAAACCGACCCAACCCATGAGTTGGGTTGGGTCAAGTCGATTTTGGTGGGTTTGTTGCACCATGGAAAATCAATGGTATTAATTTCATGTACTTGGTTTTGTGATTGGAAAAAAAAAAAAAAAATTAGATGTGTGTTTTTGTTTATACTATATTTTATTTTCTATAATTATATTACAAGCTAAATTCTATTCAGAGACTTCTTGATCTAATTGGTTATATGGGGAAAAAAAAAAAAACAAAACAAAAGCCAGTAAACTACACTACAAAAGCGTTTGCTACAACACAAAAATCTAAAGGAGAGACAATGCTATATTTATAAAAGAGCATGGACGACATGCTGCAATTCAAATGAAGGTTTGAAAATCAAAATTTCATGCTGCCGATGATATTATTATTAACGTAGACCACATAATTGAAATCGAGCACAACAATAAAGCTTTTATTTAAATGAAAAATCATCTAACTTAAATGAATTTACCAAAAACATCAGGCACTTTCAGAAACCTCCTTAAGAACAATTGATTTGGGAAGAAAGTGGCTGGAATGAAAATGATGTGTCCCAAGCATAGGTGAAGCTAACTGAAGAAGATGGCACTACAAAATAAAGGGCCTATGGCCGCGGTTTAAAAACGCGGCTACAGGTCACAAAAACGCGGCCATAGCCCGATTTGGCCTATAGCCGCATTTCTTTAGGCCGCGCTTTTGAATGTAGCCTAAAACACTTGACTATAGCCCTCAAAGGGTGTATGGCCACGTTTTTTGAGCGCGGCCTAAGCATATGTCCTATGGCCGCGCTTTAAATGCGGCTCAAGCCCAATAAACCGAGGCTGCAAAATCAGTCTATGGCCTCATTTATAAAACGGGGCTTCAAGTCTGGTCTTTAAGCCCTGTTTTACAAAAATGGGGCTGTAGCACATCTATGGCCGCGTTTTTTTAAAACGCGGCCCAAAGCCCCTGCATTTTGTAGTGTGGTCGAAATTGCACACCATTGTTAACAAGGAATTCATTGCCGGACTGAGACAAGACCGAAGGCTCAACCGGTTTCACAATTTGAAACCCATTGCAGGACAATTTCAAATCTGATTGGGAACAAGGGCAGCCATTGTTGATTGTCACACTCCACAATGGCTTTTGTTGCACTACTTCTCCAGTTTTCGATTGTTTGATGGTTACTTGGCTTAGGGTGCATTGACAAATTCCTACAATTAAATAAACATGAAAAAATTAGAAATACTAAATCAAGTTCAAAAGCATGAACAACATATATGAACATGAATACTAAAACTGACAATAGTCCTAACTCTAAGGCTTCATTTGGGAGTTCATAAGGGAATTGAATGAAATGATTATAAGATAATGGAAATGAATTGAGTATATTTAAGTAAGGAAAAGGAACGGAAAAAAGAAAAAAAAAAAGGAATGAAATGAAATTAAGTAACCTTGATTGGATGATTTAATATAAAGGAATGAAAATAAATGGAATGTAAGTAATCTTATTTGGGTGTAACATAGAGGGTATGAAATTGACTGATATTACTGCTATTAGACCCCTATTTTAAAATAAAGTGTTGAATATATAGGGGTATTTTGGAAATTTTGGTAAAAAATTCATTAAATTTAATTCATTTCCCTCCCATTCTTCCTAATTTCAGAGAGAATAAAAAATTTAAGATTTTAAGGGAATAAAGAGGAATGAGTGTTTTCTCTAACTCATTTCATTCCCTCTCATTTAAACACTTAAACAATGGAATGGATTTTTCATTCCCTCCATCAAAACTCCCAAACAAGAGAAGGAAATGATATTCTAAAATTATTCTTTTTGCTCCTTTCTGTTCCATTCCCTCCTCTCAAACGAGAACTAAGTAATCTTATTTAAGAGTAACAAAGAAGGAATGTAATGGAATTATTTTATGATAATATTACTATTAGACACTTATTTTAAAATAAATGGTTGAACACATAAGAGTATTTTCGGAGTGTTAATAAAAAATTCATTAAATCTAATTTCATTCCCTACCATTTCTCTCAAGTTTAGGGGAATGAAAATTTGAGGTTTTAAGGGAATAGACAGGAGTGGACGTTCTCTCCTATCAATTTCATTTTCTCCCACTTAAACTTCCAAACAAGGAAAGGGAAGAATATAATAAAATTATTTTTTTTCATTTCTTTCCATTCCATTCTATTTTCTCCTTCCAAAGAGGGTTAAAGATATCATAATTAATAAAATAAACATAATAAAAATCTTTAAAAACATATCTAAAAAACGTGAATATTATATATGGTAGAAAGATTGCGATGCATTAGATAGCATGGCCAATCCTTACATCCAAAAACATTCAAAATACAAGAATCGTTCATATGCCTTCATATTATAAAACAAAATGTTCCTTTTCATATAATTTCATCTTTTTGTTTAAAAGAAAGAAATGCCTTTCAGGATTGTATGCATTGATAGAATCCCTTACCTTTGCCAACGAGACTGAGGATGAAAAGTGCACAAAGAAATTTGATGAAAGTAGCCATTGCTACTTTTCTGATGAAATTAGTTTCTCTTCTTTTTTTCTAAATGTAATGTGTAAGGACCAGAAAAATGGCGTAAAGGGCCCAAGCCCACTTAGAATAGTGAGAAGTTCCCCTCACACTTGGCCCAAACCAATGAAATTTGTAAGAGATGGGAAGGATGACAACAAGGTGTTCTGCTCGAGGACATTAATATTCAAGACTCAGACTCATATTCATGAAACGAATAAGCATCAAGTTTATACAGAGGCTCCCGAGGAAGCAAGATACAAAAGGAAAATTACACTATTCCTCTTTCTCTCTCCTTTTGTCCCTTTTTTCTCCTCTTTTTCTTTTTCTCATCCCCTCTCTCAATGCCCTTACCTTCCTTTATATAGCTCTTCCCCATTGCATCTTCTCCGTCCATTTTTACCTGATCTTCATCTTCTTCCAACACTTGTCGCCCTTAGCATTTGAAGTAGGTGATGGCAATAGCCTGTGTAGCTGTGGCCTGCACTGTTCAAATTACTTCCTCATCAATGCAGCTGATAAAGTTAGTGTACATCATTTAATGTAGATGCGATAGGCCGTTCCACTACGGAGGCTCCCTGCCTGCAACTGACTTCTATCTCCTTCAGTTTGCAGTCCTTTCCCCCCATTTTATGAGTACCATTGACACTTCGGCGGATCCACCTCCCTCTTCGGGTGTTGTCGCTCCCTGGGCCCAGGTTTAGTGGTGTGTCCAAATTGATGCCTCGACCTTTCCTATTCTTCTTCGGGCCTCGACCCAGTGTTTTGACTCTACAACTTCCTCCTTAGTCCTTGGGTACTCACATAATGTCATAGGACCTTGTCTGATTTATAGTGATTTTTGAATCAAACAAATTAATTGCCTTGAACTTTTACTTTAAAAGCTATATATTTTCCTATTTAGAAAGACCATTAGAATTAAGATTATGAATCAAAACTAGCATTGAATGTTAAGCAAATATGGTTACTTCTTGGTGATTATGCTATGGGGGCTTGACTTTTCAAAAATCTCTCATTCCTCTTATATTTTTGGTAAAAGAAATTATCTTTAGGTATAAATTTAAATGATAGCCCCCCTAGATTTTTACTAAAAACATGTAACCCATTTATTTAGTTAATTAATGCTTCATTTTTGTTTCCTCTAATTGCTCTTATAATATTTATAACTCATTAATTCAAACTGTATTTAATGTATTTGATAAAAATAGAAAATTTTATATATTATTAACACACTATTTTTTTCCTCTAATAATAAATCTTATACCATGATAATATATTTTAGAAATATATAAGTAAATTTTTTTTAATAAAAACTTTCTTTTTTAATTTTTAATTAAAAAAATTAGAGATATGAAATTTTATCCTTTTAGAAGAAATAATAAATGTTGATCTCATGGTAATTGGCATTAAAAATATTTTAGTATTTATTAATATTATATATATAATTTGATATATGTAAGAAAATTGAGAGATGTTATGTCTACAACAATTTTACAATATTTTTACAACAAATCACAAGTGGTTAGTTGTTATAGGTCCAAATTTGAAACTAACACTAAGATTACTTTTTTGCCCCAACAATAACAACCAGTAACAACTTGCTATTTAGGATTTGTTGTAAAAATATTGTAGACATATCATTTTCCAAGAAAATTGCATTTTTTAAAAGGTTATTTTTTGAATTTACTTTTAATATATTTAGCTTGGCCCCTTAAGAAATATTCTAACTCTGCCACTAATCATATTTGATCTCACATATTTGTGAACTTTCATAGAGTCATAGTTATGTCAAATCTGTGAATTAGGATTATGAATTAAAGTGACTTCACACACAAACAAAAAAAAAAAGGAATTAAAGCCTATACTGCACGCTCCTAATCTAGTTTCTTGAGAAGTGCTACTTTCACAATAGTTTTACTACATTTTCATAACAAATTGTAGGTATTAAATTATTATTGGTCATAATTAGAGACCTACTTCTAAAATTAAGAAATATCTGATTAATTAAGAAGCATGAACACAAACACTAACAATTACACCTCATTATTAATTTATATCTTTAGACATTTCTATTTAGTTATTTATTGACAGATTTTAAATTTATTTTAAGTTACCATTAATAATTAACTATCAAAATCTTTAATGAAGACAGACATGTTGGAGTGACTCTAGCTAGCTAGTGTGTAAAATCAAGATTATATATGCATGGTATATTAAGAAAGCCATACATTTCAGGGATATGTTGCATGCACTGCAAGAATCTTTTACCTTCGTTAACAAGACTCAGGAAGAAAAACTCACAAAGAAATTTGATGAATGCTGCCATTGCTAAAAGCCTAAAACCAATAACGCTACTTAGTTTCTCTGATTTGCCTTTAATGGAAATGTAATAGGGCCTTGTGTAATTTATAGTGATTTCCAAATCAAATGAATTAATTGCTGTGATCTTTTCCTTTAAAGCTATTCAAATAGAAACTTATTGCTACTATTTAATTAGAAGACCTATAAATTTATTACCTATTTGGTAATACACATATTCTAAAAAACTATCTCATTTTTCTATATTTGATAACAACCTTAAATGAATTGAAAAACTATATTTTGACTTTCATTCTTTAACTTAACATGAGATGGTTGCCAGGAAAATTTTAGTAGAAAACATCTCTATCTCAAGTAAAACTAAATTAAAAAAAAAAAAAAGTTAAAAGATAATTTTCATTTAAGTCATATTATATATATATATATATATATATTACCAAACACAGAAACTTAAAAGATAGTTTTCACCTAAGCAAAGCTTTTAATAAATTTATCTCATTTTACCTTCTAACTAAGCTAAGCATTTTTTCTTTTTCTTTTTTCTTTCCTCCCAAACAAGAGCTAAAGATATCATAATTAATAAAATAAACATAATAAAAATCTTTAAAAACATATCTAAAAGATGTGAATATCATATATGGTAGTAAGATTGCGATGCATTAGATAGCATCGCCAATCTTTACATCCAAAAACATTCAAAATACAAGAATCGTTCATAAGCCTTCATATTATAAAACAAAATGTTCATTTTCATATAATATCATCTTTTTGTTTAAACGAAAGAAATGCCTTTCAGGATTGTATGCATTGGTAGAAATTTTTACCTTTGCCAACGAGGTTGAGGACGTACGAAAAGTACACAAGTAGCCATTGCTAAAACCTTTTCTAATGAAATTAGTTTCTCTGCTTTTTTCTGAATGTAATGTTACAGGACCTTGTCTAATTTATAGTGATTTTTGAATCAAATTAATTAATTGACTTGATCTTTTACTTTAAAAGCTATATATTTTCCTATTTAGAAAGACCATTAGAATTAAGATTATGAATCAAAACTAGCATTAAATGTTAAGCAAATATGGTTACTTCTTGGTGATTATGCTATGGGGGCTTGACTTTTAAAACATCTCTCATTCCTCTTATATTTTTGGTAAAAGAAATTATCTTTAGATATAAATTTAAATGATAGCCCCCCTAGATTTTTACTAAAAACATGTTAACTCATTTATTTAGATAACTAATGCTTCATTTTTGTTTCCTCTAATTACTCTTATAATGTTAATAACTCATTAATTCAAAATGTATTTAATGTATTTGATAAAGGTGGAAAATTTTATATATTATTAATACACTATTTTTTTTCCTCTAATAATTATTCTTATACCATGATATTATATCTTAGAAATATATAAGTAAATTGTTCTTAATAAATATTTTTTTTTTAATTTTTAATTAAAAAAATTAGAGATATGAAATTTAGTTCTTTTAGAAGAAATAATAATAAATGTTGATCTCATGGTAATTAGGAGTTAAAAATCTTTTAGTAGTTAGTAATAATATATATATATATATATAATTTGAAATACGTAAGAAAATTGCATTTGTTAAAAGTTTATTTGTTGGATTTTTTAAAATATAATTAGCTTAGCCCCCTGAAGAAATATTCTAACTCTGCCACTAATCATATTTGATATCGTATATTTGTGAACTTCTCATAGAGTCATAGTTATGACAAATCGGTGAATTAGGATTATGAATTAAAGTGACTTCACCAAAAAAAAAAAAAAAGTTTAAGAATTAAAGCTAAAAACTGTACCGCATGCTACTAGTTTAGTTTTTTGAGAAATTCTATTTTCACAATATTTTCACTACATTTTCACAATAAATCATAGATATTAAGTTGTTATTGGACATAATTAGATCAGACCTACTACTAAAATTATTGTTTGTCCCCAATAACAATTCGTAATAATATATTACTTATGATTTGTGATAAAAATATTGTGAACATAACATTTTTCTTATACTTTTACAATTTGTCTTATTTATAAGAGGAATACTACTATGTCTACAATATTTTTACAATACTTTCACAACAAATTTTTAATGGCAGGTTATTGATTATTACATATGAGTAAAAAAGTAATTTAAATTGTGGAATTAAATTAAAACAAATAATAACTTACCATTTATAATTTATTATAAAAGTATTATAAAAATACTGTGAATATAGCTTTTCTCAATTTATAATGATTTTTTAATCAAATGAAATAATTGCCTTGATGGCAGAAATAAATCAAAAGAAAGAATTGCCGCAATCATTTTTTTTTTCTCTTGAAAGACCTTTCACCTATTTAGAAAGACCTTTGAAATTTCATACCATAGAATCCCATATTTTTTTTTCCTGGGATCACTTCAAAGAGCTCGAGTCAATGCCAATTATTAGTTCAATGCATCATGCAAAATTTGCAGTTGATATGGTTGCCTCTTTCACTCCCCTTGCAGTTTTGAGATGGCAACATCAAGCAGTGCATGCTATTCGAGGCCCTTTGAGTATCCTGATAAACTTATATGGAACATTTTCACCCGTGTGTCCGTCACCCCTGACACTGAGCTTGATAAAAAAACCCTTTTACCTAAAATCATCAACCCAACAACAATCATCAACAATTTTAATAACCCAGCCCAAACAACAAACAACCATCATACATTTTACCCCAAATTGACAAAATAATTGTCTTAAAAAAAATAATTTCGGTTTCAGAGACTTGAGACTTGAGACTAGCGACTTGAGAGAGAGCTGCCGTCTATTTCAACCTGCCATCATTAAAAAAAAAAAAAAAAAAAAAAAAAAAAAAACCAACCCCACTATGACGCCAATAAGCAATAAATTTTATCTACTTGTAATAAATAAAGAGTGGGTTTCTATTGAATTTGAATGTTATAATTTTCTTGTGAAGCCATCTATTTTCTATGGCTTGATGATGAAGAAGAAAACATGCTGAAAAATATTGTTATTGGGAGAAGTTTTGCATTTGAAGTATGAATTCCCTCAAAATAGTACATTTCGTCATCAAACTTGAAGACCTTGTTTTCCTTGAAGCAGTTAACAAAAAGAAAAATCTGTGCTCATAACAATTTCAAATATATTTGAGAAAAGGAAATACTTTCTTTAGCTTGTTATCATTTTGGAGGATAAACATAAGTTAGTCAATAAAAAGAAGACAGACTTGAAGATTGTTAAGATAGAGAGAGAGAGAGAGAGATCCCCTTCCAAAAGTTACCCTTGAGGACAAGGGTATAATTGAGGAGGGAATGTCATAAGCTTTTTTACCATTTAAAATTGTATTTTCATTATTAGGAATTAGGTATATTGATAATGATTAGATAAAGGGTCATTCTTTTGTACTCCCTCTTTTTTATAGGGGTTAGGTACCCACGTGAATTTCAGCCATTAAATTTACTTGTTTTAATCTTAGCCATTTGTATAATTTTAATAGAATATTAGTTATGAGTCAGTCGGGTCAACATATAAAACCAAATATAGAAGAAAAACATACGGTTCTTCTTCTTGCTCGCATCGCATCTGATATGAGGTAGTTTCTTCTCTTTCGTTGTCTCTTCTTTCTTACCTTCATCACTAATGTTCTTGGGTAAATCACTGAATCTATTTGTTGGGATCCTATTTGGATCCCTTGGATTTGGATTTGAGGGGCCCAAATCCAAATCCTTTGTTTAGATATCTTAAAAAGAGATGGATTTGGATTTGATCCAAATCCATTAGGATTTGAGGCATCCAAATCCCTTGATTTCAAATCCTCTCCCATTCTTCTTCAAGTTGAAACTGAAGCCACCATTGCTCCGGGTGCTTAGGTTTGTCTCTCTCGACTCATCTTGTCCTCTTAAACATCTTTATTTGTCTCTTCCATTAGTTGTAAATCTAAATCACAAAATATTGATAGGATTGTCTAGGTTTATCTGTGCCTCCGTCAGTTCTGTTTGATTTGTTTATGGGTTTTGTTTGATTTGCTTCTTATTTTTTGTGGGCTTGTATCTGCTGGTAAGGATGGGAACTGGGTTTCGCTACATGCTATTGCTACCAAAACAAAGTATACCAATTGTTGTGTCCTTTCCACTATTTTGACAATTTCCTAATATTTGAAATGGAAGAACACCCCCATAAATTTATATTCGATTTTGTTTTGTTAATAATTTGGTAGTCACAATAGCTCAGGACGTAACTAGAATATTCATGTATGTGATAGTGATCGTCCCTAACACAACAGTAGAGCAAGGAGGCAGTGGCATAGCCACTTGAAGACTGAGGGGAGCCTGGGCCCCCGCAAAATTTTTTTTTTTTTGAAAATATCCTAAATAACTTTATTATTTTAGCCCCCTATACTTGATAATATACATATATTTTAAAAGAGTTTAAAAATAAACATAATTTTCATTTAAATAAAATACAATCCATAAATACGTATGTTAACAAAATATAATAATTAAACATTCAACATCTTTAAAATAAACACATAGGTATTTGATAACGCTTTAAAATGTATACTTGTTATATATTTATGTGGGCGTTATCTCCTTGTTACTATGCTTAATTTGTATAATTAAGTCATGATTTGCATTAGTCCCTATTATTTATCTTTACATAATTTCTTGAATAAGATGCTATTCATTGTATGTAATTTTCTACTTTCAGAAAATCATGTGAGAAAGATAAGTTTATAGGAATTTGCGAGAGAATGAAGGTCAAACTAAAATTAAAGTGGAGCTAAAGAACGATGCTTAAATGTCTAAGGAGGTGTAGCTGGAGTGTTTAGATCGTCTACCATGATTGGAAGCTTCAAATAAGAAAAGAAATCAAAGAGACAGAATCTGAAAATTAATGGAAAAATCTTATTTGAGCACTGATTAGTATTTTGGACATATCTCTATTCTCAAAAATCCAATTGATACAAGGCTAGATGGGTTGGAACCGTGACTTAAATATCTAGAACTTTCTAGTTTTTAGTTTTATGAAATTCTCAATTTTTGAAGGCCGAAATTAACTTACTAATTGCTGTTGTAAACCTAGATGGAAATTAAGATAGTATAAGTTTTATTTTCTTTGGACACTTAGAGAGGAGGGTTTTTGAAGGGAGGCTGTGAGAACGAATTTTGGGTAGAGAAAAACTTGTATTTTCCTTTCCCCAATGGTAGCCTAAACTCTTTGCTAGGGCTAGAGGTTATGTTTCTTCTATACGGTATGAATATTCAATGTGATTTTTTATAAGATTTTATCAACGACATATTTGATTGTTCAATTAGATTTCTTTTGATGTATTAGTTCTTCCATACTTTTAATAAGTTCAATCATGTTTTTCTTATTGTTTAGATGAATTTCTAATAGTTTCAAATAGAAATCAAGTTTTAAAGTTAATGGGTTTTTCTGAAAACTTTTCTAATCGCATTATTAATCAAGGTTATCATGCATTCTTGAATTGTCTTAGTTCAACCGAATCATAAGTTTTTAATTGTATAAGAACAATTAATTATGAAATATATAATTTCTTAGATAACAAAGAATTTCATATCGATATAGAAAAACACATCGATGCCCTGGTATTTACATTATTGATTTAAATCAGTTATTATTATTATTTTTGTTAACAATCACCAAGTAAAAGTATTTTTCTTCTTTACCCCAAATTTTTGTTTAATTATATTGTATTTGAATTTATCCTGCTCCTTGTGGTTCGACCTCGGTATTCTGAGAATTATATTGCTACGATTTCTTACACTTGGGAGTGAACAAGTAGTATTTTAACAATTACCTCAAAAAAAAAAATTATAATTTTCATCCCAACACATTTATGGCTTACTTGTACATAGTAGTAGAAAAATTGAAAAGTCATCAATACTTGATCACTTTATATCTCTTAAAGAGCGTAGGTTATAGTTTTGAAAAAAAAAAGTTTGACTTTTATGTTATATTATGTTTTGCAACTTTTCCAATTTCATAATTGATAAAAGATATTAAATCGTTTTGTCAATCTTGTCTCATGATTGTTTAATTTTAATTAATACACTTTTGTTTATATCACATATTGAATTATGAAATATTGTACATTATTATTTTACATTTCATACACACACAAACACACACAAATATATATATATATATATATATATGACCCCTCTCTTCATCCTTCCCCCACATTACAATTTTGATCCCTTTGCTACACCTTGGAGTTGCACTCTGATTTGATTAACAATATCAATTTTTACAAAATTTATTCAACTAATAATAAATTATAATTAACAAAATCCGAATAAATAAATAAAAAAAAAAAATCTTCAATTCTTTTATTTTTATGACTATTGTTCAATATTTTTGTGCATAAGTATGAGTTACAATCTAGTTTTTGGTTATTGGAAAATCCAAAATGACATCATTTTTTGGGACTACAAGAATCGAAATTGGTAGCATCATTTTGGACTCGTAATTATTAATATAAGAACCTTTCTATAAAAAAATAATAACAATAAGAATAAAAAATGGCTATTTTTTGGTAATAAAAAATAAAATGGCATGTTTTTTTTTTGTCACATTAACCACACCCCCTACATGGAAAAGTAGGCCACATCACAGTCTAATTTGGGTACTATATGTAGCTTGACTACACAACAATTTGTTGCTCTTCTCGTTTACTTAAATTATTTTCACATTGCCATAAATTTACCCAAAAAAAAATCATATTTTAACAATGCTTAGGAGGGGAGGGTGGCAATCCTTACACACGGAGGGCAACACAGATGGAGATTGGCATTATCGTGCTCACTAGTAGGGATACTCAAACCCAAGATCTAAGTCTTGTTAGCCCGACGCATTTTTCCATCCCATACATTGCTACTTAAGATCCCAGCAAAAAAATAAAATAAAAAAAACACACACACACACACTTGCTGCAACACAAAAAATGAAAGGAGAGACATAAATGCTATGAAGGAACATGGCCATGGTGAAATTCAGTGCTATCCAACGATATATTTTATATATTGATCGCATAATTAAAATCCCATACAAATAATATTCAAGCTCTTATTTTGACGATGACTAGAAATCATGTAAAGTGAATCCACCAAGAACATAAACTCAATGAAAACGAAACCTCCTTAATTAAGAACAATTTGGATGGCCAGAAACTGGGTTGAGTGAAAATGAAGTGTCCCAAGCGTAGGCAAAGGAAGTGTTAGATAAAATTGTACCACCATTAATTAGCAATGACTTTTAATTGGTTTCCACTTTGAACTATGACGGTAGGGTCAAGAGGTAATGCAGTTTGAAACCCATCACTGCTCAAATCTCAATACCAAACCTGTTAAGGTACATGGGCAGTCAAGATTGATTGTCGCATTCCACACTGTTTTTGATTGGGAAACTGATACTCTGCTTAGGAGACATTGACAATTTCCTGCAATTTAAGAAATATCTGATTAATTAAGAAGCATGAACACAAACATTAACAATAACACCTCAGTATTAATTCATATCTTTAGACATTTCTATTTAGTTATTTATTGACAGATTTTAATTTTATTTTAAGTTAACAGTAATAATTAACTATCAAAATCTTTAATGAAGACAGACATGTTGGAGTGACTCAAGCTAGCTAGTGTGTAAAATCAAGAGTATATATATGCATGGTATAGTAAGAAAGCCATGCATTTCAGGGATATATTGCATGCACTGCAAGAATCTTATACCTTCGCTAACAAGACTCAGGAAGAAAAATAGACAAAGAAATTTGATGAAAGCTGCCATTGCTAAAATCCTAAAACCAAAAACGCTACTTAGTTTCTCTGCTTTGCATTTAATGGAAATGTAATAGGGCCTTATCTAATTTATAGTGATTTCCAAATCAAATTAATCAATTGCTGTCATCTTTTACTTTAAAGCTATTCAAATACAAACGTATTACTATTTAATTAGAAAGACCTTTAAATTTATTACCTATTTGGCAATACAAATATTCTAAAAAATTATCTCATTTTTCTATATTTAGTAACAACTTTAAATGAATTGAAAAACTATATTTTAACTTTCATTCTTTAGCTTAGCATGAGATAGTTGTCAAGAAAATTTTAATAGAAAACAACTCTATCTCAAGTAAAACTAAATAATAATAAAAAAAAGTTAAAAGATAATTTTCATTTAACTCATATTTTATTTATATTACCAAACACAGAAACTTAAGAGATAGTTTTCACCTACGCAAAACTTTTAATAAATTTATTTCATTTTACCTTCTAACTAGGTTAAGATTTTAATGACTTACTTAATTTTTTACTTCTAGTCCTCAATAAATAACAAACTCTTTCATTTAACCTACTATGAGTACTATCTTTTTTCTTTTTCTTTTTTAAGAATGGAACCTGTTCTTATAATTCATCAAAATGAGGCTAAATCAGCCTGAACAACAAAAAGAATGTCTAGTGGTGCATCTTCCATCCAAACAGTTAAACTAGGAGACTTAATCGCCCATTAATTAGCTAATGCATGAGCAACACTATTTCCTTGTCTACGTACACGTATAAAACTCATACTATCAAAAGATGGAAATAAAAGTTTTACATCCTGAATCAAATGACCATGTAGTGCTAGTGAGGAAATAGAGTTGCAAAGGTCCCTATAAATGATGTCCGAGTCTCGCTCAAAAATTGCTTTGGTAATACCAATCTCTAGCATGAATTTTGTAGCTCTTATGACTACCATTGCTTCAACCTAAGCCACTGTTGCTGGATTATATTATCTTCATATATTCTCTATACTTACAAAATATAAAGATGATCAAAGATTAATAACTATGTCATCAATTAATTGTTTAAATTTAAATTTTTTTAATTTAAAATAATATAAAGAATATGAGTTTATAGATCAAATGATAAATTGCATTCGATTGGCATGAAAATTAGTATGCATGTTAAGAACATATAGAACATTTAATTCAATGGTTGGATCTTCAAAATATGAATTTAATACAAATTATTGAATAGTGTAACATTACTTAAAGTTTACATTAGGTGCAACTTAATATATATATATATATATATTGTTAGTATTGTATTTTGAACATATTTGAAATATTGGGTAAAAGAGACTAGTTTTTTTTTTTTTTTTTTTTATGGAAAATATTCATTTTATTTGTTGAAAAACGTATTGTATTGAAATTCAAGTGATATTCAAATAGCAAAAGCATTTGCTACAACACAAAAATTTAAAGGAGAGGCAAAGCTCTATAAAAGAGCATGGACGACATGCTGCAATTCAAATGAAGGTTTGAAAATCAAAATTTTATGCTGCCCATGATATTATTACAAACGTAGACCACATAATTGAAATCGAGTGCAACAATAAAGCTCTTATTTAGATGAAAAATCATCTAATTAAAATGAATTTACGAAACACATCAGGCACTTTGGGAAACTTTCTTAAGAATAATTGATTACACCATGTGCAACTTGAAATCAACCTATATATCATATATATATATATACACACACACACATATATATTGTTGGTATTGTATTTTTAACCTCTTTGAAATATTAGGTAAAAGAGACCAGTTTTTTTTTTTTTTTTTATGGAAAATATTCATTTTATTTGTTGAAAAAAGTATTGCATTGAAATTCAAGTGATATTCAATTGCTTTTGCTACAACACAAAAATTTAAAGGAGAGGCAAAGCTCTATAAAAGAGCATGGACGACATGCTGCAATTCAAATGAAGGTTTGAAAATCAAAATTTTATGCTGCCCATGATATTATTATAAACGTAGACCACATAATTGAAATCGAGTACAACAATAAAGCTTTTATTTAGATGAAAAATCATCTAATTAAAATGAATTTACCAAACAGATCAGGCACTTTGGGAAACTTTCTTAAGAATAATTGATTACACCATGTGCAACTTGAAATTAACCCATATATCATATATATATATATATATATATATATTTTTTTTTAGTATTGTATTTTGAACCTATTTGAAATATTGGGTAAAAGAGAAGAGTTATTTATTTTTTTTATAGAAAATATTCATTTTATTTGTTGAAAAAAGTATTGTATTGAAATTCAAGTGATATTCAAATAGCAAAAGCATTCGCTACGACACAAAAATTTAAAGGAGAGGCAATGCTATATAAATGAGCATGGACGACATGCTGCAATTCAGATGAAGGTTTGAAAATCAAAATTTTATGCTGCCCATGATATTATTATTAACGTAGACAAAATAATTGAAATCGAGTACAACAATAAAGCTCTCATTTAGATGAAAAATCATCTAATTTAAATGAGTCTACCAAAAACATCAGGCACTCTGGAAACCTCCTTAAGAACAATTGATTTGGGAAGAAAGTGGCTGGAATGAAAATGAAGTGTCCCAAGCATAGGTGAAGCTAAGTGAAGAAGATGGTGCAACTGGGACACCATTGTTAACTAGACATTCGTTGCCTGACTTAGACAATACCGAAGTGTCAACAGGTTTCACTGTCTGAAAACCATTGCAGGACAATTTCAAATCTGATTGGGAACATGGGCAGCCATTGTTGATTGTCACACTCCACACTGGCTTTTGTTGCACTTCTTCTCCAGTTTTAGATTGTTTGATGGTTACTTGGCTTAGGGTGCATTCACAATTTCCTACAATTAAAGAAACATAAACAAATTAGAAATACTAAATCAAATTCAAAAGCATGAACAACAAGAACATGGATTAATAAAATAAACACAATAAATTTTTTTTAAAACATATCTAGAATACGTGAATATTATATATGGTAGTAAGATTGCGATGCATTAGATAGCATGGCCAATCCATACATCCAAAAACATTCAAAATACAAGAATCGTTCATATGCCTTCATATTATAAAACAAAATGTTCCTTTTCATATAATATCATCTTTTTGTTTAAACAAAAGAAATGCCTTTCAGGATTGTATGCATTGATAGAATTCTTTACCTTTGCCAACGAAACTGAGGACGAAAAGTGCACAAAGAAATTTGATGAAAGTAGCCATTACTAAAACCTTTTTTGATGAAATTAGTTTCTCTACTTTTTTTCTGAATGTAATGTTACAGGACCTTGTCTAATTTATAGTGATTTTTGAATCAAACAAATTAATTGCCTTGATTTTTTACTTTAAAAGCTATATATTTTCCTATTTAGAAAGACCATTAGAATTGAGATTACGAATCAAAACTAGCATTAAATGTTAAGCAAATATGGTTACTTCTTGGTGATTATGCTATGGGAGCTTGACTTTTCAAAAATCTCTCATTCCTCTTATATTTTTGGTAAAAAAAAAAAATTATCTTTAGATATAAATTTAAATGATAGCCCCCTAGATTTTTACTAAAAACGTGTAACTCATTTATTTAGATAATTAATGCTTCATTTTTGTTTCCTCTAATTGCTCTTGCATTAATATTAATAACTCATTAATTCAAAATGTATTTAATGTATTTGATAAAAATGGAAAATTTTGTATATTATTAATACACTATTTTTTTCCTCTAATAATTAATCTTATACCATGATAATATATCTTAGAAATATATAAGTAAATTGTTTTTAATAAAAAATTTATTTTTTTAATTTTTAATTTAAAAAATTAGAGATCTGAAATTTTATCCTTTTAGAAGAAATATTAAATGTGTGATCTCATGCTAATTCAGAGTTAAAAATCTTTTAGTATTTATTAATATTATATATATAATTTGATATATGTAAGAAAATTGCATTTGTTAAAAGGTTATTTTTTGGATTTATTTTTAATATATTTAGCTTGGCCCTAGAAGAAATTTTCTAGCTCTGCCACTAATCATATTTGATCTCATATATTTGTGATCTTCTCATAGAGTCGTAGTTATGACAAATCCGTGACTTGGGATCAAAAAATAAATAAATAAATAAATAAGTAAAGCTAAAAACTATACCCCGTGCGGCTAGTCTAGTTTCTTGCTTCTGTTACATTCACAATATTTTTACTACATTTTCACAACAAATCATAAATATTAAATTGTTATTGGTCATAATTAGAGACTTACTACTAAAATTTCTATTTGTCCACCAATAACAATTCGTAACAATATGTTATTTATGATTTGTGGTAAAAATATTGTGGACATAATTTTTTTTTTTTTTTATACTTTTACAATTGTCTAATTTATAAGAAAAACACTATGTCCACAACATTTTCACAATACTTTCGCAACAAAATCCTAAGTGGCAGCTTATTGATTGTTATGTATGGGTTAAAAAGTAATTTAAATTGTGGAATCAAATTAAAACAAATAATAACTTACCACTTATAATTTGTTGTAAATGTGTTGTAAAAATACTGTGAACATAGCATTTCTCAATTTATAATGATTTTTTAATCAAATGAAATAATTGCCTTTGTTTTTTTTTTTTAGGAAGATGAAATAATTGCCCTGATAGCAGAAATAAGTCAAAGGAAATAATTGCCGTGATCCATTTTTTTTTTTCTTTTGAAAGACCTTTAACCTATTTAGAAAGACCTTTGAAATTTGATACCATAGAATCCCATATTTTTTTCCTAGGATCACTTCAAATAGCTCGAGTCAATGCCAGTAATTAGTTCAATGCACCAAGCAAAATATGTAGTTGAGGTAGTTGCCTCTTTCACTCTCTCCCTCACAGTTTTGAGATGGCAACATCAAGCAGCTCATGCTATTCGAGGCCCTTTTTGAGTATCCTGATCATGATTGTCAAAATCGGGATCCTACGTAAGATTGTTGGAGGTAAATAGAATTGTAGATCGTAGGATCGAATCGTAAATCGTAAGATCCTACATTATTTGAGAAAAAACAAATTGGTATGTTAAATAATCACATAAATTATACATTCATAAAAAATAAAAAATTTGCATCCATTTGATGTAATTACCATGCATCATTACATCCATTTGTAAGCATTATTTAAGATGTCAAAATTCTCAAACCGTAACACTCTATTTGGATGTTATTTTTTGTTTGTTTTTAACTAACACTCTATCTCGCTATATTAGAATAGCAAAACTTGATCTATTGGAACATTATTTTTCATTTGGGTCTAATTGAACTTTTTGTTAAATTAAAGAAGATTACAAGAAACCAAAATCATTTGGAATCGTAAGAATCATACAATTCTAAATGATTGCTAAGATTCTTGAAAGATTTAGATCGTTTTGGGCAGGTGAGATCGTAAAATCATAGAATCGTAAGATCCAGATCGGGATTTTGACAACCATGATCCTAATAAACTTATATGGAACATTTTCACACATGTTGCCGTTACCCCTGAGCTTGAAAGTCTTAGACCTGGCATTGAAATTTTCATCAGGGAGTATTAACTATTATGTTCTAAAATCCAATAAAGCCATCACTGAAAATTTTAAGGTTGTAAAGAAAGCCCCTTTTTTTCTAGATGTAAAGAAAGCCCTTAATAATGTTGAATGAGTCCTCTTGTGAATTTCCATTCTGTCCAGTATACCAAATTCTGTTCAGCTTAAATATATTACAAAGCAAAATTTCAAAGCTCATGTTGGAGTGGCAGAGCCAAGAATTTATCTTTGGGTGGTCATATAAATTTTTTTTTTCATGGTGTGTGTATGAAATGTAAAATAGTAATGTACAATACTTCATAACTCAATATGTGCTATAAAAAAAAGTGTATTAATTAAAATTAAACAATCATGAGATAAGATTGACAAAATGATTTAATATCTTTAATCAACTATGAAATGGGCAAAGTTGCAAAACATAAAATAATATAAAAGTTAAACATCTTTTTTCAAAACTATAAACTATGCTCTTTAAGAGATCTAAAGTCATCAAGTATTGATAACTTTTCAATTTTTCTACTGCTATGTACAAGTAAGCCTTAAATGTGTTGGGATGAAAATTATAATTTTTTTCCTTTTTTGTGGAGGTAATTGTTAAAATACCTATGTATTTATTTTAAAGATGTTGAATGTTTAATTATTGTATTTTGTTGACGTATATATTTATGGATTGTATTTTATTTAAACTCTCTTAAATATGTATGTATATTTTCAGGTGTGGGGGCTAAAATAATGAAGTTATTTCAAAATTTTCAAATTATTTAGGATATTTTCAAAAAAAAATTATAATTTTTTGAAAAATTTTGGGGGGCCTAGGCCCCCTCGGTCTTCAAGTGGCTACGCCACTGCGAAGGTCCTTACATCTAATTTATCCATTGGAGTACATAGGAGTGGAATTGTTTAGATTAATAGGAAGTTATTTCTTATGTCTTTTTATCATTTAAAATTTCATTTTTGTTATTAAGAGGAGGGTAAATAGATAAAGTTTGGATAAATAATTAGATTAGTGTTTAAATAAATCTTATCTACTTGTAGTAAATAAAAATTGGGTTTCTATTGAATTTGAATGTTATAATTTTCTTGCAAAGCCATCTATTTCTATGGCTTGATGATGAATAACAAAACATGTTGAAAAATATTGTTATTGGGAGAAGTTTCGCATTGGAGGTATGGATTCCCTTGACGTAGTACATTTCATCATCAAACTTGAAGGCCTTGTTTTCCTCAAAGTAGTTAACATGAAGAAAAATTTGTGCTCATAACCATTGATATTCAGAGCCCACGCTATATATGGACAATTCACGCGCTAAGCATGTAGGTGCTAAGCTGTAACATTTTGGGTGTTGGTTTCCTTATAAGAAAACCATTTGCTCTTATGCATGATTTTGTCCATGTGTGAGGTGCTTGTGATCCAAGCACAACAATTAATGTTATATGTACCGAAGTAGCACTTATAACCCAAGAATACATTGGGCCTTAGATCGATATAGGCCCATAACATATCATTTCAAGATAAGGGGCCCAACTATGGAGGCACATGCCCCAGAACACAAGAAAAATGTGAAAGAAAAAGTTATCAGAAATGCCCAAAGATCTCGAACCTCGGAAATTGACCTAACAAGATACATCACCTTTTGTCCAAGTACGAGTAGACCACTTGAACCATTCGAGGTGAAGGCCTATTGACTACACTATCAACACCAATTCATGTTCCAAGCTACCAAAGGCATCCCACTGAGGTACACACAAAGTATCTCAGAATCTCCTTTGAATCTTCCTGATAAATCTACAACAACCCACCTAACACAATTGCATTTAATACAACAAATAACTTATTATAATAAAACAAAAAGGCCCAAAAGTCTTTTGTTCATCATAACCTCAAAAAACGAAGAGCTTAATGGGAAGTTGCCCAACCATGCTAGGATAGCACCTACTATAGCACATGTTGGAGAAGAAAATAAGAACCAAGCCAAAGATAAGGATGAAGAAGAAAGATAAGGGAAATTGTAAAAGGAATTAAGACAACAAAGAGAGGGTCTTAGAAAAAATCTAATTAGTGAAACAAAAGAGGAGTGAAACACATAGTGAATAATGTAACAAAAAAGATCATGTTAATAAAGTTCAAAGCATATTTTTGCAAAGTATAGAATAGTTTGTTTCTTGTTCAAATCTCCCATTGTGAATTATATTAACGCCATAATAAAAATTAATTTTGATTATAAGCAGGTCACAAAGCTAAGGCCAGAGTCCGTCTTCCACATTATGAGCCTAATTTATTTTACATGGGCTCTTGGTTTACTTGGAGTATGTATAGACAGGATTTGGGATGGATTTGGGAAAGAATTGATCGTGGTTTTGCAACAGCGGAGTGGCTAAATCAGTTCCCTGGAGCTAGAATTTTTCATCTGGCTTCCTCGGCTTCAAATCATTGTTGCTTGATGTTGAGGATAAACTCGAAGGTAAGACAAAATAAAACTACAAAGCTTTTTCGTTTCGAAGCCATGTGGCTTAAGGATGGATAATGTAGTAATATTGTGAAGAAGTCCTGGGCTGAAGGAGAACTTATGGGCAGAAGAAATATTTTCTCCTATTGTATGGACAAATGTAGAGAAGCTCTAACACACTGGAATAGGCAGGAATTTGGCCATGTGGGGAAAAAGCTAGCTAAGGCATAATAAGTGCTTCAGGCTTTAGAGGCAAGAACAATTGGGATGTCAAATACCTTGGAGGTATGCCAACAGAGGGAAGAGGTCAATTGTTTGTTGGATATGAAGGAGAGAATATGGAAACAAAGGTCTTGTAACCCTTAGCTAAAAGAGGGAGACAAAAATACAAGAATTTTCCATGAAAAGGCCACAACTAGAAAACAGCGTAACACTATTTTGAGTGTCATAGATGAAAATGATACTTGGCATGAGAATGAGGATAAGATTGTAGAAATCATCATAGGGTATTATCAGAAACTCTTCACCACGTCCCATACCATTATCAGTCCTGAGTTCCTTGATGCAATTCAAACAAGTGTGACCCCTCAGATGAATCAAATGCTTACTAGAGTTTTTACAACTGCTAAGGTTAAAAAAGCTCTTGACCAAATGTACCCACTAAAGTCCCCGGGATCGAATGGTACACCCCCTCTTTTTTATCAGCATTTTTGGCCTGTTGTAGAAGATAGCATAACTTCTTGTGTGGTGGATTTTTTAAATAATGATATTGCCCCCCTAAATTTCCATGAAACTCATATTGTTCTTATTCCTAAGGTAAAGAGCCCCACGGAGGTCTCATAATATAGACCCATTAGCCTATCTTATGTTATCTATAAACTGGCCTCGAAGGTTTTGCTAATAGGCTCAAAACTTTTTTTTCCTATCTTATCACTGAAAATCAAAGTGCTTTCCTATTTAAAAGGTTGATTACTGACAATGTGCTTGTTGCTTTTGAGATTATGAATACTATCAGCAAGAAGAAGAGTGGGAAAACAGTGTCCATGGCCTTAAAACTAGACATGAGTAAGGCTTTTGATAGGGTAGAATGGAGTTGTTTAGATCAAATTATGAGGAAGATGGGTTTTCATCCTAAATGGATTACTATGGTTATGAATTGTGTTACCTCTGTCAAATATTCTATTTGCATTAATGGTGTTCCTCATGGGTGTATTAACTCATCTAGGGGCTTACGCCAAGGCAACCCTCTCTCTCCCTATTTGTTTCTTTTGTGTGCAGAAAGTCTTTCAGCTCTAATACATAAAGCAACAAGTAAGGGCACTCTTCGGGGTTTATAGGTTTGCAAGCGGAGTCCACACATCACTCATCTCTTCTTTGCTGGTGATAGCTTACTCTTTTGTAATACTACTATTGTTGATTGTGAAGAAATCCAAAGATTGCTAATAATGTATGAAAGAGCAACAGGGCAGTAGGTGAACATGCAAAAAACCTCTTTATTTTTTAGTCCGAACACACCTGGAGAGATCCAAGAATATGTTAAGCAAAGCTTTGGGATAGATGTCATCCACCAACACGAGAATTACTTGGGTTTGCCATCCTTGGTGGGAAGAAATAAGCGAAACACATTTCAACAACTAAAGGAAAGAGTGGCTAGCAAGCTGTCGGGTTGGAAAGAAAAGTTCTTGTCCATGGCGAGAAATGAGGTTTTAATCAAAGCTATTGTTCAAGCAATCCCAACTCATACTATGAATTGTTTTCTTCTTCTAATGTCCCTTTGTAATGAACTAAATAGTATGGTGAGGAATTTTTGGTAGGGGCAGAAAAATGAAGAGCATAAAATGGCTTGGATGAGGTAGGATAAATTATGTACGCCAAAGGCTAGTGGTGGTATGGGGTTTAGAGATTTGAGATCCTTTAACCTTGCCCTTTTAGCAAAGTAAGGGTGGCGGTTACAGCAAGGGTCCAATTCCCTATTTTATAAGGTTTTTAAAAGCAAATACTTCCCAGAGACTGATTTTGTGAATGCTCAGAAAGGTAGGAATCCTTCATATGCTTGGTGTAGTATTTTAGCAACATAGCCCATTGTTAACCAAGGGATGCATTGGCAAGTTGGTGATGGCAAAAGTATTCAGATTTGGAAGGATAAGTGGCTTCCTACCCCGTCCACCTTCTTGGTAATTTCTCCCCGAACCTTGCTGCCATTAGATCAAACCGCTGATATCCTCATTGATGCAGATCGAGGCACTTGGAGAGATGATTTGGTCAGGGAGTTGTTCATAAATTTTGAGGCAGAAACCATCTTGAGCATCCCACTAAATATTCGTATGCCTAGGGACAAAATGGTTTGGGCTGATACACCTAATGGAAAATTTACAATGAAAAGTGCCTACTGGTTAGCTCAGGCTATGTCAAGGGCTGATCATAAGGGAACTTCAGGTGCTAATGGACAGAGGCAGTTTTGGAAGACTATTTAGGGTGCGGAGGTGCCAAAATAAAATAAAAATTTTTGCTTGGAGAGCTTGCCAGAATATCCTCCCTACAAAATCTAATTTGTGTCGACGATAGGTGATAAGTTCTAATACTTGTGAGCAATGTGACAAGTGCAGTGAGACAACCAGCCATGTATTACTTCACTGTGTTTTTTCTTCAGCAGTTTGGAAAGCATGTGGATTGGTGACGGACAGGGACTCTTCATTTATGGAAGCTGTGTGAAGAATCAGGACCATCAGATGTGAACCTCACTCACTTCATGGCCATTGTGTGGAATTTATGGAGAAATAGGAAAGGAGTCAGACATGGTGAGGCCCCAAAAATAGTAGAAAATCTGATCTCTAAAGCCATTCATTTTGTTACAGCTTACCAAGCTCTACAAGACCGCCCCTCCCCATCAAATATTCCCCTCCCTCCTCAATGGACTCCCCCTATGTCAGGCGCCATCAAAGCCAATGTGGATGAGGCTGTTTTCAAGGATCAATTCTCTGCTGGTATAGGTGTGGTTCTTCGGGATGACAAGGGTCGTGTTATTGGAGCTTTGAGCCAAAAGATTTATGCTCCTTTGGAACATCTAGAGGATGAAGCAAAAGCAATTGAAGTTGTGGTGCTCTTTGCTAGAGACATGGGGATTCAAGATATTGTGTTTGAAGGTAATTATTTACAAGTCAGCAACTTCTTGAAGGGTAGCTCTTTAGTCCCACTTGTCCTATAGGGCATTTTTTTTTCCATCTTCAGTTGTTTCGTAGTTTTTGTTTCTCTCACGTTAAAAAGGCGGGCAACAAGCCTACACATTTGTTAGCGCAGCACGCTAAGATTGTTACTAACTATAAGGCTTGGGTTGAGGAAAACCCAGCTTCTTAGAAGCTGCTATTGCCTTTGATGCTTCCGTTTGTAATTGAACTTTTTCATTCCTCTTTTATTAAAACGAAGGCAAAGTTTCTCATTAAAAAAAATTTTTTTTTTTTTTTGGAGTCTTTAAATATGCATGTAATATGTAAAATAAAAATTAAGTTCAAAAATTCATCAATAAAATTTCAAAAGCTTAGATGATATCTAACCTTCATCATGCTTTCCGTTCTTTGTCAATATGGAACTGAAAATTTTGAAATCAATATTATATTTGACTATTCATATGTGAAAAAGTTTTTTCCAAAATGTTAAAATTTAATGCAAGTTACATGTGTAGGGGCTATTTGGCATTGTATTTTCAACATTTAAATAACAATAACACTTTTAATATATATTTTTATAACACTCAATCATGTAGTTCTACGGTACTGAAAACTGAATCACAGTATCTAAAATCCTGATAACAGACGAATCCTTAACTGTGCACTGATAGTACCCATGCACTTCCCAAAAAAAAAAGCCCAAGTGGCCATTAAACCATGGGATATTCAAAGATGCTACCGCATCCGAGTCGAGGCCGACCGCTTCCAGAGGGACTGGACTTTGTTGGAAGTGGTCCATGAAATCCTCAGCCTCCGCCCTCATGACAATGTTGAGGGCTTGTAGAGCAACTTATGTAGAGCAACTTATGTTTGGTTGCTTAGAAAAGTTGGTCAAAGTTCTTTAACTTTGTAGTTTGGATCATTTCAAGATGTAGAAAATAAGGTACTAAACTAGGACAAATGGTTTGATTTAGCTTTTTGAAATTGGGCTTTTGAAAAAGTGGGGGTTTCAAAAAATGCAGTATGAAACTGGGATTTTTGTAAAAGCTAAGTGTTTGGTAAAAATTGTTAGAAAGTGCTTTTTGAAAAAGTTGAATGTTTGGCTAGCACTTATAAAAGTGGTAGTTTGAGTGATAAATTACCAAAAGGGCAATATATATATATATATATATAAAAGAGTTTATTTCATACTTAAATCACCTACTTTATAATACTTAAATCAATTTTTCTCTTTCTAAAAAAATTATTTTTTTTCTCACCAATATTAGATAATAATAATCTACCACTTAAGATTTATTGTGAAAATATTGTGATAATTGATACTGATTTTAATTTGAACATACTATTAAAATTATTTTTTTATCTTTCTAAAAAAATTATTTTTTTTCTCACCAATATTAGCTAATAATAACCTACCACTTAAGATTTATTGTGAAAATACTGTGAAAATATTGTGATAGCATTCCCTTATTTTCTTTTCTTTTTCCACCTCTTTTTTTCTTATCCACACGTACCATATTTCCTTCTTTTTTCCCCTCTTTTTTTCTCCTCCACGCTCGTACCCATACTATTTTCTTTTTCTCATTCTTTCCTTTTTATCCCTACCACTTCCTCCAAACTCCAGAACGTTCTTGAGAGCTCTCTTTTTCCTCTTTCCTTTTTTTATTTTTTTCTTCCTTTCTCCCTTTTCTCTTAGCACTTCGTTTGCTGGTTTCTTTCCCTCTATCCCATCAAAACACATAAACTTAAAGGTCACACACAACCACACCATTGATTCTCATCAAACGAAGATAGAGAGAGGGTTGGCCGCTTCGCCAGAAAGAATTTCCCGCTTCTTATTAGGTATTCAAAAAATCAAGTTTTTCCTTAATTTTGTATTGCTAGTTAGCTTAGTTGGATACCAAAATTAAATAAATTTGATTAATTTGAGGTGGGTTTTATGTGAAATGGGTTTCTATGCTCATGCTGTGCCAACTAAAATTTAGTAAGATTTTTATGAATAAATCTACTACACTTATTTATTTTTGCCCAATTTTATTAATTTTTTGTTTCTAATTAGCTTAGTTGAATACGATAATTGAGTTCAATTTGGTGAATTTGAGCTGGGTTTTTTTGTGAAATGGATTTGTATGCTCATGCTGTGCCAACTTAACATGGTGGCGTTTTGTGTTTACTTTAGGGCAAAACATGGTTATTACTTATTATTTATTAGAACAGCTTCTTGTTAAGAACCAGAACTGTGATCAGAACACCAATTAATGGTTGATTATTGTTTGAATTAGTGTCATTTTGATCATGGGAGGAGTTTAGGCAAAACTCCACCAGTGCTTTGTGTCATATATTTTGTTTACAGTTGGTCCCAAGCTCAAAAAAAACAAGAAGGGTTGTGGTAGGTTGATTACCAGCATAAAATTTAATCACTTTAGTATGAATGGATCTACTGCGGATATAACATGTGACCTATCTAATTATTTTTGTTGAGGATCCATAGCTGACCTAAAGTTTTGGGACTAAAGCTTGTTATTGTTGTAGGCAAAATAGTACTGTACTTGTGGTAAGATGGAAAACTTGGCCTCTTGCTCAAAATGACCCTTCCTCCTCCCATAAATGCAGAAAGAGGGAGAGATCCTAGGTTTAAGACCTATTGGGTGCAGAGCAATGTACTAATTAAAAAAAAAAAATTAAACTTGATGTGAATATCAAGGCATTTATACACTGGGCTTACATAAAGATACTGAAAAGTATTACATCTTTTGCTTTTTGTAGAAGATAACACAGGTTCTATTGAACGTAGCATTCAAGTTTTCTGGTGGATGAAAAATCAAAAGAACTATTGTCCTTGGAATGATATTTATAATATGATGATCAGACTACATGCTAGGCATAATTGGACAGATCAAGCCCATGTTTTTTTTTTCAGATGCAAGAGTGGAGGTATGCCTTCTGTTTTTGCATGTGGCTACTCTGGCTCAAATGGCACTTCCGTCTCCAATAAGAGGGGGTGGAGTCTTGAAGGGTATGGCTGTGAGTTCAAAACCCATTGGGTGCATGTGAAAAAAAAAATGTCATATTGCTGGGATTTGCATGGTCTTTTATTAGTTTGTTGATGTGACTTTGTAGCAATTCAATCCACTCCCGTAATGCTGTATCAGAGGAAGATTTAAAGCATAAGTGTCGAAATCTTATCACTTTTGTGTTCTTTTTAAATATGCCTTTGAAATTTACATAGAAAATTAATTTGGAAAATAGATTTTGTCTGATTCCATTCAATTTTCTTACCTGCGGCAGAGCATTGGCTAATTCCTCTTAACACTCGGCCTTGAACTGTTGCCTTCTCACAAATTGACTCCTGTCACAATCAAAGAGTGGTGGAGTATTTTCCAGCACAGTACTTCTAGTTTTTAAGAACCTCTCTTGAAACCCTCCTCAAAAACTATTGCTCTTGATCCTGATGAAGACAGAGATGTGAAAACAGAATGAAATAGGGTACTTTCAAGTTCAATTGATAATGCCATCATCTACTTGCGTAATCTTCAGAAGGTACTACTTGAAAAATAACTTGTTCTGGAGGAATGCATAACTGCACTAAGGTTGCAGTACAGGCACTGACTTTCTCAGTTCAAGCAGGAGCATGTTTTGGAGTTTTACGTACAAATGGAGCTGGGAAAACCACGACACTTTCAATGCTGTCTGGCATGTAAAAATTCTGTAATGATACATGAGTAATATATCTGTGGAACATCTAAGCATACCTTATCCTGCCATGAATAGTTTCTAATTCAATTAATTTTTCGGAGGAGCCAACTTAAAAAAAAAATGCACATTTATGTGATAATTGAGAACTCTTATGTGGTGCTTGTTCTCCCTCCTAGCTGTTTCAATTAATTGCTTTATTTATTTATTTATTTATTTATATTTACATTTCTGAAGTTTTATGCGGTCCTCAACTTGGGGGATTTCATAGGAACGTGACAATGTTAGAAACTTTTACCAGTATCAAGATTTCTGATCTTTCTAATAATTAAATACCTGCGAATTCGTCTGCTTTTGATTATGTTAGCAGAACAAGTGTCTCAGAGGTTATTGTCAAAAAAACCTTCGATCAAGCTATAATCTCAGAAACATTATAAGCAAAAACCTCGATGGAGTAGAGAAACTGAGGACACGAGGTCAATTCAATGCTGTGGTTCAGTGCTGTTATGACTGACCAAGAGACGTGCTTGGATGGGTTGGGAAGAGAAGAGAGTAAGTCAATTGCTTTGGTCTGGAGAGGCAGAGAGGGTGTGAATGACGGTGAGAGAGGTTTAGGGTTTTTTATTTATTTATTAATACGGGTCAGGTTTGGATAATATCCATACCCTATTCGGTTAAGCTCGACCCATGAAGAACCAAGTATTTCCCGAAACATTGGGATCGAGTAGGGTTGGATATCCAATACCCAATGGGTATGGCCATCCCTACATGATAATATGTTTCTGAATTTTAAAGTATTAGTGAGTTACTGTTTTTAACCATATATCTGCCCATAAAAAGAGAAATACTATGTTCACAACATCTCCACGACATTTTCATAATAAATTTTAAGTGGGAAATTATTAGTTGTTATTAATGGGCTAAAAAGTAATTTTGGCAAAGATATGCGTTCCAATCCCAAGGGGACTTGTCATCCTCTAAATTTCTCCAATTAAGGCCTCTTCGTCAACTTGCATTAAAATGTTTTTTTTTTTTAATTTGGAAAATATTCAATAATTCATTAGAATTTTTTTAATTTAAAAAATTCAAAAAATATAAATAAAAACTTGAACACGTAACCGCAAATATTTAACAAAATTTGATAAAAATGCCTTATTTAAATAAACTTAAAATCTAAAACACTCAATGAAACGATAATAAATTAAAGAACTGAATTGAATTTTGATAAAATTTAAAGGATCCAATTTACATTTTTGCCTATTAGGAATGTTCAACAATATTTGTTGATATTATATTTATTGCTATTCTCACTTTTCCCGCTCCGCCGGACCAAAACCTCCCTGCTAGAGTGATGACTCAATAACACTCCATATGACCGGGCCTTAATTACTCCCAACTTTCTCATAATGCTATCTGCACCCAAATGAAGAAAACAAAACAAACATATTTGCAGAAGTTCTTAAAGATATTCATTATTAAAAAACAAACATGTTTGTTTTGTTTACAAACAAAACAAACAAATGTTAGGGTCGGATCCACTATTAACATTGAGTAGTTTTTTTAATTTTCATAAGTTCTTAAAGATATTCATTAAAAAGATTTCAATATTAATTGAATCAAAATTTAAATAGAGTAATAGCAGTGGCAAAATGGAAGGCAGGCCCGGTAAAATTTGTTATTTTTAACTTTAGTGGAAGAGATAATTACTTCACTTGGTTCAATAAAAATTATTATTATTATTATTACCATTATTATTATTATTATTATTATTATTATTATTGGTTGAGTCTTGGCAGGAAGAGTAGGGAAAGGATTGTATTTCCGCTGTTTGGTTGGCTGGAGAGAAGAAAACAAGGCATTTGAGGTCCATCCGGATCCCCGTCCACCTTTTCCAAATTGAATAGAAACGGATAGAAAGGTGTAATAGGGACTAGAGACAATAGATTATAAAAGAATTTATATCAAATTACTGCAATGACAATTTTGTTGCAATAAGCTATTAGTTCGAAATTTTTGTTTCCATAAATTGTAAAAATAATTGATATTAATTTATTGAAACGATTTTTTTCATTTTAAGTTATTGCAAAAAAATTTCCTAATATATTAAAGCTTCTATTACAACAAAAAATTATAAATTATTGCAATTTATTATTGTTAATTCAATAATTTAACACTTTTAAGATACTATTATAACAATTTTAACTTATCAATATGATATATTGTCAAATACTACTATAAATATTTTGTTATATTAACACTTAGCATTTTTGTCTATACATGTTAAGCATTTTTGTTTGTTTAGCATTTTTGTCTATGCATGTTAAGCTAACCCTCTATAATCCTAAAAGAGAGAATGAAGAATGTTTTTAAGCCCTCTTTAATAAAAGTGAAATGAATCTACTGTTAAGCCCTCTTTAGACATGTTAAGCATTTTTGTTTGTTTAGCATTTTTGTCTATGCTAAGCTAGCCCTCTTTAATCCTAAAAGAGAGAATGAAGAATGTTTTTAAGCCCTCTTTAATAAAAGTGAAATGAATCTACTGTTAAGCCCTCTTTAAAAAAAGTGAAATAATCCTAGAAAGTAAGAAAATGAAGAATGTTTTTAAGCCCTCTTTAATAAAATTAAGTGAAATGAATCTATTGTTGAACCCTTTTTTCTTATATGAATATATAATTTCCTTGCTTCTGCTTCATGCAAACTCACGTTACTCTTTTTACAAACAACTAACCCGCTTAAAAGTTAAAACCATTCGAAGGAAAAAGAATATTTCGAATGTGTGTTTTTGTATTATTAGGGGCTACTCGCAGAGTATGCAATGACAGAAAATAAGATCGATAAAAACTCAAGCAACCCGGCAGCTTTAGAGTTCAGAGAAATATACAGAGAACATGAGTGATAGACAATGTCAATGGAACAGTTCCCATCTCTTCTCGAAAGCGAAGTTGCTTCGGCTCTACTTCAGATCTCAGACTCAGCTACATCTCCTTATCGCAACTCTCCGCCTCACGTGTGGCACCGAGCTTCCGCCATATTGAAGTTGATCTCTGGTGGCTGTTACACCGAAGTGAAAATCCGTCAAGAGTTCGGTGACAGCCCTGACACAAGCAAAGCTCTTAGAATGTGATATCTCTAATCTCTCTCGCTTAACTTTGCTACTCGCCATGCATTTGTTAGCTCTCAATACGTATGTTTGTTCGTTTGGCTAATTGTGAGTGCAACGACACTGTTATTCAATCCTCAACAGTTCGATTACATCCTAAAACCACACGGTTTGAAATGCATCTAATCGCAATTAGCTTTTGAAGTGCTTTGCTTTACTCACTCTTCACTCCTCACAGGCCTTCACGCCTTGTATCCTTCACATCACTCATTTGTTTTACTAACTTTACTTTGTACCAGTCCTCACTAGTCATAATTGATACCATTTTAATTTTATTAGCACCGATCATATATAACATGCAGCTCATCAACAACAATGAATAAGATTATGAACAATTATGTGTCTAGAAAACTATGAGTATAGACTAAAGAGAGCTAAAAATGCCTATATTTTCACGGTGATTGAATTTGGTTCCATGCAGGTTGTTAAAGCATAAGAAGGTGAAAAGATCAGGCACAGGAGGACGTAAAGACCCCTTTATTTACATGGTATTTGTGCTCCTCACAATTTTAGTATTTTCTAAGTTCTGAAGTGCACCACCCAAAATGAAGCCAACATATTTAGATTTGAGGAAGGGTTGTAATGTAAAACGTGTGTTCAACCTGAATTATTAGGGGCTGACGCCTTTGTAATTCATCATAGGTAGCGTATTTATGTAGAAATTTTTGTTTAGCATTTTCTACTATCTAATGTAAGTTTGATTGGTTGTTATGTATTCTTTATTTTGGTGCAGATAGCATGAGGAAGTTAGGTGTTATTAAGGCTCAGTCATAGGGAGAGTTTGGGTCATCACTCTACTAGGGAAAAGTGAGAATATATAGCAATAAATATCAACAAATATTGTTGAACATGCATATTATAGATCCGATACAGTCTTATGGCATCTTTGTTTAAGTTTTACTCCAAATTTATGTTCTTAAGTGTAAATGGAAGGATCTCTATCCCAACCCTGATACTTTTCCTATTTTATGAAAGATTTTCTTATATTACGTCATGTTACGGGATCATTATTATTTATTCTAAGATCGATCCAAAACATGATTGTCGCTATATAACAAACGGCATATATATTGTTGTGCAATGCAGCGGAAGCTCTAATATCAATTATTGTAATTTGGGGCCAGCGGAAGCACATTCACATGCTCAATAACTCTCTCATACTTACGAAACAAACAACTCTCAACACAACCATGGACAATCTTTCAAACTCAAATAATCTACGTACTACTCTTTGAAGAAACCCATCATATTCTTTTAGGAGTTTCTCATCTCTCCTCACGTGGAAGGAACGTTGAGTAAAAACCACCAAACTCTTTGCAACAATACTTATTTACAAGGATTCAATCCAATACCCATTAATTTTTCCATAATGAATAATTTTCCTAATAGAATTCTTGTCTTCCACACCAAGTAAAACCCTTACTTCTAGGTCAAGTAATAAACTCAAACCAAAACTAATTAGGAATTTGAGGCAATATTCAACATGCATTGTGCAAAAAACTTGACTCATATGAAATCCTAAACTTAAATCTTAAACGTGAAGGATGATCATATGGTTTATTGATATTGTATATGTAAGAAGAGTGGTGATCTTTGGTGTGTGATGGCTACATATATGTGTGTGTGTATATATATATATATATATAATGGTTAAAGGTTAGAAAAGGAATCCAAGCTCCTTCAGACGAGAAATTATAAGGTCCTCATGGTAGACAAGTGACGTGGTCTATCATTCTACTAAAAGACTCCCACCTGTTTAAAATTGTTAAATTAGAAAAAAAAAAATTGAATATAAACTGATCAGCAGTTTTAAACAAGAGTCTTTTAGTGGAACGGTGAGCAAGTGACGTGATCCACCATAAGGACTGTATAATTTCTCCCTTCAGACATAGGGCTTGGAAATTATTATCATCTTACGTGCTTGTGGACTTTGTGGAATGTGGAGGAAGAGAAATAGAAGAACTTTCTAGGGGGCATGAATTGTCAATTTTGAGGCTTAAATCGATGTTTGCCAGCTCCTTACTTCATTGGCAATCAGTAGATGCAAGTAAACCAAAGAATATTGCAGTTGCAAATAACATAAATTGCATTTTTGAGAGTTCCTTGGGAAAAAGGTGGGTAACATCCAGTGTCCTCTCCGCATTAAAGAACTATTGTATTCTTTATTTTATATAGGCGTAAATGCACTTTTAGTTCCTATATTTTGACTTTTTTCCATTTTGGTTCCTACATTTTAATTTTACCACTTTTAGTCCCTAAACCAATTAACGCGTGTTATTTTCGTCCTTTTCGTTAGTCAACCGAAGGAAATAGCTAAGGTGGCTGCCAGAGGAATTAAAATATTATAAAAAATGCCACATCAACATCTATTTTTTAAAAAAAAAAATTGTCAATTTTAACTAAATAAAAAAGAAAAAACAGAATTAAAAACAATAAAATGGTAATAGCTTTGAGAGATTACCCATTGAAATTTGAAGAAAATTAGAGAGAATCATAGTGGAAATGATTGGATGGAATGATCAAACGGTGATCGAATGAATGTTGGAACAAAGACCCATGGCCAAAAATCCTTCTTCCCCAAAGACCCCTACTGAAAACCCATTAGTTTTTCTCGTTCTTCCCCAAAGATTCATAGCCAAAATCAAAAAATCAATGAAAACCCAAAAATCTCAAACACTCAAAAACCCAGAACCCCAAAAACTCAAACAAAACCCAATTTATTTCAAACAATCAACAACAAAATCAACCAACCTGGCCAACTTAGCTCATTGAATCAAACAAACACACAAACCCAAAAAACCCAACCAATTCGACTCACAACAACAACAAGACCAACCAATCCATAACAAATCTAAACTCAAATCAGCTATCATAGATCCCACAACTCCAACAGATTCAACATTGTGAGACAAAGAGAGAGAGGTGCTATTATCTTTAATGCTTGGCTTGTCCGAATCCGGAACCACCGAACAATCTGACTTCAACAAAGACGAGGAGGTTAAAGACAACGACGAAGAAGAAGATGAACAACAAGCCCCCGTAATCATCATCATCGACGACGAAGCCCTATGCTACTACTGCTAAAAGGGTCTCCCTGCCTTTTCTTTCCTCTACTATTTCAAGAAAAGTTTACTGTTTCCTGGATTTGATTTTTTTTTTTTTTTTTTTTTTTGGTTTCATTTTTTGGGTTTGGGTATTTGATTTTTGGGTTTGACTTTCTGGGTTTGGGTATTTGTTCTAGGTTTGATTTTTTCAATAATTGATTTTCTAGGTTATGGGTTCACGATGGATGTAGAAATCTGTGTGAGTATTAGTATTTATCTATGTGTGTTTACATTGAGCTGGTCTCCATGTTAAAGCTTTTCTCCGTCTTGTTAGATCTGAAATTTTATTTTCAAGTTCTAATTTCTTTGTGTAGATCACTACTAAGGTAGGGCTTTATTGATTTGTTGCTAAAATTCCTTAATGGAAAATTTTTGATTTCCTTTATGTTTGTTATTATGTTCTTTGTGTTTTTAAATTTGAGTTTGTGTTTGGTTTTGGGTTTGTGCTCTTATGTTCTTGTGTTAATGTTTAAATCTATGATCATGTTCTTGTGTGTTCTTGTTCAAAATGAATAAGATCTAAATTTATGTATTTTATTGTTTTTAATTTTGTTTTTTCTTTTTTTATTTGGTTAAAATTGATAAATTATTAAAAAAAAAAATTAGATGCTGATGTGGCATTTTTTTATAATATCTTAATTCCTTCGGCAGCCACCTCAACTATTTCTGACTGACAGAAAGGATGAAAATAATACTCGTTAATTGGTTTAGGGACTAAAAGTGGTAAAATTAAAATGTAGGGACCAAAATGAAAAAAAGTCAAAATATAAGGACTAAAAGTGTATTTACGCCTTTTATATATTAATACAAATTCTTTCTACCTATCTAAAATTAACAAATAATTGAGAACAACAAACCAAATCAAGATCATAACTCATAACTAACCATATTATCTAACCAATACATTCAATCCCAAACTGACAAAAAGGAACCTAAAAGAAAGACATTTCTTCATTGATGCACAATCAAATCTGAGTGAATCAAATATATATTAAAGTAGGTTTTGACTACAAGGAACAGACCAAATTATAATTTAACCACAAACAGGTGCACAAACAGGTGCAGTAAAATGAAATATGTATAGGATTGAAATAATATACACAAATCATCTATCCAGATCATTATGGCCAATACCCAATCTAAAATTGAATAATAAAAGAAAACAAATTAGCTAAACTTAGTGGCAAAGGATTTTGTTTGTGTGTGTGTGTGGGGGGGGGGACTAGAAAATGAAATGATTAATTTTTTTCCTCAAAAGTCTTTCGAAGTTTGTCGAGGGAGGTTGTAGTGCGTAGCCACGTGTCTCTTGCTGGAAGTATGACTTTGCTAAGCCTGGATTTGTTTTAGGGAGTTCAACCCAGAACTTGACATCAAGCTGCATAGACCCATGGCTTCCGGTGTATTTTTAAGCCTACAAAATAAATGAAGCCCAAAGTCTAGAATCATGACAATTGTTGAAATAAATAAATGATATGCTTAGCATGATAGCTTTGATTAGATGGTGAGTTGATGCGTTATTATTATGTAGTTTAAGTGATGTCCAATATTCAAAAATAATTAATTAGGTGTCAAATGTCCAACAATGGAATGAGTTCAATGGTCCATGTCTAGTTGCGATTCATGATTCATGTTCAACATAATAAGGTATGTTCAAATAATACACATCCAACAATGGTATATGTCCAAGTAATATATGTCCAACGGTAGTTCATTTCCAAAAAATATATGTGCAACAGTGGTAGATCGATTTATTAATATATATGTTCATTAATGAAGTACTAGTGAGATCATGTTTATTAAATGGTGAGATAATATTATAGTAACTTGCATCCAACAGTGCAATAACAATGAATTAACATGTAATTAATAATGTAATCTTGAATATAGAGAGATTTTGACTTATCTTGACAATTTGTGGCTCCAGCCGTACGACATCAGTGGGTTTTAACATTTCAACAATATGAGAAAATGAGTCCAGCAACATAATAACATTAGTCGAGTGGTATAATGATAATGAATAAAATATACTTAATAATATAAATTTGAAGACAAAACATAATGACTTATCTTCATATTTTTGTAGCTTCAGCCATATCGCATCAATGGACATAACATTTTAGCAGAATGACAAAGTGAATCCTTTCATGGTGACTTTATGTTTGAAAGGGAAAAATAGGTGCAACTGGAGAGAGAAAGAGCATGTCCAGTGGTGTGCATCGATTGGTTAAGTTTGTCCCCTTAATCATGCATTTAAATGATTTTTCCCATGTAATGCTCTTTTAGTTTTTAGTCAAGTATGAGTGATATTGACTTTCATATGAAGGGCTTTTAATATTAGAAATGTATGTCTTCAATGAGAATGACTTTAATATGAAATATTTGTACCTTTTAAGAGAAAGACCTTAGTATTGATGACATATGCCTTCCATGAGAAAGTGCTTTTGTAATGTGTTCTTGGAAGAGTGTTTGATATGTTTTAAGATGTGTGGAAATGGTAAGAAGTATATATATTTTATGAGATATGGTATTTATAATATGTATAGGAATTATGTGTAGATACTTTGTTAGACATGATTTTGTATATGTATACTTTGTGAGACATGCAGTTTAAAGATATATGAGAAGTATGTACAGGTATTTTGTGAAGAATGCATTTGTAAAATATATGGGAGTATGAGATAAATAATATGAAGGTTAAATGTAGTAAAAGCTACTGCTAGAGTTGTTTTTTGTGTTATGACATTGGTTATGTTGCTTTCTGCTTTCTAAGAAGAGAAATTTTGTATGAGAATTAAAGAATGAGTTGGAGATGTGTTTTTGGATAGCAAAATTATGATACTTCAAAATAATGGAGTGTAGGAAAGATGGGTAATGGGTAATGGTGTTGTAATATGTGTGTTGTGTTATTATCTATGAAAAGGGATTTTGTAAGAGAGATAGAGAAGTATGAGAATGTGTATGTGGCAGCCAAATGAAGTTTCAGAATAAAGGGGGATCAAAGAGGGATCCATGGTGTGTGGTTTGGTTCGCTTTATATAGAGCCAAGCATGTAACTATATTAGAACTAGTTGAAGGGAAATTTAGAAAATAAGAAAAAATCTTTGACAAAGTAAATGGTCTCATTAATGGGATTTTGTTTTTTAGCCAAAAGAAGAAATTAGAGACTTTAATGGTGTTGGAGCTACTGTTACAACTGTTAATCATAGTTGTTAGTTGTCAAATGATGTCATCCGAATAACATCTTTTACTTGAAGGGAAAATATTTTGTATTAAATTAATGGTTTGGCTAAAAATAGTTAGATAATCTTTATGGGATCCTTGCTTCTATTTTTGGTATCACAACTGGAGCCACTGCAGAACGTGCTGGAGTTGTTGCAGCTTCTGCAGAAGCTATTTCTACTTTTGTTGAAGCTGTTTTCAGCTTCTGCTAGAACTATTGTTGATATTTTCAGCTAAGTTTTCTCTTTTGGAAAATTATATGCTTAGTCCATATATAATTTTGGTAAGTAACAAACTAGTTGGTTGATATTCGATGAAGTTTTAGAAATGTAATCATGGTCTTTTTGTATTTTATCCAAATCTTGGAGAGTAAAGAGAGCATTATTGAGGACAAATTTTTCACACCACATGACTTCATTTCATTGGCGACCTACACCACGTCAACACTATCATGGATTTTGAAAAAATCTTTTCTAAAGCCCAAAAAAGCCCATATCTACACAAAAAGGCGTCAAAGTCCATGGTTCAAGCTTATAGCATATCATCTCATTTTTTTGCTCATAATCCAAGCTCATGAGTCTCATCGGGGGAATTTTGGGAGTCATGGTTTGGAGGGCCAAGAAGTATGTTTAGTAAAACTCCAATGGTTCAAAGTTGATAAAAGAAAACATGTTACTTGGCATGTTTTCCTCAATTCTCTGAATTTTGATGAGTCAATGTGCAATAGATAACATTTAGTAAGCCTCTTATATTACATAACACTTAAAATGATAAAACTCCTCATGATCTTTACATAAAAATTAATGTTCATCATATAATATAAATTATATTATTATCATCTAAATCAATTCCAAGCACATGACTAAATATATATTAGTATCTCATATCTAGGATTAAATGCTCTCTTTACTCTCTAAGATTTGGTTAAAATAGAAAAAGACCACAATTACATCTCTAAAACTTCATTAAATATCAATCAACTAGTCTATTACTTATCAAAATTATATATAGACTAAACATATAATTTTTCCAAGAAAAGGAAACTTAGCCAAAAATGCCAAAAAAAAAAGGCTCTAGCTGTTGCAGCTGCTACACAAGCTGTAGCAGCTCCAGCGGAAGCTGCAAACAACTTCTACACAAGCTGTAACAACTCCAACAAAAGCTGCAGAAGCTCTAGTAAGTTGACACATGTCCTAAAATGATGTCATTTGCCCATTAATACCCAATTCCAACAGCTTGTTGTCATATCCAGAGAAATAAGAGGATCCCATAAAAATTATATTGCCACTTTTAGCCAAATTAGGAATTTAATGTCAAGTATTGTCCTCCAAGCAAAAGATGTCATCAACCAACTATGACAGCTATGATTGACAGCTGTGATAGCAGCTCCATCAGCCTTAAGGTCCCTAACTTTTTTCTTTTGGCTAAAAAACAAAATCTCTCTAATGAAACCACTTATCTTGTCAAGGACTTTTCTTATTTGCTAATTTTCCCTTCAACTAAGTTTTGATCTAGTTACATAGCTTAGCTCTATATAAAGAGGACTAAGCTACACACTAAAAGGAACCAATCCATCCCTCTCTCACCCCATTATTCTGAAACTTTATCTTGTTGCCATATCTCTAAAAGATCTTCACATCTTTCTTCATCTCTCTTACAAAATCTTTCTTCATAGATAACAACACAACACACCATTACATCACACCTATTACACCACACCATCTATCCCTCTCTCATCTTCAATATTTTGAAACTCCCTTCATTTTGCTGCCATATCTCTAAAGATCTCCGTATCTTCCTTCATCTCTCTTATAAAATCTCTCTTCATAGATAACAACACAACATACATATTACAACACCATTATCCATTATCCATTACCCATCTTTCCCACACTCCATCATTCTGTAATATCATCATTTTACTGCTCATAAACACATCTTCATCTCTTTCTCTATTTCCTTTGCAATACCTCACTTTTAAGAAAGTAACATAACCCATGTCATAACACAAAAAAACAACTCCAACAGCAGCTTTTGCTACATTTAAGATTCATATTATTTATTTCACACATCCATATATTTTACAAACACATTCTCCATAAAATACCCATACATACTTCTCATACATCTTTAAATTCCATGTCTCACAAAGTATACTTATACAAGATTCATGTTCAACAAAGTATCTACATATAATTCCTATACACATTTCAAACACCATATCTCACAATATATATATATATATATATTTCTTACCATCTCTATACATATTAAAACATATCAAAATACTCTTCCAAGAACACGTTACAAAAGCTCTTTCTCATGAAAGATATATATTTACAATGCCAAAAGCCCTTCTTATGAAAAGCAAAATACCAGAAGTTATTCTTATGGAAGGTAATATCACTCAAACTTGATTAAAAACTAAAAGAGAATTACATGAAGAAAATCATTTAAGTGCATGATTAAGGAGACAAACTTAACCAATCGATGCACACGGCTAGACATGCTCTCTCTCCCTCCAGTTGCACCCATTTTTCTCTTTCAATTATGAAGGTTGCTGAAATGTCTAAGTCCACTACTGTTCTACGGTTGGAGCTTCAAACTATAAAGAGAAGTCATTACATTTTACCTTCAAACTTGTATTATTAAGTATATTTTATTTATTATCATTATACCATTCAACTAATGTTATTATACTGCTAAAATGTCATCAATTCATTATTGTTATATGACTAGAGTCACAAATCATACAAAGAATAAAGTGATGCTATAAGGCTGGAGTCAAAAACACATAAGATATGTCAATATTTCTCTATTTTCAAGATTACATTATTAAGTACATGTAAATTCATTATTATTGTACTGCTTGATGCAAGTTACTTTAATATTATCTCATTATTTAATGAAACATGATTACACTAATGCTTCATTAATGAACATATATATATATATATATATATATATTAATAAATTGATCTACCATAGTTAGACATGTTATTTGGACATATACCACCTGTGGGGCCACAAAGAGTTGGCAACCCCGGCCCACTTTGAATCAAGCCCAAAGGCCCATGCCGAGGACCACCTGGGATCCGAGGACGTGTCCAAGGTCCGAGGACAAAGCTTGAAGGCCTAGTGGTCCAAGAGGCCATGCCGAGGATGATCGGATCCTCGGAACTCCAAAGCCAGGAAATAGGCGAGCGGCAGTCCCTCAAGGAGAATCTCCCAGAGTATCTAAGGAGCATATAATAGGTGCTAAGCATCGAACATGGAAGCATGGTGGAGGAGCAAGTCCCAGACGAACTGTCACCTCCACATTAAATGCCCTCAACTAATGTCCTGGCCGCATTAATGAGGATAGGACCTCTGAACAAGGCCATCTTGGGCGCCGCAACCCACAGAGGGATGGGAATGCGACTGATGGGACAGGCACTCAAGTGGAGACCGGATTGATCAACAAATGCAGGGCTAAGATCAGCGGGGAGGGAGATATATAATGTAAGAAGGCCCCCTTGAGAGGGGGACGGACGAATGAAGAACCAGAGAGAGATATACTGTAACAGTGTGTTTCCTTTCAGCGGTCTGTAAACTTATTTGAGTGAAAGAAGAACAACTACAATCTCTGTGATACGTCCGAGGAGCCCTGTTGTACCCCCTTAACCCATATTTAGATTATCATAGCCCACATATAACCATGCATGGCTGTTGCATTCTTTACTAGGGCCTAGCTCTTGAGCCCATACTCTACAAATTCATTGTCGGGGGTGCCCTTCCAAAAACGGAGCCCCTACACCACCAATGTACATATATTACTTGGACATAAATCATTGTTGGATGTGTATTACTTGGACATGGACCATTGCTAGGCATACCTTATTATGTTGAACATGAATTATGAACCGCAACTAGACATGGACTATTGGACTCATCCCATTGTTAAGCAAATATGGTTACTTCTTGGTGATTATGCTATGGGGGCTTGACTTTTCAAAAATCTCTCATTCCTCTTATATTAATCAGGGTGCTAATGCTGCAACCCATTCTTTAGCTTGATTTGCCTGTAATGTGTCTGAACTATCTGGTTAGAGGAGTGCCCTCCTCCAGCCAGTGAAGCTCTATATAATGATCTTTTAAGTATTAGTTGAATGAAAGTCTAGTACATTTTCCAAAAAAAAAAAAAAAAATGATAGCCCCCCTAGATCTTTTCTAAAAACATGTAACTCATTTATTTAGATAATTAATGCTTCATTTTTGTTTCCTCTAATTGCTCTTATAATATTAATAACTCATTTATTCAAAATGTATTTAATGTATTTGATAAAAATGGAAAATTTTATATATTATTAATGCACTATTTTTTTTTTCCTTTAATAATTAATCTTATACCATGATAATATATCTTAGAAATATGTAAGTAAGTTTTTTTAATAAAAACTTTCTTTTTTTAATTTTTAATTTAAAAAATTAGAGATATGAAATTTTATCCTTTTAGAAGAAATAATAAATGTTGATCTTATGCTAATTAAGGGTTAAAAATATTTAGTATTTGTTAGTATTATATATATAATTTGATATATATATATATATAATTCTATCTCTGCCACTAATCATATTTGATCTCATATATTTGTGAACTTCTCGTAGAGTCATAGTTATGACAAATCCGTGATTTAGGATTATGAATTAAAGTGACTTCACGCAAAAAAAAAAAAAAAAAAAAAAAAAAAAGCTTAAGAATTAAAGCTAAAAACTATACCGCACGCTGCTAGTCTAGTATCTTGAAAAGTTTTACATCCACAATATTTTTCATTACATTTTCATAACAAATCATAGGCATTAAGTTTGTAAAATTGTGATTTACAACTGTGTTTTATGTTGGCTTTAATTCCGTGTCAAATTTAATTGTAATTCTATTCAATCATTTCCACATATTTTTGTGAGATTTAATGTAAGGTTGCGTGTAAGAGTTTGGTGAAGATTCTGTGAAAATGAGAATTTCGCAAAACATACCGCGTGAGAAGCATCTACTGGAATTTGAAGAGTCTTTGACAAGCTGGATTTTGCGACTAACTCACGAGTGCCAACCCACAAAACATACCACGTGAGAAGCATATACTGGAATTTGAAAAGTCTTTGTCAGGCTGGATTTTGCGAGTCATTCGCAACTCAGGCCAAGTCGCGAGTGACTCACAAAACTCTTTGCCTGATTATTTTGAGTGTGCCTTTTCTCATACATTTACTAACACTATTCAAACCCGCATTACCCTTAAAAAAAAAAAAAAAAAAAAAGTTATTCAAAAAACTTTTGAGAGAGAAAACCTTAACTAAACACTTGAGAGTTAGAGATTATTTACCTACAATTCTCTACATCATTTCTCTAGAATTTCCATTTAGTCATACCTTTCCATCTACACATCTTTGAGAGGTTTTTAGCTTAAACACTTACCTCACCCATTCTGAGTGTTGAAAAAAGTTTTGGTGCCTATGGAAAGCATTGGAAGAAGCCATTGAGTGGCGAATGCAATCGGGGGAAATTGTAAGATTCGGATAATTAGTAAAGACAAGATTCCAAGAAGTCCGTTGGTAGCTGAAGCTTTGAGGACTCAAGTACATTAGGTAAATTAGATTTGGAAGGTCTTTTTGATATTCATGTACTCCAACTTATTCATTAGTGGATCGATATAGGCTTGGAGGGCCGCAAAAAGGTTTTTTGCCAAGTATTTCAGTTTCCTCTTTGATAATACGTTTCAGTATTATCTTGTATTTGCATATTTTTTCTCTACTCTTTAAACTTTATATTTATCAATTATTATACTTGCTTATACATTATAGTAGTGTTTCGGTTTATTACGCATCTTTTACTCTTATTTCACACTTAGTTAAATTAAAATAAAAGCTAAAAAACCATTATTTAAAATTAAGAGTCTAAATAAACATTAGTATTTCCACACTAATTGAGCTTACAAAGTTGTTATTGGTCATAATTAAGGAGCCTGCCCTGCTCATCACTTCGAAGTTCGAACCAAGGGTAAACCAAGTGACATGTTTTACTGTGCACTGACAGTACCCATGGACTTGCCAAAAAAAAGCCCAAGTGGCCATTGAACCATAGGATGGGGTGCATAGGGGCGACGATGGCCCAAAAGGTGAATCCCACAAGACAACAACGCGAGGCGCGCATGTAAACAGAATCTAATCGATAAATCCCATCCCACCACCTACTATCCACTTCACTAACAAACACACTCTCTCTCTCTCTGCTTCGCTTCAGCAAATGAGCAATGGGAACCAATACCAACACCATAACCTTGAACCTTAACCTTAACCTTAAACTCAAACTCAGTCCAACTCGACCCAAAACCAAAATCCTCTGCAAGAACAACTCCGCCTTCGAAGAAAACAAGCAAGTGAGCGTGGACTATGACAAGGGCAAGCACGAAGTGTACACGCGCCTCACCGGCCTCAGGAAAGCCGATATTCAAAGACGCTACCGCCTCCGAGTCGAGGCCGACCGCTTCCAGAGGGACTGGACTTTGTCGGAAGTGGTCCATGAAATCCTCAGCCTCCGCCCTCATGACGACATTGAGGGCGTGTTGAATCGCTGGATTGGCCGCTTTGCCAGAAAGAATTTCCCACTTCTTATCAGGGTATTCGAAAAAATCAAGTTTTTGCTTAACTTTTGTATTCATTTTGTATTGTTAATTTGCTTAGTTGGATACCAAAATTGAATTCAATTTGATGGATTTGAGGTGTGTTTTATGTGAAACGGATTTCTATGCTCATCCTGTGCCAACTTAAATTTAGTAGCTTTATTATGAATGAATCTGCTAGAGTTATTTTTCTTTGCCCAATTTTATTAATTTTGCATTGCTAATTAGCTTAGTTGAATACGCTAATTTGAATTAGATTTCGAAAATTTGAGGTGGGTTTTTTGTGAACTGGAATTCTATGCCCATGATGTGCCAAATAATGTGAAATATAATCGAAATACTAACTGATGATTAATAGTTGATTGAAATAGTGCCATTTTGATTATGGGAGTTAAGGCAAAACTCTGCCCGTGGCTATGCCCAGTGTCATACATTTTGTTTAGAGTCGGTCCCACACCTGAAAAAAGGAGAAGGGTTTTGATAGGTTGATGGCCATCATAAAAGTTAGTAACTTCATTATGATTGAATCTATCATAAATACAAGTTATCGTGTCCCATAAAACATGGGACTAGCCTAATTAGTTTGTTGAGGATCCATAGCAGACCCTAAAGTTTTGGGAGTAAAGGCTTGTTGTTGTTGTAGACATTGTATGCAAAAAAGTATTGTACTTGGGGTAAGATGAAAAACTTGGCCTCTTCCTCAAAATGGCACTCTCTCTTCCCATAATAATGGAAAGAGGGTGAGGGTTCAAGACCTATTGGGTGAATATGTAACTTACTAATTAAAAAAAATAAAATAAAAATAGATGTGAATATCAATACATTTCTGCATGGAGCTTACATAAGATACTGAAAAGAATTTTATTTATTTTTTTATTTTTTTTTTGCTTGTTATAGGAGATAACACAGAGGGGTTCTATTGAACGTAGCATTCAAGTTTTTCAGTGGATGAAAAATCAAAAGAACTATTGTCCTCGGAATGATATTTATAATATGATGATCAGATTACATGCTAGGCATAATCGGACAGATCAAGCACGTGGTTTGTTTTTTGAGATGCAAGAGTGGAGGTATGCCTTTTGTTTTTGCATCTTATGTATTTTCTCAGATTATCCTATTACAGTAGGAAGCAGATTGGTCAGAAAAGAAATTCCTCTTGGTAAATGGTAACATGGCAGTATTAATTATGAATTTTCACTAGTCATTCTCAATTCCATGATTCTTCACTTATTTCCAATAGATTTAAGGCGAAGTTTGCTTCTTGGACCAAATAACTGGTTTGCTTGATGACTCATGATTGAATTGGATCAAATTGATGGGAAAGAAAATCAAATATCTAATGCATGCTGCGTATAATGTCGAAACTTAATGAAGAAATTGAAAACCAGATAGTATACTTTTGAGTGTATGCATATGCATTTAGTATTACACTGTAGCAATCTGGTCCAAGTGTCTTACAATTACTTACTTGTCTAATAATGAGACCATATTATTTCATGATTCTCTATGTTAGTTCTGCTTATGTTGTCAATTTGATAATTTGTAGGTTAAGACTGGCATAAGCACACCATTCTTCACAGCTGTGGTGACATATTATTTCCTTTCTTGCTAGGTGCAAGCCTGATGCTGAGACTTACAATGCTCTTATCAATGCACATGGTCGAGCAGGTCAATCACGTTGGGCCATGAATATTATGGAAGACATGCTACGTGCTTCTGTGTGTACTTGTATTCTTCTTCCCTAGTCAATCTTATTGGGTCTAACTTGGTGTGAGCAACATTTTTTTCCTTTGATGCTCAAATGGCATTTGGCGAGAGAAAATGCTTGCAATATCACATGTTATTAAGAAATGAATCTTTTTGGATTTTTCACAAAAAATGTATTTATGATTGGCATGGTCTATTTTTTGCATGTCATGGATTTTATTGCCTTCTTATATTTTGCTTATCAAGCAAGAGAGGGTTATGTGAAACTTAGTGGTGGTTCTCAAGGATTCTCATTTACCGAGATTAAGTTCATGTTATAGTTTCAGAGTTGCATATGGCACAACCTAGAATTTGGTTTACTTTGTTTTAAATGTCTACAGAAGTGTTTTGGGTGTTTCCCATGAATTACGCCTCCCAAAATCTAATGGTTGCATATTCCTAAAATTTTCAAATAGCGCTCTAAATGGCTTTCTTCTTTTCTTTTCTCTTTTAAATGCACAATATATATTAGTATGAATCAAGGTATCTTTGTAAGTCATCTAGTGGAAAATTAAGTAGTCAAATGCTTATTTATGTCAATTAAATATTTCATATCAATTAAATCTTGAATTGTTCATATACTTTAGCATTCATAAGTAATAGAATTTCTTTGCTTTCATGTTTGCTAATATTTTTTCTTGCACTTCAATATAGCAACTTAGCTTTTAAATTACATTCATGGTGGATGTTGGTAACCTTATTATATGGGTGCAGATCCCTCCCAGTCGGTCAACATATAACAATCTGATCAATGCTTGTGGATCTAGTGGAAATTGGAGAGAAGCTTTGAAAATTTGCAAGAAAATGACAGATAATGGAGTTGGGCCTGATCTTGTTACTCACAATATTGTTTTGTCTGCATACAAAAATGGGGCTCAGTATTCAAAAGCTTTGTCCTATTTTGAGCTAATGAAGGGGACAAACATTCGTCCTGACACAACCACCCATAATATTGTGATACATTGCCAAGTAAAGCTTGGCCAATATCCGAAAGCCATTGATATGTTTAATTCTATGAGGGAGAAGAGAGCAGGATGTCACCCTGACATTGTAACATTCACCAGCATCATTCATTTGTATTCTGTATGTGGCCAAATTGAAAATTGTAAGGCTGTGTTCAATACAATGCTTGCAGAAGGCCTAAAACCTAACATTGTTTCTTACAATGCACTAATAGGTGCATATGCTTCACATGGGATGAGTAAAGAGGCATTGTCTGTTTTCAATGAGATCAAGCAAAGTGGTTTCTGCCCAGATGTTGTATCTTATACATCTTTACTCAATGCTTATGGAAGATCACAACAACCTAAAAAGGCCTGGGAAGTATTTGACATGATGAAGAGAAACAACCGGAAGCCAAATCTCGTCAGCTACAATGCATTGATTGATGCCTATGGATCTAATGGTTTGTTGGCTGAAGCTGTTGAAGTCTTGCGTGAGATGGAGCAAGATGGAATCCAGCCAAATATTGTCTCAATATGCACAATCTTGGCTGCCTGTGGACGATGTGATCAAAAGGTGAAGATTGATGCCGTGCTTTCAGCAGCTGAGCAGCGAGGCATTCAGTTGAACACAGTTGCATATAACTCGGCTATTGGAAGCTATATGAATGTAGGGGAATATGAGAAAGCTATAACCTTATATAGATCTATGAGGAAAAAGAAAGTTACACCAGATTGTGTTACTTACACTGTGTTGATAAGTAGTTGTTGTAAGATGTCAAAATATACTGAGGCGCTTTGTTTCCTTGATGAAATGATAAAATTAAAAATTCCTTTGTCCAAAGAGGTCTACTCATCTGTGATTTGTGCCTACAGCAAACAGGCAAGTGTGTTCACAAAGTTGCCTCTTAATACTTAATAGATTATCTATGATTGATTTTCTTTTATTTTGGTTCTCTTCATTTTTGTTCTTGCAATAATTCAGGGTCAACTTGAAGAAGCAGAATCTATGTTCAACTCGATGAAGATGGCTGATTGTTATCCTGATGTAGTTACATATACTGCAATGCTACATGCATATAATGCTGCTGGTGAGATTGTATGTTATTCCGTTGACATGATTGGATGCTGACTAAAAAGATATATTTTGAAACTGAAATTTTTAGTATTTTCTATCAGAGAATTGGGAAAAAGCTTGTGTGCTATTTGAAGAAATGGAAGCAAATAATATCCTACCTGATACTATTGCTTGTTCAGCTTTGATGAGAGCTTTTAATAAAGGAGGCCAACCATCCAAGGTTCTAATTTTGGCAGAAATTATGAGGGAAAAAGAAATCCCTTTTGGGGATTCTATTTTCTTTGAAATGGTATCAGCTTGTAGCATGTAAGTCCCCCTTCTGTTTTCTCTCTGTATAAAGAATAGAATGCTAAAGATGAGCATTAATGTGTCTTTCCCTATTCTTTTATCTTTCTTATAGGTTTCATTTTTTTTTTTTTTAAGTTTTACAGCTTGTCAGCATTATTGCGTTTGCACATTTGTGTTTACCATTATGTTCTTGCTAAATCAGTTTTCATGGCAGTTTACTGACTTGACAATATATCTTCTTTTGTCATTATTTTATCACTGCATATGAAACTAAAACTGAATTTTGGTTTAAGATTACGAGATTGGAGGACAGCAGTGGACCTGATTAAGCTTATGGAGCCCTCGTTCACTGTACTTTCAGCTGGACTTTTGAATCAGCTTCTGCATTTTCTCGGAAAAAGTGGGAAGACTGAGACTATGATGAAGGTTCTTTATACTTGCTCAAGTTCTCATATGATAAGTAAATGTTGAAAAGCACAAAATTTTTCCTTCATGCATCCATCTCTCTCTCTCTCTCTCTCTCTCTCTCTCTCTCTCTCAATCTTCTGAGCATCTTAAGCAAAACGCAATCTTAAGTTTATTGGTTTTTTATCTAGGAAAGCTGATCTGTTTGCAAATTTTGATAGTTAAGGTATATGTATAGTCTTGTACTAAAATTTTGTTTTCCACTCATGCAGTTGTTTTACAAGATAGTGGCCACTGGTGCTGATATCGATTTTAATACTTATTCTATTTTGTTGAAGAATCTTTTGTCTGCTGGAAATTGGAGGAAATATATTGAGGTAACCTTAGGTCAACTTCTGCTTCTTTTTAACTTTATGCAGCAATGGTATAAATCCAGCCTTATAGCATTTCTGGCATGGTGACCAAGTTTTTAAATGTCATTGAGTGACACTGAGGCTGCTCTTGAATGTTCCTAAGCACTGGGCCAGTGGTTAACAAATAATTAATGCATGTGATGCAACTCAATCAGTTAATATTTCTTTCTGAATATGAATTGAATGAATGAAATGGTGTTATGCATCTCAACTGTGGTGTTAAGATTATTGGTACATAACAATTAATTAAGCTTTTAGGCATTCAATATGAGCCTGTGTTGTTGGTACTTGTTCCAGCATTGTTTGTTTCACTTCGTGGAAAGTACCATGTCTCTTGTTTAAGTGATTACCTTTCTTTTTCATGCGCATTATCAAATTTCAACATTCTGTTCTGTGGTTGAACATTTTATCCTTCTCTTTGATTGTTTTCTTAAGGACAGCTGTGGCCAAATAACATTATGACATACTGACATGCAAGCTTTCATGTTACAATATCTTTCTTTAATGCTTATGAGATAGACCCTAGAAATTCAATTTCCTTTTTTTTTTCTTCTTTTTTTTTTTTTTTTCTTTTTTTTTTTTTTCATTTTGATGCAGGTATTGCAGTGGATGGAGGATGCAGGAATTCAACCATCGAATGGAATGTACCATGATATTCTTTTCTTTGCTCAAAGAAGTGGTGGTGCTGAATATGCTGTTGTTATTCAAGAAAGAGTTGGTATGTAGGCTCTTATTTATTATGATGGGATCATATTGTACATCCGGGTGAATCTATATGTTAGTATGTATGTTCTTTCAATCCAGTAACATAGATACTATTTTCAACTTAGTTGCCTTTTTTTTCTTTCCTTAGAATGGACCAGATAGAGAATCATTATGAAGTGTTGGTGTACAGTCCTGGTGGCTGGTGCTTACCTAAGAAACAATATAAACTGATGAACTTGAAAGTAATTTGTATGATATACATGGGAAATGTGACCTGTGGGATCTGTTAATAAACTATAAGGTCTATGTCCACTTGTAGTTAAGACATAACTGCTCTTTCTTTCAGTTGTTAGGACTTAAATTATAACACTATTATTCTTTTTCCAATCAAAAAATAAATTATAACTGTTCTATCAATTTATTACATTCTTAATTTCAGCTACATCTTCCATTTTGTGCTCTTGCAACTACCTGAGAATCCACCAACTTTATTTGGGTTATGAATTTGTGCAGATTCCTTGAAAAGAAAAGTTGGGGATCAAAAATCTTTGAGCAAATAGCGATCCTTCTCATCCAACCTTACCGTGGACAAATGGAGCAAAAGCATATGAAGCCCAATCTGCAAGAGTCACCATCAACTTGCTGGAGGATTGCTACATTTAAGTTGTCTCTTTGTGGAGGGGGTGACCAGGGATCACCTGAGAAGTAGGTTGTTTGCCCTGGGCAGTTATGAGCCGGATTTTGGCGTTGAGCAGGTTATGCAAGATCAAGCTGTGTTCATTATATTTAAGAGAGTCCCAGCAGCTACTGCATATCAACCTTGCTATTGACATCTTGAATAAGAAAGTCAACCTTCTTCGAAGGCTTTTGTATGTGGCTACAGAGATAGAAAATTTAAAGCAAAGGGTCTCTTTTGCAAATCAATACATCCAAGGAAGTGATTTGTGTTTTGTCACTATTTTATGTGTAGGGAGGACTGCAGGGGTATCAGCTGAGGCCAATATTCATGATATGGAGAAAATTTCTTTGTTGTATCCGTTCTCTTTCTTCAATGTAATTTATTCATTGTTAATCGGAAATTTTTAATTCTATTTTATTCAAAATATGAAGCAGGTTTGATCATGTGAATGTTTATCGGAATCTTATGTTTTCCATGGCTACACTTCATACATATTAGTAGTTCTATTATATTATATTATCATGTGGGCTACACTTATCCTAACTACTTCAATTAACTAGGTGAAAAAAATTGAATTAATTTTTTATAGGTCATGTTAATAGTTTAAAGTAATTGTTAATAAATCATTTTTAGGTAAGTTTTAATACTACTTTTATAAAAAATAGAAAAAGTTGTCAAAATATTAAATTTTTTTTTCATAACAACTTTCTTAATTAACTAAAAAAACCCTTTGAGGCATCTTTAATTTTTTTCCATTTTTTTAATTTGATAATTGGGAAAGAAGGATTTTAAATCTTGAATATCTCTATTATAAATGGCAATAGATGCCAATTAGTTGAACTACAAACTAGATTCCTCAAATTTGCAAGTAATTTTATGCGTGAGACATTAATTATTACATTGTGAGAGAATCATTGAATCATTTCACATGAAGAAGCTGAGCAAAATTTATTAGTTTTAATAATATAACAACAGTGGTAGTGAAAATGGAAGATGGGTCCCATTAAATTTGGTATGATTTTTTTTTTTTTTGGTATGATTACCACTTTAAATTTGGTATGATTACCACTTTAATAGAAGAGATAATTACAACTTCACAAATTCACCTCACTTGAGTCTTTTGCAAGCAGGAAAGAAAGAAAGAGGAAAAACATGCGACTCTGCTCTGACAAATGGGTGTCCTGTCTTTTTTGACACCTTCCACGTGGTAACCTTAAGAAACACTTTCAAACCATGTCCAATTACACTTTTACCCTCATCCCCCATCCTAGCCGTTACACTCCTTTTAACCCCCAAACCCCTCAGGGTCATTTCCGTAAAATTATCCCCCAACGCACCCACACTCTTCTTCTCTCTTCTTTCCCTGTAGTTCTCCCCTCCTTCTTCACTCAAAATCTCTCTCTCTCTCTCAAACAAATCATAACCACTCTGTGAGACACACACTATCTTTTTTTTCTCTCTCTCTCTCTATCCTAGGGTTAGGGTTTTTTTTCCGGTGGCTATGGCTTCGTCGTCGTCGGATCCTGGGTTGAAATCGGAAGCCGGCGGCGGCGGTGGCGGTGGTGGAAGCAGCGGAGAGGCGGCGATGGTTGCGAAAGATGAGCTGTTTGTGTACAGAGGAGGATTGAAGAAAGCGAAGAAAGAGAGAGGATGTACGGCGAAGGAACGCATCAGCAAAATGCCTCCCTGTGCCGCCGGTAAACGCAGCTCCATCTACCGCGGCGTCACCAGGTACTCTCTCTCTCTCTCTCTCTCTCATCGCAAATTTTCTTTCTTTCTTCGTGTTCATGTTGATGTTGATGTTAATTTTCTAAATTTTCAAATTAAAGGCATAGATGGACTGGTCGATATGAAGCTCATCTTTGGGACAAAAGCACTTGGAATCAAAATCAGAATAAGAAAGGAAAACAAGGTCTCTCTCTCTCTCTCTCTCTCTCTCGGCTTTGTATTTAGGGAAAATCTTGTTACACGCTCGCAATTGCACACTCTGATTTCACAATTTTAACTGAAATCAGGTTTTCAAAACATGATTTCAAAAAGGGAGTGTGCAATAGCGAGCGCGTGATAATCACTACTCTATTTATTTGATTATTGGTTTTTTTTTCTTTTTTGTGTTGCTGACTTGTTTTTTGATTTTCTGTTGTTGTGCATGAAAATGAAATGATTGGTACCTAAATATCAAAATTCCAGTATACTTGGGTGAGTTTATTACTGCCTTTAATTGAAATTTTCCTTTCTTAATCATAGACTTGGTAATAAATGTGTTAATCTATGTGATAATATTAAATTAATGTAATGGTTAAATTATGTTTTGTGTGATATAGGGGCATATGATGAGGAAGAGGCTGCTGCCAGAGCTTATGATCTTGCTGCCTTAAAATACTGGGGCCCTGGCACTCTCATTAATTTTCCTGTCAGTATTTTCATCGCTACTAACTTCTTTTGGGTCACTGATTCTGATATTCATGTACCCATCAGCTTAATTCTGTTATTTTTAATGAGTTGATATATATACTTTTCATCTCTAATATTTGGTTTAAATTCGATTTTCATCGTTCAAATATAGAGCTGTCATTTTCTCCTTCAGGTACTTAACACCAAATTAGAAATACAACCCTAGTGGTATGCCCTTAAAACATGGAGCTAACCTGTGCTTTACTTGTGACAAGTATCTTACCTCTTGTGTGATTAGCACATCATTAACTTTATCAACTTTGATGATAAGTTCCAACATCATCAATTGGGAACGAATTGAAGAAAATGACCTTTCTACCACATATGCAATTTTTTTAATCATAACCAAAAGGAAAGACACAATTGGTAACTTTCAAATTGGGTACTAAATTGCAACTTTATTGAATTTGAAATATGAAATTGAAAATTTTCAAGGATGAAGTGTATTTTATCCATAAATTTATTATTTAAAGGAAAGGCCCCCCCCCCCCCCCCCCAATATTCCTTTTGGGTAATACGAATTTTTTCCATATTTGATCATCCGTTTCTGTCTGTATGACTTGGACATGTGTGATGCAGGTTACTGATTATACAAGAGATCTTGAGGAGATGCAGAATGTCTCAAGAGAAGAATACCTTGCATCTCTGCGGAGGTGCGTGTATGTACTTTCTGAATACATTTTGTTAACTCACCCTGCACTGTTGCTTATATTTGATTCCATCCGCAGAAAGAGCAGTGGTTTTTCAAGAGGAATTTCTAAATATCGTGGGCTTTCCAGGTATATTTTTATTTGAATGGCAATTACATGTATGTGACATATGTAACATTTTCTATTGATAAATCCAGAGGATCAGTTAGTACATGATAATGTTTTTCCCAAGGAATGGTCATTTGGAAAACGTAAGGAACATAATGTAAAACCATTCTTTTACACTTCCATATTCCATAGGGAGTTCTAGCAACCTTGCTCTCTCTCTCTCTCTCTCTCTCTCTCTCTCTAACTGATTTTCAGTGCATGGAGAATCCACTTGAGATCATTTACTACCAAGCTTGACAACATGATAATATATGCCATACACTTCCAGTTGAATATACTTCACCATAATTTGATAAGAAAAGAAAAAAGGAATTTCCTTATTATCATCATTGAATTTTTTTTTTTTTTTTTAATCTTACCAGTAGGGTATTTTCTAGAAAAATGCAAATAGAATTACAATTAAGGGTCTGTATGCTACTCAGTGCTGAATGATTAAATCACTAATTTGTTTGTGTAGTTCTGTTCTGTTCCATTTGGCAGATGATTGAAGTATTATTGGATCTGTACTGATACTATGGTTTTGCTTTCTGTTCTATACTCGGTGCTATCACAAGCAGTCGTTGGGAGCCATTTGGTCGCATGGGTGCATCTGAGTACTTCAACAGTACACATTATGGTAAGTTCTGGTGGAATTTATGTTCAAGAATTCTCATGCTTCCTCCTGAAGCACTACCAACTATGTAACTGTTCTATCATCTATAAAGGTACAGGCGATGATCCAGCAGCAGAAAGTGAATATTTGGGCAATTTCTGCAGTGAAAGAAAGATTGATTTGACAAGTTTCATCAAGTGGTGGGGGCCCAACAAAACTCGTCAATCAGATGCTGCATTAAAATCATCAGAAGAAACAAAGCATGCTGGAGATATTGGTGTGGAACTAAAAACATTGGAGTTGGCAGTACAGCCTACTGAACCATACCAGATGCCATGTTTGGGCATGTCCAATGAAATGAGAAAGCATAAAGGCTCTACTGTCTCTGCTTTGAGCATCTTGTCACGGTCAGCTGCCTACAAGAGCATGGAAGAGAAAGCATCAAAAAAGCCAGAAAACAGCATTGATAATGATGAAAATGAAGACAAAAATACTATCAACAAGGTGGACTATGGCAAGGCAGTTGAGAAATCCACAAGTCTTGACGTTGCGAGTGAGAGACTTGGAGTTGCACTAGGAATGAGTGGGGGAATGTCTCTTCAGAGAAATGCATACCCGCTGACTCCTTTCTTATCTGCACCACTATTGACCAACTACAATACTGTTGATCCCTTAGCAGATCCCATTCTCTGGACGTCTCTTGTTCCTGTTCTTCCGAGTGGACTTTCTCGTACAGCTGAGGTTGGTATATTTCCCATCAGAGCTTTGTTTTCTTAGGAAGGACTGAAGAAAATGAATGATTTGTCCTCACCCCAAAAAAAACCTGTCTCCCAAAAAAAAAAGACAATGCTATAAGCTTTGAAACATTCTTGTTAAAATCATTATCTATAATTTCTGACAAGTGAGATTGATGCTAAAAAGTAAAAGTTGACAGGAGATGAGTTTGTGCGTCTCCTTTATAAGCCATGTGATGCCACCACCTTGTGCATTTAAAGCATTATCTAACAATAATGCGATGGCAGGGACAATAACTGATTCATCACTTATTTGAAAACAATTGTAATATTTCCCCTCCAGCCCCAGGTGATTCTTTATGGTAAGATGGCATGTAAGGGAGATCTCTCCCCTAATTCATTTCCTGTACTCATTTACCCTATATAAAACTTACAGATTGCAATGCAGGTTACAAAGACTGAGACCAGTTCAACTTATACATTCTTCCATGCGGATGAATGATATCACATTCCCTTCTTATCTACAATTGGTTGAAAGGTGGAAAACTGCTTCTATCAGGAAGGGTTTGGCGCTGCGTTATGTGTAACAAACATCGCTGGAAGAGTCTGGAGAGCTTAGTAGGCCTTAAAAGATGAGAATTTTACTTGTTTTTTGTGGGCTTGTATTTACATCAGATCTAGATATAGAGGGGAAGCTATAAATGTGTCTTTATATATGTAGAAATTTTGATATATCCAATATGATCATGTATATTAGAATTGCACTGAAAGAGTTGAATTATGATACGTTCTTGCTGTAAAGAAAAAGTAGTCTGTTCTGAATATGATAAGCTCTGTAACATTGTAGTTTTAACATGCACAAATTGGGGTCTCTGCAAATGCTGATGGCTTCTTTTCTGATTGACATCTCAAACGCAGTAGCTGTGTTCACAATTAATCAAGATTTTTTACCATATGATTGACAAATTGGTCTATCAAATAATTATAGCATAATTTTTGGTTAATAGGTCAGACACTATGTATTTGTCTCCTTGTTCGCACAGTAACTTATTGTTTTCAAAAGATTATATTACTCGGTGTAATGCATTTTATTTTATTATTAGTCTTTCATTTTCTGGGACTTATACAGTATAAACAACTTAATTCCTTGACAAAAAGGGAAATGGCAACACCTTTTGGTTCTTGGAAAACTGCTGCACTTTTTGGGGTTGCAAGAAACAAAAATGGCAGCACCTTTTTGGAGTTGCAAGAACCACATACGGCTTTCTTTCTTTTTTCTACCACATCAGCCACACTATTTTTGATGCTTTTAGCTTGCTAAAATAATTTTAACTGTGCCACAAAATTATAAGCCAATAATAATAATAATAATAATAATAATAATGTTCTTTTAACAATATTTTCACAATTTACTCCTCCACCTCACTAAATTATTAAGAGAGAATTCTATGCCAAGTTCAAATAAGCATTTACTTATCATATGAAAACTTGAGCAATTTTTCACTATTGACTCCTTCACCTTACCTACCATGAAAATGGGTTAAATAAGCATCATATTTCTCTTTTGCGGGCTTTGCATCTCGAAAATAAACCTTTTCCTATATTGCAGGCCAAGTTTTCCATTAATGTTTTGGCAAAAGCCAACTGAAGTGGTACTCTTTATCTATGTAACCCGTATGAGTATTAGCCCATTGATGTGTTTTATGGCCATTGAAAATCCATTGTTTTTCAATTATCAAATTTTATGTGATTTAAAAAATATATGTTTCAATTGGAAAATTTTTAAGTACTCCTGGAGTACGGAAAAAGATGTTTTCTTGTCTCACATTTATGGTGGACTTCATCATGAATTTAATAAGTAAAACTCACTATAAATGTGAGAGGAAGGCCACCATTCTTCATGCTATGGGAGTAACTAAAAATTACTTGTTTCAATTACAATATCAAATTAATGGTGCAAATAGAGAATTAAGGAATTCAAATAAATCCTCCTTGATTACATGCTTTATACGAGGTAGTAGACTAGATGTCATGCACATTTATACATTCACATGAGAAGAAAAATTTCGCTTTAGATAAATGGGCACAATTATTTATTTAGAGTGAAATATTTTTTCAGTCCAAGAATTCCTAGAAGGAGGAGGGGAAATTTTTTTTTTTTTTTTAATTTTTAAAAAGGAATCTTGTAGAGGATAATAAAGCAAAGAGTACTTGAGTTACATGACATTTATTCAAAGAGTTTAAATTTGGTTAGGCTGTGACGTAAAACACTGGTTTTACGCCAGCTAATAGAACACAGCCACGTCATATTCTTTTAAGTGGTAAGTTAAAGTTCTCTCCAAATGCAAAACGAAATAAGAAAACCCATAGAAACCCACAGCCTTGCTTCCTCCCTCTTCTTCTTTGCTTGCCCAAACCTCCACCACACCACACAATACAATTCAATCGTTGAAAACAAAGTACTTCCATGGGTCTCAAATGTTCAGGGTGGCTTTGACCTTGTGAATGCCATGGGAGGTGGTGTTTTTTATATATGAGGGGTTGAAGGAGAGAGGTATCCCGAACTCAGTGGTTCGATTGAAGATTCCGACGCTGCCAGAGAAAAATGCGAATTGGAAGCTGAGGAAATCGTTGGAGTAGGAGACAAGGGCATTGCCTGAGGATAAAGGCTGGTTGGGAATGACGTCATTGCAGTGCTAGAAGCATGAGATTTCGGGTTTCCAAAATGGGTTTCAGAAAAAAGCTGTGGCAGTGGGGAAGTTGAGGAATAAGAATAAGAAGCAGTGGAGGAGACTGAGTGTGAATTTCAATTTCTTAGGATTTGGAGAAGAAGAAGAACAACAACAACATGAATTTGAGCCCATTGATGTGAATTAAAGATTACAAGAATGAAAGAATTAGGGCCCGTTTGGTTTAGAGATGTCTCAGTTTTCATATCTCAAACTCAAAACCTATAACTCATAACTTAAACTCCACTACCACTCAAAAAATCCAACACTTTTGTTTGATCACAAAACTCAGTCATGTAACTCAATTTTTATCTTCACTTTTTGTCAAAGTAATGAACCCAACCACTGACACTACACAGAAGAATATGGTTGCTACCCGCATTCTCCTTTTTTTTTTTTTTTTTTTTTTTGCTCTTCAAACCCAACTACATCAAAACCCAACTCCACCACCACCAACGACAAACCTTTCATCCACCACCACCTATGGCAAACCCAGAAATCCACAACCACAACCACCACCACCACCACCACCAACAGCACTCAACACAACCACAACCTCCACCAAAAAATTCAAATGAATAAAAAATCCAAACCCACCAATAGCCCTCAACCAAATGTGTTTGATTGAAGAAGAAAAAAAAAAAGAAAAAAAGAAGAAGAAGCATCAGGTCTCACCGTATGAAGGAAAAAAAAAAAGAGAAGGAGAGCTTTGGGTTCGATTCACCAGCGAAGCTTGATCTCTGGCTTGGGCTCAGTCTGATTGGTCAGCGAAGCTTGATCTCTGGTCTTGGCTCAGTCCAATTCGCTAGCAAAGCTTCTGATCTCTGTGAAGCATCAAGTCTTATGATTTGGCCTGGGCTCAGTTCGATTTGCTGGCGAAGCTTGATCTCTGGTCTTGGCTCAATCCAATTCGCCGGCAAAGCTTGATCTCTGGGTTGGAGAGAGACGTTACTTGATGGGACAAAATCAAAACCCAACACCAGTGGTCATGGTCTTGGTGTTTCGAGGCTCTCGCTTTGATGGTGGCAGCGGAACTGGGCTGAACCAGAGAAAGGAAGAAAGATAGAACTAGACAAACAACTAGAGAAAGGAAGAAAGAAAGAAAAAACAAAGAGAGAAAGAGAAGCCAGAGAAAGAAAGAAAGAAAAAGAAACAAGTAGGAGAAGAAAGAGAGAGGATAAAGTAAGAGAGAGGTTACGCCATCAGCTCATATGGGCCCCACAGAGGTCAGAAATTTACAATACTGCCACTGAGATACATAACTTAGAAATTGAAAACACCAATTTGGTGTTTCTAGTTTTCTACACTGTAGCTTAACTCAAACTGAGTTTGAGTGACAAAAACAAAGAGAGAAAATCAAGTCAAACACAAGGTTTTCAATGGGTCCCCTGCCAATTCTCAATTTGAGTGATGAGAATTGGCTAATCCAAACAGGCCCTACTCTCTGATAAGATTGAATATTACTCTTGTGGAAGAGGGAGGAAGCAAGGTTGTGGGTTTTTCTTATTTTGTTCTGTGTTTAAAGAGGAATTTAACTTATCACTTAAAAGAATATGACGTGGCTGTGTTCTATTGGCTGGTGTAAAACCAGTGTTTTACGCCATAGCCTGACCGAATTTAAATTCTTATTCAAACTAGTAGAGGACTCACGCAATGTGTGAGAATAAATAATTATTTTATATTGTAATATAAAATATAATTTTTTCTCTAAATTTTTTTGAAGATAATTTGTTCTCTCTAAAAATTAAAAAATTTCTATTCGGTTCAATTAGGTCTACTTCGGTTCTATTCAAAGCAATTAGGTCAATTAGGTCTAATTTGGTCCACTTGGTCTAATTTCGTCCACTCTATCAATTTCGGTCCCTCTTCAATTCATTTTAGACTAATTGGGCCTTAAATTGATTTTTTTTTTTAGGCTTTCTTTTCAATTTTAGCTCAAAAATGCTTTTTTTTTTTCTTCAATTTTGAGTTTAAAAGTATGAAATTTTATTATATCATGGCCAAACTCTTTAGTTTTGAGTTAAAATATACAAAGAAAATACTAAAATTAACATTAGAAAGGTTGTAAATGTTGATTTAGTCGAAGCAATAGAGTTTAAGGTAAAAACTAAAAACTAAAAAGTGAAAGAATGAAATTGAGCAACTAGATAACTTGACTTCGAATAGAGTTTAATCCAGATTTTTCTCCTTTATTTTTTTGCCAAATATCATCCCTTTCTTTCACTGATTTTTTTCCCTCCGGCTATAAATCTGATTGATATTCGCAGATACATTGCATTGTGTAATAACATGTATAGGTTTTGGTGGAAATGTTGAAATTGAACTAATTGGGCCCCGTGTATACACTCTCAATTTCACTACAAAATGGGAAGGATTCAAATCCTTTGAACATGTGCTATTTACAGTAAAACATACCATGTTTCCCCAAAAAAAAATAATAATAATAATAATTAAAAAACAAAAACATCCCCATTCACAATAGCAAAACAAACTAGAGTAAGATTTTTATTTTTTATTTTTCCTCAAATCAAAGAGAGATTTTAGAGAAAACAAAAATTAAATGATTCTTTGTAGCTTTCTTGGGATTTGGAAGTTGAGACACGGCCAAACTGAGCTAAGCTTAGGCCTTGAGAGAGAAAAAAAGGAAAATATGAGAGAGGAGTCTTTTTTATTTTTTTTTTTAGTTGGGATTTATGTCATATTCTTTTTTTTTTTTTTTTTTGGGTACATCGCTCCTTTGTCGAGCTCTCTTACTTCCGTGCCTCCCTATTTTCCTCCTCTGTCTTAGATCTTTTTCTAGATGAGGCACATATTTCTTTTGTAGTTGCTTCTGATCCTCCTGTAGCTTCTCCTGATTCTCCTATAGACTTCTCTGTCTAACCACCAGATATCCTTGATCCCTTTCCTAGTTCACCCTTTAATGAACATGTCAAAGATGAACAGGCCAAGACAAGCTACCCAACCCAAAGCTTGGGGCCCCAGCTCCTACTCCACTTAAAGATCTTGCATAAGACATTCTACCTCGTTACTCAACTTAGGTAATATTCATTCCTACACATTTACTTGACTATCATTGTTACACTACCCTTGCTACACTGCACGAGCCTCACACCTATCATGAGGCTTCCACTAACCCTTTATGGCAGATTGCAATGAAAAAGGAACTTAATGCATTTATTAAAAACCATACTTGGGATGTGGTGACTCTCCCCCTGGGAAATTTGTGGTTGGTTGTAAGTGAATTTATAAGATTAAAACTCGCTCTGATGGGTCCATTGAGCACTATAAAGTTTGTTTTGTTGCAAAAGGTTTTATACAAGAGTATGAGATTGATAATGAAGAGATCTTTACTCCGGTTGCTCGTATCTCATCTATTTATGCCCTCTTAGTTGTTGTTACTACCAGTAAATGGGACATTTTTCAAATGGATGTCAAAAATGCATTCTTTAATGGGGATTTAAGTGAAGAAGTTTATATGCAACCTTCTTCTAGTCTCTTTGTTGAATTAAACAAGGTTTGTCACCTTCGACATGCACTTTGTGGCCTAAAACAAGCTCTACGAGCTTGGTTTGCCAAATTCAACTCTACCATCTCTTCCTTGGGTTACATGGTCAGTCATTACGATTCTGCCTTATTTCTTCGTTGCACTGACAAAGGCACTAGTTTACTTCTCCTGTATATGGATGATATGATCATAACTGGTGATAACCTCAATGGTATTCAAAAACTCAAGGATTTTCTTAGTCAGCAGTTTAAGATGAAAGATCTTGGACATCTCAGTTACTTATTGGGTCTTGAAATCACTTATTCTACAGATAGACTTTATATTACTCAAGCTAAGTATGCTTCTGAACTCTTGTCTCAAGCTGGACTTACTGATAGTAAGACTATTGACACTCTGGTTGAGTTTAATGCGCATCTGACTCCCTTAGGAGGGAAACCATTGTCTAATCTCTCTCTTTATAGACGCTTGGTTGGCATCTCAGTTTATCTCACTATCACTCATCCATAGATTTTTTATGCTGTTCACCAGGTGAGCCAGTATCTGTCTGCTCCACAATCGACTTACTATGCTGTTGTTCTGCGCATTCTTCAATACCTAAAGAGCACTTTCTTTCATGGTTTTTTCTATTCTGCTTAGTCTCCTCTTGTTCTCTGTGCATTTTCTAATGCTGATTGGGCAAGATATCCCACTGATTGTAAGTCCACCACTGGTTATTGCTTTCTTCTTAGTTCTTCTTTGATTTCTTGGCAAAGTAAGAAACAAACTCATATGGCCTACTCCAGTACTGAAGCAGAATATCGTACCCTTGCTGATACCACATCTGAGCTCTTTTTGCTACGATGGCTTCTCAAAGACTTATGTATGTTCACATTTTCTGCTACTTTTTTTTTATTGTGACAACCAAAGTGCCATTCATATTGCTCACAATGATGTTTTCCATGAACAAACTAAATATATCGAGATTGATTGTCATTTTATGTGGTATCATCTTGTCCATGGTGCTCTCAAGCTGATCTTAATATTCTCTAAAGATCAACTTGCAAATATCTTCACCAAGTCACATCCTAAGGGACGTCTTTGTCATTTTGTTGACAACTTCAAGCTGATCTCACATTCACCTTGAGTTTGAGGGTGACTGTTAACGTATATAGTATTGTGGGTTTTAGGCCCAACTAAATGACTTGTATAGTACACATTCTTGTACTAAAATATTAGAACAATGGTTTTATACATGCATTTATCAGCTTTGTTTTCTAATGGTATTTGCTTTGGAACTTTGAAAAAAGATACTAATCTAGAATATCCAAAACCATTATGGGTTTGCGAGGTCATGAAAGATAAAGGGTTTGCCTCTATTTTATCTTAATCCTTAACTATAAATTAATTTACCATTTTACATTTTTCCCCTTAAATTATATATATTTTTTGGAGATAAATTACCATATTTACTAAAAATTTGAACCCTTTATAAAAATTTAAAAAAAAAAAAAAATCCTTTGTTAGTAAATACTATTTCAGCCGCGCGATCTTGGTAAGATCTAAGGGTCAGCATTTGAAAACAGGCTTTGGAGCCATCGCTTCAAAAGCCCTTTTCCCATAGGCTTCTCCTCAGAAAAGAAACAGAGCACAAACAGAGACAGAGAGAAAGAGAAACAGAGAAGAAACACAGAGAGAGAGAGAGAGAGAGAGAAGAAAAACCCAGATAGATTTCTCAGAGATAATACAAAAATAATTAGCGATGGAAGCCCGAGCAGTTGTTCCTGCACAACCAAGAGGTCCGTCACTGCTTCTAATCTCATATTCTTTTCCCTTTTTTTTTTTTCCTTTTTTTGAAGGATTTTTTCTTTGATATCCCGTGTGGGTTGTGGTTGATCGTGTATAAATTCATGTAGATGCGTTTACTTTTGGATTCTTGGGTTTAGTTTTTGGGTTTTTAAAAACTTGTTTTAGTTCTGATTTATGTGTTCATTGGCAATTCTTTCGAATATTGGGTATTGATTTTTGAGTTTCTCTGTTTATTACTCTTCTTTATTTTTAATTTTTTGAGATTCTTTGTATAATCAAATCATTTTTTTTTTCTGTGGAATTTGTTGGAGTCTATCATTATAATTGTAACTGGGATTTCATTTTCTTAGATTGTCATATCTCATATTATTAATTTCTTCAAAGATTCTGTTATGGTCAAATGAAAGGTTAGGGACTGAATCTAAATAAGGGTTTTCCACATCATTAAATCTTTCTACTACTTGGTTTTTTATGGTTCTTTTTTTTTAAAATGTGTTTATTTGTCTTATTTTTCCTTAATTCTTACATGATACTAATATTCTTAATTAACTTAATGTCACTGAAATGTCCCTTGTTGAAAGTACCCATTTTTTTTTTTTTAATCTATTGGCAGTGTGGGTGTGTATGTGAAATCCATCATGGATGTAAATGGCCCTTGTCTCTGGGTGTTAATATTGTACCAATAAACTTATGAATAGCGCCCTTTCTAACTCCCGAATACACCGATGATGAGTTCCAGTATATCATGAAGGAAGTCATGGGTGTATTGTATGTACTTCTTGAATTTAATGTATTAAAAGTTATTGCTATGTTTTATTATGTTTCATATTGATCAGAAAATAATGATTTTATCTTTGATTTTCTGACTATCTATATTTTTGGTATCCTGTGATTTGGATGGGGGGCATCTTCTGGGATTTCCCTACCCAATCTCTTGCCTGATTAGCTTTTCTGTGTTCAAGAAGGTTTGGTAACGATAATGATTTCCGTAATTGGCATAAAACTGACAATGCACCAAACTATCTGTGCATTTAGATAATTTCTGTTTTTTTTCTTCCTTGTTCCCACAATTTGAGTATGATGTGAGCTATTATCAGTCCTTTATTTTTTGAATACATCCCATTTAAAGTTTTTGATATTTTAGGAACAGAAAATAAAGGAAGGTCTCTACATGATGGGCCTAAAAGACAGGATATTCTGTCTTTCTTGGTACATGTGCTTTGCAGCTAAATTTTGTTCTTTTTCCTTGACAGAATCATCATAATTGTCCCTTTTTCAATGAACATTCAAAGAATTTTGGAAATAGAATCTTTTCCTTCTCATTTCTATTATGGGATTTTTTCACCTGTTATGCTATTTTTGCAAACATATTAGTTATGTGATGGAAAACGAAACACATTATAGTTATGTGGCCTTATTTGGAACTTAGAGACTGGAGTTCCATCCATTGGAAACTTGAAAGAAAATATAACCTTAGGTTTTTCTCCAAGAGACTTGAGTTCCAAATGAAGTCATGTAACTAATTTGTTTCAATTTTAGTTGCATAATGTTTGTAAAATTTGCTTAACAGGCAAAAAACCTGCTCAAACCCATTGGCTAAGCTTTTGTTATACCAACATTCTATGTGAAGTCCTCACAAACAATCTCTTCATGGTGTTAAGCTTCAACTTGTACAAACTAAATCTCCTAGCAAGTGGCATCAGAGCCAAGGTAGGTGGCTTGAATGGGCAAGTGTTCATTAGTGGGTTCAGCAACATGGATCCTTTTATGCCATTGAACCCTTTTCTGGGAGTGTAAGCGATGAGGGGTGGATAGCATTACGTCTTACATGTTCTACACACTCATTATTCCATAAGAACACCTATATGAATTCCTGGACTTCAAGTGAGCACAACGTGAATTTTTAAGTATTTTATCACGTTTTTGGTTGAGGGGCATAAATATAATCCCTGCTCATCAGTTTCAGCTACTATGGGTTCACCCTTCAGATTTTTCTTTTCTCCCTATTTGCCTATTTTCAGATTATTTGTCCATACCTTTCTCCCTTCATTCTATTTGATGATTATTTACAAGGCCACGATTATTGCCAAAGTGGTTGGATGTACTTACATTTTTAATTTTTTCCTGTTTGAATGGGGAAAATTACCCAAAGTCCTTGTAAAATCAGAATGTTATTATTATTAGTGGCATAATTAAGCTTATAGGACACTTCTGAAGCAGCTAACTTTATGCTCATGAGATATGTGTATGCCTTCATTGATATGGACTTCATTCGCTATGTTTGAGCATCTATCTTTAAATTAAAAAAATAGAATGTAGAAAAAAGGAAAATAAATCTTCTCTCTCTCTCTCTCTAAATATATATATATATATATATAAGCTGCAATTCTCTACACCCTGTATCTTTATCAAAACAATATAGTTGTTTCTATGCCCAAGATCATAGCAAAGAAATATGGGAATCCATTTTGGATCAATATTACAGTTTTACGAGATACGGTCCCAATTCTATGACCAGGTCAGATCTGATTGCAGTAAGTATACTACTTGTACATGTTTATATTATTCATTTAAATATGGTTCATGTTTTATTCTCTTGTATATATTTCTTTTTTTCATTGAATTGGTTAATACTGCTGAATTTTCCAACGTTAGCTATTTGGCATGCTCAATTTTCTTCTCATGATGTGTTTATTGACTCTAGAAGAGCTGTGGTGCCTACACTACGTTAATCTTAAAAGCTTGCGATTTAAGACAATCACTAATCAATCTATCTGATTGGTTTTTGCATTATTCATAGGGAGCTGGGGTTGGGATTTTTGTATGATTTTTTGATTAATTTGAATCTGTTTTACAGGATGAGATATGAAAGACATTAAGTGTTTGCCCTCAAAATGACATTCTTTTGCAGAGTTGATTGTAAGTAAGAAACACATTTCGTTTTCCTTTCTCTGTGTGGTAAGATATTTGAATTCTAGTTGTTTATGATATATTCATTTATGTACTAGGTTATTTGGTTAGATCTTTATACTACTTGAATGGTAGTTATGACAGAAGATATGTGTCTTTTCATTTATCTTGAGCTCATCCAATTAGTTAAATGCTAGGCACCTATCATAAGTATTATTACTATTTTACTCAGTTTTGCATGATTCATCTTATTACTTGTATTGGAAAAGAGGCTTCACAATCTTGTTTAGGATTTTTTTTTCATGAAGTAGTCTTATTTGCAAAGTACACTTTTATTCTTTTTAGTAGTTCAGTTTGTTAAAGGAATTTTCTGGTGTAGTGCAATACGGTAATGGTTTATGGTCCTGTTCCTAGATTGCAATGATTTTAAACCAGGTAGTTAACAAATTTGGTTAATAAATAGTTTCTACAATTTTTTTATATTTTAGAATCACTTAGGCCTACTAAGTTCTGAAAATTTGATTATTTACTTATAATATAGGGTCATATGTATTACTTATAAATTTGTGATCATGATGTGATTTCCTTCTCACTTTGATTTTAAATTATTTGCTGTAATCCTGCCACAAGCCCCTTTTTTTTTTCCTTATCAAATTATTTTTTGTATGATTTTTTGAACTCTGACTGAAACTCCTTCTGCTACCTTCGTAACCTATTTTTGTGAAAATTTGTTTTAATAGTAATTGGTGATTTCAAAGTTTTCGCAGCTCCAGCAAGTATTGGATGCATTCATTTTGTTTTCTGTTCAGCAAACTTATTCAACCTCTCAAAATATAGAAATTCCTTCATTGCATTCCTCTGGCAATGCCTCCTTGCTTTTGTTGCTGCAGATGCAATTTAGCCCTTAAAACATAGGAACAGCTCCTATTCCAACTCGTGAATACACCGATGATGAGTTCCAGTATGTCATTAAGGAAGTCATGGGTGTATTGTATGTACTTCTTGAATTTTATGTATTAAAAGTTATTGCTATGTTTTATTTTTTTTCATATTGATCAGAAATTAATGATTTATCTTTGATTTTCTGACTGTCTATATTTTTTGTATCCTGTAATTGGGATAGGTGGTTTCTTCTGGATTTCTCTACCCAGTTTCATGATTAGCTTTTCTGTGTTCAAGAAGGTTTGGTAATGATAATGATTATTGTAATTGGCATAAAATTGACAATGCACCAAACGATCTGTGCATTTGGATAATTTATGTTTTTTTTTTTTTTTCCTTCCTTGTTGATTTGAGTATGATGTGAGCTATTATTTGTCCTTTATTTTTTTAAGTCATCCCATTTAAAGTTTTTGATATTTCAGGAACAGAAAATAAAGGAAGGTCTCTACATGATGGGCCTAAAAGATGGGATATTATGTTTTTTTTTGGGTTTATTACATATGCTTTGCAGGTAAATTTTGTTCTTTTTCCTTGACAGAATTATCATAATTGTCCCTTTTTCATTGAACTTTCAAAGAATTCTAGAAATAGAATCTTTTCCTTCTCATTTCTATTATGGGATTTTTTTTTTTTTTTGGCATGTTATGCGATTTTTGCAAAAATATTAGTTATGTGATGGAAAACGAAACACATTATAGTTATGTGGCCTTATTTGGAACTCAGAGACTGGAGTTGCATCCATTGGAAACTTAAAAAAAAATATAATCTCAGGTTTTTCTCCATGAGACTTGAGTTCCAAATGAAGTCATGTAACTAATATGTTTCAATTTTAGTCGCATAATGTTTGCAAAATTAGCTTAACGGGCAAAAAAACTTTCTCAAACCCATTGGCTAAGCTTTTGGGTTAAGTGGTATTCCAACATGCTATGTGAAGTCCTCATAAACAATCTCTTCATGCTGTTAAGTCTTAACTCATACAAACTAAATCTCCTAACAAGTGGCATCAGAGCCAAGGTAGGTGGTTTGATTGGGAAAGTGTTCATTAGTGGGTTCAGCAACATGGATCCTTTTATGTCACTGAAACCTTTTTTGGGGGTGTACATGATGAGGGGTGGATAGCATTATGTCTTAGATGTTCCACACACTCATTGTTCCATAAGAACACTTGTACGAATTCTTGGACTTTTAGTAAGCACATTGTGAATTTTTAAGTATTTTATCACGATTTTGGTTGAGGGGCATAATCCTTGCTCATCGGCATCAACTGCTTTGGATTCACACTTCATATTTTTCTTTTCTCCTCATTGCACATCGTTTAACCGTAGGTGTTGTTGGTAGAAATAAAGTAGCTTAGAAGAGATTATGTACTAAGTCCCCTTGGAGTTTCTAATTGGCCTACAAAAAGCAACAAGGAAAATTGGAGGAAATATTAATGGTTGTGCTTTCTAGTATCCTACATGCTAAATGCGTTTGTCTTCACCTACCCACATAAAAACAAGTAGTTCTCTTATTTCACAGGTATTTTTGCTATGTTATGTTGAATTTCAATATTAATATTGAAGGGGACAATAGAGCTGGTGAAAGTACAACAATATCAATGCTTGTTGGCCTTATTACTCCTACTTCAGGGATGCCACGGTTTTTGGGAAGAATATAATTATGGACATGGCAAGTTGCCTGTTTTCACATTATTTGTCTATAACTTTCTCCCTTCTTTCTATTTGATGATTATTTGGCTGCAGGGCCAAGATTACTGACACAGTGGTTGGATGTACTTACATTTTTAATTATTTTCTTGTTTGAATGGGGAAAATTACTCAAAGTCCTTGTAAAATCAGAATGTTATTATTATTAGTGGCATAATTGAGCTTACAAGACACTTCTGACGATTAGACACTGAATATTGGGGTTGCTTTAGTAATTTGGATACTTGTAAGCAGCTAATTGTATGTTCATGAGTTATGTGCATGCTTAGTATTATTTCTTCAGTGATATGGACTTCATACACTATGTTTGAGCATGTATCTTTAAATTATAAAAATAGAATGTAAAAAAAGGAAAAAAAAAAACTTGCATACGTGTGTGTGTGTGTGTATGAGCTGCAATGCTCTACACTCTGTATCTTTCTCAAAACAATATAGTTGTTTTTATGCCCAAGATCATAGCAAGGAAATATGGGAATCCATTTAGAATCAATATTACAGTTTTACTGGATACCCAATTCTATGCCCTGGTCAGATCTCATTGCAGTAAGTATACCACTTGTACGTGTTTATATTGTTCATTTAAATATGGTTCATGTTTTATTCTCTTTTGTATATTTCTTTTTTTCATTGAATTGGTTAATACTGATGAATTGTCCAATGTTGGATGGCATGCTCAATTTTCTTCTCGTGATGTGTTACTGACTCTAGAAGAACTGTGGTGCCGACACTATGTTAATCTTAAGCATTCACGATTTAAAACTGTCACTAACTATTCTATCCTGATTGGTTTTTGCATCATTCATTGGGAGCTGGGGTTGGATATTTGTATGATTTTATGATTAATTTGAATTGTTTTATAGGATAAGATACGGAAGCATTGGGTGTTTGCCCTCAAATTGACATTCTTTTGCAGTGTTGACTGTAAGTAAGAAGCACATTTCATTTTCCTTTTTCTGTGTAGTAAGATATTTAAATTCTGGTTGTATATGAAATATTCTTATATGTGCCAGGTTTTCACGGTTAGATCCTTATTCTACTTGAATGGTAGTTATGACAGAAGATATGTGCCTTTTCATTTGGCTTGAGCTCATCCAATTAGTTAAATGCCAGGCACCTATCATTAGTATTATTATTATTTTACTCAGTTTTGCACGATTCATCTTATTACTTATATTGTAAAAGAGGCTTCACAATCTTGTTTAGGCTTTTTTTTTTTTTTTTTTTTTTTTCATGTAGTCTTTTTTGCAAAGTACACTTTTATTCTTTTTAGTAGTTCAGTTTGTTAAAGGAACTTTCTGGTTTTGTGTAATCTGGTAATGGTTTGTGGTCCTCTTCCTAGACTGCAATGATTTTAAACCATGTAGCAAACAGATTTGGTTAATAAATAGTTTCTACAATTTTCTTATATTTTAGAATCACTTATGCCTACTAAGTCCTGAAAAATTAATTATTTACTTATAATATAGGGTCATGCCATTACATGGGGTCCTTTTTTTAGAATAGTTTGTTTCAAGAAGACCTTTAATCATTTGTCAGGTTCATGGCACTCAAATGGAAGAGTATAAGTGTTGCCATACGTATTACTTATAAAGTTGTGATCATGATGTGATTTCCTTCTCACTTTGATTTTAAATTATTTGTTGTAATCCTGCCTCAAGTCCTTTTTTTTTTCTTATCAAATTATTTTTTGTATGATTTTTGAACTCTGACTGAAACTCTTGTTGCTCCCTTCATAACCAATTTTTGTGAAAATTTGTTATAATAGTAATTGGTGATTTCAATCTTTCTGCAGCTCCAGCAAGTATTGGATGCATTCATTATGTTTTCTGTTCAGCGAACTTATTTAACCTCTCAAATTAAAGAAATTCCTTCAGTGCAGTCCTCTAACAATGCCTCCTTGCTTATGTTGCCATTGATGCAATTTAGCCCTTCAAACATACGTACAGCTTCCATTCCAACTTGTGAATACACTGGTGATGAGTTCTAGTATATCATCAAGGAATTCATGGGCATATCGTATGTACTTCTTGAATTTTATGTATTAAAGTTATTGCTATGTTTTATTTTGTTTCATATTGATCAGAAATTAATGATTTTTTCTTTGATTTTCTGACTATCTATATCTTTGGTACCCTGTGATTGGGATGGGTAGGTATCTTTTGGGATATCTCTACCCAATCTCTTGCCAGATTAGCTTTTCTGTGTTCAAGAAGGTTTGGTAACAATAGTGATTGCTGTAATTGGCATAAAACTGACAATGCACCAAACTATCTGTGCATTTAGATTATTTATGTTTTTTTTTTTCCTCTTTCCCACAATTTTAGTATGATGTTGGCTAATATCTGTCCTTTATTTTTTGAAGTCATCACATTTAAAGTTTTTGATATTTTAGGAACAGAAAATAAAGGAAGGTCTCTACATGATGGGCCTAAATGATGGGATATTCCGTCTTTCTTGGTTTATTACATATACTTTGCAGGTAAATTTTGTTCTTTTTCCTTGACAGAATCATTATAATTGTCCATTTTTCTTTGAACTTTCAAAGGATTTTGGAAATAAAATCTTTTCCTCCTCATTTCTATTTTGGAATTTTTTTGCCTGTTATGCTATTTTTGCAAACATATTAGTTATGTGATGGAAAACAAAACACATTAGTTATGTGGGCTTATTTGGAACTTTGAGACTTGAGTTCCATCCATTGGAAACAAAAAGGAAAATATAAGCTCAAGTTTTTCTCCATGAGACTCGAGTTCCAAATGATGTCATGTAAGTAATATGCTTCAATTTTAGTTGCATAATATTTATAGAATTAGCTTAAAGGGCAAAAAAAACCTGCTCAAACTCATTGGCTAAGATTTTGGGTTAAGTGGTATCCCAACATGTTATGTGAAGTCCGCACAAACAATCTCTTCATGGTGTTAAGTTTTAACTCATACAAACTCAATCTCCCAACAAGTGGTATTAGGGTCGAGGTAGGTGGTTTGATTCAAGTGTTCATTGGTGGGTCCTATAAGTAGAGGTGAGGAATACTTTTGTGCCAGCTCTTGTCATAGTTGAGTAATGGCTTTAGTAGTGGCAAGTCAAGGAAATTATTTGTGTTGGTGGCTCTCATAATTGTGTAAGGAAGACTCCCCATGTTCACTCCACCCATTGTTGAGTAAAGGTACTTTATTGGTGAGCATTATATTTAACAGTAATGCATGGTAATGGATTATTAAGGAAGAAGATTCCGTTTAAGGGGGAGATTACCCAAGGTGTAACTACAAGTGCTTGGTTGAATGCTTATACATGAAGGGAGATTTTTTGGAATATTCATCATGTTAGTGGTGTGGTTAGCTAAGTATTAAAATCTCAAACTAGTTAATAATATGACAAAAGGGAGTGGTTAATATAATATAATTTGGACCCTATTAGATTAGATGATTAAATTGATCATTTCTTAACAGTTTAAGCTTTTAGGACAATTGGTAATTTATCATAATGTTAAAGTAGAAGTCTTGGGTTCAATCCCTATTCTCCACCTTATCTTTCATTTATAAAAATTTCCACTTGGGCCTCACTTAATGGCAGCTTAGGTAACCCACATGTGAAGGGGTGGTGTTTGATTAAATGGTGAAATTCACATTTTCCTAACAGCTTATGTTTTGGGACAATTGGTAATTTATCATCCCAAGTCCATGGGTTTAAACTTGTTTTTTTTTTGTGAGTGGTGTGGTTAGTTAAGTAGTAAAGTCTTTCATATTGGATAATAATGACAAGAGTGAACAAAATTGAGTAGTGTCCCAACATGTTTTATGAAACCTTCACAAAGAGACTTCTCAAGTTGTCAATGTTTACTCTCACAAACTCAAGATCACAATGATTTCTATGACATATCAAATCCTGCCTAGACATGGTTTATGGACTTCCTCAAACAGATTTTCCTAGGTTAGAACCGAGCCGAACAAAACTTTGGTGAGATAATTAGAGAACTGTTTTACATATATTTTTTAAATAAGCAATAAAATTTATTAATATCATAGTTTATGTCAAGGTCAAGATGAAAAGCACTTCATAACCTAAAAGAATTACAAAACAAATATGCACAAAATAGAAGTGATTTTGTGAAATCTAGAAGTGTTATATTTGGTAAGACTCTGCAGGCATGATCATTCTAACACAGTTCCAATTAGCATTGCTTCTAACTGACATACAGGAATTCTATGTCTAGCCCTTTATTGAGTTATTTTGACTAGGAAGCTTCAGCTTTAGATGAACATTTATTTATGTTTACGAATAATATATCTTTGTTAGCCACTGTATGATGTCAAATTTGCTCATAGAAGAGTTAGTGATGCTGATCTATAGTATTCCTTGTAGTAATTATTATCTTAGTTATTCTTTATTACATATTCCCTCCATCCTACAATTGATGAAAGTTAGCAAAGTAACAAGTTTGTCAATGAAACAAAATAAATATAGCAGTATTTCAATGATACTCCTAGATGGGCCATGTGTGTTTGGAATTACTTTACCTTCACATCTATCATTCGATCTTGGAGATACTAAGAATTTCATATTTATTTTTCTTCATTAAAATGCTTGGCATTTGTTCAAAATTGGATTTATTGTGGGATGGATGGACTACAATGAGTGAAAGAATACCACTCAATTTGAATGTTCTTAGTGATTTATATGAGGAAGTAGTTCCTGGCTGTTCTTTAAATTGTATTGCCAATGACGCTCCGTCTCCCCCCCTCCCCCCCTCCCCCCCTCCCCCCCCAAATTGATGAGGAAATAGTTATCTCGACTGTTTTTTAGTCTAATAAGATTCCCCCTTCCCCTTAATCCCACCTAAACTAGACTCAATTAAGCTTAGCCCTGATTAATTTGGTTCAGCAACATGGATCCTTTTATGCCACTAAACCCTTTTTTTGGGAGTGTAAGTGATGAGGGGTGGATAACATTATGTCTTATGAAGAATGAATCAACCTCTTTAATAAAAAATTGGGGGTAAGACTGCCGACCAATCACCTCTCCTAAATCCTGAAAAGTTGTTTTTGAAGCTGTCTAAATGATGGTGCTACAAGAACACATTACCTTCTTCAGTATAGTTGCTTCTCTTTAATTTTTTTTTTTTTAAGAAACTCCTACATGTTCCATGCACTCATTGTTCCATAAGAAGACCTGTATGAATTCCTTGACTTTAAGTAAGCAAATTGTGAATTTTTAAGTATTTATTGCCTTTTTGGTTTAGGGGCACACTCTTTACTCTTCAGATTTTTCTTTTCTCCTCGTTGCACATCCTTTAGCCATAGGTTTTGTATTGAGCCCCCTTGGGGTTTCTAATTAGCCTACAAAAAAGCAACTAGGAAAATTGGAGGAAATATTAATGGTTGTGCTTTCTTGCATCCTTCATACTAATTGCATTTGTCTTCACCGACCAACCATAAACAAGTAGTTCTATTATTTCACAATTATCTTTGCTTTGTTATGTTGATTATGCAATATTAATTTTGGAGGGCACAATAGAGCTAGTGAAAGCACAACAATATCAATGCTTGTTGGCCTTCTTACTCCTACTTCAGGGGATGCCACGGTTTTTGCAAAGAATATAATAACGGACATGGTAAGTTGCCTGTTTTCAGATTATTTATCTATACCTTTCTCCCTTCATTCTATTTAATGATTTCCTTTACATAAAAATATTTGCCCGCAGGGCCATGATTACTGGCAGAGTGGTTGGATGTACTTACATTTTAAATTTTTTTCCTTTTTGAATGGGGAAAATTACCCAAATTCCTTGTAAAATCGGAATGTTATTATTATTAGAGGCATAGCTTGTGGGACATTTCCGAAGATTAGACACCAATTATTGGGGGTGCTTTAGTCATTTGGATACTTGTAAGCAGCTAACTATATGTTCATGAGTTATGTGTATGTTTAGTATTATTTCTTCATTGATATGTACTTCATACGCCATGTTTGAGCATGTAACTTTAAATTATAAAAGTAGAATGTAAAAAAAGGAAAAAAAAATCTTGCACATATATATATATATATATATAGCTGCAATGCTCTACACCCTTTATTTTTCCCAAAATAATATAGTTGTTTCTATGCAAGGAAATATGGGAATCCATTTTGGATCAATATTACCGTCTTACTAGATACCATATTCTATGACCAGGTCAGATTTGATTGCGGTAAGTATACCACCTGTGCATGTTTATATTGTTCATTTAAATATGGTTCATGTTTTATTCTCTTGTATATATATATATATATATATATTTTTTTTTTTTCATTGAATTGGTTAATACTGCTGAATTTTTCAACGTTAGCTATCTGGCATGCTCAATTTTCTTCTCATGATGTGTTTATCGACTCTTGAAATACTGTGGTGCCTACACTATGTTAATCTTAAGTGTTCGCAATTTAAAACAGTCACTAACCAATCTATCCTGATTGGTTATTGCATTATTGATTGGGAGCTGGGGTTTGTCTTCTTGTATGATTTTGTGATTAATTTGAATCTGTTTTACAGGATGAGATACCGAAGGCATTTGGTGTTTGCCCTCAAAATGACATTCTTTTGCAGAGTTAACTGTAAGTAAGAAGAACATTTCATTTTCCTTTTTTTTGTGTAGTAAGATATTTGAATTCTAGTTTTTTATGACATATTCTTTTATATGTATTGGGTTTTCATGGTTAGATCTTTATTCTACTTGAATGGTAGTTATGACAGAAGACATGTGTCTTTTCATTTAGCTGGTGCTCGTCCAGTTAGTTAAATGCTAGGCACTTATCATTAGTATTATTATTATTTTACTCAGTTTTGCATGATTCATCTAATTACTTATTTTGGAAAAGAGGCTTCACAATCTTGTTTAGGCTTTTTTTTTTTTTTCATGAAGTAGTCTTCTTTTGATAAATTTATTTAAAAAAAAAAAAGAGGTTTATGCAATTACGTCAGTTCACACTCTTTAGTCCTGATTTAGTTTTGTATCTTGTAATATATATCGCCTTTAGTATTTCTAATTTTAACAAGTTGTCCGAAGTTGTGCAACAAAGGAGAGACTTGTGTATTTCCACATTGGGTGTTCTACAAAATCTTGGTTCTTTTTTACAATCAGAATGGTTGAAGCATGTATAACAACAATGGCTGAAGCATGTGTGTGTATATATATATATATTTAATTTTTTTGTTTTGGGTTGGCTATCTATCCTTAATAGCTTAGTTAGAGTTAGCCACATGTATTCTTTTCCTCCATTTTATTATATCTAAAATCATACTTTCTGTTACTTCTTTAATTAACATGTTCTTTTTTATTACTACTATTTCTACAAATATATATATATATATATATTTTTCATTCTCTAACTATTTTTCATTCCTTTAACTTGAATTAACTCACTCTTTCTTACTTGTGCTAATCAGTCTCTTTTGAACTTGGCCAAACTATCTCAAGTTATCTTTCTCTCATATTTTCATCTATAGGGGCCACCCATATATTTAAGCAGATTTTCTCATTTCTAATCATATATTTCCATGTTTTTTCACTTATTCATCTAAACATTATTGTTGTCCTCAGCGGATAATATAATTGTTCAATAGATTTTTTTTTTTTTTTTTTTGAATTTGTTGAGGAACATCAATGTCTTATTTGGTTATTCCTTTTAAATAGAGGTTGATTTGGAAGTTATTGGGCAACACATGGCTTCTTCCTTTAGATAGTGCAGTTTCCGTCCTTAATTTGCCCAAAAGAATCTCTATCAAACTAACATTTAGAGGGATGTTATGCGGCTGGATTTCCTTTAGTGCAGAATATGCTGCTACAACTAGATTGCTTTTGATATATTGGAGGTAGATCCTTTAAGCCTTTTTCTATCACCTATATGCCATGTAGAAAGGTTACTGATATTCTAGTCCTCATATTTATCCGAGCTGTACAACTTTGGTTGAACTCAGTGTTCTTAACAGCACGCTTAAGCTCAAAGCTCGAAGCCCCAAGGCTGCATTGCTTTTTGCCTCAAAAGCTAGGCTCATTCAAAGAAGAAGCACGCTTTAGGCGCGCTTTTTTAAAAAGCTCGAAGAGTGTTTTTTGGAGCCTTTTTATATTTACTCAAAAAAAAAAAAAAAACCAAAAGTTGACATTATTGATATAATCCATTGATTTTGCATATTTTTAGTGTAACTTATCGAAAAAATATATTTTGAGTAGAACTTGTCCTAAAACCCAACCCACACCTCCCAATTCTTCTCTATATTTATTTTTTCTCCTTGAAATAGTAACCCACCTAGCTCCTTGGTACCAATTACCATGTTGCAATGTCCTCATATTCTTAGCTCATTCATGATAAAAAAAAGGGTATGATATAATATATGTGGTAATTGTTTAGTTACTTTAGTGGTTGATGTTTAACATAGCAGACTAATTCTTATAGAGTTATAGTCATTAAGTGATTAAACTAATATTACTAATTAGTCTTAGGGCATTATGGATATAGGAGATTTTAGAAAGGATATTACATGGAAGTACTCATATCTAGCTTATCCAAAAAAAAAAAAAAAAAAAAAAAGACTTGACTTCCAATTTTTGTGTTAAAATTGCAAAAGTAGGCATATCTAAATGTTATATGAATTATATAAAAAAATTTATTTCAATTTATATAATAATTTGATCATTTGATTGTTGCATTTCTCATCAATAATAATTTTTATTTTTTTTAAAATTATTTTTTAAAATTGTGCGCTTCACTTCAAACAAGCATGCGCTTGCGCTTTGCGCTTCGGCTCCAAGAGGCCTTTGCGCTTAAGTGCGCCCCTCGCTTTTACCAACACTTGGTTGAACTCTCTTTGGTCTCTAATTGGATCATCTTACATTCATGTCTAATTATGTGACAGCTTTTAATTAAACAGCTCTCAACATTTTAAAAGCGTGTGCAAATATGTGTGTGTTTTCGTGTGTACAAAATCATACATATGTATGTTGTTTTTTTACCATGCAAAGGCTGTGTCAGTGATTTAAAGGCTAGGTAAGTATTTGGAGTATGTATCTGCATCTGTCCTGAATTCGGGCAACTAATAATCTTTATCTTTTTGTGGATGTAAGAAGCTTAACACTACATTGCCAAATTTCCTCATTTGCATCAGTATTTCTCTCCCTTACAAGAGCCTTGACATTAAATACATCGGAAGAGTTGATGCCACTGGTGTTAGTATTGTTTCTTTAAAATATTGTGAGCTCCTTTAGTAGACAAAATCACTCCCACTTAGCAATAAGGAAATATTGAAAGGAATGACATCTCTTTGGCTGATAGTTCGCTTGCTTCTTGGTTTTCAATCTCCTCAAGTAGTGTAGTGGGGTTGTCTATTTATCCATTTTTGGACTTCAATTGGGAACAGATTTGGTTTTGTTGTGCGTATTGGGTGAAATAAATCTGTTTACACAAGATTAAAGAAGAGAGAGAAAAGATAATATGACATAAGGTATTTATGTGGTTCGGCAATATGCCTATGTTCAAGGGAGGCAACAGAATAATTTTCACTATAACTTTGGAGATTACAATAATGACTTGAAAGCACTCTCACACAAACCCGAACCCCAAATACACCCTTGGTTCTCTCACAAACAAATAGAGAACACCCTTTTGTATTTAGACAAATTGCAAGACCCTAACTTCCTATCTCTGGTGCACATACATAGAAGAAGTTATTTTTGCTATCTCCCTAGCTCACCCTTGCATGCTTTCATTTGCTCCACACATATTGTATTTATAGCCAAGGTTCAGCCGAAATCTCCAATGTGAAACACCAATATTTGTTCAAGGAATTCAAGAATAGTGGCTAAGCATTTATTGCCAAAGAAGTCATACATTTCGGCTGGACCAAAAGAATGCATGAATACTTGTTGAAGTTAGTTTTCTTCCTTGCTGTTTCTTGATGATTCATGCATGCAAGAAGTCATATGTTTCGGCCAAAAGGTGAAGTTTGTAGACATGTCAATAATGCAAGACTTTATCAACAAAGAAGTCAATAATTTCGGCTATGGCTTGACATGGAATCTTCTTGCAACTTCTTGATGGTTTGTAGTTTAATTGTCAAGCCACCAATTTGACAATTCAAGCCATTTTATTTGACAATTCAAGCCATTCTAACAGATTTGCTGTCAATTTTTTTCGTCTTCAATATTTTCTCATTTGGGTGGTGAAACTTGCTTAGTTGGAGGAGGTTAATTGGTGTTAGAAGCCAAGAGCGATTGAAGGAAGGGAACAACAATATAAGTATTTTCCTTTGATTGGCTAATTTGCCTAGAAATGTTAATTTTATTGGGGAGATAGAGATTGATAGGCTACTAGAGTGAACATTCATTTGAACTACATGTGAGGAAATAAGTGATTTGCTTCTGTAGAAGCCCATGCATGGTATACGTTCAAGGAAAACCCAAAGTGGAGAGATTGCATATGTCAGCAATTGATGAAGAAAATGGATGATGGATGGAAAGACCATTTGAAAGTGAAGAAATATTTGGAGCACTCTTGGACATTGACCTTGATAAGGTTTTTGGGCTGGATTGTTTTGCGTTGGCTTTTTAAAAATTTCTGGGGTATTTAGGTAGAAGACCTTATGCTGGTTATTTTTTAGGAATTTTATAATTATTGCAGGTTTGAGAAGTTCATCAATGCCACGTCTATAATGTTGATTACTAAGAAAGGTGTAGTTGTGAATATAATGCCTCGCAGAAATTCGGACTATCCGTGTAAGATTATGGCAGAGGTTTTTGCTAACCATATATAGTTTGGAGTATCTGTTGTATTTGGATTTATCGTGGGACAGATGGACTATAATTTGGTGAGTAACAAAATACCTCTGAATTTGAATGTCCTTAGTGATTTATATGAGGAAGTAGTTATCATGATTCTTCTCTAAATTCTATTGCCAATGACGGTTTCCCCCCCCCCCCCCCCCCCCCCCCCCCCACCTTCTGTATTGTTGGGAGAAAATAGTTATCTCAAGTGTTTTTGAATCTAATAAGATCCCCCCTTCTCCTTAATCCCACCCAGACTAGACTCAATTAAGCTTAACCCCAATTAATTGGTTTCAGCAAAATGGATCCTTTTATGCCACTGAACCCTTTTTTGGGAGGGTAAGGCTGGAGGATAGGGGTGGATTGAATTACATCTTAAGAGTAATTCCATTCGAGAATTGTACATGTAGTCTTCTCCAATAAAATATTTCTTTGCATATCAAAAAGAAAAAGTTGTAAGATCACCTTTTTGCCATATTTCCTAGTAAAATAAATTGTCATAAAGTTTTCACCGTCCCATGGTAATATTTTCTGCAGTTTGCAATTTCATTTGGGATCATTACAGCCTGCACCATGGATAGCCTTTTTAGATATAGTGATAAGTCATGTTTATGTACTCATGATGTCATTTTTTTTTTTTTGATCTCCAAATGCTTTGCACGAGCCAAAACAGCCGTGGCAGTTGGAACCTTATCCTTTTTGGGTGCCCATTTTCCTTATTACACTGTCAATGACCCGTCTATCCCTATATAAGTAACTCAATCACTAACTTTATTATTATCTATTTCCTTTGGAATATTAAAATGCTGATGGAATTCATTTGTTTCCTCTTTCAGGATATTAAAGGTCCTTACCTCTTTGCTATCTCCTACAGCCTTCCCTCTAGGGTCAATTAACTTTGATGACTTTGTGCGCGCCCATGTTGGACGGAGCAATATATGGTGGGTACGTTCTGTGTGTCAGGGTTTGCACTGTCTTTTTTTATTTCCTGGATGTATGTGTCTCTTAACATTTCGAGCACTGATAATAAAAAAAGTAATGATCTGTGTAGGCATCATCTGGAGTGAATTTATTGGTGCGTCTCTTGATGCTGTTGGTTGAAGCGCTTCTGTACTGTGCCATTGGTCTTTACCTGGATAAGGTATATATTTAAGTTCATTATGTCTCTTTGTCAAAATTGTTTTGGTCATGCTAATGAATAACCATCGTACTTCTCTATCTGCTTCTTTGTTGAAATGTGCATATCACCATGTTCTCTGTTATTCTTTGGGCTCCTGAGAAGGAAAAGCTGATCATAACTTGAAAACTTTATGGGAATCCATTCTGTTTTTGATAGAGTTTGACGCAAGAGTAATTTCATGGCTCAAATGGAATAAGGTTACTTTTTTTGTGCCCCTTATTATTTTTTTTTTTAATTTAATCATATTGTAGAGATTCAGCATTTCCTTTTGAATAATATGAGTAGTCATTTTGGTATATAGAGGTCGTTGACAGTGTCCACTGGTTTAGATGCTATGATTTCAAGGCTGATGTGGTTGAATAGGGTTAAGACTTTAGTTTGATAAAAACTTTTAATAATTTGTACTTGACAATGCACCAAACTATGTGTATTTAGATAATTTATGTTGTTTTCTTCCTTGTTCCCACAATTTTAGTATGATGTGAGCTACTATCTGTCCTTTATTTTTTGAAGTCATCCCATTTAAAGTTTTTTGATATTTCAGGAACAGAAAATAAAGGAAGGTCTCTTCATGATGGGCCTAAACGATGGGATATTTCGTCTTTGTTGGTTTATTTAATATGCTTTGCAGGTAAATTTTGTTCTTTTTCCTTGGCAAAATCATAATAATTGTCCAATTATCATTGAACTTTCAAAAAATTCTGGAAATAGATTTTTTTCCTTCTCATTTCTATACTAGGTTTTTTTTTTTTTTTTTTTTTTTTTTTTTTTTTTTTTTTTGTTATGCTATTTTTGCAAACATATTAGTTATGTGATGGGAAACTAAACACATTATAGTTATGTGGCCTTATTTGGATCTCAGAGACTGGAGTTCCATCCATTGGAAACTTAAAAGAAAATATAATCTTAGGTTTTTCTCCATGAGACTCGAGTTCCAAATGAAGTCATGTAAATAATATGTTTCAATTTTAGTCGCATAATGTTTGCAAAACTAGCTTAACAGGAAAAAGAACCTACTCAAACCCATTGGCTAAGCTTTTAGGTTAAGTGGTGTCCCAACATGGTATGTGAAGTCCTCACAAACATCTCTTCATGGTGTTAAGTTTTAACTTGTAACAACTAAATCTCCTAAGAAGTGGTATCAGAGCCAAGGTAGGTGGTTTGATTGGGCAAGTGTTCATTAGTGGGTTCAACAACATGGATCCTTTATGTCACTGAACCCTTTTTTGGGAGTGTAAGTGATGGGGGGTGGATAGCGTTACATCTTATGAGGAATGAATCAACCTCTCCAACAAAAAATTGAGTGTAAGACTGCCTACCAATTACCTCTCCTAAATCCTGCAAAAGTTGATTTTGAAGTTGTCCAAATGAAGGTGCTACTAGAACACATTACTTTCTTGAGTACAGTTGCTTCTCTTTAACTTATTTTATTTATTTTTTATTTATTTATTTTTTTGTTTTTGAGACACTACTAGATGTTCCACACACTCATTGTTCCATAAGAACACCTCTATGAATTCCTCAACTTTAAGTAAGCACATTGTGAATTTTTGAGTATTTTATCACCTTTTTGGTTGAGGGGCATAATCCTTGCTCATATTGGCTTCAGCTGCTTTGGATTCACTCTTCAAAATTTTCTTTTCTCCTCATTGCACATCATTTAACCATAGGTGTTGTTGACAGAAATAAAGTAGCTCAGAAGAGATTATGTATTGAGCCCCCTTGGAGTTTCTAATTTGCCTACAAAAAAGCAACAAGGAAAATTGGAGGAAACATTAATGGTTGTGCTTTCCTGTATCCTACATACTAAATGCATTTGTCTTCTCCTACCAACAAAAAAACAAGTGGTACTCTTATTTCACTGATATTGTTGCTTTGTTATGTTGAATTTTGAAGGGCACAATAGAGCTGTTGAAAGCACAAAAATATCAATGCTACCTTCTTACTCCTACTTGAGGGGATTCCTCGGTTTTTGGGAAGAATATAATGATGGACGTGGTAAGTTGCCTATTTTTAGATTATTTGTCTATACCTTTCTCCCTTCATTCTATTTGATGATTATCTGCCTGCAGGGCCAAGATTACTTGCATAGTGGTTTGATGTACTTACAATTTTAATTTTTTCCTTGTTTAAATGGCAATTACCCAAAGTCCAGGTAAAATCATAATTTTTTTATTATTAGCGGCATAATTAAGTTTGTAAGGCACTTATGAAGATTAGACACCAATTATTGGGGTTGCTTTAGTCATTTGGATACTTGTAAGTGGCTAACTGTATGTTCATGAATTATGTGTATGCTTAGTATTATTTCTTCATTGATTTGGACTTCATACAATATGTTTGAGCATGTATCTATCTTTAAATTAAAAAAATAGAATGTAAAAAAAAGGAAAAAAAAAAAATCTTGCATATGTATATAAGCAGCTATGCTCTACACCCTGTATCTTTCTCAAATTCTATGTAAAAAAAGGAAAACAAATCTTCCACACACACACACACATATATATATAAGCTGCAATTCTCTACACCCTGTATCTTTATCAAAACAATATAGTTGTTTCTATGCCCAAGATCATAGCAAGGAAATATGGGAATCCATTTTGGATCAATATTACAGTTTTATTGGATACCCAATTTTATGACTAGGTCAGATCTGATTGTAGTAAGTATAACACTTGTACATGTTTATACTGTTCATTTAAACATGGTTCACGTTAAATTCTCTTGTGTATATTGCTTTTTTTCATTGAATTGGTTAATACTGCTGAATTGCCCAATGTTAGCTCTCTAGCATGCCCAATTTTCTTCTCATGATGTGTTTATAAACTCTAGGAGAACTGTGGTGCCTACACTTTCTTAATCTTAAGCGTTCGCGATTTAAAATAGTCACTAACCAATCTATCCTGATTGGTTTTTTCATTATTCATTGGGAGCTGGGGTTGGATTTTTGTATGATTTCGTGATTAACTTGAATCTGTTTTACAGGATGAGATATGGAAGGCGTTAGGTGTTTGCCCTCAAAATGACATTCTTTTGCAAAGTTGACTGTAAGTAAGAAGCACATTTCATTTTCCTTTTTCTGTGTAATAAGATATTTGAATTCTAGTTGTTTATGATATATTCTTAGATGTACTAGGTTTTCCCAGTTAGATCTTTATTCTTATTGAATGGTAGTTATGACAGAAGATATGTGTCTCTTCATTTAGCTGGCGCTCATCCAATTAGATAATTGCTAGGCGCCTATCATTAGTATTATTATTTTACTCAGTTTTGCATGATTCATCTAATTACTTATATTGGAAAAGTGGCTTCACTATCTTGTTTAGGCTTTTTTTTTTTTTTTTTTTCATGAAGTTGTCTTTTTTGCAGAGTACACTTTTATTCTTTTTAGTAGATCAGTTTGTTAAAGGAATTTTCTGGTTTAGTGTAATATGGTAATGGTTTATGGTCCTGTTCCTAGACTGCAATGATTTTAAACAATGTAGTAAACAGATTTGGTTAATAAATAGTTTCTACAATTTTCTTATATTTTAGAATCACTTATGCCTACTAAGTTCTGAAAAATTAATTTTTTACTTATAATATAGGGTCATGCCGTTACATGGGGTCCTTTTTTTAGAAGAGTTGGTTTCAAGAAGACCTTTCGTCATTTGTCAGGTTTATGGCACTCAAATGGAAGAGTATAAGTGTTGCCGTACGTATTTCTTATAAAGTTGTGATCATGATGTGATTTCTTTCTCACTTTGATTTTAAATTATTTGCTGTAATCCTCCTCAAGTCCCCTTTTTTTCTTATCAAATTATTTTTTGTATGATTTTTGAACTTTGTCTGAAACTTCTTCTGCTACCTTTGTAACCTATTTTTGTTAAATTTATTATAATAGTAATTGGTGATTTCAAACTTTCTGCAGCTCCAGCAAGTATTGGATGCATTCATTATGATTTCTGGTCAGCGAACTTATTCAACCTCTCAAATTATAGAAATTCCTTCAGTGCAGTCCTCTGACAATGCCTCCTTGTTTATGTTGCCACTGATGCAATTTAACCCTTCAAACATACAAATAGTGCCCTTTCTAACTCCTGAATACACCAATGATGAGATCCGGTATATCATGAAGGAAGTCATGGGTGTATTGTATGAACTTGAATTTTATGTATTAAAAGTTATTGTTATGTTTTATTTTGTTTCATATTGATCAGAAAATAATGATTTTATGTTCGATTATCTGACTATATATATTTTTGGTATTTTGTGATTGGGATGGGCAGGTATCTTCTGGGTTTTGCCTACCCAATCTCTTGCTTGATTACCTTTTCTATATTCAAGAAGGTTTGGTAACGATAATGATTGACATAATTGGCATAAAACTGACAATGCACCAAACTATCTGTGCATTTAGATGATTTATGTTTTTTTTTTTCTTCCCCTTTCCCACAATTTTAGTATGATGTTGGCTATTATCTATCCTTTATGTTTTGAAGTCATCACATTTAAAGTTTTTCATATTTCAGGAACAGAAGATAAAGGAAGGTCTCTACATGATGGGCCAAAAAGATGGGATATTCACTCTTTCTTGGTTTAATACATATGCTTTGCAGGTAAATTTTGTTCTTTTTCCTTGACAGAATCATCATATTTGTTTGTTTTTCTTTGAACTTTCAATGAATTTTGGAAATAGAATCTTTTCCTTCTCATTTCTATTGTGGGATTTTTTTGCCTGTTATGCTATTTTTGCAAACATATTAGTTATGTGATGGAAAACGAAACACATTAGTTATGTGGCCTTATTTGGAACTTTGAGACTTGTGTTCCATCCATTGTAAACTAAAAAGAAAATATAATCTTAGGTCTTTCTCGATGAGACTCGAGTTCCTAATGAAGTCATGTAACTAATATGTTTCAATTTTAGTTGCATAATGTTTGCAAAATTAGCTTAAGGGGCAAAAAACCTGCTGAAACCCATTGGCTAAGCTTTTGGGTTAAGTGGTATCAAAACATGCTATGTGAAGTCCTCACAAAAAATCTCTTCATGGTCTTAAATTTTTACTCGTACAAAGTCAATCTCCCAACAAGTGGTATTAGTGCCAAGGTAGGTAGTTTGATTGGGCAAGTGTTCATTAATTGGTCCTATAAGTAGAGGTGAGGAATACTTGCATGCCAGCTCTAGTCATGGTTGAGTAAAGGCTTTAGTAGTGCAAGTCTTGGAAATTATGTGTGTTGGTGGCTCTCATTATTGTGTAAGGAAGACTACCCACTGTTGAGTAAAGGTACTTTATTGGTGAGCACCATATTTAATGGTAATGCGTGGTAATGGATTATTAAGGAAAAAGATTCCGTTTAAGGGGAAGATTACCCAAGGTGTAACTACCAAGTGGCTTGGTAGAATGCTTATACGTGAAGGGAGATTTGTTGGAATATTGATTGTGTGAGTGGTGTGGTTAGCTAAGTATTAAAATCTCAAACTATTAATAATGACAAAAGGGAGTGGTTAATATAATATAAATTGAACCCAATTGGACTAGATGATTAAATTCATCATTTTCTAACAGTTTAAGCCATCAAGACAATCGGTAATTTATCATGATATTAGAGTAGAGGTCTTGGGTTCAATCTCTCTTCTCCACCATACCTTTCATTTTAAAAAATTTCCACTTGGGCCTCACTTAATGGCAGCTTAGGTAACCCACATGTGAAGGTGGAGTGTTTGATTAAAGGGTTAAATTCACCTTTTCCTAACAACTTATGTTTTTGGGACAATTGGCAATTTATCATCCCAAGCCCATAGGTTCAAACTTGTTTTTTTGTGTGTGGTTTGGTTAGTTAAGTAGTAAAGTCTCTCACATTGGATAATAATGACAAGAGTGAAAATTTTTTGTGTCCCAACATGTTTTGTGAAACCTTCACAAAGAGACTTCTCAAGTTGTTAATGTTTACTCTCACAAACTCAAGATCTCAATGATTTCTATGACATATCCAATTCCTGCCTAGACATGGTTTATAGACTTCCTTAAACCGATTTTTCTGGGTTAGAACTGAGCCAAACAAAGCTTGGTGAGATAATCAGAGAACTGTTTTACATATATTTTTTAAATAAGTAATAAAATTTATCAATATCATAGTTTATGTCAAGCTTAGGATGAAAACCACTTCGTACCCTAAATGAATTACAAAAGAATATGCACAAAATAGAAGTGATTTTGTGAAATCTAGAAGTGTTAATATTTGGTAAGACTTTGCAGGCATGATCATTCAAACAAAGTTCCGATTAGCAATGCTTCTAACTGACATACAGGAATTCTATGTGAAGCCCTTTTCTGGGTTATTTTGACTAGGAAGCTTCAGCTTTAAAAGGACATTTATTTATGTTTATGAATAATATATCTTTGTTAGCTGTTGTATGAGGTTAAATTTGCTCATGGAGCAGTGAGTGATGCTGATCTATAGTATTCCTTGGAGTAATTATTATTTTAATTATGCTTTATTACATATTCCCTCCATCCTACGATTGATGAAAGTTAGCAAAGTAACAAGTTTGTTAATGAAACAAAATAAATGCAGCAGTATTTCAATGATACTCTTAGATGGGCCATGTGTGTTTGGAATTACTTTGACGCACATCTATATATGAGGAAGTAGTTATCCTGGCTGTTCTTTAAATTTTATTGCCAATGATGGTTCCCCCACCCCCCCCCCCCCCCTCCCACCATTTTTTATGAGGAAATAGTTATCTCGACTGTTTTTGAGTCTAATAAGATCCCCCCTTCCCCTTAATCCCACCCAAACAAGACTTAATTAAGCTCAAACCCCATTGATTTTGTTTAGCAACGTGGATCCTTTTATGCCACTGAACCCTTTTTTGGGAGTGTAAGTGATGAGGGGTGGATAGTATTACGTCTTATGAGGAATGAATCAACTTCTTTATCAAAAAATTGGGGGTAAGACTGCTTACCAATCTTCGCTCCTAAATCTACAAAAGTTGTTTTTGAAGCTGTCCAAATGAGGGTGCGACAAGAACACATTACTCTCTTAAGTATAGTTGCTTCTCTTTAATTATTATTGTAGGGACCGGTTTTGAGCGCTCTCCTCCTATTGAGAGAGCGGACCCAAACCCAATTAACCCCGCAATAAATTTGTAGAGTATAGGCTCAAGAGCTAGACCCTAGTAAAGAATGCAACGGCCATGCATGGTTATTCGTGGGCTATGATAATCTAAATATGGGTTAGGGGGCACAGCAGGGCTTCTCGAACGGGATTATAGAGGTTAGAGTTGTTCTTATTTCCCTCAAATAAGTTTACAATGGCTGAAAGGAAACACACTGTTACAGTATATATTTCTCTCTGGTTTTTCGTTCCCCCCCTTTCTCAAGGGGGACTTCTTACATTATATATCCCTCTCTTAGTTGATCTTAGCCCTACATTTGTTGATCAATTCGGTCTCCACTTGAGTGCCTATCCTATTAGCTGCATTCCCATCCCTCTGTGGGTTGCGGCGCCCAAGATGGCACTGTTCAGAGGTCCTATCCTCATTAATGCGACCAGGACGTTAGTTGAGGGCATTTAATGTGGAGGTGACAATTCGTCTAGGACTTGCTCCTCCACCATGCTTCCATGTCCGATGCTTGGCACCTACTATATGCTCCTTGGATATTCTAGGAGATTCTCCTTGAGGGATTACTGCTTGCGTATTTCCTGACTTTGGACTTCCGAGGATGTAATCATCCTCGGCATGGCTTCTTGGACCACTAGGCCTTCACGCTTTGTCCTCGGACCATAGACGCGTCCTCGGATCCCAGGTGGTCCTCAACATGGGCCTTTGGGCCTGATTCAAAATGGGCCGGGGTTGCCGACTCTTTCTAGCCCCACAATAGCCCCTCAAAATCTTGCTGTCCACATCCTCGGGCGGAGAGGAGGATTTTGACACCCTCAAATCTGTTCCGCGTCCCATTGAGTCCTGTCCCTCGTCAGTGTCGAAGACTTTTCACCTGCTTGAGGCGCGTTACTGACGCTTCGGTGTGGGTATCGTGCCTCGCATTAAATTCGGGCGGCTTTATACTTTCCATGTTCAACGGGCAGATGGCGATCTAACGGTGGGGATGGACCTGGCATTTATGGGCGGAAAAACTCGCGTGGCTCTTCCGCCTAGGGTATAAATACCCATTTGAACTGCTTTTTCCCTTCTCATTCACAATCAAGAGCTCTTGCGCCTCCGATCAGAGTCCAGCCAAATCTCCACCTATACTTCCAACATAAAAAGCCAGTCCGAGGAGTTCCTCCTCATTCCTGTAAGTCGCTCTATCTCTCTCTGAGCTTTTTCCTTTCTATTCCTCCTTCTTTGATTCGCTTTCCCCTTAGTTCCCTAGGGCGTTGTTTGGGATGGGTAGACTTAAGAAGTACGTTTTTACTGAGGAGGCGATGGAGAAATTCATCGCCGATACAAGATACCGGCCAACGTGGGCTTAAGGTATTGTGAGGAGGGGGAGTGGCTGCTCCGGAGGCAGGTGGGCGAGGTGGCAATACCCATCCATCGCCTTCCTTGAAGGGGGGATGAGGATTCCCATGGGGCCGGTGATGAGGGGTTACCTTATATACTTTCGGTTAACCCCCACCCAATGCGCCTCCAACATGTTCAGAATTCTGGGCAGTGTGGATGCCCTTAATGAGAAGATGGGTCTAAGGCTGACCCATAATGATGTGAATTACTGCTACAATCTTCAACATTTGAAGGGCAAGTCCTACTACATAAGGACGAGTGACAACAGGGTCCGGCTTATCCAGTGCCTCCTCGAGTCCAACAAGGGGATGAACGAGGATTTTCTCATCGTGTCTGGAGCGTGGCACGATGGCCTTCATTACCCAACGACAGAGGGGATACCAGGTGGGGCAGTGGGAATAGGAAGGGGTTCAAAGATTCTAACTTGTTTCCTGCGTCATTCCTTTTTGTACCGTTTGGCAACTAATGTGGATGCGTTTTCCTTTTGCAGATTCGCACACCCTTGCGCCCAACTTCAGTTTGGTCAACAGGGAAGATTTGCAGACGGTGCTCAGGTCTGCGGCTTTTGAAAACGAGGCAGACCACCAGGTCAGAGCTGCTCACAAGATCTTGGGGTACACTCCGCTCCAAAAGTCATTCGCGGCCCCCAAGCACGTGATCAGAGCAAACAATCCTCGGCTATCGAAAATAGAAGTGACCGAGGAAGGGTTCACGTTTCCCGAGGATCCCTCCACTTCCGAAGGCGTCACAGTAGCAGTCCCCTTCCCTTCCCACACATTCTCAGGGGCCGCGAGAGAGAACTTAGAGAGGGAAGGGGGAGCTGCAGACTCTGGTTTTGCCGAAGACGATTTTGGCGTTTTCGAGCAACTTCATCAGTCCGAGGACCCCTCTGGAGACTTGGGTGATCCTCGTCTATCCGAAACAGGACTACTAGAGTCAGGGACATCTTCCCGACCTAAGATGGGTTACAAAAAGAAGTTCCAACCCAGTCTGTCTGAGTTGATCGATGAGCAGCCGGGGAAGTCTAAGCTGAAGCTGCCTCCTCCTCCTCCCAAGACCTGCACTGCCCATACCAGGTCGAGCTTATCCTAGTTTCGGTTGCCCCCTTCTTCGCCTCAGACGACCTCGCTATCAAGGCACGAACCTGCCGATCCTAAGCAGAAAAAGGATAAGGGCAAGAGGATTATGGAGGAGAAGTCTGGGCCCACGCGGGAAGGCGATGACGCTCAGCGGCCATCAAAGCAACTGAAGATTGGCCCCAAAGACCAGGACAAGCAGGTCAAGGACCAGCCTGAGATTCAGGCATGGCTCCCCGCCCCAATGCTCGGTGGGAGTCCCTTGAGGGATGACGCCTCCCTTAGGGATTTCAGAGAGGGCGAGGGTGCGTATGTGGCCGACGCGGTGGAGAGGTGCCTATTGCTTCCTGCGGACATGGCGCAGCTGGGGACCATGAGAAGCAGGGATGTCTTCCTCTGCCTCAAGCAATACTTGGGGATGGTAAGATCCTAAAAACTTGTGTTTTATCTGACTTTAGTTTTGCGTTCCTTTCTCTTTGAGCTCATCCTGCTTTATACCCGTTTTGTTTGGCAGGCTGTCCAAGCCACTTACAGGTTGGAGGAGGCGGCCAACGACCATGGAAAGGCCATGGACGCTGAGCGTGAGAGGCGTTTGAAGGCCACTCAGGTCCTCAAGGTCTCCAAGGAAGACCTTGCCAAGTCCAGGGAGCAGCTGAAGGCGATGACCTAAGAATGGGACAGCGCGATATCAGGCCTTGAGGGTGCCCAGAGGCAGGTCGTGGAGTAGACGAGGCGCCTGGGTGAGGCTGAGGATCAGCTTAGGATCGCCAAAGGGCTGATAGATGACCTCAAGAAGGAGAAGGCTGCTGTCGAGGAGGCCAAGCTCGAGGCGGAGAAGGGTAGAGAGCAGGCCTTGACCAGCAAGGAGGATGCCGAGGAGGCAGCCTATGCCGCTGGGGCAACTGAGACAGCAACTGCCTACAAATCCCAAGTCCTAGGGTTATGTAGGTGCTACTGCTTTGAAACTTGGAGTGAGGCCCTCAGACAAGCTGGGGTGGAGGCCTCTTTTGCCCTGTGGAAGGAGGAGAGCGTATACTACCCCCCCGTCATCTGCGAGGCTGCCATAGATGGCTCGGAGGCCGAGGAGGCCGCTGTGGAAACTGCTGTAACTCCAGGTGAGGGGGCCTCGGATGCTGGAGCCACTGGCGAGCCAGTCCAAGGGAGTGGTCCCTCCCCAGTGATCGAATTGAGCGGCGGCTCTGATGAGGACAAGCCCCAGCAGGTTGTAGAGTCCGCCCCTGACACTCAGGCCCTATCTGTTGAGGGGGCAGTTGTTCCTGCCGTGCTTTTGCAGGCCGTCCCCCTCAGTCAAGGCCTAAAGGACACCGAGGTAGTTATGGGCCAGCCTTCCAACGAAGCGGACAACTAAATTGAAGGACCCTTCCTGCCTTACTTCGCCTTCACACCCTTTTTTTTTTATTTTTTTTTTATCTGTAATGTGACTCCTCTTATATAATCCTTTTGGACTTAATGAAATGAGAGTTTTGTTTCTTTTTCTGTGTTGTGGCTGTTTCCTTGCTTGTATATTATCCGTTTTTGTTTATTCGTATAGTTCTAACTTAAATTATATCTCGACCAATCGCGGTATCAATTGTTATAACATGTCCTAAGGAACAAGTAGATTTTTCGAAGCAGACATTTAGGGTCTTTTAAAGTAGCTAGCTTCCCTACAGGACTGAGTCCGAGGACCACGCAGTTCTTTGGTTCTGTCTAATACTTAAGTCTTCTGAAACAGTTAGTTTCCCCATAGGACTGAGTCCGTGGACCATGTAGTTCCTTGGTTCTGTCTAACACTCAGCGTTCTTAAGTAGCTAGTTTCCTCATAGGACTGAGTCCGAGGACCATGCAGTTCCTTGGTTCTGTTTAACACTTAGTTTTCTTTTTTAAACTGGTTAGTTTTCCCATAGGACTGAGTCTGAGGACCATGCAGTTCTTTGGTTTTGTCTAACACTTAGTTTTCTTTTTTAAACTGGTTAGTTTCCCCATAGGACTGAGTTCGAGGACCATGCAGTTCCTTGGTTCTGTCTAACACTTAGTTTTCTCTTTTAAACTGGTTAGTTTCCCCATAGGATTGAGTCCGAGGACCATGCAGTTCCTTGGTTTTGTCTAACATTTAGTTTTTTTTTTTTTTTAATGGTTAGGATGCGAGGCACATAACTAAAAAAAAAAGCTAACAATATGAATCGAAATAGTTTCTTTATTAATAGTAGTACCTTTTTAGGTTATTTACATTCCATGGACGAGGTACAGGCTTGTCATCTAAATCCTCCAAGTAGTATGCTCCTATCCCTGCTATTGAGGTAATCCGGTAGGGCCCCTCCCAGTTGGGTCCCAGCTTTCCCCAAGAAGGGTTCTTGGCAGCTCCAACAACTTTCCTCAACACCAGGTCCCCCGGTGCTAGTGGTCTGAGCTTCACATTGGCGTCATATCCTTGTTTGAGCTTCTGCTAGTAGTGGGCTAATTGGATCATCGCTCGCTCCCTTCGTTCGTCCACCAAGATCAGGCTCCGCTCCAGCAATCCATCATTGCTGGCTGGAGTGAAGGAGCTCGTCCTTAGTGTCGGGAAATTTGTTTCTAGGGGGATCACTGCTTCGGCGCCATAAGTCATGGCGAAAGGCGTTTCCCCCGTTAATCGCCGAGGCGTGGTTCAGTACGTCCATAGCACATGGGGTAGCTCTTCTACCCATCTCCCCTTGGCATCGTCCAGTCTTTTCTTAAGCCCATTCACGATGACCTTATTAACAGCCTCGGCCTGTCCGTTTCCTTGGGGGTAGGCCAGCGTCGAGTATTTGTTTGTGATCCCAAGTTCGCTACAGTACTTCCTGAAGGCCTTGCTGTCGAATTGGAACCCATTGTCCGAGATGAGGGTGTGAGGAGCCCCGAATCGCGTAACAATATTCCTCCAAAGGAATTTCTTTGCGTCTACGTCCCTAATATTGGCCAGCGACTCGGCCTCGACCCACTTGGTGAAGTAGTCTGTGGCCACCAACAGATACTTCTTATTCCCTGGTGCCTTGGGGAAAGGCCCCACAATGTCCAGGCCCCATTGGGCGAATGGCCATGGGCTGGACAAGGGATTCAGGACCCCTCCTAGCTGATGAATACTCGGGGCGAATCTCTGGCACTGGTCACACCTCTTGACATATTCCTGGGCCTCTTGCTGCATCCCTGGCCACCAATAGCCTTGTGTGATGGCTCGGTGGGACAAGGACCTCCCCCCTGTGTGACTTCCACATATTCCCTCGTGCAGCTCTTCGAGTAGCGATTTCGCCGCTCCGGGGTGGACGCACAGCAGGTATGGTCCAGAGTAGGAGCACTTATACAGCTTGTGATCCTCGGACAACCAGAACCGAGTAGCTTTCCTTCTAACTTTCTCAGCTTCTGACTTGTCCTCGGGCAGGATGTCATCTTTGAGGAATCTCACTATAGGGTCCATCCAGCTGGAACCCACCTCGATCTGATGGACGGGGATCCCTCCCCTTGGCGCTTCACTTGCCCTCCCCAAATGCTCCACAAGTATTATTCGAGGCAGAGACCCTGCAGAGGAGGTTGCGAGCGTGGCCAATGAGTCGGCATGGCTGTTCCTGTTTCTGGGGATGTGAGACAAACTGTAAGGACTAAACCCCAATCGCAAGCGCTTAACTTGGCCCAGGTATTCTTGCATTCGTGGATCCCTGGCCTCCATCTCCCCATTCACCTGTCCTACCACCAACCCCGAGTCTGAGAACATCTCTATCGACTTTCCTCCCATCTTTTGCACCATGATCATCCCTTGTATTAATGCCTCGTACTCGGCCTCGTTGTTTGTGGCCGTGAATCCGAGTCTCAGGGACTTTTCTATGACGTGATCTTCAGGGGATACTAGGACTAGTCCCACTCCAGAACCTCGCTGGTTAGCCGCGCCATCGACATATACCTTCCAACATGGTGACTCTAGGATGGAGATTGCCCCAACTAACTTCTCACCACGATTCTCCTCCACGGCTATAACCTCCACAGTTGGTTCGGCGAACTCGGCTGTCAAATCTGCCAGAACCTGGCCTTTTATGGAGGTCCGAGGCATGTACTCGACGTCGAAAGCCCCTAGAATCGTACTCCACTTCGCGATTCTTCCCGTGTAGTCAGCGGTTCGGAGCACAGATTTCAAAGGGAATTAGGTTAGGACAACCACGGTGTGAGCTTGGAAGTAATAGGGGAGCTTTCTCGTGGCGTGGACCACAGCCAGGATAGCCTTCTCTAAGGATAGGTATCTCACCTCCGCTTCGTGCAACGACTTGCTGACGTAGTAAACTGGTTTTTGAACGCCATCGTCTTCCCGTATCAATACTAGGCTCATCGCATGGGGCGCCACAGCAAGGTACGCGTATAGGACCTCGTCGGCCTCTAGATAGGACATGATAGGCGGCCGAGATAGATACTCCTTGAGTTGCCGGAAAGCCTCGATACATTCCTCGGACTACTCAAATCCTTTCCATTTGTTGATCAGGCGGTAGAAGGGCCTGCACCTGTCAGCCGACCTGGAAATAAATCGGTTTAGCGCTGCGATCATCCCAGCAAGCTTTTGGATCTCTTTGGGGTTCTGCGGAGGCTTCAAGTTGTGGATGGCCTTGATTTGGTCAGGGTTGACTTCGATCCCACGGTGGGTGATCATGTACCCCAAGAATTTGCCAGAGCTAACGCCAAAAGAGCATTTTAAGGCATTAAGGCGCAGCTTGTGCTCCCTTAGGACGTCAAATGTGAGGCTGAGGTCCTCTAAGTGCTTGGACACTAGCTTGCTCTTTACCACCATATCGTCGACATAGACCTCGACGCTCTTGCCCAACATCAGCTCGAACATTCTTGTCATCATCCTTTGGTAGGTGGATCCGGCGTTTTTCAGGCCAAACGACATGACCTTGTAGTGGTAGTTCCCGATGGGCGTCACAAAGGCTGTCTTCTCTTGGTCTTCCAAGGCCAATGGGATTTGATGGTAGCCCTGAAAGGCATCAAGGAAGCTCATCCGAGGATGGCTTGCCATGACGTCTACTAGCTGGTCTATCCACGGCATTGGGAAGGGGTCCTTCGGGCATGCTTTGTTTAGGTCTGTGAAGTCCACACAAACCCTCCACTTTTCGCTCTTCTTCTTGACCACCACAGTGTTGGCCAACCATTTGGGGTAAAAGACCTCTTTGATGGCCCTCGCATGCTTAAGCTTATTGACCTCTTCCCTGATCGCATCAGCGTGCTCCTTCGACGGGCGCCGAGGTGGCTGTTGCCTCGGGATCGCAGATAGGTTGACGTTAAGGTGATGACAGATGAAAGAGGGGTCGATCCCAGGGGCATCGTAGGGGTCCCATGCGAACACATCAAGGTTCCTTTTGAGGAACTCAAGTAATTCCTCCTTTTCCTGTGGAGGCAGTTAGGTTCCGACTTGGAAGAACTTCTCTGGGCTATCGCCGATTAACACCTTTTCCAGGTTCTCACACCTAGCACCCTCGGCAGGTGCATCAGGAGGCGCCGCCGGGGTCTTTGATTGCTATAAACCCTCCTCGGCGTGAGCCGAGGGCTGTGCATCAAGCCGGTAGGATATGGCGGCCACCATGCACTGCCTCGCCGTGGGCTGGCAACCGCGGATCTCTAGGACCTGATCCCTGGATGAGAATTTCACCTTCTGGTGCAAGGTGGAGGCAACTCCCCCTAAGGTGTGGAGCCAGGGCCTCCCCACGATGGCTGTGTAGGGGGCGTATGTATCCACCACCACGAAGTTCACCTCCATCACTTCTGGGCCCGTCTGTATGGGCAGCCTGATCATGCCCTTTGGGGTGACGAGCTTTCCGTCAAAAGTCATTAGGGGGGAACTATAGGGCGTCAGGTCCTCCGGTTTTAGCCCCAGCCCCTTGTAGAGGTCTGGGTACATGACCTCGATCGTGCTGCCACCATCCACCATCACTCTTCTCACGTCGTAGCCCCCAATTATGAGGGTAACAATTATAGCGTCATCGTGGGGCTGGATGGTCCCAGTCTTGTCTTCCTTTGAGAAACTCAAGACTGGTGGACAACTCCTTCTGGCCCTCTTTGGCTCTGTCCGGGAATCCTCGGCGGGCTGTCGGACTATAGACAGCACCCACATAGGTTGCGTGCCTGTTCTTCCTGGTGTCGCCAAGATGACATTGATCGTCCCTGTGGGCTGCCCCATGGCGAGGTCCCTCCGAGGTTCCTGGTAGGTCTAGTTTTGCTGGCCGCTGGAATGGTGGAGGAGGTGCTTCAACTTTCCCTCCTAGACTAGCTGGTCCAGGTGGTTCCAGAGGTTCCTGCAGTCCTCCGTATTATGTCCGTGGTCCTGGTGGTACTGGCAGTAGCAGTTCTGATTGCGCTTATCAGGCTCCCCAGCCATCTTGGTCGGCCACCTGAAGTACGGTTCGTTCTTTATCTTCTCTTGCACCCTGTGTACAGGTTCTCGGAACACAGCGCTGACTGTTTGTGTGTTGGTTGTTCCAGATTGCCCACCGAAATCCCTCCTCGGACGGGTGTTGTCATAACGGTTCGACCTGAAATCCCTTCTCTCCTGAGGGATAGCCTTCTCCTTCCCCTTGCCCTGCAGTAGGTCTTCCTTTACCCGCTTGTACTTGTTGATCTGATCCATCAGTTGCCGCACGCTGGTGGCGGGCTTACCAGTTAAGGACTTCCTCAAGCCGTGCCCCATTGGTAGTCCGTTCTGGAATGTATTGATTGCGACAGCGTCGTACTTGCCGTCCAGGTCATTGTAAATCTCCCAGTACTTGTCCGAGTAAGCTTTGAGGGTCTCCCCCTCACGCATGGACAGGGACAGCAACGCGCTTATGGGCCGAGGAGGCCTGCTATTTGTGACAAAGCGGGAACCGAAAGCCTGGGTCAGCTGCCTATACGAGTCTATGAAGCTCGTCCTTAGACCATTGAACCACCTCATCGCCACAGGTCCCAGGCTGGATAGGAAGACTTTGCACATCAGTGCTTCATTCTTGGAGTGGACAGCCATTCTTTGGTTGAACTGGCTCACGTACTCCATAGGGTCCATCTTGCCGTTGTAAGCAACGAAGGTTGGCTGCTGGAACCGTCGAGGAAGCTCCGCCTCCTCTATACGACGCGTGAAGGGCGACTTGGAGAGCTGGTCCAGCGCCTTACTCATGGCGTCGCCTCCTAAGCCCCTGGGGGTTGGGTTGGCACGCCTACGCCTCTGGTAGCGCTCCTTCTCATGGGAGAAAGTCTCGCTGGGGGGCGTCCTTGACCTTTGCCTGTATTTATCATCACTTTCGTCGTCGGAGAATGGGTCAGGGCTGGGCTCGGACCGTTTTCGCTGCACACGGCCCAACTTCCTCTTCAGATCATCTATCTCACGCTGCATGGCCACCTTATCATCCCTTCTCTAGGGAGTGTGGCTGTGGGCCTCTTGTGATCGCGCGGCCTGGCCATCATCGCGCTTCTGGGGAACGTGCCTATCCCGGCGGGTTTGGCTTCCGCCCGTCGTTGAAGTATGCACGCTTTCTTCCCGAAATCGGCCGTTGTGGTTCTGACTGCCCCCGGGGTCGCCATAATTGCCCTGATGCCGCGACTTTGCCGGTTCAGGTCGATTGGGAGTTTTTTGGTGAGGGCCTGATCTTACCATGCTTGACTATCGTCCTTACTAGCGCACAAGTTCTCCCCACAGATGGCGCCAATTGTAGGGACCAGTTTTGAGCGCTCTCCTCCTATTGGGAGAGCGGACCCAAACCCAATTAACCCTGCAATAAATTTGTAGAGTATGGGCTCAAGAGCTAGGCCCTAGTAAAGAATGCAACGGCTATGCATGGTTATTCGTGGGCTATGATAATCTAAATATGGGTTAGGGGGCACAGCAGGGCTTCTCGGACGGGATTATAGAGGTTGGAGTTGTTCTTATTTCCCTCAAATAAGTTTACAATGGCTGAAAGGAAACACACTGTTACAGCATATATTTCTCTCTGGTTCTTCGTTCCCCTCCTTTTCTCAAGGGGGACTTCTTACATTATATATCCCTCTCTCAGCTGATCTTAGCCCTACATTTGTTGATCAATCCGGTCTCCACTTGAGTGCCTGTCCTATCAGCCGCATTCCCATCCTTCTGTGGGTTGCGGCGCCCAAGATGGTATTGTTCAGAGGTTCTATCCTCATTAATGCGGCCAGGATGTTAGTTGAGGGCATTTAATGTGGAGGTGACAGTTCGTCTGGGACTTGCTCCTCCACCATGCTTCCATGTTCGGTGCTTGGCACCTACTATATGCTCCTTGGATATTCTGGGAGATTCTCCTTGAGGGATTGCTGCTTGCGTATTTCCCGACTTCGGACTTCCGAGGATGTAATCATCCTCGGCATGGCTTCTTGGACCACTAGGCCTTCACGCTTTGTCCTCGGACCATAGACGTGTCCTCGGATCCCAGGTGGTCCTCGGCATGGGCCTTTGGGCCTGATTCAAAATGGGCCGGGGTTGCCGACTCTTTCTGGCCCTACAATTATTATTATTATTATTATTATTATTTTGAGAAACTCCTTCATGTTCCACACACTCATTGTTCCATAAGAAGACCGTTATGAATTCCTGGACTTTAAGTAAGCAAAATAGAATGGAAGGAAAGGAAAAAAAAATCTTGCATATATATATATATATATATATATAAGCTACAATGCTCTACGCCCTTTATATTTCTCAAAACAATATAGTTGGGAGAAAATGGGCTTTTACCCTTTTTTTTTTTTTTTTTTAAATATCCAGCATTTTGCCCCATTTCTGAAATTATTTAGGGAAATACCTCTATTTTGAAACTCGATTTTCTAAAATTGAGTTTCAATTTAAAACTTAATTTTTATAGCGAACTGAAAACAAAAAAAAAAAAAAAAATTTGGAACTTGAGTTCATGCAACTCGAGTTCCGTGTGAAGTACTCGAGTTTATGGAACTTGAGTTCCTTGAAAAGAAATTCAAGTGGAACTCAATTTCCATGAACTTGAGTACTTCACATGGAACTCGAGTTCCCCCCAAAAAAAATAAAAAATAAAAATAAAATTCTGAGTCCACGTTCTCTATAACTCGATGTTCCAAAAATCAGGTTATACATTTGAATTTGATTTTCTAAAAATTGAGTTCCAAAATAAGAGCATTTCCTTAATTAGTTTCAGACATGAGGCATTTTGATGGAAATTTTGTGAGAAAGGGGTAAAAGCACATTTTGGCCAATATAGTTGTTTCTATGGCCAAGATCATAACGAGGAAATATGGGAATCCATTTTTGGATCAATGTTATTGTTTTACGGGATACGCAATTCTATGACCAAGACAGATCTGATTGCGGTAAGTAAACCACTTGTGCATGTTTATATTGTTCATTTAAATATGGTTCATGTTTTATTCTCTTGTATATATTTCTTTTTTTCATTGAATTGGTTAATATTGCTGAATTTTCCAACATTAGGTATCTGGCATGCTCAATTTTCTTCTCATGATGTGTTTATCGACTCTAGAAGAACTGTGGTGCCTACACTATTTTAATCTTAAGTGTTCGCGATTTAAAATAGTCACTAACCAATCTATCTTGATTGGTTTTTGCATTATTCTTTGGGAGCTGGGGTTGGATTTTTGTATGATTTTGTGATTAAGTTGAATTTGTTTTACAGGATGAGATATGGAAGACATTAGGTGTTCTCAAAATGACATTCTTTTGCAGAGTTGATTGTAAGTAAGAAGCACATCTCATTTTCCTTTTTTCGTGTTGTGTTAGATATTTGAATTCTAGTTGTTTATGATATATTCTTATATGTACTAGGTTTTTACAGTTAGATCTTTATACTGCTTGAATGGTAGTTATGATAGAAGATATGTGTCTTTTCATTTAGCTAGAGCTTATCCAATTAGTTAAATGCTAGGCACCTGTCATTAGTATCATTAGTATTATTAGTATTATTCTACAATGCCTAACCCCCCCCCCCCCCCCCGCCAACTATCTCCTTCCACCTTACCTTATCCCTCTGCCACAACCACTAACATCTATCCCTTCTTCCCAGCCAACCCAACCCCCAATTCCACCCCTTGCCGCCCAAAATTTTTTCCCTTCTCCACAACAATTCCTTACCCCATACCTTTGCCCACCCACACAACCCTCCTTTTGGCCAATTCAATTCGGTCAATTCATTCCTCGTTGTCCCTAAACCCTGACCTCCTTACCCTTTAATTCGAAGCCTATACAGCACATGCCTAAACCCACTCCCAAGTCTTTTTCAACCAAACTAGGGGTTTGAAAGGTGAAGCACTCTTTTTCTTTTTGTATTGATTCAAAGTCATTTCTCTTGGCTTTTGATGGGGGTCGTATGGATGCTTATGCCATTACTGAAAATAAGGGTAGGTATCATAGCTCTATCCGGGTTTGTAGATTAGGGTTGGATTGGACCATTGCTTGTTTAGTAGAGCTGTGCAGGTGGGACTTTAGCAAGAAACACTTTTTCAAACGATTTCATGAGCGCTATAAAATCTTGGAGTTTTTTAGTAGGTCGACTAAGAGTGGTCTTTTTGTGGAAATCTTCGAGTATCATAATGGGGCAAGACGTGGTTGTTTGTGTGTCCCGGAAGGGAGGAATAAGGGAGGTTGGGCTTTCTTTGAATTGAAGCTACGTGAATTTTTCTTGGGAAAATCAGCATCTAGGCTGGGGAAGGAGGTGGTTGCTGGCGATGGTGGGCTAGAAACATCCACCGGAAATTCAAGGAATCAGATTTGGAAAAATCTTAATAGAGGCATGAATTCTGGAAGGGAGTTATGTCTAGAGGATCAATTTCCAAATTTTCCTAGGAATTTAAATCAGAAGGAGAGTTTTGGGGGATTTGATTTTCTTCAAAATTCAAATAAGCATCCCAGAAATAGCTGTCCCTTACGTGGCCCTTCTGCCAGATGGACCCAAGCCCACTTTTCTTTAAAAATAACTGCTGCCTTTGATGGGCATACTCAACGCCAGGTACACTGGAGCACTTTTGTCAAACCAACAGGACCTAAGTTGGGCCCTGCACCTTCTGATCAAGCTCAGCGGGCTGAACCAACTAAAGCCCAAGATGAATTTATTAAAAATTTAGAAAGGTTGACAGAGAGAAGCTCGTGGGAGGTGGGAGAAGGTTCAGGATTACATGCTGAGTAGGCTCTGAAGCTGTCATCGATCACCGGCGAGCTGGGTGGGGACCTTCCAAGGGTCGATGAGTGTGTGAAGGAGGTTTTGACTTGTGATTTTTTGGCAAGACCCTAGTGTAGTGACAGATCGGACCCCTATGGCTCAGCCGAGAAGCTTCTGTTGGTGGTTTTGGTTTCTAGCGAATCGGGGGGAGTCTTCCCAAGGTCCGATAGGTACAGTGATGAGATTGGGGCTGTTGATGGTCTCCCGGTGGGCCATAAGTCAAGTGGGGCTGAGGCAAGTTGTGTGGGTGACACTGTAATTGTCGTCGATAGTCCAGCAGAGGATTTCCCAAACTCCGGTGTTGTTCAAAACTCTGATGGGCAGTCTGTCAATGCTGAATTCTCCGATATGGTCTGCCATCACAAGTTGCTGGGTAAAAATGGTTTCTATCCTCTTTCTGAGCTGGGTTTTGATTCTAAGGAAGAGGAAATTTTGTTGTTGGATTGGGTCAATCCCAAGGGGTCAAGTCAGGATGAGGAGAGCAGGAATGCTTTGGATTGTGTACCTCTGGCTAAGTGGGATCCTCACGGGGGTTTGGATATAGTATCAGAGGCTGTACTAAATGATTTTCTTGTGGGGGAGGATTTGGAACCTTCAGTGTGGGTGAAGAGGAAGATTAAAGGCTTTAGTAAATATGTGGGATTTCCTATTGATTCATGTGAGCAGCAGTGCATTGCTCTCTTTTAAAAGCTTGAGGAAGTGTGGGAAAAGCAAGCTACGGCAGGTAGGCTGCGCCGCAATACCTCTTCGTCTAAAAAAGGTATAAGGGAATTAAGGAATTTAGTTTCTTCCGTCAACTATGAGGGGCAATCTGGGCGACAAACCAAAGGATTGAGAATTCCTGTGGGGTGGGTTCGGTTAGTTATCCATGAATTTGAAACTCTTATCTTGGAATGTGAGAGGATTAAACAATCCTCAAAAGAGGGATACGGTGAAGAATTTACTCAAGGAGTGGAAGTGTGATGTAGTGTGTCTCCAAGAAACTAAATTTCTATTTTGGGGATGTGTCTTTTAGGAAAAAATGCTTACTGGCTGAGCTTTTGGACTTAGATTTGAGAGAAGGGATGCAATCTTTGTCACCGACAGATAGAGCGAGAAGAGGTGAGATAAAGGCTACTATTGAGCATTTAGCTTCTTTGGAGGAGATTTCTTGGAGGCAGAAATCGAAGGCTTTGTACTTAAAAGAAGGGGATAATAATACTGGGTTTTTTCATAGGCTTGCTAATTCTCATAGATGTACAAATGCTATGAGAGCTATGGAGGTTGAGGGCATTTTGTATGAGGATGAGTCTGCCATTCAGGATCAAGTGGTGGGTTTTTATAAGTCTTTGTACCAGGAGACCAAATCTTGGAGGCCCACTATTGATGGTTTAGAGTTTGCAAATTTGGATGAAACTGATAGGGTTACTTTAGAAAGGGAGTTTGAGAAGGAGGAGATCATAGTAGCCCTATGGGAGGCTAAGGGAGATAAGGCCCCCGGTCCAGATGGCTTTATGATGGCTTTCTTGCAAAAATGCTGGTGTGTTTTTGAGAAGGAGATCTTGGCTTTTTTTTGCAGACTTCTACAAAGAATGTATCTTTGAAAAATCTCTCAATGCCACATTTTTGTGTTTGATACCCAAGAAGATTAGTGCAGTCAATATTAGAGATTTTCGCCCTATCAGCCTTGTGGGTAGTTTGTACAAGCTACTTTCAAATGTTTTGGCACATAGACTTCATTGTGTTTTGGGTAAACTTATTTCCAATTCCCAGAATTCTTTTGTTGGGGGAAGACAAATTCTTGACTCTGTTCTAATCGCAAATGAATGCTTAGACAGCAGATTGAAGAGTGGTATTCCGGGTGTGATTGTTAAATTGCATATTGAGAAGGCTTATGATCATGTGAATTGGAGTGCATTATTTTATCTTATGGAAAGGATGGGTTTTGGGGAGAAGTGGGGAAGATGGATGAAAATGTGTATTTCTACTGCTCATTTTTCAGTACTTGTTAATGGGTCTCTAGCTGGTTTTTTTGGCAGTTCTCGTGGTCTTCACCAAGGGGATCCTTTATCTCCACTCCTATTCTTATTGGTAATGGAGGTGTTGAGTAGGTTGTTGAAGAGGACAGAAGATGGAGGCTTTCTCAGTGGATTCCAAGCAAATCCCAATACAAGTGGACGTTTGCATATCTCTCACCTTTTGTTTGCTGATGATACTATTCTCTTTTGTGATGCATCCGAGGAACAATTATTACATATTCGTATGGTTCTAATTTTCTTTGAAGCTATCACAGGATTGAAAGTAAACGTTGGTAAGAGTGAGATTGTGCCGGTTGGATGCCTTAGCTCGTATTTTATGTTGTAAGGTAGGCTGTTTACCCATGTCTTATTTAGGTATGCCTTTGGAGGCACATTATAAGGATTCCTCCATATGGAACCCTATTGTTGAACGGATGGAAAAAAGGCTTGCAGGTTAGAAGCAATTATATTTATCAAAAGGGGGTAGACTTACTTTATTGAAGAGTACCTTATCAAATCTCCCTACATATTATTTATCTTTGTTCACTATTCCATAACATGTGGCGGACAGATTAGAGAGGATTAAGAGGAATTTCCTTTGGGGGAGATCTAATGATGTTTTTAAATTTTCACTTGTTGCTTGGGAGAAAGTTGTGTGGCCAGTGGAGGTAGGTGGCTTGGGGATCCGGAAGATTGGGCTGTTTAACCAAGTTTTGCTTGGGAAGTGGCTATGGAGATTTGGGAATGAGGTCACACATTTATGGAGGCAAGTTATAGCTTCCAAATATGGGGAAGCTAGTGGGGGATGGTGTACTAGAGTTGTTAGAGGGACACATGGATGTGGCATGTGGAAGAACATTAGAAGGGGGCTGAGAGCTTTTTTGGGCATGTGTTGTATGCAGCGGGTGAGGATTTTCGTATTAGATTCTGGTATGACCCTTGGAGTAGTCCTATTGCCTTGAAGGATTTATATCCGGCTATGTTTGCTATTGCTATGGATAAGGCAGTTATGATTTCTGATATGGTTGACTGTGCACCGGATGGGGGTGGTAGAAGTTGGAACTTACGTTTCCGTCATGCTTTTCAAGATTGGGAGACAGGGGTGTTTTATGATTTTTTTTGAGCATATTTCATCCAAACTACCTAGAGGGGGTGATGATACCATGATATGGCAATTGAATCGTAATGGTGTTTTTGACGTGCGCTCTTTCTATTTTTCATTGCTAGCAGCCCCGATGGTGTCTTTTCCTTGGAAGAGTATTTGGTGTGTTAAGGTACCTAAAAGGGTGGCTTTCTTCTTATGGACAGCTGCTAGGGGTGGGATTCTTACGATAGACAACCTTGTTAAGAAGCAATTACCTCTTGTTAATTGGTGCTGCCTTTGTCGATGTGAAGAAGAAACTGTGGATCATTTATTGATCCATTGTAAGTATGCTCATACCTTGTGGAGTGAAGTCCTTCGTTTGTTTAGGGTTCAGTGGGTGATGCCAAAGAGTGTTGTTTCTCTTCTCTCTGCATGGTGGAATTGGTTGGAGAGTCACACTTCAAATGTGTGGAATATGGTTCTAGCGTATCTTATGTGGTTAATTTGGAAGGAGCACAATGCCCGAACTTTTGAGGAAATTGAGAGACTTGTAGACTGTGTGAAGTCTTTGCTACTTAGGACTTTGTTTGAGTGATCTCATATTTGGGGGTTTATGCATTGTCATTCTTTGTTTGAATTTCTTAATTCTGTTAGTCTCTCTTTTTGATAGATTTGTATTCTTTTCAATGCAATGAGTTTACTATCGTAAATTCATTGTACTTTTATTATCAATAAAGTCTGTTATTACCTATCAAAATATATATATATATATATATATATATATTATTTTACTTAGTTTTGCATCATTCATCTAATTACTTATATTGGAAAAGAGGCTTCACAATCTTGTTTAGGTTTTTATTTTTTATTTTTTTTATTTTATTTTATGTAGTAGTCTTTTTTTAATAAATTTATTTTAATAAAAAAAAAATGAGGTTTATGCGATTACATCGGTGCACACTCTTTAGTCTAGATTTAGTTTTGTATTTTGCAATAGATATCACCTTAGTTATTTCTAATTTTTTGTTAACAAGTTGTCAGAAGTTGTGCAAAAAAGGAGAGACTTGCCTATTTTCGCATTGGGTGTTCTACGAAATCTTGGTTCTTTTTTACAATCAGAATGGTTGAAGCATGTATAACAACAATGGTTGAAGCATGTGTGTGTATATATTTATATAATTTTTTTTTTTGTTTTTTGTTTTTTTTTTTTTTTTTTGGTTTTGGGTTGGCTATCTATCCTCAATAGCTTAGTTAAGGTCGGCCATATGTATTCTTTTCCTTCATTCTATTATTTCTAAAGTCATACTTTTTGTTACTTCTTTAATTGACATTTTCTTTTTTTCAACTACTACTGCTACTAATAGATATATGTTTGTGTGTGTATTTTCATTCTCTAACTATTTTTCGTTCCTTTAACTTGAATTAACTCACTCTTTCTTACTGGTGTGTTAATCGCTCTCTTTTGAACATGGCCAAACTATCTCAAGTTATCTTTCTCTCATATTTTCATCAATAGGGGCCACCCCTATATTTAAGCGTATTTTCTCATTTCTAATCACACATTTCCATGTTTTTTTAGTTAATCATCTAAATGTTCTCAGTTTTACACTTATTTTTTGAATATGTTTATTCTTGATTACCTAACATTTTGTACCATAGAGCATATCTTGTCTTATAATATTCTTATTAAAATTTTCCTTTAACTTAATAGGTATTCTATGATCACATGATACTCTTGACATGCTCCCTTTTATCCACCATGCTCGTATCCTAAGAAAAACATCACCTAATGTCTCTCCAATCAATCAATCAATTAATATATTTAATATATATATAAAAGCAGATATCTTATGTGAGAAAGCATAAGATTCTGTCATGTGGTGCATTCTTTGATAGCTATCCTTTTCTTTTTTGGTTCAAGATACACCTCATCTATTACTTATTACTTATCTTCACTCCTCTCTCTCAAGTCTCAATTGACTAAAATAACTTTTAAACTTTCAAGTGTACCGTTAATTATTTAATAAAGAAAAAAATATACCATTAATCTAGCTCTTCTACGTCTAACCCTTCGGCTGCCCGCCTCTCGCAATTATCTAAGTTATATAGCTCTTCTACATTTAACCACCTCTTTCAATTATCTAAGTTATATACTAAATAGCATACTTCCTTCTAGCCATGAGTTTCCTTTTACAATCACTTCTCTTCTTTTCTTTTAATGCTTCTCTTTTTTTCTTCTTTCTTTTTTCCTAAAATCTTTAGCTACACATTTTTTAGCAATCACATTTTTATAACTCAAATTCTTGATGTATTGTTGGACAAATTGTGCTTGAAATGAGTAAATCCTATGGCAAAATCACAGTTTTGCATTCTAGAATTTGTAAAGTTCAAACATGGTGAGTAAGGGTTTGAAATTTTATTCTTTTTCTCCTTTTGAAATTTTATTCTAGAAAAGTGATTGCATTCTTGGTTAAGTAAGAGGAAACATAGATACTGTGCTTTAACTAATATAAACTAAATTAATTTTTGTTGTTGTTATCAATCTAATATTAGAGTTTGCAACAAAGTTTAGGTTTTAATTGTTTGTTATTAAATCAATATTAGAGTTCGCAATTTTGATGTGTTGGGTGTTTTGTTGGAATTATTACAGACAAATAAAAAGAAGTGGTTTATGAAATCCTATGACAAGGGCAGTGGCAAGAAATCCAATCGTATCCAATTACTCTCTTTCCAAACCTTTGCAAATACCACAGACATATCATCATAATTGGAATGTCTCTTTGAGGTCAATTTTATTTTCCCGTTATTTTCTTTAGGATGTTATTTTTAATTTTAGTAATCAACTGGGTTTATTTTTATTTTTTGGGGACAATAATCATCATATGCAAAGGTTAAAATCTAGCGCATCTTATCACAATTATTAGTATATGTCCTTTTCTTACTTTCTAACTTCCATTCATATAACTGAAACTATATGGGGTTGAATAATTACTATCCTCGATTAAAATCTCATTTCAACTACTGCTAGGCATTAGCCACCTATTGGTGCTACAGTGCTCAAAGGCCCCATAGGGAATTTTTGGTTTAACTACATATTATTGCTAGATATCAACAAAGCACAAATTTCATCTTTCGTATGTATTTTAATTTATTCTTCTTTCTCTTTTGAATTTAACTTGCTCTTTATCAATGTTCATTCTGTCTCTTTATCAATGTTCATTCTTTGTTGTTAATTAATGATATGCTTTTGATTCCATAAAACGTTTGCATATTAATGTTTTCATTCTTTATCAATTTTGAGTGTTATTTGGCTATAGACCTCATGTTAGTTTATGTGTTGCTTAATGTACTTTGTGTAAGAAGGTGAATTAAACGGTTTAAGTTTACATGTGCAGGAGATGAACTTTATGCAATTTTCTGTAGGAAGTGGACCTTTTAGACAATGACACAATAGCACATTAAAGAATGTAAATTCCGTTCATGTTTTCCAGTTATAAGAAACTTTTTGTTTATTTAATAATAATTTATAGTTCTAAGGCATGCAAATGCTTATATTTGGCAATTTGCTTTGTAAATTTACAAAGTTTTCTACTTATGATGAGGAATTTCATATTTGAAAGCTTTAAAGGGGCAACTGAATATAAATGTTCTTGGAATTACTTTTTTAACCATTGTTGTTTGTGACTTTCAAACAAGTAACGACTGCATATTGCAAATTGTCATGTTAATATTAGTTTGGGATACTTACAAAAAATAACAGAGAATGTTGCCAAATCTAAATTTGGCAGATTTGGCACTAACTACACTTAGTAGAATTTTTAATTTTAATATTGAGCTTTAATAGGATTTTATTATGGTCAAGAACTAGGGTTTGATTTGGATTTAGTTTTACTATCAAAACTTTGTAAATTAAACATGACTAACAATAATTGTGTTAATGAACACAAGGAGTTAAAAGATATTTTTTTTACAAAATATTTCAAAATGCACATCGCAATACGCAATACTCTTGACATGCTTCTCCCTTTTATCCACCCTACTCATTCCTAAGAAAAACATCACCTTATGTCTCTCCAATCAATCAATCAATCAATATATATATAAAAGGAGAGACCTCATTTGAGAGAATATGAGGTCTTGCCAAGTGGTGCTCTCCTTGAGGATTCTTTTGCAATAAAAGATATGCACTTTTTGTTTTCTTTGGTTCATCATTTCAAGATTATTCATCTATTTCTCACAAAGATAAGTACTCTTTTTATATTAAATAAACACCAATTAAAAGATAATGACGCTTTATTTTCTTAGCTACATCGTTTCAAGACCATTTTTTCCTCTTTAGGTTTTCACCTCTTGCATCTCTGCTCCTTTATATACCCGTGCCCATAGTCTTTTACATCATCCTAACTCAAATGCACATATGAGATTCTCCAAACTAGGAAGGATGTAAACGACTTGTAGTTTTGATGTGGAAGTCAGAGATTATTGTGAGTTTTGTGAGGGTTGTGATTGGATATGGGCCTTTGGTTGTTTGAGATTTTTGAAGTTGGAGCTTTTGTGCTGGGTTTGCGATGATGTGTGACTGGATTTTTGCCAACTGGCTGAAGCCATGAAGAACCTTTTATGGGCTTTGAGACTTTTGATTTGATAGATATATATGTCACTTTTTTTTTTTTCACTTATTCTCTACATTAGTCTTTTTGTATTTTTTTACTTATTCTCTACAATAGTCTTTTTGTATTTTTTTACTTTTACTTGATACTAATGCATTGTATTGCACACACATAAATGAAATAATTTTTTCCCTTATTAGTGTGAACTATTTGAATTGTATTTAAAATTATGAATGTGGTTTATAATTTAATAGATTTGAGAAAATTTGTTAATAGTTAACTTGAAGTTATTTTATATGAATTTAAAAAATCGTACGTAGTCTTTTAGATTTTTTTTGTTGTTGCAATTTTCCTTATACTATATTTGAATGCTTGGGAGCTTGCTTCACAAATATATTAAATACTAAAAATATTTTGAATATGAACATTGAGGATAATTGCATGGATACTCTAACAAAGCTAATTAAAGAAAAGGGAACACCATCAGTTTGGAAAGTAAGTATTTTCATTATACCTTATTCTGTATACTGTAACTGCAATTTAGTACTAGTTTTTCTACATATTGTTTTTAATATTAAATTAATAATATGATATGGTCTCCTAGGAATGCCAAATAATTATACAATTTCAATCTCATATATCAATATTAGTAAATAAACGCTAATCAATAGTTTGGAACTACTTCTAGAATAAGAAAAATTATAAATATGAATTAAGAAAAATGAGCTAAAGCATTCAACAATAGTTTGGGAAAACATAAATACTATATACAACAAAAAACATAAAAATTATTTCCAAATGAAATTGAAAAGTGTTCGCGCATCGCACAAGACATTATCTAGTTTTATTAAGTATTGATCCAAGATATGAAAACATCTCACTCTTTAGTATCTTTTGACTGTTGGGTAATATCATCTCCTTTTCTCTATTTCTACTTTTACTAAACTTACATTCTATGTGTTGTGTCTTAATTGAAAGCCTTTAGATTTTTGAGTGTCTTGAGAAATTTTAACTTGACATTAACTCCACTTCTAATTTCCTTTAAAGTAAATCATTTGTGAAAAGCATACACCAACAGACTTTCTCTTGAATCGATTTAAAATAGCTAAAGCATATGAATAATAAAAATTTCAAGTAAAATAAAGGGAACATACAAGGGGAAAATTATAAATAACGGCTAGGTAAGTATTTGGAGTATGTATTGCATTTGTCTTGAAGATGGGCAACTAATAATCTTTATCTTTTGTGGATGTAAGAAACTTAACACTGTGATTGATAAAGTGAACAGTAATGACCATCAACCAGAGCAAGTTAAAAGTCAATAATGCACAACAGCAGAAAAAAAAAAAAAAATAAACAGAAGAAAAAAAGAAGAAGAAAGAAATAGAAGGCCCAAAACAACCCTTAATGATTTTAACACAAATTAATTTGATTCTAAATTTACCCCCCTCCCCCCTCCCCCAAAAACACTTTTTGTGTAATTGAATATGAAATGTAAAAAGTTTAGCTACAAAATTGACTATATGCTAAAACTACAATCTTACTCAATAAAATAAGTATTACTACATATTTTTGAAAATCTAACCCGTTCAATTGCATATTCTTTACGCTCTCAATATATATATATATATATATCAAATTTTGTGTCAATCGGATATTATTTACTATATGATTTACAAGCTTATATTTTATGTATGAGTTTGAACTACAAAAATTTGCAATTTAAATAATTTATTAGTGATATAGCTATTGATCTTTAATTTTATAGAAATTTTGCAAACATAGAGAATATAAGTAGAAGATGTAATCTAATGGTGGATTTGTCAGAATTTACCTCCAATAAAAGGATATTGAGTAAGATTGTAGCTTAAGGTTATAACCAATTTTATAGCTAAATTTTTTCTATATGAATTAAGTGTAAGTTGCAATTGAGAAAATAATAAAAGTATTTCCCCCATCTCTCTCTTCCGTCACCACATGAAAATCATTTCCTTTTCAAACCAGGAAAACCATTCATGATAGTTATCGATCTATATTTTTCCCTTTATATATCTGTTAAAAAAAAAAAAAGTTAATGTTTGTAGTTTCTATTTTCAATTATAGTAAAATGTTGCATACTAAACAGATGAAATCCAGGTGTGTTAGCAATTTCGATAAATTTACAATTATATATATGTGTGTGTTGCATAAGATTTCTATGTGTTCCAAATATTAATAAATGCCATGTTTATCAAAAAATTTCCTGCATAAATAGTTAAATGATTATTATGTGTATTAATTTCTTGATTATTGTAAAAAAATCTCATTTAACTATTAATATATGGTTTAAATGGTATTTCATTTTCTTGTGTATATTTTATTTTTATTTTATTTGAGAAAAATATTTATTTTCTTTTAGTTATACAGTGTTATTATATTATAGTTTCCAATTTAATACACAATACACAGTTTCTTCAAAACTTATATTTAGTAGCTTTTCTAATGAATCATAGGTTACCATTGCGTATCTTTGGTGCAGTGATCACTCTACAAGTATAAGTGTGATAAGATTCTAGTTCAGTGGAAGAAAGGGAAGAAGAATTGATATTTGGAACAAGGAAGGAGGTAGAGAGAAAGAATAAGGAAGAAACAATAGAATTCTTATTTGCATGAGCTTTACAATCCTTACATTCTCCTTATAAGCACTACCCACGTAACTAACTAACTACCTACTTGACACCCTGGTCTAACCAACTAACAACCCACAATAGAAGTACAATCTATTTTGCAGTATAGTCTAGTTACAACACCCTCAAATGCACCCACATGCAGCCACACACACACCCCTCTGCAACAACATACGCACCACTTGTCACACACACACGCACACTCCCTTACACCCCTTTCACACATAGTTGTCACACCTACACTTACACCCTTGCAGCATTATACACACCACTTGTGACTTACAAATATCTACAAATATCAAGCCTACAATTATCACAAGCCTTTTTACAAATATCCACCCATGCATACCTTTACAAATATCTGCAAATATCCACACTACAGTACCTATCAATACCCCCCCCCCCCCCCAATCAAAGCACCTTGCCCACAAGGTGAGGGAATTGATGCTACAATGCATAAAGAGACTCCCACGTAGCATGGATTGGATCTTGCCCTTGCCATTGGACGAAAACCTCAGTAATTGACTTGGACCGAAGTTGCTTAGTTCTAGTCTACAAAACTGCAATTGGTTCAAGATGGACAAAACCACCAGAATCCATAGGAGGTAAATTAGGAATGGGAATGACTTAAGTCCCCAAATGCTTCTTAAGGCAGGACACATGGAAAACTGGATGTAAGAGATAATTCGAAGGTAAAGCCAACCTATAAGCCATAGAACGTAGCTTTTGCAAAACCTGAAATGGGCCATAGTACCTTGGAGAAAACTTATTAAAACCCTTGGACTTTAAGGTCAACTACCTATGAGGCTGAAGCCTCAAATAAACCCAGTCCCTAACATCAAATGACTTATCAAGCCTATGCTGATTAGCTTGGAGCTTCATTCTGGATTAAGTAGCGAAAAGGTTTTGTTTCAGTAATGACAAGATTTCAGACCTAGTCCGAAGAAGGTGATCCACTGCCTCAACCTTGGTGGTACTAGGAATGTAATCCAATTGCCTTGGTGGAGGACAACCATACAATGCTTCATAAGGAGTGAATTTGGTAGAGGTGTGGTAGTTAGTGTTGAACTAGAATTCTGCTAAATACAACCACTCAACCCAAGAGTTAGGCTTGTCACAGACAAAGACCCTAAGATATTGCTCTAGACTCCTATTAACCACCTCAGTTTGACCATCTGTCTGACGATGGTATGCTGAAGACATGGTTAAGGTATTGTCTTGAAGTTTGAAAAGTTTCTGCCAAAATTTGGAAGTAAACACTGCATCTTTGTCACTCACAATGGACTGAGGCATGTCATGAAGCCTAAAAATCTCCTTCATAAACACAGCAACCACCTTAGAAGCAGTGTAAGGATGAGAAAGAGGCATGAAACGCATAAATTTGGTCAATCTATCCACACCACCATAATGACCTCAAATCCATGAGACTTAGGAAGACTTTCCACAAAATCTAAGCTAATATCAGTCCAAGGCTTGGAAGGAATTGGCAAAGGCTGTAACAAACCCCCTGGTTTGGTAGTCTCTTCCTTAATTCTTTGACATACTTCACATGCCTTTTAACATCAGACTTCATCCCCTTCCAAAAGAAGTCTTGCTTGACCCTATATAAGGTCTTCAAATACCCAAAATGACCACCAATGGGACTGTTATGCATATGTTGAAGAACCAAGGACTTCAATGGAGAGGTAGAGCTCAAGAATACCTTATCCTTATAAAGAAGTAAACCATTCTGTAAAGAAAATTTAGAGGAAGTGGAAGAGCTGCCAGAAAGAGAAGTGAACAACTGCTGATATTCAGCATCCTCATTGTTGCTATCTTTCAAAATAGTCAACCAAGTAAGGCAAGGAAAAGAAATAAGAAACAAGGAACCAACATCCACTGAAGAGGAGACAAAACCATCCCCTGGCTGCATAGCAGCAGTCTTTTCTTTTCTAGACAAGGCATCAGTGGCCTTATTTTCCTTGCCCTTCTTGTACTCCACAATGAAAGAGTAACCAAGCAATTTGGTGAACCATTTTTGCTGAGTAGGTGTCCTAATCCATTGCTCCAAAAGAAATTTGAGACTTTGTTGATCAGTCTTGATCACAAAAGGCCTTCCTACCATGTATGGTCTCCATTTCTTCATAGCAGTGACCAATGCCAACAATTCCTTCTCATAAGTTAACAAAAGCAAGCTTCTGCCCTTAAGAGCTTGGCTATGGAAAGCTAATGGCCTATGATTCTGCATGAGTACAACCCCCAAACCAGTACCTGAGGCATCACACTCAACAACAAAAGGCTTAGTAAAGTTAGGTAAGGCTAACACTGGTGGTTGTGACATAGCTTGCTTGAGAGTATTGAAAGCTAATTCAGCCTGAGCAGACCATTGAAAGGAGTCCTTCTTCAATAGGGTAGTAAGTGGTGCTGCAATCAAGCTATAATCCTTCACAAATTTACCATAATAGCTTGTCAACCCCAAGAACTCTCTCAAGGCCTTAACAAAGTAGGGACAGGCCACTGCAACATAGCTTTAGTCTTCCTAGGGTCTGTTCTAACTCCTTGACCAGAAATTAATTGACCAAGGTACTCCACTTCCGCACAACCAAAAACACACTTGCTTCTCTTTGCATACAACTTATTGTCAAGCAGCACAGTAAGCACCACTATCAAATGAGATAAGCGAGATGTTAAATCCTTTCTAAACACTAGAATATCATAAAAAAAAAAGTAAGAACAAATTTCCTTAGGTAGGGTTTAAAAATCTGGTTCATGAGTGATTGAAAGGTTGAAGGGGCATTTGTCAAACCAAATGGCATAACCAAAAATTCATAATGGCCCTCATGGGTTCTAAAGGCAGTTTTCTCAATATTCTCATCCTTCATTCTAATTTGGTGGTAGCTTGATCTAAGGTCCAACTGAGAAAAAATGGAAGAACCATAGAGTTCATCCAACAACTCATCCACCACAGGAATAGGATATTTATCCTTGATCATAGCCTTGTTAAGGGCCCTATAATCTATACACATACGCCAACTTCCATTTGCCTTTCTCACCAACAACACTGGTGAAGAGAAAGGACTTTGACTAGGCCTAATGGATCTAACCTCTAGGAGTTCATGCACAATTTTCTCAATTTCATATTTTTGATAAAAAAAGGTACCTATAGGGCCTTTCATTGATGGCTTGAGTCCCTTCCTTAAGTAAAATCTAATGCGCATGGCCTCTCAAGGGTGGCAGACCAGCTGGAATAGCAAAAACTGTACTAAATTCAGTCAGAAGGTCTTCAATCTCTGGCTGAACTTGTTCTGGAATTGAAGAAGGAACTGGGGAGATGACTTGAAGACACAACCCCCTTTTAACAATAGGTTTGAAGAACTTCTTAGACTCCTGGAAATCAAGACCGAAGAGCTACAAACCCTTGAGCAATACTGGCTTGTCATCTAAAACAAACTCCATAGTGAGGTGCTGGAAGTCCCACTAAATTAGTCCCAAAGTGTACAGCTATTGAGTACCTAAGACAACATCACACCCTCCTAAGGACAAAACATTGAGATCCATAAGGAATGTCTGCCCTTGAAGTTTAAGTTGGACTACATGTGTGTGATTGATAAAAAAAAAAATGGTGGGTCCATGTTTAAGTAATAGTTAACCACTCACAATTTGTCACGTTAAAGATGTGCCAAAAAAATTGTAGAATAATTTGTGGTCCTAGAACTACTCTAATTTTAATTATTCTTTCTGTATCAATTATAACCTTCTATCCTGCAAATATAATAGAATGTTTAGGTGGCATTATTTAATGGTTATTTGGCATGACGTCCCTAGCACCTTTTACCGATTATAACCTTTTCCCTAGCATTGGTCCAAAGGCACATTTTTCCATACACGACATTTTGTTTGATCCAAATGTTGGTTTTTACTTTGGAGAGTGACATTATTAATTAGTGGATATATTTGGCCAATTGGTCTTCCATCTTGAACTTTTCCTCTACCAATGATGATACCATCTCTGATGAGACTCTTACTCTAGTCACATTTTCTTTCAAATGTCCTTGTTACTTTGGGGAGTGGCAACATTAATTAGATTATGTATTTGGCCAATTGTTCGATCTTGAATGTGACCAATCAAATCATGCAATTCATATTGGTCTTATATATATTATATATATATAATTCAGTGCTCTCTGTGACCTCTATCCCTTTTTTTTTTTTTTTTTTGAGAAAGCTCTGTGACCTCTATCTCGTATTAACTAATACAAAATAATCATTAAATAATATTATCTAAGCATTCCTCTATATATGCAGACCATAGAAAGTTAACGAGGTTGAAAGGATTGTAACGAGATTGTATAATATTTTTAATAGTTTAAGGATGAAGATAAAATTATTAAATTAAAAAAAAATTGACATATTTTTTATTTTTTAAAAAAAAAGTAACTTTTGACATAGCTTGAGGATGAAATCAAATTTATGTAAACTTCAGGAACAAGTGTCAATATTTTTTCCATCCATATACTATTTTCGTTCAAGCATCTTTATAGGAATGCATTAGTGCTCTCATTGGTATAATTTTTTTTTCTAAAAAAATGGTCTTGGTGTTTTTTTTTTTTTTTTTTTTTTTTTTAAAGTAAGTCCACTTTTTTTTTTTTTTACTTTTTTTTTTCCTTTCTCAAAAAAAAAAAAGAAAAAAGAAAAAGAAAAAAAGAGTAAGTCCACTTTTAAATGGTTAATAATTAAAGGAAATGTTAAAGAATGGCCTAAAGGCATTGGTTTAGAAACTATTTTTAGAAATATTTTATGGAAAAATAATAAAGCAGTAAATTTTGTTGATAATTTTTTTTTTATATTTTTAATAAAAATAATGTCAAAACTTTTCTAATAAGATTTATTAATATTTGCTTTAAGGACACTTGTTAACATGATGCAATATTTAAATTAAGACACTAGTCAAGCATTATGACAAAAATACACACATACACGCACTAAAACACCCTTTATTCTTCTTAAAAGAAAAAAGAATACCCCTTATTGAATGCATAACAAGCATGATAGTCCCAAACCCAGCAACTAGGCTTATCTCTTTGCTGGGGCATAGTGGCATATACCTATACAATTTGGCAATTAGACACTAAGGGTACGTTTGGTATGCTGTAATAGTTCCTGTAATAGAATAGCTATTCATGTATAATATCAGTTCGGTCATTTGGTTGCATCTTTATTATATGGATTAATTATTACATTGGAATAACTATTCTTTAAATTGAAGAATAACTATTCCTCTTTAAAATGGATGTAATAGCTATTCCTTAGTGTATATAATAGGTTTTAAAATTAATATATTTCCAGAAATGTAAAGTTTCCTTATACATCTTCTTTTACAAGTTTTTCATATGGAACAACCAAACTTATGAATAGTAATAATTATTCTATTACAATGTCTTCTATTCCCAGTAATAAAGATTACTATTCCTAATGTAATCTACATTCAGTGTACCAAACGTACCCTAAAATTATTGACCTAGGATGCTAAATGATTGGCCAGCCAGTACCTGGCGGCATCAAATTAATGCATGGGATACTAATAGCATACAACTTATAAGAGATATGATATAATTTTTTCAATCTACGTGTATATATATTATATAATTTTTTCAATTTACATATTTTATTAGATAAGCTAACTTGAACCCATAAAATTTAAATCCGTAAGCATTTCCTAATATAAACATCTAAGAATAAATAAAAGTTTTTGTTATCGAAAAAATTCATCAAATTTTTAATCATCTAAAAAAAATCATAATTTTTTCATCTTTGAGACACATGAGTGGGGACAAAAATTATGTTCTTGGGTCCTTCACAATCTCATCCTATTTGTATTTGTATTTGTATTTTTTTTTTGGTGAATAATCCCATTTGTATTTATCTCTTTTTATCTTTCATAATCCTAGCATCAAAACCCAAACTTGCCAATCATGCATCCAAAATTTACCATATAATTATATAAAACTTATACGGTATGAGCTGTAAGTGTGTGTAATGGGGATCTCAATCGACGCCAACACTAGTGAAGAGAAAGGACTTTGACTAGGCCTAATGGATCCAACCTCTAGGAGTTTATGCACAATTTTCTCAATTTCAGATTTTTGATAAAAAGGGTACCTATAGGGCCTTTCATTGATGGCTTGAGTCCCTTCCTTAAGTAAAATCTGATGCTCACGGCCTCTTAAGGGTGGCAGACCAAATGGAACAGCAAAAACTGTACTAAATTCAGTCAGAAGGTCTTTAATCTCTGGCTGAACTTGTTCTAGAACTAAAGAAGGAACTGGGGAGTTGACTTGAAGACACAACCCCCTCTTAATAGCAGGTTTGAAGAACTTCTTAGACTCTTGGAAATCAAGACCAGAAGGCTGCAAACCCTTGAGCAAAACTAGCTTGCCATCTAAAACAAACTCCATAGTGAGGTGCTGGAAGTCCCACTAGATCAGTCCCAAAGTGTACAACCATTAAGTGCTTAAGACAACATCACACCCTCCTAAGGACAAAACATTGAGATCCATAAGGAATATCTGAACTTGAAGCTTAAGTTAGACTGCATGACAAGCACCCCCGATCTGCACCAATGCACCATTAGCAACCTTAACCTCAAAGCTATCTTCAACAGCTATGGGAAGTTTCAACAACATCCAAATGGAGGTGTCCAAGAAGTTATGAGTGCTACCTGTATCAATTAGGATCACCAATTCTTTATGATTTATTCTTCCAAGTACTCTTATGGTGCCTAGAGATGGACTGCCTAACAAGGCATACAATGTGATCTCAGTAGTAGAATTGATCAAGTCAGAAGACACATCTAAACCAATGCCCTCCTCCACTTGCTCCACTTGCATCTCCTCGGCATAGACCTCTACTTTAGGTGTAGAAGTTTGCACCCCTTCCATCATCAAAAACTTTGGAGTCTTGCACTTATGACCAGCAACCCTCTTCTTGTCATGGGAAAAGCATAATCCTTTCCTTCTTCTTTCTTCAATCTGAGTAGTAGGATCCTCTGAAATGGTGGTTTAGAAGTCTTGAAGTCAGTCTTGGAAGGTGGAGGACCAAGAATTGAAGTTCTTGCTACCTGAGCTTCACCCCATGATTTAGTACCTTTCTTGCTAGCATTGAGGTACTTTTCTTGAATTTTAGCCAATCCAAAGGCAGCACCAAGATTTGGAGGGTTGAACATCTTCACAGGAAGCCTAATCTCTTCTTTCAAGCCACTCAAGAAGCAAGAGAGCTTATGCTTGTTTGGAAGTTCCTTTATACGATTGGTAAGGCTTCAAATTGCCCTTTGTAATGAGCTACTGAACTGACCTGTCTCAGTTTTGACAAGGCTTCCATGGGGTCATCATAGGCTGAGGTGCCAAATCTGATATGCAAGGCCCTGATAAATGCATCCCAGCTAGTGAATTGACCTACATCCTCAGCATCCTAAAACCATATCAAAGCCTCCTCCTCCATGTGGTAAGAAGCCAACAAGATCCTCTGATTCAATGGTATATTGTACAAATGGAAAAATTGTTGAGCTTTGTACACCCAACTCGAAGGATTATCCCCTTTAAATCTTGGAAATTCAAGCTTTACAGTCCTAGTGGTTAAAATTGAATCTTGGTGTGCTTGCACTCTTGGAGACACAGCCCTTGTTGGAGAATTTGGTCTAGCTTGCCATTTGCTCCTAGCTTCAGAGAAGGTTTGGACTGTCTCTGATAAGGTTTGCAACATGGTTGTCATGGCATCCATCTTCTAGTGCAAGACTTGGAATTCATTTTCATGTTGCTCTTTAGTCTTGGATAGAGCATTGAATCTTTTTTTGAGGGCAGTTATGGATTGGGTTTCTGTCATGGCTATAGAAATTTGCTCTGATACCAATTGATAAGATTCTAGTTTAGTGGAAGAAAGGGAAGAAGAATTGATATTTGGAACAAGGAAGAAGGTAGAGAGAAAAAATAAGGAAGAAACAATAGAATTCTTATTTGCATGAGCTTTACAATCCTTACATTCTCCTTATAAACACTACCCATGTAACTAACTAACTACCTACTTGATACCCTGGCCTAACCAACTAACAACCGCAAGAGCAGTACAATAGCAATACAATCCATTGTACAGTACAATCTAGTCACAGCACCCTTAGACGCACACCTATGCAGCCACACACGCACCCATCTACAACAACATACGCACCACTTGTGAACACACACACGCACACTCCCTTGCACCCCTTTCATACACAGTTATCACACCTACACTCACAACCTTGCATCATTATACACACCACTTGTGACTTACAAATATCTACAAATATCAAGCTAACAATTATCACAAGCCTTTTTACAAATATCTACAAATATCCACCCATGCATACCTTTACAAATATCTGCAAATATTCACACTACAGTACCTATCATTATGAAGTGTGGGGAGCAAGAGCTGAGGTTCAAGTTTTCAAGATGAAGTTTCACATAGATATATACTTAGATTAGGCTAGAGTAGAATTTTTATCTTGTATATATATATTAAAAAAAAAAAAGAACTACAGGTTAGCAACTAATCTATATATATATAATAATAATAAATAAAGCAGAAAGAAAATCTAATTAAGTTTCAAATTAGAATTTAATTAGAGTCCAATTTTGCACCATGTGTTTCATCTAATTTAAATTTTAGAATTTTGTGCTAAGTGAGTTAATTTAGTGTAAAAATTGAATTTCAATTAGAGTTTAATTTTGCATCACGTGTCCCATCTTATCTAAATTTTTAAATTTTTGTGTCAAATTAGTTAATTTAGTGTAGAAAACGATGAATCTAATATAATAAACCATAAAAAACATAATCATATAACTAAAAAAAATTCAAATTTATAAGTCATCTATATATATATATATATATATATATATATTAATAGGTAAAGTTTAGAGAAATTGAATTAGAATTTGAAATTATAATCCAATTTTGCGCCATGTGTCTAAATTTATGTAGGAACTACACCATAATTATCCACTTAAGTTTGTGTCATATGTCTACTTAAGTTTTTTAATTTTTGTGTCAAGTGAGTTAATGAGTGCAAAATACTTAGAATCTAATATTAATAAACTATAAATTTTAAAAAAAAAATCACATATACTCAATAAAAATCACCACATGTTTCTCAATAAATAAATAAAATAAAAATAACCACATGTTCTATCTTATTAAAAATTAGAAAAAAAAATAATCATAAGTAGTATTAAATTTAGATAAGAATTTTTATATGTGAATAATTTCGTTTACTTAAAAAAAAAAAAAAAAACTAATTATCTATATTTTATGATAAAAATTGTGTTTAATTTTAAATGTATCTATATGTATGCATGTGTTACATGCTTTAAAAAAAAATTAATTTGACTAATTATTTATATTTTATAATAAAAAAATTGTTTAATTTTAAATGCACACATGCGTTTGCATAGAGTTACATGCTATTTTATATCAATATACAGAATCAAGCTAAGCTTATAGGTTCTTCTCAAAAAAAATAAAAAAATAAAAAAAAAAGATAGGCTTACAGGTGTCAGTTCAAGACAAAATGAAAATTCTTGATTGAATTTAAGGTTTTTGAGCTCTATAAATAGGCCCTTGTACATGTTCCTGCTACCCTCAAGTCTCATATTTCTCATCCATCGTTCGAACTCCACAGAAAAATTGAAGTACAGCTCCAACAATGAGTGACCTTCCTCAAACACAAGGGAAAACCCTCCCAGATGCCTGGGATTACAAAGGCCGTCCAGCCGAGCGGTCTAAAACGGGTGGCTGGACTGCGGCTGCCATGATTTTAGGTCTCACATACACACCCTCCCCTGTCCATATTTATTAGTATTCTATATTCTTCTCTCTTGTAGTTCTAGCATATAATATTAATCCATGATTAATCTTCCTTCTATGGGGTATTTTTCCACAGGTGGGGAGGCAATGGAAAGGTTAACAACGCTGGGTATTGCTGTCAATCTGGTGACCTATTTGACTGCTACCATGCATTTGGGCAATGCTACCTCTGCCAACACAGTCACCAACTTCCTTGGCACCTCTTTCATGCTCTGTTTACTTGGTGGATTTATAGCCGACACCTTTCTTGGCAGGTTGAGAATACTCAAAAATTCAATCTATCTGATCCGCCAACTCACCAAAACCAACCCAACCCACCGGGTTGGGTCAATTTTTAGAATTTGGTGGGTTGGTTTGGGTTACAAATTTTTTTTTGGTAGCGGGTCGGATTGGGTTCAGATTGTAAAATTCAAAACTAGTCAAACCCAACCTGACTCACCCATATATTTACTATATATTTAAAATATATTATATAATTAATAAATTTGATTAAATAACCAAATCTTCCTCCTATCTTATATAAAAGCCAATATTAATGTATCTTGGTTCATATATTAATGTATAACTGAATTGGAATATTAGTTCATATATTAAAGTATATTTTGTTTACCAATTCAATTAGTAGGTGTGATCTATTTTTTTTTTTTTAGCACAATTTAATAATAATAGTAATAACAAAAAAATGGTTCAACCAATGGCTTCAACCCGACCCAACTTGACCATGTGGGTTAGGTTGGGTTGAATTTTTTTACAGTTTGAATCAAAAAATTCCCTTAACTCGACCCATACACACTTCTACACGATTCATCCATCTTGAGAGCTTGATTTGCGCTTAATATATAATTAAAACCCATTAACAATTTTCTTTCCTTGATTTGCTTCCTCTCCTAATAGGTATCGCACAATTGCCATCTTCGCCAGCGTTCAAGCAACTGTAAGATTCTTGATCTTGCTTCTTGAATATTTAAGATTGGTCATTTTTTTATTAATCTTTTTGGTGATCAGGGTGTCACAATTTTGACAATCTCAACCGTAATCCCAAGCCTCCGTCCACCCAAATGCGCTGCGCACACAGCACCACCTTGCATCCCCGCAAGCGGCAAACAGCTAGCAGTTCTTGATTTGGCACTGTATCTCACAGCTCTTGGCACCGGTGGTCTAAAATCGAGCGTGTCTGGCTTTGGTTCGGACCAATTTGATGATTCAGACAAAGAAGAAAAAACCCGAATGACAAATTTTTTCAGTTGGTTCTTCTTCTTCATAAGCATAGGCTCGCTTTGCGCTGTGACAATTCTTGTGTACATTCAGGACAACCTGGGGAGAGAATGGGGTTATGGAATTTGCGCGTGCGCAATCGTTGTTGCCTTGGTTGTGTTCTTATCGGGCACAAGGAGGTACCGGTTCAAGAAGCTTGTGGGTAGCCCAATTACGCAGATTGTTGCGGTGTTTGTCGCGGCGTGCAGGAAGAGGCGTTTGGAACTACCTTCGGATTCATCTTTGTTGTTCAACGATGACAAGGGACAGAGGAAGAAGAAGCAGAGGTTGCCCCATACCAGGCAGCTGAGGTGAGTGATTTCTCAATCCATTCTTTCAGCCACTCTTTTTCACTGTAGTAACTGTGTTGTTATTTTCACCCCCTGTTTTTTCCTATAACTTGTGCTGAGATGAATTAAGATTTACTATAATAAATTAATATGCCAAAGAAATTTTACAGTCCTCACAAATTGCCATCTTATATACTACTAAAAAAAAATTTGAAATTTTATTGTGTTTTTCAAACTTAATAGATGACAACTCTTTTAAATAATCTATAATATTATTTCCCTTAATTTTGTTTCTAATCCCTAAAATATCAAAAGTTCTAATTTACCATTCCTAAACTGTCAAAAACATTATAATTTTAATGATTCTGTCTATACCGATTATCCTACATGTCATGTATAATAGAATGTTTAGGTGGCATTATTTAATGGTTATTTGGCATGACGTGCTTTGAATAATATCACAGACTATAGTTGCCTCCTTTGTCGTGTCATCCATGACAACAGCAGTAATTCGCATTACAATGGATCTTCTTTGATCTCAATTACTTTTATACTTTTACACTCTTTTTTTTTTTACTTCTCTTTTTTCATTTTACATCCGTTTCATGTATTAAAATATGAATACTTTAGCATTAGTTCTAGATATTAATGTAAAATAATTTTATTTATTTATTTTAAGTAAAAATATCAATACTTTGTCATTGGTATAATTTTTTTTCTAAAAAAATAGTCTTGGTTTTTTTTTTTTTTTTTTTTTTTTTTTTTTTTTAAGTAAGTCCACTTTTTAATGCTTAAAAATTAAGAGAAATGTTAAAGAATGGCCCAAAGGCATTGGCTTAGAAACTATTTTTAAAAATATTTTATGGAAAAATGATAAAGCAGTAAATAAATTTTGTTGATAGTTTTTTTTTATATTTTTAATAAAAATAATGTCAAAATTTTTCTAATAAAATTTATTAATAATTGTCCTAAGGATACCTGTTAAAATGATTCAATGTTTAAATTAAGATACTAGTCAAGCATTCTGACAAAAATACACACATACACGCCCTAGAACACTTTTTATTCTTCTAAAAAGAAAAAGAAAATTCCCCTTATTGAATGCATAACAAGCATGATAGTCCCAAACCCAACAGCTACGCTTATCTCTTTGCTGGGGCATAGTGGCGTACACCTATGCAATTTGGCAATCAGACACTAAAATTATTGACCTAGGATCGATGCTAAATGAGTGGCCAGCGAGTACCTGGCGGCATCTAATTAATGCATGGGACACTAATAGCATGCTACTTATGAGAGATATGATATAATTTTTTCAATCTACGTGTATATATGTGATATAATTTTTTCAATTTACATATTTTATCAGATAAGCTAACTTGAACTCATAAAATTTACATCCTTTAGCATTTCTTAATATAAACATCTAAGAATAAATAAAAGTTTTTGTTATCGAAAAAATTTCATCAAATTTTTAATCATCTAAAAAAAATCATAATTTTTTCATCTTTGAGACACACGAGTGGGGACAAAAATTATGTTCTTGGGTCCTTCACAATCTCATCCTATTTGTATTTTTTTTTTTTGGATGAATAATCCCATTTGTATTTATCTCTTTATATCTTTCATAATCCTAGCATCAAAACCCAAACTTGCCAATCATGCATCCAAAATTTACCATAAAATTATATAAAACTTATATAATATGAGCTGTGTGTGTAACGGGGATCTCAATCTACGACACCACGCTAAGATTTACAATGGAATCAAAAGCTATATCACGAGGGGCGGCTATGGCTGCAGCCTGCAGCATATATGGCATTCTGTCTCTCAAATATTTACATATATCAGTAATTTATTAATTTCTAGTTTTCTACATATAAATTTATCATATGTACAAAAAATTAATTTAATATATAATTTCTTTATATTTATAAAAAATTTGGTTTCTATTTTCTAAAAATGTATCAATTTAATTAAATAATAAAGGTTTAACTTTGTTGTCTTTATACAATGAGATTCTTCATATGGGAAAAGAAAATACACTTTTCTACCTTTACAGTATGAGAAAATAAAACATGCATCAAATGCTTGTTTGTTCCCTTTAACATAGAGTTAAACTCCACACGTGAGAAGAAGGAAACATACATTAAATACATATAAGAAGGAGAAAACATGCATTAGATGTATGGTATACCGCCTCACACAGTACGTATAGGCTTGATCTGCCAAACAAAATGACAATAACAAATTACTTTTTCTTTTTTTTTTTTGCTAATACCAACGGATCAAATTACTTTTTATTTTAATGAGTACGCAATCACATTGTCAGTTGTCCTTGAATCCATATCTAGCCATGTCATTTTCATTTTAATCCGTATATGCAACTGCAATTTAATTCACAGGTTGGTGTACCATCATGACAAGCTAGTTATAGAGTGATTATAAATTTTATTATATAAATCTTAAAAAATGATGTGTAATGCTTCCTTTTTTTAAACATTCATTTATTAGATAATTAAAATTCAACAATTACATTGTGTTGTAAAGTATATTTTATTAGATAATAATTCAATATGTAATAGCTTTCAAAAAAAAAAAAATAGTAATACTAAAGATATTATAAATAAGTTTTACAAATCAATACGTCATTAATAATAGCATTAATTTATTGAATTATTGAAATCCACCAATCACGTTAATATCTATTTATAAATTTCTGCTTATAAATTTATAATAGTTTTTGCATTTCTAAAAACAACAATTAAACATTTATTTATTATATTATTAAAGTTTACCAATTACATTAATTACCTTATCATTCAATCTAAGAAATTGAAAAGAATGTTGAATCCTATCATTTTTTTAAAAAAATTTAAAATCTAATGGTGCATATGCACTATGCAGTTTCTTGGACAAGGCGGCAATCATGGACCCGAAAATGGCTGGTGGTATCACTGCAGTAAACAAGTGGTATCTATCAACCCTAACAGATGTTGAAGAAGTGAAACTGATCATTAGAATGTTATCTATTTGGGCTAGCACCATCATGTTTTGGACAGTTTATGCCCAAATGACCACGTTCTCAGTCTCACAAGCAACCACCATGGATCGACACATTGGCTCCTTTCAAATCCCCGCAGCTTCCCTAACTGCCTTCTTTGTTGGTAGCATTCTTTTGACTGTCCCAATTTATGATAGAATCATTGTTCCCACAGCTGTAAAAGTGCTTAAGAACCCACATGGTCTTACACCATTGCAACGTATAGGGGTTGGTCTTGTTTTCTCAATCTTTGCAATGGTGGCAGCTGCATTCACTGAAGTGAAGCGTTTGAAAGCCGCACAATCACATGGTTTAGCGAATAATCCAACGGCTGAGATCCCGTTAAGCGTGTTCTGGCTAGTTCCACAGTTTTTCTTTGTGGGATCTGGGGAGGCCTTCACTTATATAGGACAGCTTGATTTCTTCCTAAGGGAATGTCCAAAAGGGATGAAAACTTTGAGCACAGGGCTGTTTCTGAGCACACTTTCGCTAGGGTTTTTCGTTAGCTCTTTACTGGTTAGTATAGTGCGCAAGGTGAATGGGAACCAGAGGCCCTGGCTAGCTGATAATCTGAATCAAGGGCAGCTTTACGATTTTTACTGGCTTTTGGCAATATTGAGTGCTGTGAATTTGGTGATCTATTTGTTTTGTGCTAAGTGGTATGTGTACAAGGACAAGAGGCTTGCTGAGGAGGGGATAGAGTTGGAAGAAACAGAGCTTAGTTGCCATGCATAAGGGTTTCTCTCACTTTGTTTTAGTTTTAATCTTAAAGCAAGTCCTCCTCTTTGATGAAGAAATTGTTTAGGATATAAAGTGATAAGAAAAAATAATGGCAATTTGAGGACATTTGTAACGTTATTTTTAAGGATATTTGACTTATTTTATATATGTACTCATAAAAATTTTGTAAAATATTTCATTTGGGACAATTCATATTTAAAACACGAATAATGCTAGAGAAATAAGTTATTTTACAAAAAATTATATAAACTACTGATATAGTAGATGATTATTAGTAAATAAAATAGTGATATTAATGGTGAGTTTAGCTGGAAACCAATAAGAAGTTAACCATATGAATATTTTGTAAAAATGTTATAAAATACAAACCAACTTCCTTACGTATCATAACTTGCGTTAGATTTATAATACATCTATGTAAATGTTTTTTATCCTTTTACGTACAAAGGAGAATATGGAAAGCAGGAATAAACAAAAATGTCAAGAAAAAATAGATTTTTTGTAGCAAAGTAAAAGAATGAACGTAAATCTAAAATTTTAATACATTTTTTTTAATGAGAATTTGTATAATTAAAAATAATATCAAATTGATCTTGATGTCTAGACCAAAAATGTGGAATTTAGAGTTCAGATGGGCAAAATGTGGCATTGAGAACAAGTTCGAGAGTTTGAGACCATTTCAGCCTTGACATCAACATTGCGATAATAATGATATCAGGACCATGATTCCTCAATCTAGGGCTGTTTAGAGACTTGGCCAACCTGACCCATCTGCCGCCACCAACCAAACCAGACTTGCTGCCGACCGAATTGACTTCTTTGGTGGTCGGTGATGGGTTTCTTCCTTCAAAACCCAAGTTCAGCAGGATGGATGTCGGTTTTCCTTCTCCAAAATCCAGTCAACCCGATCCAACTGACCCATAAAATTTTTGACAATATTTGGTAGATCTGACAAGATCTAGACCATTTTCATCAAGATCTCGGCAAGATTTCGCCAGATCTAGTCGAGATCTTGCCGAAAATGGCCAAGATTAGGTAGGATCTAGCGAGACCTTAAAGATTTTGGCCTTTTTCTCTATTTTCATGCCAAATTCTCGTTGTTTTCCAAATCTTCGACCCCAACTGACCTGCCCGCCACTTGTTAAAGCTCAAACCCCCTCGATCTGATCATTATCTTGGTCGGCAGCGGGTTGAGATTTTGTCCACCCGATCTAGTTGGGTTGGATGCGGGTTGAGCACAATCCTGATCCGACCTGACTCGTGAACAAGCCTATCTCAATCAATAAAAGCATAAATAATAATAACAATAATAATAGGCATAAACCCTATATAAGTTCCAAATTTTTATTTTTTTATTTATTTATAGAGTTTTAACCTATGACGTCTGATTCTGATAATTACACTATTTATTATCAAACCAAAATACTAATAAGTTTTGATGCATGTACGTTGGCAATTATACCCTGTTGAAGTTTGGTAAATACATCACATGTGATTTGTCAATTATGATTTGGCATAAACCACATGTAACCTCTAAAAATATTATTCCAAAAGCTGCCAAAACTTTACTTATTGTTGCACTTAAGTGTCACAATCAACTTTTTCCTAGAAACTTTAGTTTTGGTCATTTTCGGTTCTTAAATAGCACCAGAAATGAACTAATTTTGTCATAATACACCTCTTCTCTCAACAAAATAGTGTCATATAAAATAATAATAAATTTAATTTCATCAACTTTTTCAAAATTGACTTGGGGATAGGAAATTTTCTTTCAAATTGAAGTGTGTTTACCTCGTTTGTAAATGAGTCAAACCAAGTTTAATATTAAAGTTCATTATTATTTATTTAAATTTATTTTAAATACAAGTCGAGCTCGAGCTCAAGATCTCAGCGAGATTTTGCCGGATCTAGTCGAGATCTTGCCAAAAATGGCCAAGATTAGGTAGGATTTGGCAAGACCTCAAAGATTTTGGCTGTTTTTTCTTTGTTTTCATGCCAGATTCTTGCCATTTTTCCAAATCTTCGACCTCGACCGACCTGCTTGCCACATGTTGAAGTTCCAACCCCTCGATCTGATCATCCTCTCAATCGACAGTAGGTTGAGATTTCGTCTATCTGATCTAGTTGGGTCGGATGCAGGTTCAGCACAAACCTAATCCGACCCGACCCATGAATAGGCCTATCTCAATCAATGAAAGCATAAATAATAATAACAACAATAATAATAGGCATAAACCCTATATAAGCTCTAAATTTTTATTTTTTATTTACTTATAGAGTTTTAACCTATGACGTCTGATTCTAATAATTACGTTATTTATTATCAAACCAAAATACTAATGAGTTTTGATGCATGTACGTTGGCAATTATGCCCTATCAAAGTTTGGTAAATACATCACATGTGATTTGTCAATTATGATTTGGCATAAACCACATGTAACCTCTAAAAATATTATTCCGAAAGCTGCCAAAACTTTACTTATTGTTGCACTTAAGTGTCACAATAAACTTTTTCCTAGAAACTTTTGTTTTGGTCATTTTCGGTTGTTAAATAGTACCACAAATGAACTAATTTTGTCCTAATACACCTCTTCTCTCGACAAAATAGTGTCATATAAAATAATAAAAATTTTAATTTATCAACTTTTTCAAAATTGACTTGGGGATAGGAAATTTTCTTTCAAATTGAAGTGTGTTTACCTCATTTGTAAATGAGTCTAATATTAAAGTTCATTATTATTTATTTAAATTTATTTTAAATACAAGCGGAGCTTGAGCTCAAGATCTCGACAAGATTTCGCTAGATCTAGTCGAGATCTTGTTGAAAATGGCCTAGATCAGGTAGGATTCGATGAGAGCTCAAAGATTTTGGCCGTTTTTTCTTTGTTTTCATGCCAGATTCTTGCCATTTTACAAATCTTTGACCTCGACCGACCTGCTTGCCACCTGTTGAAGTTCCAACCCCCCCGATCCGATCATCCTCTTGGTCGACAGTGGGTTGAGATTTTGTCCACTCGATCTAGTTGGGTCGGATGCGGGTTGAGCACAAACCTGATTCAACTCGACCTGTGAATAGGCCTATCTCAATCAATGAAAGCATAAATAATAATAACAACAACAATAATAATAGGCATAAACCATATATAAGCTCTAAATTTTTAATTTTTATTTATTTATAGATTTTTAATCTATGACGTCTGATTTTGATGATTATGCTATTTATTATCATACCAAAATAATAATCAGTTTTGATTCATGTACGTTGGTAATTATGCCCTATCGGAGTTTGGTAAATATGTCACATGTGATTTGTCAGTTATGATTTGGCATAAACCATATGTAAGCTCTAAAAATATTATTCCAAAAGCTGCCAACCTTTACTTATTGTTGCGCTTAAGTGTCACAATCAACTTTTTCCTAAAAACTTTTGTTTTGGTCATTTTCAGTTATTAAATAGTACCACGAATGAGCTAATTTTGTTGTAATACACATCTTCTCTTGAAAAAATAGTGTCATATAAAATAATAAAAAATATAATTTGATCAAATTTTTCAAAAGTGAATTGGGGATAGGAAATTTTCTTTCAAATTGAGGTGTGTTTACCTCACTTGTAAATGAGTCAAACCAAGTTTAATATTAAAGTTCATTATTATTTATTTATATTTATTTTAAATACAAGCAAAGCTTAAGCTTAAGATCTTGGCGAGATTTCCCCGGATCTAGTCAAGATCTTGGCGAGATTTCCCCGGTTCTAGTCGAGATCTTGCCGAAAATGGCCTAGATTAGGTAGGATTTGGGGAGACCTCAAAGATTTTGGCAGTTTTTTCTCTATTTTCATGCCAGATTCTTACTATTTTCCAAATCTTTGACCCCGACTGACCTGCTCGTCGCCTATTGAAGTTCCAACCCCCCTGATCTGATCATCCTCTTGATCAATAGCGGGTTGAGATTTCATCCACCCAATCTAGTTGGGTCGAATGCGGGTTGAGCACAAAACCGATCCAACCCGACCATGAACAAGCCTATCTCAATCAATGAAAGCATAAATAATAATAGACATAAACTCTATATAAGCTCTAAATTTTTATTTTTTATTTATTTATAGAGTTTTAACCTATGATTTCTGATTCTAATGATTATGCTATTTATTATCAAACCAAAATACTAATCAATTTTGATGCATGTATGTTGGCAATTATGCCCTATCGGAGTTTGGTAAATATGTCACATGTGATTTGTCAATTATGATTTAGCATAAACCACATGTAAGCTCTAAAAATATTATTCCAAAAGCTTCCAAAACTTTACTTATTGTTGCACTTAAATGTCACAATTAACTTTTTCCTAGAAACTTTTGTTTTGGTCATTTTTGGTTGATAAATAGTACCACAAATGAGCTAATTTTTTCATAATACACCTCTTCTCTCGACAAAATAGTGTCATATAAAATAATAAAAATTTTAATTTTATCAACTTTTTCAAAATTGACTTGGGGATAGGAAATTTTCTTTCAAATTGGGGTGTGTTTACCTCATTTGTAAATGAGTCAACCCAAATTTAATATTAAAGTTCATTATTATTTATTTAAATTTATTTTAAATACAAGCCGAGCTCGAGCTCATTGCCAAATTAGATTATATATGCAAGCTTGGTTTATTTTATTCACAAACAAACTCAAGTTGTTTCAAGAGCTACTTGATTAATTTATTTATTTTTACATATTCAATAAACACTATGACTAAAATTTATTTCTTCTTCACAAATTTATGATAATAATTAATAACCATTATAATTGAAAGTATATTACTTGAGTTAATTAGATGGAATATTGGTTTTTGTTCATGAACATATAACAACGAGATTCACCAATCTTTTACAGTTAAAAGTTATAAATATTTTTATCAAAAAATTGATGATTTATATCATCTATTAATTACAGGTAATAATTTAATATCTTATGAACTTAAGTACAAAATTATATAATTCAATATTAAATATTAAATATGTATAAGTATATTTATACTTATAATGATATATTTATATTTGGTCTTGTTTTTGTTTTGTAAATAAATAAATGAGAACTCCAATGTAAAAGCCTTGATCTAGGGGATAAAATTACATCGGTTGACACATATTGGGTGGTGATTCTTACATTATATGGAACACACAATAATGATGAAAAGCACCGTTCTAATCATGAAGGTTATATTACCATAGACTATAAAAGTACTCACCTACTCCTTTCAAAATGTTCTTCCATTAAAGTTGATTGCGAGAGTTATGGGTGAATTGGTTGGCAATATAGCTACATGCAATCCCACAAGAGAAAAAATATATAGTCAAAGTAGAAGGTATATTATGTGAGGCATTAGAGGAAAGCCAAAATATATTAAATTTAGAGAATGGGAAATTGACGATGCACCTTACCTACTTCACGCAACAAATGATAAATAAAGATTTATATCATACTAATATTATTACAATACAATTATTTTGTGTATGTTGTTGTGCTTGAAATGCTAGGTAGTAGGTGATTCTCATCTCTTTTTTTCTCTAAAGATATGATGTATACATATGTAAGTTTGGATTACACATGCAAGATATGTGCTTGCCGTTATATAAAATAGCGATATAAGATCAAATATAAAACTTATTTATAATACAAATCACAGTTAAATAATTGATTTGAGAAATGCATGAAAAGTATCAGTAAAAAAAATTCTCTTTTTTATTATTTATGAAGGAAACTTAAATATTATAATAGAAACATGATACATTACAAATCGATATTATAGCATATTTCAAATATATATACATGTGCTTAAAAAACATAAGATCACAACTCCAAAAAGAACTCCTAAAAATTGTTCATTTTTGGTGAAATGGGAAATTTGATTAAAAGAAATTAAGTACTATAAACTACAAAGACTAGAGTACATATAACCCAAGTATCATCCAAAAGCTAATACAAAATACAATGAGTAGGCTTAGAATACAACACAAAGGATTCACTACAAATGTTTCCTTCCTCTGCCAAAAAATTCACATACTGATTTCCTTTTTGTGCAATGAGTAGGCTTAGAATAAAACACCAAGGATTCTTTGCAATTGTTTCCCTTCTTCGCCAAATATTCACATTCTAATTTTCTTCGTGCAGGACATGTTGGAGGTGCAATTTTTCAAAAACTTGAAAGAAAGACCTGCAATCTGACATAATAAGAATAATATTGATTAGGATGTTTTGAAATGTAAATATGCCAATTGCATACTCCAAAATTTTGATGAACATAATGGATTTACCAAATATAGCACATAACTATAATGGATTAACAAAAAAGAGCACATATCCTTTTGATATAGAAAGATAAAGTGATATAAAATACACTAATAATGAGTTTTTTTCCTAATTAGTTTTTAATATATTTTTCAAAAATGGATATCTACCATTATTCTTAACTTGAAATTATATATCTATTGCATTTTTTTTTCTTGGAAGATCATAAATGTAGATAATAATTAACCTATGTAATTATTTTCCACAAATTTCAAATCTTAATACTTTTTAATGAATATTATATGTAGCATTAAGTATGTATAAGTATATTTTAAACATTTGTACACTTAATATTTGTGAGCACACTATTATATTTAAACTTGACTAAGTAAATGTTTTTTTCTATCGAGCTGAACCCGAACTAGTTTATGAACAAGTCATTTATTTATGACTCTATGCACTAAGCAGCTATAAAAAGAAAGGAGAAATGTGGAAAGGAAAACAATATAGGTGGGTCGGGGGTAGGAAGTACAAAACTTTTCTTTCAAACGAGCCTAATGAGGTGCTCGATTTGATGAGGAATTCGTGCAAAGCCCATTAATTAATTTATTATATACCATCTTGCAGTGGCAAAGCTAGGAATTTATCATTGGGGGGCCATATATAATTTTGTGTGTGTGTGTGTGTGTGTGTGTATGAAATGTAAAATAGTAATGTATAATACTCATAACTCAAAATGTACTATAAACAAAAAGTGAACTATTTTTTGAATTACCATTTTCATTTTTTTTTTGGAAGAATGAGTCAATAGTTCTAACTTACCGATGAACCTAGATTTATCAAATTAAATTATCATTAAATAAAATGACTTAGATTTTTAAAAATATACTAAAAAAATTCTAATAGTTTAAAAATTGCTAAATAAAAGACAAATAATCATTCAAATGTCAATGCATAAAAAAATATAATAAACAACAACTAAAAATACATGTTAATATAGTAGTATATACTGTATATAATATATTGATTATTATAATAATAAATAATATATTATAAGGAATATAAAAAATAAAGCTATGAAAAGTACAGTAAAAAAAAAAAATCAAAACAATACAAATGCAAACTACCTAACCACGGAAAGAGTTTTATGGGCCAGCTGGTCTTAAGTAAGGGCATAAATGGGGCACTATACAGTGTGAGTGATTAGGGGTGTGCAGAAAGTCACCATCACTGATCGAACCGACCGGTGCCAATCTTCCCACATCGCCATTGCAACTGATCGACGAAGCTGATGTTGGCGATTGAAGCACGAAGGGAGTTCCAATGCTAGTGCAGTGCAATTACCGAAGCAGAAAATCCGAAACCGAGACATGTTGAACCAAAACAATATCTGTATATGGTTTTGAGAGTTTGGATACGGCATTGTTTTACCGGTTTTCATTTAATTTTTTTTTTTAATAAAACATCGTTGTATTGGGTGTTATTAAAAGAAAAAAAAAAAAAAAAAAAAAAAAGGTGCCATTTTATGCTAGGTTTTCAAATTTCTACCCTAGTAAAAATTCATTCTATTCTCTCTCATAACCGTTAACTCTCTCTCTCACCTCTCGCCTCTTGCCTGACGTAGTGATGCCTTGCCGTTGCCACTTGGCTTGGCTAGCCTTTGCAGTAGGCGCTCGCTTACCAGTCATGGTGGCAAACCACCGGTAAGCCACTAAGCCCCTCTCATCTCTCTCACCTCTCAACAAAAAGTCCAAACTAAGTAAATATCATGTTGTTTTGGACTTTTGGGGGTTGTTTTGTTTATGTGCAATATCATGTTGTTCTTCACTAATGGCATTTGGCAAGCATAGGCAATTTCTCAAAACCAAAATACCCTATTGAAAAATAATGTACATGTTTGCACCCTTGTTTTGTGCTGAATCATATTGTCATATAGTTTATACTTTATACTATTACTATGTACGAAAGTATCACAGTTTATACTTTATAATATTATCACAGTCTACTAAGTACTAACCTTTTTTTTTCATTAGCATTTTAATTTTTGAGGGAGACAAAGATTGAGGGAGTTCTCTCTTTCAATCCTTTATCTAGAGGTAATCACTAATCACTCACTATATTCAACATTTTAATTTTAAATTTTTAGTACTTAGTAACAACTGTTTAGTAACAGATTTTTTTTTTTTTAATAAAAAAAAAAAATATGATTTTTGATGTTTCAAACTTATCAAACCGATTAAACTGACCACAAAAAACCACACCGCTATAGGTTGAAAACCAACCCTAAGCGGTATGCATCCGTTTTAATTATGAGAAAATTGATCCCTATCGGTTCGGTAACAAATTTGAGAAAAAATCGAGCCGACTAAACCGTACACGCCCTAAGTGTAATAGTCAAGGATGAGGGGTTGGGGCCCGCAGCACAACCACAATCATACAAATTGAGTAACAAATTAAGGGGCCCACAGCACTGACAAAGACAATGACAAATCACAAATTGAGTCACTCTTTATTCTTTCTTGTCTAATCATAGTAGTTTGAACACATAGTACAAATAATAAACAAACTAAGTGCTCATTTGGTTAGATATTTCTAGTATCATTATTTAAGTGTTCTGAAAATACATGTAAGTTAAAAAGTGTTATGAAAATATGTGTTTTAGTGTTTAAATACTAAAAACTGTTATTTACACACATGTACCAAACATCCCCTAAAAGTCTGAAAAAAAAAAAAAAAAAAATCCAAGAAGGCAAAGGCAGTCTTGCAATGGCGAGAAGAAGCCAAAAAAAAAAAAAAAGAAAAAAAAAAAAGAAAGAGAAAAAGGCAAAGTCAGGGGTGAGAAGATGGCAAAGAAGAAAAAGAAGAAGAAGCCAAGTCCTCAACGGAGAGAGAGAGAGAGAAAGAGAGAGAGTCACTTGTGTGAGAAAGAATGCTTTTGCAATTGTGTGGGAGACTTAGTGATGTGGCATAGCAACAAAGTTTATGACTTTTCATCTTTTTTTTTTTTTAACTGCTGTATACAAGTAAGCAATAGATGTGTTTGGATGAAAGTTATAATTATTTTTCCCTTTTATTTGTTGAAATAATTGTTAAATTATTCATTTTAAAAATGCTAAATGTTTAATTATTATAATTTGTTGACAGATGCATTAATAGATTGTATTTTATTTAAATGAAAATTATGATTATATTTAAAATTTCTTTAAAATATATGTATATTATCAGGAACGATGGCTGATAAGGATTTTTAAAAATTTCCAATTGTTTAGAATATCTTCAAAAAAAAAAAATTTCAAAACTTTTTAGGGGAGGGAACTAAGGCACCTTTCGGTCCTCAGGTGGCCACTGTCATCTTGTACACCACTTTTTAACCAGATTCTGTATATTTATCAAAAGCAACACGATGCTTCTGCAGACCACGGAATTGCGTAAAGAATGACAACACACCAAATCCTTGCTCGTGGTTTCTAAGACTGGAATCAACCAAAGCTTTGCTCGTGATCTCTAAGACTGGTATTAACTGGGCCGAGATCAAGAGAATAATACACATTTAGCAATGCGAAACTACGTGAAACTTTTTCTTTTTTTGGTAAACATGCACTGTTTTCCAGTCACGTAAAAAAAATCGAGATAAGAGTCCCACTCCCACTCCCACTCCCACTCCCACTCCCACCAACCAAAAATAAAATAAAAATCATTAGCATGAATGCCCAAATTGGTCTTCCTCTCAACCTCCCAATAATTCGAGGACCACATAAAGTAGCATTACAATCGATCACGCAAACTAAATAAATAAATGATGAATTATGCAAGGTGTTGTTCATTCATGGGAGCAAATGTAGAACTAAAGACGTTCAAGCCCAATTCTTCTTGTTGTCAAACAACTGTGAAGCTATTCATTTCGTATTGAAAATTGCACTAGTACTACTATGATTAGGACTGTTCAACATAAGATGTCAATTTCAACAACCAAACCCGCACTTACATATTAATTAGCTTTCCTTTTAATACTCATTAATCATTTCTTGTGTTCTTGATGATCCTACCACCTAATTATGCATTAGTCTGGTCTACTTTTTACAAAAGTAGAGTGCAAAAACTTTTTACCTCCACGAGGGAGAAAAGCATTGGTACCAACTGGCCAGGTTACGAATATATAACTTTATCCAAACTCTATGGAAGTTCCACTATTTTTTTTAATGTTAAAAAAAATATGTTATCTTGATATTGTGGGGGGAAAAGGTTGCTTTTGTACGGCTATTTGATTGCTGTTGCTACTGTGAGAAAGTAGCCTGGCTTCTAGTGAGATGTGGTCGGGGAATACTTTTTGAGTTGAAAATCACATTAGGAGGTTTACATGCCACCTTCCCCAAGGTGATTAGTTTTTTCACACTTAGTTAGTCAACTCAGGTAGGCGTTATATACTTTTATCGATTAAAACAAGCAAACTCTGGCTTGAAAGTAAGATTGACAATAAACTTCTAGAATGGACTTTTCTTGTATAAAGAGATCATCAAAAGTTAGCGCACAAGAAATTAGGAAATCGAAAAGTACTAGAAGCTAGAAATCATCTTAATGATAGAATTGAGTGGAAATTAGTAACCTAAAGGGAATTGTTACAAGGATCAATACTCATTGCCATTGGCCATGACCTACACTGCAAATCCCTTTGTCTAGGCCTTTAATTAATTATTTTTGCTTTTTATAGTCATTTTTTCTCAAATTATAACTTTTAATTTAAAAGTCAAAATAATATCCCATATGTTTTAGGACATTTCCTAGCAGCCATAGAATTTAATTTTGTAATTCTCTCTGTAGGGATGAAGGGTCCAAATAAGGGTAGTGGCTGTGGGCCACATTCGAGGATGTCAAAGAGCCCAAAAAACAAGCACATATTAGTTAAAGGCAAGTAGATTGCAGTGCTGAGGAAGAGGTCAGATCTTAATGAACCGATGATGTTGTCCGAGGAGCAATCCTTCCTCGGCCAATAGGGAGGAAACCTAAAGTCCGACCACTCATCAAGTACTGGGCATTGGGTGGCCGTGCTTGGGAGGATAAGCTTTAGAAAGATGTGAGTCAGCAAAGAATTAAGAAATATCTGGGAATAAGCTGCTACCACCGCATTGAATGCTCTGCATCTACCCCCCTAGCCGCATTCATGTCGAAGTGATACCTGAACAGTAATTTTCAGCCTTATAGCTACCCACAAAGACTTCAAGAAGTTTCTGATGGGACAAGTATCAAGAAGATTAGCAATTTGACCTACACGTGGAGGGCTGAGATGAAATAGATGAAGGGAATATAAAAGGGAAGGATTCCATTACAAAAGGGGCATGAGAAAAATACAAGAAAAAGATATTTGTAACCAAGAACTTGCTTTGTATAAGTCTGAAAATATATTCAAGAACAAACCATTGTCAGACTTGCCGAGGAGAAATTTTCTTTCTCAACTTGTTGTTTACAATCACTCCTAGCTCAAGCTAACCCAAATTGGTTCTTATTGGACTCACTGAACATTCAACTTCAAACCCACTCTTTAACAAATTCATTGTTGTGGGCCTATTGTGCCATTGTCCAAATCCATTGGGCTTTGAACCAATCCTTGCCCTTACAATTGGCATCATTTGTGGGGAGTTGAACATTCTTGACTTTGTGCAACCATGGTGGGTTCAAGGCCAAACCGAGAGGAATCTGTGGGATCTTAACGTCATTACCATTTTGTTAACCTGGAACGAAGGAGAGATCGTAAAGTGAGTGTGCATACTACTCACACCAGTCGAAGTCAATCTAGAACAGGAAGCCATGTTTGACATAGGGAGAGTACTAGAAACTTGCAACTAAAAATTGATCATCTGCGGTGGAAGTTACTTCGTAAGCAAAGAAGGGAGTCTCCATCAAGCTCAGGGTCCTCATCTGATGGTGATAGCAATTATAGGTCTAGATCATAGACTCCTCCTAGTGAGTCTTTTTCTTATAATGAAGAGCATCGTCATAAGCGAAGGAGTAGGAATCCAACCTATGGGAAATGATGCTATGAGTAGGGCTTTGTGCCAAATCTTAAAGTCCTTGTTTCCACGGAAGATTGAAAGGGAAAAACTTCCTCGATAGTTCACACAGCCAAATTTTACCATGTACAATGGAAGGACAAACCTAGTGGAGCATGTAAGCCATTTTAATCAAAGGACGATAGTTCATTTGAGGAATAAGGCACTAATTTGTAAGGTGTTTCTATCCAGTTTGGAGCCCTTGGCAATGAGATGGTTTGATGGGCTGGAGGAGGGCTCTATTAACTCCTTTCAAGAGCTTACTAGAGCCTTTAAAGCTCGATTTGTCATGTGTAACAAGGTTTCTCACCCCCTGAATTCCTTGCTATCAATGGCAATGAGGGAAGGGGAAACTTTAAAGACTTATTCTGATAGGTATTGGGAGATATTTAATGAAATAGATGGGGATTTTGAAGATGTGGCTATAAGGATGTTTAAGGTCAAGATCCCCACTAAGAATGAGCTGAGGAAACCTTGACTAGAAAACCTACATGCAGCATGCGTTAGTTGATGGATCATATTGATGAGTACAAATGGGTCGAAGAAGACCAACAACAGGGGAAGGGGAAGGACAAAGTGATTCCCCTAATCAAAGAGATTTCAGGTCGGATAGGTATAACAGTAATAGGGCAAGAAGGGACATTTTAGGGCTTGTAGGACAGTCCACGACACAAGCAGTTAACACGGTTTTTAGGAAACTTGTGCACTAGATCCTTGAAAAAATTAAAAATGAGCCATATTTTAAGTGGCTAAAAAAAAAGGGAGGAGATCCTTCTTGGCGCAATCAAAGTTTGCACTGCCAGTATCACTAAGACTATGGGCACACTCTGGAAGATTGCAAAACCTTACGAGATTTTCTAGAGCAGCTGGTCAAGGCTAGGAAATTGAAGCAATTCTTGTTTCAACCATTTACGCAAGGAAGTTAGGCCAGACTAGTACCTCAACAAGAGAACTATCTAAGACCATCCTTAGGAACAATCAATGTAATTCTAGCAGCCCTTGGTCGAGCAAGCATATATCAATTCGAGGTGATGTCTGCATCAAACTCACATGGCGAAGATCTCACCCTTGTGGTTAAACGAGGGAGAATGCAAGCCTGACCAGTTCTAAGTTTCTCTAATGAAGATAAGGCCAGAACTCGTCAGCCCTATGATGAAGCATTGGTGGTTACCATTCAGATTAAAGGGTATGATGTGAGAAAAGTCCTAGTAGATCAGAGTATCAGTGCAGAGATCATGTACCCTGATCTATATAGGGGGCTTAGGCTTAAGCTAAAAGATCTGGCCAGTTATGACTTACCCCTGGTGGGATTTGATGGGAAGACTGTTGTCCCAAAAGGTATGATTAAACTACCCGTTCAGGTGGGCTCCAGAGTAGTAGAGGTCAATTTTATTGTGGTGGATGCTTATTCCCTTTATACTATAATTTTGGTGAAACCGTGACTTCATGCTATGGAAGCTGTGTCTTCAACTCTGTACTTGAAGGTGAAGTATCCCTTTAGGGACCAAATTAGGAGCTAGTTAGAAGCCAAGCTGTGGCAAGGTAATGTTTGGTTGCTACTATCAAGCACCAATCTGAGCGTGAACCCTTGGTGTCCTCAGACACGACTTTATAGGAACTAATAGAGGTGGAAGCTTCCTCGTGTGCCATGAATGAAGAAGCTCAATGCGAGGGGTTGGAAAAGGTTACAATAAATGCTGATAAAGAAAAGTTTTTTCAAGTCGGGGTACAGTTGTCTCTTCAAGAAAAGGAGGAGCTGCTAGCTTTCTTACAATAAAATATGGATGCCTTTGCTTGGAGTGCTTATGAATCTCTTGAAGTGGATCCGGATTTTATATGTCACCACCTGAATGTCAATCCAAATGTTTTTTAGAAGAAGCAACCACATTGGTGCTTATCTAGGGAACACGCTGAGGCTGTTAAAGAAGAGGTGACAAAGCTTAAGCATGCAGGGGCAATAAAGGAAGTCTTTTACTCGAAATGGTTGGCCAATACGGTGGTAGTGAAGAAGAAGAATAGGAAGTGGCGAATGTATGTAGATTTCATGGATTTAAACAAAGCCTGCTTGAAAGACCCTTTCTGAATACCCCGAATAGACCAATTAGTGGACGTTACGGTTGGACATCCTCGGATGAGCTTTTTGGATGCCTTTTAGGGGTATTATCAAATACCATTAGCTTTGGACAACTAGGAGAAGACTAGTTTTGTCACACCTACTTGGAATTATCATTATAAGGCGATGCCTTTTGGATTAAAGAATACGGGGTCTACTTACCAAAGGATGATGACCAGAATGTTTGAGTCCCAACTAGGTAAGAATATCAAGGTCTACATTGATGATATGATTGTGAAGAGCAAGGTGGCTGCTGAGCATTTGAGGGACCTCAGAGATATCTTCAAAGTGTTGAGGAAGCTTAAATTGCACCTTAATGTTTCTAAATGTTCTTTTAATGTTAGCTCGGCTAAGTTTTTGGGTTATATGGTCACACATCGTGGAATTGAAGTTAATCCTGATCAAATTAAAGCGATTAATGACCTAGAACCACCTTAGAATCCAAAGGAGGTGCAAAAATTAACCTTGATGACTGCAACCTTGAATAGATTTATATATCGGTCAACTAACAGATGCAAGCCCTTCTTCCAATTGTTGCACAAATGGAAAGGGATCGAGTGGAATGAGGAATGTGTTCTTGCCTTCCAATAACTGAAGGATTATCTTTATTATCTTTCTTAGCCACCCATTATGTCTAGACCCAAAAAGGAAGAAGTCCTTTTCGCTTATATTGTTATGGCCTCTCCTGCGGTCAGCTTAATATTGCTGAGAGTGGAGAATGGAGTACAGAGGCCAGCCTATTATGTGAGTAAGTCACTACAAGAAGCTAAAATTCGTACTTTCCCATGGAAAAGGCCATCCTAGCAGTGGTGCATGCTTCGCGGAAGCTTCCCCATTACTTCCAAGTACACTCCGTTGTAGGTTCGACTTAACCCCCTCTGTAGTTGTTGCTGCGAAAAGCTGATTATATGGGGAGAGTTTCCAAGTGGGGAACAATCTTGGGGGCATTTGACATAAAGTATATGCCTCGTACCTCAATGGAAAGGTGAGTTCTTGCTGATTTGATGTCAGAGTTTACTAAGTCTCCAACGAGGGTAGGGGTCAAAGGACATAGACTAGAAGGCAAGCAAGTTCTGGTAATTTCTTTGCAGGGGCCCTCATCTTGGAAGTTATACATTGATGGAGCAGAAAATCAAAAGGGATCCGGGGTGGGGCTAGTAAGAGTGTCCCTGGACGGTATCACCATTGAGAAATCTTTAAGGTTGGGCTTCTCGGCCATGAATAACGAAGCTGAGTATGAACCTTTACTAATAGAGATAGCTATGGTTTAGAAAATAGGGGGAAAGGCTGTTGAAGTATTCTCAGACTTGAGGTTAATTGTAGGGCAAGTAAAGGGAGAGTTGGATGCTAAGGATTTGAGAATGCAAGGGAATTTGAGTTGAGCTCGGCGTTTACAATCAGATTTTGAGTTCTTCACCATACAACAAATCCCGAGAAGCAGGAATACACATGCTGACTCTTTGGCAACTCTGGCAACTTCTTCTAAACAAGATCTACCTCGAGTCATACTCGTTGAGGAATTTGCATAGCCCTGCTGAGGATAAGAAGGAGAAAGTTCAAGTTCACCAGATCATGGCCGGGCCTAGTTGGATGGATCCATTGGTTCTATTTCTCAAGGAAGGTGTTTTGCCTCATGAGAAAGGGAAGCAGAGAAGATACGGAGGAAAGCTCCTCGCTTCTGGCTGTCTGAGGAGCGAAAGTTGTACCAGCGTTCCTTTTATAGACCATACTTGCTTTGTATTCATCTTGAGGTATTGGAGCCACTTCTAGATGAAGGGATATGTGGAAGTCATACAGGAGACAGGTCGTTATCACATAGAGCTCTTACATAAGGGTATTGGTGGCCGAGTATGCAAAAAGATGCGCAAGAGCATGTAAAAAAGTGCGATCAATGCCAAAAATTTGCTCTGAACATTCATCAGCCTAGGGGTGTACTTAATCCTCTGTCTAGTCTGTGACTATTTGCTCAATGGGGCTTAAATATTATAGGACCATTTCCCAAAGCTGTGGGAAACAGAAGATGGCTTTTGGTCGAAACTAATTACTTCACGAAGTGGGTGGAGGATAACCCATTATCCAATATTAGGGACATAGATGCAAAAAAGTTAGTTTGGAAGAACATTGTTACACTATTTGGGATTCCTTACACCCTCATCTTGGATAATAGGCTCCAATTTAACATCAAAGCCTTCAGGAGATACTGCTGTGAATTGGGCATCAGAAACAGATATTCAACTCTAGCTTATCCACAAGGAAATATGCAGGTTGAGGCGGTTAACAAAGTTGTAGTGAATAAGCTTAGGAAGAGGTTAGACGAAGCAAAGGGTAGATGGGTGGAAGAGCTACCACAAGTTCTTTGGACGTATCGGACCACTCCTTGTTAGTTAATTGGAGAGACACCGTTTTCAATGACGTATGGGTCCAAAGCTGTAATCCCTTTAGAAACTGGGTTTCCAACACTAAGGAAAAGCTTGTTCACTCTAGAAAATAATGATCTGATATTTGAGAAAAGCTTAGATTTGGTAGATGAGCGAAGGGAAGCTGTTATAGTACAACCGGCGCATTATCAGCAAAAGCTTAAACAGTGGTATGATATACGCGTAAAGACAAGGCCATTGGCACCAGGTGACATGATATTAAGGATGGTAGTGGGTACCACGAAAAACCCATCTTGGGGAAAATTGGGGCCTAATTAGGAGGGGCCCTATCGTATCACTTCAGTAGCTAGTACATGGGCTTACTTTTTAGAAGACTTATACGAAAATGTTGTACCATGCCCATGGAATGTAAATAAGCTATGAAAGTACTATTATTAATGAAAGGCGATTTGGCCCTTTTTCATTTCTATTATTATGTGTGTTGTTTTCAAATTTCCCTATTCATATAAGTATTAAACAGAACGTTGGTCATATCTAACTTCTCAGACCACATACTTTAGGTAAATTAATACTATTGGTTTTTCTAAGTGTTAAACAAAACCTTGTTCATGCCTGGCTCCTCGAACCATATACCTTGGGTAAATTAATACTATTGGTTTCTTTAAGTGTTAAACAAAACTTTAGTCATTACTGGCTCCTCGGATCACATACCTTGGGTAAATTAATACTATTGGTTTCTCTAAGTGTTAAACAGAAACTTGGTCATACTTGACTCCTCGACCACATACCTTGGGTAAATTAATAATACTTGTTTCTCTAAGTATCAAATTGGCTCCTCAGACCACAGACTTGGAGTAAATTGATGATTTTTATATGGCTAAGTGGTGAACGAAGCCCTAGCTATGCCTAGTTTCTATAACCAATGCCTCACACCTGATTATAACTATGAATGGAACCTTAATCACACATAGCTTTTTGGGCCGAATATCTCAAGTATGCAAATCCTATCTCCAAGTTAAGTTGTTAAATTATCAGTTGGTCTTCGGCTCGTTCAGCAACCTCCTCTACATTCGCCAACTTCTTCTTCAGAACCTCTATTTGCTCCTTCGCAATAGCGAATTGGTCTTCGATTCTGTGTAGTTGTTGGCGTTGATCCTCAGCTTACCTCTTAGCCCCAACCAGTGTAGCCCTAGCACTCTTCTTTTCCCTACCCATCTCAGTTAACTTAGTGTTGAGGTCTTTAATCCTTTGCTCTGCCACAGCGAAAGTTCCCACCACAGCTATCTACCTCCCCTCCTCATCTTTTTACTGTTTATAGGCATCCTCTGCCCACTCCTAGGCCATGTGTGCCGCTTAGATCGACTTCCACAAAAAAAAAAAAAAAAAAAAAAAAAAAAAAAAAAAAGAGGAAAGAGGAAGAAAAAGGACATTAAAGGGAATTTTCTAAAAGTAAAAACAGCACATACTCTTAGCAAAGATAAAGAGCTGGAAACTTACCGTGGCTAAATCCCTTTTTAGGGTTAGAAAGACTTATGCCTCTTTAATGTCCTCAGCTCGGCCATGTCCTAAGGGAGAAGTAGGGGCTATTCCAGAGCATTGGCCACATAGCCAGTTTTGCCCCTTTAGAAGTCCCTGATGGAGGAGTCTAAGGGGAGTGGGGCTTCGTCCAGCTCCAGTGGAGGGTTCCAGATCTGAACCCTAGGGTGACACTTTGGACCTCTTTCCACAACTGCTCCCTCAGTAAAGGGTCTCTTATATACCCCTTTTGCCATCTTCGCCCTTTTTTGAGGCTTAAGCTCCTTGGAAGGATTGACTTCGCCTTCTTCAGCTACATCCTTCCCCTTTTTATCCCTTTTTCTTTTCTTGTTAGCTTGTTTAGGGTAGGAAGTGTAGACGGGGAGAGGAGTGGGAGGCCGGCTTTGGATGGCTACGTTAGGAGTAGACCCTCTAGTGTGTGACTCCAATAATTCGAGGAGGCTTGTTTTCTTCTTCCTCTGGAGCACCATGCCTTTTGGAATGTTGGATGGACCTTGGTTACTGCTTACTTAGGTCAAGGGTAAGGAAGAAAAGGCAACACGTGGTAAGTCCGGGGCAGGTGGTTGATCGAAGATCTCGAAATTCTCTTCGAAATCTATGATATCTAATGCTACAGGCGCCTCTTCTTCGAGAGTTGGGCTTGAAGAGGTCTTTTCTATCTCTGGGGATTATTGATCAGGAAGTTGCACTGGCTGAATGCCTGCAAGGGGAGGACCATTAAGGAATCCGAGAATGGCAATGTTAATCTAGTGAAGCTAAGGATCCTTCGCCTTGATGATGTATGTAGAAGCGTGGAAGCTTATGGATATTGGTTGGTACCCGAGGATGGCGTGAGATGCTCGTAGCTGCCCATTTGTATGAAGAAAGATCTTGGATTTAAGAGTCCTTGTTGGTCGGGTTCTTTGACTAAACTGAAATTGGGGGATGTGAACTTCTTGTTTGCAAAAATCCCCAAAATTGAGATGTTAAAAAGAAGAAGAAGAAGAAGAAGAAGAAAATGTAGTAAATAAAAGTTATCCTAGAATGTCAATATTAAAGCAGGGAATCTAAACCTAAGTATCCTATCTAGTTTCCCATCTCATGTTAGGCAATGAAGTCCATCATGCCATTCACCTAAGACAATCAAAAAATCTTGGTCCATGCCCTTGTGAGTTTCGGGAAGACACGAGATGAGTCTAACTATAGGGACCCTAGTTTTAAGGTAGTATCCCAAACTCTTAAGGAGCTAGCAGTTATATACCCAATTCACGTCGTGATGGGTGAGGTTTACACCTATCTTCTCGTTAAGGGCATTTACGCTACCTAACATCCTAAACATGTTTGGGGAACACTAGGTTGGGCAAAGTTCATAGGCAATCAGAAAATCTCTAGTCACTCTACCCATAGAGATCCTCATCCCTCCCTATATGAAGGTAATCATAGGGATGACCACCTCTCCTTCAGATCTCAAAGCATGCCATTCTCCTTGAAGGTAATGCTAGATGGAAACTCTGGCTGGTAGGGCTTAGAGTTCTCTACTTCCTCAGGGGTATCTACTAGGCTAGCAAATTTACCCATCTTTAAATGCAGGTGGGGGATGTTAGAAAAGTAAGGTGAAATTTGAAAGGCCAAGGAGGAATGATATCCTAATAATTAGCAGGTGGCCTAAAGGTTACTTACAATGTTAGGAAAGGGGCACCTCAGACTAATTCTTGGGCGTTGAAGATCCAAAAAGTAGGGCATTTGGTTTCTTCGCACAATTTATATAGGGGGTGGGAAAAGTAAGCAAGAGAGTTCATGCTCAAATCCCCATGGAAAATCTCTACCCCAAGATCTTCATCACATCGTAGAACGTAAGGGATAGAGCACCGTATGTAGTAAATGCTGAAGTATCCCATTTGCCGAAGCGTCAGGAGCGTCCTCCTTTGTAGATGAAAAGATGTCTACATGTGAGGAAATAACACAAGCATGGGAGGAACGGTTACTTGAAATCGAAATCTCACTTTTCCCGAGGAAAGAAAGAGTAGAATTTCAAAGGACTATTGTAGGGATGAGAGGGCCCAGATAAGGGTAGTGGGCCATGGGCTGCAGGCCACATTCGAGAATGTCAAAGAGCCTAAAGACAAGCACATATTAGTAAAGACAAGTAGACTGCAGGGCCAAGGAAAAGGTCCTATCATAATGAATTGGTGATGTTGTTCGAGGAGCAATCCTTCCTCGGCCAATAGGGTGGAAATCTAAAGTTCGACCACTTATCCAGTACTGGGCATTGGGCAGCCGTGCTTGGGAGGATAAGCTTAATTGAGAAATATCTAGGAAGAAAGCTACTACCACCGCATTGAATGCTCTACATTTACCCCCTGACTGCATTAATGTGGAAGTAATACCTGAACAGTAATTTTTAGTCTTACAGCTACCCACAAGGACTTCAAGAAGGTGATAATGGGACAAGTATCAAGGAGATTAGCAATCTAACCCACACGTGGAGGGCTAAGATGAAAGAGATGAAGGGAATATAAAAGGGAAGGATTCCATTACAAAAGGGGCATGAGAAAAATACAAGAAAAAGATCTTTGTAACCATGAACTTACTTTGTATAAGTCTGAAAATATATTCAAGAACAAACCATCCTCAGACTCGACCAAGGAGAACTTTTTTTTTTCTCAACTCGTTGTTTACAGTCACTCCTAGCTCAAGCTAGCCCAAATTGGTTCTTACTGGACTCACTAAACATTCAACTTCAAACTCACTCTTTAACAAATTCATTGTTGTGGGCCTATTGTGTCATTGTCCAAATCGATTGGCCTTTGAACCAATCCTCACCCTTACACTCTCAATTTTGTAGTATTTAGCTAATCTACCTATTTTCTAGCCGAATTTCTTGTTTAACATGAGTTAGGATTTTCTAACTACCCTAGGAGTGATTTTTAGCTTTCTAAGAGCTTCATAGTAACCCTAAGACTTCTTCTTCTTCTTCTTCTTCTTCTTCTTCTTCTTCTTCTTTCTTTCTTTCTTTTTTTTTTTTTTTTTTGTTTTTCCTCTATTTAAGTGCATTATAGTCGCAAATCAGTTTTCTCATTAATAAAATTTCAGAGAGTTTTATCCTTTATTTTTTAGTGAATTCTAGAATTCTCTCTGTAGATTCAAGGACTATCATCTTAAAGAAGATGTGTTCTATTTTGTGGCTTTTCACCTACATCATATGATCTTTAGAGTTTTAATGGGATTAAAGTAGAATGTGCTAAGTAAATATATTAAACAAGATGCCTTTAAAATTTTTTTGTCATGTACCAATGGCTTTCTTGGCCATAGGATAAAATCCCCAAATTCCAAAAGAACAAATTTTTTGGTCGGAACCCAAAAAAAAAAAAAAAAGTGTATAATTATTTCCCATAATATAGAAGGGGAAAAATCTCAAGAATCATGGTGTAGTAAGTAGCGGTAAAATTAGATCTAGGGTTGAATACTTTCAATTTTTACTTAATTAAAAAATAGAGTAGTAAGTATCCGAAGAGAGAGAGAGTGTGTGTGTGTGTGTTTTTAGTTTTAACAAAATCCTATGCAACAAAGACTCACTTTTCTTAATAAATGTGACAAAAATATGGGATATACATATATGAGTGAAATTTTCAATTGAGGCAAAGTAAAGAACTTTAGAAAAATACTTTGCATAATTGAACTCAAACCATAAAATTAAGTTCTTGAGATAAGTAATGTTCTAATATATTAAAGCTTCACGTGAAATTTTTCAAAGACATTATCTTCCTAATAAGTGATAGTAGAAGGTGGCAAGATCATTAAGATGGATAATGGTGATCCCTTTTACAAATAGAGTTTGGATGGGGGTACAATCAATATTCAAATATAATACAACTTTTTCCAAATTCATAAGCTTAAAGTTTTAGATTGAATGGTGTCTCAATATAACATATTAAAGATAATCTTGATGTCTCCCTAAGATCATTCTCATCAAAGGTTTCAAATGCTAAATATGCTATTTTTTAACATCCGATTCTAAAAAACACACACTACATTAAGGATGCTATACTTAAAAGTTTTAACATCTTTGCTACAGTAGAATGTCATCTTTGACATTCTACTGTAGCTGAAATCTTTATAAAAAAAAATTTATTACCACTTCAATTAATAAAGAGAAAGAGAGACAAAGGGAGAGAGACAGAGACAGAGACAGAGGGGAAGAATTTAAAATATATATATATATATATATATATATTTAAATGAAGTGGTAAAAAAAAAAAATTGATGTTGAATGTATTGTAAAGTGATGTGTTAAATGTTATAAAATGGCTTTTTTAGTTGTTAAATGCTAAAATGTTATAAAGTGGCTTTTTTATACTAACGAAGTGTTTAGCTTAGTTTTAGTTTTTAATACAAGGCTAAAGCATGAGTTAAGTTGGCTCTAAACTGGGTGATCTGAATGTTGGGCTTCTGAAGGTTAATGAGCCTAGTGGATTTGGGATGGTTTAATTAATCAAGTTAGACATGGGTTGGTTAATAAATTAGGTTGAACTCGCGTAGGGTTCTTTAGCTGACAATTCGTGTTTGATCCAATGTGAACACCCCATTTTATAGCTTCTGAAGGTTAATGAGCCTAGTGGATTTGGGATGGTTTAATTAATCAAGTTAGACATGGGTTGGTTAATAAATTAGGTTGAACTCGCGTAGGGTTCTTTAGCTGACAATTCGTGTTTGATCCAATGTGAACACCCCATTTTATAACCGGTGGTCGGTTCATGAATCAAAAATAAAATAATGTGGTAAAAATGTTATTTGAGTTGTTAGATGAACAAAAACTTAATTTCAAACAACATTTTGATTTTTGAGTGCTAAAATCAAACTATCAATTGAAAGATTAAGTCACAAAAAAATTCAAAAGACAAGAAGAATTCTTGAAATCTAGGACTAAATGATTGTGATGATTAATTATGAGTAGTTCTTAAAATTTAAGACAAAAATGCACTAAAATACAAAGGTCAATTCTAAAGAAAATATCATGAAGTGATCTCCATTATCATTATAACATGCGCACGCATCACCTAATAGAATTGACATTATTAGTTTTGAAAAGTGATAAATGAAATTATGACATTTGATAGGTCAAGAATGTATTGATCCATTGTGATAAATTAGTCAATTGATTTAGTCAAGTTAATTAATTAATTCAATTAACATGTAAAATGCGTGGTAACACAAACAAATCACCAACTAAGTTAATATATAGCAGAAAATAAAGTCGACACGGTGATTTGTTTACAAATGGAAAAAACCTCCAAGCCAAAAACCTCAACGAGTGATTTTAAAGTCACCACTCTCGAGAATTCACTATTATCACAACAAGCGGTTACAAGTAAAGGAATTATAGTACCTTATACCAACTTACAGTTGAACATTTACCCCAATACCCAATTGAACTTGTTCTGTAGTGATAATCTCTTCTTTTCAATGCACAGCTTCCAGTACATGACTAACTAATCGATACGCGGATCTTAGTACGTGACTTACTCACCAACTTGAGAAGGATGTTGACTGCAAAGTTCTTTAATTCATCAACACGATGAAGATCACGGAGCTCCTTGGTTACAAAACCCAACGGCATACAAACGCAGTAGCTTCTTCAAAAGAAAGATGAACTGGGGCAAATTCTGTCTCCAGTCACAGTTTGTATAAACAAACTATGCTTCACACTTGCACAACCTTTTACTGCCCTTAAAATAATCCTTATATATGTCTCAGGTTGTGAGAAAAGAAAGCCCAAACAGGTGTACATAGATTGGTGTGAAATCAGATCTAAAAAACTGATTTTTATAAATCTCGATAGATAGGTTATCTATCGAGCAGCTGTTAAGTATTGGGCTAAATCTTCCTTTTAAATCCCAATAGATGCTATCTGTCGACCTAGTTATTGAACTTTAAAATCCAGCACTTCTTCACTTGTTTCTTGGACAGACTTGCATGACTTTAATACTTGTTCCTTGAAGTATTAAACACATCATAGATTTACCCAATTACAAGTAAAGTGTGTTTTGTCAAAGAATTATCCAATTTTAAATGACATATATTCCTAACATGATTCACATATGTCCTAATAACATCCACAAGGGAATTTAGGTTTTCATGATGAAGTCTTAAGTCAAAACATCACGTGAGATTTTCTTACGTTAAAATCATGTTCATGCATAGTTAAAATAAATAAATACATCATTGTATATTGAATAAATTAAAGGTTACTTAATTTCATATTTTGATCTAACCTTGAGTTTGCTCATGACAAATGAATCTTTTTTTTTTTTCTATCATTCATGTCACTTGTGTTGTTCCCGTGACATGTGACGGTATCAACGGACAAAATTGCTTTTTGCCCCTTTCTGAAAAAAATCCAGCATTTTGCTCTCTTTTTTAAACTAATTAAGAAAATGCCCCTCTTTTGAAAATCGAGTTTCTGAAAATCGATTTAGGCCCTATAGTGGCGTTTTTAAGGACCCGATAGTGACGTTTTAAAGACCTATAATGACGTTTTAAAGACCTATAGTAACGTTTTATAACTCAATTTTCATAAAGTCGAGTTACAGGTAAAAAAAAGAAAAAAAAATGCATGTAACTCGACTTTATGAAAATCGAGTTACAAAACGTCATTATAGGTCCTTAAAACGTCATTATAGGGTCCTTAAAAATGCCACTTTAGGGCCTAAATCGATTTTCAGAAACTCGATTTTCAAAAGAGAGGCATTTCCCTAATTAATTTGAGAAAGAGGACAAAATGCTGGATTTTTTTTCAGAAAGGGGCAAAAGACAATTTTCTCCCGGTATCAACACCTTTCTCTTATTATTCTTTTTGTGCTGTAATTGTATATGGGTAAATTATCGACGGCAATTACGTAGAGGGAGACCTATTTTTGGATTTGATAGAGAAAGTTCCTAATACCTTTTTTCCTTGTAATTTAGCCTTCGGGTTAAGGATGTAAAATAAAGCTTTATGTTTGAAATATTGTTCTCTTTAGATTTTGACAAAGTCAAAAGCCATGTAGTTTTTTTGTTTTCTTTAGGTTGTAACCTAAGATCAAATCCTTGTAACCTTTTATATATATATATATATATATATATATAGAGAGAGAGAGAGAGAGAGAGAGAGAGAGAGAGAATTTAATGAATTATTTTGCAATTCAATAAAATTTAAAAAAAATCTTAATTCTTTTTTCGCTAAAACTAAATTAAGTTGTGACTTCATGTATATCCTTTAATCTAAGATGGAGTATAACAATAGTTGAGTTCCTATTATGAGACTTGCTATTACGGGACACTTATATCATATGATACCACCAGTAGCTAAGCTTGGAATATTTGCTATCCAAGACTATTTTGTTCTCGTGGCTAAAAAATTAAAAAAAAAAAAAAAAAATTGTTCTTTTTTTTGGTGAAACGGAACCGACTATTTTGTTCATATATGATATGTTTATATTTGAATGGATTACAGAATTGTGGTAGTAATACGATGCGGGCCAGTGGACATGGGCTAGATAGCAAGTGTCCCAAGAACAGTAGAACTTTCAATTGAAATCCAAAGACATGGTACCTCCTTGAAATGTATGTGGCATTGTGACCCCAGAATGTTCACGGCGAAACAAAAGAAACAAATATAGGCACCATAACGGCTCTTAAGTCTTAACCTTCCATTCCCATTAAGCAACTCAGATTTGTTAAGAGTTGAAACTAATAGTCTGCTTCACATAAATAAGAATGAAAATCTAGCTGCCCGTCAAATACTAAGGCATGAGGACCAACCGGTCTGGTCACAAGATATTGACGATGAAGTGCTTCTGGACAAGGCATAATTTTAGGACATCAGTCATTTCCGGATTTTATTGGTTGATTGCTAGCACATTGGATAGTCAAGAAGAAATGACATTCTTAATCGCCTGAACAAGGAACTTGCAGTTTCGAAATTATGTATAAAAAAAATACATATTTGTTTCTTTTTATTATTTCATATAAAGAAAGTACAAATAAATATGAAATAAATGCTCAGCCAAGGGCTAGCACAGTTTAAAACGAGAGAGAGAGAGAGAGAGAGAGAGAGAGAGAGAGAGAGAGAGAGAGAGAGAGAGAGATTACATTACACAAGCTAACCCCCACTGCAGGCATGGACAATGTTAAAAAGATACACTAGACATCTGACCTAACCATTGCCATATGCTTGAAAGCTGATTTCTTCACTCGAATGATGTGGGGATCAATTTTGCGAACTTTAGACTAAAATTCTGGTACATACGGCTGAAAAACATGGACAACCAGGTCATTTCTTGCCCAACTTACTCTCTAACAGTTGTGAAGGTTTTCTAGCTATCTTACATTACCAGTTGAAAGCAGATTTGGGCTAAAACACATGAGCTTGTTTAGACTCCCAATATAAAAATGACGGTTTAATTGCTTTTACTCTAACTTATTTAAATGCAGAATAAGAGCTAATGAAGCGCAATCACTAGATCTACTCTAGTGCATACATATGAATAATAAACAATAAAAGTAAAGTACAAGATAACATCAAGACGTGTTATCAAAGAGAAAACTGAAGAATTCGGCAAAAAACCTTTCCATGACCCTCTAAGTCGAAATTGATCCACTAGTGAATAAGTTGGAGTACATAAATAACAAAAAACCTTTCAATCTTAGTTTACCCAATATACTTGAATCCTCCAAGCTCCTGCTACCAACAGACTTCTCGAAATCTTGTCTTCACTAGCTTTCCGAATCTCACAATACGCCCAATTGCATCCGTCAAGCCTTACCGGCTCCTTTTGGCAAATCCTCAAAACTTCCCAAGCTCCAAAACACTCTCTAGAACCATCTGGGTTAACCAAATATATTTGGACATTCATCCCATTTGCCCTGCTGCCGAGCTTCCCAATATCCACCAACATAGTGAAAGGGTCCATTATCACCTTCTTCTTTCTGGAACCATCTGGCTTTCCACCCGTTTTCTTGCATTTTCCTTGACTGTAAAATGAGGAGTAAGATGAATCACCAATAAAAAAGATAAAAAACGATGCTTTGATGAATATGGACAAAATCTAAACCAGGTCCTGCCTGCCTAAGTAAAGTTAGATATAGGCTTTACGATTCTTCAAATTTAAAAATCTCTATATTTTTCTTTTTCCCGCAAAAAAAAATAAACACCACAAAGAGAACTGAACACAAACAAACAAAACAGAAAAACAGATCAGAGAAGTACAACAAGACAACCAGAATCAATAGAGTTGGGGGAATCAGAATGTAGAACTTCTTGGTGGACATATGGGAGCCCAGAAACCTGAGAATTTCATGTCACTTGTTACAAGACTCATTTCAATTGACACTGATAATTATTGGCCACACTATTCACTATTAATTCAGTCTATTGTGGCACTTGCAAGAACATATGACTATATATATTGAGGGTAAATGACAAATAACTCCATGTGATTAGGACCATTACTAGTTTACCCCCCTGACTTTTTGAATGTCATATTTTACCTCCCTGTACCTTGGACTAAATTGTAAAGTCATATTTTCCATCCAAATTGACGGAAAATGGCAAGATAATGACCATTCAGCATTCCCTTCTCAAGATCTAATCTTAGCAGAAGCCAACAATAAACAAATTGTTACCTAATTTTCTACGGAAACCATGATACAATATTTTCCAAATTCCTTAAGCTTCCAGCTTTAAATAAATTAAAAGCTACGGCATAAATCCACATCAAAATGATTGTGCATATACAGATTTTTGTCCACAACTGCTAAAGTTTCATAGAACATATATTGTAAACAGCAGCTGGCATCTGATATAAAGCTATTATAAACAGAAATCACAACCAGAGACATTCAATGATGAGTCCAGATATAAAGCTAGAGACAGTCATGTCAGCGTAACTGAGGCTTTCTTTATCAATTCATCAAAAAAAAAATGATTACATTCTAGAATGAAGACTTGGTTTCTAGAAAGATGCATCACAAATATATCTGACCGTAGCATGGACTTTAGACGTACATACTATTAAGTAGAGCAAACATAATATTTATATAAGCTGATGACAGTGTAGCTTACATGAACCTATTATGGGAGACTTAAACTGAAATTAAGAAAACCCTGGTACAAAACCAAGTTTAATAAGCAAGATCAGCAAATCATATCATTAGGTAGGCTGGCAGGTGCCATTAAGAGCAAAAGCCTACCCAACCTGTGGCTGACATTTGTCAATCCCACTTTGAGAAGAGCAATGCTTTGGACAGCTTTTTTCACAACTTGCTAAAGTGACAAGGTGTGATTGGTGTAACATCACGGTCCACTGTTAACATTACTTTTATTATTCACCAATCAAAACATGCCACGTCAGCAATCTGAACATTTTTTGCCTTCCAAGTGTAAAAATCAAACAAGAAAAAGGAACACACAATTTAGCAAATGAAGCTAAGATGTGTTTGCATGAGTGTTCATGAGAAAGAGGTACTAAGCATACCATTCTTTGCCTCTTTTCCAGCCGCTGTTTCTCCACATTCACCTTCTCATATTCGCCATTTTCCAAATGTCGTTGATCTGATCGAAGCCTCCAGTCCATGGGTGGGAGCTTCTCCTTAATCCGTGATCAAATACCCAGGATCAGACACAACTAAATAAAACAATTAGAGATGCATAAGAGGGAAATGAAAATGCTGAGAAAATTGATTTGATACATCATGTCTACCTGCAGTCTTGGTGTCAGCTCATTTAGTGTGATTGCAAACGAAGTTAAGTTGTACCGAGTGAGATTAGGAGGCGGCTTACTCCTTTTCCATAGCAAGGATGCATCAGAAGAAGTACAATCCTTGGGCTTGCCACTCCCATCATTATTAACATAATACATGCTATCATCCCACTTCCCAAATAATGTGGCAACCTTTTCTCCCATAACATCTTCAACAAATCCATTTACCTGTGTAGATGTACGATACAATTAAATAAATCTGCTAACCATTTCAGCAAATAACAATTAAATTATACAAATAGGTTCTATCAAGAATAGTGATACAGCATGTAGCCCATGCAGATATACGGTGATCAAAAAGTAAATGGAATTTAAAAGTTTCTATAACTTTTCCAGATATTTTGGTCAAGATGAAAGCATATGAATGGAATTCTCTACAAGTAGAATGCAGTACTAACCTGGCGAGGATTTCAGTCAAGAATAGAATGTTCTTTAAACTTGAGTTTGCATGAATATTCGCGATCACCATTTATGTGCATCGTCCCATGGTGACCACAATAAACTTTATCGAGGGTAAGATTATAAATAGTTGTAGTGACCTAAGAATAGCATGATCATGTTTTAGAATATCAACGAAGCACCAACAGAAAAGAAAAGAAAAGCACAAGATCAAGACGACTGAGCAGTCGATATTTTGCACAAACGTAATCGCACAACAATGCACACCCTTGCTCCACTGGAAAATTTCCCCATCATCAAACTCTTAGGTCAGAACTCCAACAGGGTCAAGCCGAATTGACCACCCCCAAAATTTTGTGCGGAGGTTGCTGTCACACCAGAATTTCCACCCTCTGCCTTCCAGTGGCAGGCAATGAGTGTTGGATGGTGACTGACCTGTTGCAATCAACATGATATCAAATTACTTTGGATTGAAGATTACCTTTAATTGTTTGATTATGATTACTGTATTTATTCAAAAAGAACGCTTGCGAAAGTGATTAAAAGACTGAAGAACATACATTGCCATACAGCAGCATTACATATTCTTCATGTGTAATTAAGCCTCCTCATATGGATTAAGCTCTTAAAAACACATCACATTTCAATTTATTTCTTTCTTTCACCATTCTCATGAAACACAAACATAATCTTCAAAATTCCTGGAGAAAAAATTCATGGAATTTTTCTTGTCATAAGGTCATAGCCATTGGACTGAAACTCAGGGAATCTAATATCCCCTCTGGCATCCAAATTCTTAAAAATGTGATTCCAATAAACCTGGATGCCTAAGAATGTAAGTATGCTCATGTTTGGTTTGATTAAAAATATAAATAGGTTTCCACGAATGTAAGATCTCTGTGTTTGGTTTATTCCTATAAATCTTATAGGAATCATTTATTCTTCTTATAATATCTTTAGCCTTATAAATACAATGTAAAAGTATTACTCATCAAATAAATAATAAGAAAAATAATATGAAACATGAATTAAGTCAAATCTTACATAAAAATAAAGATTATTAGTGTTAAGCTTCTTACATCCACAAAAAGATAAAGATCATTAGCTGCCCGACTTCAGGACAGATGCAGATACATACTCCAAATAATTACCTAGCGGCTATTTATAATTTTTTCCTTGTATGTTCCCTTTATTTTAATTGAAATTTTTATTATTCATATGCTTCAGCTATTTTAAATCGATTATCGATACAAGAGGAAGTCTGTTGGTTTATGCTTTTCACAAATGATTTACTTCTAGTGGATGAAAGGAAATTAGAAGTGGAGTTAATGTCAAGTTAGAAATCTCTCAAGGCACTCAAAAATCTAAAGGCTTTCAATTAAGTAAGACACATTACATGGAATGTAAGTTTAGTAAAAGTAGAAATAGAGAAAAGGGGATGATATTACTCAACAGTCAAAAGATACTAAAGAGTGAGATGTTTTGATATCTTGGATCAATAATTAATAAAATTGGAGAGACAGAAGGTCATGTTTCTCTTAGGACACAAGCAAGGTGGATGAAAGGGAGAAGCACGTCAAGAGTATCGTGTGATCATAGAATACCTATTAAGTTAAAAGAAAATTTTAATAAGAGTGTTATAAGACAAGATATGCTCTATGGTACAAAATGTTAGGTAATCAAGAATAAACACATTCAAAAAATGAGTGTAACTGAACTGAGAACGTTTAGATGAATAAGTGAAAAAAATATGGAAATATATGATTAGAAATGAGAAAATCCGCTTAAATATAGGGGTGGCCCCTATTGATGAAAATATGAGAGAGATAACTTGAGATAGTTTGGCCATATTCAAAAGAGAGAGATTAACACACTAGTAAGAAAGAGTGAGTTAGTTCAAGTTAAAGGAACAAAAAATAGTTAGAGAATGAATATATATATACACACACGCGCGCACGCGCACACACACACACACACATATATATATATATTAGTAGTAGTAGTAGTAGAAAAAAAGGACATGTCAATTAAAGAAGTAACAAAAATTATGACTTTAGAAATAATAGAATGGAAGAAAAGAATACATGTGATCGACCTTAACTAAGCTATTGATGATAGATAGCCAACCCAAAACAAAACAAAAAAAAAAAAAAAAAACAAAACAAAACAAAAATTATATATATATATATACACACACACACTTCAACCATTGTTGTTATACATGCTTCAACCATTCTGATTGTAAAAAAGAATCAAGATTTTGTAGAACACACAATGCAGAAATACACAAGTCTTTCCTCAGTTGCAAAACTTCTGAAAACTTGTTAACAAAAAATTAGAAATAACTAAGGTGATATCTATTGCAAAATACAAAACTAGATCTGGACTAAAGAATGTGTACTGACGTAATTGCATAAACCTCATTTTTTTTTTTTATAAAAATAAATTTATTAAAAAAAGACTACTATATAAAAAAATAAAAAATAAAAAACCTAAACAAGATTGTGAAGCCTCTTTTCCAATATAAGTAATTAGATGAATCATGCAAAACTAAGTAAAATAATAATAATACTAATGAGAGGTGCCTAGCATTTAACTAATTGGATAAGCTCCAGTTAAATGAAAAGACACATATCTTCTGTCATAACTACCATTCAAGTAGTATAAAGATCTAACTGTAAAAACCTAGTACATATAAGAATATATCATAAGCAACTAGAATTCAAATATCTTACAACACACAAAAAAAAAAAAAAAAAAAAAAAAAAAAAAAAGAAGGGAAAATGAGATGTGCTTCTTACCCACAGTCAACTCTGCAAAAGAATGTCATTTTGAGGGCAAACACCTAATGTCTTCCATATCTCATCCTGTAAAATAGAATTAACTTAATCACAAAATCATACAAAAATCCAACCCCAGCTCCCAAAGAATAATGCAAAAACCAATCAGGATAGATTGGATTGTAAAGTTGTGATTTTCAACTACTTTGTGTTGACTTTAATTCCGTGCCAAATTTGATTGTAATTTTTTCAATCATTTATGTATGTGGGATTAATTATAAGGGATGAGTGTAAGAGATTAGTGAAGAATCAAGCTTTGAAAGTTGAATAAGTGGATTTCGCAACTAGCTCGCGACGGTCTTGCGAGAAGTAATCCGCGAAAAGAACCACGTGTAGAGCACATGATTGAAAGATGAAAAGTTGTGCCAGACTGGATTTTTCATGACTGTCTCGCGGGTAAGGCCAACCTGCGAAGGACCCACAAAATTCTTTGTTAGGCAAAAAGTTGGGTTTTACTTTACCAAGTCTTTATCTACGCTATATATACCCTCATTATCTACAAGTCTTTAATGATAGAGATTTATTTTAAAACTTACAACAACATAACAATTCAAATAATTTCTTGACTTATTCTATAAAAAAAATTAATTTTTTTAATTTTTTTGAGGGGAATGGTTTAATTTTTAATTCCATTATTTTTCTATTGAGTTTTCATTTCTTTATTATTATTATTATTTAAAATTTTAAGCTATTTCAAATAATTGGGGGGCTGTGGCCCCCCAAGGAGCCATGTGGCTGCGCTCCTGCTTTTAGCGAAACTCAAGTACTCATCCATTATAAATACCCCCATAAACCTTCACAAATTTCAAACGCAACACAAGTACCCTTTTTTTTTTTTTCAATCTTCTCCTCCCAATTCATCAAATCAAATTATTTCACCAAAGCTTTCATACTGGATCTCTCTCTAATGGCAAAACCTTACTATCTTACACCTATACTAGTGATCTTCTTCATGTTTCTCGTAATATCTTTCGCATCCACTTCTTCAGCTAGGCCCGTGAACAAGCCACTGAACCTTGCTGCCAATGAACCACTTTTGGAGCTTGAGCTTCCTGAAGAAAACGTGGTTGTTGTGGCCTACTCTTTGGACAAAGAATCACACCATGTTCTACCTGGTGACATGGAACCCAGCAAGCCCAAACTAGGCTTTCCTTATAAAGCTGCAAGACTTGTTGGGAAATATGGATGATTACTTTCTAGTAAGCTTCCCAAGGGAACGACTTTGCCAGATGGACCGAGCAGACGTATCCACGATGATAACAACTAGAGAACTACACAGACTTCTGCTGCCGGACCCCAATATCGTCAAGGATACATTGGCCTATATTTATATATTTATATACTCCATAGGTAGGATATACAAACACTTCATTTGGTATGCCTTACTCATATAATGTCTTTGTTATGCTCATTTCGTAAAAGTGTCATATTTATTGTATCATGTTAGAATTTTTCAAAAATAGCTCAAGTCACTGTATAGTATCCATATCATGCGTCCGTACACATCCTAGCTCCATAGTTATATATATATATATATATTTCTTTTTTTCTTTTCTTGGTGTTAACAATATAAAGTAAGAGAGAATGACTGAATAGTCTATATATTGATGTATGTAAAACAATGTACAAAAAGAGCCTTATATAGACTAGGTATGTATGCAATACAAGTAACATAAGTGCAATACAAGTAATATACTGGGCTAAGTCCAATGGACTAATCTAGCCTAATCTATACACTAACATCTCCCCTCAAACTCGAGGTGGCAAGGAGGAAGCCAACTAGAGTTTGGATATAAGATCTCGAAGACGACCAGGCGAGTGAGACTTGGTGAAGATATCAGCAGGCTGGTCAGCAGAAGAGATGGAGAACAACTTGAGATTGCCTTTCTTGAGATACTGGCGAGTGATGTGGTAGTCGATCTCAATGTGCTTGGTGCGTTCATGGAAGACATCATTATGAGCAATGTAGATAGCACTACGATTGTCACAATAAAGAGGAGTAGCAGTGGGCTGTGGAGCATCCATGTCAGCCAAGAGCCAACGAAGCCAAACAAGCTCGCAGGTGGTGTCGACAAGGGCACAATACTCAGCCTCAGTATTGGAACGAAAAACAACATCCTGTCTTTTGTTACGCCACGAGACAAGAAAAGTATCCAACAGGAAACAAAAACCTATGATAGAGCATCGATCAGTTGGATCACCTGTCCAGTCGACATCTGAATAAGCATGAAGCTCAAGAGAAGACCGAGAGGAGTAGTGTAGACCATGATAAAGTGTGCCCTTGACATATCGAAGAATCCGAAGAACAACAGTATAGTGGACAGAACGAGGGGCATCCATAAACTTACTAACCATATCTACGGCATGTGAAATATCCGGACGAGTAACAATAAGATAGATCAAACTACCAACCAACTGACGATAGCGAGTAGCATCAGATATAGGTTCATCATCCAAAGGTGTGAGCTTTGCATTGTATTCCAAAGGAGTGGAAACAGTCTTGTTGTCAGTGATACCAGCTTTGGAAAGAAGATCAAAAGCATATTTAGCTTGGGAAAGATAGTATCCATCAGAGGACGAGGTAACCTCAAGCCCAAGAAAATAGCTGAGAGTGCCTAAAACTTTCATCTCAAAATGCTGACTAAAGAAGTGCTGAAGAGAGCGGATACTTGCAGAATCATCTCCAGTAATAATCATATCATCAACATAGAGAAGAATAAGAGTGATACCAACAGAGGATCTTCGGACGAAGAGAGCAGTGTCACGAGGACTCGAAGTGAAACCCTGCTGAGCAACAACTAAGCTAAACTTTTTGAACCAAGCTCAAGGAGCCTGCTTAAGGCCATAAAGAGCATGGCGAAGGCGACAAACTTGACTGCCTAAGTGTGGATAGCCAGGGGGTAGTTGCATGTACACTTCTTCTTAAAGGTCTGCATTGAGGAAAGCATTCTTCACATCCATTTGATAAAGAGGCCAACGGCGAACAGCAGCCATAGCAATGAGACATCTGACAGATGTAAGGCGAGCAACAGGAGCAAATGTTTCCTCATAGTCAATGCCATACTCCTGGGTAAAGCCCTTGGCAACTAGGCGAGCCTTGTATCGTTCAACAGATCCATCAGCCTTGGTCTTAATCTTGTAAACCCACCAACAACCTACTACAGACTGACTAGGAGGCAAATCAACTATATCCCAAGTGTGATTTTTATGAAGGGCATCTAGTTCATCATTCATAGCTTGCTGCTAGAGAAGGTCAGTATGGCCTCACGATAGGTGTGAGGTTCATAGAGGGTGGCAAGGGCAAAAGAGCAGTGATAATCAGAAAGATAAGGGGAAGGAATGCTTACCCGAGTGGAAGGATGAAGTTCAGGACCATCAGGAGACTCAGGAGAGGTTGGTGCCACAAGATCCAAGACAGGCGAGTCATATGCCAAGGATAGAGCTGGAGATGAGTCATCTGGAAAGACAGCCGATGTTGAAGAATCCTCCACAAGTTCAGGATAGAGAGGGAGGAAAAGATCAGTAAAAATGGGAAACTCAAAGGAAGAGGATGTAGGAAACTGCTGAAGACTCGTGAAAGGACGATGTTCTCAAAACTCAACATAACGGGAGACACGAACACGATGAGAAATGGGATCATAGCAGCGAAACCCCTTTTGAGATACACCATAACCAAGGAAACAACAGAGACGAGCATGAGGTTGGAGCTTTGTTCGTTCATGAAGAGGAAGAGAGACAAAGCAAGCACAACCAAAACCCCGAAGAGAGGAGTAGTCGGGGGTTTGACCATAGAGAAGCTCAAATGGTGATTTGTTGTGTGTAGTTGGTGAAGGAATACGATTAATGGTGTATACAGCAGTGAGTGCAACCTCACCCCAAAAGCGCTTAGGAAGAGAGGTAGAAATGAGAAGGGTGCGGACAACATCAAGAATGTGACGATGTTTTCATTCTGCACGACCATTTTGTTGAGAGGTGTAAGGACAAGACTGCTGAATAAGAGTATCATGATTGTCTAAATAGGATAGGAAAGATTTATCATTATATTCTTGAGCACTATCTGATTGAAAAATTTTAACGGTGCGATTGAATTGTGTTTCAATCATTTTATGAAATGTTTGGTAAATAGACACAAGTTCAGACCTATGGTGAAGTAGATAAATTCAAGTATATTGAGAAAAATCATCCACAAATATGACAAAATATCTAGATCCCCCCTCAGTAGGAACAGGTACAGGACCCCAAATATCAGAATGTATAAGATCAAAAGGTGCAGAAGAAAATGAGTCACTATTATTAAAGGAAAATTTTGTTTGTTTACCAAAATGACAGGAAGTACAATCAAATTTTTGAAACTAAACTGAACCTAAATGACCTTGAGAAGCTAACAACTGAAGATGAGATAAGGATGGATGACCAAGGCGAGCATGCCATAGATCAGGTGAGAAGGTGGCAGTGGTAGCAGATACAGAAACAACTTGTGAAGGAATCTTCAAGTCATGAACCTCAAACATGCGACCAACCTTACGGCCTGTCCCAAGCACTTGACCCGTCCGGGGATCCCACACATCCACACAATGATTAGTAAATAGAAGATTTACGCCTAATTCACAAAGTTGACCAACAGAAAGCAAATTGAAGGATAACTTTGGGATATGAAAAGTGTCACTAAGGGATAAACAAGGAGAAGAGATTGTTCCTTTATGACTAACAGGCATAGGAGTTCCATCAGCAGTGTAAATGGTGATTGGATGTTCTAAGGGTGCCTTATCAAAAAATTGGGATTCATTAGGAGTCATATGATTACAACATGCAGTATCAAAAAATCAAGGTTATTTACCTAAGGTGACAGAAAGGGCAGTAGAAGTGCGGGATAAAACTTGTTGAACAACTGCCTCAATATCAGCCGTAGTAAGTAAGGAAGCCAAAAATGGACCTATAGAAACCAATAGATCTAAAGGACATACAGCAGCTGCCCGAGGAAAAGAAGCTTTATTTGGCTCTTCCACAAATTTCTATAGTTTGCGACAAATTGAGATGTCATGGCCTTTAGCATGGCAAAACTCACAGCGAGTACCTTTGGAAGACTGAGAGGTGAGACGCCCAGAGTTTATTCGTGGAGGAGCAATGAATGCAGCAATAGGAGGCTGTGGAGATGGTTTAGCCAATACATGATCAGATGATGACATGTGATGAGAAGGCCGACGGTTCTCCTTAGAAATGAGCTCCTTGACTGCAGCATCAAGAGAAGGAGTAGGAGACCAACTAAGCAGGGAAGCCCTAGTAGGCTTAAAATCCTCACGCAAATCCATCATGAAGTGCATAAATTTATGGCGATCCTGATATTTGACAAAGAGCTCAATGTCCTTAGAACACACTAGTGGAGGATCTGCAGTAGAGAGTTGTTCCTACATAGTAGAAGTCTGAGAATAAAAATCAGAAATAGACTGATCTATCTCTTGGCGCATTTGATAAAGTTTTGATTCAATGTGGAACTCCAAGCTTGAATCATTAGTACAATTATAGCGATCGGCCAAAAATTTCCAAGCAGCCTCAGTAGTCTCAAGACGAGGAAGAAGATTATGAATGGAAGGAATAGAGGTATTGATAAACTAAGACAAGATCTTACTCTGAATACTTTTCCATTCCTCTAGGTGATCTTCATAATCATCTATTATAACAGTAGTCTTGGAAGACTCTTCAGCAGCTATGGCTTTGGACTTAGGGTTTGGTACTGGCTTAGGAATTGAACCAGTCACATATCTCCATAGTTTACGACCCTTGAGAAAAACAGTCATATTCTGAGACCATGCATGATAGCTAGTAGGACCATCCAACATAATGGTGATAGGACGTGTGATGTCTCGTTCATTTTGTTGAGCCATAATGAAGAAAATGACCAAAAAATGAGATTTAGAGACCTTAAATGTAGAACAGAGCTCAAAATCGGAATTTACGCGAAAAACTGAGCAAGACAAGTCCTGTTGAAAAATTTTGACTTTAGTCAAAGTCAATGGTCAACGGTCTGGTCAAAGTCAATAGCTCAAGATGTTAACGGCATGCTGACGTGGCAGGGTGACGTCACCCTAGGGCTGATGTGGCAGTACGTGAAATGGAGAAGGCGCGTGTGGCGCATGGAAGCGCATGTCCAGGCACGTGAGGCGCATGAACAAGGCTGACAGCGCGTGCTTGTGAGGCAGAAACTTCAAGAGGCGCGTGGCGGCGCGTGTGAGGTTGTTTCTAGCAAATCTTTGTTGGGTTTTGCTCGGGATCAGATGATCTGTCAATCTGTGCCTTGGCTTTGGCAGTTTGATCAACAAAACTGACAAAATCCGAGTGTTTTAGGGGCTGTGGGCATGACGGCGGTGACTTGCTTCTGACAATAACTACTGGATGAAGGCAAGGGCAGCGGAAGAATGCCGGAGATGTCCACAGGAACCAAGAAGTCAAAGGAATGGCTCTGATACCATGTTAACAATTTAAAGTGAGAGAGAATGAGTGAATAGTCTGTATATTGATGTATATAAAACAATGTACAAAAGAGAGCCTTATATAGGCTAGGTATGTGTGCAGTACAAGTAACATGAGTGCAGTACAAGTAATATACTAGGCTAAACCCAATGGGCTAATCTAGCCTAATCTATACACTAACACTTGGGATGATGTAAATATTTCTTTTTCTTGATTTTCTTTGTTATTTCATTAATAGAATATGGTTTATTTCCATACTGTCTAGAAAAATCATAATCATCACCCACAAAATCATCTCCAGGATCGGTCTCCATATCTAGAGGCTTATGATCAGTAGATATATGACTACTCTATATCAAAAAAAAAAAAAATATATATATATATATATACACACACTCTCTTGTTCACATTAAATGTTTGGGAAAATTGACCACCATTCTATTAAATCTGATTAGAAGGCCAAAAAAAAAAAATTTGTAGCCTATACTGAAGAGGATTTTGGGTTGGGCTAGCATGATTGTAAGATATCTCAGATGTACTCTCTCTCTCTCTCTCTCTCTCTCTCTCTCTCTCTCTCTCTCTCTCTCTCTCTCTCTCTCTCTCTCTCTCTCTCTCTCTCTCTTGGGTATTGGTTTGTATATATAAATTCCTTAACTTGAAATATAAATAGTTTTTTTTTTTTTTTGAAAGCAGAACACCTGAACTTCATTGCCATAAAGAAAAGAACGTACAACAAAGCCAAAAAATAAAAGCACAACACAGTACACCTATCTACCATCTTCCTGAACAAATTGCATCACCATAGGAGGACACACTCCTATCCAGACCTGAGAATCCTCTTTCAGCCTTGCATACTGTGCCAGCTCATGTGCAGCCTTGTTGTATTCTCTTTTCACATGATTAATTTTCCAGCAACCAAAAGAAGAGAGCAAACTAAGGATCCCTTGATATATATGGCCAAGACAGCCACTAGTTTCAGCAGAATTTACTTTAGAGACCACTACTAACGCATCAGATTCCATGATAATTTGGGGAAGCTTTTGCTCTTTGGCAAGAAGGAGGCCACGCTCCATAGCTAGCGCTTCCACTTCCTCTACCGAGTATTGACCCTGCAAATATGTACAGCACGCAGCACACACATCACCAGTAGCATCCCTTATAATAACCCCCACACTTGAGTTTCTACCATATTCCGATGTAGCACCATCAACATTTATCTTGAACACACCTGGTGGAGGAGCCATCCATTTACCATCTGACTGAGGCAACATTTGAGAGTAAGCAGCTGAGGCATTTTTGAACTCCAAGATATATTTTATGGCAAAACCCCAAATAAACTCAGGAACCTGACTTAAAGACTCAAACACAATTTTATTTCTATTACACCAGATCGCCCAAGCAACCACAAAAAAGATTTCCAAGTCACTAGGTGTACCAAAATCAAGAATTTTCATAGCAATATCCATAATATCCATATTTACATTCACCAAGTCAGCTGGATTATCTAACCAACATCTCCAAACTCTTTTAGCTACTTCACATTTAACAAAAATATGGAGATTTGATTCAGGTTCCATACCACAAGCTGGACATACATCACAAATATTAACACCTTTTCTTTGCAAATTTAGAAATGTAGGGAGAGCATTCATACACATTTTCCAAGCAAAAATACGTACCTTGGGGGGAATGTTTAAGTGCCATAGCTTCCTCTATAGGAGACTCCTAGAATCACCCGAAGAGCTTTCCCCTACCTCCATATTATCAATCACCCCAACAGCAATATAATAAGCGCTTTTTACACTGAATTCACCCTTTCTATTACCCACCCATATAATTTGGTCCTCAGGAAAGTTGTGGCTGAGGGGAATACTCAGAATAGTTCTTGCTTCAAAAGGCAAAAATAAAGCTCGCACTACATCATCTTTCCACCTCTTCTTTTCCTTATCAATAAGCACCGATACCCTAGGATAATCATCAAAGGGCTTTGGGGGGGAGATAACTTTATATGTTATTGGAGTAGGAAGCCATTTATCCTCCCAAATAAGAATCCTCTCCCCATTACCAACTCTCCACCGAGTACCTCTTCTCACCACTTCCAACCCATTGAAGATGCTCCTCCAAGTATAAGAAGGACTAGCACCAAGTTTTGCTTGAAAAACATCACCATGCGAATAATATCTTGCCTTATAGATTTGGGCTACCAGCGAGTTAGGATTCGAAATCAACCTCCAGCCTTGCTTAGCAAGCATAGCAAGATTGAAAGCTTGTAAATTTCTAAACCCCATTCCACCATTCTTCTTCGCCTTACATAGTTTCTTCCAACTAACCCACGCAATTTTTGATTCTTGACCCCTTTGACCCCACCAAAACCTTCTCATCATTGCTTCAATCTCGTCACAAAGAGTCTTTGGGATCTGGAAACAGCTCATTGTGTACGTTGGAATAGCTTGGGCAACAGCTTTAATAAGGATCTCTCGCCCACCCGCTGATAGCAATTTCTCCTTCCACCCCGATAATTTCCTTTCCACCCTCTCTTTAACTTCAGTAAAAATTTCAACTTTTGACTTACCAATGATTGAGGGTAAGCCAAGGTATTTTTTATGGCGGGTGTCTTGCATATGGCCCAACATCCGCAACACTTCACATCTTTTTTCATCCGGGGTATTGTTACTAAAGAAGACTGAAGACTTATCCACATTGACTTTCTGACCCGAAGCATCTTCATATAGCTGGAGGATATCAATGAGAGTTTGGCATTCTTGACTATTTGCTTTGCAAAATAACAGACTGTCATCCGCAAAAAACAAATGCGTGATTTTTGGACAGCCTCTACATATTGATACTCCATTTAATTTTAGCTTTCTAGCAGCATCATTAAGAAGAGAGGAAAAACCATCTGCACATAAAAGAAAAATATAAGGCGAAATAGGATCTCCTTGACGGAGACCCCTCGTAGGAGTAATACTACCATAAGCACCACCATTAACAAGAATAGAGTAAGAAACAGAAGTGATACAATGCATGACCAACTTTATCCATTTTTCATGGAAACCCATTTTTTCCATCACTTGTTTGATAAAACCCCACTCCACCCTATCATATGCTTTACTCATATCTAACTTAATGGCCGCAAAGCCTTCCTTACCTTCCTTTTTATGTTCTAAATAGTGCATAAGTTCAAAAGCTACAAGCACATTATCAGTAATAAGTCTCCCTAATAGAAATGCGCTTTGATTTTCAGATATAATTTGAGGCAGGATATTTTTAAGCCGATTAGCCAACACTTTAGATATGAGTTTATAAACAACATTACACAGACTAATTGGTCTAAAATCTGACATTTTTGTGGGGTTCTTTATTTTTGGCACCAAAGTGATGTTTGTTTTATTAATCTCTACCATAGACGTATTAGAATTAAGAACATCTAAGACCATGCATACAATATCACTACCAACAATATTCCAATATTTTTGGAAGAAAATAGCAGACATACCGTCCGGACCTGGAGCTTTTGTCGGATGCATTTGATTTAGTGCAGTCTCAATTTCCTCCCTTGTGAATTCTTGAATAAGACTAAGATTCATTTCCTCCGTGACTTTTGTTGGGATAGCATCAAGGACTTCCGAAATGCGAGTCGGGACAGATGAAGAATATATAGTTTGAAAATATGACACTGCCACCTTCGCAATACCTTCAGTCGAATCCTGCCACTTTCCATTTTCATCCATAATACCAGTAATAGTATTTCTCCTTCTCCTATCAGAAGCCTTAGTGTGGAAGTATTTCGTATTTCTATCCCCAAGGCCTAACCATTGCACCCTTGATCTCTGTTGCCACTTTATTTCTTCACTATCCAATAGCTCATTGATCTCCTTTCTTAACATGTTGATTTCACCACCCAAGCTGCCATTTCTATCACTGTGTACCAGTGCATTGAGAGTCTCCTTTTTCTCCTGAATTTTCCTCGGAATATTTCCAAATATCATTTTGTTCCATTCAGAGAGATTTTCAGCACAACATCTCAATCTAGCAGCTATCCCCATAGGAGAATTTACTTCATGGCTACTATTCCAGACTCCTTGTATAATATCTTTGCAATCCTCCCTTCTTGTCCACATAGCCTCAAACTGAAATCTACGCCTATTAGCAAACTTCTGAACAACAGTAGCATCAGTTATCAACAAAGCACAGTGGTCAGATGTAGATTCCACCAAATGATGCACTTTAACATCTTTATAATAATCAACCCAATCGGGAGTAGCTAAAGCGTGATCCAATCTCAAATACACTCTACTTTCACCTTCTTGCATATTGCACCATGTAAACTCAGGACCCACAAAACCCAGATCCATGAACCCACAATGGTGTATTGCTTCTCTAAAATCATCCATTTGTTTTTGAGCCCTTTGTACCCCACCCAATTTCTCTTCAGCTGACACTATTTCATTAAAATCACCAAAGCATAACCAGGGAAGATGGCACTTTTGCCTAAGGCTTCTCAAGAGATCCCACGATTCTTTTCTACAAAGAGTTTCAGGATTACCATAGAACCCAGTGATTCGCCATTTAAAGCCCGATTCCGGGTCAGTCACCACTGCATCAATAAAATTCTGTGAATTTGCGAATTTGCTAATTTCTTGCCTAGTTATATTTTGCTTAAAATAATATGTTTTATATATTAAATTTTCACTGGTCTCTCCTTACAAATCTTATTTAATTGTTTGAGCTACATTTTTTTTTTTTTGAGCTACATTGATTTTAAGAAAAAAAAAAAAAAAAAAAAAAAAAAAAAAAAAAAAAACTAGATTTTCTCCTCCATTGAAATTTTTGAATTTTGTTTGTCTTAATTAATTGGTTATTTAGTAAGTTCTACTCCCTTCAAACTTGGATCAAGCAAATGTCAATTTTGTGAAGGGAACCAAAAATTTGAATGAAATATATTTGTCGAAAATAAGTTTATGATATATGATTTTGGGTATGGACTGAAATGAAACTAGTAATTTATGTGCAATTTGACTATGCTTTCTTTCTACCCAGTCAATGAGGATTATACATGGCATATAAATTAGTTTCTTTTGTTGCATATCACAAGCCTACATGTGATTCTAGGCCTAGTAATTAGAATTTAGCGTGACCATTGACCATAGTTATATAAAGATTATTAAGAATATAAAATCTTATTGAATATATTAAACATTTCAAAGTACAAAGAAAATTTTTAAGTTTTTGAATTCCTTTTAATTTATAGTTTTGATGTCTTTCAAACGCATTGCAAATATAATTGATGTTTTAAATCCATTACAAATTATAAGTCAATTTTATCATTTGAACTGAATTGCAGTTCCTAAGCTTATTGAAGTCTTATCTTATGTAAAGTGCATTTATTTTACTCATGAATATACTTGATCCAACTACTTAGGATTTGTTTATATATTTATTGAGTTGTCACTCACTATCCCTTTTTCTCCCTCTTACATATTCAGATTCTAAGGAATAGCAATTGTTGGGTTTTTTGCTGAGGGTGTGCACATGAGAGGTGTTTAGGAATATTTGGAATAAGATTTGTGTTTGGTATTTTCTTGCTATTTAGTATCTTATGCTCTTGAGATTGGACTTCTATTTTCATTAATGCTTCGGAGGTTTCTAACAATTGAGTTCTTGATTTTATTAGATTTGATTTAACGTAGCATTTATTTGAAGGTTGTTACTGCTCTTTAAGAAGGCCTTACACATACACTTTCGTCAGATGAAAACTTTATGAGCACATTGCTATTCTCGCATGCGTAATGCTGCGACTTAAATAATGCTCCCAAGTGCAGGATTGTCGCGAAGTAATAACTTGGAAAATCCAAGGTCAAATCCACAAGGAAAATGAAATTGATTAGCAAACCACAAGAGAATAAAATTAAATTAATAAAGTTTAACTGAAGAGATTTTTGATAGTTTAGTAAAGATAATTTAAATTGAGAGAAAATAACAATATATTAAGGTGCTAAGGTTTAGGGATCCACACATAACACATCTATTGGTAGTCTTAACAATATTTATTTTATAACTCAACTAAAATTCATTCAAAGGATGATCTTAGTCGGATGATTTAACAATAAAAACTCAAGAATTAATTGTCTAAGGTAGTTTCATGCAATCGATTGATTTTAGGCAAAACAAAACTAATGAATTAGTTCGCAAGGAATACTAAGCATTTAACGTGCCCGGAGTCTACGATAAATCAAAAGATTATACAGAACTAAACACTTTTCTAAATAAGTAAAATAATCAAAAACATAAAAATATAAGCATTAAAACTAATAAATAATTGTAAAGAACATACCAATAAACGGTTGGGTTTCACCCATTGCCTTAGCAAGGAGGCTTCTAGTAAGCCATAACACAAAGAAAACTCTAAATACTATAAAGAAACTTTAAGAAAACCTAAATTATGTTCTACAGCAGCTCTCCTCTGAATTTTGCCCAAAATAGCCTTTAATAGGTCAAGAAATTCTATTACAAGTTGAATTCCCGTTTGAAGAAAATCCTAGGTTTTTAGGCTTTACTTAACCAACATTTTTGGCCCATTTAACTTCAGAATTCGGATTTTGGTAAACTACAAAATTGTAGCCCTTTAAGTTAGATTTCCAACCCAACTTGAATCATCTCGATTGGATATCTGAGCCAAAATTTATGCTCCAAATACTAACTGGTGTGCAAGCTGAAATCCTAATCCGAATTGGACTTGGATTAGGTGCAAATTTCCTTTGATTTCTTGCTCCAATTAGACTTGAATTTAATTGGGTTGGTCTTCTTTAACTTCATCATGGCCCTTATAAAATTAAAGTCCATTAGTTTTCTTCTTTACACAAATCCACTTATTTAATTTCATTATATTCACGCGTTAAAATTTAATTAAGTTCAAAATTGATTATTTAGCATTATTTCAAAATCAACCATAAAATGCATGAATTAACTCAAAATAAGTATGATAATGTTTTTTCTAATAATTATATAAATATGCTAAGCTGAAGCTAGGCCAGATACTGAGTGAAATGTTCGGAAATATTGAAAGAAAAAAAAAATCCATACATATATTTTACCGAAGCAGTGAACAGGAAAAAAAATATATATATATATAAATATAGAGTGAGAAGCTAGTAGGAACAGGCGGTGCTAACTATAAAAATAAAAATAAATTAAAGAATAAAAAAAAAGAATAAACTATAAAGTAATTAAGAAGAAAATGATGACCTATGAGGATTTTATTTTATTTTTTACGAAATCCATGTTGGGCCTTCATATCTATGTGGGATCCTTGTCGTGGAAATGAGTAAGCTTTGCGATGACTCAAGATGACCTTTACTTGCATCTCTCTAAAACTAAATTTCCTTCCCCAAATAAAAAACCAAGGCTGGTGGTTCATTCTTTGATCATGACTTAAACCTTGACTTACTAGTTTAATTTATCTTTAAAAATATTTTTGCACACCCTAAGCACCCTCAAAATTCAACACTCTTCTGTCGTTCAAGTTTAAATTAATGTTACTAATTTTGAAAACTTTGTAATTTTTTATTTAAAAGACTATATTAATTGATGCTCCCTTATAAAGCTAGATTTTCTAAACGGGACTAACAAAATAAGATAGAGGGACTACTACTCTAAAGTTGGCTTGTTGTGGAGCACAATCTAAACAAAAAAGAAATAAAATTTCAAAGCCAACCAAAACGGTCTAGAATAAGAATCTAAAACATAGTGAACACTATGTTAAGAGTAATATAGTTTAACTAATATTTTTTGATATTTTCATGTAATATAGCGTGACCATCGGCCATAGTTATATAAAGATTGTTGAGAAATAAATTTGATTGAATATATGTGAAACATTTTTCAAGTACAGAGAATTTTTTTTTAAGTTTTTGAATTCCTTTTAATTTGTAGCTTTGATGTCTTTCGTACACATTGCAAATATAATTGATGTTTTAAATCCATTGCAAATTATAAGTCAATTTTATAATTTGAACTGAATTGCAGTTCCTAAGCTTATTGAAATCTTATCTTATGTAAAGTGCATTTATTTACTCATAAATATGCTTGATCCAACTACTTGGGATTAATTTGGTTATTTACTGAGTTGTCCCTCAGTAGTCCTTTTTGCCCCATCTTTCATATTCAGACTATGAAGAATAGCAATTGCTGGGTTTCTGTTGGAGGTGTGCGCATGAGATGAGTTTAGGGGTATTTGGAGTAAGATTTGTGTTTGTTATTTTTCTTGCTATTTATTATCTTATTCTCTTGAGATTGGACTTATATTTTCATTACTGCTTTGGAGATTTTTAACAATTGAGTTCTTGATGTTAATTGGAGTTGATTTGACGTAATAATTATTTGAGGATTGTTACACGCTTGTAAAGTGAAAACTTTATATTTTTGCATGCGTAACCCATTTGTTGGGTGGGTGGCGTGACAACTACACCTTTTATTTTCGAAGGAAAATGATTTGGATTTTTGAAACTAGGGGTAAAAGATTTTTTATTTCCTTAGCTAAAGCTAGGTACCGAGTGAAATGTTTGGAAGATATTGAAAGAAACAAAAAATCCATATATATATATTTTACCGAAGTGAACAGCGAATGGAAAGAAAAATGTAGAGTGAGAAGCTAGTAGAGGCAAGTGGTGCTGACTGTAAAGATAGAAGAAATTAAAGAAAAGAAAGAATAAAGTAAGAAGAAAATGATGACCTATGAGGATTTTAAATTTTTTTACGTAATCCATGTTGGACCCTCATATCTATGTGGGATCCTCGTTATGGAAATGAGTAAGCTCGGCGATGACTCAACGACCTTGACTTGCATCTCTCTAAAACCAAATTTCCTTCCCCAAATAAAAAATCAAGGCTGGTGGTTCCTTTTTTGATCATGACTTAAACCTTGACTTACTAGTTTAATTTATTCTTAAAAATATTATAGTACACCTGACTTAAATCTTGCACACGTTAATCACCCTCAAAATTCAATGCCCTTCCTTCATTCAAGTTTAAATTAATGTTGGGTAGTTTTGAAAACTATGTATTTTTTATTTATTTAAAAGACTGTATTAATTGATGCTCCCTTTTACAGCTAATTTTTTAAACAGGACCAACAAAATAAGACAGGGGGACTATTACTCTAAAGTTGGCTCGTCATAGAGTACAATACTACAATCTAAAACAAAAAGAGATAAAATTTCAAAGCCAGCCAAAACTATCTAGAATTAAAATCTAAAATATAGTGAACTCTAAGTCAAGAGTACGGTAATTTAATTAATACTTTATGATATTTTCAATTAAGGTTATATTTGGCATTGACTTAAAAAGCCAACTCTTTTTACTATTTAACTTATTTTTGCTACTATTCATGGGTCTCACTATACTTTTTAGTACTATTCATTTGTCCAACTATATTATTTCAACTAACTTTTGCATTAATCTACAGTACATAATTTCAGCAAAAAGTTTTCAATTTGAGCTAAATAAAATATTCTCAAACGAAAACTAAGAGTCTTGAATTCAAATGTACTTAACTTTAACTATCAAATTATCATGAAGAAAAAAATGAAAAGCAAAAAAAGTACTAAAAGTTCTAATTATATGACTTTTTGAAGAGTGTAGACGTCCCATTGTCCCAAACAAATAGGATTAGGCAGTACTATCAATTTCCCTCTCCCAAAAACAAAATAATAATAATAATAATAATATATATTAAAAAAATAATAATAATTTTCTAAAGAAAGAAGTAAGGAGCACTATCAGCTTTCTTCTACACGGCACAATGTATTTAAGCTATGCATTATCAAGTTAATACCAGGGAAAAGCCTACCTTAATATATATTAGCTTTCTTGAGAATGGATGAGAGAATTGAGAGGTTGAATCAGGCTGCTCTACAAGGAAATATTGATGCCTTTTACATCATAATTTGAGAGGATGTAAAACTTTTGGAGCACATTGATGAGCTCTCATTTGTTGATACTCCTTTACTCAAATCTGCATTAGCTGGGCACACCCCATTTTCCATTGAGATGATGAAATTAAAGCCCTCTTTTGGCCGAAATCTAGATGGGCATAGCCCCGTTCACGTTGCTCTAGAAAATGGGCATACAGAGATGGTGTCTCAGCTTCTACAACACAATGCGGACCTTGTTCATGTGAAAGGAAGGGAGTGTATGACTCCTTTGCATTACGCAGCAACAATAGATGATCACCTTAATTTCTTAGACAACTTTTTATCTGTCTGTCCTGATTCTATTACAAATGTGACAACATGAAATGAGACTGCTCTACATATTGCCCTCATATACAACAAGTTGGAGGTTTTTAAATTCTTGGTGGGATGACTCCTAAGGAAGTGGCATTATTGGTTTAAAATCTTGAATTGGAAGGATGTGGAAGGCAATACTATATTACACATTGCAATATCCAAAAATCAAACCCAAAAAAGCTCTTTCCTTTTCGTAGTTACGATTTTTAATTCCAAACTAACATCTACTTAAAAAATAAAAATAAATTAAAAAAAAGCCAACAAACGTCTACTTCCATTCTCAAAAAAAAAAAAAAACCATCTACTTAGTATCAAAAAGATATGAATAAATAACTATAAATCCAAAATAACAGTTTAAAAAAACCAAAAAAAAAAAAAGGAAAAACGAAACCTCAATTTTCTATTACATTGAAATGCATGGTAATTTCCTTCTTAATTAATGTACAAGATCAAAGAGTCTGAGAAAAAAAAAAAAAAAAAAAAAAACAACAACAACAACAACAACAACATCTTTCATTTTATTATGAAACCTATATTGACAACATTTATGGTTGGAATACTTAAATATTGTCAATTACAAATCAAATAAAAATTATATTTATTATCTTATTATATTTTATAAATTATTTTAAAAAATAAATTAATGAGTGTATCGAAGTTTTAAAAATAAAATAAAAATAAAAAGAAATAGAAAAGAAGAACTCCCAAATGAATTGTTTAGATGCATGGAGTTAATTACAGCAACATAATAGCAAACGGTAAAGTGTCAAACATAGTCATTTTAAAATAAATAAATAAAAAAAGCCAAGCACAGAAATTTAAATATTAAAAAAAAATGATAAATTTTTTAAACTAATAACATAAGTATTTAGATTTGTTACATAATTTTTTTTACAGGGATCATCTACCATAAGAATGTGTTAGATGACCATTTTAAAATATATATATATATATATATTTTGGAGGCAATAAATTTTTTTTTTTTCAAAATTTTAAATCTAAATATAGTATTAAATTTTTTTTTCCTTTAAGTAGAGGGTCATGGCCTTCCTAGCTAGCTCCCTTGATCTATGTATAATTCCATCTCTGGGAACATATAAAAATGTTATCTTATCTTTTAAAGATTCATTAGCTTTGCAAATTAGAAGTAATAAAACATGATTTGAGACAGAGGTCTTATGATTTGGAATAAGAAAAGGGAAGACTGGACGACGTTACTTAAACATGATCTATTCTATGGTTCATACGTCTATGTCCTTGATCTCAAAGAAAAGGGATGGCGGTTGAGACTGTTGAGTAATATTTTACAGAGATGATGAGATTTGTGACAGTATTAATGTATCACTACATTATGCATGCAGGCTGTGTCTCACTTATAATTAGCTTGGGGTTGGGTATTTGTGTTCAGAAACGAGAAGAATTTAGAGGGTAAAACAGCGTTGGACATGTTGCAAGGACAACCACAAGAAGTAGACAACAGCGAGATGAGGGTTATTCTAGACCGTGCTGGAGCTTTAACAGCTTCATCTCTTCCTACAGTTAATTACTTCTTCTTATGCACATTACCTAAGGCTGCCGGAAATTTGTGAGATAGCAAAAATATTACTTATTGATTATCAAGTGACGAGGCGAATAACAGTCGAAATTAAGGCGCAATGCGTTGCTGGTGGTTGCTGCACTGCTTGTAACAGTGACCTACCAAGCTACACTCAGCCCTCCTAGTGGACTTTAGCAAGATGATTTGTTCAAAACCAATACCAATATAGCTGCACTCAGCCCTCCTAGTCCTGCAGGGGGACTTTTGAATGAGTCCAATTCCAATATCACAGCACCACATAGAGCAGGGTCAGCCATTGCTATGACAAAATATTTTTTTTATAACTTCTTCTGGTGTAATACTCTGATATTTGTGCTCTCAAACTTAATAATGATTGCCCTCATTCCACCAGTCGAAATCATTGGTTTCTTGTTAGGCACAGCCTGTCTTATCCTTTGTTTACGCTATTAAATTCATCGCTACTCATAATCCAGGCTCCAAATTGGACCGCTCTTTTTTTTTAGGATTCTGTCGTTTGCTATCGTGGTGTTGCTGATGGCATTACCGCTAAGCCCTATACTATTTAGCACTTCACCCTCTCAAAGGCTTTGGATTTATTTGAGATTCGCTTATTTTACTAAAATTGAAAACTTTTTTACTAAAAGTATTATAAATAAAATAAAAGTTAGTCAAAATAATACAGTGGAACTCATGAATAGTATTAAAAAGTGCAGTGGGACCATGAATAATAGCAAAAATAAACTAAATAGTAAAATAAACTGACTTTTCAATTAAGAATATATTGTATTGAAGAAAAAAAAAAAAAAAAAAAAAAAAAAAAAAAAAACCTAAAAGCAGTGCACCACCTTCACTCCAACTCTTCAGACCATAGTACCCTGTGGATTATCACCGATGGTTTAGATCTCCCCTCCGTGGCCAAGCCCTTCCGTTTTGAGGAAATGTGGCTTTCAGACAGTGGATGCTTTAGTATAGTAGAAGTCTTATAGTGCTCTAAGAGCATCCACAGTCGGTTTCTATATCTCATCTTATTTTACCATCTCAAAAAGTCACTTTATCAATTATACAATACAATTTTACAATTCTCCAACATCCTAACTTTTATTTTCCAATTCTACTCATTAAAATAATATTTTTACACAATAAAATAATATATCTCACAATTACCATTATCCAATACAACACATTATTTATTCTTTCTCTCTCTTTCCTTCTGTCCAAGAACCACTATCACCACCACCACCACCACCACCGGCAACCCATAAACTACCGTCAACACAAAAAAAAAAATAAAAAAAATAAAAACCCAAAGAAAAGACCAGAGCCACGTCGTTGCACCTACTGCCCTCCGACCATCAACACAACCACCACCACCTACTGCCCTCTGACCATCAACACCACCACCACCACCCTATCCGCCCATCAACACCACCAAAAAAAAAAAAAAAACCAAGAGAAAAGACTAGAACCACGCCGCTACACCTACTACCCTCCGACCGTCATCACCACCACCACCACCACCCTATCCTCCCATCAACACCACACACAAAACAAAAAAAAAAAAAAAAAAAAAAAAAAAAAAAAAAAAAACCACAGCAACCCACGGTTAAAAACCAGACCCACTGTCGTCGAAGCTCGAAGGAAGCGAATTCGCCTTTGGGAAGCTTGAAGGAAGTTGATTTTGTTGACCCACGTAGAGAAGGAAAAATGAAAGAAAGAGAGAGAGAGTTGCTAGAGAAGGAAAAACACGAAGACCCACCACCGATCTAAAAATCCACCACCGATCTAGAGACCCACCATCGATTTAGAACCCCACCGCTGATTTAGAAACCCAACACCGATGTAAAGAGTTGCTAGAGAGACTGAAGATATTGAGAAGAATCAGAGAGCAAGAAGAAGAAGAGAGAGCAGAAAGAAAGAGAGAGAAGCAAGAGAGAGAAAAGAAAGAGAAAAAATGAGAGAGGAAAGAGAAATTGCCGGTTAAATTATTTTAATGAGAGGAAGCATTAAAAAATTATTATTTTTTTATACCATTTAGTTACAGTACCATCTTACATTTGAGATGGTACTGTAGCAAAAATCTCAAAAAAAATTTGGCATATGCAATATGGCCTTCCCATTGTTGAGCAGTTTTAGGGCTTAAATGCCAAATGTTCCTAGCATTTGGCATATACAAGCCCCACTGCTGATGCTCAAATAAGGAGAGGTTAGCCACTTAGACGTGGAAGTGAGGGTCATGAACAAAATTTCAAAATGTGGTAAAGAACTCAGCAACTGGGACCGAACCCACTTTAGGAACGTGAGACAAGAATTGGCAAGAAAAAGAAAAGAACTCATTGAAGCAGAAAAAGTGGCCATGCAGATTGGGTATAATCAAAGGGTTAAAAGCCTAAAGCAAGATATTTTATTACTAGTGGACAAGGAGAATAGACTTCGGTTTCAAAGGTCAAAGGTGTTATGGGCAAAATTTGGAGATAGAAACTCTAAATTTTTTCATAGCCACGCCTCCCAAAGAAAGAGAAAGAATCTGATCTATAAAATCCAAGATAGCCACGGTTAATGGAGAACAGATAGGGACAAAATAGCTGACTGCCTTGTACACTACTACCAGGAGCTTTTTTCAGCAACCAATAATCAACACTGTGACTTAGCCACAAATTACATTCAGAGAGTCATTACTACTAAGATGAATGCTCAACTTTCTATAGAGTTTTCAGAATGGGAAGTGAAGCAAGCCATCAATCAAATGGCTCCCCTCAAAGCCCCCGAACCTAATGGCATGCCACCTCTTTTCTACCAATACTATTGGAATTTAATTGGTGATGATATCTCTAACTTTGTCCTCCATTTTTTAAACTCTGCTTCTTTACCAGAAAATCTCAGTCATACTTTCATCACTCTCATTCCAAAAAAGAAAAACTCAGAATCTGCTGTTGATTTTAGACCTATAAGCTTATGCAATGTGTTATATAAAATTTTCTCTAAGGTTCTAGTAAATAGACTTAAGAAAATTTTACCAAATATTATTTCTGAATAGTAGAGTGCTTTTACAAAAAGTCATCTCATTTCTAACAATATTGTGGTAGCTTTTGAGTCTCTTCACAGCATGTAGAATCACAAAGGAATGGAGAATTATAAGGAAATAAAACTTGATATGAGCAAAGTCCTACGATAGGGTGGAATGGTACTATCTCGAATCAATTATGGTGAAGATGGGTTTCTCCGAACATTGGATTAAATTGCTCATGCTTTGTGTGAAAACAACATCCTACTAGATCTTGGTAAATGGAGAACCTAAAGACTTGATCACACCATTTAGAGGCATCCATCAAGGATACCCCCTCTCACCCTTCCTATTTCTACTATGCATAGATGGTCTTCATGGGTTCATAAGCCAAGCTACAAATCAAGGAGAAATTAAGGGTTATTCACTTTGCAAATATAGCCCAAGATTAACTCACATTTTATTTGTAGACGATAGCCTTTTGTTTTGATGGGCTACTGTTCAAGAGTGCCAAAAAATCATGGACATTTTGGAGGTTTATGGAAAATGCTCAGGCCAATAGATTAACCGCAGTAAGACAACAATCTTCTTCAGCAAAGCAACTTGTAAAGACACCAGAAATCATATAAAGACAGCCTTGGGAGTGCTAGAAATTATTCAATATGAGAAGTATCTGGGTCTACCTTCTCTTGTGAGGAGAAATAAAAAAGTTAGCTTCAATTACATCAAGGAAAGAGTGTGGAAGAAAATGCAAGGTTGGAAGGAAAACCTCTTGTCAGAAGCAGGGAAAGAGGTTTTGATAAAGGAAGTGGTCCAACCAATTCCCACATATACTATGAGTTGTTTCACACTCCCACTGGGCCTTTGTGCAAAATTTGAAAGTCTTACTAGAAGATTTTGGTGGGGCCAAAATGGAGATCGAAGGAAAATTCATTGGGTCAAGTGTTCCACACTTTGCCAATCTAAGAATAAGGGTGGGATGGCTTTAAAGACCTTGCAAATTTTAATGATGCACTCTTGCCAAAGCAAGCATAGAGATTGCTACGTAATAAAAACTCTCTATTCTATAGGGTTTTTAAACTAAGATTTTTTCCGGATTGTTCTGTTTTGGAAGCCACATATTCTACTATGGGTTCACATGCCTGGTGAAGTATTTTGAGAGGAAGGGATGTTCTTCTCCAAGGTGCTAGATGGAGGGTTGGGAGTGGAGAATCTATTAGTGTTTGAATAATGCCTAGCTGGCCTCCATTGATCATCCAAAAATACTCTCACAGGTTGTACCAAGGTTCGAAGATGCTAAGGTTTCAGACCTTATAAACCCGATTCAAAGAAGGTGGGAGTCTAATCTGATCCATGGGCTTTTTCTACCAGAAGAAGTGGAGCTAATTTTAAGCATTCCACTCAGTCATCACCCCACAGAAGACAATGTCGTTTGGCCTTATAACTCTTAAAGGTGCTTATTCAGTGAAATCAAGCACAAAGTTTTTAGCTAAAGAGAACAATATTTCAACCCCACGGATTGATCACGAGCATGATGAAGACATTTGGAAGTGGATTTGGTGCCTCTCTATTCCCAATAAAGTCAGGAATTTTCTTTAGCGAGCATGTCACAATGCAATCCCTATTAAGCAAAATCTTTGGAAAGGGAAAATCCTAACAGAGGACTTATGCGAGCACTGTCATTCAACCTCTAAAATGGTTTGTCATGCCCTTTGGGAATGCCTGAAGATTGATGAAGTTTCAAATTTCGACAGCTTCAAAACTTCCAATCCTTTAAAGACCTGATTGCTTTTGTGCATATGGAAGGGAAGAATTTAGAGTCGATGGCAATGGTAATGGGGACAATTTGGCACCGAAGTAATCAGATTAGAATGAGTTCACGTGATTTTCCTATCTCGCAAGTGCTTCCCTAAGCCACACAAGCCCTGACAGATTTCAAGCACCTAAACGTTTCACTTCCACCTCAACGACTTGCTACTGGGAACTCACAGGCTCACTCTCATTGGTCTCCCCCTCCAAGAGATTGTTTTAAGATAAATTTTGATGGGGCTACATTCCCTAGACAAGGTAAGGCAGGATTGGGTGTAGTGGTCAGAGACTACAATGGTATTGTGGTGGCATCCCTATCGGAACAAACACCTCTTTCGTTCTCACCTAAAATTGTGGAAGCCATGGCTGCGGCCAGAGCAATCCGGTTTGCCTAGGAGCTCAATATCAGTCTCTATATCCTTGAGGGAGATGCAGAGGTTGTGATCAACACCCTCAAATTTGATGAAGAATCCCTCTCTTCCTTTGGGCACATTATTTCTTTGGCCAAATCCTCATTAGTTACCAACAGTTGTATTTCTTTCTCTTATGTACGTAGGGTTGGTGATAAAATTGCTCATAACCTAGCTAGATATGTTAGAGGTTTGTCGGTGTGATGGGAAAATGTTCCTCCACATCTTTATTCTATTCTCTTCGCCAATTCTAGCTAATAATATTTCACTGTATTCTTTCTCCAAAAAAAAAAAACCAAATTGACTTGTAAGTTGTATGACCGGATATATTGTATTAAATAATTTCTACATTCTTGTCATTTTGGGTCTTAGATTTTCAAAGTTGTCACGTTGTCATGTCCTATCTCTGTACTTCTAGGATTACAAATTCTAAGACTACACAGAGAGAAGAGCATAACTAAGACAACAATAAGCTGATAACAACAGAGTTAAAGTTCAAGGACATCTCTTTAAAAAACCAAGTGATGCCTATAAAGCCCGCACCTTAGCCTTAGAGAGTATAAGAAAATAAGAGAAGAAATGAAGAAATGAACAATTACAGAGAGAGAGTTGAGAGAAAAGAATGATAAAGTTTTCTCTGATTGATATGAAAATGAATCTGTACACTATATATGTATATATACATCTCTGAACCTAAACCCCCAAAACAGAGGCTTAACTAACTAACAGAATCAAGGAAAGTTTGTTACAATACGTGTAGAAATTAGTTATAACACGTGTGATGTAATCTGACTTAACTTAACAACTAAAAGCTACATGCCGTTTATCTTCAGTTCTAAATAACCTTTGTAGTCCATCTGTCGTTTAGCTCTTCCTTTCTTTCTTCTTCTGTGATCCTTTCTTCTTATGCTGTGATCCTTCCTTCTTAGTTATCTGATAGAGAGAACATTTGGGTCCTTAAAGGTTTAAACGTTATGTTTTTCCTAGAAATATCATTCAAAATTATTTTTCTAACAAACCTTTCGTTTTTATTTTTTTGAATCAGCATCCCCTTACTAACTATAAAAAGAAGGGAAATGTTTTGCTGCATACTAAGGTATGTGGCAGCAAAAAGAAAGTGATAGATGTTCGAGGGTCATGTGTATTGGTAAACCTTAGACACTTGTTCCTTTTTTTTTTTTTGGCTGATACTTTGTATGCAGTAAATCATGATTACAACTCAATACGGTCGTTGGTTGCTTTAGATAACTGCATGCGACTCCATTTACCATCACTGTAAATTTTAACCTAGAAATAAGAAATATTTAAAAGGAAAATACAAAAAATAATAAACAAAATGGTATGGGTTGGGCAGATCTAGGTTAAAGGTAGATAAGCCCGAGTCTAGTTCATTTTTCAAGTTAAAATCAGGCCTACAACAACTAAGCCCAGCATAACCATATGGGCCAATTTCTTGGCCCGAAATTACGTTGTGACATTTGTTCTTGTGTAGTCATTTTAAATTTCTTGGTGTTTTGCGTGATTGTTATTTCATTTTTGTTTTGAGTCTATCATATTTTAAAGGTAAATTGCACTCCCTATTATGCAAAGGACAGGTGTTTCCTTTAATTTATAACGTACTAATGTGTCCTCCAAGTTTCAGCCTATACCATTGCCACTAAACGTTTTTCAATTAAAACTAGAAATTAGATATCCGTTTTTGTGTGTGTGTGTGTGGGTTGGGGGGGGTGGGGTGGGTGGGTGTGGTGGATGTTGCGGGTGGGAAGGGGGGAGGGGGATGAATGCAAGATAAACACAGGAAGAAAGAGCATTTAACATTACAATAATATCTTTTATTCTTCTATACAACACATTAAAATATGTGAGAATAAAATAACATAAATCAGAAAAACAGAGTAATTTTAAAGAGGGTTATACTTACATATTCTGGAAGCATTGCTCCCTCCTCTCACATGAGGGGTAGTTCCCATGGTAGACACGTGTGGAGCCCACCCTTCATGTGAGAGGAGAGAGCATTACTCCGAAACAATCTAATAATTTTCCTTAAAAATGAGAGGGAAGAGATAGAGAGCATAAGTGCAAAGTGAAAGAGACAAGGCATTAACATGTGAGAATAAAGAAAAAAAAAATTAGAACATTGCTATAGTGCCGTTCTACAATTAGAACAACACTGTAACATGTTCTTAAAAAAATGGCATTTGGAACATCTCATGAAGCATTTTTTTAGTGTTTGATGTACTAAATACTAAAAAATTATCATTTAGTACACCTAATGCTAGGGCTCTTATGTAGTGATGTATCTCAACTTTATTCGTAGATCTCACCCTAGCTATTAAGGAAATGCCATTTCATTGATATTATATAAAACACAAGGATATAACAGGTAAGCAATAAAGTTATCCAAAGATTTGTTTAGCTTATAATTTTAGTTTTTTGTTTTTGTGTACAACTTTTTAAATTTTAAATTTTTTTCCCCATTTTTACTTAGATAAGCTATTCCCAAACATAAATTTAATCTCATATTCTTTTGTCAGCATATTACACAACAAAATATCTCTGAACTTGTGCGTTGGCATTTGATTATAAGTTAACTTTTTGCTTATTTTATTTACAATTTGTGGGTCATACACTAACTTTAGTCTCAATTTTATTTCATATAATCTAACTTCTAACTTGTTGAAAATATGTTAGTTTTTAGTTTTTTGTCTTATATCTTGTAAATAAGTTATCAAAAATAAGCAATTCTCAAATAGTCACAAATCAACTATCCATATAACTTTTCAATTACAGTTTATTTAAAAAAAAAAATTATTCATTTTTATAATTTGATAATTACAATAGAATTGTGTAGATTTAAATCGTGAATATCTTCAATAAAAATACTAAGAAATACCATTTTAGCTGCAAAAATACTAATTTGCACTGCTTATAAATTATGATATACTCCAATAGTCCAATTACTCTTTCTCTCTCTTCTCAATTTTATTTAAGTAAGATCCTTACCTAAACCATGTAAGTATGTCGCATGCCATGCCCTACTTCAAATACTATACATGCACGGTTCGACGTTTGGGGACTAAAATATATGATATACATACGTGAACCTTTTCTCTTTATTTTTATTTTTTTTTTTTTGAGAAGCAACCTTTTCTCTTTAAGAAAAGAAAAAGTGGGGTGGGGAGCGTCGTGGAGAACCTTTAAAGTTTAAATTCTTGTTAATAATAATGGTCTCTCTAACAAGTTTTCAACAACAGGATTTCAAGATTAGACCAAAACAGTTTAGTCCACCAAACGCTCAAACTCAGGAGATGGCAGTGTAGCTCTTAGTTATTCATGTTGGATCACTTTTTTGTTTAACATTTTTATACTTTTTTTTTGCTTCTCTTCCCTCTCTCTCTCTCTCATCTATATGTGAAATGAGCAACATGCAATTGGTGTTCAAACTTCTAAGTCTCAACTCTCAAGGACAAGGTCAATTCAATATATCTTGAGGCAGAAAACAGTAGCTTTAAGTGGGAATTTTTTATTTATATAAATTTAGATGGCAATTAAATATATTTATTTAATTTTATATATTATTTTTTATTTAATCTTCTTATTATTTAAAATGTAAAATTATTAATTAAAATTTTGTATTTAGATTTTGTTAACATCTTGTTTTTAATTAATAATATGATTAATTCTCTTTTTTTTTTTTTTATTGGAGAGAAATATGAATAATTCTTAATCTTTATGATGAAATTGTCTTTTTCTCTCTTTCTTTTAAGCTAAGGTTTTACAGCACGTTCGCTCTAGCTATAAGCCTATACCGGCAAGGAATTTTAGCAACCAAAAAAAAAAAAAAAAAAATAGTAGTAGTAGTAGTAAATGATAAAATTCATAAAACTAAAAAGTGTTGAGTTTTTTTTTTTTTTTTTTAATAAAACTAAAAAGTGATGATAAAATTCTATATGGTTATAAACTTTCTTCTTCTGATGGGAATATCCTCTCTTGCTTCCAAGCCTTCATAAGAATAATTCCAGCATCGTCCTCTGCTTTCCTTAAAGAAAAAAAAAATAATTAATATTATTTTACTAAATGTCAGCGTGGCTCACTGCCTCCTACCAAATAATTATAGCCTTTATTCTTATGGGTCCCACAGGTACTTTGTGGTCCCACTAAACTAAACTACCTTATTATTGGACAATCAAAAGGGCCCTGGGCTGGGCTATATGCCTGGGCCCACTACGAAACTTCCTCGATAAACTCGAACTCGACTATTCTAAGTTTCTCCAAAAAAAAAAAAAAAAAAACCTATTCCAAATTTCTAACAAACATGTATGCATTATTATTAGTTCATTATAGTCGGAGTGACAAAACATGGGTGAGAAGAGAAAAAAAAAAAAAAAAAAAAAGGATAAATCAATTTCCTTTTATTTAATAGAAAACAAGGATGATTAGATCAAAGAAAAACTTTTTTTTTTAGAACAAAAGAAAAAAGAAAAGACATTTTTTAAAAGAAATCACAAACTTCTTAAATTATTTAATGTCTAACATAATTTTTATGCTAAACTATAATTACTATTATAATTATTCAAGAGTTTTAAATATTAGTAATATTGTGTGATCTCTTTTATAAGTAGACGTTTAGTTCAAAATTCTCATCCTTGCTTATTCTTACAAACACATATATAAAAATAAACACATATAATGTTTACTAATTTAAATAAGTTATGCATCCATTTATTTTAATTTAAAACATCTCATTTCAATTGCGCATCATTTTAACTAATTTAAGATCCTTCTAAATTTCTAATCATATTCTTTGTGTATATGCCTCGTGAATTTCCAATAGCTAAAGGTGCCAAAACAAACTTACAAAAAAAAAAAAAAAGGCACTAATCCGTCGGTAAAATGATTATTTTGCTCCATTCTGTATCACAACAATATTCCCTTAAGGTTTTTTATTTTTTTTTGTTCACTTTTTGGGTGGACGAGTGCCGAGGTCCCAAATGAAATTACCCTAGTTTCATCTATATCATTGGGATTAGAATTCTCCCTATTTTTGTACTGAAATGAATAGATAATATTTGAAAATCAAGATATAACTTTACAAATCTAAATGTGTATAAGATGTAACTTTATATTTGTGAAAATTAAATTTGCATAATATAAATTAAACTTTAACTATATATATATATATATTTGTTCTTCTTCTTCTAAAATCCGCACTATCTAGGGGTCCGTTTGGTAGATGTGTTTTAAAACTAAAAATTGTTGTTTGAAAATATTTGTGAAAATACGTGTGGGTGAAAAAGTATGTTAAAATGCGTGAAATATTGTTTAAAAACTGAAAATAATTGTTTAAAAACACTAACCAAACACCCCCCCTATTCTTCCTTTTGTCTTCTATTTCCTCCCAGGCTACTCCCTACCAAACTCCTCCTCTATCTTCCTTATGCTACCAAACCCTCATCTTCCCTCTTCTCATCTTCTTGTTTTTCATCCAAGCTCTTCTAATTAACATGTGCTAGATGAAGCTTGAGGCTCTACTTTTTTCTGCAATTTTATCAATTAAAATATTTGTGGGGGAGAAGAATCCGGGCCTAACATTATGAACCAAAGGCCCACGAAACGGCTGTCTTGCATCCGAAGATAGGGGGAGAAAAAGAGCGAGGCCTATCTAGGAATGGAGCGAGGCCTATCTAGGAATGGGATCTTCATGAAAGATCATCTCCATCCGAGGAAGGCATCTCCTGTCCGAGGAGAGTATTGCTTGTCCGAAGATGACGCATCACCCCAACAGGAGGCCCCGAGCCATTTGGGTGCGAGAAAAACCAGTGGTTGTCCGAGGACTCTATCAGATTAGGATAAGCTCAGAACGAGAGATGAGAACGATAAGAATGAAGAAATATCTAATATAAAGGCTGCTGCCACCGTATTTAATGCATTACAACAGCTTTTCTAGCCGCATTTATGTGGAGAAGACCTCTGAACAGTGCACCTTCAGCTACCGTCACTCCCAGATAGCTAAAGCATACTTGTGATGTGACATACACTCAAGTAGATGCACCGATGAAGAACAAGTGGACGATGAAGATGGGAGGGAAGGGCACTATATAAAGAAGAAGAGAGCCTGATAGAGAGAGAGGCGAAAAAAAAGGAAAAAGGAAAGAAAAGAATAATCTTACTGTAGCCCCAAACCTTGTAACTATTGATCGTTCAATAAAACACCTCCTCGGACACTGACAAAAGAGTTCCCTTGGTGTTACTTTATCTCCCTCTTCTGTTCAACGTGATCCCATCCGTCATTGTTTATATCAAGCCCAGTCCAGCCCTTTCACCCACTCTCTACAAATTTATTGTGCAAGGTTCTTTGGGCCTTTGGTCCAGATTTGTGGGCTTGGGTTACAAATTCGTTCCTTACAATTGGCGCCGTCTGTGGGAAGGGCTTAAACGATTGGGGAAGAATAGCAGTGAACGGTAATGGCTGATCAAGCGCAACAACCAGCAGAATCTGGGGCCTCCCAACATGTTGATCCCTTTCTTAACCTGGAGCGTAGGCAGGATCGAGAAGGCAGTGTACATACCACACACACTGAACGATCCCCTCCTCGTGGTAGGAGTCATGTTTCCCATGTAGAGAAAAACAGCATGCAGATAGAGATTGAAAGGTTGAAGAGGGAATTACGGATGGAGAAGAGGAAACGTGCTGCACCACATCCTGACGATGACCTGGATGATGAACGAGACATTACTTATCAGCAGAACTCTCAAACTCCAACCAGCGAAGCCTTTTCGTATGAAGCCGAACCCCCTCGTGAGAAGCGACCACGAGAACTGCCGTATGGAGGGATAGGTAACGATGCCATGAGTAAAGCCCTGAATCAAATTTCTAGGTCACCTTTTACACGAAGGATCGAAGGAGCAGAGCTACCTCGGCGCTTCAATCAACCAGCCTTTATCATTTACAATGGCAGGACAGATCCTGTGGAGCACGTCAGCCATTTTAATCAAAGAATGGCTGTATATGCCAGGGACGAGGCACTGATGTGCAAGGTATTCCCTTCGAGCCTGGGCCCTGTAGCCATGAGATGGTTTGACAACTTACGGGCCGATTCCATTGATTCCTACCAAGAGCTTACCCAAGCTTTCGGATCACGATTTGTCACCTGCCGAAGAGTACCCAGGCCCCTATCCTCCCTCCTATCCTTGAGCATGCGTGAGGGGGAGACACTGAAGGCGTACTCGGACAGATACTGGGAGATGTTTAATGAGATGGAGGGCAACTTTGATGCCATGGCTTTGGAGACGTTCAAGTTAGGTCTCCCCACTGATCATGGTTTGAGAACGTCTTTGTCCGGCAAGCCTGTTGACAGTATGCGCCAGCTTATGGACCGCATCGAGAAGTATAAGAGGGTGGAAGAAGATAGGCAACAGGAGAAGGGTAAAGATAAAGCCACCCCCCAGGATAGGAGGGACTTCAAATCGGACCGCTACAACAATAAGCCGAGGAGAGACTTCGTTGGGCACTCGAGTTCAACAAATGCCCAGACAGTTAATACCGTGTTTAAAGAGCCTGTTCATCAAGTTTTGGATAAGATAAAGAATGAACCATTCTTCAGATGGCCGAGCAAAATGATGGGGAATCCGGAGAGACGCAATCACAATGTCTATTGCCAGTATCATCAGGATCATGGGCACACGACCGAAGATTGCAGAAGTCTATGGGATCATTTGGACCAGCTGGTCGCCGAGGGCAAGTTGAAGCACCTTTTGCATCGCTCTAGTGGGCGGGGACGACCGTCCTCAGAATCCGAAGGGGGGGATTCTACAAAACCCCCTCTAGGGGTTATTAATGTCATTTTTGCAGCCCCGGGAAGGACTGGGTCCCGTCCGTCGAAGGTTATGTCTGTGGCTCGCTCGCTGGTGGAAGATGTTGTCGCAAATCCGAGGATCTCTGGGAATGCCATGTCCCCCATGTTATGCTTTTCGGACGAGGATAAAGCTGGGACTATTCAACCCCATGAGGACGCACTGGTCGTCACCCTCAGGATTGGGGGGTATGATGTGAAGAGAGTCATGGTAGACCAAGGTAGTGCGGTGGAAATTATGTACCCTGATCTTTTCAGGGGATTAAATCTCACACCCAATGACTTAGCTCCGTATAGCTCCTCTATAATCAGCTTCGAAGGGAGGATGGTCACTCCGAGGGGACAGATCCGACTGCCCGTGCAAGCGGGCACAGAAATTGTCGAGGTTGATTTTGTGGTGGTAGACGTATACTCTCCCTATACAGCAATTGTCGCTAGGCCCTGGTTGCATACACTGGGGGCGGTCTCTTCCACTCTACATCAAAAAATCAAATATCCTTCCGAAGGGCGAGTCTGTGAAATCCGCGGGGATCAGTCCTCGGCTAGGCAGTGTCTAGTAGCGGCAATACGGCACGGGTCCGAAGATGAATCTTCAGTAGGGGTAACCAAAGACCTATAGCAGTTAAAGGAGCGGATGTCACCTGCCGATGGGCAGGGTGAGGATGCAAAATGTGAAGACTTGACACGGGTCATGGTTGAATCCGACCCTGAAAAGTATTTTCAAATCGGGGCACTGATACCTCAGTTAGAAAAGGAAGAGCTGATTGTTTTCCTCAAAAGAAATATTGATGTTTTCGCATGGAGCACTTATGAAGCACCGGGGGTAGACCCAGATTTCATTTGTCATCATTTGAAGGTTAATCCTCTAATCATACCAAAGAAGCAACCTCTTCGGCGACCATCCAGAGAGCACGTTGAAGCGGTCAGAGAGGAGGTAGGAAAGCTCAAGCAGGCCGGGGCTATTAAAGAAATTTTCTACCCCGAATGGCTAGCAAATACTGTAGTGGTAAAGAAGAAAAGTGGAAAATGGCGGGTCTGCGTAGACTTCACGGACCTAAATAAAGCCTGCCCTAAAGACCCCTTCCCTATGCCGAAGATTGATCAGCTGGTGGATGCTACTGTTGGACATTCTCGGATGAGTTTCTTAGATGCTTTTCAGGGGTATCATCAGATTCCCCTCGCTTCAGACGACCAGGAAAAGACTGCTTTTGTTACCCCCATTGGTAACTACCACTATAAGGTAATGCCTTTCGGTCTAAAAAACGCAGGTTCTACTTATCAGCGTATGATGACCAAGATGTTCGAATTACAGTTAGGTAAGACCATCGAGATTTATATAGATGATATGGTAGTTAAAAGCAAACTTGTTACTGACCATTTAAGCGATCTTGATGAGGTTTTTGGAATCCTGAGAAAACATAAGTTGCGCTTGAACGCTTCGAAGTGCTCGTTTGGAGTTGGGTCAGGCAAATTCTTGGGCTACATGGTTACGCACAGGGGAATCGAAGTTAATCCTGATCAGATTAGGGCTATCCAGGATCTGCAGCCCCCTCGGAATCCGAAAGATGTGCAGAAGCTAACGGGAATGACGGCTGCGTTAAACCGGTTCATATCCAGGTCTGCGGACAGATGCAAACCCTTCTTTTCTCTGATTAACAAATGGAAGGGTTTCGAATGGAACGAAGAGTGTGCCTCAGCCTTCCAACAGCTCAAGGATTATCTAGCTCGGCCACCGATTATGTCCAGCCCTGAACCCGATGAGGTTTTATTTGCGTACATCGCAGTGGTCCCACACGCTGTGAGTTTAGTGTTGATAAGAGTGGATCAGGGGGTACAGAGGCCGGTCTATTGTGTAAGCAAATCATTGCACGAAGCAGAGGTCAAGTATTTGCCGCTGGAAAAAGCCATCCTGGCCGTGGTGCTCGGAACACGGAAATTGCCTCACTACTTCCAAGCCCACACTGTCGTGGTGCTCACCCAGCTTCCACTCAAAACAGTACTTCGAAGCGCGGACTATACGGGGAGAATAGCTAAATGGGGCACCATTCTAGGGGCTTTCGATATCAAATACATGCCTCGCACATCAGTTAAAGGCCAAGTACTTGCAGATCTGGTGGCCGAATTCACAGAGCCCAGTTTGGAAGATGTAGGGGCAAGGCCGAGCATGGATGAAAAATCGGTTGGTTTGGTTTCTCAGCAGGGTCCTGCTCATTGGGAGTTGTACGTAGATGGCGCCGCAAATCGGAAAGGTTCTGGAATTGGGCTGGTCATGACATCCCCAGACGGAATCATCATCGAAAAGTCACTAAGGCTAGAGTTTAACGCCACAAATAATGAAGCTGAGTATGAAGCCCTGTTGATGGGAATGGTCATGGTCCGAAGGATGGGAGGAAAAGCCCTCAAGGTGTTCTCGGACTCAAGATTGGTCGTGGGCCAGGTTCAAGGAGAATTCGAAGCCAAGGACGAGAGGATGCAAGGCTATTTGAGCAGAGTCAAGCGATTGGAAGAGGAATTTGTGTTTTTCACTCTCACGCATGTTCCCAGATGTGGAAATGCACACGCCGATTCTTTGGCCACATTAGCCACCTCTTCGGATCAAGATTTGCCGAGAGTCATCATCGTGGAGGATCTTCATGAACCCACCGGAGCAGGGGGAGACGCAACTCGAGTATACCAGATTCGAAAAAGTCCATGCTGGATGGATTCCCTAATCGAATTTTTGAAAAATGATATCCTGCCAGAAGGACGAAAGGAAGCTGACAAGATCCGAAGGAGGGCCGCGAGGTTCTGGTTGTCCGAAGATCAAAAATTATATAAGCGTTCTTATTCGGGGCCGTACTTATTGTGTGTCCATCCGGAAGCCACGGAGGCACTGCTTGAAGAGTTACATGAAGGAATTTGTGGAAGTCACACTGGAGGCAGATCACTGGCACATCGGGCTCTTACCCAAGGATATTGGTGGCCGAGCATGCAAGAAGAAGCTCGGGACTATGCGAAGAAATGTGATCAATGTCAGAGATTCGCACCAAACATACATCAGCCGGGAGGAACCCTTAACCCATTGTCCAGTTCATGGCCGTTTGCCCAATGGGGCTTGGACATCGTGGGCCCATTCCCTAAGGCAGCAGGGAACAGAAAGTATCTCCTGGTCGGAACCGATTATTTTACGAAATGGGTCGAGGCAGAACCTCTTGCTAATATCCGAGATGTGGATGTACAAAAATTTGTATGGAAAAGCATTGTAACCCGCTTTGGGGTTCCGAATACCCTTATTTCGGATAATGGTTTGCAGTTCGACAGTATCTCGTTTCGGAATTATTGTAGCGAACTGGGGATCACGAACAGATATTCTACTCCCTCCTACCCTCAGGGCAATGGCCAAGCTGAAGCAGTCAACAAGGTTATAGTTAGCGGCTTAAAGAAGAGGTTGGACGACGCAAAGGGAAGATGGGTCGAAGAATTGCCACATGTGCTTTGGGCGTACAGAACTACCCCTCGAAGGTCCACTGGAGAGACTCCTTTCTCGATGACTTATGGGTCCGAAGCTGTAATTCCTTTGGAAGCCAATTTCCCAACTCTGAGAACCAGTCTCTTCTGCTCGGACAACAATAATAAGCTCCTGGAGGCTGGTTTGGATTTTATCGAAGAGCGGAGAGAGAACGCTATGGTTCGGTTGGCTCACTACCAACAAAAGCTTAGACAGGGCTATGATGCCAAGGTCAAACCAAGACCCTTAGAACCCGGCGACTTGGTGCTCAGAAAAGTGGTCGGCAATACAAGAAACCCAGCCTGGGGAAAATTAGGACCTAATTGGGAAGGCCCATATCGCATCACGTCATGTGCTGGCATTGGAGCATATTTTCTTGAAGACTTGGACAGTCATGTAATACCCCGTCCGTGGAATGTAAATAACCTCAAGAGGTATTACTATTAATCGAATTGTTTTCCTGTTTATCTATAATAACACTCTTTACTTGTTCTCTAAGTGTTTAAACTTAAATCTGATCATGCCTGCAGTCCTCGGACCAGATGATCTCGGATTAGTTAACACTATTTATTCATTCTCTAAGTGTTTAAACTTAAATCTGATCATGCCTGCAGTCCTCGGACCAGGTGATCTCGGATTAGTTAACACTATTTATTCATTCTCTAAGTGTTTAAACTTAAATCTGATCATGCCTGCAGTCCTCGGACCAGATGATCTCGGATTAGTTAACACTATTTATTCATTCTCTAAGTGTTTAAACTTAAATCTGATCATGCCTGCAGTCCTCGGACCAGATGATCTCGGATTAGTTAACACTATTTATTCATTCTCTAAGTGTTTAAACTTAAATCTGATCATGCCTGCAGTCCTCGGACCAGATGATCTCGGATTAGTTAACACTATTTATTCATTCTCTAAGTGTTTAAACTTAAATCTGATCATGCCTGCAGTCCTCGGACCAGATGATCTCGGATTAGTTAACACTATTTATTCATTCTCTAAGTGTTTAAACTTAAATCTGATCATGCCTGCAGTCCTCGGACCAGATGATCTCGGATTAGTTAACACTATTTATTCATTCTCTAAGTGTTTAAACTTAAATCTGATCATGCCTGCAGTCCTCGGACCAGATGATCTCGGATTAGTTAACACTATTTATTCATTCTCTAAGTGTTTAAACTTAAATCTGATCATGCCTGCAGTCCTCGGACCAGATGATCTCGGATTAGTTAACACTATTTATTCATTCTCTAAGTGTTTAAACTTAAATCTGATCATGCCTGCAGTCCTCGGACCAGATGATCTCGGATTAGTTAACACTATTTATTCATTCTCTAAGTGTTTAAACTTAAATCTGATCATGCCTGCAGTCCTCGGACCAGATGATCTCGGATTAGTTAACACTATTTATTCATTTTCTAAGTGTTTAACTTTAAACCTGGTCATGCCTGTAGTCCTCGGACCAGACGATCTCGGATTAGTTGATACTCTTTATTTGGTTAACTGTTTAATGCTGCCTTTCATACACAATAGTAATTGTACAAGTTATTTGCCGAGGAAAGTAAACCATAACTGCAATTGCCAAGTCAAACCATTTGTGACACAAAAGGATAATATTAAAATTGCAAGTGCTATTGTTTGAACAAGAATTACTTCATTAGTAAGGATTGGTTTACAATGTTCTCAACATAAAAAAAAAAAAAAAAAAAAAAAAAAAAAAAAGAAAAAAGATCCTAAGTCTACGATGGAACTCCCTGAGAAGGACCCGAGGGTGGATGTTCCCCTTCTAAGGATCCACCCTTCTCAGAAGGGGGCTCAGCAGGCGAGACCTGGCCACTTGGCGGTGGAAGACCCTGGTTAGGCTCAAGAATAACCAGAGGGCTCGATTCTGCCAGAGTTTGCTCAGGAGCCTCAGGAATAGGAGCAGAAGGAGCATCATCAATGGGGTATGGCCGGATGTCTTCGCCGTAGAAGATGTTCTCTGGACGTCGAAGATCTGAGTCCGGAGGAACCCCAGCAGCATCTAACGCCTTGCTCCATGTCAGATCGCAGTAGTCCCGGGCGACCGAGGCAAACTGCTCAGTGAGATCTTTCTCTGTCACCTCCACTGCCAGTTGATAGGACGCCTTCTTTTCAGTTTCCATGGCCTCCTTAGCCAGCTGGGCGTCCTTCTGAGCATCCTCGGTAGCTGCCTTGGCCTTCTGCAGCTCGGCACGAAGCCCTTTGATAGCCTCTCTTTCTGCGGCCAGCTTTTTCTGGGCTTCGTTCAGCAGCCTACGCTGAGACTCGGCCTGGGACTCTGCGTTCTTTAAGCCAGCATCCAGGCTGTCTCTTTCCTGGGCCACTGCTTTGAGCTGATCCGAGAGCTTCGATGTCTCTTCTTTTAAATCGCCCATGACTCTCTCGACTTCAGCTCTGGCTTGGGCCTCGGCCTGGGCCTGCACACTGGCCTTGCGGCCCCACTCTTCGGCCACGAACACTTGCTGAGTGATCTGAATCAAGTTAGAGCGTTAGTGTACAAACATAAAGGCCAACACTACAATGTAGAAGCAAGAGGGATATACATACCATGGCCAAGTCCCTTTTCAGAGACATGAAGAGTTCATACTGGCTGAAACGCCTGTATGAATCCATGTCTTTGGGCAGGAGGAGAGGCTGCTCCAACGCCTCAGCTATTAATGCTGCCCGACCACCGTCATAGTTTCTTACTGAGGTCTCCCAGGGGAAAGGAGCACCATCAAGCTCTAGCCGAGGGGACCATATCCGTTGTCCTCGGCGAACCTCGGCCTGATTGGTTTCCTCTCGGCTTTCCACTGAAGAGCCTCTCTTTTGGCGAGTGTCTTTAGCCACCTTTTGTTGTTTCGTCTTCGGTGGCAGCCCCTTCTCTTTATCCTCGGGTTCCATTGGCCTCTTCTTCTTTAGATCCGGAAGGGGCTTAAAAGCCGGATCAGAAACCTGCACAACAGGAGGGGGTGGTGGCACGGTGACAGGGGGACGAGAAGTCCCCGTCTCTTTGATCCCCACCTTATTCGTCCTCCTCTTGAGAAGAAGCTTCAAGTCGGACATCTCTTCTTCCGAGGAGTCTTCTGGTATTGTTGTTAGTAGCACAGGTCGAATAAAAGATTGCCTGTCCGCTTCTTCTTCGGAATCCGAAGGAATGACGTGGACCCCCCCTTCACTCTCGCCTTCGAATCTAAATTTATCGATTTGCTCGTCCAAGGAAGTGGACGAGGAGCCGACTCGTTCTCTCACAGCCGACTGAGCGGGAGGAACTTGTTGGACTGGTCGGACGAGCAACGGAACACCCTGGGGGTTAGGGTGTGGAACTGGGGGAAGATCGTAGGGCGCAAGGAAAGCCTTCCGTGCAACGTCTATGCGCCGCAGTCGGTAATCGCCCTGAATAATGGCGTTCCCCGCTGGTTGAATGTCTCCTGGCTTTGGGGTGTAGCCGAGTATCAGCGGAATGGACCTCAACTGCCTATCTTCGCTGACGTATATCTCCGAGCGCAGTAGGTAGTTGAGGGCTTGTACGTTGATAAGGCTCAGCCGAGGCGCGGTATGTGCTTTATCTGTAAGACAAACGAGGCAAACCAATTAGAGATCAGATGCGAACACAAAACAAGAAGTAGTTGCAGAAGGAAAAAATCCTAAAGCTATGGTTAGAAATCCTAAGTCCGAGAAGGCACACCTGGCTCTCCTGGCCTGGTCGGACAATGCAGACCGTCGTGCCATTCGCCCGAGACAACCAAGTAGTCGTCTTTCATCCCCTTATTGGATTTGGGAAGGCATGAGAACAGCCTCACGACATCGGAGCGAGATCTAAGATAATATCCCCCTCCCCTTTGGCTACGACATTCATACATGTATGCTAAGTCGTGCCAGGTTAGCTCTAAGCCTAACTGCTCGTTTACGACGTCGATAGCCCCTAATATCTTAAAGGTGTTGGGTGCACACTGCTCGGGGGAAAGCCTATGGTTGATAAGATAATTTCGGGTCACGGGACCCATAGGAATGGTCATTCCTCCCTCGAGAAAGGCGATCATAGGAATTATGACCTCCCCCTCCGCTCGGTCTAGTAATAATCCCTCTGGGGGACAATACTTCAGATTTACCCCTTGAGGGATGTGGTGGGTTCTCTTGAAGTCCTCTATTGACTCCGGGCTATCTACGAGGTATTTGTATTTACCCATTTTTGTAAGAGAATGGAGAGAATAATGAAAGAAATGTGACCGAAGAGAAAATAAGGACTCAGGGTATGATAAGACTTACTATATCGCGAACAAGACGAACTCGATAGTTGGAAATGTGCTTTAGAGAGGGATCCTGAGGGCAAAAGAAGCAGAAATCCGAGAAGGGATGAAGTGCTTTGGAAGGCAGGAACTCTCTGGGAACTTCGAAAATGCTCTGAGTATTACGAATGTGTAAAGTAAAAAGAATAAACTGCCTGCGGATATTTATATGTAGGGACAAACGGAGCGGTATCATTCATTTCACACGAATAGCGAGGACAAACCCCAACCGTCTGATCCGCGATCCACCGTTGGATACAGTAGACAGAGCCGCCTGGAGTAATTGATGTAACGCCTTGGGAATGGAAGATCTACAGCAGCAATGATGAAGCGCGCGTCTCCATAAGCCCGCGCATATAAGCAGGGGTACTTATGTCATTTGACTTTAGTTTTTGTTTATTTTTTCTGTTTTACTTTTCTATTGGTCCCGCCTATCTAGTCAAAATTATTTTTCCTTCCCGCTTGCGTGGGAAAGAAATAAAATTTTGAGGGGCTGATGTGGGGGAGAAGAATCCGGGCCTAACATTATGAACCAAAGGCCCACGAAACGGCTGTCTTGCATCCGAAGATAGGGGGAGAAAAAGAGCGAGGCCTATCTAGGAATGGAGCGAGGCCTATCTAGGAATGGGATCTTCATGAAAGATCATCTCCATCCGAGGAAGGCATCTCCTGTCCGAGGAGAGTATTGCTTGTCCGAAGATGACGTATCACCCCAACAGGAGGCCCCGAGCCATTTGGGTGCGAGAAAAACCAGTGGTTGTCCGAGGACTCTATCAGATTAGGATAAGCTCAGAACGAGAGATGAGAACGATAAGAATGAAGAAATATCTAATATAAAGGCTGCTGCCACCGTATTTAATGCATTACAACAGCTTTTCTAGCCGCATTTATGTGGAGAAGACCTCTGAACAGTGCACCTTCAGCTACCGTCACTCCCAGATAGCTAAAGCATACTTGTGATGTGACATACACTCAAGTAGATGCACCGATGAAGAACAAGTGGACGATGAAGATGGGAGGGAAGGGCACTATATAAAGAAGAAGAGAGCCTGATAGAGAGAGAGGCGAAAAAAAAGGAAAAAGGAAAGAAAAGAATAATCTTACTGTAGCCCCAAACCTTGTAACTATTGATCGTTCAATAAAACACCTCCTCGGACACTGACAAAAGAGTTCCCTTGGTGTTACTTTATCTCCCTCTTCTGTTCAACGTGATCCCATCCGTCATTGTTTATATCAAGCCCAGTCCAGCCCTTTCACCCACTCTCTACAAATTTATTGTGCAAGGTTCTTTGGGCCTTTGGTCCAGATTTGTGGGCTTGGGTTACAAATTCGTTCCTTACAATATTAAAATTGTAATTTTTTTTAGGGGTATTAAAATTGTATTTCATTTTATAAAAGTACAAATTTGAGATGTGAGAATAATATATAGGAAAAAACGGGAAAGGCTTGTCCTTATATTGTTATTTAATACTAGTAGATAGATTCTCTCCTTGAGGAGTTACCATTCATGAAGAGAACCTTCCTTAACTGGCTATTAAATAATTGTCATAAGCTATTTGGGGGAGTTTTAAGGATTTTTATAAGAATTCGTTGTCTTCTTCAAGGATGGCACTTTTTTTTTTTTTTTTAAAATTTATGATAAGTAGTACACGTTATTTAAGATGGTATAAATAATCATTTGTGATAATAGTATGGAATTTGGAGTCTTCTTCTTCCTCTCTTTTTTTTTTTTTTTTTTTTTTTTCATACTTATCTGACTAAACTAGAACATAATATTAAAAGGGACACATCAACGGTTTTTTTAGCATATTTATTCGACTAAATTAGAACATAATATTAAAAGGATTATATATATTATTATTAACGGGTGTTTTTTAGCAATTGTTAATAAATTATATTAGAAAAATTTTGATATCACTTTTTTTGAAAATATAAAAAGTTATTAATAAAATATATTATTTTATCATTTTCTCATAAAATATTTCTATCTTAGACCATTCTTTAACATATTTCATATTTTTGTTAAAAAAAATTTCCATATTCAAAAATATAAGAAATTTTTTTTAATGATTTTACAATGGATTTGTTACGGAATATTTACAATGATTTCTCATGCTTTTTCTCTCACTAACCAAAAAAATCAAAGTAAGGAGAAAAGTGACAACTCGTGTTGCTCATCTCAGATATGAATAAGATGATAAATTATTTCAAAGTCTCGCCAATTATTTATTCTTCAGATAGAGATATTCACGCTACTATATGCACTCTTTTTTTTTTTTTTTTGGTTCCTTTTAACCCACGTTTTTTGTTTTATACTTTTATGTAACTCGTGCAAATGTGTCAAACCTTTTGTTTTGTTTATAGTTTACCCAACCAAAAAAAAAAAAAAAAAAGAGATCACCTTTTTGTTTAGAAATGCATGCTTTGCGTATTCTAAAATCCAATTCCCTCTGACCTCTTCATGTTCAGAGGTACTGACAACTGAGCCTTAAACCTCCATCAACTCAAAAAGAAGAAGAAAGAATGAAAGATTGAAGAGGCTAACCTGACACCGCCATTCAGTATCTTAAATATGGTTGTGGAAGTAGCCACACAACCAAAAATCATCTTACAAGAACTGTGTATGTAGTGCGCCTTTCACAAATCACAATAGGAGAATCTCACATGTGTGGCATTCACTAAATGTGAGAGCGTTATTCCATACGCTTGTATTATATACTTTTTTATTAAGGTGCACATAATTTTGCATAATCACGCAGATAACTACGTATGAATATACATTTATTCAACTTTTAAAAAAAAGTAAAATAAGTCAAAGAAAAAAAAATGCCAAACCAACGACATAGAGCTGAATGTGGTAATTAGTTTTTGATGAGAATGATATACCTTATTTATGGGAATAGAATGTGTTTTAATACTAAAATTAAAATCTTTTGACAAATATGCCTAGAGACCCCTTGAACTTCAAGATATTGGTTATTACACCCCTTAATTATTACTTTCATCAATTTACTCTTTAAAATTCACACATGTGCTAAATAAAGGGGTCTTTTAATTTGGCATAAAAGTTCTAATGAAATACTCGTGTGAGAAACACATGAACATTTAAAATTCCAAATTCAATCCTTTGAAACCAAATGGAAAGAAGAGAGAGAAACTTAGTTCAATTTTGAGAGAGAGAGAGAGAGACGATTGGTGGTGACCTAGATTGGTGTCTTTTGTTGTATAGTGGTGGTCAAATGGTGCGGTTGAGACTCTCTCTCTCTCTCTCTCTCTCTCTCTCTCTCTCTCTCTCTCTCTCTCTCTCTCTCTCTCTCTCTCTCTCTCTCTCTCTCTCTCTCAATTTAGGCGTTTCTGTTGTTGCTATTGAATAACACAAATAGCAGCATACCCACAATGGAGGGCGAGATCGATGGTGGGATCACGAAGTTTAGTGATGGTGTGGCCTTTCCCTTTGATCTCAATTTCTTTGTGTATCAAACTAAACTAAAACATGTTGAAACTTGTAACCCTAGTTTTTCTTCCTCTGTTGATTTAGATTTAGTTAAATGAAGTGCACATGCGTGCCACGTAAGTGATGTTAGTCTTTTTAAAGGTAGACTAACAAATGCCTTTATTTGGCATGTGTCTGAAGTTTAGAAAGTAAATTAGTCAGAATAAAAGTTTAAGGGTGTAATGATTACTACCCCAAAGTTTAGGGCATTTCTTGGCAATATTTTTCAAATCTTTTTATATTTTCTCATTGTGCATGCCCTGTACTCGATCAATGGGCCAATGATATGTTGGGCTCACAATTTACTTATTATGGTGGGCTTATGGATATCCTACAACGAGAAGTTCTTTAGGACAAGAATTAAAGCTAGGAAGATCTCTGACTAAGCTAACCAAACGGTCTTGCTCTTAGGTCGATTTCCATTTTTTCCTTGTTCTCTAGTACTGTTTAACCCCTTTCTCTCTTACCTTTCTCCTATATAGCCTTCCTTTAATGGGTCAGCAATGATTTATTTTTAGCAATTCTTGTGTGGGTAGGGCCCGTTTAGATTATTCCTGAAAAAATAGGGCTCGCTCCACTTTGGAATTAGGAATTCAAACGTTGTGACTCATGTTAGATGTTGAATGTTGCCCGACAGCGATGTCCCCTGAGGCATTACCGACGTATCCTGAGATGCACCCGAGCAAGGGAGGCCCTAAGGCTCGAATGGGCCTTGGCTAAACCTATTGAGCATAAGATGATGGGCTTGCTATGAAGTCATTATCCAACCCGTACCACTTGGGCCCAATGATAATGGGCCGATGACCGCACACCCATTTTTCTATCTTCCACATATTTCTCACCATACTAACCAACCATAATATAAAAGTCACATTTTTTTTTTTTGGTGATGTTTAAAAAGTTCTACTTATTAAATATAGTATTCTGACCCATGCCTCTTTCAACCCCAAGCACTCGGTTTAAAATATGAGTATTACTATTTTCGTATGTGTTTTAATAAGTATTACTGTTTATTCAAAAAAAAAATTTATAATATGTTGAAGTGTCATATTGAAAATGTTGTGGATATATTATTTATTTATTATAATTGGTGCACATTTTTTTTAGGCTTATAATACATTACATAATCAGAGTACCACTACAAAAGAGCCTAACCTTTATAGTAGTAGCCTTGAGTTATAAAGATTAAAACTCTAACATACATAACCAATGTGGGATAAATATTCTTATTTTTTTTTAAGAAATGATAATACTTATTAAAACACACAAATACGAAAGTAATATATAGAGTTTTTTAAACATGTATATAATACATTACATAATCAGAGTATAACTACCTTAACTTTTGTAGTAATAGCTTGGGTGTAATTGGTGCACCTAATTATTAGTATTTTTTTTATCTTTCAATAAGCATCCATTATAATTTTACGTGTAAGTACTGAAATATAATTACAAGTTTATATACAAACATATTGTGATGTGTCCATAGACCGAGTCTGATCGTTCAGTAATAGCGCACGCTGTTCAGCTAGGCCCTACCTTACACTTGGGTTGCTACGAAACTACGAAAAAAATATTAAAAAACCATTATCTCATGCATAGTATTCAAATTCCCCAATCCCAATTTATCGTATTTAATAAACAAATATCTCTCCTTTCAATTTCATGCGTACCTCAAAAGGAACAACTGAGACCGACATTGAGCCGCCCCATACGAATTATGAAGCCACGCAAACGTTTTCAACACCAATGTTTAATCATTCTTCCACTTTTTGTTTTCTATCTTTGTTTAAAATATCTTTCTTGAAAGTTGAATTGAAAGAATAACATTATTATCGGTACAAATAAAAGTCATCATTGATTATGGTCTTTTGAAAATGATAAGTATTTTACTCGTCAAAAAGAAAAATTAAGCATTTTTTTTAATAATATGCGATCTTTTTTTCAGGAACAAAAAATTTAAGCGATTTAGCCCAAAAATTTAAAATAAGCCCATAGCTCCTCTAATACACCAAATTATATCAAATAATTTAATTTTTTACCTATGTATCTATTTGTTTGTGAACAAACTTATCTAATATTTTGTTAATTTTTACCAAAAGTATACTAAATTGCTTGTAACTTGAAAAAAGTGAAAAAAAAAGTTTTAAAAAACTGTACATAAAAAATAAAAAATAACTTTTAAAAAAAAATTTTAAAAGCTAAAACTTGTGTTAAATAAACTCTAAAAATGATAGCTCCTAATGGACTTTCCATTTTAAAACCGCCTAAGATGATAACTAATCACATCATTTATAAAAAAGTAAAAATACACCCTTCTAAACTGGGAATGAAAATCACCTTGTGCTCAATTTATGAATAATATATTTAAGTTTTGTATAGTTCAAATAACATTCTTTACATTTCGAATAGAAAAATTCAAAATTCAAAATTTAAATTCCATTTCTATAAAAATGTATCCCAAAAAAAAAAAAAAAAAAACTATAAGAGGAAAAAAATTGAAATGGAAAAAGAAAAAGGGCAGTTGGGGGAGTTCCAAGTCAAAGCGTGCCACCAAAATTCCAAAAATGTGTTAAGAGTCTTTTCTTTCCTTTCTTTTGCCACTTCCTTCTCTCTTTTCATTCCCACACAGACCATACTTTCCCTTCACAAACACACAAACACATACAGTCACACACACACACAGAAACTCTCTCTCTCTCTCTCTCTCTCTCTCTCTCACTGGTTTTGCAGAGATGGGGACTGCGCGTTCACAGTTGAAGGCCATGCTTCGCAAGAACTGGCTTCTCAAAATTCGCCACCCTTTCATTACTTCTGCTGAGGTTTCTCTCTTTTTCTCTCTCTCTCTCTCTGTTTTATTTATTTATTAATATTAATCTTTTCTGTTTTTGTTCGATTCTTACGTTTGATCATTCCTGTTACTAAGAATGTCTGGTTTTTGGTTTTTGTTTGCTATATGAGTTTGATCCTTAATTCAGTGATTAATTTAGATTTTGCTTCTTTGTTACTTTTTAACTTTTCTTTCTTGGTCTATTTGCACATGAGTTTTTATTTATTTATTTATTTTTAAATATAAATAATTGTGTATATAATATTTAATTTGCTTTAGTGTGAGAAATTTTTGTTGGGTTAAGGGGCTATTTGTGTGTGTGTGTGTGTGTGTGTTGAATTTGGCTGTTCATAATTTTGATCAATTAAACACAAATTTTTTGAATTTGTTTGTTGAAATTTTCTGGCAGATATTGCTTCCTACAGTTGTGATGTTGTTGTTAATAGCAGTTAGGACGCAAGTCGATACCCAGATTCACCCTGCACAGCCGTGAGTTTCCATCAACCCTTCTCATCTTGATTGTTACTGTTTCTTTATCTTTCATACTGGTTGCTCAAGATGAAATGCTGAATTTTTAAATTATAACTTTTGTTCTTAGTTGCATATGCTTTGTATTTATTTTGATGAAAGGAAATAAAGGAAGAGACAAAATGGTTTTTTTGTTTGGAAGTAATGCCATTATGTTTTTATGGAACTGGAACAGGTATATCCGGGAAGGAATGCTTGTGGAAGTGGGCAAAGGAATATCCCCTAATTTCCAACAAGTTTTAGAATTATTGTTGGCAAAGGGAGAGTTTTTGGCTTTTGCACCGGATACAGAAGAGACAAGGAGAATGATTAACTTAATGTCAATGAAATTTCCCTTATTGAAGGTACCCATTTTTTATCTATTGGCAGTGTGGGTGTGTATGTGTGTATTTTCAGATTTCTTTGCTACTCCTGTTTATCCTTTATGGGCCAGTCTAAGGTTTTTCTGCTCCCTTTTGTAAAACCCTCTTTGCTCATCCTTCCCATTTGTTTTGTTCATAATTATGCATTGTGTATGCGTATAAGTACACATTCAGGACTTTCTTCTTTTTTCTTTTTGGTCACACATCTATACTTTCAATTCCTTTTCTCCACCATGACCTTATCTTCTAGGATCAATTGTTTATAACAAATCGATTAAGAGATTTGCTAAAGCCTTAAAGTAAAATGAGGTTCAGCCAGTATAATGTAGTGCACTGGAGCAACATTTATTTTTTTTTTTTTGTATTCAATGAAAACTTTAGTAACATGTTAAGAGATAATGTGACTTTCATATGAGCATTATATTGCTAAATACAGGTGGTAGAAGATATTTACTATTGTGACTTGATTTCCTCCCGTTAGGCTTGTCAACCATAACATTTGACATTAATTTTTAAGATTTAAACTTGATATTGTGCTTATTTGTACGAGCACTTGTCATTTTTGTTTCTTCTTAATATGGATAGACATGAACTTGGGACAATTTGGACATACTTCATGATAAGTTTATTTATTCTCTATTTAGTCTTTGATGTTGTTAACAATGAAAATTTAATCTAATAACTCTATTGGAGATGAAAATTTAGGCTTTAATGTTGTTTACGTCCTTGATAAGGATTTTCATGACTCGAGCTAAATGAATCTTGTTTCATGTTTATAGCTAGTTACCAGAGTTTACAATGATGAACTAGCCTTAGATACCTACATACGCTCAGATCTCTACGGTACCTGCAATCAAGTCAAGTAAGTCATAATCTGTGTGTAACAGCATTGGCATCAAGGTGATGTGCTCAAAATAAAATTCTCAAATTCTGTGCCACAATGGTAATAGAAAGTAACTAACAAAAAAGAAACAAAATGAACCTTTTTATTCATTTGAGAAAGGAAATAGGATATCAAACTGGTTCATTTCAAAGGCTTTTATGTGCTGGTTCATTGTTGCATAAACTTTAAGAACCCCAAACTCAATAGTTTTCTATTGACTATAAGTTCAATTGTAGGATGAAGTTTAAAATTCATTTAATATCTCAATTATTCTTAATATTTGGTAGTACATGAACACTTCAAATGTCTTAACACATGTTGGATACAAGTGATGTGAACACTTTGAATGTTTGGATGATTCATATTACTTAGTGGTGTGGACACCAGATTGATGCTAATTGATTCCATTGGACCAGATTGTTGCTAATGGTGCTGAATGCTATTATGGGATTTGATTTTGAGGATTTATGGGATTTGATTTCCATTTTGATTATGAGCTGATTTTTTTTCCTTATTTTATGTAATTTGGGAGTCTTATTTAAAGGCCCCAGAGAAAACATTATCGGTACACCTGTTTTGATGAATAAAATTTTGTTGGAATTTTTATTGGCTGGGTGTTGACTCCAAGTAACCCTAGCTGTTGACTCCTAGGTTTTCTATCCTTTTTGTTCTTTTGTTTTCCCTTTGAACATCTGTTTTGCTTTTGCATCACTTAGTCTTCTAGTTGGAATTAGCCATTGCTTTTAAATTTGTTGTTACTGTGTTTTTCATTCATGTCTTTGTATCATATGATGCATCCAATATAGAGAAATATACACAATGGTGATTCTTGTATTGAAAGGATGATATGTTCACATTTCTTTATTCAGGAATTGTTCAAATCCAAAAATCAAAGGTGCAGTCGTGTTTCATGAGCAAGGCCCTCTGCTATTTGATTACAGTATACGCCTCAACCACACGTGGGCTTTCTCAGGATTTCCTGATGTGAAATCCATCATGGATGTAAATGGTCCTTATCTCAATGACTTGGAACTGGGCGTTAATATTGTACCAACAATGCAGTACAGCTTCAGTGGATTTTTGACTGTATGATTGCTCCTTTGCCTTTTTACTACCTTCAAAGTACACTTTTATTCTTTACAGTAGTTCAGTTGTTAAAGGAATTTTCTGGTTTAGTGTAACCTGATAATGGTTTATGGTCCTGTTCCTAGACTGTAATGATTTTAAACCATATAGTTAACAGATTTGGTTTATATTTTAGAATCACTTATGCCAACCAAGTTCTGCAAATGTGATTATTACTGATAATATGCCGTTACATGGGGTCCTTTTTATAGAAGAGTTGGTTTCAAGAAGACCTTTTGTCATTTGTCAGGTTCATGGCACTCAAATGGAAGAGTATAAGTGTTGCCATGCGTATTACTTATAACCTTGTGATCATGATGTGATTTCTTTCTCACTTTGATTTTAACTTATTCGTTGTAATGCTGCCTCAAGTTCCTTTTTTTTCTTAAAAAATTATTTTTTGTATGATTTTTGAACTCTGATTGAAACTCCATTTACGACCTTCATAACCTATTTTTGTGAAAAATTGTTACAATAATAATTGATGATTTCAAACTTTCTGCAGCTCCAGCAAGTATTGGATACATTCATTATATTTTCTGCCCAGCAAACTTATTCAACCTCTCAAAATATAGAAATTCCTTCAGTGCAGTCCCCTGACAATGCCTCCTCGCTTAAGTTGCCATTGATGCAATTTAGCCCTTCAAACATACGAATAGCTCCCTTTCCAACTCGTGAATACACTGATGATGAGTTCCAGTCTATCATTAAGAAAGTCATGGGTGTATTGTATGTACTTCTTGAATTTTATGTATTTAACATTATTGCTATTTTTTATTTGTATTATTTTGATCAGAAATTAATTATTTTATCTTTGATTTGCTGACTATCTATATTTTTGGTATTCTGTTATTGGGATGGGCAGGTACCTTCTGGGATTTCTCTACCCAATCTCTCGCCTGATCAGCTTTTCTGTGTTTGAGAAGGTTTGGTAATGATTATGTTTATTGTAATTGGCATAAAACTGATAATGTACCAAACTATCTGTCATTTAAATAATTTATGTTTATTTTCTTCCTTGTTCCCTCAATTTTAGTATGACGTGAGCTATTATCTGTCCTTACGTTTTCGAAGTCATCCCATTAAAGTTTTTGATATTTCAGGAACAGAAAATAAAGGAAGGTCTCTACATGATGGGCCTTAAAGATGGGATATTCCATCTTTCTTGGTTTATTACATATGCTTTGCAGGTAAATTTTGTCCTTTTTCCTTGACAGAATCATCTTAATTGTCTGTTTTTCTTTGAACTTTCAAAGAATTCTGGTAATGGAATATTTTCCTTCTCATTTCTATTATATCATATCCATTAGTGTTTTTTCTTTTGAACGATAGAAAATTTAGAGTATTGTTGGCATTGATCTAGCATTTATACATTTGGTTGAAAATGATTCAGTTTCAAAAGTGTTTCCTTTGGTTGATTAATGTAATTAGGATCTCTTAATGGAAATTTGACATGGTTATATCATCTTAGTAGTGTGATATTATATCATTGTGGTTGGGGATAAGTAAGTATGGGTTGTGTTTTGACTTTCCAAAATAAGGTATTGGTTGTATTTTGGACTAAGGCGATCATTATTTTTGTGAGTAGTCTAGTTAATTAAGTAGTAAAGTCTCACATTGATTAATTATGACAAGAGTGAATGATTAATATAACATAATTAAGCCCAAACTGGGTCTTTTTTTGCCTGTTATACTATTTTTGCAAACATATTAGTTGTGTGAAACAAAATTATGCGACCTTATTTGGAACCCTAAAGCTTGAGTTCCATTGGAAACTTAAAAGAAAATATAATCTCTGGTTTTTCTCCATGAGACTCGAGTTCCAAATGAAGCCATGTAACTAATATGTTTAACATAATTAAGCCCGAACTGGGTTTTTTTTTGCCTGTTATACTATTTTTGCAAACATATTAGTTGTGTGAAACAAAATTATGCGACCTTATTTGGAACCCTAAAGCTTGAGTTCCATTGGAAACTTAAAAGAAAATATAATCTCTGGTTTTTCTCCATGAGACTCGAGTTCCAAATGAAGCCATGTAACTAATATGTTTCAATTTTAGTCGTATAACTAATATGTTTGCAAAATTAGCTTAATAGACAAAAAAACCTGCCAAAACCTATAGGCTAAGCTTTTGGGTTAAGTGGTATCCTAACATGCCACGTGAAGTCCTCACAAAGAATCTCCTCATGGTGTTAACGTTTAACTCGTACAAACTCAAGCCCCAACATGTGGTATTAGAGTTGAGCTAGGTGGTTTGATTGGGCAAGCGTTCATTAGTGGATCCTATAAGTAGAGTGAGGAAGACTTCCGTGCCAGCTCTCGTCATGATTGAGTAAAGGCTTTAGTAGTGGCAAGTCAAGGAACTTCCATTTAAGGGGAATAATACCTAAGGTGTAATTACTAGTCTCTTTGAGAAGTCTCTTAGATGGGCCATGTGTGTTTGGAATTACTCTGCATGCACATCTATCATTCGATCTTGGAGATACTAAGAATTTTATATTTATTTTTCTTCATTAACATGCTTGGCATTTGTTCAAACTTGGATTTATCGTGGGACGGATGGACTATAATTTGGTGAGTAACAGAATACCACTCAATTTGAATGTTCTTAGTGATTTATGTGAGGCAGTAGTTATCCTGACTCTTCTCCAAATTCTATTTTTAGGAGGAAATAGTTATCTCAACTGTTTTTGAATCTAATAAGATCCCCCCTTCCCCTTAATCCCACCCAAACTAGACTCAATTAAGCTTAATAGGTTCAGCAAACTTTTATGTCACTGAACCCTTTTTTGGGAGGGTAAGGCTGGAGGAGAGGGGTGGATACCATTACGTCTTACGAGGAAGTTGGTGTAGGTGTGTGTTCACATTTTTGTTTTCTTAGATTTTGGTAGAAGTTAGATGGCCTTAAAATCTGCTTTGATATGTTTGATTTGTGGAGCTTTGCTTTTAGATCTTTTAGGGCTCAGTGGGTGTTACTGGAAAAGGTTATGGATCTTTAATTTGAATGGAGAAATTGGGTTGGCAAGCACTCGTTGGATATACAGAACTTAGTTCCATTAAGTTTGATGTGGAGAATTTGGAGGGAACGAAAATGTCGTAATTTGAGGATGTTGTAAGTGTAGGGACTCAATTGTTAGCTTTGTTTTCTTTATTTGATTGGTCTCGCGTTTGAGGCTTTACTAATAGTAATTCTATTCGAGAATTTATATAGTTCTCTGTATATATAGTTTCTCTTATCTGCAATTCTTTAGACTTCTTTATGTCAATTGTACATGAAGTAGTCTTTTCCAATAAAATATTTCTTTACATAATAAAAATAAATAAATAATTTGCTCTGAGTAAGATCACCTTTTTGCCATATTTCCAAATAGAAGAAATTGTCTTAGAGTTCTCACTATCCCATGGTTTAATCTTTTCTGCAGTTTGCAATTTCATCTGGGATCATTACAGCCTGCACCATGGGTAGCCTTTTCAAATATAGTGATAAGTCAGTGGTGTTTATGTACTTCTTTGTGTTTGGATTAAGCGCAATCATGCTGTCATTTTTGATCTCAACATTCTTCACACGAGCCAAAACAGCCGTGGCAGTTGGAACCTTATCTTTTTTGGGTGCCTATTTTCCTTATTACACTGTCAATGACCAGGCTATCCCTATGTAAGTAACACTATTAACAACTTTATTATTATTTGTTTTCTTTGGAATATTAGAATGCTGATGGAATTCATTTGTTTCCTCTTTCAGGATATTAAAGGTCCTTGCTTCTTTTCTATCTCCTACAGCCTTCGCGCTAGGGTCAATTAACTTCGCTGACTATGAGCGCGCCCATGTTGGACTTCGTTGGAGCAACATATGGCGGGTATGTTCTGCGTGTCAGGGTTTGCACTGCTCTTTTTTTTCTTTCTTTTTTCCCTTTCCTGGATGTATTTGTGTCTTACATTTCAAGCACTGATAAAAAAAATGTAATGATCTGTGTAGGCATCATCTGGAGTGAATTTTTTGGTGTGTCTCCTGATGATGTTGGTTGACGCGCTGCTGTACTGTGCCATTGGTCTTTACCTGGATAAGGTATATATTTAAGCTCATTAAGTCTTTTTGTCAAAATTGTTTAGGTCATGCTAATGAATAATTACCATAATTCTCTATGTGCTTCTTTGTTGAAAATGTGCATATTGGTATCATGTTCTCTGATATTCTTTGGGCCCCTAACAAGGAAAAGATGCTCATAACTTGAAACCTTTATGGGAATCCATTCTGTTGATAGAGTTTGACACAAAAGTAATTTCATGGCTCAAATGGAATAAGGTTGCTTTTTTTGTGCCCTTCATTATATTATTAAGTTAATCATATTGTAGAGATTCAGTATTTCCTTTTGAATAATATGAGTAGTCATTTTGGTGTACAGAGGCCGTTGACAATGACCACTGGTTTAGAGGCTATGATTTCAAGGCAGATGTGGCTGAGTAGGGTTTAGACTTTAGTTTGTTAAAAACTTTTAATAATTTGTACCCCCCTTCCCAAACAAAACATGCTTTTAACATAGTGAACTCAAAATACATAATGTAATATGTCTTGGTCTAGACTCTAGAGAATATATATCAGTAAAGGCACAGAAAGTAAACAGCAAGCAACATCTTTTAAGCCCCCCAACCTTTCTATTAATAGAGGACACTGTTGAGCTAGCTGAGCTAGCCAATGGCAATCAGTTAAATATCAACATTAATACCAGGAATCTTTTGATGGGTTTATTTAGAAAAGTTGGTACATGTATTGAGTGACTTTGATTGGCCATTAATTTTTGTCATCTTTCTAGTTAGCAGGCTTGTATATAAACCTTTTCTCTATGTATACTCTTCTCTTTCTATGGTATGTTGTGCGTCATGAAATTGTTTAAAATTTATTTGTGTAATCAGGTCCTTCCTAGGGAGAATGGAGTGCGTTATCCATGGAATTTTATATTCAGCAGTAGCTTTTGGAAAAATAAAAGTATTGCTGCACACCACGCTTCCAATCTTAAAGCTACAAGTACTGATAATAAGACAAGTCTTTCTAGGAAAGATACTTTTGAACCTGCTGTGGAAGTGATAAGCTTGGACATGAAGCAGCAAGAGCTTGATGGCAGGTAAATGTACTAAAATTTGAATGCTTTAGTTTGTGCACTTAAAATGATGTTTCGTCCACATTCCTGTTTTGTGGTGCTTTTTGTTTACTCCCTGTGAACTTTCGTTGCCCTCTTTGGCAAGCCTTCACTTGTACTAAAACTTGAAATGATGTTACCTCCACATTCTTATTTTGTAGTGCTTTTTGTATACTCCTTGTGTACCTAGGTTGCCCTCTTTGGCGAGTCTTCATAGTTTTATCACTTATATGACTATACCTTTTTATTCAACTTGTAGATGTATCCAAATTAGGAATCTGCATAAGGTGTATGCTACGAAGAAGGGGAACTGTTGTGCGGTTAACTCGTTACAGTTGACCTTATATGAAAATCAGATTCTTGCTCTTCTAGGTGAGTGTATTCTTTTATATTTTTTTCATCTTTCTGTTTATTTCATTGTTGATATTCTTAATTGCTTGATTCCTTAAACCCAAGTAATGGTCTTAATAAGGTGCTTTCTCTTTGAGTTTTTGATTTTTTGAGAAAGAATAAAAACACCACTTAGAAGGCACTTCGCTAATCTGAGCTTCTTAGTTTAAAGTTGAAGATTAATTGAATAAGATGTACCTGGTTGGAGTTCGTGTGTTGTCCATACATGAACTGACATGTCTTTGTGATGAAGAGCTAGCTACTTCTCTTCTCTATTTAATTTTAAACCTCAGAACAAAAAATGTAATTTGCAATGTTAGATGCCTGTCTTTCTATTGTTTCATTTTTAGGGTACCTTTATGCCATTGAACTACGCTAAGATTCTTCACTCTCATTATAACATGTGACTCTTATTCTAAATATCAATCATTTCTAACATATCAGTATCACCAGTCATTTGCAAGAGTGAGTCATGTTCAATTCCAATGGCTCTAGCTCAAATTGCATCCCTTCTCTCCATAAGGATGGGGAAATGGTGACATCGTGTGTTCAAAACTCACTAGGTGGAGGTGTCAAGTATGAATTAAAAAGAAAGAACGAGTGAGCCTCATTTAATTCTAGCTTTGATAACCTTAGAATGACTGTCCTTGGTAGTGATGGAATAAAGAAAGAGCATATCCTTAGCATAAAATCCAGCCACTACCTGCATATCTAACTTAAGAATTTGAATTTTTATTTTTTACAATCATCAATTTGAAGTTGATTTTTTTAGAGATCAAGTGTTGGTGCAATGACAAGTGTCTTCCACCATAAGCAACAGGTCACAGGTTTGAGTCCCTGAATCAACTTCTCCCATAGAAAGATTGGGGGTAAGATTGCCTACCAATTACCTCTCCTAAACCCTGCAAAAGTGGGAGCTTTGTGCACCGGGTATTTGTTTGAAGTTGATTTTTAAGTTGTCCAGATGAGGGTGCTACAAGAATACATTACTTTCTTGAGTATAGTTGCTTCTCTTTAACTTGTTTTTTTTTTTTTTTTTTTTGGGAGAAACTCCTACATGTTCCGCACACTCATTGTTCAATAGGAACACCTGTATGAATTCCTGGTCTTTAAGTAAGCTCATTGTGAATTTTGAAGTATTTTATCACCTTTTTGGTTGGGGAGCATAATCCTTACTCATCAGCTTTGGCTGCTTTGGATTCACTCTTCAAAATTTTCTTTTCTTCTCATTACACATCATTTAACCATAGGTTGTGTTGATAGAAATAAAGTAACTCAGAAGTGATTATGAACTGAGCCCCCTTGGAGTTTCTAATTAGCCTACAAAAAAGCAACTAGGAAAATTTGAGGAAATATTAATGGTTGTGCTTTCTTGTATCCTACATACTAAATGTGTTGTCTTCACCTACCAACATAAAAACAAGTAGTTCTTGTATTTCACATATATCATTGCTTTGTTATGTTGAATTTGCAATATTAATTTTAAAGGGCACAATGGAGCTGGAAAAAGCACAACAATATCAATGCTTGTTGGCCTTCTTACTCCTACTTCAGGGGATGCCATGGTTTTTGGGAAGAATATCATAATGGACATGGTAAGTTGCCTTTTTTTGATAATTTGCTTATACCTTTCTGCCTTCACTCTATTTGATGATTTCCTATGCATAAAATATTTGTCCACAGGGTCAAGATTACTGGCAGAGTGGTTAGATGTACTTACATTTTAAATTTTTTTCCTGTTTGAATGGGGACAATCACCCAAAGTCCTTGTAAAACCAGAATGTTATTATTAGCGGCATAATTAAGCTTATAGGACACTTCTGAAGATTTAGACACTAATTATTGGGGGTGCTTTAGTCATTTGGATACTAGTAAGCAGCTAACTGTATGTTCATGAGTTATGTGTATGCTTAGTATTATTTTCTTCATTGATATGAACTTCATATGCTATGTTTGAGCATGTATCTTTAAATTATAAAAATATAATATAAAAAACGGAAAAAAAAAATCTTGCATATATATAAGCTGCAGTGCTCTACACCCTGTATCTTTCTCAAAACAATATAGTTGTTTCTATTCCCAAGATCATAGCAAGGAAATATGGGAATCCAATTTGGATCAATATTACAGTGTTACTGGATACCCAATTCTACGACCAGGTCAGATCTGATTGCAGTAAGTATACTAAATAAGAAAATGACTTGATCAAATTTTATTTGTTATCTGATAGCACTGGTACATATTTATATTGTTCATTTAAATATGGTTCATATTTTATTCTGTTGTATGTGTTTCTTTTTTTCTTTGAATTGGTTAATACTGCTAAAGTGTCCAACAATAGCTATCTGGCATGCTCAATTTTCTTCTCACGATGTGTTTATTGACTCTAGCAGAACTGTGGTGCAGATACTGTTAATCTTAAGAGTTCGTGATTTAAAACATTCACTAACCAATCTATCGTGATTGGTTTTTGCATTATTCTTTTGGAGGTGGGGTTGGATTTTTGTATGATTTTGTGATTAATTTGAATATGTTTTACAGGATGAGATACGGAAGACATTAGGTGTTTGCCCTCAAAATGACATTCTTTTTGCAGAGTTGACTGTAAGTAAGAAGCACATTTCATTTTCCATTTTCTGTGCAGTAGGATATTTGAATTCTAGTAGTTTATGATACATTCTTATAACTACTAGGTATTTACGGTTAGATCTTTATACTACTTGAATGGCAATTTTGACAGAAGATATGTGTCTTTTCATTTAAGATGGGGCTCATCCAATTAATTAAATGCTAGGCACCTATCATTAGTATTATTATTATTTTACTAAGTTTTGCATTATTCATCTTATTACTTATATTGGAAAAGAGGCTTCCCAATCTTGTTTAGACTTTTTTTTTCCATGAAGTAGTCTTTTTTTAGTAAATTTATTCTCATAAAAAAAATGAGGTTTATGCAATTACATTGGTACACACTTTTTAGTCCAGATTTAGTTTTGTATTTTGCAATAGATATCACCTTAAGTACTTCTAATTTTTTGTTAATAAGTTGTTAGAAGTTGTGCGACAAAGGAGAGACTTGTATATTACCACATTGGGTGTTCTACAAAATCTTGGTTCTTTTTTATAAAGACTTGTATATTACCACATTGGGTGTTCTACAAAATCTTGGTTCTTTTTTATAATCAGAATGGTTGAAGCGTATATAACAACAATGAAGCCTTAACAACAATGGTTGAAGCATGTGTGTGTGTGTATATATATTTCTCCGGGTTGGCTGTTGATCCTCAATAGCTTAGTCAAGGTTGGTCACATGTATTCTTTTCCTCCATTTTATTATATCCGAAGTCATACTCTTTGTTACTTCCTTAATTGACATGTTCTTTTTTACTACTACTACTACTAATATATATATATATCTATATTGTTCTCTTTCCTCAACTTGAATTAACTCACTCTTTCTTACTGGTGTGTTAATTGCTCTCTTTTGAACATGGCCAAACTACCTCAAGTGACTCTCCCCCATATTTTCATCAATAGGGGCCACCCCTATCTTTCAGTGGATTTTCTCATTTCTACTATATATTTCCGTATATTTTCACTTATTCATCTTAACATTCTCATTTTAGTTGCAATCATTTCATGAATAAGTTTCTTCTTAACAACCCAGCATTTGGTACCTATCTGGTCTTATAACATTCATATTAAAATCATCCTTTAATTTAATAGGTATTATATGATCACTCAATACTCTTGATGTGCTTCTCCCCTTCATCCACCTTGCTTTTATCCTAAGAAAAACATAATCTTCCGTCTCTCCAATTTTATGAATTATTGATCCAAGATATCGAAACATCTCGCTCTTTAGTATCTATTGACCATCGAGTAATATCACCCTTTTTTCTCTATTTCTACTTTTTCTAAACTTAAATTTCATGTACTCTGATTTAGTCTTAATTAAAAGCCTTTATATTTTCAAGGGTTTTGCAAAATTTCTAACTTGACATTAACTCTGACTTCTGATTTCCTTTCATCCACTAAAAGTAAATCATTTTTGAAATGCATACACCAAGGGGCTTCCTCTTGAATTGATTTAAAATAGCTGAAGCATATCAATAGCAAAAATTTCAAGTAAAATAAAGGGAACATATGAGGGAAAAATAAAGAAAAGAAAAGAAAAGAAAAGAAAGAAAAAGAAAAGAGAGCATAGAGTTCTACTTTGATACATTTTGAAATTTATTAAAGGCACTATGTTTATGTTCATTGATGGGTGCTGCCATCTTGTACATGTACCTATAAAATTTAAACTTTAATATCTTTATGAGATGGCACTTCCTTCTCTCTCAATGATGGGATGGAGGGTAAGGTTGTGGATTCAAGATCCACAGGGTGTGTATAACTTACCAATTAGGAAAAAAGGTTGGAAGTGGGAGCTTTATTGGTCATTGAGCTCCCCAATTAAGGCAGTATGATGTGTATGATGTAGATGAGTGACACTGGCAGTCATATATATACTTTTTTCATGAGGAAAAACTCAAAACTGTTTCTTCTTCTTATTATTTTTATTTTTTATTTTATTTTATTTTAATGAAAAAAAACTCAAATTCTACATTGTGTGTCTGCTAATAAGCAATCACTGCTTTCTTGTTGGAGCAAATTTATGTTTTGCTAGCATATTAATCTTCCATTTTCCTATATAATTTTTTTTTTTATCGATTAAGAAAAGAAACTGACTAGATAATACATATCTGTTGAGTTAGATGTAAATGATGTTATAGCTGCATTTATAGAGTAATTTTCCTAGTGATTGTAAATCTTTCCATGCCAATAACATTCTTTGCTAATTTTCTTTTGAAAGTTGCCTTCCAGTTTTATTTTTAGCTTTAGATATCTGGTATTTACTGCATTCATTTTCTTCAATACTAATGCCTTCTTTAATGGTATTCTCTTGTTAAGTTGCTAGATACTAACCTTTGCCTTATTTAATGGTATTCTTCAATACTAATGCCTTATATAATGTTTTACTTTATCAATTTCTCTATCCAGGTGAAGGAGCATTTGGAAATTTTTGCCATATTGAAGGGTGTGAATGAAGAATTTTTGGAAAGAGTTGTTATGGATATGATTGATGAAGTGAGTTCCTCTTTGCATGACTGAAATCTTGCATGCTTGTGTTACTAATTCTTAGCTGTCTTTGCCTTACATGTGTTTATTGAGTCCTACTTACTGAAAAAGCATTTATAGTCATGCCCATTTCTCCTGGGAAATGTTTGCTGTTTGGTAATATGCCATGTGAAGGATTTTCCCGCCGTTTTATTATTCCTTGTTATTATTGTCGTCCTCAGTGGATAATATAATGGTTAAAGACTGGTAGTCAATCATTTGAATTGGCATGATTTAGAATTTGTTGAGGAACGCCAATGTCTTATTTGGTTATTCCTTTTAGATAGAGCTTGGTAAAATTTGGAAGTTATTGGGAAACCACATGGGGTAAGTGATAATTTATCGGAGAGGTATTTGCTGACTGTCTCAAACATATAATCGGCCACTTAGTTTTGAGACTTGCATAGTTCTTTTTTTGGAGACAAATAAATTGTCAATTAAGTTCTTATTGCTAATGAGTGTAGAAAACCTCGGTAGCAATATGGTACCCCCAAAATAATTTGTAAAGTAGATATAGAAAAAACGTAGGACCATATATTGTTGGGACTATCTGTTGTACTTGTTGCAGAAATTCGGGTTTGGAGAAAGATGGAGGAAATGGATTGGATTTTGCATCTCGCCTGTGAGATTCTCAATTATGATCAATGGCAACCATACTGGCTTCTTTTGTAGTCTGAGAGTTTGAGGAAGGAGACCCTTCATCTTCTTTTCTGTTCATCTTGGGGATGGAAATCAGAATGATCAAGAGGACTGTGGAGGCTTGTTATCTAGCTGGTTTAAGGTTAAGGGGAGGAGTAAAGGAGTCTTGGAAATTTCTCATCCTCTTTTTGTGAATGAAACTATTGTATTTTATTATTATTATAGAAGGTTGTGTGCACTAGACATGCCATAGGAAGATGTTTATTTATTTATTTATTTATTTTTTAATATTTAAGTTTATGTGGTTTGATTGTTATGCAAATTTTCTTCTCATATGGTTTATGGTATTGTTCCCCTTATCCAATGCGCTTTTACATTTGAGCTCTCCCTCTTTTTTTCGTAATATTTTTGGGAATAAGGTATGAAGGTTCTTTGACTGCTATTATTATGTACAGGTGGGTTTGGCTGATAAAACCAATACTACTGTTAAAGCTCTTTCTGGCGGTATGAAGAGGAAATTGTCTCTTGGAATCGCACTGATAGGAGATAGTAAGGTGGTGAAACAATTTAGTAGCACATTTTTTTACTTACGTATGTATCAAAGTTGTTCCTTATATTTATTATGACAGGTCATCATCCTTGACGAACCTACTAGTGGAATGGATCCATACTCAATGCGCTTGACATGGCAGTTAATAAAAAAACTAAAAAAGGGCAGGATAATATTACTGACAACACACTCAATGGATGAAGCTGATGAACTAGGAGATCGAATAGCTATCATGGCTAATGGTTCCTTGAGATGCTGTGGAAGGTAAATCCTCCTCCCAATTAAATTTTTTTTATGATATTCTTTTTTTTTAATTTTTTTTTTTTTTTATTTTGCTAGACCTAGTAGCAAGCATGATAAGAGAATTGCACTTAACTGAAAAATATTATTATTTTCCCATTCTTTTAATCACATGCTTTTAACTTTTAGTTCATACTTCATATTCAACTTCATCTGTCTGTAAAACCCTTTTTCTGGGCTGTTCTTCTGCTTTGTCTTCCAAGAAAAACTAAAAATATAAATGTAGAAAATATATATATTCTATGTATCCATTAGATCTTCAACCAATGAGGTGGTGACACATGCATGCTTGCACATTCTGATTTAGATTCTCAACTCCAAATTCTAGTTAAATATTGGTTTTGTTTCTTGTCAACACTCAAGGAACGACATGAAGGGTTTCTTGGAGCAAACCTCTTTAGGATAATGTGTTAGAGTAGATTTCATCGAGTCGCTGGAATTTGTGAGGAAACTGTAGATTGAGAAAGGTAGAACGAAAGATTGGAATGGAAGTCTTTTTGAGATCTTCAGAAAGATGAAAATCTGATGCCAATATCTTGATAGGCTATTGAACCATTTGGTTAATATAAAGAAGTGGGGGTTTCTGAAAAAATTCAAGGAGATTGACATTAAGGGAAGAGAGCGAGAGATTGACATTAAGTTATCAAATGATTTACTTACAATCTTATTATTGGGCTTTGGGTCAGTGACCTCAGTGTGTATTTTGGAGGGTAAGAGTGGATGCAAAGGTAGCTTTTTCTTCTCTTTTTGGGCTAGGGAAGAGGGGCAAGTGGCGCAGAGTAAATTCTTCAAGAGTTGATAATCTCAAAAAGAGAATGTAGGCAATAGGTGATTAATATTGCAAGAGAATTGATCATCTTCATCATGGTGCATGGACAAGCAGTTATGGTGGTTTGTTTTTCTCTGTGTTGATTACTTTGGCTTATACCTGGAGCTTTTAGGAGGGCAAAAAATTTGTTTTCACACACCAGAGTAGCATTGTCTGTAGCTATTCCACTTTTGTCTTGGGTGGAGTCTATGGAGGGAGAGCAATGGTGCTATTTGGATGGTTGTCCCTCATTGTTTGATGTGGTGCATTTGGCAGAAGAGATATAACAGGAACTTTGAGGATTCTGAAATGACTATACCAAACCTAAAATTCTTGTTTTTCAAAACGTTATCGGATTGGATGTCAATTGTAGGAAGTCATTCTATTTTTTCAGTTCTTGATTTGATGGATGCTTGTAATTTGTGTGTTTGATTGTATTAGTCTCCAAATGTAAACTTCCTGTATATTTGGCTGACCCTTTTTATGAGATTAATAAATTCTTCTTTACTTAACACCCGCACCACACCCCCCCACCACCCCCCGATTTTTTTTTTTTGACAGAACTGAGTATTTAGTGATTGTTCGATGTCTATAATCCTGAGATCCCTTTTCGTTTAGATGGGCACTTCTGGTGGTTTCTCTTCTCTTTCTTTTCTGGAGTTTCTGGATCTTTGTAATTTTAGAGCTTTTATGGAGTTTCTAGAGCTTTGCTGTATTTCTATTTATTATTATTATTATTATTATTATTTATCTTTCTTATTTAATCTGTCAAAACAAAACTGCACCACATCTACATATTCTTCTGCACCCTACAATCGTACAATGTTTATTTTGGTGAAACATCAGTATCAAAATCTAAAGTTGTTAGAAATTGTGCCAACAATAGATGTCAAGCATACAACACACAAACATGGCAACAAAATCTGGACCAGTTGTGGGCCTCTCACATATAGAACAGAAGAAATAACTAAAGCGGAGATAATCAGAATCAAAGACCTCACAGATCTTGGGTTGTGATACTATCATATCAGTTAAAAAAATTTAAGCTATTGTAAATAAGCCAAGAAGAATATCTTGCTATAATAGTTGTCATCACTTGCAAGAAGATCATATTGAAGCTCAACACTTTTAATTCATCATAGAGGGAAGACCCTTAAACCTCATCACAACCAGTGAAGGAAATCTAGTTAGCTCACTGACCTTGCTCTAGGATGTGGAAGCAAGTTGAATTGACTGATGTCAATGCTAGGAAGATAATGACATCTCTAGGTGACGTAAATACAATGAGGTATGAGCTCTTTGAGATTGCAGATCTTTCCTAAGTCCAAGAAAGATGTTCATCTTCTCTTGGCCATAGGATAGTTAATTGTTAATGCTGGAACCTCCACCAAAAAGGAAGGGTTGTGGTGCTTAAATGGTAAATTTATGATCATTTTCTTACACTGAGATCTTATATTCTTTTGTACACAAAAGAAAAAGAAAAAGAAAAAAGCTCTACACTAATTGACTATCATCCTCTTCAACTTTTCCCCATCTTGCTATTCCACATTAAGGTCATTCCAGAATTCCCTCGAGGATGACCAAAGGTGTTCATCAAAATGCTGCAGCCCTTCAAGTTGCTTCAAATTTTATAAATAAAGTATTTCATTATTCCAAAAAAAAAAAAAAAAATGGTTTCCTACATTTTTGGAATGTATAAGTTATTACTAATTGAATCATATGCTAAAAAACATTGGACACACTGATTTTACTTTGAGAAGTTGAATTAAATGTCTCTAAGATTCCTTGTTTCAAATGTTCTTTTTTTTCAACAGCTCCCTTTTCTTGAAGCATCAGTATGGGGTTGGTTATACACTGACGCTGGTGAAGGTGTGCTTCTATTTCTGTGTATCTTTCTCTACATTCCATTGAATGGCTGTTTGCTTATTATTTTCTGTTCTGATGGCTTTATTGTCTCTTCCTTTCAGTCTGCACCTACTGCCTCAGTAGCTTCTGATATTGTGTATCGACATATTCCATCAGCAACATGTGTGAGTGAGGTATTTCTCTCACTTTATCTATCAATTGTTTTGTTAATCAATTAAAAGAAGATGTTGAAACGTTTTACTTGAATGGGCCAATATCTCTGTTTACAATGATCTATGATGAGAGCTATCAATCATAATGTGTAGGGGTAGTTTGAAGTTCAACAGATATTCTTCTGGTTTAATATTTTTCCTTTATTTTTTCACCTGTTGTATGACTTAATGGTATGATAAAATATGCCCCTGATCCTTGGCATTAACATATGTGTGGTTGGGAATCTCTCTTATTGCACATGGATGTGTGTGCTTGGGTAGGGATGGCAATTTCTACCCGATTCGTGGGTACCTAGCCTGGCCCAACCCTAATGGGTCGGATTTTACCCGGCCTGATAAAGAATAGGGTCGGGTATGGGCTTTGAAAAAAAAACCCTGTTTAATAATCGGGCCGGGTCCGGGTCGCGGGTCTAGAACCGCAGGTCGGGTCCGGGTATGAAAAACCCCGGCCCGAACCCGACCCATTGCCATTCCTATGCTTGGGTACCTGTGTGTAATCTATATCAGAGTGCTATAGTAAAAAATCCTTAGATATGCTCAATGTTGCTAATGCTGATACTCCCTTTCTCTTTCAGGTTGGAACTGAGATTTCCTTCAAGCTTCCTATGGCATCTTCATCATCCTTTGAAAGTATGTTCAGGGAAATTGAAAGTTGCATGAGAAGGTCAGTTTGTAACTCCAAAACAAGTGGGTCTGAGGACAAAGACTATCTTGGCATTGAAAGTTATGGTATATCTGTCACAACTCTGGAAGAGGTATTCCTTAGAGTTGCAGGATGTGACTATATTGAAGCTGAATGCATTGAGCATAAAGAAGACTTTTGTTTACCTGAAGCTGTGGTTTCTCAGGCTTCTCATGATCTTGCGCCCAAAAATAACTCCAAACTTCTGGGAAATTGCAAACATATTCTTGGGGTCATATCAAACATAGTAGGGAGAGCTTGTGGCTTAATTTTTGCTACAGTTCTAAGTTTCATAAACTTCTTTAGTAAGCAGTGCTGTAGCTGTTGTTTCATTTCTAGGTCAACATTTTGGCAACATTTTAGAGCATTGTTCATAAAAAGGGCGATAACTGCTCGGAGAGACCACAAAAGCATTGTTTTCCAGCTTTTGATTCCTGCAGTCTTCTTGTTTTTTGGACTTCTTTTTGTCAAGCTCAAGCCACATCCTGATCAGCAGTCTGTGACCTTTACAACTTCACAATTTAATCCTCTATTAAGCGGTGGTGGTGGTGGTGGTCCAATTCCTTTTGATCTGTCCTGGCCTATTGCAAAGGAGGTTTGTTAATCATGTTAATTCATGTTGATGTTCCATCTTTTTTTGGGTGATGTCCTGTGTTGCGAAGTCTTCAATGTAATGGATTTAACTACATATTGGTTGCATGCCTATTCAGTGATTTCTTCCTTTAAACTATCTGTGCTGCAGATTGCACAATACGTTGAAGGGGGGTGGATTCAAAACTTTAAACCGAGTGCGTATAAATTCCCAGACTCAGAGAAGGCATTAGCTGATGCGATTGAGGTGGCAGGGCCAACATTGGGGCCAGTTTTACTTTCAATGAGTGAATTCTTGATGTCTAGCTTTAATGAATCCTATGAGTCAAGGTGTGTTAACCCAAATATTTGATTTACTTCATTCTTTACAACTTTCTGTCAGTTGTTAAGATGATGTTAGCATGACTAATGGAAATCAAAATCATAGTTGTGGAAAGAATTCTGGCAATACCCAAACAGAAATGTGAACTTCATGCAGTTGTCTACAGTGTTAGTAAATTATGTCTATTGAAGTGGAATGTTTATTTATATATATTTTTTTGATGACGTGGAACCTCACCAAGTTAGGGCACCTTGGACCCACCCCTGGGGAGTAAACCACGGATAAACGACCCCATTTGCCATAACCGTGTATTAGGTAATCCTGGAGAACTCCTATTGGGGATCAAACCCAAGAAGTTTGGGTCTACAGCTCATCCCAAGCCTCCAACCATGAGGCTACACCCTGACGGGTTGTTTATTTATAAATTATCAAGAAATTATCAGATAGTAGGCAAAAAAAAATAAAGATAAGTTGTGTATTTGATAGTAATTTTTGTCCTCCCCCCATATTTGGGATATCTTGTGATCTCAATGGCAATTTTGCAAAATAATAATAGAATAGATGATGCTATTCCACAACGTGAGCTACATGAAATTAACATTAGTATTGTTAGTTTTTAGTTTGTTTTAATTTTATTTAATTTTAGAGATTTGAATACATTCTTATATGCAGGTATGGGGCAATTGTGATGGATGATCAGAATGAAGATGGAACTTTGGGGTACACTGTACTACACAACAGTTCTTGTCAGCATGCTGCTCCAACATTTATCAATTTAATGAATGCTGCAATTCTTAAGCTGGCTACTCAAAACAAAAATATGACAATTCGAACACGTAATCATCCTCTGCCTATGACAGAAAGTCAGCACTTGCAACATCATGTAAGTTACCACATTCATTTATTTGAGTTGTTCTCTCAAGCATGATTGCACACTAAGTCTTGCCATAAACCCTCAAAAGAAGATATCAATAAGAACTATCAACCCCCAAACAACCCCCCCACCCTTCCCCCACCCACCCTCCCCCCTCCCCCCTCCCCCCTCCCCCCAACCACCACCCCCCCCCCCCCCCCCCCCCCCAAAAAAAAAAAAGCATTTATTCAGGAGAACATGATTTTATTATTATGGAAATGCTTGAGGGTTTTCTTTTAAATGTATTGGGTATTATATGTTAAATCAATAATTGTGTTATTATCTTGTAATATATTAAACTCTTTTAGTATGTTGAGTAATGCATTCTTGTCTTTTCCTGATTTTTATTTTAAGATTACCTTTGGATGCAATATGATGGGGAAAATGGGAAAATTCTAAAATGGTTTGCAATCTAGAAGTTTTTTAGTTTATCTCTAGAAACAAATGTTCAAGCAGACATCCTTTTGGAAAGTGCATCAGAATGTAAATTGTAGTTTTATAGGTGGAGCTTGATACACATCTGCTGTATTCGAGCTCCTCATATCATTAAAGATATATTTGCTTAAAAAAACACTAGAAAGGAAAAATGATCAATGACATATCTCAAGCCATCAAGCATTATCTAATAATATAGTATGCATAGCGTCTGCCAGCTACAATCTTTACTACTTTTCTTTTCCATTTCATATATATATATATATATATTTTAATTTCTTGTGTTCAATTTAAATTCTAAAAGGCATGACATTAAAACATGCACTCTTATATAGCCTGAGGAAGTGCTAGCCACATTTGCACTATGTTGAGGTTGCAAGTGTTTGACATGCATTCTTCTTAGTTTTCTTGACATCAAAACATGGCAGAAATAGAACCTATATCATTTTTTGTTATTGAGGTTGTAATGATTTAAGGGATCACTAGTCACATTTGCGCAATACCCCAAAAATACCAGTAAAGCCCCAATTGGGGCTCATTGTAATCACTTATGTAACCAAGTTCAACCAAGTAAAGACCCAATGTGGGGGCTCAACACATGCCTGCACAACACACACTTATCCAATATAATCCACCAAGGTATTACAATGTCGTCCACTTAAAATCATCATGTCCTCATTAGGTCCCACGTATGCTGCAGTTTCCCAGCCACATGACGTTTCCAAGTCGACTCTAATACCATTTGGAATGACCCAAAGAAGCACTAGTCACATCTGTGTTATACCCCAAAAAAGGCTAGTCAAGTGCTTGTAATCACTTATATGGTCTAATCCGACCGTACAAACACCTGACTTGGGACTCAGCATAGGCTCACAGAATACATGCTTATCCAATCATAGATGTTGCTATTTTTAGTCATTATCATACGAACATTTTCAACCCTAACATTGATAATATCTCAACACTATGATGAAATTGGCTTTGCCTTTTGTTTGTTTGTTTTATTTTTATTTTTTTGGGATGGACTTATATTTAATGAAACAAGAAGATTCAATTTATTTTCATTTTCAATTTGTAGGATCTTGATGCATTCTCTGTAGCAATTATTGTTAACATTGCCTTCTCTTTCATTCCTGCCTCATTTGCTGTTCCTGTTGTAAAGGTATTTTCCACAACTCTTATCTCATCTACTACGGCAATTTTGTATGGCCTTTTTTTATTCCTAGCATCATATAGTGTTGTTTTAAGTTAACTTATCAAAAAAAAAAAAAAAAAGAAAAGGAAAAGAATAAACTAGTTTCATTTGAAGTGGGAGTTCAAAATTCTTTTTTATTTTAATTTAAATAAAGTGGAATTTAAATGACTTCTTTTTCAAATGGCACCCCCCTCCCTTAAGAACAAGGCAGAGGGTGAGGTTGTGAGTACAGACCCATTGGCCCATTCGCTCTATGTAATTACCTTTAATAAATTATTTTTAAAAAAATTGTTACATATCATTTGTTTTCTTAACTCGAATCCAGGTATATATATATATATATATATATATTGGGGAACATGTTTAAGGGTATAGTTCATTTGTTGCTAGATTAAATAAAAATAGGGCTAAATCGCAAGCTACTCCCCTAAAGTATAAAGTTTGGGAGTGTTTGAATTTTACACTAATGTTTCAGAATTTGAATTTTACCCCCTTGAAATTCTATTTTGTTTGCATCAACAGCTCCTTTGTCCATATTTTTTGTTAAGTGCCACATAAACTTGCCACGTGTTTAGTTCATCCAATTAAATGATGCCACATCGTTTTAACCATGCCTTACCATTTTTAATTATTTAATTTTTTTTACGCTGCAAAAATGATGTGGTATCATTTTATTGTTTAAACTAAACATGTATGGCAAGTTTATGTGGTATTTAACGGAAAATATGGACAGAGAAGTTATTATTATAATGGAACTTTAGGGGGTAAAATCCAAATTCTAAAACTTTAGGGTATAAAATCTAAACATCCTCAAATCTCCTCCAAACTTTAGGGTTGTAGTTTGCAACATTGATCTAGTATTATCTATTTATGTTTAATTATATTGTCTCTTATGAGAATATTGCCTAAATAAATTTATGGGAGTGCTTCCCTAAGAATGTGTAACTTCTTTAGCTCATACACCATAAGTATTCTCTAATTTCTTTTTTTTTTGGCATAATAATTTCTATGATCTTAATGCAGGAACGTGAAGTAAAAGCTAAACATCAACAACTAATTAGTGGGGTATGTTTGTCCTTCAGAAAAAAAAATGGCTGCTATATTTGATTCTTTTAGTACTACTATGGAAATCGATATATGACTGCATCCTTTTGCAGGTTTCCATACTTTCATATTGGACTTCTACATATATATGGGACTTTGTCAGCTTCTTATTTCCTTCATCTTTCGCAATAATTCTTTTTTACATCTTTGGTACGTCTGTAAACTCTCACTTCAAATTTTATCTTTTAGATGATTTTAGGCTTACTTGGGGTTAATTTGGTCACTTTCATAATTGAAATAATTGATACTTATGAGGGGAGAAAATAGAAAAAACAAAGCTATATTCCCCCCTGCGCGCACCCTCCCTCCCTTTCTTTAATTATTCAACCCCTGGCACTGTTGAAAGTTTGAAGACAATGCTATGGCGATAAGTTAGATATTTGAACCTATGTTCTAGAACATCATTATAATTACCAATTACCATGTTGCTGAGGTTTTTTTTAATTTTAATTTTAATTTAATTTAATTTTATTTTTTATAAATTTTATTTAATTTTTCTTTTATAATTATTTTTTTTATAAGTACTATATTAAATTAATTCTATAATGGCACTGTTGAAAGCTTGATTACATTGAATAATTTCAATGCTATGGTGATATTTCAGATGTTTTATATTTCCTGCGTACCTAGGTGCCCCTGCATTATTTACTTATCAAAAAAGGTAAAAAGCAGGAATGTAAAAGGGGTGAGAGAAAGGAAAACTGAAAATGATTAATACATATCTTTGCACTTAGTTTTTCTGTGTGTGTTTTGAGAAGGGGAGGGGGCTAATGGAAGGATTATCATCCCCTCTAGGCCTGCCATATTATTCCTTGTAAATTCGGGTGTTGAGGAAGTACAGAAAGAGAGGAAATTTGTACCATATTTCTTTTTCATTTCATTAGGCCGACTAGATTTCCTGTTTTATCCTAGAAAACCCAATAACAAGAGGGAAGGTAGATTTCTTTACTTTCCCTTCACTCTCCTTCATTTCCTAGCCCTTCCCTCCACCCTGTTAAAATAATTATAGATTAATAATTACTCCGTTATATTATCACTTTGTTTTTCATTATTGTCACGATTAATGGGTTTTTTTTTTTTTTTTTTTTTTTTTTCATATTTAAACTTTCTGTAGGTCTGGATCAGTTTATTGGAAGGGGTTGTGTCTTGCCAACAATCCTCATGTTTTTGGAGTATGGATTATCAGTTGCATCATTCACTTATTGCCTTACATTTTTCTTTTCTGACCACACCATGGCACAGGTGGGCACTTTCACTTCTCAATGGTAATTTTAGCTTTCATTGCATTATTCTTATAATTTCATGAGTGCTTACATTCTCACTCTTCTTGCAGAATGTGGTCCTCTTGGTGCACTTTTTCACTGGACTCATTCTAATGGTTATCTCATTCATTATGGGGCTTATAAAGACGACAGCAAGTGCAAATTCTTTTCTCAAGGTGGTGGACTTTTTTTCATTTTTATGATCAATTTAGGGTGTGGAAGGCATTCATTATGATGGCGTTAACTTCAAACCTATCTATTAATCGCCAATGGAGTTTAGAGATTTAAATTTTAATTTAGATAATGGTGATACATGTCTATCCTGAGACCTTCCATAGGATTAAAGTCCCCAGCACTATTCTGTGCCCTAATGACAGCTAGTGCAACCCTTTTTCTTAATATTGTATTAGTATTTTCATTTATAAATATTTGTCAGTTGAGGAAGCTGATGGAATTCATTCATGGCCTTAAATTGCAAACCAACCTGTTAGTCACCAGCACAATTATCATATTGAAATTTAACTTTTAAGCCAGCCTAATTCAGTAAATGGTTATGGAGGTTTGTAGAGTAAGGTGATCACTCTTGGAGGAATGTATTTTTTTATTATGTATAAATACTCTTGAAGGAATGTTATTGCTTCCTAAAATGGGGAAGCAGGGTGTGGATGGACTACTTTGGTTATTTGTAGGCCACATGGGTGTAGCCCATGGAAGGGAATTAGAAGGGGTTGGAGGAAGTTGTCCTCTTTCATCTCTTACAAAACAGAAATGGTAGGAGGATCAGATTCTCTCATGATGAGTGTTGTGGTGAATGACCCTAAAGGAGATGTATCTAGACTTATTTTCAATTGTTGTGAATAAGAATGCATCAATGCTTTCCTTTTTCTCTACAAGGGAGGATGGTCTTTGTTTTTGGAATTTAAGATTTATTTGTGGTTTTCATGATTGGGAATTGTGGTGTGTGAATATTTAATTGGACTCTGACATTTATTTTCTTGGAGAGGAGAATCGTATTTGATGGAGCCTAAATAGCAATATAGAGTTTAGTGTGCAATCATATTATGTTTGTTTGAGGGGTGATTATAAAGAGCCCTTTATTTTTTTTTGGACAGCAATGTTGATTAGAATATCAACTGTAGGCAACCTTATAAAGAGAAATATGGTATTGGTCAATTGGCATTGCATGTATTAGGATGACGGAGGAAAAATGGCCCTTCTTCTTCTTCATTGTCCTGTTACTCATGACTAGTGGTCCTTCATTTTATCTGCTATTGGAGTGCGGGTGATGCCATCTACGGTGACTGTTGTATGGTCTTGTTGGAAAGGACTGTATGGGGGGCATAGAAATAGCTTTGTTTTGTGTGTGACTCCTAATTGTATTATGTGGATGCTTTGCAGGGCTGGAATAGTTTCACTTTTGGAGGTGGGGAGATATCTCATATCTGTGGTTGATCTTAGGGCCTCTTTCTTCAGTTTTCTTTTTGAATTTTGTACAATGAAAGAGGAGGGGGGAGAGGGGGGGGGGGGGGGGGGGGTGGTGTTCTCTTGTACATCATTAGTTGATTTTATGGATCATTTAAGTCTTCGATTGTAATTGTTGGGAAGCTCTTCATTTATATGTTTCCTTCTCTTGGTGAAATTCCTTTTTCAAATCCTGATGGAGCTGCATGAGCCTTTCCTGTATGCCATAAATGACCTATGAGTAGGAAGAATCCTACAACAAAATGAGAGGTAGCTAACCAACATCTAGGTTATGTATACAATGAAAACATCAAAAAAAAAAAAAATTCTTTATATGTATAACCTAGATGTTGGTTAGCTACCTCTCATTTTGTTCTAGGATTCTTCCTATACGTAGGTCATTTATGGCATACAGGAAGGGCTCATACAGCTCCAGAAGGATTTGAAAAATTAATTGATTGTGATTTCGAACCAAAATTTTCCATTACTCCTCTTAACTAAGACAGTTAATTTAATGCTTGAAGTCAGAATCCATTTGATTTCATCATCATTATATATATCTCTGTGTGTGTGTAACTGGTTAGAGAAATGTCATCTTGAGCCCTTCCATAAGATGAAGCCCTCAACCTTACTGTGTCCTAGTTGTTTATCACATTTATTGTTATTATATGTTGTTTGATTGAAAGCTACATTTTGTCTAGTGGATGTCATTTTTGAAGAATGAACTCACTGATGACTGAAAATTTGCTTGATTTCTTTTTAAATTGACTTACATGCTGTCAATTCTGTCAGACATGTGTTACCATCCGCAATGCCATATTCCATCAGAAAAGCATATGATTGCTTCCAGGATTGTGTGCAGTTTCTAACCAGTTTTTCTGTGATTGTATTGCTGTAAAATCTTTCCAATACTGCCAAGAGCTGAATCTAATATTACATTTCACTTGATAAAAATTTACATATATGTTGTAACTAAATATCTGCCTCTACATATAGCTGGCCTTCACTCTGATAATAACCATCTTATTCCTTACTTTTGTTATGTATCCTTCCAGAATTTCTTCAGATTATTTCCAGGTTTTTGCTTTGCTGATGGGCTTGCTTCGCTAGCTCTGCTACGGCAAGGGATGAAAGATAAATCAAGTGATGGTGTTTTTGATTGGAATGTTACTGGTGCCTCCCTTTGTTATCTTGGTCTTGAGGTACGTTTTTTATCCCTGTCCTGCATGAAGCTTTTCTACCATATGCTTTATGATTTTCTGCTGTATGCTTGTCTACAATTTTTTATTTTGATTAATTTTTTGATTACATGCATTGCACATGAAAAAAAATGAGAGTGTGTTGTATAGTAAGACAAAATTTATATTAGTTTGAAGATACTTGTATAATATATACATGACAAAATACTTAGACAAGATTTTATTTTTACGTTATTGAAAGACATCAAATAAGAGAAAGAAGAAAATAAATGTTGGAAAATGAGAATAAAATAAATTTAGAGAAGTAGAAGCAAGAAAGAAAGAAAAAACAAGGGTTACATGGTTTAGCTTGACTGCCTACTCCATGGGATAAAACCGTAGGGGTTACATCTTTGTTGTATTCTCAATTTTTTATTACAATGAACCCTAGTAGGGTATATACAAGAGCTAGGGTTAGCCCTACATGGGCTTACAATATATTGGGCCTCTTGGACCATTACATTAACATAAATCCAATATCTTTAACAATATATATATATATAGTAACTAGCGAGACAAGGGGTTTTTTTTGCCTATAAGGTTATAACTGATTATTAGTCGAAGAAATCCAGAGAACCAATGCTTTAGAATAAGGCTGAATGAATATATCCTTAAGTAGAGTGTTTTTTTTTTTTTAAATAATTTAACAAATCCTAGTTTGTGTAGGAATGTCCCGCTTTTAAAAAAAAAAAAAATTATTTATAAATTTTTTAACTGATGGCTAAACTAAAGAACTTTAATTAGAGAAAGAGGACCCCAGTTGGGGAAAAAAAAACTAATAATTAAAGTGAAAGAGGATAGCAACTCAGATTAAGTAAGTTTGGTAATTTCAAATATTTTCTGGATAATATTTTCCAACAAATGTTCATCACCATCCATGCTTTTGTACCAATTATATATGAAGCTGAGGAGCAACATCCACTTCCCTCTTGAACTATTTGAATGTTCAATAACAAATTAGCTCCTCTAACTTTTTATGTCAGAGCTGGAACCATCAATTGAAATTCATATGCAGTAAATTGGCCCCGTGGTATGCAGGATATGCAGGACAATAGATGTTGATGTGTAAACCAATTTTCTTCTGTTTACGCACACAAAAAATGTTCGTAAGATCTCAAAAGTGATTTAAGAATATCCTCTCTAAATTGGATTTCTTAACCCAGAGCTTAATCTGAGTCTATTGGTCTGGTTTTTAATTTTTAATTTTTTTATTTATGGCTAATTGATAAGGACTAGAAGGTTTCTCATCTTCCCAATTTTCTAATGCCACAGGCATAAAATAGACATTCCATCTTCAGATCGCCCAATAACTATGATCTTCCAGTTTGATATTGATGCAGCTTGTACAAAACTTTTCTTAACTGAAATTCAATTAAATGAGTGGATTTTTCAATGATACAATGCCCATTTAGATATCTAGAAACTAGATTTTCACATAAATTGATAAATGTTTATTTGATGTAATGCACTGAGACAAAATTAAGTATTTTTTTGGTTTAATATTTTAATAAAACTGTTATGTGGCTACTCTGGCTCAAATAACACTTCTCCATTAAGAAAGGGTGGACCCATGGAGGGTAAGGTGTTGGGGGTTTAATAATTATTGGGTGCATGTGTAACTCACCAATAAAAAAATGTTATATTGCTGGGATTTGCGTGGACTTCCATTAGTTCATAGATGCCACTTTGTAGCAATTCAATCTTCCCACATATTTCTGTATCAGTGGAAACTTTAAAGCTTGAGTGTTTAAATCTTATTGTATTTCTATTCTTTTTAAATACAACAAAAACAACAAAGCCTTAATCCCAAAATTTTGGGTTGGCTATAGATCCTCGATAGATTAGATTAGGTCAACCACATGTATTCTTTTTAAATATGCTTTTGAAATTGAACTAGAAAAATAATTTTGAAAATGGACTTCGTTTGATTCCTTTCAATTTTCTTGCCTGTGGCAGAGCATTGGTTTCTTCCTCTTAACACTTGGCCTTGAACTGTTGCCTTCTCACAAATTGACTCCTGTCACAATCAAAGAGTGGTGGAGAAGTATTAAAATTCTCCAGCGTGGTACTTCTAGTTATTTAGAACCTCTCTTGAAACCCTCCTCAGAAACTGTTGCTCTTGATCCTGATGAAGACATAGATGTGAAAACAGAAAGAAATAGGGTACTCTCAGGCTCAATTGATAATGCCATCATCTACTTGCGTAATCTTCAGAAGGTATGAAATTAGCTATTCTTAAGTTGTAATTTTGTAATGCCAATACTACAACCTTTCATGATTCTATTATACCACTTTTAGGTGTATCCTGGAGGAATGCATCACTGCACTAAGGTCGCAGTACAATCACTGACTTTCTCAGTTCAAGCAGGAGAATGTTTTGGGTTTTTAGGAACAAATGGAGCTGGGAAAACTACAACACTTTCAATGCTGTCTGGTATGTAAAAATTCTGTAATGATACATGAGCAATTTATCTGTGGAACATCTAAGTATATCTTATGCTGCCATGAACAGTTTCTAATTTAATTAATTTTTTGGAGGAGTCAACTTCATAAGAAATTACTAGTTTGGTTGTGTTGTTTAAACAGCAGTTTTTGTTGTTTAAACAACACAACACGTATTTTCACAACACTTTTTTATTCACACGTATTTCCACATCACTTAAACAATATTACTAGAACAACATTACCTAACAGGCCCATATGTGATACTTGAGAACTCCATTATATAGTGTCTGTTCTCCTGCTTAGCTGTCTTGTATACTCATCTTTTATTTATATATAAATTCCTGAGGTTTTATGTGGTCCCCAACTTGATGAGCTTTATAGGAACATGATAATGTTAGAAACTTTTACCAGTGTCGAGTTCTGATTTTTCTATAATTAATAATTAAGTACCTGCAACTCTGTCTGTTTTTAATTACATTAGCATGTTTCTGAATTTTGAAATATTTAGTGAGGTTACTATTTTTGATCATATATTTGCCACGCAGGAGAAGAATCCCCAACTGATGGAACTGCTTTTATTTTTGGCAAAGATATACGTTCCAATCCCAAGGCTGCTCGTCGGCATGTATATATTGATTTATTTCATTCCTTTTCCTTTTTTTTTTTTTTTTTTTTAATTTTTTTTTTTTTTTAAATCTTGAATGTAGACTAACTACTTGTAATATACCAGTAGAACTTGCTAACTTCTTCTTTTATTTTTTATTTTTTTATAATTTCAGATTGGGTATTGCCCACAATTTGATGCTTTATTAGAATTTTTGACTGTTCGAGAGCATCTTGAGCTTTATGCAAGAATAAAAGGACTTCCAGAATACAGGATAGATGATGTATGTATATTAGTTCAAACCTTATAGTTCATTTTACTGTATTAAGCTGGTGGTTAAATCAGAATCTGGTCTGCTCAGCCACAACCAACTTAGAATTTGTTCATTTTTTATTCGCTGGGATTTGGTTGTGCATCAATGAAATTTTTTTCTTCTGGGTTCCTTTTCCTCAGTTTGGAATTGAATGTATTAGTTAGACAATCTAATTAGTTGTGTGTGTGTGTGTGAGAGAGAGAGAGAGAGAGAGAGAGAGAGATCTGGTTTATTGTTCTCAAATGTTTATTTATTTTAGATTGGTAGTAAGAATTTGTATTAATATTTAAAATAAAGAGTACAATAGTTCTTTGATGCGGGGAGGACATTGGATGTTATTCACCTGATATCCACTGAACTTTAAAAAATGCAGTCTTTGATATCTGCAATATTCTTTGGTTTACCAGCATCTAATGACATCCAATGAAGTAAGGAGCTGACAAACATCAATTTAACCCTCAAAATTGACAATTCATGCCCCTTGAAAGTTCTTCTATTTCTCTCCCTCGAAGTCTACGAGCACCATGGTACTAAATTCCAAGCCCTATGTCTGAAGGATCTTGGCTTCCTTCTTGGACCTTCAAGCATCATATACACATATTTAGCCATCACGCACCAAGCACTAAAGATCACCACTCTTCTTATACATACAACAACAGTCAACCATGATCATCCCTCACATTTGAGATTGAGTTCAGGATTTTGTATGAATCAAGTTTCTTGAACAATCAAATATTGAATGTTTTACATAGAAGAAATTTTCTTTAACTTTAATTGTGTGATTTGGTATATAGCGACAATCATGTTTTAGATCTTTAATGGCTCAAGCTATCTGAACAGGTTGTAATGGAAAAACTAGTGGAGTTTGATTTGTTGAAGCATGCGGACAAACCATCATTTTCCCTTAGTGGCGGAAACAAGCGCAAATTATCTGTTGCAATTGCTATGATAGGAGATCCTCCTATAGTCATTCTAGATGAGCCATCCACAGGTATACATGCTGCTACTTTTTATTCTACATTTTATTCGATAAGTTTGACTAATAGTAAGTATCATAACTTTTGTTATCAATTCTAGTTAAAAGTATGGTTTTTCAACATTAAACTTGAAAACTATCAATATTAAACTTGTTATCAATTACAAACACAAACTAAATCATAAATAACACAAACTAAATCACAAATCTCACACATTCACAAACTCACGATCCTAAAGCCCCATTACAGCCATAGCCAAAGTCACACAACCCTGTACAAACAAAAGCCTTGATTTATTATTAGTGCATCTAACAATCTGACAGTACAATGCCTTTCACACATGAAATTACTCTTCAATTTGTCTCTTAGTATTATGTTGAAATGCATGATATGAAATTATAAGAGTCATGTCAGTTTCATAGGATTCTTGGAGGCTATAAATTATTGATGTTCAAACTACTCCATGAAAAAACCCCTTTTTACTACATCTAGGTTTTCTCTTGTAGTTAATGCGTTGTTTTCTTATCCTTAATTTGAGTTGTTTATGCATGAATCAATTGCAAAGACATCCTCCCCACCCAAGCCTATAGCTTGTGTTCGAATAACATCTTCTATTTGTTGTCAGTGTTATTTCCAATCAACTAATTTGTTGTTGTTACTAATAATTAATTATTGTAGGTATGGATCCTCTTGCCAAACGATTCATGTGGGAAGTGATATCTCGTTTATCTACCAGGCGTGGAAAGACAGCGGTAATTCTTACAACGCACAGCATGAATGAAGCTCAAGCTCTGTGCACAAGGATTGGGATAATGGTATAGATTCTGTGCTCCTTACTAGACTGAAGAACTTGTAATATCACTTAATAATTATTTTGATTATTTTGTGTTTGATTTGAAGGTTGGAGGCCGACTAAGATGCATTGGGAGTCCACAGCATCTAAAAACACGATTTGGAAATCATCTTGAGCTAGAGGTATGTATGATGACTTACAAACTTTTGGAGCTTTTTCAGGAAATTAAATTTATGTTCCCTGTCCTCAGGTAAAACCTACCGAGGTCAGTTCTGTGGACTTGGAAAACCTTTGCCGGATTATTCAAGAAAGGCTTTTTGACATTCCCTCTCACCCAAGAAGTTTACTTGATGACATTGAAGTTTGCATTGGGGGTATTGATTCCATTGCATCAGAAAATGCATCAGCGGCAGAGACTAGCTTGTCAAGGGAAATGATAATTATAATTGGACGCTGGCTTGGTAACGAAGAACGAACTAAGACACTTGTATCTTCAACGCTATTTTCTGATGGTACTTTTGGTGATAAGTTATCTGAGCAGTTGGTTCGACATGGTAGGTGTTGCATATGCTGATTTATGTTCTTTATTTTGCTGTTGATAATTTTTTTCCTATTAATATTTTTTGTTTCCTTGGGAGTTTGAATGGGAAGCCTTTAAAAGCTTCTGGCTTGTCATTTTCACAAATTTAATGATACTGCATTACTTTTAATTATCACTATCATCACCACCATTGCTACTACTTTCAGATTTCATATATTTTGCTTTCCAAACCTTTGATTCTTTTGTTTCAATGCAAACTACGCTTTGATCCTTTTACTTCCGTTTTTGAATGTTTTCCTGATATGTTAAACTCTTGACATTTGCATTTTTCATGTGTTTTGATTTTCAAAAGATTATTTGTTGTTGGTAGTCAATACTGGTTTAACATACCATAGTTTAACTCGATCCACTTTCGCACTATATCTGTATGGTTCTTCTATGTTTTACAGCAACATGCTGAAACTATAATACTTCCTGGCTTCCCATAAGACCAGTTCCTGTCCCCTTCCAACCCCCCTCCCCCTCCCCCTGGCGTGGGGTTCCAAATCACAATTGTCCTGAAAGCTTAAACTAATGGAAAAGGGTAATCTATTATGGTATTAAAGAGAGCAGTCTTGAGTTCGAACCATGTCCCACTCTAAACCTTCCATTATTTTAAATATTTTGGCCCTACATATTAAGGGGGAGTTTAAACCCACACTTGAGGGGGAGTGTTAGGATAAGGGTTAAATTCTTAAACTCATCATTTGTTATCAACTTAAACTTTTAGAATATGTATGCATTTGTCACTTGTCTTCAGCACTATAGTTATTTTTGAAAAACAACCCTAACGTGGGAGGTTAATATCAATTTCTGATAATGCAAAGATCTCTGTACAATGTTACTTTGGAGGATGGTGAGTGCAACCCTCTCTCTTCTTAAATTAAAAAATAAATAAATAAAAGAAGAAGAAGATAAAAGGAATACATTATGTCATGAATATAATTTCATGTATGTTAGGTTCTCTAAGTTGATGATCAATGTAATCATTTTCTGACTCCTCTTTTGTCTGTCTTGCTATTTTCTACTTACTATTTGAGTTTGTGTAGGTGGCATACCCTTGCCAATATTTTCTGAGTGGTGGTTAGCGAAAGAAAAGTTCTCTTTGATTGATTCATTTATCCTCTCTTCATTTCCTGGTGCAACATTCCAAGGATGCAATGGATTGAGTGTCAAATATCAGGTAAAATCAATAATGGCTTTGGGATACTAGGTGTAATTCAAACAAGTCTTATGTTTCTTGGTAGAAACGATAAGCATACCTGGTCACACAAATGACAACTAAGATAAATATTCATTTGGGTTGTACCCCTAAATTGGCAATTGTATATAGGCTTGTGGGTGTGTGTTTTCTTGTAACTGCTGTGGCTTTTACAATTCCTACAGTAGTTGTTGATCTTAAAATTTGTTGCAGTTGCCATATGGAGAAGGCCTATCACTTTCAGATGTTTTTGGACACCTGGAACAAAACAGGTAAAGACATATTAATACATACCTTGTTTAAGCAATTAGAATTAGGCTAGTGGAATGAGTATTATCCATGTAGGTGATCTTTTCCATGTTCTCTTCTTACTCATCAAGCTGACCAGTGTTTTTTGTTATCTCTTCAGATTTCGGCTGGGCATTGCAGAATACAGTATCAGCCAGTCAACTCTGGAAACCATATTTAATCATTTTGCTGCAAATTCATGAGGTATGGTCATCTTCTTGGACCATTTCACCCACAATCCGTGAGGAAGGTTCAAATGTTGCATGCATATCGTGTTCTTGTATGAGTTCCGCTGACAAGGTTTTTAGGCCGGATGTAAATATCAGAGAAGTGGTGCATTGTATATAAGTCAAACCTTTCCCATTTGTAAATGTAAGCTTTTACCTTGATCAAAAGATTGTGACCCATAATCATATAGGTATAACTTTGTGGACTGATTGATTATTACAGCCACTATCTCTCCTCTCTTTTTTGTTCCTATTGCTGATAGAGTGAGTTCAGAGCTAAATAAAAAATGAGCAACCCCCTACTATTTATTAAGTTTGGCAAAACCTAACCATTTAAAAGACAGCTAACCCCTCCAATTCCAAATATTCTTTCACCTAAAAAGTTGACACCAGAAAAATGGAATGTTCGCTGGCTCGTGACCTGTGGGCCTTCTCCCAAAATTAAAAAAGAAAAAGTAAATTATAAAAAGAAAAAAAGGTCTTCTTAACATGAAACATTTAAGGGACAGTGCAATGAAAAAAATCTCTCATTGTTTAGGCACTTATTTTTATAACATCACATGCAAAATCTCTTTGGGGGAATACTTGCCTACTAAAAAAAAAAAATTAAAGATCAAGAGCATATTGAAAATACATGGACCCAATAAAACCACCTTACACTTTATGGGTTGGACTTTGCCCAACGAATCCCAAATCATCACTCAACAAATTTTGGGCGTACATCACAATGTTTAACTGGCCAAAAATTATGTGGTTTTTTTTTTCCCCTTGAAAATCATGTTAAAAATGGGGCATGACATACTTAGTCCAAAAGCCCATCGATTCAATTTCCTCAATAGAATATTGTGGGCCAAAAAAGCCCAATAAATCTCCTCACCAACTGCACATAAAAAGCCCAAGCAACCCACTTCGCTCAAATTTAAAAGAAAGGCTACCTGGGCCGACCCATCTACGAAGCAAGATCCAGTCCATAATAAAATGACAGCTCATGAAAAAGAATGTCATACATAGCCCAGTCGAAGACAAGGGATGATTATATAGTAAATGGAGAAAGTGAATTGCCGCTATACTGTTCAACTCCTTGTTTAGAAAGAACCAAGTGAGCAACAAAATAGTAGGCTAAAGTATAAAAGGATTGACACGGCGAGCGATTCAAAATCCTTATTTTTTCAGCATACAAGACCCCACGACTAATTGAGCGTGGGAAAAGGGGAAAAAATATTAAAAAAATATTGCTTCTTTTCTCCATTTTGAAGTTTGGTAATGACTTTAGGAAGCCATGATTGAACTCTAAACGAGAGAAGAAAGAAGGGAGCATTGTACTTCTTCTTCCCTTGACCACTTCAATTTTGAACCAAGCACATAAATCACAAGATGGGAAGCTTGAGGAACCGTGGTTTGGAGTGCATGAGAGCATGTCTAGAGGTCCAACAACTTCAGGTTGGTGGGAAGCATCGAGGTTGGCAAGTCCTCGATCTCCTATCTCTTGGGCCTTTGACGAACCTGTGTGCAACAAGCAAATTTCAACATACATTCTTTACTAATTGACATTACCTAAGATGATGAGACTCTCTTTATTGTTAACTCAAAGCCTAACCTAGCATCAAATACTCAATTGGTGACAATTCATTTATTGTCCAACCGATTAAATGATTTGCATTAAGGGTCAGGCTTAGGTCCAGTGTCCAGTAGTACTAGATCCATTGAGATAATGACATGTGTCCACTTTTAGACACGTGTCACCATTTGACCGGGTCAAGTACACTGAATGTACTGGACCTAAACCAAGTCCTTGCACTAATTAGGAAAGGGGACCAGGTGGCTTGAGGGGAACCAAACTTGCCATTCTTGGTTAAGAATTAGGAAGAATGGTTAAAGGACTTTTCCTATTGGGTTAGCTCCTTTCTATCTCTATTATCCATCACTAACTCACTCCCAAAGACTCTTTAAAAAGAAAGAACAACAAGAACAAAGCAACAAGCTCCTTCATCATAGATAATATATATCTCATCTTCCTTAAAAGAGCCTTCACTACAAACAAAATTCCCCTAACTTCACTAAACTAACCCCATACTACCTAAGCATAAAAAACATTGATGCTTCACAATGAAAATCATCTTTAGGCATGCTTTGTGTAAAAAAAAAAAAATTTAACCTTGGTTGTACATGGCTAGATGCATTCTCTTTTTACCTTCGACTATACTAGTATACTACAAGTGTCTTGACTTGGCCGAAGATCAACAAACCAATGGAACTGCCCGATGTTGACCCATAATGCACTCGATTTGAAGCTCTAGTTAGCCAGTCACGAGTCTCCGCCTCCAAGAATTGGCATTGGCGGGTTTCCTTCTACAGAACCCAAGCTACCCAACCCAACTACAAGAAATCTGGCTAGATCCAACAAGATCAAGATCTGATCTAGCGAGATCCAGTTAGAAATGGCGAGATCTCTACCAAATTGGTGAGATCTTGATCAAATCTAGCCAATTTCAATGACTTTTTGCCCAAATATGCTAGTTTAGAATTCGACGACTACTACCATTGATTAACATTCACCTGAGCCTTAAATTGACTTGACCCGTTGATGTTGGCAGTCAGTCGCAGGTTTCTCTGCCTGCCACCCGGTGTAAGTTGGTCAAGTCTAGGTTGAGTCCAAAACCGATGATGATTGATTTAGAATATGATATTTTTCCTTATATTTAGTTACTTTGACAACAATTAACACAAAAGTTTAAAAACAAAAAAATTGTGAATTCACAGAAATTAGTTTTTACCATTTAGATTTCCTAACTTCTTTTAGTGACATGTTAACACTCAATCAAGAATGTAACAATAATAATTGAAGGATTCTTGCATTTATTTTATTAAAACAATATTTGCATTCTTAGATAAGCATGTATACCTATCTATAATAGTTACAACTTTATGCAATTTTTGAATTTGTAAACAGATATTGTTTGATCAAATCTTTACACCATTCTTATTGTCTTTCTATTATATCTATAAAACAAAACACTAAACATTATAAATTTTTACTAGAAAAATTATTAAAATATTGGAAGGAACAAAAACAAAATGCATCGCACATTGTGTAGGATCTCTACTAGTATTTCTGAAATATTAAAAGGTAAACTACATATTTGGTATCTAACCTTTCAGTTGTATGTCAATTTGGTCACTAACATTTCAAATATATCAATTTAGTCCCTACCTTTTGATGTTGTGTCAAAATGGCATCAACTTAAGTATGAATAAAAAATAATGACATAGCTAATGGTGATTTTAAAATATTACATTTTATTCCATGTAAATAAAATATTGGATTTAGCTTATATTAATCTTCATTACGAGAAACTAAAATTAAAAATTTTCTTTTTCTTTACTTTTCTTTTCCTTTGGTTTCTCAGGAACCAAACATGGGCTAAATATCCAAAATTCAAAACTCAACTCAACTCACAATAAACCATGTTTACACAGTTGGGAGCATGGTAGCTGGGTCTCCTCTTCCTTGTGCCAAAAAACATCTAGATCTAGATAGAAGAGGGAAAAATCTTCAATTTCTAGATTTACTAACAAAACGAGAGCTTGTATTGACTTTAAATATAGGCTGATTTATTCATGTGAGGCCAACAACATTTTCATCCAAGATAGTGATTGATTCATGTGATTATTGACTAGGTCACTTAAAGATCCTAAAAAGCATAAGGCCTATATTTAGGGTAAGAGTTCAGCATTAGAAAAAGAATGTAAGTTCTTTTTTTTTATTTATTTATTTATTTAATTTTTTGATAGGATGTAAGTTCTTATTCATTATACATTTATACCTATAGAATAGGAAATCAGATTACAAACTATGTTGCTGAACACAGGTCAATTGTGGAAAGATATGAGAACATAGAAATCTACTTCTGACCTGGGATGTTGTCTTAGATCCCAACTGTGATTTAGCAAGAAATTTGAGTTATTTGCTAAATATGGTTTATTGTGAGTTGAGTTGAGTTGATTTTTGAATTTTGGGTATTTAACCCATGTTTGGTTCTCGAGAAAGCAAAGGAAAAGAAAATTAGAGAAAAAAGAAAACTTCTAATCTTTATTTTTTGGTAATGAAGATCAATATTAAAAGAGGAAAAATTGAAGTAAAAGAGGAGACCACTGTTCCAACAGCTGGTTGTGATTTAAAATGGTAACATTAGCCAAAATAGTGGCGTTTAGTTTAGTAACAAATGACATCATTTTAGTCTATTTATGTTTCATGTAAATGAAGAAGATGACGCCATTTCGGCATAAAGAGATTAAATTCCTCCTTAGAGAACGACATCGTTTTACTCTTCTTCATTGCGCATCTCTTCCTGACTAGCTCTGTTCTTCCTCTACAACAAGCTTAGTTTTAGGATATTTCTTTATCATCAAACCAGATTTTTAATTCAACCATCAAAGGTTTTACCAGTTGAGCTAATTGAAACCTACAGAAAACTTCTAGAGTTAGTTATTAATCTATGTAAGCTCTATATATAAATGGAGCTCCTTTGTTAATGTATTCTTTAGTGTGCTTGAAATACAATTTTGGAGAATTATACAAAAACTCTCTAAACTATTCTTCCACCAATGTTGTCTTTCTTTCAAGCTCACATTCTTTCAAATATAAGCTAAATCCATTTTTTTTTTTAAGTGAAGGACATGTGGCAGCTGACATAAAATATAATATTTTACTATTACCATATGTCACATCAGCATTTTTCATCTACCACTTAACAACATGGACCATTTTAACATAATAATAAAAGGTGTGGCGTGCAAAAAGTATTGGCAAGAAAGTTTACAGGTTTTGACTTGATACTTTTGCTCACACAATTAATTTTTAGAGGTGGGGTGCATGGTCAACCTTAAATACTCGTTATAAAAAAGATAATGACAGTGGAACTAATTTCAAACGAGATTTGAGTATATTCAATTAGGGAAAGCCTTGAAATGATAAAGTTGGTGTCCTCGGGTTTAGGCCGAGGATGGGGATACAAGTCGCTAGTCTCTACTTTTCCAAAAGAAAATCCTCCATTGATCTAGGTGCTTCTTGGCTTTATATAGTCAGCCAAAATGCATCTAAACTCTACATGTGGAGGGTTAGGATCGGACTTCCCTAATACTTGTCCCATTAGGGCCTTGCTAGAAGGTTTTTACATTAAGGTATGAGCTGTATGCACACTATTCATAAGTCATTTCTCCGTTAATGCAACCAGCTAAGTGGTTACAGTGCATTTAATGCAAAGGGGATGGTTGTTTTGTCCTTCCTCTTTCCTCTCTTCTTTGCTCAATGCCAAGTAACCCTTTTTTACCCTCGGTTTGCACCGTGCTCTCCTTAGCTTTGATTCTCGACTTTCTGAGGGTAAGTTGGTGTCCTCAGAAACCTTTGTCTACTGTGCTCTTTCTGCCTTTGCATAAGGTAGCTGAGATCTTTTCGAGGACATTCTGTTGATGTTTCCTGAGGTTTGCTTCCTCAGAAATGTCCTTGGTTACTTTATCAGTAGTTTTGGATCCTCATCCCCCTACAAAAGATTAGGGAATAATTGACACATTTGCAACGTTAAGAACCAAATTAATATACAACTTAAAGGTTAGGGACCAAATATGTAGTTTATCCAAGATTAAAATTTGGTTGTTCTAATGAGTTTAGTGTTCAACAAAGATATATCATCCAGTTTAGTACGAAAGTGACCCTTTCTTACCACAAAAATAGACAACTAATGCCATTGAAGAATTTTGCAAAATATTTGACAAAAGAGATGAAACATGCTCATCAATATACATAACTAGGGCTGTCCACAAGTTGGGTCAAATTGGGTTTAGGATTGACCCAAACCTGACCCAATTGGATTAGGTGGATGGAAAATGGACCCACAGCCATTTGAATATTTGGGTTGGATCAAAAGGCTCAATTCATTGGTTGAAGGGGTTGGAGTCGTCGAGTGATTTCAAGTTTGAAACACAACACCACAAATGAACATAGAAAATCAAAACCCAAAAAAGTGAAATCAAAACCCAAAGAAGAGAAATCAAAACTTCAAAACTCAAAGAATACAAACCTAAACAACACAAAACCACAATCCAAAACTACAGAAATCAAATAGCACAAAGAAGACCACAAAACCCAAATCTATGACTATGAGACTAATTCGAAGAGAGAGAGAGAGAGGAGACTAGATCTGCACCACCACCAATCCCTCCCCCACCATCAATCACAAGATCAATACAAAATCTTTTAAAAAAAAAAAAAAATTACTGACCCACCATCAAATTGCACTATTTCAGAGCCTTAAAGGAGATTTCAAATAGATTAGAGGAAGCTTCATCACTTCAAGAGAGTGAGGTTTGAGCAAGACTCAACCCAGGACCAGCAATGATCACTGTGAGTCAGCTACAACAACATAAGGACTAAATTGGCAATGGCGGAAGTAAGGCCAACTTGGCAACGATAGCAATAAGAAGGAGGCTAGGGTTAGGGGTTTGAGAGAGAGATCAAACAAAGAGATGAGAAAGAAAGATAGCATGAAAAAAAAATGTTTCAGAAACTAAAAGCTAAAAACCATTTTTTTTTTCTTTTCAAATTTTTGATCAATCGGGTCGGTTTGTACAAGTCAAGAATAATGGAACTCTAAACTCAAACCGAAACCTGATTTTTAACACTTATAAATCTACACTCAACCTATCTGACAATTCAGATCCAATCGTGGGTCTTTAGGTCGGATCAAGTCAGACAGGTAGGTCGGGTCTAATGAGATGTTGGACAGCCATTCTTAATAAGGTAATGTATGTGTAACAAAATAGTAATAAATGATGATATGTAGCCAGAAGGTTAGATAACCCAAAAAAAAAAAAAAACGTTTAGCAACAATTGATGGAACACTATGGCTTTAATCATGAAAACATAGTCTATTTATAATCAATGGAGGCATGTTGTACTCATATGCATACCAGTTTAACAAGATTGTGCCTGTTTTGTCACCCTTTTAATTAAGAGTACATACATAACAATTTACATATGTTGCTTGAACCATCTTCATAATTTGTTTTACATCTTAGTCTAAGCTATATATTGGTTTTGTCTCGTTAAGATAGTCTAAGCTACTTAATTTCAGTAGCTGTATTGATATATTACTCTACATGGAATTCATTTGCATGATTGAGACAGTAAAATGCTTGCGCTTTCACGAATCTCTGCCCTCTTTCTCTTCATCTCCCTCTCTCCTGGAACTTCCAATCTCACTCCAAACAACTTTGGTCTCTCATCTTCCTCTTCCTTCTCTGAATGTGCATACTTGGCCACCAAATCAAGTAGCTCCTTACACTTCTTTTTCATGCTCAAAAGCTCAGAATTCAAGACCCCATTCTCTTTCTTGAGACGTTTGTTCTCATCAATGAGGGTACTATACCCTGAAGATGATGAAGTTGATGATGACCTCTGATCTTCATCAAACTCTTGAGGTGTAGATTGGGTTGGTGCAACCGGTTGCTGCTTGTTGGACCATGCTTTTCTGCGACGAATTTCACATAGTAGCTCTTTTTCACCCTTTCGGAACATGTCATTGCAAAACTCCCATCGGTTTGTTGCAACCTTACGAAAGCCCTATGCATGACAAAACATGTAGAGAGTTACAATCTGTTTAGCAGTTTGGAAAGAGTACATAATAAGTAGTAAGTATTAGTATTGCTAGAATATTACAAATTTTATTATATATAAATTTTACAAATTTAGATGTCATCAATCACCAAAAAGTAATATGTATATTTGTTAATTATATTGTTAAAGTTACGTTAATCTCCATTACCATGTGTGTAAGTGTTTTTTTTTTAATATAAATGAGGTGGTGATAGATTTGAAATTTTCCTTTGGGAGTGAGATAACACTGTGTTAGCACAAAATATAAGTAGGAGTAATAAATACAAAAAGAGTAATACTAAAATTATTATTTTTGGATAATACTAAAATTATTTAAATTAGTAGAAAAGTGGAACTCAAGCTGCCAAATATACTACAACGTTTTGAGTATTATTTAAAGAACTTAGAATATGCTGCTTAAACATTGGCCCAACCACACTAAGGCTAATGTGTACAAGTAACTCAATTAGCCAGTCAAAGCTTTCGTGACCTTAAAAAAAGGTTATTCAAAGGTTTAAGCATTGACCTTCTCTATTTTAGCCTTGATCAATTAACTTTTGCAAATTTTATGACCCAGCTCTCACCGTGTCATACAATTTCAGGCGAGATGCCACCTTAACCCAAGTAGTAAAACCTTATCCCGTGTTATCAAAGGTCTGGGTTTGAAAAGCTCTTTAAGCTATATTCAATTATAATCTTAACCCCCACCAGAAAAAAGAAAAAAAGAAAAAAGAAAAAAGAAAATGAAAAGTCAAAGAATAAATGAATATCCATCAAATGAACAGGAATATATAATATACTTTATCTTGGTCTTTGATATGTAAATATTCTGATGACCACGATCTAATGTGTTGTGTTGCTTTCAGCCCCAAAGCCCATGAATTTTCATATATATTTCCATTGGTTTGGACAACCCATGAAACTTCTTGCTCAAAACACATACATAAAGAAACCAAATAATTTAATTCATAAGTAATCTAGGCCCAATAATTATGGCCTTAGTTAGGTAAAGACAGGAGCAGTTAACCTTTTTCATCAGCAAGAAAGATGGACACTAAATATTCTATAAGTCAACCAGCCTAAACGCAGAGATTTTGTTTTAAAATCATTTTGGTTTGTGTTCATGCTAACTTTTACAGATCAAAAGGTATACCTTTAAGACTTAAAAAAAGATGGTATCAGCTTCCTTTTTTTTTTTTTTTTTTTTTGAGAATGATGATGGTATTAGCTAAAGTCTTAATTAGAACAGTGATTAATATCTATTAATTAATAATGTCACATACATAGGTATTGAGCTGCCGGACAAAGCTAGAGAAGTTGCTATGCTTGAAAAGTGTTGGGAGGAGATCACGGGCAAATTCCGCTGGCTGCCACACCACGAAGGCCGTCCCTTCCACGTTCCACGATATCACATCGTCTGTCACCGGATCCTCCACCAGCATGTAGGTCTTGAGCAAGAAAGGTGGTGGGCTTGACTTCCTTACATATTCTAACAAACCCTTTTCACACATACCCTCCATGTTGGAGTTATTGTATAACATGAAAAGAAACAAAGAAATTAACAAAGCGTTTTGCTTGATTATTTACTTAGAAAAAAGAAAAACAAGTAGGAAGAAGAAAGATCAAGGATGATAATGAGAGAATAGAAGAAGGGCAGTTAAGAACTCCCAACCCCAACAATAGAACCCCAGCACGACTCCACAGTTCATGAGAAACGCAAGGGCTTAACCCCTCTCTCTCTTCTCTCTAAAAGAAACTAATGGTTGAAACGTATATACTATGACTACCACTTCTTATATAGTGAGAGAAAATTCATGTCATGGACATTTTTAATCTATAAAATTGGTATGACTATACTGTGCACTTAACATGCGTGCATGTTAGACGAAGTGTTACTTAAAAGAATATACACTTTCCACCCTATGATCCCATAATCAAACCCATCACTAAGATTTCTAAGGCTAGGGCGATGAGTTTGACTGGTCAATTAATACCAATTTAGTCTTACAACAATGTGACCGGCCGTTCCATATATTCTAGAATAAAGAAGAAAGAAGAAAAAAAAATACTAGAAAAACAATTATTTTCAGTACATTTTTCACAACCTTTTAAGGTATAAGTTATGTTTAGAGTAATATTACTTTCAGTCAAGTCTATCGCATTGACCATACTTTTTATATATATACCAATTAGCATACCAAGTATTGAAATAAAAATACACAATTAAAGCCCATAAAAAAAACACAACTAAAGAAACATTACTAATCTTCTTCTTTTTTCCTGGTCAAAAGGCAAACAAAACTTATCAAACGGTTCAGATTGTTGGGTCAATTGATCCATTTGAATGAAATTGTGATCAGTAGCATGAGCACACAAGTATAAAACCATCTCTCTCTCTGAATATGAAACCATATCTTTTATTGACAATTGTTTAATCTTGTCCCAAAATTGCATGAAAAGTCCATGAATCACACCTATCTTATGGGTCCAACCGTTTGGATAAACGGTGAAGATCAGCAGTGTTTAGTAGCCTTATCCCATCGGGTCATATATTTATTCTACCAAAAAATGATGTTTGGTTAAACACCTTTTGGTGTGCGAATACTTTCTACATTCTCTATGTTCTCTTCAATCAAACGTGCAAATTCCACTGTCCAGAAAATTTCTCCATTTGTTGGGTTTGATTCTTCTCTCTATCATGACTAAAATACTCTAGAGTTTTCTACGAGAAAGAAGTGACTTTCTTGACTTTGTGTGCCATTTCATGTCTACAATTTCTCTGATTGAAAGGTGTAGCTTTTACTCACTATAAGCGCGTGTGATATTTATATCGCTACACTCGAAAACAAACAAGAACATTTTATGAAATTCTGGGCCTACTGAACTTACGTGGAGCTGATATATATATATATATATATATATATATATATATATGTGGGGTTCAAGTAAGTTTAAACATAAGCTAATTATGTGTCCATTATTGGTTAAGTTTTTTCTTCTAGATTGGCTACAATTTTTTGAATATATATAAAAATTATTTTAAGTATAGTTATACTTTTACCTAAATTATTTTTAAGCACAACAAGTCAAAAGAAAACAAGATAACCTATACATTTTTTTAATTAAATTAATTAAACTGTCCATTTTTTTTATTCAAAAACAAATTAAGAGTGGTATGCCCTTTTTATATGAGCGCTTTAATAAGAAATTTTTTCTGTATAATTATACTATTATTCCAATTTCATGTAATGTTTCTAAGGACACATGAGCTCTCTAATTAATGTTTATAAGTATCTAAATTATTCCACTTTAGAGGTTAAAATGCTTATTTTGAGTAAATTATTTTGAGGTTAATTAATAGTTATAAACTTCAACCAATTATTACTTTTGTTTAGTTACTTGGTTAAAAATAACTTTCTAATTATTAGAATGTTGAGGTTCAAATTCAAACATAATCATGCATCCAAACAGTTATATAAATGTGTTTTTTTTTTTTTATTTATAACAACATATTTGCAAAAAACCAAAAAGTCATGAAAGCTAATGGAAAGATTATATTATACTTTTCTTTTTTGTCGATAAAATTCATTTTAATTAAGCGATTCTAAGTCTAACAGTGCAATTCAATGTGGAGTTCATGCCACCTATCATTGAAAATTTTGGTTAGGAAGATTGGGACCCATATATGGCCCCTTGTGATGGGAGCGTGCATCACCCGCGCTATTATGAATGGATGGAAGGTAGAGTTTTGAGGTAGAAGAAAGAAGAAATTCAGGGCATTTAGACACATACGAAGCTTCTGATTTTGGTTGGGCAGCTGAGCTTTCTTGACTTAATTTTTATAAAATTACTATTTCTTTTGCCACACTTTTTTTATGTTTTGTCTAATGGTTTTTAATAGTTCTTGTCCTCTCATTGTCATAGGCCTTCAATTTCACCAACCATAGTTTTGTTTTCCCATTGGTTCATAGTTCATACCGTGAATTGAGGGTGGTGTGAAACGTGCCCTAACTTATTGCTGCACACCCATTTGAAATGGATAATAACAACAGCAGCTATCAAGATCAAAGGTCAAGGACTAGGAGAACATTGCCCCATATCTCATCTGCAACAATTGGTTCTCCGTATACTTGTGTTTGTACTAAACTCAACATTATGGTTGTTTTCAATGAGGTAGAAATAGAATTCCATTCCATCTAGTGCACGCAATTCAAGAATGTTAACATCAGTTTTCTTGTGATTCATGCCCCTATGTATTTTATCTCGAGCAATGCTAAATTTTAGGGATGGGCAAGGGCATAGTTCTGTTTTGTCCCAGTCCCATTTTTGCTCTGCCTTGAATGATGGGAAATTTTTTTTTTGCTCCATCTCTACCCGGTTTTGCGAAGTCCCACCTCCACCCGTAAAACTCTATTTCTTATTGATTTGCCCACAACTATTACATTTTTTTTTTTAATAAAGCCAGTTTCATTAATAAAAATATACTTAAAATTACACATTAATTTATCCCATCAAATCAAACTAATTTTTAACAAAAAATGAATAATATTTTCCAAGTGTTTAACAAGACAATATTACAATAAAAACAAAAATCTCATTGTACAAAATCAATGATTCAATAGTATATAAATTTGTTTCTAATAAAGACCCAAAAAAAAAAAAAAACGATAAAATTGGTCCCTTATTTCTAACCTTGATAGAGATAATAAAAAGATAGAGAACTACATTAGGTAAAATAAAATAAGATAATAATATGTTTGTTTAAATAGTAGGGTTTTATGGTATGAAAAATTTACAATTTAACCTTTATTAACACGGGACAAGGGCGGGTCTAAAAAGTCTAAACCCATCCCTGTCTTGCCCTATGGGACGGAGCTAAAATCTTGCTCTATCTCCATCCCACCACCTTTGCGAGGTGTGGAAAACCCGTGCAGGGCAAAGTAGAGAGAGACGGGTCAAGTGGGGTGGAGCAGGGCAAAATTGTCATTCTACTAAATTTTTTACAATACATGAATTGGCAAGCTTGTACGAGTAGTTTTATCTGAACTCACAACTGGCATCATTTTTAAATTATGTGCAACTAATAATTTGTTGCATCCGCATGTGTTAAATTTTTTTTGTCGCTGCAGACTTCCTCTTTTATCTTTCATGTAATAAGGAATTCCAATGGATTAAATTCAAGATAGACCCACCTATGAGAAGAAGTGTCATTTTTTGTAGTATCAAATAAATTAATATCTCATATACATCGGCTACTTCAAAAATTTTAAAAGAAAAATCTTTTGGTGGTGTTCTTTAGGTGTTTTTTTTATATAAAGAAATTTGAGTTTAGGACCGCATGAATCACATAAGATTTTGTAAAATAAAAACCACTGCATTTAGAGAATGTTCAATCCACTGTGGGAAAATTTTCAATCCAAGTAACCTAACGCAATTCACATTATTAATATTTTAAACATTATATGTATTTTAAACTTGCTAGTTTGATTTGTTTTAGATTTTTGAATTTAGTTTAAATTTATTTATTTTGAGATTTAGTTTTGAATAATTATAATTATTAGTTCAAATTGTGTAAACTGTAATCATTATTGAAAAAATGAGCTTAAATAGTTAAATAAAAATCTAGGTATTTTTAATCAAGCCCAACAATATATATATATATATATATATATATAAATATTACATGAGGGTGGAGGTAGTTTTTAAAAAAGCCAAGGGTTTGTGGCCACCCCTCCCTCCGCCAGTGGTCATTAGGTTGGGTTGGTTTTTTATGGCTAAAGGATTGGGTAGACTGAAGATTTTTCAAACCAATAAGGTTGGGTTGGGTTAGATTATACCCCAAAGGCAGCCAAACCCAGCCCATGCACATAGTGGTGGAGCTAGAATTTTTGCTAACAAGGCTAGTTGGGAAATCTTATGTACTTTTTTGCACTGAAAATTACAAGAGGAAAGAGGGTATTTTTAAAAAATTAGGGGGGGGGGGAGGGGGGGGGGGTCCTTAGAATCCCCTGTCCCCTCCCTCTCCGTCAGTGCAAGCATACCTTATACTTGACTAGACTTACCATTTGGGGTTGACTTATCATGCTTCTTCATAAAATAAACCAAGATATATGATATATAAGCTTAACATTTTTATTTTTATTTGTAATTTGATAGTTACAACAAGGGGAGGTGGGATTTAAATCTTGGTTCCCCTTACAAAAAAGAGCATAGAAAGCCACTAAGATGCAGATTCTTAGCATTTTTGTTGCTGTTATTATTATTATTAAATAAGAGCTCAATTGGTTTATTAACTCTAATCTAGTTAAGCAAAAGTTCAAATTAACTAATGGGATTAGTATGCATATCTATTTGAACTTGTTTAATTTTGGAAAATATTTTCCTCCAAATTGGGTTGGAGAAATCTCCTTAAATGCATAATGTGGTAAATCATTAAATCATCAATGCATATTAAATCACACGATTCATTTAATTATGGACAAAGTTTAGTTATAAAATTGGTTATAACTTTAGGCTACAACCTTACTCGATATCTCATTCTCAAAAAAAAAAAAAAAAAAAAAAAACAAAACCTTACTCGATATCTTTTTATTAGAGATGAATTTTGACAAATCTACCATTGAATTATATCTTCTTTTTATATTCTTCATAATTGCAAAATTTCTATAAAATTAAAGATTAATAACTATGTCATCAATAGCTTGTTTAAATTGTAAGTTTTTGTAATTAAAAATTATACATAAAATATAAGTTTATAGATCATATAATAAATAATATCCGATTGACACAAAATTCAACATGTGTATTAAAAACATAGATAATTTGTAATTCAATAGTTAGATTTCCAAAATATGCAGTAATATTTATTTTACTGAGTAAAGTTGTATCCTAAGGTTACAACCAATTTTATAGCTAAACTTTGTCATTTAATTATTTAATCAAGTTGCAGGACTTTAAAAATAAGTCATGTGATTAGAAGTACTCAAATGGTCATTTAAATCAAATGGATTGAAATTCTCTAACTTAAGGACCTGTCTAGTTGGGGGGATAGAAAATGAGGGATAGAAATGTGCGAAGAAAATGGTATGAGAGGGTATTTGGTTGAGGGGGAAAAATGGAAGAGAGAAAATGGTGGGGCACCGAAGTTTTCTCCTTATGCCCACCATTTGGGGTGATTTTGGAATCTCCCCTAGTTTGGAAAATTACCCATTTACCCCATCTCTTCCCATTTTGTGTTTGACATTGGTTTCATTTATTTTCTTATTTCTTTTTTTCAACTTTAAAATATAGTTTTTTTTTTCTTTTAAAATATTAATTTTTTAATGTAATAGGGGCATTGAAGTAAATTTATACAAACTATATTTTCTATCATTTCATTTTTCTTTTCAACCAAATAAAAAAATTTTCCATTTCTTTGCTTTTCCACCCGCCAAATCAAACACACATAAAGGAAAAACTAAATATTTTCTATCCCCCAACCAAATAAAACCTAGGGGTAGAGGGAGGTCAAGGTGGATTAGGCTAAAAATAGAACCTGTAACGACAGAGCCCCCACAATTCCCGCCTACCGTGTGCACATACTTCAACCCGAACTTAGGTCCCCGAGTTTTCACAAGCTTCTGGGGTAAAAGCTTGTGCACACATTAGCATTTGCCCATCACTTATGAACCTTTGCTTTGGTCGCTCACTTTGTGATGTGGGATCATGACTTTTGGGTTTAGATCCCCTCACCTTACCACACCTTCAAAAGGAGAGCCGACCTCAGCTCTGATACCATTTGTAACGACAAAGCTCCCACAGTTCCTGACTGCTGTGTGCACATACTTCAACCCGGGCTTAGGTCACCGAGTTTCACAAGCTTCTGGGGTAAAAGCTTGTGCACACATTAGGGGTTGCCCATCACTTATGAACCTTTGTTTTGGTCGCTCACTTTGCAATGTAGGATTAGGACTTTAGGTGAGGGGATCTAAGTCGAAAAGTCCTGATCCCACATCGCAAAGTGAGCGACCAAAGCAAAGGTTCATAAGTAATAGGCAACCCTTAATGTGTGCACAAGCTTTTACCCCAGAAGCTTGTGAAAACTCGAGAACATAAGCCTGGGTTGAAGTATGTGCACACGGCAGTCGAGAACTATGAGGACTCTGTCGTTACAGAACCTACCCATTAATGGTGACTGATTTTCCCATTAATATTTTGTATGTATGTATAAATGATATAAATATTTCTTATTTAAACGGTTAAACCTCTTTTTTGAAAGAAGAAAAAGTACCTTTAAGCTATAAAATTGTTTTTTTTTTTTTTTTGGTTGAGAATCAAGCTATAAAATTGTTGATTTTAAAACTAAAAATTAAGCTAATGTTTGGCAATATTGTAAGAAATAAAGCTTCAATTAATGATAGAGTTTTTTTTTTTTTTTTTTTAGGGGGGTTTAATATACAAATTAGAAATTCCACTCTAGTCTAATTTAAGTGTATAAGTGTGTGAAGCTCTCTTCTGGAAATTTGAACCCCGACCCTTACCTCTCACACCTCACAAACACTTATACTTGCCAAGGTTGCCCAGTGGTATGCTAAAGATTCAATAGTAAAGCTTTTTGCACGATAAAACTTCAACCAAAAAGCTCTTTAATGTTTTGAGTCGTGTGGCAAGTTATAATAATAGTGCTTAAAACATTGGATTTATAAAACATGAAACATGAACAGTAAAATGTAAAGCTTTTTATTTTTTTATTTTTTGGTTGAAAATCCTGTTCTCAGCTTTTACTTGTAATGCTTTTAAGGGAAAAAAAAAATCTTTTTATAGAGTTTCCTAGGGTAAGATTTTCAAATTTATTTAATTATTAATTATTATTATTATTATTATTATTTAAAAGAGCTTTTTAGCTCAAAAAACTTAGTAAGGCTTTGCTTGACAAAGAGTCAGACAAAGCCTAGACCTATTTATAGAGACAAATTAAATAAGGAAAATGTTAAAGGATGTCCTTAAGATAATGGTTAACAAACTATTTTAAGAAAGTTATTATGGAAAAAAGAAAAGAAAAAAGTAATTAATGTTTTGACAACTTTTTCTATTTTCCATAAAAGTTGTATTAAATTTTTTCTTAAAGTAGATTGTTAACCATTACTCTAAGGACATCCAGTAACATGATCCATTAAATAAAAAAAGATTATACTGTTTCTATAAGGAATTGCCTCACTTGCATTACTTTTATATAAATCTAGACCTATTTGTGGAGATAAATTAAATAAAAGAGATTATACTCTTTCTATAAGGAAGTGCATCACTTGCATTTCTTTTATATAAAGTTTAGAGCTATTTATAGAAATAAATTAAATAAAAGAGATTATACTCTTTCGATAAGGAATTGCCCCCACTTGCATTTCTTTTATATTTTCCTTTAAAAAAATAGGGCAAATTACACTCCCCTCCCTTAACGTTTATGGAAATAACACTTTTTCCCAACCTTGAAGGGAAAAAACACTTTTCCCCCCTTGCAATTCATTTCACCATACTATGTTAAGTTAAAGTTAACAATGTTGTATTAATCTGCCTTTTGGTTAAGGGCAAATTTCCAAAATTACCCTTCACTTATTCTTAAAAAAAAAATCTCTAAACCCAAAATTACCCTTAATGTTTATCTCATAAATTTTGATGCAAAGCATTGGTGAGAGGTGTAATTAAAAATTTCAAGAATTTGCAAACTTAAATAATATCAGATGGTAAGGTGCTACAAAAAGCAACTAAAAAAATCCACTTTAGCTACATGTTTTATAATATGCTCTTTTCTTCTTCTTTTTTAAATGCGAATGCTCTTTTTATTAACCATAGTTAAACTTAGATAAAATAGATTTTTAAAAATTTGGAATATTCTGTTACTAATATTAATAGAAGGGGGGGGGGGGGGGAGTGTCATTTTCTTCAAACTTCCAGAGAGATGAGTGTTTTTTTCCTTTCATGTTGGGGGTGAGTATTATTCCTCCAAACCTCAAGAGAGAAAAATGTAATTTGCCCATTTATTTATAACTGTCCTTCTAGTTTTCCTCTAATTAAGTTGAAAAAAAAAAGGTTTTGTATTGTATTTGTAGAATGCATTTAAAAAATAAGGTTGTACATTTATAGAATCCATTTTAACATGGAACATGGTATAAGCATCAATTTTCTTAATTAATACAAACAAATAATAGTTAGGATGTAAATTCTAATTAGCTTAATTGATAAGTTGAAGAATTAAGACTTGGGTTTAAATCCCACCAAAAAAAAAAAAAAATTTGAAAAACAAACTAATTGTTAAACACACACACACATTTAATTACACTCTCTCACAAAACTCAAACACATTATTTCGGTTTAATAAAAAAAGAAGAAGTAATTATCATAAAATAAATGTCATAGATTCGAAATCTAACCTCACACAATTAAGTAAAAGGGAGTGGTGTCTCATACAGGAACAAAGCCAAAATTTGAAGTTAGGAGGGGCGGTTTTGCTATTGGTTGCGTGCGGCTACTCCATCCTCTAGCTTTGTTGGTTAACCACTAAGTTAAAAAAATATATATTATTTTTTTGTTTTTGTTTTTTATGTGTGCGTTTGCTATTAGGTAAGGACAAAATTATTATTATTTTTTTAAATTTTTTAAAGGGCTGAGTTGTTTTTTTAGGTAAAATTGGTTGATTAAGCTTAATTTTTTTTAAGCTATTATATTATTGGTATTTTTTGTTGTTGGGTTAATTTTTTTGGGCTTGTATATTTTTTTTGAGATTTTAGGTTTATAAATTTTTTTAAGTCTTTTAAAATGAGGAAAATATTAGAATTACAAATGAACAAGATGCAAATCAATAAGAATTTACTACCTAAGTAGTTTATAAAAATGTTGTAGAAAAGTTTCTAGCTATAGTATTATTTTTAAAAGAATTAATGATATTAATAAAGAAAAGGATAAAGTGTAATTTTATAGAACAAAATTACTTAAATTTATACCTATATATATATACTAATTTAAAAAAAAAAAAAAAAAAAAAAAAACAAAACAAAAAACAATTGGGGGGGTGGGTGGAGGCGGCATTGCCCCATAGTAAAAAATCTGAGACCCAACACACATAATGCAGTTCAGTCTCGGTTTGTCTGGAATCGTGTAGTGCTTGTCCGCTAGAGTTTAGCACTCGAGCCCCCAAAAAAAAAAAAACAAACAAACAAACAAAACAAAAATTATAACATGCTTATTAGAAGGAAACAATATCCATAGCCAAAATCTAAATAGATTCAAGAGCACAAGAAAAGAAACACGAAGGTGAATGTCACAGTACACCAAATGGTAACCATAAACCATATGTATCATCAATTATTATCACAGGTTGCACTAAGGAGGTGACTTCTTCACATCCAGCTTAGCTGCTCAGGTTAGTTCTACTAACAAAAAATAAAATTACAAATTAATATCAGGTCTGAGTTAAACTTAATAGAGGGTTTAAGTTGGCTATGCTTTAGTCACTCTGGGCCCAAAATTTGTTGGCCCAGAATAATGATAGTATGTTATATATGATTGCATCTCCTGCATAAGCCATTTGTCCATTGATTAGGATTCTTTCTTTTGGATATGGTAATTGGTAAGACTTGAAACCAAGATGTCTGTTTAATGGATACAAAACACATGTTTTGCACTGATATATTTTTTAGATAGGAAAATGGAGGAGACAGAGATAGAATTCGAACCATAAACATAAAGAACCACAGAAGAATGTATTATTAAATTATTACTTTCCATGCATAATGTATGAGAAACTATTAATACTTTGTGCATGCATTAGCATGTGCTTGAAAAGTTTTCTTGTTTTCTAATCTCTTTATGTGATTTTTTTTTTTTTTTTTTGGGTCAAAATAAGTAAATGTTTGGATGTGAGAGAGTTTTGAAAGTGTTGGGTGGTTATAACTATATATTTAAGAGATTTTTTCAATTTGATTATCCTTTTATTTTTTATTTCAATTTGTCAGTTAAATATTTTTCAACGTATTTTTTGTCATTAATTTTTTAAACTAAAAACTAAGGATAGTTTTAGAAATATGGAAAAGTGTACACCAAAAACTCTCAGTCCAATTATATAAGCAGATTATGAAGTGATTCATTACTAATAACAGAACTTTATGGAGTGGTTGCTTCACTAAGGCTAGAGTCCAAGTTTGGCCCAAAACTTAAACACTAAAAGAATGTGGCCCAAAACCCATTTATTAGCTAAGATTTGGATGACGGGATACTAAGGCGAAAAATATCTCATGAAATTTCTCTTTTATAGTATGTGTGAGTTCTACATGTATAAATCTATAATGCTATGAGATGGTAATATTATGAGATAGTCTAATGAGATACTTCTCATCAGTCATGAGCATACTAAACAATTTTTGTTTGATATCGTTCTATTTTTGTTGGTGGAGGCCAAAAAAAATTCATTTTGGTATTCTCTCTGTCATTAGTTGGTGGATTTGGTAGATTAGGCATTAGTGTCATATTGCAAAAGTTAATAAACACAAATATTAAAAACTTTTTCTTAACTTATGTCTACTTAATTTGTAAAGCTAATATCTTTTTTAATTAGGTTAGATTTAAAAAAAAAAAAAAAATAGTGTTGATACCTGTTTTCGCGACGCATTTTCTACAAGCCCAATTCAGCCAAACCCAACTTCATCGTGAGCTCAATTCATGTATTATATTATATTATATTTTTTTAAGCATGGCCCAAGCCCATGCAAATGGTTGGGGAATTAAGTAAGAATGGTTTTGGTAGGTGTGGGTTAGTTCCCATTGGACCTTTTACATAAGCCCAGCCTGTATGTGCCGCGAAGTGGGTTAGGGATGTTGGGGGCATCTGGGTCCATGAAGGAGGTCCAATGTCAGAAATTTCCACCCCAGATTTGACTCCATGCTCTGTATGATTGTGCCCCTAATTTTCAGCCCAACTCCATTTTCCTATACCAAGGCAGTTGACTCTAAGAAAAAGGCTGAGCAGCCTAACCCACTCAGTCACCCAAATGTAGTCTTCCAAGGCCTATAAAGACCAGAGATAGCAGCTATAAAGAGGAAACAAATTTGGTTCCAAAATCATGCAAAAAGCAATCAAACATTTCCCTGAGCATAAAACATAATACACCAAGTCATAGAAATAACATCTGAAAGGTCCAAGGCCTTCCTCCCACCTAAAAATTGGTCACAAGCATCCCCTAGAACTTGATATAAATATACATCACCAGCCCACAAGAAAACCAACGTTTTTCCTTACAAAAAAACCCAAAACTTTAACACAAAAACCCAGTCAACTACATAGTGTATAGACGATTTGAAGGCTTGGGGGTGAAAATATTGATAAAGGGGAACTCTCCCTCTCTTGCTCGGGACCTCTTTTAATTTCTTCCCTGTGTGACTGTGGATTGAAATTTTTGACTTATGAATATATAGTTTCTGCACTTTCTTGTGTTTTCATTTTTATGCTGGTTTCTCTTTCCATAAAGCACCATTAGCCTTTGTGTACCTCACATTGCGAATTTTGGGCTTGGCTCTCCAAATAACTAATGAATTTAATGAACCCAAGGAGAGTTTTGGGCCGTTTTCGCATTTTCGGCCATTGTTGCAAAAACGTCCCCGACAAATAATATACATTTTTCTTTCTTATATATTAAAAATAGGATGAACAAAATGGCTAGAGAGTAGAGACTACCAATTCCGATTAAAGATTTTACACATTAAAACACAATTAGAATTTACTTATTTTGAGTTTAATATAATTTTTCAATTTGAATTTATTTATTGTTGTGAGGTTATTATGGATGAGATTTTTAAGAAATTAAAATTTATGATTTCAAATGAAGTAAACTGCTGGGTTTAGTGTGTGCTAGTTTTTAGAAAAAAATGTATTAAACGTGCATAAAATATATTTAAATAAAGAGTGTGCTAATTTTTAGGAATAAAGAGTGTGCTAATTTTTAGGAAAAAAGTTTCTCAGGTAGTTTTTTTTTCTTGAATTTAGTTGAATTACAATTTTAACCCTGATTTTTTTAAGAATAAGGATTATCTAATTATATTATGGGTATTTTTGACATTTTTTGAAATCATAACTAACATTCTAAATCCTCTTAATATATAAATATTAATGCTAGTTGTGATTAGAAATTTAGATTTTTTTTTTTTAGAAGGCTTAGAAATTTAGAATAGTATAATTTTTATAGGAAATGTTTTGCTACATACTGAGATATGTGATAACAAAAAGAAAAGTGACAAGTGTTTAAGGTCCACTTGATCATATGCATTGCACATAACGTATCCATTTCTTTTAGCTACATACCCATTTTACCCATTTTTATATACCCTAAAAAACTATAAATTCATTATTTTTAAGGGATTTTATATTAATTTGAATTTCAATCACAACATATCAAAATAATAAATTATATGATAAAAAAATTGTGATTTATAGCGTGTAAAATCATGTATACTAGATCTGGATGCAGAAGCCCGAAGCCAAGTGAGAGTAACTGGCTGCCGTTGATAGTTGAGGTCCCCAAGATCGACGGTGTATGTTTCACAGGCACCGGAGTCACCAAGATTTCTCGTCAGGACTTGGCAAACATCGAAGTCCATGCTTGTCTTGATTGGACCTACGGATAGAAGTTGAATGGTTTAAAACGTACCTTCACAGTATATTACTCGCTTTGTTTGTGTTAGTTACTTTTGTCTCTTTTTGTCTTTTCCTATTTTTTTTTTAAACTAATTATATATAAACACTCCTAATTCCAAAAATACAAATCCCCTACTTGATAAAATAATTAAAAATAAGAAAGAAAAGAGGAGCCCGTTTGACAATTTTTTTATTTATAAAAGGCTTATCATAATTTATCATGCATTTTGACTCCTAAATTTTTGAAGGAAGGTTTAAATAAATTGTAAAAAACATATTTTAAGACTTTCATATGAATTGAGTAAATATAAATCGAAATAATTCTAAGAAATAATGAGTTCATTTTGAAAGTTTAGTTATAGAAAACAATTTTAAAATTTGATTATTTGATGCAACAATTTGTCAATAACTTATATGTCAAATGGCATTTTATGGTGTTTTCTAACAAAAATATTTAGGGTTCAAATCTTAAATTCCCCCGCCTCAAAAAAAAAAAAAATTTATTCATTTGCTTTAGCAAAAGATATTTGCAATAACATAAATTATTTTTCTAGGAAACTAATTTGTTTTATGTTGTTTTGATGTGACCTTGAAAATGGGATAAAAATTATTATTTTTAATGTTTTTGGATCACACGAAAGGCATTATATTTTTTTTGTAATTCTAAATAATTATATGTAAACAAAATTTTCATTCATGGAAAGATAACCTATATATGAAATTATTTTCTTCTTAGGTAATTTGGCAGCCTTAAATGGAAATAAATAAATAAATAAAACCCATAAATTTGGAATATAAGCACAAAATTAAGTTGGAAAGTGACTAATTTACATTTAAAAAAAGTCATTTAAAAGAAATTTTATGGTTGGTCAATGCCAGTTACTAGTTGACATGTGGAGAGAGAGGGGATTAAGAAATAGAAGCACCATCCAGAAGGGTTTTTTTTTTTTTTTTTTTTGTGGTTTGTTGAGTATGTGACATTCCAATTTTTTTTTTTTCAATTTATTAGGTTTACTTTACATTTACTTGCATTTTTTGTTGTATCAAACATAACAAGGAAAATGTTTTTCATGTATAACAAATTTAAATTAATGAAAGTGATTATTGCACCAATAAGAGAGAAACTATTGATTCAAGTGGAGAGAATGAAAAAATGTTGGGTTTGGGATGGAGTGACGACAATTTGCCATCCATGATGAGGTAAAGATGAAGGAAAATTATGAGAGTTCTAAGAGAGCAAAAGTAATAGCACTCGTATGATTTAGTGTATAGTAGATAAACGTGTAAAATTTAAACAGTTTTACTTAAAAATGACCCACATCAATTAGTGTATAATTGTATAAATTTACAAATTCTTTACAGTAACCGTATAAATTTACATTGACACTTTTCTTTTTGCATTTAGTTTTTATCATTTCTTTATGTATCTTCAGGACGAAAGAAGAGAGTAAGTGGTGATTGTTGTGTGTAAAGAAATGAAAAATAACTTAAAAAAATCAAGAAAATTTGATATTTTAATAAAATATAGTATAAAATAGATAACTTGATGTGAGAGTTTTGAAAAATGAATATACAAAACAGAAAAAAATTAATTCTTATATTATAATAAATAAAATTTTTTACAAGAGTTAATGCAAATACTCTAAATATTTTGGAGATAATAATAGAATGATATAAAACAAGGTTGGAGATTCAATCAAGGCAATATTTACCCCTATACTTTTGGTAATATGACCTAAGATATTACAATTCACATATTGTTCAAATAAATTTCAATTCTATGAACAAAACTTAAAAATTATTTTTCCCCACTAATACTACCATAAATTATCTGAGACTAAAAATTAAAAAAGAAAAAGAAAAAAATCCAAGCGAGTTGCAAAATTAACCGCCAGTCTTGCAACTACAGCTACCTATCCAGAGCGTGTGCCACAGTTGCTGACCCCAACAAACAAAAAAACACGAAACGCCTCATTATAACTGGCTAACCGAAAGTCTATTGTATGGTCTGAAACAAATGTGTGCTACTGCTGCTACCGCCAACTCCAAGATAGGAATCGGACTCGGACTCGGATCCCCTACTACTGTGTCGACTCAGAGAGTCAGACTCACAGCCATGTCCACCACCACCACCACTGCTTCAACTCCCCCTGCTTCCGCTGCACACATCCACAGCCTGTTCCTCCTCAACTCCTTCTCCACTCGCCCACGCGCTCTCCGCTTCCTCTCTCACCGTACTCGCCCACGCGCTCTCCTCGAAGTCCGTGCCTCTTCCTCGTCTACCTCTCCAGGTAAGTTTAGCTTTAGCTTAAGGTGGTGTTTGGATGTGCATTTTGGAAATAGTTTTTTGAGGACAGTTATTTCAGTTAAACTGCTTTTGGTTAAGAATTTGAGTTGGTAAACGGACCTTCCTGCTTTCTTTAAAGATTGCTTTTTGTGTAAATGAAAATTTTACGAAAATCACTTTCTTAAGGAAGCTTAAAATCAAGTTTTGGTTTAGAAAACTGGTTTTTAGTACTTTCAAGATGGACTTGTGTATATTATTGGCTAAACCTACATTGTGTAATTTAGCTTATTTTTATAGTTATTTACTATTTAGTGTTATCCCCCACCGATTAATCAAAATTCATATGTAAATTTAAGAACATGTTTCAATTATATAATTCACATTGTACGAGTATAAACTGCTTAGTCTGGGTGAAAAGCCCCTGAATTACGAGGTAACTAGTTTTGATGGGCGGGGTCAGTTGCCCGTACAAGTTTAATTACTAGGGAGAATTGTTGTATAGTATGCTCTGTGACAACGTCATAGTATATATATATATATATATATATATAATATTCACATTGTGTCAGATAAATGTTTAGTCACTATATGGCGATTCAAACAACCATTCACATGTAGTTTTAGTTGTATGACTCGATTAACTAATTTAATAAGTTGTGTTTGATTTAATGCATGCATATTGTTTTATGATTCGCCACATAAGGGGAACGCGTTTGGAGGAAAACCGCATCTTTCTTAGAAACTCTTGGTTGTAGAATTTTAATTGAGTAGTATTTTTTGAACTTTGTAAAAATTTGGCAATGGAAGTTTACTTAAAGCAACTATGTTAATTATTTTCATTGAATTATAAAGAGAAAATAATAAAAAAGTAGAGAGCGGGCATCTAGCACAATTACAATGTGTAGGGAACAATTTTTGTTATGATATGATATGATTTAGGCATGATCTTATATAATATATGATTTACTGTAAATTTTTTGGTGACAATTACTAAATGATTAATAATTATATAATTATATTACTCTCATAGGGTATAAAGAGGGCTTAGAATTTTTATGTGAATTTATGTTAGTTAATAGTGAGCCGTTGAGGGCGGGAATGGCAAATATTTGAAATTTTAATGGTTTTAATTAAAATGTTTTAAAATTTAGGGTTTAATTTGAAGCAACCCCAAACTATAGTAATATTATGTACTTTGCCAAAGTTTTTAATAAAGAGCAGCCACTTGGTGCAATCACGGGTTCTAAGACCCAACTTTTATTATATAGTATATGATTTGTGAGTTTTATTTATGGCAAGTTTGTTGAGAATTTGTCAAATGTTCTAAATAATTTTATTAGAAATTATTGGAATTTTAAGGTGGGCAATATTTTGCAATCAAATTATGCATGTACTTGTGTTATATTGAGAACTTGTTACTAAACTAGGTGGAATTACTGAATTAGTTGATAGGAGGTTCATAACGAACCTTATTCATATGTCATTAAACCATTCAGTTGAGTTGAGCTAGCATGACATTAAACCATTCAGTTTCTCTGATGAGCCCTATGTTTAACTTCTTGTTTAATTATGCCTACAGACCTTGGTTACATCTTGACATATGTGGCTTTGATTAAACATTATAGACGTAAGCACATAATTGTGACATTTTGTTTAATATGATATACTATTATATTTTACTTTCTTTATGGCCTGATTGATTTACCAAAGGCATCTTAGCTTAAGCTAGGATTGGATTGTTCTTCTTGTTTCTTTGGATGCTGTAAATCCCTTGGTTTGAAATGAAAATCTGGCTTCTCAATTCAGGGTTATGTGGCTAAAAAGGAGTTGTTTTGTTATTTGTGATAACTATCAAAATCTAGGGAATGATTGTTTTGCTATTCTTGCAGCAAAAAATATCGAGAATGTGGTTATTATAGGTTCAGGTCCTGCAGGATACACAGCAGCAATATATTCAGCTCGGGCTAATTTGAAGCCTCTAGTGTTTGAGGGATATCAAGTGGGTGGTGTTCCTGGGGGACAGTTGATGACTACCACTGAAGTCGAGAATTTTCCTGGGTTTCCAGATGGAATAACTGGTCCAGATTTGATGGACAGGTATAGTAAACATATATTATATCAATTTTTTTTTGGACTGTTGTCATGTACTGTTATTAATTTTTGGCATAGGAAGATGTGATTTCAAATAGATTCTTGACATTTGGTATTGTTTAGGATGAGACGGCAAGCAGAGCGTTGGGGAGCAGAGTTGTTCCAAGAAGATGTGGAATCTATTGATGTAAAAAGTCGTCCTTTTACTGTGCAAAGTAGTGAACGTAAGGTGATAAATTATCTTTTCAGCAGGTTGTTTTATATATCTGTTGAATTAATTGCATACTTCATTACTGAACTTTCAAATTGTTTAATAAAGAACAACTTGATTTGAACTGTTTCTTTGAATCTGCTCATCAGAGATGACCATTTATGAAGGTGATTCCAGTAAGTTCTTTGTAAACCATGCATCATGATTAATGCATCATCTGAGCACTTATCTTGTCTTGGTCATAATTGTCATTAAATCGGTGGGGCATGAGTAGAACATGATTTGTCAATGTGGTATATTCTAGAAAAGGATATATACATTTGGAACATGACAGAGTAATATTCACTTCTAAGACAGTTATATACAACATATTTCTTTATGAATATATAGCCTCCTTGAACATTTATGGGTTCTTTTGCCAATGGCCTTTGGGTTATTTAGTACCTCCACCACTTATAGCCATGGTGAGGTGCTGGTCGAGGTTGGGGGTTTGGGTCCCCTTGGCTGCATGAGTAAAATTACTAAGCAAAAAAAGAAAAAAGAAAAAAAGAAAAATCTATGGGTACTTCCTTCTCTTTCTCCTTCTCCTTTGGGTGTCATAATAGTACCCCATTTGATGGAAGGATAACATTAATCATGAATTGGAAGTTCCGCGGGGGGGGGGGGGGGGGGGGGGGAATTAGGGGTCTGTTTGGATACAACTTATTGTTGCTGAAAATTGCTGAAAACTGATTGTTGCTGAAAATGTTGTAGCAAAATAATTTTTGAATGTGTGAATAGTACCGTGAGACCTATTTTTAATATTTTTTTAATGGATAAACAGTGCATGCACTGTTCGTGCACAGTAATTTTTGTCTCACAAAGTCAACAAAAGCTAGCAAAAAAAAAAAGAGAAAACGCAGGTAGAAACGCAACGTAACTAACCACGCTATCCAAACCCTCACTAGGAACCAATTTGATAGAGAATCAAAGTTAGAGGGTATAATAAGTAATGAAGCCTATTTTTTATTTAAAAAATCAGGCATGATTGTTGGGATTCAAAATAGATATTATCACATGTAGGGGAGAGAGAGAGAAGCAAGAAGAGCAAAATTTCTTGTTCCCTATATTGCATGCATTTTATATTATATTATATATATATATATATATAATTTGATAATCTGTCATAGCCATTGTTAAAAATAGCTACATATCCCCTTCCATTATGTCCTTATTAATTAGTCTATATGTTATGCGTATAGGCTGTCAATCCTCATTTCTTGGTTATATAAAGAAATCTGGTTGGTTCAATTTTTGTGAAGGTTCATTTTTTGCTCATGTTTATATCTCAGGTTAAGTGCCACAGTGTCATTTTTGCCACAGGAGCTACCGCTAAAAGGCTCGGGTTACCCCGTGAAGATGAATTTTGGAGTAGGGGAATTAGTGCTTGTGCGATTTGTGATGGAGCATCACCATTGTTTAAGGGCCAAGTTCTTGCTGTTGTTGGTGGAGGAGATACAGCTACTGAGGAAGCAATATACCTAACTAAATATGCTCGTCATGTTCATTTACTTGTACGTAGAGACCAACTAAAGGCTTCCAGAGCAATGCAAGATAGGTGAGTTCTGGTGGCCCTTCCTTCAATGTTGTTGTTTTGAAGTTATCATTTACTTGTACAGCTACTGAAGTTCTTGTTTGTGCTACTCAGTCTCATTGTCAGTTTGTGTCTCATACCATATATAAAATGTAGTGAAACTTCTCATTATCTGAAAGATTGTCTTCGTCCTTTTACTAGCTTCTTAGTTATTTATCTATTAATTTATAGTTTGTTTTGATGTATCAGATCTGTATCTATCTTTGTTCCTTTATCCGTTTTCTTTCCCTGCCACATACTCCTTAGTAATTTCATGGGACCTTCCAGTTGAGTCTATCTGTCTTAATCTTTGTTTCTTTATCCTTTATCCATTTTTTTTTTAATACATAACTCTGTCTTAATTATTATTTTTCCTTTCGTGAGCAAATAGATTGATGGTGAAGTCATAGGTTCAATCTAGTATAGATGCATGAGTTGGCCTATCAGAGGTGGGGGGAAGAATAGGGCACAAAAATTCCCCACATCCTCACCCAACACAGATTGAGACTCATAGATGCCACTAGGGATATTGATGGAACCATTTGGTCCAGGGACAAAGATGAGAAGCATAGGCTGCTTGATCTGGATGGTACATGGGTTTGGAACTGTTGAAAAAATGATTAAATAAATAAATAAATCCTATCAGCTTGAGCTTTTGGGACAGGAGTCAGTTTATCATGGTATTAGAGTACGTAGTTTTGAGTTCAAACCTTGTGTCCATTCTACCTCCCTTTTTAAGAAAAATTAAAATTTCAACGTGTTGGGCCCCACTTATTTAGGGGGAGCTTGGGCCCATACATGAGTGGGAGTGTTAGAATAATTATTAAATGATTAAACAAACTCATTTCCTATTGGCTTAAAGTTTTTGGATATGTGGTTTATTAGATACATACAACCCGTGTAGCTGGAATTTGATGAGTTATTTTAAAATGCAGGTTCCTATGTATTTATAATAAAGAAATTGATATTTAAAATCATATCTGAATTCATTTTTTCTCTAGATATTGGGAAAACTTGTTTTATATGGATTTTGGAGAATATGGCGTGCTTTCTGTTTACATTTAGGTCTTGATGAACTGGGCCTTGCATGTCTTCCAAGAAGCCCTCTCTAGTAATTTTCAGTCCATTGTGTTCTAAAGCTTTTCCTTATTTAAGAGGGAAAAAGAGAGGAAAAAAGTGGGTGGGGTGGATTTGAGGAGATCAAATTTGACACTTTAGAATTTAATTGTGCCCCATTGCTAATTTTGCTACTGGGTACAAGGATTATAGAAAGGGGAACATTGGTTTTTATTGATAAATAGTTATTAGCTTTAACTTCATAAAAATTGACTTTAGGAACAATGCTGACCTTGAGTGGTTTTATCAAACAATTTATTTGTTGCAAGTAGCAGCTAACTTTTGTACCTATGCAGTTGGGGGCATCAAATAACACCAATTAGATTATAGCATATCACCTTTAAATTTCTTTGTTGTTTACATGATTGATTTTGGTCCTTTCTAACTTAACATGGCATGTTGCAGAGGGTAGTGCATTGTAATGTGTAGGAAGGTAGTCTTGCTTTTAACAGCATTTTTTACACAATCTTTAGTGTGATGCCCATAGAAGTAATAGAACTTTATATTTTTACCTGAATTACCATGCAATAATTTCTATTGTTTAAATTGTCTAGTGAGAGCCACTTCAGAGAATGTTAAATCTCATTTATGCCATTGTTTAAACCTTGTGTCTTATGGGACTTATAATGGCCCTCTGCCTTGACACTAATTATAAGCCACTGTCAATTTCTTAGTAGTGGCTAAAAGTTTCAGTTTGTGGTGGTCTGTTTTTTTGGCTGCCTTTTTTCTGGTGAATTATGTACTAATGAACAACTTGTATGTGAGTTTTCAACTCCCTGAATGTTTGCTTAACAGGTTGATTATCGCGAATGTTTCAGAGTGTACAACAATCCCAATATCACCGTGCACTTCAATACAGAGACCAAGGATATTGTTAGCAATACAAAAGGCCAGATGTCTGGAATTTTACTTCGAAAAGCTGATACTGGGGAGGAATCTGTGCTTGAGGCCAAGGGGTTATTTTATGGTATAGGTCATTCACCGAATAGCCAGTTGTTGGAAGGCCAAGTTGAGCTCGACAGATCTGGGTATGTGTTAGTTGAAGAGGGTACTGCAAAAACTTCAGTTGAAGGTGTATTTGCTGCTGGAGATGTACAGGTAATCCTCTCCAGAGTTAGCATTTTTATTTCTTCAGTTTTCAATTGGTCCAGGACCTGTCAAGATTTATTGTGTCTACCAGATAGCTTACCCTAGCCTCTGGCCCAAATGTTGCAACAGTTCAACTAATGGTCATCTTGTTGGTTCAGAAATTGTATTGATTAGATATGTAATGACAAAGCTTGTGTCTATTAATTATTGCTTGTTGGATTTATGAAGAGTCAGGATACATTCAAGGAAATTCTTTGAACAAGTTGGGGAAAACTTTGTATGAATGGAAGTGATGCATGTTACAAACTTTGTCATCTAATCAGTTTCTTGGCATGCCCCATTTATAGAAGAAAGAGATGGTGCAAGGCATTAGGTTTTAGCCTTCTATTACATTTGTATTGGAAGCTGTGAATATTCACAATGTCAAGAAAACCTCTTTGTTAATATTTCTAAACAACAGAAATAATTGAATTTTACAGCTAAGCAGAAAGCACATCTGCCTATCAAGTTTAATTACTTTGTCATTTGGCTTTATAAGTCCAATCTCATCTTGTGATCTGAATGATCTGATTTTACCATATGTTTGTGAATCATTATCATAGTGGATAATCTTCTAATTCAAATTCTTGTTATCTTAATAGGACCATGAATGGAGGCAAGCTGTAACCGCTGCTGGATCTGGATGCGTTGCTGCTTTATCAGTTGAGAGATATCTTGTGAGCAAAGATCTCCTTATTGAGTTTCACCAGGTATTTGATGAGGTTCAAATTCATCTGTTCTACTTGTCTATAGACTCTAGAGATAAGAGTACCTTAACATGTGCTTGTCATCCCCGTGCATTGGAAAACTGTTGTTAACATGACTCTGGTAAAAAAAAAAAAAAAAAAAAAAGGGAAGCTCCGGTGGAGAAGGGAATTTTGATTGCTTAAATTCACAGACAAAGCTGAACATAGGATGTGCAAATAATTATTATGTGTAAGAGTTTGGTGCACATAATTTTTGTAAGCTTAATTCTTATACTAGCATTTGTTGGGACAAATATTGGTTAGCCTAGTGGTCAAGTCTATGCATTATCTTCCTTAAAGCTGGTCAATTGGTTAATTTAACCATAGGCATATTTTAGTTAATGGTTGTATAGTAAACATACCAAGTTATCGCTGCAAACCCCAAGACTTTATTACAGCCAGTGAAGCCATGGAGAGCAAAAGAAGTCTGCAGACCGCCTAGATGTAACAATCAGTAAAATCTCCTAGTGCTTTTGGACCCATGCCCATATTAACTACAAAGAGTGTTAAACTATTGGCAGGAGTAGAAATTTCCATGGTTTAGAAGTTGCAGTCTCAAGTACAAAGTTGCCAATCACTATGCATACTATGCAGCTACAGAGTTTGTACCTGTTAACCATCGCTGTAATGTGAAATTGGCACAGGGAAGAGCAATAGACTGGACCAACTATCTTGTTGATCATGTATTGACCAATAAACCTTGTAAAACACGTAGTTGGGTACCATGCATATATAATCAGGATGGTGGATGTGTCTCTCTTCCAATTACTAATGGCTTATCCAAAAAGAAAGGAAAATGTTTGCTTATTTACAGAGCAAGATTTCAGATCCTTTTGGTTAAATTTGGATAGTCCCATACTCGACTAATCCATTGAAGGGTTTATCTCTTATTATATTTTAATTGGTAAGTACACATTGGCGTGGGACAAAACTAAATCCAATACATAAATAAATTTTAAAGGAAAGAAAAAAAAAAAAAAAAAGATAACCCAGGAGTCAACACCATTGGAAGGTACCTAAAAGGGTGTCTTTCTTTTTATGTACGGCTACTTGGGGTAGAATTCTTACCATTGACAATATTTTTCTAAGAGCTCTATCCTTGGTTAATTGGTGTTGCTTGCGTTGTTGTGATGAGGCAAATGTGGATCATCTTCTGCTCCATTGTAAGTATTTTGGTGCGAAGTTTTTTTGATGTTTGGGATCCAATGGGTGATGCCGAAGACAATAGCCACTCTTCTTTTTGGATGGAGGAATTAGCTAGGGAAGCATTTTTCTAAAATTTGGAATATGGTTCCAACTTGTCTTATGCGGTTAATTTGGAGGGAACGGAATACTCATACTTTTGAAGATATCGTGAGATTTGCAGATATTTTGAAGTCTTAGCTAGTTGGGACTCTATTTCAGTGGTCTAGAATTTGGGGTTTTACACAATGTATTTCCATTTCTTATTTTCTACTTTCTGTTCGTATCTCTTCTTGAGTTACTTGTATTTTGTCACCATTGTGAACATTATGTTCTTTTTATGCACTAAAACTTTGATTACCGATCAAAAAGGAAGGGGGGGGGGGGGTGTGGGGGAACACCATTGGAAGATTCCAAGAGAAATTTTATTAATCAACTAAACTGTAAATTGTCTCCATAGGAGTACAATACTGTGTTTATATAGACTAGTAGGACTAAACCTTAATTTTAACTAACATAGGAAAACACTAATTCTAATTGACTTGGGAAATCCCAATTATTGAATCACAAAAATGCCCTTGACTCTAGGAATTAAATAAAATACTAGTAACCTAATTAAATATGAAGATCTAAAATAAAATCCAATTAAATATGAAGATCTAAAATATAATCCAATTGACTTTCAACATTAAAATAAATTACTTTGCACTTACCACATCAAACATATACCTATTTTGAACCCATGACCTCATCCCTTATCTTTCATCCCATTCTTGTTGGATGAGGAAGTGCCATTTAGGCTAGAGCTCATTGGCTCCTAGGAAGTTTAGAATTAATCGAGTAATTTTAGTTAAAAGGTTCTAAGTGTTGACCAAGGATGTTGATAAATTTTGGTTAAAAGCTTCTAACTTTTGTCTTAATGAATTTTCTTGTGACAGCCCCAAACTGAAGAGGTTAAGAAGGAACTTACTGATAGGGATGTCCAAGCAGGCTTTGACATTACACTTACAAAGCATAAGGGCCAGGTACATGTTATTCCCAAATTGCTTGCTTCAATGTGAACTTTTATGTTAATTGAAATCTCACGTCAACAAAGCATTCCCATTTTTGGTTTTTCAGCATAAGTTGGCTCAGTGCTTACATTTTTTCCCTCTCTTTCTTCAGTATGCATTAAGAAAATTGTACCATGAAAGTCCAAGGCTTATATGTGTACTTTATACTGCACCAACCTGCGGTCCATGCAGGACTTTGAAGCCAATTCTTAGTAAGGTACATACTTTGAAACCTGTTCTGCTTTTGCATTATATATCAATGCCAGCTAAGTTGTCATGGTAAATGATATCTCAGTTATGATACACATGATAGAACCCATTCTAGCCATGTGAAATTCTGGTAAAAGAAATTCATTATGTTGTATAAAATCTTGACGTGCATGCAGCATGTTGCAGATGACAATCTGTTAATAAAAGAGGAGATGGTAATTTAAAGAAAATTTGCTTGTTTCATATGTTGGGCATAATACAAATTACATTATGATCATAGTGACTCTCTGAGCCTTATTTCTCATACAACAGTCCGATAAAGTGCCTCAGGAGAAGTGACCAACATATGGAAAAATAATGTGCCTTTCACTTAAAGCTTGCACAACATGAAAGGATGGTTGCAAAGTATATCTATGTTATTTTTTTCTTCTAGCATGGTTGACTCTAGGGCGTACCCAATCAGCTGGGAACTGCATCTCATAAGGAAAAGGTCACTGATTTTAATATTACTTCCTTAGGGCCAAAGTCATTCATCTCCCCCCCACCCCACCCCCCCCCCCCCCCCCCCCCCCCCCCCAAAAAAAAAAAAAAAAAAAAAACATTAATGGTTAAGTATGAATATTTTATAGGAATTTTATAAAAAAAAAAAATTATGAAGTTATATGTATATATATATGTTGGGGTCAAGTTTCTCCTAGTGTAATTCTTTCTTAATATTATACATCTTAATAACTTTGTATTGAACTTATATTTTGAAAATTCTAATGTTGGATTACACATTCTCTTTGTTTTTAACATGCCAAATTTATCAGATGGATGTTAGTTACCATCCAATCCAAAAACTCATGTTATATGTATAATTTTAAATTACAAAAAAGCTTTGAACTTTAAACATTTTATACATGGGATAGTTTTTGATCTTTGGTTACTTTGATATTTTGCAAGCATGGAGTGTGAAAAGAGAAAATGTAATTGAATGATGGATTTGTCAAAAATCTCATCCAAAGCAAAGTTTGAAAGTGGTGTAATATTAACAAGAGTTACATTAGGTGTAACCTAAACCTAACCATAAACCAAAAGGAGGAAGGAATGTGCACTTAAAATCCAAATATTGTAGCACAATGAATTTCTCTTGGAAGTTGGTGTTAATTTAATAAGTAAAAGCATGAGCCAAAGGTAGTAGCATTAGTATAATATAGGTTTCATCATGTATTGAGTTTGGCTTTATAGATGAAAGATGTAGTCCCAAGTACATGTAAATATAAAATATCTTGATTTTCTGCATTGAATGCCACATATTTTCTACCAGAAAAACAAGCCATTTTATAATCCTTAATGAATAAGATGACATCTCCAAAAATTTCTTAAATCGGAACGTGGCGAACTGCAGTACCAATATCCTTAATGGCCAACGTATCACGTGGAATCTTACCACTATTGCAATTGGTCCATACTTAACTGTGGATTGTGAGTGGAAGTTGCATCTTGTAAGTGATTCGCATATTCTGTTAAAATTGCATAGAATATGGTATAGCCAAGTCAACTCAAGACCAGATATAGGGTATTACTGGGAAGAAGTTACCAATGTTGTGTGAAGAGAATAAACAAGCAATGCTTCTCATGCATGATGGAAACTTTACTTTATGTTTCATGATTAATGATTCATGCTTTATCTTGTTGAATAACTTACTAAGAATATGTCAAACTATTACTTAACTTCTGGTGGCAGGTGATAGACGAATTTGATCAGAATGTTCATTTTGTTGAAATTGATATCGAGGAAGATCCAGAGATAGCAGAAGCAGCTGGAATTATGGGTACACCATGTGTGCAGTTTTTTAAAAATAAGGAAATGATCAGGTTGGTTATATATTGTCCTTTCATTTGTCCCACTGCATGTATTTTCTTGGATTTATTTTATTTTATTTTTTGTTTTGTCCTCTCAGACTTAATTCTTTCTATCTAATTATGTTTTTCTAAGTCTTGGTCCAACTAAACACTTGAAATTCGACGGATCCCCCATTTTCTTCTTTTTCTTCTTGGGACTATGACAGACAAACTCATTGTGTTAACGAATTTTTGTTGTTGCATGGAGGTGTTTTATTTGGCAAAATTTTGCATATTCATGTGAAATGTTATGATATTGATACACAGTACAAAAGTAGTTCTATTTTTTGTGTATTAGTGGTTGATTGATTTTGACTTTGGAAAGCTTTCTTTTCAATTTATGGAGAGGGAATTGGTGAAATTATAATCTTGTGTTGACTCTATGAATTTCTTTTGCATGAATCAAGGCCCTATTCTATTTATGTGGTTAGTGGTTCTCGGCCGCCACTTACTGTTTCTATTCTGGTTATGCAGGACTGTGTCAGGGGTGAAAATGAAGAGAGAGTACAAAGAATTCATTGAAGAAAATAAATGAGAAAATTTCAAATTGGGTGATGCTCTCATTTCGTGATCCAATTTTGTTCCTTCTAAAGAATCTAGTTGAATAATGCCTTCAATTTTTTCAGTTGTATATCATATTGATCAACTACACTGTAAATTATACAAGCAGAGCAACCAATGCATTGGTTATGAGTTTTGAATCTCATTCTTTTGAATTTCAATGATTTTGTAAAGCTTTGATTTTTGTTCTCATATCGACTACTTGCTACTAACTAGAATAATTTGCCGTCGTGCCCAATTACAACCCTTCTGTTTTGATGATTTTCCTCCATTTGCAAATGTAGTTGTCCACTTGTCCTCTATATAAGAGGGAATGAGGGATGGTTGAGAAGCACGTGGATGTAGACATGAGTTCTATGGCCACAATAAAATCTTACAACATTTTCACAAAAAGTGAGGTGTCAATTCATCATAAGTAATAAAAAAAAAAAAAAAAAAAAAAAAAAAAAAAGATTATACCAGGACTCACTAGTGCTCAAAATAACAGTGTTTTAAAAATGTTGATAGATTTTATTGTCCCTCGACTCTCTCTATAAACATATGGTCTAACACCAGTGAAGTATGATGCGATTTTTTTGTTTGTGCGGTCTGCAACGCACTGTCAATTGCATTGAGTACAAGATTGGTGATTAATTATTTTGGCCAGAGAAATTTCTTTGTAATTATATTTGTTGCTCATTTTTCACTACACTAGTGACATTAACATTACTAGCCAAAAAAGAAGAAGAAAAAGACCAAGAAATCGATAAGATATCCTTTATTGAAAGGAGAGAAATAAGCTAGAGTAGCTAGGAAAAAGAAGAGAGAGGAAAAAGAAATTGGTAAGATTTTTTTTTTCATAGGTATGATTTTAACTCCTGGCATCCGTTATCTAATAATTACTTTTTATCACCAGTCTAAAACATCAAAAATGGTTTATTCAATGAGAAGAGATTTGACCTATATTTGAACTTAAAAAATTTTCATTGGAAACACCAAAAGGTGTTTATTCTTTCCATTTGTTTTTCTATTTTATTTTGGCGTATTTCATAATATGATCTATTTTTAGAAATCAATAAACATAAATTTTTTGAAGTTGTTTTTCTTTTATGTATTAGAAATTTCAATAACAAATTAAATTAAAGAGAGTGACGTATTTTTATTTGAAAGATGATATATTAATGGTATTGTGATATTTCAGTACAATGTTGGATCTTCTAAACATTGATACTTCAGTAAATATAGGACCAAGGGAGTATTAAAGGGAGGAAGGCATTGTAGTCAATGCTATTATGATATTTCAGTAGTTTGATGATCTTCTCTCCCTTGCTTTCAGATTCAATTGAGGCCCTAGCAACACAAGCCAGATTCAAGTAATTAATTCAATTGCTATTATAATAGTCGTTCATTTTAATTGACAGTAGGAATCCCCTCCTATTTATTTGACTTAGTGTGGTTTTCATTTCTTTGCAAGGCTTTTTGGTGTTTGACATACAACATGGTCCACATAGTGGACACTTCCTATTTTGACATGCAAACGAAGTGGACTATATTAACTTAGCAAAATACAAACGAAGTATTATGTACCAAAATAAGTTACAACCATGAACCAACAAATATATATACAAAACGTTAGGGGTATGCATGTGCATCATCCTTATATGGTTGCAAAAGAAAGATGTAAAATAAAAACAGGTGGGATATTTGCCCTAAAGTATTTTCCTCTGCATTTGGTTAGCTAGTCTGTCTCCACATCTATTTGCCTCTCAAAACACATGCTCAACTGAGATTACCCGTAACTCCAATCATTGATTAAATTTGCTAGCAATGGAGTATATGAATAGTTCTCTGATATAGTCAATTGAACTGCTAACAAAGAATCCAATTCTAATTGGATCTTTTTGTAATCTCGATTCCAAGCCAATTGTAATCCAGAGTTTGAAACTATACTATTATGGTAATACCCAAATCAAGAGAGAATCTCTTTAGCCAACATCCTTTATCAACTCAAAGAATCTCTTTACATTTACATTTTCATTATAAAATTAACTCTTATAGAATAGTTCATATTTCATTTAAAAAATTCCATGTAAGTAACCAAGAGCTTATGAAATTTCGGTGCCAATATTGGTAAGAAAGGAATCATTCTTTGTATAGTATGTCACGGCTTCCAGCCCCTCCTTTCGCTATCAAACAAATAATGAGATTCCACTAAACTATCTAAAATACAGTTCATAAATACAGTTTATCTATTGTCAACTAGAGCATGAATTGAACTGTTAATTTACTTGCACCTAAAGAAAAAAGCTCTTACCCCAATAAAATTAAAGGATATACTTAGTCTCCAGGATTAAGTCATTCCTATTCCATGCTTTTCTAATGGCCTAAGAAAGCATCATGTGCCAAGTCATGATCCTTGGTGCAATAAGTCCACCTATGTAAAAAAGGCTTCTACAACTGACTTAGTTATTACAAACTTTAACCCTGATAGTTATATTCCCCAATTCACATAAACCTACAGACACTTGCTAGCTTTAAAAAAAAAAAAATTAAAAGCAAAACATAGAAATATAAATTAGTAAGAAAGCTAGGGGGAAATTCAATCCATTAAGCCAAAAATATAATCCAAGTCAAAGTAATTCCCCGCACTTTATCTGTGGTCAAACAATATAACACAGTTCAAAATAAGTCCATAACTTCCTAGCAATCAGTCTGCTGCTCATAAAAGCAAGAACATCAACAAAATGTTAAGTGAAAATGGTAACAAAACAATTCACAACCAAATGGTCCAAATCTACAAGATCGTCCTAGCAAGAATATCAATATCAGGGTCCAATCTCAGATTTTGAGTCTTAATTGTTGAATGCTAACAACCATGAAACACACTTATTATTATCATTGTTATTGTTATTGTTATTCTTCTTATTATATTGTTATTGTTATCATGTTCTCCTGCACTACGAAAGAAAACTGAAGTTGTTATTGTTCAATAATTTAATAACCTTCACCACAGTTTCATCCAACCATTATGTAGTAAAAATATAGCAATAACTACCAGGAAAGAAAGCAAGAAGACTCAATTTGATGGATTGAATTAATTAAAGCTGACTTTCCAACATTAGGAATGCCAAGCACCAAAACAAGTAGAGTAGGTTCCCTCAAAATCACTTCCTCTAGCTTGAACTCCACAAGCACAAGAAGCTTTTGGTACATGAACCATGATAAGAGACCATCATAACAACATATTTTAATAAACCAAGAGTTCAAGTTACTATCTAAGAAGCATGTACAAGGACACTAACTGACACTAACACAGACACAGACAAGACAGGACAGGACAGGACACAGCAACAACATAATTTTTGAAAAATTAGGACATGATTGATACAATATATATATATATATATGTATATATGTGTGTGTGTATCTTCATTTCTAGGTATATTTTATGTTTATTTAAAGTCTTAAAAATAAATAATAAGTTAATAACTACCATAGTTTTTAAAAATATATCTAAAATTGAATTACTGATTTTAATATTAAAAAAATGATAAAACTCAAGTTAGTCTCTTGACTTTTACTTCAATTGCCAATTAGTCCTCAAAATTTAATTTTTGTCAATCTAGTACCTCACTTTGTCAAAATGAGTCAATCCAATCCTCCAATCCAGATTTTTTTCAGCAAATTAAGCTGTTTTAACATTAGTCTTTATATATATATATATATAATAGTCATTAAACAAAAAAATCTATTAAATGATGCATCTCAAGAATATTTTCAATAAAATTGTTTATATATATATATAAAAAAAATGTTTTAATTGCATCATTTACTGATAGATTTTGATAAAATGACACTCATTTTACAAAGTGAGGGACTAATTGGATTCTGTTGTAATCTCGATTCCAAGTCAATTGTAATCCGGAGTTCTGCAACTATACTATTAGTGATACCCAAATTAAGAGATAATCTCATTAGCCAACATCCTTTATCGACTCAAAGAATGCCCCCTGCACCAGCCATTCCTGGATTTCCATTTACACTTTCATTTAACAATCAGCTCTTATAGAATAGTTCATATTTCATTTTAAAATTCCATGTAATTAACCAAGATTGTATGAAATTTCAGTGCCAATATTGGTAAGAAAGGCATTCTTTGTATGGTATGTCACAGCTTCCAGCCCCTCCTTTTGCTATCAGACAAATAATGAGATTCCACTAAACTATCTAAAATACAGTTCATAAATACAGTTTATCTATTGTCAACTAGAGCATGAATTGAACTGTTTACTTGCATCTAAAGAAAAGAGATCTTACCCCAATAAAATAAAAGGATATACTTAGTCTCCAGGATTAAGTCATTCCTATTCCATGCTTTGCCAATGGCCTAAGAAAGAATCATGTTCCAAGTCATGATCCTTGGTGCAATAAATCCACCTACGTACAATTTTGCCATCACTTAGTTGCAATTATATCTGCCCTCTTGGAATTTCTCTGTGATAAAAACAACTGCTAAGATTTAAAAGGCGTTGATTTACTTCACTATCTCCTTCCTTACCATTCCACCACCACGAACACAAGAACATGGCTGAAATTGCCTACAGCGTTGCAGGGAAGGTCCTAGAGCAGCTTGGATCCCGTACTTTCCAAGAAATCAGCTCAGCATGGGGTGTCCGAAGTGATCTGAAAAAGCTTGAGCACACAGTCTTAGCCATTAAAGCTGTACTCTGTGATGCTGAGGAGAAGCAAGCAAGTGACCAAAGGATAAGGACTTGGTTAGGGGAGCTCAAAGATGTCCTTAATGATGCGGAGAATGTGCTGGATGAATTTCAGTATCGAGTCCTGCAGAAGGAAGTGATGAAGAGATATTGGAGCACTAGCAAAAAGGTGCGTTATTTCTTTTCTTGTTCTAATCCACTTGTATTTCGTTTTGAAATGGCACATAAAATCAAGGATATTAGGGGGAGGGTAGATGATATTGCAGCTGATAAGGATAAATTCAACCTTGTTCAATCATTAGAAGATAGGAAGATTACAATGCATGGGCGGGACATGACCCACTCCTTTGTTCATCCTTCTGATGTCATCGGTAGGGATGATGACAGAGAAAAGATAATACATCTTTTAATGGAACAAGATGCTGGCAGAAATGTCAGTGTAATTCCCATAGTTGGGATTGGAGGTTTGGGGAAGACCACACTTGCCAAGTTGGTGTATAATGATGAACGGGTAGCTAGACATTTTCAATTGATAAAATGGGTGTGTGTGTCTGAGGACTTTGATGTCAGAAGTTTGATAATAGAAATTCTTAAATCTCCAGTTGGTTCAATTGATGAGAATTTGAGCATAGAGCAGTTGCAAATTCTCTTAAGAGAACTTCTAAAAGATAAGAAATTTCTTCTTGTCTTAGATGACGTTTGGAATGATGATCATAACAAATGGATTGAATTGGAAGGTTTGTTACTTGGTGGTTGCAAAGGAAGTAAAATCATAGTAACAACACGGAAAAGCTCTGTTGCTACTATTATGGGCACTATTACCACCTACAACTTAGATGGTCTATCTCAAGAGTATTGTTTGTCTTTGTTTAAGAAACTGGCATTCAAGGAAGGAGAAGAAAATCTATATCCAAACCTCTTAGAAATTGGAGAAGAAATTGTTGAAAAATGTAAAGGGGTTGCATTGGCAGTAAGAACTTTAGCCGGCATACTTTATTCAAAAGTTGATGAACGTGAGTGGAAATTTGTGAGAGACAACGAGATATGGAATTTAGAACAAAAGAAGGGTGACATCTTACCTGCATTGAAGCTCAGTTACAATCAATTGCCCTTTCACTTGAAGCAATGCTTTGCCTTTTGTTCTCTTTTTCCAAAGGATCATGCCTTCTATAATATTGAATTGATTCAATTTTGGATGGCACATGGAATTCTTCAATCATCTGTCAATAAAAATCAAGAGTTAGAAGATGTCGGTGACTTGTATATCAAGGAGTTGTTGTCAAGATCTTTCTTTCAAGATGTTGATCAAGTGAAATTTCTGCCCTTTTATTTCTTTAAAATGCATGATCTTGTCCATGATCTTGCACTTTCAATTGCCAAAAGAGAGTGTTCGGTAGTGACCAAGAACTCCACCCTTGTTGCAGAAGTTTGTCATCTGTCAGTTTTGGAGAATGGGCAAGAAGTTACAACACAATTGGAGAAGTTGAGCAAAGTTCAAACTATTACCTTCCAAACAGAGCAACCCATGTCCTTACTTGAATCATATATCTCAAGATTTAAGTACTTGCGGGTGCTTGATTTGAGCAAATCATCCTTTGAGGTGTTGCCAAGTTCTATTGGAAGTTTGAAACATTTGAGATTTCTCAGCCTATTAAACAATCGCAGAATCAAGCAACTTCCTGATTCCATTTGCAAGTTATACAGCTTGCAAACTTTACACCTTGCTGATTGCAGTAATCTTGAACGATTGCCCAAAGGTATTAGGGACATAATCAGCCTCAGGCATTTGTGTGTTACAACAAAGCATAACTGCTTGTCGGAGAAGGCAGTAGGTTGCTTGGATTCTCTTCGATTTTTGTGTATAAGTGAATGTGAGAATCTAAAATGTCTGTTTGAAGGGATGGAGGGGCGCCTCACCTGTCTTCGAACATTGGTTGTCGGAGAATGTCCAAGGTTGACTTCTTTATCACTCCGTATCAAACACCTAACTGCCCTAGAGACCTTGGCAATTAGTCATTGTAAAGAGCTTAGTTTGATGGAGATGGAGGGAGAAGACAATCAAGATCTCAAGTTGAGCCTCCGATCGTTGATGATTAGGAATTTACCTAAGTTGGAGGTTCTGCCTCAGTGGCTCCAAGCATCTGCCAACACTTTACAGCACCTAGAGATTGAAGAATTTTGTAATTTCACTGCTTTGCCTGAGTGGCTGCCACATCTGAAATCACTTCAGACACTTACAATTAATGATTGCCCTGTGTTTTCATCTCTCCCAGAGGGGATGCAAGATCTCACTGCACTAAGAAAATTTCAGATTAGGGGATGTCCTAAGTTGAGTAGAAAGTGCAGAGAAGAAGTTAGGCACAAGATTGCTCATGTACCAAACATTGATTTCGATGACGATTTCGATGAGGATGGTGGAATTTCATCAGAGAGAGATGACGACATCAGTGTATATTTACCAGGAGAAGATGATGAGGTAAGGGCATATATGTCTAGATACTATTATAGTCTCTATCTCTACTCTCTCTATTGATTTAAATTAATCCTAAAGCAGGTTATGATTCTTAATGAATCCAAACCCCTTTTTTCTTTTTCTTTTTTATTTTTAATAAAAAATGCCAAAGCCCTCTTTGTCCAAATTAGATTTAAATTAAATTAAAACCAAAAATATATTTTTGCATGAAATTGAATATCCAAAAGTAAAGTGGTCTTCGAAATCTTTATTTTTTGCCCACCCCTTCGGACCTTCCACAGCAAAAGAAGAAGAAAAAAAAAATCAAAAAAAAAAAAAAAACAAAGGGAAAAAGTAGAGAAGAAGAGATTAATCCTATTTAATTAATTGAGGAATTTCATCTGTTTGCGTAACATTGTATTTCTAAGCCAGGTATTGGCACCCAAAAAAATTGAATGAACATAGTAAGTTTTTATTTATTTATATTTTGTAAATACATTTTTCCTAGTAGTTTCGTTCTTGTAAGTTGCCTATATATTGCGAATTTTCATTTCAGGAGTTCAACACAAGTCACAATCAATATGGTCTAAATGTTGCTCAATTCAAAGCCACATGTTCCTTCCGTAATTCGTAAGCATTTCTTCATTGCAATTTGTATTACAATATGTAAATAAATAAGTATTTATGTTATTTAATTTGCTTGTATGTGATGTAAATGAACAAATATTTATGTTATTGTAATTTGTACTAAATGATGTCAATAAATAAACATATATGTCATTTTAATTCAAAGTAATAGATGTAAATAAATAAGAAGTGATGTGTATACTCTCCTTAAATACATTCTTGTGTATAAAGTTGAGAGATCCATGGATTTGTGTGTGCAAACATTCATTCTTATATTCATATTTTATGATTCTTCTTCGTAAGCGTGAAGCACCATGTGTATTAACATGCTTAATTATTTAGAACATCTGAGGTGTAATTGACAGTGAAGGGAGTAATATTTGTATTTGGAATTATAAAGTTTCATTTCCATGAAAAGCTACTTCTAACTTAAACCAAAATTATAAATGATACATTAAGATTAATCTATATCTATATATTACTAAAAGCTGAAGTGTAGCGTTTAATGCTGCTACTCTCACATTGCGCCACATCAGCTGCCACGTCTTTTTTTTTTTTTTTTTTATAATATAATTTATCCTACATCTATATCTATATATTACTAAAAGCTGAAGCGTAGCGTTTAATGCTGCTGCTCTCACATTGCGCCACATCAGCTACCACGTCATTTTTTTTTATTTTTTATTTTTTTATAATATAATTTATCCTACATCTATATATTACTAAAAGCTGAAGCGTAGCGTTTAATGCTGCTACTCTCACATTGCGCCACATCAGCTGCCATGTCATTTTTTTTTTATAATATAATTTATCCTACAATTTTAAAATGGTTTTTACAATTTTCAGCCTTATAAATCTATATCTATATATTACTAAAAGCTGAAGCGTAGCGTTTAATGCTGCTGCTCTCACATTGCGCCACATCAGCTGCCACGTCATTTTTTTTTTTTTTTTTATAATATAATTTATCCTACAATTTTAAAATGGTTTTTACAATTTTCAGCCTTATAAATGCAGCCCACTACTTATTTATTTACTTTCATTATCACTCTATGATAAATCTTCCACTATCACCCTATAATAAATCCAGCCCACTACTTACTTATTTACTTTCACTATCACCTTATAATAAATCTGTATAATTAATCCAACCCACCTCTTATTTATTTAGTTTCACTATCAAACCCAACCCAAAACCTTTTCAGTTCTGCTTTAAAGTTTTATGTGAGCTTTTTCAGCTTAAAGGAAGGGGGAAAAAAAAATAAACGTTGAAGCCTTTCAAGCTTTAGGATTTTTTTTTTCCAATTTTTCTATAATTGTTTTTAACATTTATTTTTTTTAATATTACATTTCTCCAACCTTTCTCTTTCTCTTATCATTTCATCTCCCCACTACTTCTTCAATCTTTTTCCCTCCCTTACCTTTTCATCTCGCCACTACCCTCTACATTAATATCATTCTTCCTCTTTCCCTTTATCTTCCTTTATTTTTTTCTCTTCTTATTCACACTCTTTTACTATAAATTTGTCACTATCTCTTCTATTCTATACATAGTTTTCCCTCACAAAAAAAAAAAAAAAAAAAAAAGGTTCCCTCTCTCTCCCTCTAAATTTTTTGGTGGATTTTTTTATTTTTCTTGCATCTCTACTTTAGGTTGATAATTTTTTATATTCTTTAAAACTCTATTTTGGGTTAGTGCGATTTAGTTTTTTTTTTTTTTTTTTTTTAAATTGTTTTTTTTTATTCTCTTTTATTGTTAAATGTTATCCTATTGCGTTCTAAAGAATTAAATATAGCATATAAAAATATAATATTATTCTATTATATAGCATGATTTGGATAATTTGCTATTTATTCTGTTACATAGCATGATTTTTTATAGTGCTTAATTTAGATGTTAAACTATAAGACTTTACTAATTTTTGTTTATTTTCTAATCCATTGTGGTGGGCAAAGTACTCTATAATTTCATTTATTTAAAGAAAAGCAAATGTTAGCTAAACGAAAATAATCGGATAGGTGACAAATTTTAACTTTTGCTATTTTATTTTAATTATTATTGATGTATAACAAAAAATGACATCTGTGGTTCGTCCAGAATAGTCGTCCAGAGAGTTGCGGTGAGCCAAACATCAAGCCATCTTCAACTCGTTCAAATGTCTCGTCTACAGGATGTTGAAGCAGTTGGTCACTCTAGAAAATCAAATCCAGAAAATCGTCCATGCACAAGGTGCATGGACGACCCCACTACAACACGGCAAAGAGTCGTCCATGCGCAGAGCACATGGACGACCATGCTAATACAGCGAATTTCATAACGTTTCATCGACCCGTGTTCATCGCTGCCAATCCCTCCAAGACATATAACTTCCAACAACGGTTATGATTTTTTGTAGCCGTGAGGAAGTTATGTCCGAGTTCCAAGATTCTGAGGGAAGTTATTGAATTAATAACCGCCCTAGAGCACCCTATATAAGGCCCGGTCTTCACCATGCAAAGGTACGAGATTCTGAGATTTCAACTCACAATACAGTTAGAACTCCATACGAGGGAAGACACTAACTTCACCATCGGAGGATACTTGGCCGGTCCACCCCGGTCATCCTTTGATTTTTCTCTTCTTTTACAGGCCTCCGCGACCGCTGTAGCCCACCGAAGCCGAAGTGTTCAACCAAACTGATTTTATCCACCATCAGTTTGGCACCATCTGTGGGGAAAGCGTAAATTGTTTTGCGATTTGGCTTTCTGAGAAAAATGTTGAATGGTTCGGACCAGATCGAGGGCTACTAGCCCAGGCCATCAAGGGAGTAGGGATGCTTCTAGCCATCCCCATCGAAACCACCAATCAGCGCCTGCCACGCAATCGTCTTCCATCCAACACATACAATCTATGGCGGCTGCAATGGCAGAATTAACCCGCCAAAACCAAGAATTGACTAAGGAGATAGAAAGGCATCGACGAGAAGGACAAGCTGAGAGACAATCTCAGAGTCAAGGAGAAAATGTTGAGCCCGAGATTCAATCAAGAGGCACCACTTCGCGAAGGGTGCCACATCTGGAGAAGGAAATGGATCAGATGAGGAAGGTTATGGATGAGATGAAGGAGAACATGAGAAGGGCAAATCCTGTAGAGGATTTGGTCCACCGAACAAACTCCCCTTTTTCTGCTTCCATCAATAGGCATCCCTTGCCGCCTAAGTTTAAAATGCCTTCCCTGGACTCATACGATGGAACACGTGATCCCTTCGATCATATCACTACTTTCAAGATAACCATGCATCTCCAAGGAGTTCCAGACGAGATCATGTGTAGAGCCTTCCCTACTACTCTTAAGGGACCAGCGCGTGTATGGTTCAGCAAAATACCCCCAAATTCTGTAGGTTCTTTTGAGGAGTTAAGCAAGCTGTTCGTCAATAATTTCATCGGGGGACAAAGACACAAACGTTCCTCGTCTAGTTTGTTGACCATAGAGCAAGGAGAAAATGAGAGCCTGCGTTCCTTCATCACGCGCTTCAATAGGGAAGCCTTAACAGTAGTCGAGGTGGACAACAAGCTCCTTTTGGCAGCCTTCCACAATGGGGTTAACTCAGACTTATTCATTCACAAGTTGTATGAAAAAGAGCCCCAATCCATGGCTGAACTCGTCCATTCAGCCCAAAACTTTATGAACGCAGAAGACGCCATCATAGCTAAGAAGAGGAAGAGGGCTGAGAGAATGGAGGGCAACCCCCCGCGTCATCCTGACCAAGGGCCTCGTCCAAAGAAGGGACGAACGGAAGATAAGAAGGATCGAGACAGGGATAACAGAAAGGCAGGCCCATCAGTAAGGAATCAGAATTACACACCCTTGAATGCCCCACTTAATCAAGTGCTTATGCAAATCAAGGATGATCCTTCCTTGAAGTGGCCGGAGAAGATGAAGGGAGATCCTAACAAGCGCAATAAGAATAAATATTGTCACTTCCATAGGGATCATGGGCATGACACGGACGAGTGTTATGACTTGAAGCAGCAGGTCGAGAATCTCATTAGACAAGGAAAGTTGAGGCATTTCGTTGGAAGGGATCATAAAGATGAAAAATTGAAAGCGAAGATGGAAGAGTCATTGCGGCCCCCACTAGGAGAAATAAGGGTTATCATTGGAGGGACTTCTGAAGGACAATCCTCTAGATCAAAGAAGACGTATCTTAAAGTGGTGCAGAATGTCCAACTCTCTGGACGATTTCAGAGGACGAGGGGGACGAACAAGCCAACCATTTCTTTCACAGATGAAGAAGCTGAAAGAATTCATCATCCACATGACGATGCAATTGTCATTACCCTACTGATAGCAGACTACAGAACTAGGAGGGTGTTGGTGGATAATGGAAGTTCAACGGATATATTATATTATCCTGCCTTCCAGCAGATGAAGTTTGGACGAGATCAGCTTCGTTCAGCAGGCTCACCACTGATAGGATTTGGAGGAATGAAAGTGCAGCCTGTAGGTACTATTACCTTGCCCGTAGTGGTAGGGTCATACCCTCAGCAGATAACTAAGGAAGTAAATTTCCTTGTGGTGGATTGTTCATTCTCATATAATGCCATCATTGGAAGACCAACTTTGAACAGTTGGAAGGCAGTAACTTCCACCTACCATCTATCAGTCAAATTCCCTACGAAATGCGGAATTGGACAAGCACAAGGAGATCAATTGGCAGCTAGGGAATGTTACCTAGCCATGTTGGCTATGGAAGAGCAGATGCAAACTATGAGTATAGAAGAAAGGAAAATTGTTGCAGAACCGACTGAAGTATTGGAAGATGTTTTATTACAAGAAAATGATCCTGAGAAATTCACTAGAATTGGAACAAGTATGAAGGAGAAGGCGAAAGAAGACCTCATCCAGTTTCTAAAGAAGAATGCCGATGTTTTTGCATGGAGTCATGACAACATGCCTGGTATTGATCTAGGTGTAATCACTCATCGACTAAACGTGTCCCTCTCTTCTAAGCCTATTCGTCAAAAGAAGAGGGTGTTTGCCCCTGAACGAGAGAAGGCAATCAAGGAAGAGGTTCAGAAGCTAACTGCAGCACAGTTTATCCGAGAAGTTTACTATCCAGATTGGTTAGCAAATGTAGTAATGGTAAAGAAGGCAAATGGCAAGTGGAGGATGTGCGTCGACTTTACTGATTTGAACAAGGCTTGCCCTAAGGATAGTTATCCTTTACCCCGTATTGATCAATTAGTTGATTCTACAGCTGGCCATCAACTGTTAAGCTTCATGGACGCCTTCTCAGGATATAATCAGATAAAGATGAACGAGGCAAATCAGGAAAAAACATCTTTCATTACCAGTCAGGGTTTGTTTTGTTACAAGGTGATACCTTTCGGTCTGAAGAACGCAGGGGCAACTTATCAAAGGTTGGTGAATCACATGTTTCGTCCACAGATAGGACAGAATGTGGAAGTGTACGTGGATGATATGCTTGTGAAGAGTTTGGACGAAGGTAGCCACTTAGACGACCTACAGGAAACCTTTGAAACGCTCAGGCGATACAAGATGAAGTTAAACCCAAGTAAGTGTGCATTCGGAGTATCATCGAGAAAGTTTCTAGGATTTATGGTTTCAGAGAGAGGAATTGAGGCAAATCCAGATAAGATCCAGGCCATATTGGATATGGAGCCACCGAAGAGCATCAAGGAAGTTCAATCCTTAACTGGACGAGTTGCAGCTCTGAACAGGTTTGTCTCAAAAGCCACCGACAAGTGTTTACCTTTTTTCAAAATCCTCAGGAAGGCGTTTGAATGGATGGAAGATTGCCAAAGGGCCTTCCAGGACCTAAAACAATATCTTACCACAGCCCCGTTGCTAAGCCCATCCGTGCTAGGAGAAGAGCTGTATTTGTATTTGGCAGTGTCCCCACATGCTGTAAGTTCAGCGTTGATCAGAGAGGAAGGAAAGGTACAGAAGCCAGTATATTATACTAGTCAGGCACTGAGAGGAGCAGAAGGAAGGTACCCCTTGATAGAAAAATTAGCCTTCACGCTAATAACAGCCTCAAGGAAGTTGAGGCACTACTTCCAAGGTCATGTCATCAATGTAATGACTGATCATCCACTCAAGAAGGTAATGAACAAGCTTGAAGCTGCAGGGCGGTTAATCCAATGGGCAGTTGAGCTCAGTGAGTTTGATGTTCGGTACCAACCGAGGAATACAATAAAAGCTCAAGCCCTGACAGATTTCATTGCAGAATTCACTCAAAGTTATGAGGACTTGGATAGGAAAGAAGATAGTGGAAGATGGGTCGTCCACGTAGATGGGTCATCTACACAGCATACAGGAGGCATTGGAGTTGTTCTGCAGTCGCCAGAAGGAGACAAACTGAAGTGCAAGGTTCGCTTGCAATACCAAACTACTAACAATGAAGTAGAATATGAAGCCCTTCTTAAAGGGTTGGAGTTAGCCAAATCTATAGAAGCGGACTCAGTACTCGTCATGGGAGACTCACAGCTGGTTATAGGCCAAGTGAATGGGACGTGTGAAGCCAAAGAAGTCAGAATGAAAAAATATTTAAAGAAAGTATTACGCCTTGCAAAGAAATTCAGGGAAGCTAACTTTGTTCAAATCCCAAGGGAAGAGAACATCGAAGCGGACACTCTGGCAAAGGAAGCCTCTACCAATGAAGCGATGGACAAATTTGATGAAGTACGATACATGCCCAGCATAGATCTCCCAGAAATGCTACAAATAGAAGGTGAAGAGAATTGGATGACCCCAATAGTATCATACCTGAGGGACGGAAGGCTTCCAGAAGGGAAGGACGAGGCTCGGAAGCTCAGAGTTAGATCGGCCAGGTACATCCTCATGGACGAGGTTCTCTACAAAAGAGGTTTTTCACAACCATACCTAAGGTGTTTGGCCCCAGATGAGGCTAATTATCTCCTAAGAGAAGTTCATGAAGGAGCATGTGGTAACCACTCGGGGGCCAGGTCACTCGTCCACAAGGTCATCCGTGCAGGGTATTATTGGCCAACCATCCAAGCTGACGCTAAGGCGTATGTTAAGGTATGTGATCAATGCCAACGATTCAGCAATATTCCTAGGCAACCATCTGAATACCTTACCCCAATGATGGCCCCTTGGCCTTTTGCATAATGGGGTTTGGATATTTTGGGTCCCTTCCCAATTGGAACCAGACAGATGAAGTTTTTGGTAGTGGGGATAGATTATTTCACTAAATGGGTGGAAGCTAAACCCTTAGTGAAAATCACGCAGCAAAATGTCAAAAAATTTGTTTGGAAGAGCATTGTATGCAGATTTGGAGTACCAAGGGTGTTAGTGTCTGACAACGGACGACAGTTTGATAATACACCCTTCAGAGAATTTTGTGAATAGCTCGAGATCAAAAATCAGTATTCCTCACCCTCCTACCCACAAGCCAACGGACAAGCAGAAGTAGCAAACCGATCTTTGTTAAAGATTATCAAGACTCGGCTTGAAGGGGCAAAAGGGGTATGGCTGGACGAATTACCAGGTGTTTTGTGGGCTTATAGAACAACGATGAGGACTCCCACAGGAGAGACTCCTTTCAAGTTAGCGTATGGGAGCAAAGCAGTCATGCCCGCAGAAGTGCATATGGCCAGCCATAGGGTGATGAAGTATTAAGATGAAGAGAATAATGAACAGATTCGTCTTAACCTCGACCTCATAGATGAGGTAAGGATGGACGCGGAGCAAAGAGTAGCAAGGTACAAAATCTCATGGCAAGACAGCATGACGCCATGGTGAAACCTAGGTGCTTCAACATTGGGGATCTCGTCCTGAAGAAGGTTTCTTTGGCCACCAAAAATCCGGCCCACGAAAAACTGGGACCAAACTGGGAAGGACCTTACAGAGTTATCAACTCCAAGAGACCAGGATCCTACTATCTGGAAGCCCTGGACGGACGAAAGTTGGAGCACCCGTGGAACGTTGAACACCTAAGGAGGTACTATCAGTGAAAGGTGGTCATGGACGAGGCATGAGGTGGACGAGGTCTTTGGATGTTTTAAGTAATTTGTTTGTGTTATTTTCCAGTGTGCTTATTACTATTGTGTTTTAAGTGAATAAGTATTTTATGCTGCTCATGGACGAAGTTATGTTGTATTATGTATTTTTAATTCCCTAAAGGCATAAGCTCTCAAGCATGTGCCATGATCGTGGACGAATGATTATATAGTATGGATTTCTAAAAATTGTACGTTTTGAGTATGATTGTATGGGAATCCCTCATTTTCTATGGTTCAAAATGATCCACGGAAGGCGAAAGGCCAAAGACGAGTAAAATCCTTGGACGCAAGGATTTATCATCTAAAAGCTTTCCTTTAGAGAAGGATAAAGCAAGAAAAATAAAGGTATGTCCGTCCAAGCTCAAGACGAGGCAAACCTGAAGTGTAATCGTCTACACTATGGACAAACCACGTGCATGTAAAAACACCGTGGACCCATAGACGAGTCTAGCCAACAACAATCCAGCCCATGGACGAGAATTTGTTGGAAAAATTTTATGGACGAATAAGTAATCATCCTAAATTTGAGTAACGATTGTCTGGCAAAAGGACATCGTTCATGGACGAATATTACTCGATGAACATTTCATAATGTTACACACGAAGGAATTCGTCCATATGTTCAAGACGAGATAAACATACAAGGAAAATCACACAGCAGCCAAAAATGGTATGGACGAGATAAATGAAATTTTGTTCACGAAACTTAGGGAATATTCAAGCACAAGGAACAATGAAAAGTAAAAACATTCATTCATTCATATAAGATTCATAGGGTGGACGACCACCGTCCAGAAACCCTTAAGAGTAATGAGTGCATGTTCATAAAACTCGTCCATAAACTTGGACGAAGAAATTGTACTTGAATAGATTTAAAAAAAAAAAAAAAAAAAAAAAAAAAAAAAAGAAGAAAGAAGAAGAAAAGAGAGCAAGGACAAGTTAAAGTCTACCTTAAAGAGGTCGTGGATGCCAAAGCGTTCAAATTCTTTCACTGACATGTTGTAACATTCATTAACCTCATTGTCAGTGACGATCCCTTTGAACGTCCTCCACGCATACCCCTCGTCCAGAACTAAGTTGGAAGGACGATCTGATGGCTCTGTTGGATGAGGCTTCCTAAAAGTCTTGGTAGAAGGTGCAGGGTCAGTCTGAACAGGATGAACTGTTTGGACGGGCTCCACTTTGGTAGGAGACTATTCCAAATTCACCGTGGGTGGAGGAGTGAATTTGGGGACCTTGGGAAGAGAAGTCTAAGTGGTTTTGGATTTTTTAGGACCTCGACGGCTAGGAAGGTCGTCCAGGTCCACAGAACTTGAAATCTTCTTGGACTTCCTCTTCCCAGGCTGGACGGTAGCCTTCTGGATGATTGGAGGTGGAGGAGCATCCTCGTCCCCACTAGTTACTATTTTTTCTCTATTCTCTCTCATTGTAAATATTCCTACAATGAAGGGAGTCAGTAAAAATAAGCAATGTAAATAATGAATATGAGAATGGAAGAAGCTGGACGATACTTACTCTTACGCGTAGTTTCCTCGTGGCTTAAATTCTCAGCAGATGGTTCTGGACCGAGACCCCATGTGGCTAAGCTACTAAGAGTCACTAAATCGTGGAAGGTCCTTCTAGGGAAGGCACGTACACGATCGATTCGTTCTAAGAAAGCTTTATTTAAACGTGGACGGGTAACAGCTGCACCAACAAAAGAAAATTGGTTAGACGAATGAAAGATATAATATAACAAAGTGAATCACATGGAAAGAGAACATACCCTCAGGACGAAGGCGACCTATGAGGCTGGAAAAAGGAGGGAAGGGGGCATTACTAACATCTGTTGGGTCCCCAGCCCAATTACCAGAAATGATAAAAAATTCTTGTTTCCAGAGCCTACCAGACGAGCTACGGCCCTTTATTAAGCTATAAGGAGAGCCTCTAGACGAAAACTGGTAAAAACCAGCTGACTGTTTGATTTCTGAGGGCTTATAACAATAGAGGAACTCGTCCACTGTTATAGGACAGTCCCCTTCCAGTGCCTCACGCCATAACACTTGCATGGCGACTATTGTCCTCCAACCATTGGGATTAAGTTGATTGGGGCCAATACCTAACCTATGGAAGAGACCTCTACAAAAGGAATTGAGGGGAAACCTTAGACCAACTAAGAGATAAGACGAATAAACCCCCAAACCAGAAGAAGGTGAACAGCACTATTCTCCTTCCCTAGGCAGACGAGGTTTAAACTCAGAAGGAATTTGGTATCTATCTACTAGAGTTTTCAACTTAGGAGCGTCCAAAGTGGACGCTACCTCAAGTGCACAACTATATATAATATTATCTTCCTCCTCCTCGTCCTGAGGAGGGCTAGGTGGCACTCTGGACGAGCTAGCCCCCGTTCCAGAAGCCATCCTACGTTGCATCTCCTGAAATTCTTCTAAGGAAATGCCAGGCACCCCGGACGAATATTGCTCGTCCGAGGAACTGCCACTTAAACTAGTACTACTACTCTCACCACTCTCATAGCTTCCAGACGAAACGTCCTGATACTCATCTATTTCCCTCTCTATACTACTAGACGAAGACATAGCTAAAGGTTAAGACGAAAACCTAAAAAGAAGAGGAAGTACCTAAGAACTAGGACGAAACGATAAACGATATTCTTGGACGAGACAGCGGAAGGAAGTCTATGAGAAAGGTGAAAGGTAAGAAAGAGAATGTGCCAATTTATAGGGCCCAGAAGTGGGGTCAGCGAAGCGACACCACCCATTGAGAAAATAACACGTGGCAATCGTGTGGGGAAATGCAATCGATTTAATTACTCAACGAATGAAACTGTGACACATGGCCACATAAACGGAATAAAATTCCCATCATGTCCCTGGACGACTCTTCGGACAAGGGGGCAACTGATGTATAACAAAAAATGACATCTGTGGTTTCTCCAGAATAGTCGTCCAAAGAGTTGCGGTGAGCCAAACATTAGGCCATCTTCAACTCGTCCAAATGTCTCGTCTACAGGATGTTGAAGCAGTTGGTCACTCCAGAAAATCAAATCCAGAAAATCGTCCATGCACAAGGTGCATGGACGACCCCACTACAACACGGCAAAGAGTCGTCCATACGCAGAGCACATGGACGACCATGCTAATACAGCGAATTTCATAACGTTTCATCGACCCGTGTTCATCGTCGCCAATCCCTCCAAGACATATAACTTCCAACAACGGTTATGATTTTTTGTAGCCGTTGAGGAGGTTATGTCCGAGTTCCAAGATTCTGGGAGAAGTTATTGAATTAATAACCACCCTAGAGCACCCTATATAAGGCCCGGTCTTCACCATGCAAAGGTATGAGATTTTGAGATTTCTACTCACAATACAGTTAGAACTCCATACGAGGGAAGACACTAACTTCACCATCGGAGGATACTTGGCCGGTCCACCTCGGTCATCCTTTGATTTTTCTCTTCTTTTACAGGCCTCCGCGACCGCTGTAGCCCACCGAAGCCGAAGTATTCAACCAAACTGATTTTATCCACCATCAATTATTATTTTATAATAAGGCATGTATAGAAATTTAATTCTTAGATTTTGCTAATAATTGTTTATTTGATAATATGTTTTGGGTGGCCGAAATTATAATTTCTACAAAGAAAATAACCTTAATAGATTATCAAAAACAAAATTTTTTCCTAATATTGGTTCAATTAATCATTGTTAAGTTTTATTAATTTTTTTAAGTTTAAGTTTTTTTTTTTGGTTTTTTGAATTGTTTCTATATTACATTTATGATTGTTCCTATAATAAATAAAAATATAATTACGAAATACATTACTCATTATTAGATTAGTTTAAATTGTAAAAACAAAATTAATAAAACCACCATAAAAATAATTATCACGTGCAACACGCGGGTTCGTGGCTAGTTTTTTTTTAAAATTGACACACTAGTAATTAGAGAGAAAAAGATAGGAAAAAGGCAAAAGTGGAAGACTATAGGTTGTTGGTTCTTAGGTTTGGGAACAATGAGTGTTATTTTTCAAATCTTTCTTATGCTAAAGGAGTCAGAACACTTACACTTGGATTTCTCACCAAATAATTGATTTAATCTCCACTACTACAATGTTCATAATTGAATTTATGTTGTGGAAATTCCCTCCAATATTATCCATATTGGCATAGACAAATCCATCCATTAAACCAAGGTAGATGCTTCATAAGTTGATAAGTTTGAGCACTGGCTAAGGTGGGGCGGTATACTGGGGAAAAAAAATTCAAAAAGAAAAAGCTCATTCTGGAGGCAAGATAGAAACTTAACACAGTCCTCCATTTAGGAAGAAACCATGGTAGAGAAGCAACATGTCGAGCCTCAAACTTGTTCCCCCTTGGAAACTCTGGCTAATGACTTGTGAAGAATTACGTTTCTGTTGAACCACATCAGCAACCATATCATTATTTTCTTTCCGTTAATAAACAAAATTATTTCATTTCCAAAGTCTAACACAAAGGAAAATCAAGAGAATATAAACGTTGCTCAATTCAAAGTCGTATGTCCTTCTGTAATTCGTGAGCATTTCTTTATTGCAATTTGGATTACAAGATGTAAATAAATAAATATTCCAGTTATTTAATTTGCTTGTAAGTGATGTAAATAAATAAGCATTTATATCATTGTAATATGAAGTAAGAGATTTAATAAATATATAGGATGATGTGCATACTCCCGTAACTACATTCTTGTGTATAAAGTTCAGAGATTTATGGATTGGTGCATGCAAGCATTTGTTTTTATTTTCATATTTTATGATTCTTCTTAGCATGCTTAATTACTAGAAAATCTGGTGTATAACTGACAAAGTGACATTGATGAGAGTGATATTTGTATTTGGAATTAAAAATTTTCACTTCCATAGAAAGCTCCTATCTTAAACAAGAATTATAGATGATATACTAAGATTAAGATGGGGAAAAACAAAGGTGGAAGATTATTGGCCGTTAGTTCTCAGGTTTGGGAATGAGTGTCATTTTTCAAATTATTCTTATACCAAAGGAGTCATACGAACACTTGTGTTTTCTCAATGAGTATTGAATTAATCTCCACTAATGTCATGTTCATTAATGAATTTTGTCATAATTCCCTCAGATGTTGGCCACGTGAAATTGAAGAATAGAATTGCAAACCCACAAAAAATATTGAAAACAAGTTTGAGGGGTAATATGCTATGACCAATTATATTAATGAAATTGTCTATGAAATCACATTAAAATTTGGGATCTACCTTCTAAGAACTAGAATTCCACTTCCAAGTGCCCAGTCAAAAAATGATAACTATACTAGCATTAAATAATAGGGTATTTTAATATTGATAGATTTTAACTTGAACCCTAATCCTATTTAATTAGATACATGAAAGCGTGTATTTCCCAAAAGGTAAATGGGCGTAGCTCAAAATTCAAAAGCCACAATACTTGAACAAGAGCAACAATTACTTTTCTTGAAAGTTAATTTATGCTTCAAATTTAAGGACACTGATCAGAACGAACATTGCATTTGTTAAAAGCTAGTTTGTGCTTAAAATTTTAGGACAATAGCACCTCAATACAAATGATTACAACAACTATTTCCAAACAGTCTTGTTGAATAATGGCTTCAATTGTTTTCAATGATATCTCATATTGATCAACTAAACTTTTCATTATACAAGCACCAATGCATTGGTCACGGGTTTTGATCTCTCCTGAATTTTAATTTCGTAAATTGGATTCAACTTTGAATTTTTGTTGTTTATTAGAAGAAAAAAAAATCATATCAACACACTTGCTACTCACTAGAATAATTTGTGACCATGGGAAATCAAAACCCTATTGTTATATCCTTATTATATAAAGAGATGATAGAAAAGATTGTAATTAAAAATAGACAAAATAGTAAATTGAATGAATTAAACATTTTCTCCCTACTTTTCCTCCTAATTTTTTTGGAGGATGGTTTTTAGTCCCCGGGTGAAAAACTTCACTACTCCCCTTTTTCATCATCCCTTTTTTCCACCACATCAAACAAGGGAAAATTCTCATTTTCCATCCTCCCCTTTTTACACCCAACCAAACAGACCATGCAAAGAAATTTTCAGAGCTCATTTTGTTTTTTTAAGATTGCTATTACGTAGTGTGTCCAAAATGGAGCATCATTAGCACTGCTTTGCAGATTTTCCATTAAGAATGTGACAAAAATTGACCAACTCAAAGCAACTTTTAGCTCTATAATACAATTATAGTAAGTTTGAAACACCAAGACAATACAGAAGAGGGGAAAGGGAAGAGGAAGAAAAGACCGGCACATACAGTCGTAATGTTACACACCAAAAAGAAAAGGAAAAAAAAAAGTGACTTACAACCCAAGACACAGCATTTGCATCAGGCACCTCATCAATGATAAATGGACCAAGTTTATCATCAAATGAGCTTCCAAGGACTTATGGTATCTTAAATGCCTTATCTATACTACAAACTGCTGCTTTATCAGACCCTCCAAGTCACTCTCATCTTTTTATATTACCAGTGAATCCTGATAGAGTTAAATACAAAGCACATTGGACTTCTGTGAAAAGATCCTGAAGGGAAAAAATTAAAGATCTAGAAATTATGAAATGAGATAAAATAAAACAAGATATTCAAAGGTCACATTGGGACCATTTCTTAGATACAACAATAACGACTACAAATGACATAAAGTAACCTGCAAAAGAGCTAAAATATATAGAAATGTCTTAACATAAACATTTAAAAGTATTTCAGAAAGCTTTGTGTACAAACATATAACGAACAAAAAAAAAAAAAAAAATTTCTTCATAAGTATTCTTGAATGGAAAAATAAACCAGATTTTGCGTACTTCATATTTCATGCATTGAGTCATCATTTGATCAATCCTCGTTTGAAATATTTTTCTCTACCAATTACCATTACAAAAAGAGAGGGAATCTACCTTTTGTAGAAATTACAGAAAGAAAGGGTCATTTAGATGGATCCTATGGATACAAAATACTCTCATAAGAGCTTACTCACAAATGTTAGTGAGTTCTCCTATCTCTTACTACTATTCCCATCTATTCTTTATTTCTTTTTCCAATTATATAAATGAAACCAAAATATCCACCTCTAGCAACATATTCTTACTCAATGACACCGCCAAGCATTTCAAAGTATTAAATTAGCATTAGAATATACTCTTCCTCAATATATGTATCATCTATAGGGTTACTAATGAGTTTTCTCTTATTTACTTATAATTCAATCACAAACTTTTCACTTACCTTGACATCATTTCAACCACTTCTAAATGTGCTTTTCTTGTTTGCTTATTTATTCCACCATAAATTATTTACATTCAGTCTTTCTGCAATTATTCATTCTTTTTTTTAAGGATTAACAAAAGAGCATTATTATCGCAGAAGTCTCAACAGCAGAGAGAATTTGAGAAGTTCGGATACTGATCAAAACGATGGAAGCTCTCTCCACAAGTCTCAACAGCACCATTAACATTCCCCTTCAAATCAAGGGACCAAAGGGCAGTGAGATCCTTCTTTACAACAATATCATCATCCAAGAACAACGCTTTGTTGAGCTTTGGGAAGATCTCTGGCAAATAAAATTGAAGATGATTGAGGATAGATAAGTATTTTGGGTTCCAGTACTTCAAATTTGAATTAGAATTGGCTCGATGAGCTCTAAAGTAATAGTCTATCATGGACTGCGAACCCAACTGCTTGAGAACTGGACTATAACTTGCATTTAGCCATGTAAATTCTCCAATGTTCTGAACCCGGATAGAAGCTTTGCCTCATTGCTGCATAATTTAGCCTATCAGTAACAATGTGGAAAACATGCTTCGAAGGGTCTTGCCAGGATTTCAAACAATAAATTTGAGATGTCAAACAAAAAATATCAAACATTGAAATAGCAGATAATTAATGTTTTTTTTTTTTTTTTTGCAGGTGGGGAAGCTCAACAAAAGAAAGAGGATGTGGGAACAAGAGTCTTAGAATAGCCATTCCAAAATTTCTTTCTTAAAAATTAAAGGAAATAGGAAGTAAATCAAGAGTGAAAATTACCTTAGCATATGTTATAGTTGAGTTTACAACAACTGCTGCTGCTAATACATTATCAGAGAATAATGCATAATGGTACGACTGAGGGTCTTCTAACTTCTCTTGATTTGTAAAGTCATGTTGGGAAGAATTCAAGGTATAATACTCAGTTGTAAGACGCAATGGAAGACAATGCAGACCTTTAGGAATCGTTTTGCCTGTCAATTGAGTCAAGAATATAGTCTGCTTTTTGTGCACTTGGAGCTGCTCTCCAGTTGAGTGGAGCATAGCCCTCAGCTTCTTCACCACAGAAGCACAGTCATCTTGAAGCTGCCTTCCTTTGGCCAATTTTTGCTCCATTGCCTTCAATTTGTCATAGGCACTGCATAAAAATAAACCATACAAAAAATTTAAGGCAGAGAAAGATGGGAGAATTTAAAAAATAGCAAGCCAAATAGAGAACCTAATAACAGATCGATACTTTAAGGAAAAATTCGATAAAATTTGGTTGTCGGCATATTAATATGTTAAAAGTGAAGACTTACTTCCTTGGCAGTTCAGAATCTTTTCTCACATCCCCAAGTACTCGCTGAATTTCCTTCATCCGCCCCTGAAGCTCCCTTGTAAAGTGAATATTGTTTCTTGTGGCTGGGAGAGATAGATAAACCTTTGCCCTGGTGATCTGATCTTTGAGTTGCCGCACCCGAGTATCCGGCATAGCTGTTTGCTCATTCTGTATGCTAGAGTCAGGTTTTATGCGTTCCTTCTTTTTAACCTTACTTGAAGTTTGAGTGGATTGTTGCTCATCCTTTATTTCCTGCAGGAAAAATGGAAAATAATTAAAGAAAAGAAGATTAAAATGCACAATAAATATTCCAATTTTCCACATGGTAGATAGGGGAAAAAGGGGACAAAGAGGCCTGGAGTTTGGCATGGAGGTGGTTATTCAAGATAATATGCATGAATCAGAAATAAGAAGTTTGCAAAGAAAGCATATTTCATCAAATGATTAGGATAAAATAATTTAATAACAATAGGCAACAATAAAAATGATCAAAATAAATATCAAACGTAATAGTTTAACCCCTATTTCAAGGAGATATGATATAACATGTTAAAAAAAAAAAATTAAATACTAAGTCATAAACATTCAAGCTAGGGATGAGCAGTATCCAAGCAACACAAAAAGATAGTCAGAATGACTTCTTTTTTTTTTTTTTTTTTTGGTTGACTATTAGGACATACTATTTCCAACATCCGAATGACAAGTCCTAAAGCAGATTTTACTACATGTTAGATGATGAAACCCACTAACAAACATCAAGTCAACAAAAGAGCACCCCAAGCACGATGAGGAGCATAGAAGTATCACAACATTTATAAAGTATACAATTCTATTTTTAACATAAAACAGAGCTATGAAAAGACTTTTACAAATAGGAGCAGCAGCAACCGGTACAAATTAAACAATCAAAAAAAAATAAAAAGAAGCAAGCTAAAGGGAAAAAAAGTATATATCATATACCATATTTTGAGTATTTTGAGAGGCATTATCTGATGACTGGTCAGCCTGGTCATCTGCATCAATTGTATCTTCCCCAATGTCCTTGTGAGTGGTTGTGTCAGTATCATGTTCATTTGAGTCATTTGCTTCCTCAAGTGAATCCGTGACCTCCCTGATGAGGTTAGTTCTCTGATCTTGTTCTTCCTCATCCGTCGAAGAGAATACTCTGGTAGACCTTGATTCTACTAAATGCATATATAAATGATAAAATTACCAAGCAGAAAATTATAAGGATGAGAACTATTGTGCAATTGTGCAAATATTGGTTTTAGTAATTACAAAACAAAACACAAATTAGAACCAGAAAAATGACTTTTTAAGGAGCACCTTGACTTGAAACTGCAATGTGGGTGTCCTGTAGGTCTAAATCATCTGAATTTCAAAGAGATTTGGTTGAGGTATCTGAATAAACAATTCTAATCGGTTCTTTAATGGTAGTTGCCGATTCCTATATAGCAAAAATCTAATAATTTGAAGAGTGAAGATCTGAAATTTACTACTCCAACTTAACTAATATGGATGCATCATCAAAGGGAACCCAAAAAAGGAACAAGTATTACCTGGGGCAGCACATTTAGACGCTGGTTATGGCCATTCAAAGTCTGTGTAGTTAACCAGAGATTTATATTTGCTTAATGAAAAATCAAAATACAAAATATACCCAAAAGAGAAAAGTCTTTGTTTTAAAATAAAAGAAAATTATTTACTACTTACAACAGTTGTATCATCTTCAACAACTTCATCTCTAGCTGCAGAAATTGTAAACCAAAGCAAAGAATGTTCAAATCACCAAAAGAGAAAAAAACCCAGAAAGAGAAAATTTGAAACAAATCTAAAAACAAGAAACTTACAAGGAGAAGAGGCCTTGGACCCACTTGGTAAAATTGTCTAAAATTGTGTACATAGATCATGGACAATCTTGTTCCCTCACGAGTCAACACCTGGCAATACTGGACACCACAACCTAGCCATAGTCCAGAACCACAGTACCTAGCTGTGGAGCATTCCAATTCAACTTCAAATTACATTTCTAGCCTCAAATCAAATCCATTGTTTGGATACCTAAATTTGGATTTGGATTTGGATTTAAGATCAATAAAATATATTTTTTTAATTATTATTTTTCTTAATCCTTTTACATTTTAATTTTAAATACATTAGGTAATATTGATAATCCAACTGACATGATGATGACTAAATATTTTTAGTCATAGCCAAAAAAATATTTTACCCAAATGCATGGTTTTTTTTTTTTTTCACAATATTCAAAATCTCAAACTAAAAAATTATTTTAAAGTTATTAACAACTAAAAAGTTATATATCATTTTATCATTCATCTCAAAAAAAAAAAAAAAAAGTTATATATCCAGAGAGACAGATTAAATACCCAAAATATGTTTTTTTTACACAACTTCCAAAAGAACAAATTAATGGGGCTAAGAAGAAGTCGTATCCAATCATTTTTATCATCATCATTTGAAAGACTATTCATAAACTTAAAGTCCTTTGCACTTCCATGCATTAACTTCTCAGCTATTTTGAATATTTCAAGCCGGGTGAGTCAAGGCACTTTTGAAACCACTGCATGTATCTCTTCACCAAAAAGTTGTGGTTGCTCAATTGCTCTTGATTTCTCTAAAAACAAGAAGACACATTAAACAAATATTATGAAGAGCACAAAACTATACAAGAAGGTTTACCACTCTATCCACCAATTACATTTCCTAGAAGTGCAACAATAAAATACAGTCACATACCCTGCACAATATAGCATTTAAAAATATAATATCTATGTAATCCAGTGTATCTATTAATGGTGCATGGACCTAATATATGCAGAAAGAACTAGTGCAAGTAGTTGAAAGTTGAAACTAGATATACCTTAGCTAGAGTGAACCATTTGTAATGAAAAGGAAGCTCAAGTAATTAATATTAGATACTCTATGGAGGTAAAGGCATCGTCCAAAAGGTCAGTTGGAGCAAAAATCAACTCTTAATTACATCTCTAAAGAAAAGCAAAACAGAATTTATTTCTTTTTGTTTGATTTTTTTTTTAAGTATTATATCCTAAAACACATACGCAGTTAACAACAACCAATGCCAATAGGTATCTTCTAAGCACTACAACTCCTTTAGAAAAATCAAAGAATTCTAAAATACCATTGCAATACCAAACCAAAAAGGTTCAAAACATGGCTAAAAGCAAACTAGTTTTAGAAATGTTGGTGGAATTGTTAGAAAAGACTAATACCAAATAAATAGGATGAATAACTATTGAAATATAAATATGGGGAAGATGTTTATTATAGTTGCATGAGCTAATATCAGCTTCTATTCCTAAGATAAACTATATTAACCCTAAACAGTTTCAAATCAAGCTCAAGACAGTTTGAACATGATGCACAATCATATGGCACATACAATACAGGTTTGACCACAACTTTACTGCATAATGTAACTCAATCGTGATTATATTGCTTCAATGGCTCATTCCTGTATTCTACAGTTTAGAAACCAAAGGCATAGTTGAGAAAAAATAAGGATGATTATAACAATAGCATCAGAAAAAATGTTTCGAAATTGGTTAAAATTTATCATGGAAGCACATAATTAGAACATACCACACCCTTCAGTACAACATCAGTTTCAAAGTCACTGCTCTTATAAACAACTCCAAGGCTGTCAATCAAATTGATCCTCTTTGTGACTTGTGAGGATAATATACCGCCACTTTAGTCTCACCAGGAATAGAAGCAACTTTGCAAACCTTTGAAGAAGAACAAAAGTATGTCAGTAAACCAAACCATTAGCACAACCTTGTCACATAAAAGCAATAGATCACAAATGTCATTAAAATCCAAGTCCTTTATTTTCCTCGTATTGGTAAACTAGATGCTCTCTTTCTTGACTAGATAAATTGGACTTTCTCTTGTTTTATGGATAAGAAAGATTGAACTTGTCTTTCTTCAAGAAGGAACACAAGGATATAAATCCTAACAATGGGACTCTTTACCAATGTCCTTTGCTGGCAAGCTTCTTGGTTTGACAATAATGGTAAAATGTGTATGCAATGTGTAATTTGAAGCATCCAAAGAAATCTTCTTGCAATCTAAGATAAAGATTTAATCAAAGAAGACACTACCAAAATTGCATAGATTTTACATGACAAAAAAACTTGTGCTGACCGACAACGAAAAAGAAAATTCATAGCTTTAAACCACCATCACAAAATTCACAAAGCTTATTATGAACTTTGTATTGGAAATTATGAACTTTCTTTACATTATTTCATATGAATATTCTCTTACTTGTTACTTCACAACTCATAGACTGTTCATAGAAGCATTTCATCTAACACACAATTTGCATTACAAACCCACAAACGAAAATACAAATAGAAAATAAAGACAAACCCAAAACAAATCATTGATAATACCATGAAACAAGATGCACAAACAAAACCTACAAACAAATCAAATGAAACCCAAACAAACCCGCAAAAAAATAAAATAAACCCATTGGAAAAACCCACAGCCTTTGTGGATTTAGATTTAGTAGAAAGAGAGAATTAGAGAGGTTAAAGAGAAAGATAAGAGTTGAGAGAAACAAACCAGAAGTTGCCAAGAGAGAAATAGAGCACAACATGCGTGAGAGATTTCAAATTCCACCGTGTGTTGAGGGTATTTGAAATCTATGAATTTGGGCCTATCAAATTCTAGTTGGATTTTGGACCAAATCCAAATCCATTTCTTTTAACTTACCCAAACAAAGGATTTGGATTTGGGCCCTCTCAAATCCAAATCCAAGAGATCCAAACAAACCAAAAGTTTTGGTTTCTTTCAAATTTCAATAAAATTACACTAAAGAAGTTCAGAGTCTGCCCTTAACAAAGCTAAATCATGGGAAAGACTTTGTATAGCCAATTCTAATTGTTTGGGTCTCAATTCTTTGAGTTGAGTACAAAATCACAACATTGAAAAAAATTTCAGAGCTGCCATCATATCACTAAAATCATCTTCTGATTCTTAGAAAACTAAAAAATCTTTCTTGATGTATTCTGTACAAAAGCAGTTTATGAAGTTTCATCAGATCACATGTAATCTTTTCCTCATTCTTTCTAAATAAAACTAAAAGTAGGGGGAAAAAGAAGAAGAAGAAGAAGAAGAGATGGGAGAAAAAAACTTGGGAGGGGAATGTCTAAAAAATCTGGGGAGAAAATCTGTCATGCCGATTGCTTTTGGAATTTAGACTCTGCAAAATTGCTGATATAAATTAAATCCATCTTGCCATTTAGACCATTTCTTCTCAAAACTTTGTATATCTTTAATTCATTTGGCCAGAAGTTCTTGGCAGAAGTATCAAATCTCAAATCAGAGGGGCAGAGATTATCAAACAGTTCTTGTCCAATGGTTTCCACCAAGCCATTAGGAACATGCTTCTTCTCAGTCACTTTAAAAATCAGGTTATCAAATTTCTCATCCTTAAAGACATTGTCCTATAGGTGGTCCATGGTAGAGCACTTAAATGCAACTGGATGGTATAAACAAAAAGGTTTTGGTTTTTGAGAACTGCCCCACATATCTTCTCTTTCATCAGCAAGGGAGACAGCTTGGTCGACATGAAGCTCACAGCTAGAATCTGACAAGGCCATTTCACTGGCCACCTACTTGATTTCATCACATTGCAGGCTAATTTCCCTCTCTAATGAAAATACACCTGCTTCTTCCGATTCTGAGTGACCATTACGATACTCATGAAGTGTAAGTAAAATAGGAAGAGGAAGAACTGGACCCACTAGAGCATCATTTCGCTGCACTTTGTGTGACCACTTATTGCTACGGCATGAAGACCTTCTTAGGAAGAAAGGAGGCAATTGAGGTAGGTCAGGGACAACTAGAAATTCCAAAGATAACTTTTTTCTGGTCCAAAAGTACCTCAAGGAACTCTGAGAAGTTGGAATAGGCCAGTTGTAAGAGTTCCATTGGCAGGCCTGCCCACAACCTTCTCAAAGCAACCTCGTGTATTGTTGCTGGCGAACTGATGTCATTAAAAACAACAGAAACTGCAGGAGACGATCTCAATCGACCGAACCCACAAGCCTTCAACTTCTCACACAAGATTTCATGAGATTCTGAGCTAAAAGATTCCTTTTCTCGAGGACCCTTGCAAGGCTTTTTCAATTTTGAAACCAGGACTTCAGTTAGACTACCATTCAAATATGCAGAGAGTTTATCAAGTTTCACGTACTTAAATATTCTAGGAAATTTGTAGTCCTCATCATCCATAATATGCAAGGAATTATCTTTAAAATGGAACTGTTCTGTGTGAAGTTCTTTCAACTTCCCCAAGGCACAATAGCTTTGTGACTCAAGCTTCCCTGATGACATTAGTCTTATCAATGTAAAACCACCAAATTCATTCGACTCAGAAAGCATTGCTGATAGATCTTTGTTTAAAATGACAAAACCCAAAGCCAATTCTTTCTTATGCTGCCAATCAATCCATTCAGAAAGATCATCCTTCAAAATCTCCTCTCTCACAAGACAACTTCCACATTGACACTCACGACCTGACAATAAGAGATCTGAAAGGAGCTCCCATGCATAATGGGTTTTCAAAACTTTTGAAACTTCAGAAATAATGGATCCTCTCGGGGATGGTAAAGTAGGTCCATAACAACATAGATTAAACTCACAATTCCGAAAAGATCCCAATATAATACAAAAACCTGATTCAGAAACCCACCTATATGTATCATCCCTCGAGTTTGATCTCAATTCCGACAATCTAAATACATTAATATGGCACGGATTATCAAGACCGTGAGCCCATTGCAACAACAGCATCATTGGTTTCTGCACATCACAAAGAACCAACAAACTATCCGAGGCCAATGCAAAACAGAAACCATCAGATCCCGCCATTGTAAACGTAAGGAACCGTTCGTTTTGAACCGAAGTATACATCCTCAACATCTCAACCTTAGCTAAACAACTCACCGCACACCCATCAAACCTCAAATCGACCAAGAAAACAGCATCAGACCGGGCAACAATCAAAATCCTAGGATGCCAACTGAATTCACAGCTCAACCATTTACAATTCCCTGAATCAGAATCAGCATCCCACAATACAGGCAACTTAGTCCCTCTAAAACACGCATTGGAATTGGAAGTCCTACTTCTTCTAAAACAAGATTCCAAATCAAACAAGAACAAAGCACCACTTTCTAACAAAACTACGCTCTCCTCCAACAAGCATACACAACAGAACTAGTATTGAAAACCTTAGAACCTAAACAAGAAACTCTGGGAAATTTACCAAAATTATGAATTTCCTGAACAACAAACCAATGCACAGAGCACAATGTAGAAGCCAGCAAATACCCAACAACAGTGTAATGATTATGATTATTACCCGGTACTTTCGCATAAAACGTCATCATCTTTGGCACCCCAGATGTCGAAACGGGAAGCTTTGATAGAAAGAAGCAAGAAGCCGAGTCAGTTGGAGTTGGGACCGGTGGGGAAGAAGAGGAGGGAGTTAGAAAGAGGGAGGCGAAGGAAAGAGAGGAGGTTGTGGGTTTGGAGGAAAGGTGGTGGTGGTGGGTTTGGCAAAGATGGAGAGAAGATAATAGAAAGGGTTTTGGGTTTAGGGTTGAAGAAGAGTGGACCCAATATGGGTTTTGATGATGAGTCTGTGAGGAGAAGTGGAGGTTTGAAAACTGATGATATTGGGAGAGGGATTTCCAGTCCGACAATACTTCCATTTTTCTCTCACTTTTTACCCAAAACTATTCTTGGCCGAAGAAGCTAGAGCTGATGGAGGAGTGATCCGTATGCTCTCTTGAGTACATTCTTGTGTATAAATTTGAGAGATCTATGGATTGTTGTGTGCAAGCCTATGTTCTTATATTCGCGTTTTATGATTCTTTTTTGCATGCTATAAGCAATGTGTATATTAACATGCTTAATTAATTAGAAAATGGGGTGTAATTCTCATCGAAGGGAGTGGCATTTGTATTTGGAATTACAAATTTTCATTTCGATCATAAGCTCCTAACTTAAACCAAAATTATAAACGATATATTAAGAGTGAGTTTAGAAAAATGACAAACAAATGATTATAGGCCATTAGTTCTCAAGTTTGTGAATAATGAGTGTTATTTTTCAAATCCGTCTTATACCAAAGGAGCTAGAACACTTGAATTTCTCAGCCAGGATTGTTTTAATCTCCACTACTATCATGTTAATTTTTTATTTTTTTTTTTGATAGGTAAGCAGAAAACTTTTATAAATGATAGAAAAAAGAGAACTACAAGAAGTTCATGATGATGAACAAGAAGAAATAAAAGGAACAAACAGTACAATAAACAGAGGGTAATCAGGAAACTAAGCTAAGGGAGGACAAAAACTCAGAGAGAGAAAAACAATCAATATTTATATCGAAATTGAATTTTATGTTATTAGAATTCCCTCTATTTATATCGAAATTGAAGAACATAAATGCAATCCCACAAAAAGTATTGGAAAAAAGTTTGAGGGGATAACATCAAATGGCTAATTATATAATAGAATTCTCTAATATCCCATTAAAATTTAGGATCTAACTTCTAAGAACTAGAATTTAACTATCCAAGAGCCAGGGTCCAATTAAATAATAATAATATGGTCAATATTAAGATCATATGGCTAATATTTAGAGGTTCTAACTTAATCACAACCCTTTTTAAATAGATATGCCAAAGCAAGCAATGCAATCCCAAAAGAGAAAGATGGGTGTCACCTAAAATCCAAAAGGCACAAAACTTAAAAAATTACAACATTTACTTTTTTAAAAGCTAATTTATGCTTCAAATTTATGAACACTAGAACCAATACGATCATTGCATTTGTTAACAACTAATTTATGCTTAAAATTGAAGGAAAATAGTGCCTCAATATGAATGATTTCACCAACCATTTCCAAACAATCTTGTTGAATAATGCCTTCAATTTTTTTAAATGATATCTCATATTGATCAACTTTGCTCTACATCATACAAGCAAAGGGCCAATGAACTTTGATCTCCTCTCATGAATTTTAATCATTTTCTAAATTAGATTCAGCTTTGATTTTTTTTTTTTTTTTTTGATAGGTAATTAGAAAACTATTATTAATGAGTAAATAAGGAAAAGTACAAGTTGTTCATGATGACGAACAACAAGAAATAATAGAACAAACAACACAACAAAAAGAGGGTAATCAGGAAACTAAGCTAAGGGAAGACATAAACCCTAGAATAATTAGTGACCATGCTGAAATAAAACCCTACTATTATACTCTTTTTACATCAAAAGATGAAAGAAAAGATTGTAATTAAAAAAAAAAAAAGACAAAATAATAAATACCACTTATTTAAACATTTTTTTCCCCTACTTTTCCTCCTCTTTTATCTTTTCCACCACACCAATCAAGTGAAGTCTCTCATTTTCCATCCTCACCCTTTTACACCCAACCAGACAGACCATGTAATGGAATTTTTTATGCCAGCCATTTTTTTTTTAAATACCTGGAACAAAAAAACACTTATCAATCTAAGCAGCAATTTGTAATTAGTGTTATTGAGTCCTAACTATTTTGGACACAAAGATTGCTATAATACCATAAAAAATAAAAAGAAAAAGATTGCTATCATCTAGTGCGTCCAAAATGGAGCATCATTAGCATTGGAATGCAGATTCTTCATTAAGAATGTGACAAGAACTCACCAACACATGCAAGCATCTATTAGCTTTGTAATACAACTTGAGTAAATTTGGTGCATTTGGCGTGAAAGGAATGCTAGAAGCTTTGAGGGTTGTGAACATCCTTTGCTGGAGATTAAGTCATTTTTCTTACACTCTCTTTGAATGGAGTGTGGTTTTTTCTCATTTTTCTTGTTCTTCCTTTTCTTTTTTTCTTGACCGTTGTTCTTTTGTATCCTGATTTGTGCCCCCATAATACATCCCCAATATACTCGGTTTGGCAATCTTTCTATTATTAATAATATCCTTACACTCTCTTTGAATGGAGTGTGGTTTTTTCTCATTTTTCTTGTTCTTCCTTTTCTTTTTTTCTTGACCGTTGTTCTTTTGTATCCTGATTTGTGCCCCCATAGTACATCCCCAATATACTCGGTTTGGCAATCTTTCTATTATTAATAATATCCTTACGTTATTTATCAAAAAAAAAAAAAAGTGACTAACAAGTCAAGACACAGTATTTGCATCAGGGACATCATCTAGGATGAATGGACCAATTTTACTTGCCCTAAATAAAGTAAGATGCTTTTTTGATACCATCAAACGAGCTTCTGAGACCTTATAAGGTATCTTAAATGCCTTCTGCAGTGCTTCAAACTGCTGCTCTATAAGACCCTCCAAGTCACTCTCATCTTCTACATTACCAGTGAATTCTAATAGAGTTAAATACAAAGCACACTGGACTTCTGTGACAAGATCCTGAAAGGGAAAACATGAAAAAAAGCTAGAGTGTGTGTGTGTGTGTATTTTTGGAAAAGCTTGGCAGCTTTTGATTCCATGTAGTGACAAATGTTTGTTCTCCTATCTCTTACCACTAATCCCATTTATTCTTTTTCAAATCTTCTCATTAAAATCAAACTATCAACTCGAGCAACACAATTTTACTCAATGATATTGCAAAACATGTGAATTTACTCTTCCTCAATTTATGTATTGTCTATAGGGTTCCTTGTAAGTTTTCACTTATTTACTTCTAAATCAAATACCAATATAGCACCCTTTTACTTACCTTGACGTCATCTCAACCACCCCAGAACAAGCTTTTGTTGTTTGCTCATTTATCCCTACCATAAATTATTGTCATTCACTCTTTCAACAATTCTTCATTTTTTTAAGTATTAACAAAAGAACATTGCAGTCACCGAAAATAAAAAACCTTCTCATCCTTCTTAAAAAGCCATCAACTGAAGCTAAATAAATAAATAAAGATCATTCTCTGAATTGCTGATCATTTGTTTCAAATTAAGCATGCCATATTTAAAATGATAGTTCATTTACTCTATCTAGCATTTACCAACATTTCTAGATTTACATTATCTTGCCTAATCATGAAAAACCCCTTCATACACTAAGCACAACAGAATAACTTCATGATGTTCTACACGAACGTCCATAACCAGCAAGTAAAACATGTTATCAAAACTAAAAGCTCTTCGTTCATGACAAGAAAATTAACCGTCCCAAAACAACTTTCTTATGCTGATCATTTGCCATCCATTCAGGAGAATGAAGATGATATTAATAACCACGTAATAATCCTACAACAAGACTAATCATGAAGTTCATGATGTTCTACACAAATGTCCATAACCAGCAAGTAAAACATGTTATCAAAACTAAAAGCTCTTCGTTCATGACAAGAAAACTAACTGTCCCAAAACAACTTTCTTATGCTGATCATTTGCCATCCATTCAGGAGAATGAAGATGATATTAATAACCACGTAATAATCCTACAACAAGACTAATCATGAAGTTCATGATGTTCTACACAAATGTCCATAACCAGCAAGTAAAACATGTTATCAAAACTAAAAGCTCTTCGTTCATGACAAGAAAACTAACCGTCCCAAAACAACTTTCTTATGCTGATCATTTGCCATCCATTCAGGAGAATGAAGATGATATTAATAACCATGTAATAATCCTACAACAAGACTAATCATGAAGTTCAATTGGATCTATGTTGTCCCAATGAAAAAAAGTTTTAAAATACTTTGGCCATCCTACATAAATTGAGTAAATGAGAACCATCCTATATTACCTCAACGTAAAGCATATCAGAGTCATTTGGTGGCTTCCTCCTTTTTGGCCGAAGATCTTTAAGGTTATACTCATGTTTTTCCTTAGAATCATACTAAATCCATTCCAATCTCCTGTCGTTCAAGTGCTTCCAATGAAGGGGGGTCCACTGAGTATTTAAAACTGCCAGCAAGTATTGTGCAATAAGCTCCTCACCTACCACTGAAGAATTTAAGAAATTGGTAAGCTTTATTTGATAGAACAAGCAATACAATGTGGCAATAGTAATTTCATGTTGACTTGAACCAATACCAGCCCCCCCCCCCTTCCTTTCCCCCACCCTCCCCCGCACACACAAAACCCAAAAAAAAAAAAAAAAAACCACATATGAGCAATAGTAAAAGAAAAAAATAATGATAAAATTCAACACACCAAGGTTGAAAATTTTCCAACCTGCAGTTTGGGCAACCTGTGTTGGTTGGAGGCGAACAAGAGGATTAAACCAACACAACTTCAAGCATAAAACTTTAGGCCTCACCCAACATTACTTGAGCTGATCCAGTTAGTTTGTTGCAACCAAATCAACTCCAGTTGAGTAGGGCTATGGCTTCTCTTATTAGTGGTTGGAGAGAGGTGGCACTTATTTTTGTCTGTTTATAACAGTCAAGCACGGTTTAGCATACCTTAAACTAAGAAAACCTCCATGCATTGCTGTGTGCACATTCACATGTGTACTGTATAAATTATAAAGAGATCTCATAAGAAGCTTAGGAGAAATTATTTGCAAGAGGATGATACCTGCAAGAGCTGGCTTCAGTCCTGTCTCTATGTCAGGGATACTTAGAACCAATACACTAGGAGTGTCTAGGACATACATGCTAGGCTGATTCGCAATCTGCAATTAAAAATGCAATGTCAGCAACTAAACATACAAAAATGTTCAAACAGAAGTATTCAGCAAAAGATATACAATAGAAGGAGAAAGGTAGCAGTAGACAGAAGAAAACATAAAGATTTAAGCCAAATGCTTGATGATTTGGCCTGATATTTACAAGATGTCTTTAAATAAGGCATATGCAACTGATGATTTAGTTATTACAAACTTTTGATAATTAAACCAGAGACCTAAGCCTAATAGTTTATTCCACTATAAATATAAACCTACTGAAACAAACCAGCTTAAAAAGAAAATCAAAAAGTAAAACAATAAATGAATAAAGTAGTAAGCAAGCTAGCAAATCGGAGGATGGGTTTTGTGTGTGTGTGTGGGGGGGGGGGGGGGGGGGGGGGGTGTGGTATTCAAATGGGGCAAAAATATGATCCAAGTCATAGACTCATAGTATAACCCCAGCACTTTATCTGTGGTCAAATGATATAACATGAGTCAGAAATAACTTCCTTGCAAACAGTCTGTTGCTCAGAAAAGCAAGAACATCATCTAAATATTTAAGTGATAATAATGAATCAAACAATTCACAGCCAAACCTTCAATATCAGGGTCCAATCCCAAATATCTAGTCTTAATTATTGAATGTCAACAAGTATGAAAAACACATGAAGCTAAAATTTCAGTCTCTTATTAGTATATAAACCATAAAACACAAATCAGTTGACCTTGTATCCAGCAATATCTTGAGTAACTCCAGGCAATGGGCCGACTGTAGCTCACTTCATCTTCTCCTGCACTATGAAAGATAACCGAAGCTGTTATTGTTAAAATAATTTAATAACCTTCACCACAGTCCCATTTCAAGACAATGACATCCAACCATAATCTAGCAAAAACATAGTAACAACTTACCAGGAAATCGAGACGACGCAATTTGATGGATTGAATTAATTAAAGCCGACTTGCCAACATTAGGAACACCAACCACCAAAACAAGTAGAGTGGGTTCCCTTGAAATCACTTCCCTCAGCTTGAACTCCACAAGCTCGAGAAGCTTTCAGTACATGAACCATGATAAGACAAGAGAGAGGACAAGTTACTATTACACTATATAAGAAGAATGGATAATTAACATAGATATATATTTTCATTTATAGGCATTTTTTTAAAAAATTTTAAAATAATAATAACTATCAATTTTTTAAAATTAAAAATAAATAAAAAAAATCTAAAATCCAATTTTAATATTTTTGCTAAAATTCAATATTAGTCTCTTGACATTTACTTCAATTGTCAAATTAGTCCTTAACATTTAAAATTTGTCAATTTAGTACCTCAGTTTGTCAAAATGGGTCAGTCCTGTCCTTCTGTCCCAATATTTTAGCAAATTAAGCTGTTTAAACATTTTTAAAAAAAAAAACTAATTCTCATCAAACAATAAGATATATAAAATAACACAGAAATATTTTGAATAAATTGCATCATTTGTTAACAGAGATATTGAGAAAATGACCATATTTTTACAAATTGAGGGACTAAATTTGCCTATCGAACTTTAACCCAAAACACCACAAAACAAAGAGGGCGTATCCTAGCGTGTTGGACACGTTTGGAGGGTGCCCGTGCTTGTTACCTAGTCAGTATTCACTAATAAGTAACAATGAACTAACCTTGTTAACAGAGGTCTTGCTATGGGCATTAATAGCTGGTTGCAGGAGCAGGAATCAAAGTAACGAATCCATTTGGGGATGATGATGTTAGGGTTGGCCAAGTCATTCTTGTTTGAGAGCTACGACGAGTCGTTTAGATGAGGAGAGTTAAGGTTGGACGCGGTGGCTGGCGGAGGAGAAAGGAATGCGAGCGTCGCGGACTTCGACGACAGCAAGGTTGAAAGAAAGTCATCTCCCATTTAGCACCGCTTGGGAGTTCACAAGGGAATGGTATGGAATGAAATGAGATGATCACAAGGGAATGTAAATGAATGGAATAGAATAAAATATATTTAAGTAAAAGAAAAGAAATGAAAAAGAATGGAATAAAATGAAATTAAGTAACCTTGATTGAATATTTTAAAATAAAGTAATGGAAAAGAATGAAAATGAATGGAATATAAGTAATTTTATTTGCGAGTAACATGGAGGAAATGGAATAGAATCATTTTACGACAATATTACTATTAGACTCCTATTTTAAAATAAATGGTTGAATATATAGGGGTATTTTGGGAGTTTTATTAAAAAAATCATTAAATCTAATTTCATTCCCTCCTATTTCTCCCAATTTCGAGGGAATAAAAATTTAAGGTTTTAAGGGAATAGAGAGGAATGAGTGTTCCCTTCTACTCATTCCATTCCCTCCCACTTAAACTCCCAAACAAGGGAATAGATTTTCCATTCTCTCCTTTAAAACTCTCAAACAAGAGAAGGGAAGAATATTCTAAAATTATACTTTTTATTCATTTCCATTCCATTCTATTCTCTCCTACAAAGCAGAGCCTTAATTCTCTGCTATCACTTTGGGGGAATGAATATTGATCACATTAATATTCATTGTTTTAAAAACTAGGAAAAATAAGTGAAAATGGGGGCTGGCTGTCCATGGATTTAATTGGGTGTTTGTATTAAAATAATAATAACAACCTAAAATTTTGATTAATTTTGATTTTATTTTTTAAAGTTTCAATTTTTTTTTTTTTTTAATATGGATTCCCAAATGTTATGTTTCGTTACGATTTGCTACTCCTTTAGAGCATTTACACCCCAAATGCCAAATGCCAGATGTAAGCATTTTTTAGCATTTAAGCCCAAAATCTCCACTTGATCAGAAATTGTAAAAGTCAAGTATTGCAAAAAAATTTGCAATACTGCTACAGTGCAATTCTACATGTAGAATTGCACTGTAATTGAATGGTAAACTCTCATATTATTATTTAATTCTCTCTCTCTCTCTCTCTCTCTCTCTCTCTCTCTCTCTCTCTCCTACTTTTTATTAAATGCATTGTAGCTAATGTATTGTACTGTAGATGATGGTAATTTTAGGATATATTATTTTATTGTGTAAAAATATTATTTTAATGTGTTGTGTTGTAAATTAAAAATTGGGATGCTGGAGTATTGTAAAATGGTATTATATAATTGATAAAATAGTTTTTTGAGATGATAAAGTAGAATAGGATGACATTTTGGGGTGTGAATGCTCTTACAAAGTTACAAAGTTAAGTACGAGATTGGCAACCCAATCACATTTTCCATATTCGCATTTATTTTGCTTTTGCCCGCTATATATTTGAAACTATTTTGATTAATCTAGAGATTAATGGTAGGGTTGTTTATGAACTAAGTTATTTATGAACAGCTTGAACTTTGCTCAAAAAAATGCTTATTTATATTTGTTTATTTAGCAAACAAGTCAAATTCTAGTCTAAGTTTAAACTCAATTATTAAATGAATCAAGATCAAACATAATAATTTGTTTGTGAATATGAGAGCTTGATTTATCTATGTATAATATTATATATATATATATATAATTGTTTTAAAATATATTGACATATACTTGAAATTGAATTGTATAAGTTTTTAAATAGATTCATATGATATTAAATGATCAATTTGTAGTAAAAATTCGGAAGATGTTGTTTTATATGGATTTTGAAGAACATGGCATACTTTCTATTTACATTTTGGTCTTCTTGATGAACTGGGTCTTGCATGTCTTCCAAGAATCCCTGTTTCTAGTAATTTTAGGTCCATTGTATTCTAAAGCTTTTCCTTGTATAATAGGGAATTAGCAAAGAAAAAAAGAGGGGGTGGGGAGATCAAATTTAACATTTTTTTTTTTTTTTTGGGATAGAGATCAATTTTGACACTTTAGGATTTAAGTGTACCCATCGATAATTGCGCTACTCCACTGGGTGCAAGGATTATAAAAAGAGGGACATTGTAGTTTATTGATACCTATGCGGTTGGGGCATCAAATAAAACCAGTTAGATTATAGTATATCACCCTCGAATTTCTCTGTTGTTGACATGATTGATTTTGGTCATTTCCAACTTAATATGGCATGTAACAGACGGTAGTGCATTATAATGTGCAGGAAGGTAGTCTTGCTTATAACAACATTTCTTACACAATCTTTATTGTGATGCTCACCAATGAACGTTCATATTTTTACCTAAATTGCCATGCAATAATTTCTGTCATTTAAATTCTCTACTAGGAACCACTTCAAAGAATGTTAAATCTCATTTATGCCATTGTTTAAACTTTAAACATACATTACAAGTGTCTTGTGGGACTTGCAATGACCCTCTGCCTTGACACTAATTATAATGCCACTGTGAATTTCTTAGTAGCGACTAATAAGTTTCAGTTTGTGATGGTCATATTTTTTTTCTTCTGTTGGCTGCCTTCTTGCTGGTGAATTATGTACTAATGAAAAACTTGTATGTGAGTTTTCAACTCCCTGACCTGAATGTTTGCTTAACAGGTTGATTATCTTGAATGTTTCAAGCGTACGACAATCCAAATATCACCGTGCACTTCAATACAGAGACCATGGATATTGTTAGCAATACAAAAGGCCAGATGTCTGGAATTTTACTTCAAAATCTGTGTTTGAGGCAAAGGGGTTATTTTATGGTATTGGTCATTCGCCGAATTGCCAGTCGTTGGAAGGCCAAGTTGAGATTGACGAGGTGGTATATGTGGGGTCTACCCCATGTGGGGGGAGGATACATGCAACAGAAATAGCATGTATTTTTTCGAGCTTACATCAATATTATTGTCTAATATTGTTGGTGATTGCCGGGATGTGGAGTCCTTTCCAGATGAGGATTTGCTGCCTACAAGTCTTACACAACTTAGCATTGTTAGATTTCAAAATTGAGATCATTGGACAAGAAAGGGCTTCAACACCTTACCTCTAATCAACGATTGGGGATCATAGGCTGCCCTGAGCTGAAGCACATGCCAGAGGAGGGGCTGCTTGTCTCCATTTCTCACCTACGGATCAAAGAATGCCCTACATTGACGATATGAATGCAAAGGAAGAAGGAGTGGCGCAAGATTGCTCACATCCCCTGCATAGAAATTGATGGTGAACTTATTCCCTAAGCCAAAAGTCTAGAGGCTATGCAACCCCCTTTGATAATCAGGTATTTGTTCTACTTGACTAGCTCTTGATTTTACTTGCATTTCTTTTTAATTTAATTTTTGATGACAAATAATTTTTATTCTAAATTAATAAAAAGAAATTTCTTTTAATTTTGAAAATGATTTTTCTTTGTAAATATTGAAAATAATATTAAAACTAAGATGAGAAAAATAATAAAGGATTTCTTGGATGCCCATAATTCTGTCTGATTGGGTTATTTACAGTCACCTCAATGTTCTCATTAAGCTTCCCATCGATTTACGAATTAATACTTCCAAAGGAGGCATGGAAAAGTTTACAAGTCAAGTTTTGTACTCAGCCACCTATATCAGTTCTACTCCACCGGTTAAGTTCCGGCATGAATTAATGTTTCTCAAAAAAAAAAAAAAAAAAAAATTCTTATATGAATTAATGTTTTTTTTTTTTTTTTTTTTTTTTTTAAATTATGAAAATGTTATTACACTGATAGGAAAAGATTGCCTGGACACTTGTATATTTGACGAATGTCCATCTTCTCAGTGTCTACAAGGAGAGAATCAAAAGTTCCAATATCAGTTCTTTTAGGTTCTTTTCTCAAACGGTACTGCTATGAAATCCAGAATCAAATTCTTGAACTACTACTGGCTGCTTGTTAATTTATCTCTTTTACACAATTACTTCACTTGAAAACATGAAATCTGAAAACGCAATTACATATTTCGTAAAGTCTGTGACAAGTGTTGCTGCTTTGATTTTAAAAATGCACTATGCACCCCATGAGCTATGACTTGAAGATGCTCTCATGCACATTTTCCACAGTTTTAAAAATACAATTTCTTCAAAACTCAAAGCCAAATGCCAATTTTTTTCCTTTGCATATAAAAAATCACTCTTTTTCTCCACAAAATCACAAGGCCAAAGGAGCTCTTGATGACAAACAGATTCATTTAATCATATTTATAATATAGGAAGTAATTCTGACAGTTGCCCTAGGAAATATACAGGTGACTTAATTGCTTGAAAACTTGGTGGAAGTTGGAAACAAGTGCATAATTGATGCCTTTATTTATTTCAATTTTGAGAATGGAAGCCACCAATGAATCGTTGTGCAAGACAATCTTTTGATTGTGCTTCTTATTTTATCCTTTCATCCTTTATTGTTCTTAAAGGGAAAATTTTGGTTTTCCATCTCCAATTGAAGATGAAATTGCAAAATATGTTTCAAGACGAGATTTAACATCTTGATTCAGTGCCTGCTTACGTCTTTTCTTTTTTCGAATATCTACAATTCCTTTGTTTAATTAATCCTGTGATATAATGTCATGAGAAACAATATTAGAAACTATGAATTTTGAGTTTCTTTTTACTGAAATCTACAATTCCTGCATGCTTCCTCTACTTCGTTTTAGATATAATAATCACAGTCACTGTTGGATATCTATCTCTCATGTCTACATCTGATATTTGAATAATCACATACAGAAGCATGGATTGTCGGGGTTTTTTAACTGATACATCCTCTTATTGGATCTCCATTTTAGTTTCTCTGCTCAATTCCTTGTTGCATTCTTTTGCAGGGTACCTTTATTTTTGTAACAAGTTCTGTTTTCAAGTTCTAAAATGTTTCCAAGTCAGTGTAAAATGATTCCCATCTTTAGATGTTCCGTATCAAAAATTCCTCTGCTCACCAATGTATTCGATGACTTACAGGTTATTTTAAAAGTTTTTGATTATAATGTACTCGTAAAAGTTGACTATGGTAAACTAGAAGGCTATGCACTGACAGGTGACAGCTTGAAGCAACTTATTCTTTGTTACCTTCTTACCACAACTGAAATTTCCAGGGCAAAAGACAAATCCTTGACCAAACAATGATTGTCAGCGTCCATAGTGCTTCCTTTGTTTTTCTTTTAATGTTATTAGGAATTATTTAACAGGAAGAAAACCAAATAAGAAATTAAAAATGTTTCAAGAAACCAAAAAAGAAATGTTTTCTAGTTTCTCCCTTACTATTTTGAAAAGAGTGAGAAGATAAATGCATTCACTCTTTACTGTTGGATATCTATCTATCTCTCATTCCTAGTCATATTTTTTATTCCCTTTTTAACGTTAATTTCATTGTGCTGTGTCATTCTGCATGTTTTTCCAGTTGACTTCTAACAATGATATAATGTCCCATGCTTCTTATGTTGTTGCAGGGCTTAAGAACATTTGCTAGTTACTTTGTTCAAGACTGGACTTTCTAGAGCAATTGAAAGAATGGCCACAGCCCATATGTGATCCTCATTTTCAGCACTGTAATTTGACAGGAAGAAAAGCGTTTCCCTTAAGACAAATTGAGTATGGATAATGATCATGATTTTTTTTTTTTTTTTAACTTAATTGATGTCCATGTGAATATGTCAAGGTGCAATGTTAAGTAACTATCTTACCATTCTCTTCATAGATGCAAAGGTGAACTCAATTCATTTTATACTTTGCACAACTTGGTGTTTGCTTGGTGGGAAAAGAGAGGTAGGGAGATCTAGGAGAAAGTATCAAGCACCTAACTTCCCTAAAGACCCTGATAATTTTAGAATTTGAAGAGCATAGTTTGATGGAGATGGAGGGAGAAGACAATCAAGATTTCAAGTTGAGCCTCCAGAATTTGATTATTTGCAATTTACCAAAGTTGGAGGTTTTGCCCCAATAGCTCCAAGGATTTGCAAACACTTTACAGTTGCTATGGATTTGAGAATGTGAAAATTTGAGGGCTTTGCCAGTGTGGCTGCCACATCTGAAATCACTTCAAACACATTGGATTGTCATCCCTCCAGGAGGGGATGCAAGCTCTCTCTCACTGTACAAAGACAATTGTACATTAATCATTGTCCTGATTTGAGTAGAAAATGCTGAGAAGAAGATTTGCATAAGATTGCTCATGTACCACATATTGAACTCAATGAGGATAGTTGCAGTTCATCAGAATAAGAGGTAAGGGTAGATGATATGTCTTCTTGTTCTTCTTGTGCTAGTAAAGTATACTTTCATTATTGAATAATGCCTTCAATTTTTTTTTTCAATGATATCTCACATTGATCAACTTTGATCTACATTATACAAGCAAAGGGACCAATGGATTTTGATATCCTCTCTTGAATTTTAATCATTTTCTAAATTAGATTCAGCTTTGAATTTTTCTCACATCAATTACTTACTACTCACTAAAATAATTTGTGACCATGCTGAAATAAAATCCTACTATTATACTCTTATTACAACAAAAGATGAAAGAAATGATTTAAAAATAGATAAAATAGTAAATTCCATCCTCACCCTTTTACACCCAACCAATTAGACTGTGTAATGGAATTTTTAGAGCTGGACATCTTTTTTTTTTTTTTTCTTGGTTTTAAATATGTTTAATTTTATTAAAAATATATATAATCATCAAACAATAAGATCTATGAAATGACAACGTTTTTAGTAAAATTTGTAATAAAAAAAAAATCGCCCTAACACAAAACAAAGAGGACACAAGTGGAGTGTCTAGGCATGTCCGACACGGACACGGACTCAAGCTGTCCGTCGTTGTTAGCACGCTATATTCACTAATAAGTAATAACAAACCTTGTGAACAGAGGTTTTGCTATGGGCATTAATGGCGATGCAATCTTGATGATGTTTGTTAGGGTTGGCCAAGTCTTTCTTTTTTGGAGGAGAAGAAGGGAATGCAGACTTCAACCACAACACCGGCGTGTCTCTGATGGCGCGTGTGTCATTTGATGGGCCCACCAACACCGGCGTTGAAACCCAATTTCAATTTCAGTCCGATAATCTATCACACACACAAACAATAACATGCTGTACGGTTTTGCCGTTTTGGAAGGAAGAATCAAGAATGTCTCTTTTTTAAAACTCTTTTAACTTATTGAATTTTGGTGGTGGCTACTTCCTTGGTGGTGGAGCTACCGGTAGATAAAGTACTGAAAAAAATAATTGAAAAGTGGCTGTCCATGGATTCGATATTGGGTTGGGCTGGAATTAAAATATAAAATAAAAACCCAGCTCAACTTCTTCACCTTGATAACTCTAAAATTAACTTAATGATGCAAAATACACTAACAAATTTTAGTGTTCACTCATGAGTCATGACTTTTACTTGTATTGAATTCAAATTTACTGCTATATTTTTAACTTTTGAGTCATTAAACAAATCAAGCTAAAATCTGTTAGTTAGTTACTATAACATACACTAATAAAAAAACTAACCTTGGTTCAAAGCTACGACTAGTCGTTGAGAGGAGAGTTGGGGTTGGAGGTGGTGGCTGGTGGAGGAGAAGGGAATGTGGACTTCGATGACAATTTGAGGGGGTCTCTGATGGAGTGTGTCATGTGCTCTGGCATTGAAAGCCATTTTCCCCAATTTCAATCTCTCTCTCTCTCTCTCTCTCTCTCTCAAACCCATCTTCTATCACACATATAATCGTTGAGTTAAGGAGCTGCGTGTCTATACAATATTTTTACAACAAAATCATTGATTAATTATTATTTGTTTTAATTTTAACTCAATTTTACAAAACATTAATTGAAAATGGGCTAAATGGAATTGATAGGGCTGGGTTGGAATTAAAATATAAAATAAAAACCCAGTCCAATCAACTTGAGCCTTGAGGAATCTAAAAATTAAAAAAAAAAAAAAAACTTTATTAACTTATATGCCATCATCACTTAAATCTTATTTGTGCACTTTTATAAATCTCACCTTATACTTTTTTAAATCTTATTTGTGCACTTTTATAAATCTCACCTTATACTTTTTCAATAAAGAAAAGGAGGTCATAGTGTATGCTATATAAAGATATTACTTTTTAAAACTAATTTATCCATCCAATTGTGCCTCTTAAGACTACTACATCTTCTCTTAAAAATGTTAAAAAAAAAAAAAAAAAGTCTTGTGTCTTTTTCTCTTTGTATTTCATAGAAAAGTATTTATCTTGTGGATCATTTTTCTCAGGTGCGTATTAATTAATTAGCAAAAGTAAGTCTAATAGTTCAACTTCATCAAAACTAATAGTAAAATATCTAGACATATCAAACCAACAAATATATATATATATAGTCAAAAAATATATTTTTTTTTTTAAATTTGCATATATTTTTTTGACTTATTAATAGCATAGATTGAGATAAATTTTTTTGTATAAAAATTTTTGCTAATCTGAATCTAATCCAACTCTTTTTTTGTTCTTTTGTTTAACAATTTAACCTATTAACCCAAGAAAAAAAAAACAATTTGGAATGACATATTAAGTTGGATTGGATTAAATTTGTCAGATTGGTGGGTTGAAGTATGCCTCTATGTTAATCATTTTCATTTTTAACATAACTATCAAGAATGTAATTGACTTGTTTTTAAGAATTTAGAGATAATGCTAATGGTTAATAGTCAATGGACCAAATTAGTAAATTGATTCTTAATCAATAATTTATATAATACTAATTAATACTAGTTATGGAGAAAATAATTTTTTTTAAAAAGAATTAGTAACTTACTCTTTAAAACATATATAATAATACATTTATGAAACAAGTAGTAAGGCCACAATTATTTTATAAATAAATTTACCTAGGAACTTTAAAAAAATTCAAAATTATATAAAGAAGTATAAAGATTAGTATTTCAAATTGAGACAATGATTGAAATATCTACATTTTTTTTTGAGAAACTGAAATATCCACATTTAATCTTGGCAATCATTAGCAAAATATGAAGACTTTATATACATAACTTTGAATCACCTATAATTATTTTAATAGCTTTCGCAAAATTTATATTATAAATATTAGGAATGTGAAGATGGACCTTACCAAAATGAAAAGAGCATATGGTCTCCAAAATATAGAGAGAATTACTCATAACAAACAAACTATATCTGGTGACTTAGAAATATCTAAGTTGGTGAGCAGTGGTGAATAGAGACCATACCAATAAATTCTTAGAAAAAAGGAAAAAAAAAAAGGATATTATACCCATAATCATAAATGAATATAGTGTCTGCACATGCGCGGTACAGTGCTCCGTCCCCACACGGCCACACCGTCCATCCACGCGTAAAAAGACTTTTAAAGTCTCTCACCAACTCCAATAACTAAAAGTCTCCTTGCTTTGTTGTTTAGTCATTCATCTTCACATTCCATTGTCTTTGCTCTTTAGTCTTTACCAAGAACATGGCTGAAATTGGTTATGGCGTTGCAGTGAAGGTCCTGGAGCTGCTTGGATCGGTTACTTACCAAGAGCTCAGTTCAGCATGGGGCGTCCGAAGTGATCTGACAAGGCTTGAGCGCACTGTCAAAGCCATCAAAGCCGTACTCTTGGATGCTGAGGAGAAGCAAGCCAGTGACCATAGGCTGAGTATTTGGCTAGGGGAGCTCAAAGACGTTCTTAAAGATGCCGAGAATGTGCTGGATGAATTTCAGTACATAGTTCTGCAGAAGGAAGTCATGAAGAGAAACAGGAGCACTAGCAAAAAGGTGAGTAATTTCTTTTCAAGTTCTAATCCACTTGCAGTCCGTTTTGAAATGGCACATAAAATCAAAGGTATTAGGAAGAGGGTAGATGAAATTACAGCTGAGAAACATAAGTTCAATCTTGCTCAAGGACTTGAAGATAGAAAGTTAAATATGCAGGAAAGGAGGGACATGACCCACTCCTTCGTTAATCCTTCTAATGTCATCGGTAGGGGTGATGACAAAGAAAAGATCATGGATCTTTTGATGCAGCTAGATGCTAGCAGAAATGTCAGTGTAATTCCTATTGTTGGGATTGGAGGTTTGGGGAAAACCACACTTGCCAAGTTGTCTTTTGATGATAAACGGGTTGTTAGTCATTTTCAATTGAGAATGTGGGTGTGTGTTTCTGAGGATTTTAATGTTGCAAGGTTGACAAAAGAAATCCTTAAATCTGCAATTTATAGGATTGATGAGAATTTCGTTGTGGATGGATTGCCAAACAGCTTAAAAGAACTTTTGAAAGATAAGAAAAATTTAGAGAATTTGGGTGTGGATGAAGTGCAATGTCGTCTAAGAGAACTTTTAAAAGACAACAAATTTTTACTTGTCTTGGATGACGTTTGGAACGAGGATCGTAGTAAATGGAATGAATTGGAAGAGTTGTTAGTTGGTGGTTCCAATGGAAGTAAAATCTTAGTGACAACACGAAATAGCTCTGTTTCTTCTATTATGGACACTACTACCACATACAATCTAAGAGGTCTACCCGAAGAGGACTGTATGTCTTTGTTTGTGAAATTGGCATTTAAGGTAGGACAAGAAAATCAATATCCAAACCTCTTAAATATTGGAAGAGAAATTGTCAAAAAGTGTAAAGGGGTTCCATTGGCAGTGAGTACTTTAGCTGGTCTACTTTATTCAAAAGTTGATGAACATGAGTGGGAATCTATTAGAGATAATGAGATATGGCATTTAAATCAAAAGGAGGGTGACATCTTACCTGCATTGAAGCTCAGTTATAATCAATTGCCATTTCACTTGAAGCAATGTTTTGCATATTGTTCTATTTTTCCAAAGGATTTTAAATTCGTTAACCATGAATTGATTCAATTTTGGATGGCACATGGAATTCTTCAATCACCTAAGGATGAAAATGTAGAGTTGGAAGATGTTGGTGACCAGTATATAAAAGAGTTGTTGTCGAGATCGTTCTTTCAAGATGTTGACCAAGAATATGTCTTGTATTATACCTTTAAAATGCATGATTTGGTCCATGATCTTGCACTCTCAATTGCCAAAGGTGAGTGTTCAGTAGTGACCAAGAAGTCTACCCTTGCAGCAAAAGTTTGTCATCTGTCATTTTTGGAGAATGGGCAAGAAGTTACAACACAATTAGAGAAGTTGAGCAAAGTCCAAACTATTATTTTCATAACAGAGCAACCTGTGTCCTTACTTGAAGTATGCATCAGAAGATTTAAGTACTTGCGGGTGCTTGATTTGGAAAAATCATCCTTTGAGGTGTTGCCAAGTTCTATTGGAAGTTTGAAACATTTGAGATATCTCAACCTATCATATAATCACATAATCAAGCAACTTCCAAATTTTATTTGCAAGCTGCATAGTTTGCAAACTTTAGAGCTTGATCATTGCAGCAATCTTGAACAGTTGCCCAAAGGTATAAGAAACATAATCAGCCTCAGGTGTTTAACTGTTACAACAATGCATACTTGCATGTTTGAGAGGGCAGTAGGTTGCTTGGATTCTCTCCGATCTTTGTTCATAGTTGAATGTGAGAATCTAAAATGTCTGTTTGAAGGGATGGAGGGGCGCCTCACCAATCTTCGAACATTGGTTGTTGGAGAATGTCCAAGTTTGACCTCTTTGACACTTAGTATCAAACACCTAACTGCCCTAAAGAACCTGATGATTAGGAATTGTGAAGAGCTTAGTTTGACGGATAAAGAAGAGAATCCAAATCTCAAGTTAAGCCTCCGAGTGTTGATGATTAAGGAGTTACCTAAGTTGGAGGTTTTGCCCCAATGGCTCCAAGCATCTGCCAACACTTTACAGCACCTATTTATTGAAGATTGTTGTAATTTCACTGCTTTGCCTGAGTGGCTACCACATTTGAAATCACTTCAGACACTTAGAATTCTAAATTGCACTATGTTCTCATCTCTCCCAGAGGGGATGCAAGATCTCACTGCACTAAGAGAATTTGAGATTTGGAGATGTCCTAAGTTGAGTAGAAAGTGCAGAGAAGAAGTTAGGCACAAGATTGCTCATGTACTAAACATTGATTTCGATAACGATTTCGATGAGGAGGATAGTGGAAGTTCATCAGAGAGAGATGACGACATCAGCGTATATTTACCACCAGGAGAAGATGATGAGGTAAGGGCATATATGTCTTCTTGTTATTTTTGTACTATTATAATAGTCTCTGTCAAATTAATCCTAAAGCAGGTTATGATTCTTAATGAACCCAAACCCCCTTTTCCTTTTTTTTTTCCCTTTTTTTTTTTTAATAAAAAAAGTCAAAGCCCTCTTCGTCCGAATTAGATTTAAAGTAAATTAAAACCAAAAATATCTTTTTGCATGAAATTGAATTTCCAAAAGTGAATTGGTCTTCTAAATCTTTATTTTTTGCCTTCCCCTTAGGACCTTCCCCAGCCAAAAAAAAAAAAAAAAAAAAAAAAAAAGGAAAAAAAAAAACAACAACAAAGGGAAAAAGTAGAGAAGAAGAGATTAATCGTATTTAATTAATTGAGGAATTTTATGTTGTTTGTGTAACATTGTGTTTCTAAGCAAGGTATCAAGGTATTGGCATCCACAAACTTGAATGAACATAATAAGTTTTTATTTATTTATATATCTTTTGTAAATACATTTTTCCTAGTAGTATCGTTCTTGTAAGTTGCTTATATACTATATATTGCAAATATCATTTCAGGAGTTCAACACAAGTCACAATCAATAGAGTCTAAATGTTGCTCAATTCAAAGTCACATGTTCCTTCCGTAATTTGTAAGCATTTCTTCATTGCAATTTGTATTACAATATGTAAATAAATAAATATTTCTGTTATTTAATTTGCTTGTAAGTGATGTAAATGAATAAATATTTATTTTATTGTAATTTGTACTAAATGATGTCAATAAATAAACATATATGTCATTTTAATTCAAAGTAAGAGATGAAAATAAATAAGAAGTGATGTGTATACTCTCCTTGACTACATTCTTGTGTATAAAGTTGAGAGATCCATGGATTTGTGTGTGCAAACATTCATTCATATATTCATATTTTATGATTCTTCTTAGTAAGCATGAAGCACCGTGTGTAATAACATGCTTAATTATTTAGAACATATGAGGTGTAATTGCCATTGAAGGGAGTAATATTTGTATTTGGAATTATAAAGTTTCATTTTCATGAAAAGCTACTTCTAAGGGATGGATATAGGAGAAGAATTGGAGTTGCAACTAGCATCATTGCTGAATTTTGGGCGCTAAGAGACGGTCTCCTCTTGGCTGCCCAGCTGGGAATAACCCACCTTGTGGTGGAACTTGATGCAAAAATTATTGTTCAGCTTCTTATCTCCAACAAAAACTCCAACAGTGCTGACTCTCCCCTCCTAAAAGGCAAAGGTGGAAGATTATAGGTTGTTGGTTGTTAGGTCTGGTAACACTGAGTGTCATTTTTCAAATCTTTCTTATGCTAAAGGAGTCAGAACACTTAACACTTGGATTTCTCACCAAATAATTGCTTTAATCTCCTACTACAATGTTCATAATAGAGTTTATGCTGTGGAAATGCCCTCCAATATTATCCATCTTGGCATAGATAAATCCATCCATTAAAGCAAGGTAGATGCTTCATAAGTTGACAAGTTTGAGCGCTAGCTTACGTGGGGCGGTATATTGGGGGAAAAAATCAAAAAGAAAAAACGCATTTCGGAGCCAAGGTAGAAACTTAACACAGTCCTCCATTTAGAAGAAACCATGGACAGAGAAGCAACTTGTCGAGCCTCAAACTTGTTCCCCCTTTGAAACTCTGGCTAATGACTTGTCGAGAAATATGCTTCTGTTAAACCACATCAGTAACTATCATTATTTTCTTTCCATTAATAAATAAAATAATTTCATTTCTGGAGTCTAACACAAAGGAAAATTGAGAAAACCAAGAGAATCTAAACATTGCTCAATTCAAAGTTGTATGTCCTGTAATTCATGAGCATTTCTTCAGCATTTCATCATTGCAATTTGGATTACAATCTGTAAATAAATAAATATTTTGGTTATTTAATTTGCATGTAAATGATGTAAATAAATAAGCGTTTATATCATTGTAATATGAAGTAAGAGATTTAATAAATATATAGGATGATATGCATACTCTCGTAACTACATTCTTGTGTATAAAGTTGAGAGATTTATAGATTGGTGCATGCAAGCATTTGTTTTTATATTCATATTTTATGATTCTTCTTAGCAATAAGCGCCAAGCACCATGTGTAATAACATGCTTAATTACTAGAAAATCCGATGTATAACTGACAAAGTGACATTGATGAGAGTGATATTTGTATTTGGAATTAAAAATTTTCATTTCCGTAGAAAGCTCCTCCTATCTTAAACAAGAATTATAGATGATATACTAAGATCAAGATGGGGAAAAGCAAAGGTGCAAAATTATTGGCCGTTAGTTCTCAGGTTTGGGAACAATGAGTATCATTTTTCAAATTCTTCTTATACCAAAGTAGTCATCTGAACACTTGCATTTTCTCAATGAGTATTGCATTAATCTCCACTAATATCATGTTAATTAATGAATTTTATGTCATAATTCCCTCAGATGTTGTCCACATGAAATTGAAGATTAGAATTGCAAACCCACTAAAAATATTGAAAACAAGTTTGAGGGGTAATATGCTATGACCAATTATATTAATGAAATTGTCTATGAAATCACATTAAAATTTGGGATTTACCTTCTAAGAACTAGAATTCCACTTCCCAAGCGCCCAGTCAAAAATTGATAACTATACTAGCATTAAATAATAGGGTATTTTAATATTGAAAGATTTTAACTTGAACCCTAACCCTTTTTAATTAGATATATGAAAGCAAGTATTTCCAAAAAGGAAAATGGGCGTGGCTCAAAATTCAAAAGCCACAAAACTTGAACAAGAGCAACAATTACTTTTCTTGAAAGTTAATTTCTGCTTCAAATTTAAGGACACTATGATCAGAACGATCATTGCATTTGTTAAAAGCTAGTTTGTGCTTAAAATTTTAGGACAATAGCACCTCAATACAAATGATTACAACAACCATTTCTAAAAAGTCTTGTTGAATAATGGCTTCAATTGTTTTCAATGATATCTCATATTGATCAACTAAACTCTTCATTATATAAGCACCAATGCATTGATCATGGGTTTTGATTTCTCTTGAATTTAATTTCGTAAATTGGATTAAATTTGATTTTTTTTTTTTTTGTTTATTAGAAAAAAAAAATTCATATCAACACACTTTTTTTTTTGGTAAAGAGGATAATGCATTAACAACTAGAAGACCTCTGAAACAGAGGCAATAAACCGATCATACATTGTTCCAACAAAATCTAAATTAAGCAAAAATACAACATCAAATGAGGGATCCATAAAAATAGTAAAATCCTGATTCATAATAGCTCCCCTTCGCGCTAGTGCATCGGCACACTTATTTGCCTCCCTGTAGCAATGTTGGATTCGCACCAAAGGGATTTGTTTAAGCCCTTTTTTGCAGTCAGCAACCAGAACATCAATGCCATTTGCTTTCTCCAAGTCTTTCTTCAAAAGATCAACTACCAACTTTGCATCAAGCTCAAAAACCACCGCTGGGATTTTAAGGGAGATACATAAGCGAATTCCATCTCTTAATGCCCATAGTTCAGCTGCAACACTAGTGGCACTACCTATAGCTCTTGCGTAACCTTTCACCCATTCGCCATCTTCATTTCGAATCAATCCACCTCCTCCAGCCAAGCCGGGGTTACCCATGGACGAACCATCAGAATTTAACTTAAACCAATTGAGGGGTGGAGGCAGCCACCTTACCTGAATCTTTGTCTTTGTTTGGTTGTACTTCTCGGTAATGCCCAGGTAGGCCATCTCGGCTGCCTTGGCTAATGTTTCAGCCTTTAAGTCTTTGCAAATGTTTGGTTTCCCAAAAACAACACTGTTCCGATGCAACCAGAGACTCCATACAGCTATGGGGAACACAATGGCCCAATCAATCTCAGAAACACCACATTGCTGCTTAGATTTACAGTTTAGCCTCAACCAGTCCAGAAATTACAGTTTGGTTGTATATCAACATACTTGCTACTCACTAGAATAATTTGTGACCATGGGAAATCAAAACCCTATAGTTATATCCTTATTTTTGTGACCATGGGAAATCAAAACCCTATTGTTTTATCCTTATTATATCAAGAGATGATAGAAAAGATTGTAATTAAAAATAGACAAAATAGTAAATTTAATGAATTAAACATTTTTTTTCCCTACTTTTCCTCCTAATTTTTTTGGAGGATGGTTTTTAGTCCCCGAGTGAAAAACTTCACTACTCCTCTTTTCCATCATGACTCATTTCCACCACATCAAACAAGGGAAAATTCTCATTTTCCATCCTCCCCTTTTTACACCCAACCAAACAGACCATGCAATGAAATTTTCAAAGCTTGTTTTGTTTTGTTTTTTTTTTTTGTTTTTAAATATTGCTATCACGAAGTGTGTCCAAAATGGAGCATCATTAGCTTTGCAGATTTTCCATTAAGAATGTGACAAAAACTGACCAACTCAAAGCATCTTTTAGCTCTATAATACAATTATAGTAAGTTTAAAACACCAAGACAATACAAAAGTGGGGAAAGGGAAGATGAAGAAAAGACCAGCATATACCGTTGTAATGTTACACACCAAAAAGAAAAGGAAAAAAGAAAAAGAAAAAGTGACTTAAAACTCAAGACACAGCATTTGCATCAGACACTTCATCAAGGATAAATGGACCAAGTTTATCATCAAATGAGCTTCCAAGGCCTTATGGTATCTTAAATGCCTTACGTATACTACAAACTGCTGCTCTATCAGACCCTCCAAGTCACTCTCATCTCTTTATATTACCAATGAATCCTGTCAGAGTTAAATACAAAACACATTGGACTTTTGTGAAAAGATCCTGAAAGGGAAAAAATTAAAGAACTAGAAATTATGAAATGAGATAAAATAAAACAAGATATTCAACGGTCACATTGGGACCCTTTCGTAGATACAACAATAAGAACTACAATGACATAAAGTAACCTGCAAAAGAGCTAAAATATATAGAAATGTCTTAACATAAACATTTAGAAGTATTTCAGAAAGCTTTGTGTACAAACATATAACGATCAGGAAAAAAAAATCTTGTTTAGTATTCTTGAACTGAAAAATAAACCAGATTTTGCGCACTTCATATTTCATGCATTAAGTCATCATTGATCAAACCTTATTTGAAATATTTTTCTCTACCAATCACCATCACAGAAAAAGAGGGAATCTACCTTTTGTAGAAATTACAGAAAGAAATGGTAATTTAGATGGATCCTATGGATACAAAATACTCTCATAAGAGCTTACTCACAAACGTTGTGAGTTCACCTATGTCTTGCCACTATTCCTATCTATTCTTTATTTCTTTTTCCAATTATATAATTGAAACCAATATATCCACCTTTAGCAACATATTCTTACTCAATGACACTGCCAAGCATTTCAAAGTATTAAATTAGCATTAGAATATACTCTTCCTCAATATATGTATCGTCTATAGGGCTACTAATGAGTTTTCTCTTATTTACTTATAATTCAATCACAAACTTTTCGCTTACCTTGACATCATTTCAACCACTTCTAAAGTGCCTTTCTTGTTTGCTTATTTATTCTACCATAAATTATTTACATTCAGTCTTTCTGCAATTATTCATTCTTTTTTTTAAGGATTAACAAAAGAGCATTATTATCACAGAAGTCTCAACAGCAAAGAGGATTTGAAAAGATCAGATACCGATCAAAACAATGGAAGCTCTCTCCACAAGTCTCAATAGCACCATTAACATTCCCCTTCAAATCAAGGGACCAAAGGGCAGTGAGATCCTTCTTTACAACAATATCATCATCCAAGAACAACACTTTGTTGAGCTTTGGGAAGATCTCTGGCAAGTAAAATTGAAGATGATTGAGGATAGGTAAGTATTTTGGGTTCCAGTACTTCAAATTAGAATTAGAATTGGCTTGATGAGCTCTGAAGTAATAGTCTATCGTGGACTGCGAACCCAACTGCTTGAGAACTGGACTATAACTTGCATTTGGCCATGTAAATTCTTCTATGTTCTGAACCTGGATAGAAGCTTTGCCTGGTGGATTTACCAAAAACCACATCCTCATTGCTGCATAATTTAGCCTATCAGTAACAATGTGGAAAACATGCTTTGAAGGGTCCTGCCAGGATTCCAAACAATAAATTTGAGATGTCAAACAAAAAATATCAAACATTGAAATAGCAGATAATTAATTATTATTATTATTATTATTTGCAGGTGAGGAAGCTCAACAAAAGAAAGAGGATGTGGGAACAAGAGTCTTAGAATAGCCATTCCAAAATTTCTTTCTTAGCAATTAAAGGAAATAGCAAGTATAGCAAGAGTGAAAATTACCTTAGCATATGTTATAGTTGAGGTTACAACAACTGCTGCTGCTAATATGTTATCAGAAAATAATACATAATGGTACAACTGAGGGTCTTCTAACTTCTCTTGATTTGGAAAGTCATGTTGAGAAGAATTCAAGGTATAATACTCAGTTGTAAGGCGCAATGGAAGACAAGGCAGACCTTTAGGAATCGTTTTTGCTGTCAATTGGGTAAGGAATATAGTTTGCTTTTTGTGCACTCGGAGCTGCTCTTCGGTTGAGTGGAGCATAGCCCTCAGCTTCTTCACCACAGAAGCACAGTCATCTTGAAGCTGCTTTCTTTTGGCCAATGTTTGCTCCATTGCCTTCAATTTGTCATAGGCACTGCATAAAAATAAACCATACAAACAATTTAAGGCAGAGAAAGATGGGAGAATTTAAAAAATAGCAAGCCAAATAGAGAACCTAATAACAGATCGATACTTGAAGGAAAAATTTGATAAAATTTGGTTGTTGGCATATTAATATGTTAAAAGAGAAGACTTACTTCCTTGGCAGTTCAGAATCTTTTCTCACATCCCCAAGTACTCGCTGTACTTCCTTCATCTGCCCCCAAAGCTCCCTTGTAAAGTGAGGATTGTTTCTTGTGGCTGGGAGGAATAGATAAACCTTTGCCCTGATGATCTGATCTTTGAGTTGCCGCACCCGAGTATCTGGCATAGCTGTTTGATCATTCTTTATGCTAGAGTCAGATTTTATGCGTTCCTTCTTTTTAACCTCACTTGAAGTTTGAGTGGATTGTTGCTCATCCTTCATTTCCTGGAGGAAAAATGGAAAATAATTAAAAAAAGAAGATTAAAATGCACAATAAAATTCCAATTTTCCACATGGTAGATAAGGGAAAAAGGGGACAAAAAGGCCCGGAGTTTGGCATGGAGGTGGTTATTCAAGATAATATGCATGAATCAGAAATAAGAAGTTTGCAAAGAAAGCATATTTCATCAAATGATTAGGATAAAATAATTTAATAACAGTAGGCAACAATGATAATGATCAAAATAAATATCAAATGTAATAGTTTAACCCCTATTTCAAGGAGATTTGATATAACATCTTTAAAAAAATTAAAATACTAAGTCATAAACATTCAAGCTAGGGATGAGCAGTATCCAAGCAATACACAAGATAGTCAGAATAACTTCTTCTTCTTCTTATTCTTCTTTTTTTTTTTCTTTTTTTTTTTTTTCCTTCTGGATGACTATTAGGACATACTATTTCCAACATCAGAATGACGAGTCCTACAGTAGATTTTACTACATGTTAGATGATGAAACCCACTAACAAACATCAAGTCAACAAAAGAGCAGCCTAAGCACAATGAGGAGCATAGAAGTATCACAGTATTTATAATGTATACAATTCTATTTTTAACATAAAACAGAGCTATCAAAAGACTTTTACAAATAGGAGCAGCAGTAACCAGTACAAATTAGACAATCAAAAACAAGGAAAAAGAAGCAAGTTAAAGGGAAAAAAGTATATATCATACACCATATTTTGAGTATTTTGAGAGGCATTATATGATGACTGCTCAGCCTGGTCATCTGCATCAATTGTATCTTCCCCAATGTCCTTGTGAGTGGTTGTGTCAGTATCATGCTCATTTGAGTCATTTGCTTCCTCAAGTGAATCTGTGACCTCCCTGATGAGGTTAGTTCTTTGATCTTGCTCTTCCTCATCCATCGTAGATAATACTCTGGTAGACCTTGATTCTACTATATGCATATATGAATGATAAAATTACTAGGCAGAAAATTATAAGGATGAGAACAATTGTGCAAATATTGGTTTTAGTAATTACAAAACAAAAAAGAAATTAGAACCAGAAAAAATGACTTTTTAAGGAGTACCTTGACTTGAAACTGCAATGTGGGTGTCCTGTAGGTCCAAATCATCTGAATTTGGAAGAGATTTGGTTGAGGTATCTGAATAAACAATTCTAATTGGTTCTTTAATGGTAGTTGCCGATTCCTATATAGCAAAAACCAAATAATTTGAAGAGTAAAAATCTGAAATTTACTACTCCAACTTAACTAATATGGAGGCATCATCAAAGAGAACCCAAAAAAGGAACAAGTATTACCTGGGGCAGCAAATTTAGACGCTCATTATGGCCATTCAAAGTCTGTGTAGTTAACCAGAGATTTAGATTTGCTTAATGAAAAATCCAGATACAAAATATACCAAAAAGAGAAAAGTCCTTGTTTTCAAATAAAAGAAAATCATTTACTACTTACAACAGTTGTTACATCTTTAACAAATTCATCTCTAGCTGCAGAAATTGTAAACCAAAGCAAAGAATGTTCAAATCACCAAAAGAGAAAAAACCCAGAAAGAGAAAACTTGAAACAAATCTAAAAACAAAAAACTTACAAGAAGAAGAGACCCACTTGGTAAAATTGTCTATGATCTAAAATTCTATACATAGATCATAGACAATCTTGTTCCCTCACGAGTCAACACCTGGCAATACCGGACACCACAACCTAGCTATAGTCCAGAACCATAGTACCTAGCTGTGGAGCATTTCAATTCAACTTCAAATTACAATTCAAGTCTCATATCAAATCCATTGTTTGGATACCTAAATTTGGATTTGGATTTGGATTTGGATTTAAGATCAATAAAATATATTTTTTAATTATTATTTTTCTTAATCCTTTTACATTTTAATTTTAAATACATAAGGTAATATTGATAATCTAATTGACAAGATGACGGCTAAGTATTTTTAGTCATAGCCAACTAAAAAAATATTTTACCCAAATGCATGAGTTTTTTTTTCACAACATTCAAAATCTCAAACTAAAAAATCATTTTAAAGTTATTAACAACTAAAAAGTTATATATCATTCTATCGTTCATCTCAAAAAAAAAAAAAAAAAGAAGTTATATACCAAGAGAGACAAATTAAATATCCAAAATATGTGTTTTTTACACAACTTCCAAAAGAACAAATTAATGGGGCTAAGTAGAAGTCGTATCCAATCATTTTTATCATTATCATTTGAAAGACTTTTCAAAAACTTAAAGTCCTCTGCACTTCCATGCATTAACTTCTCAACTTATTTTAAATATTTCAAGCCACATGAGTCAAGGCACTTTTGAAACCACTGCATGTATCTCTTCACCAGAAAGTTGTGGTTGCTCAATTGCTCTTGATTTTTCTAATAACAAGAAGACACATGTAACAAAAATTATGAATAGCACAAAACTATACAAGAAGGTTTACCAGTATATCCACCAATTACATTTCCTAGAAGTGCAACAATAAAATATAGTCACATACCCTGCACAATATAGCGTTTAAAAATCTAATCTATGTAATCATGTGTATCTATTAATGGTGCATGGACCTAATATATGCAGAAAGAACTAGTGCAAGTAGTTGAAAGTTGAAACTAGCTATACCTTAGCCAGAGTGAACCATTTGTAATGAAAAGGAGGCTCAAGTAATTAATATTGGTTACTTTATGGAGGTAAAGGCATCGTCAAAAGGTCAGTTGGAGCAAAAATCAACTCTTAATTACATCTCTAAAGAAAAGGAAAACAGAATTTACCACTTTTTGTTTTATTTTTTTATAGTATTATATCCTAAAACACATATGCAGCTAACAACAACCCCTGCCAATAGGTATCTTCTAAGCACTACAACTCCTTTAGAAAATCAAAGAACTCTCAAATACCATTGCAATACCAAATCAAAAAGGTTCAAAACATGGCTAAAAGCAAACTAGTTTTAGAAATGTTGGTGGAATTGTTAGAAAAGATTAATACCAAATAAATACCAAAGATTAATACCAATTTGGAAGGTTAAGGCTCCTCCGCGCGTCTCTTTCTTTGTTTGGACTGCTACTTGGGGGAGGATTCTTACAGGAGACATTTTGAGGCGTAGAGGAGTGGTTTTTGTTGACCGGTGCATTATGTGTCGTAGTAATGGGGAGACGGTGAATCATCTGCTTCTTCATTGTGAAAAAGCTTATCTGCTGTGGAGCTTGGTTTTTAGATCTTTTGGAATTTCTTGGGTTCTACCAAGATCGGTAGCAGATACGCTTTTCGAATGGTGGAATTGGTTGGGAAAGCATTCTTCTAGCATATGGAATTTAGCTCCTTTGTGCCTTATGTGGTGTATCTATAGGGAGCGGAATTGGCGAACCTTTGAGGATACGGACAAATCCGATAATCAGTTGCTCGATTTCCTTAGTGGTTCTCTTTTTGATTGGTCTAGGGCTTGGGGAATCACCTCTAGTGACTCTCTCCCTTTGTTCCTTAATTCTCTGCTTTGTTCTTAGTTCTTATGTTGGCTTTTGTTTGTTTTGTTGTTTTTCTTGTTGTTTGTTTCCTTCTCTGTACCTCTTGCACTACCTTTTGTTTTTCATGAGGTAGTTCTTTGAATATAAATCTTTTTACTTATAAAAAAAAAAAGGATGAATAACTATTGAAATATAAATATGGGGAAGATGTTTATTATGAGCTTATATCAGCTTCTATTCCTAAGATAAACTATATTAACCCTGAACAGTTTCAAATCAAGCTCAAGACAGTTTGAACCTAATGCCCAATCATATGGCACATACAATACAGGTTTGACCACAACTTTACTGCATAATGTAACTCAATCATGATTATATTGCTTCAATGGAACATTCCTGTATTCTACAATTTAGAAACCAAAGGCATAGTTGAGAAAAAACCAAAGGCACAGTTTAGAAACCTACAAACAAATCAAATGAAACCTAAACAAACCCACAAAAAAATTAAATAAACCCATTGGAAAACCCCACAACCTTTGTGGATTTAGACATAGTAGAAAGAGAAAATTAGAGAGGTTAAAGAGGAAGATAAGAGTTGAGAGAAACAAACCTGAAGTTGCCTAGAGAAAGATGGAAGAACTTGTGAGTTGCGGCTAGGAAGAGAGACATGGAGAGAAGCGAGCCGAAAGAGAAATAGAGCATAATGTGCGTGAGAGATTTCAAATTCCACCGTGTGTGAGGGTATTTGAAATCCATGAATTTGGGCCTATCAAATTCTGGTTGGATTTGGGACAAAATCTAAATCCATTTCTTTTAACTTACCCAAACAAAGGATTTGGATTTGAGCCCTCTCAAATCCTCAAATCCAAATCCAAGGGATCCAAACAGACCACAAGTTTTGGTTTCCTTCACTTTCGATAAAATTACACTAAAAAAGTTCAGACTCTGCCCCTAACAAAGTTAAATCATGGGAAAGACCTATGAAGTACGGGTGCGTTTCGAGACTCGGGTGTGAGTGCAGGACTCGATAATTTTTGAAAAAGATGAGTGCGGGTGTGATGAGACTCGGCAATTAAAAATTATTAAAAATATTTTTATTTATATTTTTAATATATTTCTAAGCATACTTTTTTATATAATAATAATAGAATACTCACATAATAATAATAATAATAATAATAGTAATAAAATAAATAGATAGATAATAATAGGTACACTAAAGTTTTTGACACTTGAATTATAGACAGATGTATCAAAATAGATGAAATGTCCCATAAATAAATAAATAAAATGTGGCTTAGTGGCTCACGTATTTGGCCAACCCAAAAACAAATTAAATGATATAGGTGGCAGATATTAAAATAGGTGTAGCTTCTTCCCATTACCCAAAAAAATAAAATAAAATAAAATAAAAGAGGAAAGTTGTGGGTGGCTCACGTGTTTGGTCAGAGGGCACAAAAAAACAAAATAAAGTTAACAAAGTCCTATCGTTTTACGGTGAAAAAAAACAAAAGAAAAAACAACCCTTTTCAAAAAAAGAAACAGAACAGAGTTACAGAAGGCAGGGGCTCTGGTGAAAAAAAAGGAAGAAGAAAACGAAGAAGCAAAGAAGAAGAAAGGGGTTAAGGCCACCGGTATTACAATGTAACCTCTTTCCTCTCCATCTTCGCTGGCTCAAGAGACAGTTAGTCACAAGTTTTTATCCATTTTTTTGTTTGTTTTCATTTTCTTGTTCGGCGCCGGCACGGTGTGTTTCGGCGGTTTCGCCCAATATGTCCGATATGGCCCGAGTCGGCGCGAATCTGCTTGATCTGAGCCGTGTCGGCGCGAGTCGTGAAAAAAAAAAAAAAAAAAAAACAAGTGGCAGGACGCGGCCCGACACGCAGTCAGCAGCGTCCCTCCCGCGTCGGACGCGGGTGCGGCTCCTCTGGCGCCGCGTCCGTGCTTCCTAGGGAAAGACTTTGTACAGCCAATTCTAATTGTTTGGATCTCAATTCTTTGAGTTGAGTACAGAATCACAACATTGAAAAAAATTTCAGAGCTGCCATCATATCACTAAAATCATCTTCTGATTCTCAGAAAACTAAAAAATCTTTCTTGATGTAGTCTGTACAAAAGCAGTTTCTGAAGTTTCATCAGATCAAATATAATCTTTTCCTCATTCTTTCTAAATAAAACTAAATATTAATAATAATAATAATAATAATAATAATAATAATAATAATAATAATAAAAAGAAGATGGGAGAAAAAAAACTTGGAAGGGGAACGTTTACAAAATTTGGGGAGAAAATCTAACTATCATGCCGACTGCTTTTGGAATTTAGACGCTGTGCAAAATTGCTGATATAAATTAAATCAGTCTTGCCATTTAGACCATTTCTTCTTCAAAACTTTGTATATCTTTAATTCATTTGGCCCGAAGTTCTTGGCAGAAGTATCAAATCTCAAATCAGCGGGACAGAGATCATCAAATAGTGCTGGTCCAACGGTTTCCACCAAGCCAGTAGGAGCATGCTTCTTCTCAGGCACTTTAAAAATCAGGTTATCAAATTTCTCATCCTTAAAGACATTATCCTGTACGTGATCCATGGTAGAGCACTTAAATGCAGCTGGATGGTATAAACAAAAAGGTTTTGGTTTTTGAGAACTGCCCCACATATCTTCTCTTTCATCAGCAAGGGAGACAGCTTGGTCACCATGAAGCTCACAACTAGAATCTAACAAGGCCATTTCACTGGCCACCTGCTTGATTTCATCACATTGCAGGCTAATTTCCCTCTCTAATGAAAATACACCTGCTTCTTCTTCCGATTCTGAGTGGCCATTGTGATACTAATGAAGTGTAAGTAAAATAGGAAGAGGAAGTACTGGACCCACTAGAGCATCATCTCGCTGCACTTTGTGTGACCACTTATTGCTACTGCCTGAAGGCCTTCTTAGGAAGAAAGGAGGCAATTGAGGTAGGTCAGGGACAACTGGAAATTCCAAAGATATTTTTTCTGGTCCAAAAGTACCTCAAGGAACTCTGAGTAGTTGGAATAGGCCAGTTGTAAGAGTTCCATTGGCAGGCCTGCCCACAACCTTCTCAAAGCAACCTCATGTATGCATTGCAACTGCAGGAGATGATCTCAATCAACCAAACCCACAAGCCTTCAACTTCTCACACAAGATTTCATGAGATTCTGAGCTAAAAGATTCCTTTTCTCGAGGACCCTTGCAATGCTTTTTCAATTTTGAAACCAGGACTTCAGTTAGACTACCATTCAAATATGCAGAGAGTTTATCAAGTTTCACGTACTTAAATCTTCTAGGAAATTTGTAGTCCTCATCATGCATAATATACAAAGAATTATCTTTAAAATGGAACCGTTCTGTGTGAAGTTCTTTCAACTTCCCCAAGGCACAACAGCTTTGTGATTCAAGCTTCCCTGATGACATAAGTCTTATCAATGTAAAACCACCAAATTCATTCGACTCAGAAAGCATTGCTGATAGATCTTTGTTTAAAATGACAAAACCCGAAGCCAATTCTTTCTTACGCTGCCAATCAATCCATTCAGGAAGATCATCCTTCAAAATCTCCTCTCTCACAAGACAACTTCCACATTGACACTCACGACCCGACAATAAGAGATCTGAAGGGAGCTCCCATGCATAATGGGTTTTCAAAACTTTTGAAACTTCAGAAATAATGGATCCTCTCAGGGTTGGTAAAGTAGGTCCATAACAAAATAGATTAAACTCACAATTCTGAAAAGATCCCAATATAATATAAAAACCCGATTCAAAAGCCCACCTATATGTATCATCCCTCAAGTTTGAATTTCGACAATCTAAATACATTAATATGGCATGGATTATCAAGATTGTGAGCCCATTACAACAGCATCATTGGTTTCCGCAGATCACAAAGAACCAACAAACTATCTGAGGCCAATGCAAAACAGAAACCATCAGATCCCCCTGCCATTGTAAATGTAAGGAACCGTTCATTTTGAACTGAAGTATACATCCTCAATATCTCAACCTTAGCTAAACAACTCATAACACACCCATCAAACCTCAAATCGACCATGAAAACAGCATCAGACCGGGCAACAATCAAAATCCTAGGATGCCAACTGAATTCACAGCTCAACCATTTACAATTCCCCGAATCAGCATCAGCATCCCACGATATGGGCAACTTTGTCCCTCTAAAACGCACATTGGAATTGGAAGTCCTGCTTGTTCTAAAACAAGACTCCAAATCAAACAAGAACAAAGCACCACTTTCTAACAAAACTAAACTCTCCTCGGGTATATGTGGACTCCAACAAGCATACACAACATAACTAGTCTTAAAAACCTTAGAACCTAAACAAGAAGCTCTGGGAAATTTACCAAAATTATGAATTTCCTGAACAACAAACCAATGCACAGAGCACAATGTAGAAGCCAGCAAATACCCAACAACAGTGGAATGATTATGATTATTACCCGGTACTTTCGTGTAAAACGCCATCGTCTTAGGCGCCCCAGATGTTGAAACAGGAAGCTTTGATAGAAAGAAGCAAGAAGCCGAGTTGGTCGGAGTTGGGACTGGTGGGGAAGAAGAGAAGGAGGGAGTTGGAAAGAGGGAGGCGAAGGAAGGAGAGGAGGTTGTGGGTTTGGAGGAAAGGCGGTGGTGGGTTTGGCAAAGATGGAGAGGAGAAGAGAATAGAAAGGGTTTTGGGTTTAGGGTTGAAGAAGAGAGGACCCAATATGGGTTTTGATGATGAGTCTGTGAGAAGAAATGGAGGTTTGAAAACTGATGATATTGGGGAGAGGGATTTCCAGTCCAACGATACTTCCATTTTTCACTCACTTTTTACAGATTTTTTTAGAATATAACTATAGTTAGGCAACGTTGCAAAGTAATTTGGATTCTAACAATTCGAGTCCAGAGGACTTGATTTTGGGGAGCTAGGCTGGACAAGATGTGCACGTAGGCCTAGAAATCGAGTTCATTGGACTCGGTTTTTGTACATGGAAATCGAGTCTGCTGGACTCGGTTTTTGTTCATAGAAATCAAGTCGGCTGGACTTTGTTTTTGTTCATGGAAATTGAGTCTATTGAACTCGGTTTTTGTTCAAACATGAACGCCATACATGAACTAATTTAACCCCTGTTTTACTCTCCACAAAACAGAGCACCCCGAATCACAAGGGGTAAGTCATTAGTACTGCAAAACTGGATGGCAGACCCAATTTCAGTTGTGCAAGAGATGTTCTCTGAACTGAACTGAGTGCAGTTTGTACCTTGAGTAAACATATCAGATACCAAAGTTTCTGGTAGAGGAGAGACCCAAGAGTGAGAAAAAGCTCTTTGTGCCATAGGCCGGTCAGTCCCAGTGGCCTTCCAGAACCAGCTCCAGTCACTCGGTTTGGCCGTGCACTGTTCCTGTATTTCCCGTCCCATGGGCAGTAGAAATACCACTCTTTCTCACCACTAGCCGCTAGCTTTTTTGAAGAAAAAATTGACATGGTAAACTATTCATTAGGTTCACTATTCATCAAAACTTGAACAAAATCATAACTACAGAAAGTTTATCCTCAAAAGTTTCAAGAAAGACAAAATCAGTTACAAAGCTCTAAGACTAAACATTACTTTGGAAAATATTATAGTACACAAAGCTATCAAAGTATAGTGATGATGTTAGACTTTTGTTTGCTATCTGAACATGACATGAAACTCTACACCAAACTAGAGGGACTTCCTAGCTATTTGAATAGTTTTAACGGTGATTACAATAGATAATATTCTGCTGCCTTGTGATTCGGTATGCTCTGTTTTGTGGAGAGTAAAACAGGGGTTAAGTTATTTCATGTATGGTGATCGTGTTTGTCCAGCAGACTCGATTTCCATGAACAAAAACCGAGTCCAGCAGACTCGATTTCCATGTACAAAAACCGAGTCCAATGAACTCGATTTCCAGGCCTATGTGCACATCTTGTCCAGCTCAGCTCCCCAAAATTGAGTCATCTGGACTCGAATTGTTAGAATCCAAATTACTTTGAAATATTGCCTAACTAATGATATTGTTTGGGTTTTATAGTTATATTCTAAAAAAATCCCACCTTTTACCCAAAACTATACTTGGCCGAAGAAGTTGGAGCTGATGGAGGAGTGATCTATATGCTCTCTTGATTACATTCTTGTGTATAAATTTGAGAGATCTATGGATTGGTGTGTGCAAGCCCATTATATTCATGTTTTATGATTCTTTTTTGCATGCTATAAGCAATATGTATATTAAGGTGCTTAATTAATTAGAAAATGGGGTGTAATTCTCATCGAAGGGAGTGGCATTTGTATTTGGAATTATGAATTTTCATTTTGATCAAAACTCCTTCTAACTTAAACTAAAATTATAAATGAATATATTAAGAGTAAGTTTAGAAAAATGACACACCAATGATTATAGGCCGTTGGTTTTCAACTTTGTGAATAATGAGTGTTATTTTTCAAATCTGTCTTATGCCAAATGAGCTAGAAAACTTGAATTTCTCAACAAGAATTGTTTTAATCTCCACTACTATCATGTTAATTATTGAATTTTATGTCATTAGAATTCCCTCTATTTATATTGAAATCGAAGAACATAAATGCAATCCCACTAAAATTATTGGAAAGAAGTTTGAGGGGATAACATGAAATGGCTAATTATATAATAGAATTCTCTAATATCCCATTAAAATTTAGGATCTAACTTCTAAGAACTAGAATTTAACTATCCAAGAGCCAGGGTCCTATTAAATAATAATAATTTGGTCAATATTAAGATCGTATGGCTAATATTTAGAGGTTCTAATTTAATCACAACCCTTTTTAAATAGATGTGCCAAAGCAAGCAATGCAATCCCAAAAAAGAAAGATGGGTGTCACCTAAAATCCAAAAGGCACAAAACTTAAAAAATAACAACATTTACTTTTTTAAAAGCCAATTTATGCTTTCTTAAAAGCTAATTTATGTTTCAAATTTAAGAACACTAGAACCAAAACGATCATTGCATTTGTTAACAACTAATTTATGCTTAAAATTGAAGGAAAATAGTTCCTCAATATGAATGACTTCACCAACCATTTCCAAACAGTCTTGTTGAATAATGCCTTCAATTTTTTTAAATGATATCTAATATTGATCAACTTTGCTCTACATCAACAAGCAAAGGACCAATGAACTTTGATCTCCTCTCATGAATTTTAATCATTTTCTAAATTAGATTCAGCTTTGACTTTTTTTCGCATCAACTACTTGCTACTCACTAGAATAATTAGTGACCATGCTGAAATAAAACCCTACTATTATACTCTTTTTACATCAAAATATGAAAGAAAAGATTGTAATTAAAAAAAGACAAAATAATAAATACCACTTATTTAAACATTTTTTCCCCCTACTTTTCCTCCTCGTCTTTTCCACCACACCAATCGAGTGAAGTCTCTCATTTTCCATCCTCACCCTTTTACACCCAACCAGACAGACCATGTAATGGAATTTTTGAAGCCAGCCATTTTGTTTTTTTTGTTTTTTTTTGTTTTTTTTTAAATACCTGGAATAAAAAAAAACGCTTATCAATCTACGCAGCAATTTGTAATTAGTGTTATTGAGTCCTAACTATTTTGGACACAAATATTGCTATAATCGCATAAAAAATAAAAAGAAAAAGATTGCTATCATCTAGTGCGTCCAAAATGGAGCATCATTAGCATTGGAATGCAGATTTTTCATTAAGAATGTGACAAGAACTCACCAACACATGCAAGCATCTATTAGCTTTGTAATACAACTTGAGTAAATTTGAGACATTAACACAACAAAGTAGGAGGGAAAAAAAAACACCAACATACACAACCGTAATGTTACACCAAAAAAAAAAGTGACTAACAAGTCAAGACATAGTATTTGCATCAAGGACATCATCCAGGATGAATGGACCAATTTTACCTACCCTAAATAAAGTAAGATGCTTTTTTGATACCATCAAACGAGCTTCTAAGGCCTTATGAGGTATCTTAAATGCCTTCTGCAATGCTTCAAACTGTTGCTCTATAAGACCCTCCAACTCACTCTCATCTTCTACATTACTAGTGAATTCTAATAGAGTTAAATACAAAGCACATTGGACTTCTGTGACAAGATCTTAAAAGGGAAAACGTGAAAAAGAGCTAGGGTGTGTGTGTGTGTAGAATATATATATATATATATATATTTAACGTTTGTTCTCCTATCTCTTACCACTAATCCCATTTATTCTTTTTCAAATCTTCTCATTAAAATCAAACTATTGACCTCGAGCAACACAATCTTACTCAATGATATTGCAAAACATGTGAATTTACTCTTCCTCAATTTACGTATTGTCTATAGAGTTCCGTGTATGTTTTCTCTTATTTACTTCTAAATCAAATACCAATTTACCACCCTTTTTCTTACCTTGACGTCATCTCAACCACCCCAAAACAAGCTTTTGCTGTTTGCTCATTTATCCCTACCATAAATTATTGTCATTCACTCTTTCAACAATTCTTAATTTTTTTTAAGTATTAACAAAAGAATATTGCAGTCACCTAAAATAAAAAATAAAAAAGCTTCTCATCCTTCTCAAAAAGCCATCAACTGAAGCTAAATAAATAAATAAAGATCATTCTCTGAATTGCTAATCATCTGTTTCAAATTAAGCATGCCATTTTTAAAATGATAGTTCATTTACTCTGTCCGCTTTAGGGCCCATACCTCTCACGGTTTTTGTTCTCTCTCAAAGCACATAGCAATGGGAGAAAAGGCCTCTACACATTAAAGGAATGTCACTTCTTATAAAGACATCCTCATGTGCTTCCCTAGGCGATGTGGGATTCCATGAATTGCAAGACCCCCTTTTGGGTCACTACAATCCACCCCCCCTATGGGCACACGCGTCCTCGCGTGTAAGACTCACAATTCTAGCTAGGGCATGGCTCTGATACCATCTATAATGACCCTCTCCAACTATGTAGATATTGTCTGCTTTGGGGCCTATACCCCTTATGGTTTTTGTTCTCTCTCAAAGCACATAGCAATGAAAGAAAAGGTCTCTACACATTAAAGGAAGGTCACTCCTTATAAGCACATCCCAATGTGTTTCCCTAGGCAATGTGGGATTTCATGGATTGCAAGACCCCCTTTTGGGTCACTACACATTATCTTGCCTGGTCATGAAAAACCCCTTCATACACCAAGCACAATAGAATAACTTCATGATGTTCTACATGAATGTCCATAACCAGAAAGTAAAACATGTTATCAAAACTAAAAGCTTTTCGTTCATGACAAGAAAACTAACCGTCCCAAAACAATTTTCTTATGCTCATCATTTGCCATCCATTCAGGAGAATGAAAATGATATTAATAACCATGTAATAATCCTACAACAAGACTAATCATGAAGTTCATTTGGGTCTATGTTGTCCTAATGACAAAAAGTTTTAAAATACTTTGGCCATCCTACATAAATTGAGTAAATGAGAACCATCCTATATTACCCCAACATAAAGCATATCAAAGTCATTTGGTGGCTTCCTCATTTTTGGCCAAAGATCTTTAAGGTTATACTCATGTTTTTCCTTAGAATCATACTAAATCCATTCCAGTCTCGTGTCGTTCAAGTGCTTCCAATGAAGGGGGGTCCACCAAGTATTTAAAACTGCCAGCAAGTATTGTGCAATAAGCTCCTCACCTACCACTGACGAATTTAAGAAATTGGTAAGCTTTATTTGATAGAACAAGCAATACAATGTGGCAATAGTAATTTCATGTTGACTTGAACCAATACTAGCCCCACACCCCCCTTCCTTTCCCCCACCCTCCCCCGTGCACAAAACCCCCCCCCCCCCACCCCCCCCAAAAAAAAAAAAAAAAAACCACATATGAGCAATAGTAAAAAAAAAATAATAATCTATATATTACTAAAAGCTGAAGCGTAGCATTTATTGTTGCTATGCTCCAGTTGAGCCACATAAGCGTCCACCTCATTATCATTTTCTTTCCAATTTTCTTATAATTGTTTTTAACATTTACTTTTTATTTTATTTTAATATTTACACTTTTTTCAGCCTTTTTTCATCCTTATCTTTTCATCTCCCCACTATCCTCTACATAAATATTATTCTTCTTCTTTTCATCACTCCACTACCCTCTACATAACTATTATTCTTCTTCTTTCTCTTCATCTTCCTTTATTTTGTCCCCTCTTATTCACATTTTCTTACTATAAATTGGTAACTATCTATTCCATTCTATGCATGGTTTTCTCTCATAAAAAAAGTTCTCTTTCTCTCTCTCTCTCTCTCTCTCTCTCTCTCTCTCTCTCAATTTTTCTATGAATATTTTATATTATTCTATTTATGCCAAATTACTAATCTATGGGAATCCATTCTTTTCTTTTTTTCTTCTTTGTTTTTCTACACTAGAATCATTATGCTCATTTCTCACTTAATTTAATCAGGTAGTTTGCAGGAATTCAAAAAAAGGTTCTCTCTCTCTTTCTCTCTCAATTTTCGATGAATTTTTTACACATTCTTCTATTTATGCCAAATTACTAATCTTTGGGAATTATTATTATTTTTTCTCTACACTAGAATCATTATACTCATTTTCTCACTTAATTTAATCAGGTAGTTTGTAGGAATTCAAGTAAAGCTAGACAATAAGGAATTTTACGGCATTGGAAAATGCCTAAATATATACCAGCCAAAAGTTGAAAGTGAGCAAATTAGTGGAGCTATGATTAAGCTTCAAACGGGATTGATGGTATTGCCAATATTCTTTAATTAGCATCCTTATTTCTATTTCTCTATATATATTTCCTAGAATTAGTATTAGTCTCATTTTTATTTTCTCTATTATATTCTAGGTAAACCAAGAGTTCTTTAAAACTCCACTTGGTTAATACCATTTAGATTTGTTTCTTAAATTGTTTTTTTTTTTTCTCTTTCTTATAACTCTAATTAATTTTGATGGTTCTTTTTTTTTTTTTTTTGGTTAGTTAAGGTTGATGGTTCTTTCTTACAGAGAAAAGAAAAAATTGTAAACAATTGAATTCTATATAAACTTATACCTAAAGGGGACAGGAGCCTTTGTTTATTTGATTAGAGACAATATATTAAAGGGGCATATCCTTTGGCCATTGCATTGCATTTCTTAGAGGTTAAAAGATAAAACTTGTCATTATAGGAAAACATTTTGGGTGGGGATAATGGCGTCATTTTGTTTGCTCTAAGAGTAACAAAAGATCCTATTATAAAGGAAGCCCACAATCATATCACATGCTTATTACACAAACCATGAGCACAACCCATTATTCTCTCTCACCATGTTTCTACTACATTTGCATTTAGCAACCTAAGATTAGAATTTATTCCCAATAGAAGACTTGTAGAATCATTTAGTTTTAATAGGAAACTAGCCGTAGGCTCACACGATGCATGGGAATATAAATATTATGCAGTGAAGTGTAATATACAAAAAGTAACAATTACTTCAAGCATTGTCTTTTTTTTAAAAAAAAAAAAAAAAGAAAGAAGATTTTTACACTTTTTTTTTAATCTTTTTATCTCTACAAATATATCATTTTAATATTTTTTGTGTATTTTATTAATAATTTTTAAGGTGAACCATATTCTTCTAACTTTGTTGTAGTGTGTTACATTTGCTTAATATACAACTCATCTATTAAGGAATAAGGAAATTATCATAATAATAAAAAAATCATCACAAAATTACAGTGTTAACTTAACCAAAATTAAAATAAAACTAAAGAAATTAAAAAAATAGATTTTATAATAATTTATAAGTCAAAAAATTGGCAGACATATTCAAATTTCTATTTCCAAAAACAAATAAGTATTAATCCAAACCAAAATTCAATCAAAATTATAAAAGAGAAAGAACAAAATCCTAAAACAAATAATTAAAAAAAAAAAAAAAAAACCATCAATCTTAATTTGAGTTATAAGAAAGAACAAAAATCTTTTATGTGCAATTGTTCTCTTTATTGGTATTTATTGTTATATATTTTATTTTTACTTTTTTTTTTCTTCTCATCTTATGTTGTTCAACATTTACATACAGTCACATCTTCCACACCATTAAATTATTTATATTTTCTCTCTTTTTTTTTTTAATAATTAAATATGGAATATTTTATTTAAATAATAAAATTATCCTTAAAAAATTGTACTTTTTTTTTTTTTTTTTTTTTGCATTTACACTTTGTCCAAGCTTTTTCCTTACCTTTATCTTTTCATCTCCCCACTACCTTCTACCTTAATATCACTATTCATCTCCCCACATCTTCCATATCAATAAATTATTTATATCTTTCTCTCCTTTTTATTTAAAAAATTAAAAATTAAAAATTATACTTAATTTCAATAAATAAAAGTATCATCATAAAGTGGAGTAATACTAGGGACACACTCATTCTCAAACCCAATACAACAAAGAAAAAATATAATACAAAACGAATGCCAATTGGGAAACACTAAATTAAAAAAAGAATAATGAGGATATCAAACCAAATTTAATATAAAGAAACTAATAGTTATGGATATACTAACTTAAGGATAGCAAAATTAAATGGAAAAAAAAAAAAAAAAAACTACAATGCATATTTGATGCAATAAAATCATCATCAAATTTTGGAAAACAATAGGTTGCCTTTGGAGAGAGAGAGAGAGAGAGATGGTAAAAAAAAAATCAAATGTCAATTAGTAACTATTAATTGGAAAACAAAGAGGTTGTAAGGAGAAGTAAAAATAAAAATAAATATGACCAATATGGAGAACATTCAAAACTTTACAATGCAATAAAATTAACTGTTACATTCACTTAAAAAATTGAATCAATAATCAATAATTATACACAATCATAGCAATTAAACTCTAATTCATAACTAAAAGGAGATGTTCTCGTGTAATAATAGAAATTACATAAGAAATAAAATTAAAATATTTTAATACCCCTTTTTGGACATTCCATTTAACTTTATATATATATATATATATATATGTAATCTTCATACACAATTACATTTAAAAATCTAATAAACAATGTTACATCTCATTTAATACCTCTATTATGAAAATCATTAGCCAGTAAATATATGATAATAGTAAAAAACATTATAAATGAAATTATAAAAAAAAAAAAGTGATAAAACTAATTAGCTACTATCATTATGAAGTAGTAGTTTATGATTTTATGCATCTAAAGAAGTGGAATATATAGAGTTTACTTAAGGTATATGTAAAGATTCACATTTAAAAAAAAAAAAATATGTAAAGGTTAAAAAAAAAGTATATTCTATAAATAAATAAAAAGGTATATGTAAGGTTTTTATTAACTTAAAAGAAAATGAAAAATCAATTATTAACAACAACAACAACAACAACAACAACAACAACAACAATAATAATAATAATAAAATATTCACATTAAAAAAAAAGATATTTAAAGGTTAAAAAAGAGTATATTCTATAAATAAATAAAAAGGTATATGTAAGGTTTTTATTAACTTAAAAGAAAATGAAAAATCAATTATTAACAACAACAACAAGAATAATAATAATAATAATAATAATAATAATAATAATAATAATATAGGGGTAATTACATTCCCCTTCCTTGAGTTTTGAATAAATGACACTTTACCCCAAACTTGAAAGGAAAAAATATTTTCACCCTTTACATTTGTTTAACCAAATTTTGTTAAATTAATATTAAAATATTGTGTAATAAACTGCCTGTGCTTAAGGTAGGTTCCAAAATTATCCTTAATTTTAAAATTAAATTCTCTTATTTTAAAATTTTAAATTAAGGTGTATTTCAAAATATTAAGTAATGTCTTTTGCTTCTTCTTTTTTTTTTTTCCCTTTTCTTTTTCCAATGAGTTATGGAGAGATTTGTTATTTCTAATCTTTTGGTATTTTATAAATTTGTATTTTAATTTTAAAGTTATGAGTAATGTCTTTAATAACCATGGTTAAACATTTATAAACAGATTCTTAAATAAATTTAAAATATTTTGTTATTAATATAAACAAAATGGGAGAGTGTTATTACTTATTACCCCAAATATATTTAATAAGATCACCCTAAAAAAAAATTATCTCGCGCAATGCGCGGCTCTACGACTAGTAATGATAAAATTCAAGACGCCAAGGTTGAAAATTTTATAAGCTACAGTTTGGGCAACCTGTGTTGGTTGGAGGCGAACAAGAGGATTAAACCAACGCAACTTCAAGCATAAAACTTTAGGCCTCACCCAACATTACTGGAGCTGATCCAGTTTGTTGCAACCTAATCAACTCAGGTTGAGTAGGGCTATGGCTTCCCTTATTAGTGGTTGGAAAGAGGTGGCACTTATTTTTGTCTGTTTACAACAGTCAAGCACAGTTTAGCATACCTTAAACTAAGAAAACCTCCACGCAACGCTGTGTGCACATTCACACGTGATAAATTATAAAGAGATCTCATAAGAAACTTAGGAGAAATTATTTGCAAGAGGATGATACCTGCAAGAGCTAGCTTCAGTCCTGTCTCTATGTCAGGGATACTCGGAACCAATACAAAAGGAGTGTCTAGGACATATGCGCTAGGCTGATGCGCAATCTGCAGTTAAAAATGCAATGTCAGTAACTAAACATACAAAAATGTTCAAACAGAAGTATTGAGCAAAAGATATACAATAGAAGGAGAAAGGTAGCAGTAGATAGAAGAAAACATAAAGATTTAAGCCAAATGCTAGATGATTTGGCCTGATGTTCACAACATGTCTTTAAATAAGGCATATGCAACTGATGATTTAGTTATTACTTATTACAAACTTTTGATAATTAAACCAGAGACCTAAGCCTAATAGTTTATTCCACTATAAATATAAACCTAAAGAAAATCAAAAGTAAAACAAATAATGAATAAAATAGTAAGCAAGCTAGCAAATTGAAGTGTGTGTGTGTTTTGTGGGGGGGGGGGGGGGGGGGGGGGGGGGTGTTCAGGGGTTTTCTAATGGGGCAAAAATATGATCCAAGTCATAGACTCATAGTAACGCCTGCACTTTACCTGTGGTCAAATAATATAAAACGAGCTAGAAAATTAGTGCTTAGCATTTAAAATTTGTCAATTTAGTACCTCAGTTTGTCAAAATGAGTCAATCCTGTCCTTCTGTCCCAATATTTTATCAAATTAAGCTGTTTAAAAAAAAAAAACCTAATACTCATCAAACAATAAGATATATTAAATGACACAGAAATGTTTTGAATAAATTGCATCATTTGCTAACAGAAATATTAATAGAATGGCCATATTTTTACAAATTGAGGGACTAAATTTGCCTATCGAATTTTAACCCAAAACACCGCAAAACAAAGAGGGCGTATCCCAGCGTGTCGGACATGTTTGGAGAGTGTCCATGCTTGTTACCTAGTCAGTATTCACTAATAAGTAACAGTGAACTAACCTTGTTAACAGAGGTCTTGCAATGGGCATTAATAGCGATGCACTCCTGGTTGCAGGAGCAGGAATCGAAGTGACGAATCCATTTGGGGATGATGATGTTAGGGTTGGCCAAGTCATTCTTGTTTGAGAGATACAACGAGTCGTTTAGATGAGGAGAGTTGAGGTTGGACGCGGTGGCTGGCGGAGGAGAAAGGAATACGAGCGTCGCGGACTTCGACGACGACAAGGTTGAAAGCCATCTCCCCTTCAATTCTCTGCCATCACTTTGGGGTAATGAATATTGATCGCATTAATTTGTTCTGTTCATCTCATAAGAAGGATTTTTTATAAAATAACTACAAAACTCAAATAATATTATTAGTTAGGCAACATTTCAAACATATTGCATTTCTAGCAATTTGATTATAGAGTAGTCGATTTTATTGTTCATAATACTTGGCGTCGGAAAGAAGTCTACACAAAGAAGTCGACTTCAGTGGAGTCGACTTCGAAGAAGTCGACTCCACTAAAGTCGACTTCTATACAAAGAAATCGACTTCACTGAAGTCGATTTCCCTGTGCAGAAATTCAAAGAAACCTCACAGAAGCGTGTTCTTCGTGACACAAAGAAGTCGACTTCACTGAAGTCGACTTCAAAGAAGTCGACTTCAAAGAAGTCGACTCCACTGAAGTCGACTTCTATACAAAGAAATCGACTTCACTGAAGTCGATTTCCCTGTGTAGAAATTCAAAGAAACCTCACAGAAGCGTGTTCTTCGTGCTTCACCGTACCCGAGCGTGTTCTTTGCCTGGGTTCTAGTGAAGAAATCGGCGCTTGGGTTCGTGCTTCGTCGCTGGTGAAGAAATCGGCGCCTGGGTTCGTGCTTCGTCGGGGTTTGGTGAAGAATTCGGCGTGTTCTTCGTGCTTCGCCGTCGGTGTTGCTGGGTTCATCGGGGTCTTGTGAAGAAATCGACGCCTGCGTTCGTCGGCGCCTGCGTTCGCTTGCTCGTCAGTTCTTCACCTGGGTTCGTCGGCGCCTGGCTTCACCTGGGTTCGTGCTTCGCCTGGGTTCTTCGCTTGGAATGCTTTGCCTAGAAGCTAGTTGTGTGGACCTGGAGTTGGTGGGTTTTTGGGGAAGTCGACTTCAGTGGAATCGACTTCTTTGTACAGAAGTCGACTCCACTGAAGTCGACTTCTTTGTGTAGAAGTCGACTCCTCTGAAGTTGACTTCTTTAAAAAAAGTAATATGAACATTAAAATCGACTCCTCTATAGTCGAATTGTTAGAAATGCAATATGTTTGAAACATTGCCTAACTAATAATATTGTTTGGGTTTTGTAGTTATTTTTTTTAAAAACCCCATAATTCTCTACATTGTTTTAGAAACTAGGAAAAATAGGTGAAAATGGGGGCTGGCTGTCCATGGATTTAATTGGGTCGGGTTTGAATTAAAATAATAATAACAACCTAAAATTTTGATTAATTTTGATTTTATTTTTTAAGTTTCAAATTTTTTTTTTTTAAATTTATAATTTATATATACTTGAAATTGAATTATATAAGTTTATAAATAGATTCATATAATATTAAACAGTTAATTCATACTAAAAATTTGGCATGCTCTTGTTTTATCTGGATTTTGGTGAATGTGACATGCTTTCTCTTACATTTTGATCTTGATGAATTCGGCCTTGCATGTCTTTTGAGAATCCCTTTCTCTAGTAATTTCATTCCACTATGTTCTAAAGCTTTTCCTTGTATAAGAGAGAATTAGCAAAGAAAAAAAGAGGGGAGATCAAATTTGATATATATATATATATATATATAGATCAAATTTGACACTTTATGATTTAAGTGTACCCATTCTCAAAAAAAAAAAAAAAAAAAGAAGTGTACCCATCGATAATTGTACTACTGGGTGCAAGGATTATAAAAAGAGGGACATTGTGGCTTATTGATACCTATGCGGTTGGGGCATCAAATAACACCAATTAGATGATAGTATATCACCCTTAAATTTCTATGTTATTGACATGATTGATTTTGGTCCTTTCTAACTTAAAATGGCATGTAGCAGATGGTGGTGCATTGTAACGTGCAGGAAGGTAGTCTTGCTTATAACGACATTTCTTACAGAGTCTTTATTGTGATGCTCACCATAGAACGTTCATAGTTTTACCTCAATTGCCATGCAATAATTTCTGTCATTTAAATTCTCTATTGAAAGCCACTTCAAAGAATGTTAAATCTCATTTATGCCATTGTTTAAACCTACATTACAAGTGCCTTGTGGGACTTGCAATGACCCTCTGCCTTGACACTAATTATGATGCCACTGTGAATTTCTTAGTAGCGGCTAATAAGTTTCAGTTTGTGATGGTCTTTTTTTTTTTTTCCTTCTATTGGCTGCCTTTTTGCTGGTGAATTATGTACTAATGAACAACTTGTACGTGAGTTTTCAACTCCCTGACCTGAATGTTTGCTTAACAGGTTGATTATCTCGAATGTTTCAGAGTGTACAACAATCCAAATATCACCGTGCACTTCAATACAGAGACCATGGATATTGTTAGCAATACAACAGGCCAGATGTCTGGAATTCTACTTCAAAATCTGTGTTTGAGGCAAAGGGGTTATTTTATGGTATTGGTCATTCACCGAATTGCTAGTTGTTGGAACTTGGAAGGCCAAGTTGAGCTTGACGAGGTGGTATATGTGGGGTTCACCCCCATGTGAGGGGGAGGATACATATAACATAAACAGCATGTATTTTCTCAAGCTTACATCATTATTATTGTCTAATATTGTTGGTGATTGCCGGGATGTGGAGTCCTTTCCAGATGAGGATTTACTGCCTACAAGTCTTACACAACTTAGCATTGTTAGATTTCAAAATTTGAGATCATTGGACAAGAAAGGGCTTCAACACCTTACCTCTCTTCGACGATTGGGGATCATAGACTGCCCTGAGCTGAAGCACATGCCAGAGGAGGGGCTGCCTGCCTCCATTTCTCACCTACGGATCAAAGAATGCCCTACATTGACGATATGAATGCAAAGGAAGGAGTGGCGCAAGACTGCTCACATCCCCTGCATAGAAATTGATGGTGAACTCATTCCCTAAGCCAAACGTCTAGAGGCTATGCACCCCTTTGATAATCAGGTATTTGTTCTACTTGACTAGCTCTTAATTTTACTTGCATTTCTTTTTTAATTTAATTTTTGGTGACAAATAATTTTTATTCTAAATTAATAAAAAGATTTTTCTATTAATTTGGAAAATGATTTTTCTTTGTAAATATTAAAAATAATATTAAAACTAAGATGAGAAAAATAATAAAGGATTTCTTGGATGCTCATAATTCTGTCTAATTGGGTTTTTTACAGTCACCTCAATGTTCTCATTAAGCTTCCCATCGATTTACGAATTAATACTACCAAAGGAGGCATGGAAAAGTTTACAAGTCAAGTTTTGTAGTCAGCCACCTATATCAGTTCTACTCCACCGGTTAAGTTCCGGTATGAATTAATGTTTCTCAAAAAAAAAAAAAAAAGAAACTTCCTATATGAATTAATTTTTATTTATTTATTATGAAAATGTTATTACACTGATAGGAAAAGATTGCCTGGACACTTGTATATTTGACTAATGTCCATCTTCTCAGTGTCTACAAGGAGAGAATCAAAAGTTCCAATATCAGTTCTTTTAGGTTCTTTTCTCAAACGGTACTGCTATGAAATCCAAAATCAAATTCTTGTACTACTACTGGCCGCTTGTTAATTTATCTCTTTTACACAATTACTTCACTTGAAAACATGAAATCTGAAAACGCAATTACGTATTTCGTAAAGTCTGTGACAAGTGTTGCTGCTGTGATTTTAAAAATGCACTATGCACCCCATGAGCTATGACTTGAAGATGCTCTCATGCACATTTTCCACAGTTTTAAAAATACAATTTCTTCAAAACTCAAAGCCAAATGCTAATTTTTTTTCCTTTGCATATAAAAAATCGCTCTTTTTCTCCACGAAATCGCAAGGCCAAAGGAGCTCTTGATGACAAACAGATTCATTTAATCATATTTATAATATAGGAAGTTCTGACAGTTGCCCTAGGAAATATACAGGTGACTTAATTGCTTGAAAACTTGGTGGAAGTTGGAAACTAGTGCATAATTGATGCCTTTATTTATTTCAATTTTGAGAATGGAAGCCACCAATGAATCGTTGTGCAAGACAATCTTTTGATTGTGCTTCTTATTTTATCCTTTCATCCTTTATTGTTCTTAAGGGAAAATTTTGGTTTTCCATCTCCAATTGAAGATGAAATTGCAAAATATGTTTCAAGATGAGATTTAACATCTTGATTCAGTGCTTGCTTACATCTTTTCTATTTTCGAATATCTACAATTCCTTTGTTTAATTAATCCTGTGATATAATGTCATGAGAAACAATATTAGAACCTGTGAATTTTGAGTTTCTTTTTACTGATATCTACAATTCCTGCATGCTTCCTCTACTTCGTTTTAGATGTAATAATCAAAGTCACTATTGGATATCTATCTCTCATGTCTACATCTGATATTTGAATAATCACATACAGAAGCATGGATTGTCGGGGTTTTTTAACTGATACAACCTCTTATTGGATCTCCATTTTAGTTTCTTTGCTCAATTCCTTGTTGCATTCTTTTGCAGGGTACCTTTATTTTTGTAACAAGTTCTGTTTTCAAGTTCTAAAATGTTTCCAAGTTAGTGTAAAATGATTCCCATCTTTAGGTGTTCTGTATCAAAAATTCCTCTGCTCACCAATGTATTCGATGACTTACAGGTTATCTTAAAAGTTTTTTATTATAATGTACTCGTAAAAGTTGACTATGGTAAACTAGTAGGCTATGCACTGACAAGTGACAGCTTGAAGCAACTTATTCTTTGTTACCTTCTTACCACAACTGAAATTTCCAGGGCAAAAGAAAAATCCTTGACCAAACAATGATGGTCAGTGTCCATAGTGCTTCCTTTGTTTTTCTTTTAATGTTATTAGGAATTATTTAACAGGAAGAAAACCAAATAAGAAATTAAACATGTTTCAAGAAACCAAAAAAGAAATGTTTTCTAGTTTCTCCCTTACTGTTTTGAAAAGAGTGAGAAGATAAATGCATTCACCATTTACTGTTGGATATCTATCTCTCATTCCTAATCAGATTTTTTATTCCCTTTTTAACGTTAATTTCATTGTGCTGTATCATTCTGCATTTTTTTCCAGTTGACTTCTAACAATGATATAATGTCCTATGCTTCTTATGTTGTTGCAGGGCTTAAGAACATTTACTAGTTACTTTTGTTCAAGACTGGACTTTCTAGAGCAATTGAAAGAATGGCCACAGCCCATATGTGATCCTCATTTTCAGCACTGTAATTTGACAGGAAGAAAAGCGTTTCCCTTCAGACAAATTGAGTATGGATAATGATCATGATTTTTTTTTTTTAACTTAATTAATGTCCATGTGAATATGTCAAGGTGGAATGTTAAGTAACTATCTTACCATTCTCTTCATAGATGCAAAGGTGAACTCAATTCGTTTTATACTTTGCACAACTTGGTGTTTGCTTGGTGGGAAAAAAGAGGTAGGGAGATCTAGGAGAAAGTATCAAGCACCTAACTTCCCTAAAGACCCTGATAATTTTAGAATTTGAAGAGCATAGTTTGATGGAGATGGAGGGAGAAGACAATCAAGATCTCAAGTTGAGCCTCCAGAATTTGATTATTTGCAATTTACCAAAGTTGGAGGTTTTGCCCCAATAGCTCTAAGGATCTACAAACACTTTACAGCTGCTACGGATTCGAGAATGTGAAAATTTGAGGGCTTTGCCAGTGTGGCTGCCACATCTGAAATCACTTCAAACACTTTGGATTGTCATCCCTCCGGAAGGGGATGCAAGCTCTCTCTCACTGCACAAAGACAATTGTACATTAATCATTGTCCTGATTTGAGTAGAAAATGTTGAGAAGAAGATTTGCACAAGATTACTCATGTACCACATATTGAACTCAATGAGGATAGTTGAAGTTCATCAGAATAAGAGGTAAGGGTAGATGATCTGTCTTCTTGTTCTTCTTGTGCTAGTAAAGTATACTTTCATTATTGAATAATGCCTTCAATTTTTTATTTCAATGATATCTCACATTGATCAACTTTGATCTACATTATACAAGCAAAGGGACCAATGGATTTTGATCTCCTCTCATGAATTTTAATCATTTTCTAAAGTAGATTCAGCTTTGAATTTTTCTCACATCAATTGCTTGCTACTCACTAAAATAATTTGTGACCATGCTAAAATAAAATCCTACTATTATACTTTTATTACAACAAAAGATGAAAGAAATGATTTAAAAATAGATAAAATAGTAAATTCCATCCTCATCCTTTTACACCCAACCAAATAGACCGTGTAATGGAATTTTTAGAGCTGGACATCTTTTTTTTTTTTTTTTTTTTTTTGGTTTTAAATACCTGGAATAAAAAAAAAATGCTTATCAATCAGCAGCAATTTGAAATTAGTGTTATTGTGTCCTAACTACTAATTTTGGACATAGATTGCTATCATCCCATTAAAAAAAATTGCAATCATCTAGTGCGTCCAAAATGGAGCATCATTAGCATTGCAAATTTTTCATTGAGAATGTGACAAGAACTCACCATCACATGCAAGCATTTGTTAGCTTTGTAATACAACTTGAGTAAATTTGAGACATCAACAGAAGAGAGTAGGAGAGAAAAAAAAAAGGAGGAAAAAGAAAAGAGCAGCATATACAATTACACCAAAAAAAGATAGTGAGTAACAACTCAAGACGTAGCATTTGCATCAGGGACATCATCAAGGATGAATGGACCAAGATATTCACAGGTCACATGGAGATCAGTTGAAGCCACAACAATAAAAAATACAAATGGCATAAAAAGGAATGTGCAAAAGAGCTAGAGTGTATATATACATAGAAAAGCATTTTGGAAAAGCTTGGCAGCTTTTGATTCCATGTAGTGACAAATGTTTGTTCTTCTATCCCTTACCACTAGTGCCATTTATTCCTATTCAAATCTTCTCATTGAAATCAAAATTTCCATCTCAAGCAACACAATCTTACTCAATGATACTGCAAAATAGGTGAATTTACTCTTCCCCAATTTATGTATTGTCTATAGGGCTCCTTGTAAGTTTTCTCTTATTTACTTCTTCTAAATCAAATAACATTTTTTTGCTTACCTTGATGACATCTCAACCACCCCAAAACAAACATTTGTTGTTTGCTCATTTATTCCCACCATAAATTATTGTCATTCACTCTTTCAACAATTCTTCATTTTTTTAAAAGTATTAACAAAAGATCATTACAGCCACAGAAAACAAAAAAGCTTCTCATCCTTTTTAAAAAGCCATCAAGTGAAGCTAAATAAATTTAAAATTTTAAAAAGAGAAAAAGAAAAGGAGAGGTCATTTTCCTTTGAACTTACTAATCATCTATTTCAAATCAAGCAAGTTAGAATTGTGTGGTTAAATGACTAAAGGGTTGTTAGAATTGCATGGTTAAATGATTAAAGTTACCATTGTTTGTGTAAGTATACACCTGCAATCATTGATTTAATTTTTTAGAAGTGGAGGATATGAATTGTTCTCTTATTTAATACATTGAACTGCTAGTTGGGAATCCGATTCTAATCCCAATTCCAAGCCAATTGTAATCCACAGTACTAGTATGGATAAGGATATTCAAAGAGAGAATATCGTTAGCCAACGTCCCTTATCAACTCAAAGGATGTCCCTTGCACCAGCCAACATTGGAAAGAAAGGCATCATTCTTTGCATAGTATGTCACAAATTCTATCTAGCCCCCTCTTTTTTCTTTCAAACAAATAATGAAATTCCACCAAATCTATTCTCAACTAGAGTATGTATTGAATAGTTAATTTACTTACACCTAAAGGAAAATGATTCCGCCCCAACAAATTAAAAGATATATACTTTGTCTCAATGCTTAAGTCATTCCTATTCCATGCTCTGCCCACAGCCTAAAAAGAATTGTGTGCCAAGTCAAGCCATGATCCATGGTGCAATAAATCCACCTACGTACAATTTTGCTTCACTTATTTGCAATTATATCTGCCCTCTCGGAACTACTCTGTAATAAAAACAACTGCTAATACTTAAAAGGCATTGATTCACTTAACCATCAAATTCCTTTCCATCCCACCACCACAAGAACATGGCTGAAAATGCCTATTGCATTGCAGGGAAGATCGTGGAGTTGCTTGGATCCCTTATTTACATGCAGCTCAGCTCAACATGGGGAGTACAAAGTGATCTGAAAAAGCTTGAGTGCACCATGTTAGCCATTAAGGTCGTACTCTTAGATGCTGAGGAGAAGCAAGAAAGTGACATAGGCTGAACCATTGGCTAGGACAGCTCAAAGATGTCCTTAATGATGTGGAGATTTCCTGGATGAATTTCAATATCAAATTCTGCAGAAGGAAGTACTGAAGAGATGCAGGAGCACTCGCAAAAAGGTTGGTTATTTCTTTTCTAGTTCAAATCCACTTGTATTCCGTTTTGAAATGGCAACTAAAATCAAGGGTATTAAGGAGAGGGTAGATGATATTTCAGATATTAAGGCTGAATTCAATCTTGCTGCACGACTTGAAAATAGGAAGACAACAGTGTACTAGAGGGACATGACCCACTCCTTTATTCCTTCTCAGAATGTCATTGATAGGGATGATGACAAAAAAAAAGATAATAAATCTTTTGATGCAGCATGATGTTGACGGAAATGTCAGTGTAATTCCCATAGTTGGGATTGGAGGTTTGGGGAAGACCACAATTGCCAAGTTGGTGTATAATGTTGAACAGGTGGTTAGACATTTTCAATTGAAAATGTGGGTGTGTGTGTCTAAGGATTTTGATGTTAAAAGATTGATAATAGAAATCCTCAATTCAACAGTTGGTATTGATGAGAATTTGAGCATAGATCAGTTGCAAATGCATTTAAGAGAACATATAAAAGATAAGAAATTTCTTCTTGTCTTAGATGATGTTTCGAATGAGGATCATATAAAATGGATTGAATTGAAAAATTTGTTACTTGGCGGTTGCAATGGAAGTAAAATCATAGCAACAACACGGAATAGCTCTGTTGCTACTATTATGAGCACTGTAGAGTCTTATAATTTAGATGGTCTATCCAAAAGGATTGTTTATCTTTGTTTGTGAAATTGGCATTTAAGGAAGGAGAAGAAGAACAATATCCAAACCTCTTAGAAATTGGAAAAGAAATCGTCAAAAAATGTAGAGGGGTTCCATTGGCAGTGAATACTTTATGATGCGGGAGACACAAGAAGATTATTATTTAGTATTATTTATGTTTGCAAGCCCATTGTATTTTTATGTTTTAGGTCTATTAGTTTATTGGGCTTTTAGTTGTTGGGCTTTTAGTATTTTAATTTAAAAGTAAGGTTATTTTTGTAATAAGGCAATTAGGGTTTCCTAGCCAATTAGCAAGGTTATTTTTGTAATAAGGCAATTAGGGTTTCCTAGCCAATTAGAACTAGGGTTTAGCAATCCTATATAAACAACCTATTGTACTCCTTGAGGAGATAGTTGATATTTTGATGAATGAAAAAAATGGCCGTTTGGTCTTTCTTTGGTCTGGTGCTGACTCCAGGTCTACCCTAGGTGCTGACTCCTAGTGGTTTCCCCGCTTGGTGCTGACTCCAAGCAAGGCCTAGGTGCTGACTCCTAGGTCATATCCCTTTATTTTTCTATTGTTTAGCTTTTATTCTGATTGTCCTGCGTCAATTTTGGTATCAGAGCAAACACCGATCCGTTGAAGAATTACCGCAGGAAAGAATCAAAAAAAAAAAAAAAAAGTTGTTGTCCTATAGTTGTGCTACCCATCAGAAGACCCTCATTGCAGAGATTTTTCTTTTCAGTTTTGAACCCACTCAATTGAGGAGCCAAGCCCGTGACTATCAAGTGCAGTAAGTTAACCATTGACAAGGTGAGCTATGGTAATATCTGACGCACCTTATTTTGATGGTGATGATACTTATCCACGAGATTTTGTCAACTGGATAAATGGGATGGAGCAATTCTTTGAGCAAGCAAATTGGGCAGATAATAAAAAGGTTAGGTATGCCAAGTTGAAGTTAAGAGGTCACGCACAAAGGTTTTGGGAGAAGCTTGAATATATCCGCTATGTGGATTATGAACCTGCCATCAGTGTGTGGGAAGATATGAAAGAAAAACTTTGTGATGAGTATTTGTCACCATACTATCGAGCTAAGTATCTACCACAATCTCAATCTCAGTGTGGTACTTTTCAAGTTGAAGCAAATACGATAAATTCTCATCATCCTCATCCTATTTCATATCCTCAACGCACTTTTGAACAATCTACCAAGGAATTATCTAACAGGGGAGTAATAGACTTAACTGTAAAGCTCATGAAAGATATTCAAGACAGGAATGCTTAATACAAGAAGACTCAATCCGATTCAATTGGGAAACCAAGGACACTAGATCACAATGAACTTCTTGCTGCCCCAATAGAAGACAACATTGATGATGATATCTTGGTCATTGAGAATCCTCCAGCAACACCAAAGCCTAATGTTGACAAAGACATACATGCCTCAACAAATGTTGCTTTCACATGCGTGCAAGGAAATGAATCTATTGAAGAACAGCAAGGTGAAGAGATGGTGCCTAAAGAGAGTAGTATGTTAGGGGGTGCACATGATGTGAAAGTTGAAGTTATTGAATGTGCTTCTGATCAACCCTCCACAGTCCTTGAAGATCTACATCTTGGTGAAGTTGAAGAGGTTAAAACTACAGTGCTTCCTATGGTTCATAAGGTTCAAGACGAGATTATACAAATCCCACACATTGATTTTGTTATTCCAACTGAGTTTGATGTGGTGGAATTCACAGTTTTTCTTTTCCCTGTGCTCCCTAAGGTGATTCCAGATTTGAAGCAAGTGTTACTTGTCAGCATCCTAATCCTTCAACACTTTAGAACTCGAGGTCGAGTTTTCTCCAACCAGAGGAGAATGATGCGGGAGACACAAGAAGATTATTATTTAGTATTATTTATGTTTGCAAGCCCATTGTATTTTTATGTTTTAGGTCTATTAGTTTATTGGGCTTTTAGTTGTTGGGCTTTTAGTATTTTAATTTAAAAGTAAGGTTATTTTTGTAATAAGGCAATTAGGGTTTCCTAGCCAATTAGCAAGGTTATTTTTGTAATAAGGCAATTAGGGTTTCCTAGCCAATTAGAACTAGGGTTTAGCAATCCTATATAAACAACCTATTGTACTCCTTGAGGAGATAGTTGATATTTTGATGAATGAAAAAAATGGCCGTTTGGTCTTTCTTTGGTCTGGTGCTGACTCCAGGTCTACCCTAGGTGCTGACTCCTAGTGGTTTTCCCGCTTGGTGCTGACTCCAAGCAAGGCCTAGGTGCTGACTCCTAGGTCATATCCCTTTATTTTTCTATTGTTTAGCTTTTATTCTGATTGTCCTGCGTCACTTTAGCTTGCCTACTCTATTCAAAAGTTGATGAACATGAGTGGATATCTATTAGAGATAATGAGATATGGCATTTAAATCAAAAAGAGAGTGGCATCTTACCTGCATTGAAGCTCAATTACAATCAATTGCCATTTCACTTAAAGTCATGTTTTGCATATTGTTCTATTTTCCCAAAGGATTTTGTATTCAATAATCTTCTCTTGATTCAATTTTGGATGGCACATGTAATTCTTCAATCACCTAAGGATGAAATCTAGAGTTGGAAGATGTTGGCAATTTGTACGCCAAGGAGTTTTGTCGAGATCTTTCTTTCAAGATGTTGAACAAGAAAATATCTTGTACTTTACCTTTAAAATGCATGATCTTATCCATGATCTTGCACTCTCAATTGCCAAAAGAGAGTGTTTAGTAGTGACCAAGAAGTCTACCTTTGCTGCAGAAGTTTGTCACCTATCATTTTTAGAAAATGGGCAAGAAGTTACAACACAATTAGAGAAGTCAAGCAAAGTTCAGACTATTATTTTCCAAACAGACCAATCCATGTCCTTACTTGAAACATGCTTCTCAAGATTTAAGTACTTGCGGGTGATTGATTTGAAAAATTCATCCTTTGAGGTGTTGCCAAGTTCTATCGGAAGTTTGAAACATTTGAGATATCTCAACCTATCATTTAATCACATAATCAAGCAACTTCCAGATTCCATTTGCAAGCTATACTGTTTGCAAACTTTACTACTTGAAAATTGCCATAATCTTGAACAGTTGCCAAAAGGTATAGGGGACATAATTAGGCTCAGGATTTTTATTGTTACAACAAAGCATACCTGCTTGTCGGAGAACGCAGTAGGTTGCTTGAGTTCTCTTCAATCTTTGTGGATATGGAGATGTGTGAATCTAAAATGTGTGTTTGAAGGGATGGAGGAGGGGCGCCTCACCTATCTTCGAACATTGGTGGTTGGAAATTTTCCAAGTTTGACCTCTTTGACACTAAGTATCAAACACCTAACTACCCTAGAGACCCTAATAATTAGGGATTATAAAGAGCCTAGTTTGACGGAGGTAGCGGAAGAAGAAGACAATCAAGATCTCAAGTTGAACCTCCAAAATTTAATGTTTTTTCATTTACCAAAGTTGGAGGTTTTGCCCCAATGGCTCCAAGGATCTGCAAATACTTTACAGTTGCTATGAATTGGAGGATGTGAAAATTTAACGGCTTTGCCGGATTGGTTGCCACGTCTGAAATCACTTCAGACACTTTGGATTGACAATTGTCCTAAGTTGTCATCTCTCCCAGAGGGGATGGAGGCACTAACAGAATTGTTGATTTATGATCGTCCTGATTTGAGTAGAAAATGTAGAGACGATCGCTCATTTACCACAGATTGTTCTTGATGAGGGTAGCATAAATTTAACAAGAGAAGATGATGAGGTAAGGGCAGATTTGTCTTCTTATTAGTATTTTTGTCCTATTATTATAGGTAGTCTTTACAACTTTTTTTTTTGTTTGCTATGAACCCAAATTTCATTTATATATAAACAAAATAAATATAAAAAAATTAGCTCAAGCCCTCTTTGTCCAAATTAGATTCAAATTAAATTAAAACCAAAGATATTTTTTTGGATGAAATTGAATTTCCAAAACTAAACCAGTCTTCTAAATATTTACACCACACTGATTTCGAAGAAGAGAGAGAGAGAGAGAGAGAAGAAGAAGAAGAAACATTTAATCCTATTTAATTCATGGAGGAATTGAATCTTGTTTCTAGAACATTGTGTTTCGAAGTTTGGGCAGCAAGATATTGACACATAAAATCTTAAATGAACATATTAAATTTTTATTTATTTATTTTTCTTTTGTATGATAATTTTTCATAGTATTATCCTCACTGATAGTTTCAAATATACTATATAACTACAAATTTCATTTCAAGAATTCAACACAAGTCACAACCAATAGAATCTAGATGTTGCTCAATTCAAAGTCACAAGTTCCTTCCATAATTCATAAGCATTTCTTCATTACAATTTGGATTACAAGATGTAAATAAATAAATACTTCCGTTATTTAATTTGCTTTTAAGTGATGTAAATAAATATATAAATATGTTATTTTGCATTTTGTATTTTATGTAAAAATAAACATTTATGTCATTGTAATTCAAAGTAAGATGTGTAAATAAATAAACGTGTTACGTGTATACTACCCTAACTACATTCTTGTGTATAAAGTTGAGAGATCCATGGATTAATATGTTCAAGCATTTGTTCTTTAAGATTATACTCATGTTTTTCCTTAGAATCATATCAAATCCCTTCTAGTCTCCTACTGATCAAGTGCTTCCAATGAAGGGGAGTCCCTTGAGTATTTAAAACTGCCAGCAAGTATTGTGCAATTCGCTCCTCACCTATCACTGAATCTTTTACAGAACCTTCACGTGCGTTTAAGAATTTGGTAAGCTGAATCCAATTTCTTTATTGCAACCAAATCAGCTCAGGCTGAGTAGCCTATGACTTCTCTTAATCGTGGTTATAGACTCACTCATTTTTGAATGTTTACAACACTGATCTTTCAAGCAAGATTAGCATATCTAAAACTAAAAAAGCATGCAGGTAGCTGTGTGTATATGTTTTTGCACATTCACATGTGTACTGTAAGAAATCTAACAAGAAACTAAAGAGAAATTATTTGCAAGAGCATGATACCTGCAAGAGGCAGCTTCAGTTCTGTCTCTATGTCAGGGATACTTGGAACCAATACACCCGGAGTTTCTAGGACATATATGCTAGGCTGATGTGCAATCTGCAGCTTAACAATTCAACATCAGCATTTAAACATACATAGACGTTGAACCAAAAGAATTCAACAGCTGATCAACAACAGAGGGAGAAAGGAAACAGTAGATAGAATAAAAAATAAGATTTTAAAAAGAAAAGGAAAGAGGCAAATGATTGATAATTTAGCCTAACCTTAAAAACATGTCTTCAAATAAAGTTTATGCAACTGATTTAGTGTCCGTTTGGGAATAATTTATTAATTTTTTGCTGAAATTTTTTTGTTAAAAGGATGCTAAATATACTTGTATTTTGAAAAAGTAAGAAAAAGTGAGGCTTTAAAAGATTGTAAATAAAAGCTAAAAAGCAAAAACTAACTTACAAGCTAGTCTTACAATTTTTTTTTTTTTTTAATATAAGTAATGCAATTTTGTTGATATCATAAAAATAGTGTGGCCCAACTATACAAATGAATCTATCAAATCAAAAACAGAAAATAATGGCTGACTATGCAAAGTTGACATCCAGTCCAACAAGGTTCTAAAGATAAATAATTTGAGATCAAGCATAGCCCTCTCTGTATCCTCAAAATTCCAATCGTTCCTCTCTCTCCATAAGCACCACATCAAACAATGAAGGGGGAACCATCCACAAATTCCCATTCCGATGACAACAAAAATGACCAGACCAGCAAGCTAACAACTCAACAACATTCTTCAACATCACCCAACAAACTCCGAATGAACCAAACACCATAGACCACAATTTGGGAATAAAAGCAGATACCTAAGCCAGATAGTTTATTTTCCTAATCATGTAAACCTACAAATGCTTGCCAGCTAAAAAAGAAAATCGAAAGTAAAAAAATAAATAAGAATTAGTAAGACAGCTAGCAAAATTGGGTTGGAGGGTGGGGGTGGCAATCAACCAATTAAGATAGAATATAGTAAGTCATTGTAATCTAATTACCATCACTGTGTCTGTGGTCAGATAATATAACACGTCAGAAATAAATTACTTGCAATCAGTTTGCTTCTCATAAAAGCAACAACATCAACTATATCGGTAAAAGACACATGAAACTAGACTTTCAGTCTCTCTTTCCTTTCTAAGGTAATAAATCATAAAACACGGAATCTCTTCACCTTGTATCCAGCAATTGTAGAAAAGTCAGAAACTAGTGATCTGAGTTCTTGAAGATTATCACCAGTTGAATCAGCAAAGAAATACAGATTACAGAGAAAGAAAAACTTAAGAAAAGAAGAAAATAGCAAGAAAGCAAGAGAAGAACAGAACGAGAGAGATAGAGAGAATGAATAGAAGAATTGTATTCAATTTCAGTGTTTCTTACATAATGAACCTCCTGTGCTCATTCAGGTATTTATATACAATTAAAGACTGCCTGAATGCTTAAGTTAAAACCCAAAATATCTGAAACTAAATTCCTGGAAATTAGGAAGTTTGTTAAGCCTAACTAACTGAATCTTTGCTTCTAACTACATAGAAGAAACGCACCGTTTTATTAATGAATTTTTCTCTTAAGTGAAACGACGCGTTTGGTGCACGTTCACTTAAATGAAACGATGCGTTTTGTTTAAAAACAATACGCAGTCGTTTGTAGGCTTCTTCTTCAACCTTTCTTCTTTTCAGACTCAGACTTCGTCTTCTTCTTCAACCTTCTTCTTCCTTACTTCAACCTTTCTTCTTTCCAGACTCAGACTTCGTCTTCTTCTTCAACCTTCTTCTTCCTTACTTCAACAGAAATATCTTGAGTAACACCAGGAGTTGGACGACGGTAGCACGCTTCGTCTTCTCCAGCACTGTGAAAGGAAACGAAAGCAGTTATTGTTGAATAAAATTTAATAAACTCCCCATAGTTCCATTAAAGACAATGACATTCAAACAAAATCTAGCAAAACATGTAACAGCTTACCAGGAAAGCAAGACAATGCAATCTGATGGATTGAATTAATTAAAACCTACTTGGCAACGTTAGGAACGCCAACCATGAAAATAAGTAGGGGGATATTTGCAGACTAGTACAGTAAAAGGATAAAATATAGTAAGTTAGCATGGGTAAAAAAGAAGTTTGCAAATTAGCATCTCAAGTTTTAAAAACTCGCTTCCTACTTGTTGATTTGGACAGATTTTTATCACATAGATCTCGAGTCTTTTACACTCGATTTCAAAACTCACCACACCACAGAAAGAAGAAAGAAGGAAACCCAGCAGACCAAATCAACAAAAAGGGGTTCCGGCAAGGATTACCCACACTTACCCACACTGAGAATCAAGACATGTTAGACCAAAGACAAGGAGTTGAACCATAGAAGAGCATATTGGTAACCAAGAAAGAAAATCCGATGGAGGCATGGTGGTCAAAGCTACGGTTAGTGGCTAAAATGGGTGTCTGTGGGTTGCTAGTGGAAGCCGACTAGAACCACGATGGAATTGCTGTCAGGCAACGACGGAACAAAGTCGCGAGACCCACGAAGCAGTTATTGGAGCTAGTCAACGCCTCCAGCCCAGCGAACCCGGGTTCGTTGTGGTTGTCGGAGTTGGAATGAGGGATTGGTGATGGACGACAACGACAAATGTGATCTCCGATGATGGGAAGTTGATGGGTTATGGTTGTGGGGTTAATGGCAGAGGGTGGCCAGGTTTCTTACTGTTATGCTTCCACGTGGAATTTTTATCCATCTCACCCAGTCAGAATTCTAGAACTCGAGTTTTTAAAACTTGATTTTCTATTGAACTCGAGTTTTGAAAACTCAAGATGCTAGTTCTTCACATTCTTTCAGATCTTGTCAAATAACAAAATTCTTCTAATAATAAAGTTAAATGAAAAAAAAATTCAAGTAAGTAGAGTAGCTTCCCTTGAAATCACTTCCTTCGGCTTGAACTCCACTAGCTCGAGAAGCTTTTGGTACATGAACCATGATAAAACACCATCATCACCACACACATTCTAAAATATTAGAGAGAGTGGACAAAGACATTGATTGACACTGACACAAACATTGAAACAAACAATATTGGATAGGACACGAAAACACCATAACTCTTGAAAAATTGAACACCCTTTCTAAATAACATTAATATTCTAACAATTTCGTTAGTGGCCTAGTATTGAAAGAATGTGTGAAACTAGCATCTCGAGTTTTTAAAACTCGAGTTCAATAGCAAATCAAGTTTTAATAACTCGAGTCCCAGAGTTCTAAGACGACTGACATGAATAAAAATTTCATGCGGAATCCACGTGGAACTCGAGTCTCTAAGACTTGAGTTCCAGTGCCTCCCCACAAACGTACCTAAAGCTCCAATCTCCAGCAAATGTTCGACCCTTCAAAACCCACAAATGTTCAACCCTTCAAAACCCAAAAAGCAACAAGACCCTTTTCAATACAAACCAAAACAAAAAAAAGCAAGCGATGCCCACATAGGCATTAGACCAGCTGAGGCAGTTTTGGTTGAAAAATCAACAAAAAGTTTGAATCTTTGCTATGGATCTTCTTCTTCTTCTTTTTTCTTCTGGGTTCCTTCCTTTTTTTTCTTTTTTTTTTCCCAGGTTTTCTGTTTGAAAAATCAACAAAAGGTCTCAATCTTTGCTGTGGATCTTCTTCTTCTTTCTTTCTTCTGGGTTTTTTTTTTTTTTTTTTTTTTTTTTTTTTTTTTTTTTTTTTTTTTTTTTTCTGGGTTTTCTCTTTCTGGGGTTTGTACTTATTTCTTTCTTCAGGTTCTTTCTTCTTTTTATGGGTTTTCACATTTTTTTTTTTGAAATCAAGTGTAAAAAACTTGAGATTCATGTTTTTTTTGAACTCGATTGTTAAATACTCGAGATCTATCTGGCATAAACCTGTCCAACTTAGCAAACTCAACAAGTAGAAAGCGAGTGTCTAAGGATCGAGATTTATTTGGAACTCGAGTTTCTAAAACTTGAGATGCTATTTTGCGACATTCTTTCAAACCTGTATTAACTTATTATATTCTATCCCTTCACAACGTTAGTTTGCAAATATCCCCTGAAAAATTAGGACAGGATTGATACAACAAAGAATTAATTAAATGAATAATATATCTTCATATTTATAGACATATTTTATGTTTAGTTTAAGTTTTAAAAATAAATAATTACTATCAAAATTTTTAAAAACATGTCTAAAATCAAATGAATCTTTTTTAAATTAATTTTTTTTCTTCTAAAGTTCAATTTTAGTCTCTTGACATTTACTTCAATTGTCAAATCCGTCCTTAAGATTTATTCTTAGTAAATTTAGTACTTCATTTTGTGAAAACGAGTTAATAATTCAGTACAAATCTTTTAGCAAATTAAACATTGAGATTAAATTCTATAAGGATAAGGTGTAAAACCTATATTTTACACCATCCAATAAGTGATTACCACATTACCATTTTACTTAAAATTTATTAAAATTCAATACATCCTGTCACACCTAATAACATTTCGATAGATTCCTAATTTGGTTGGATTTATATATGGGTATTAGAATTGATTTGATTGTGATTGTGTTTATTCTTAAATATGTGATAATATGATGTGGCATGTTAAGATTGGAGGGATAAAATATGGGTTTTACACCACATCCTTATAGAATTTAATCTCTTAAACATTATATATGGTTAATTTTATTAAAAATATATATAATCATCAAACAATAAGATCTATGAAACGACAACGTTTTTAGCAAAATTTTTAATTTAAAATGAATGTTTAAATTGCATCATTGGCTAACAGATTTTGATGAAATGATCCTACTGACTCATTTTTTACATGGTGAGGGAATCAATTGAATTTCAACCTCCCAAAAAAAAGACTCCCCCTAACACAAAACAAAGAGGACACTCCTATCAAAAAAAAAAAAAAAAAAAAAAAAAAAAAAACAAAGAGGACATGCGTGGAGTGTTCAGGCGTGTCCGACACGGACACGAACTCGAGGTTTCGCTATATTCACTAATAACAAACCTTGTGCACAGAAGTTTCGCTATGGGCATTAATGGCGATGCAATCTTGATGATGTTTGCTAGGAGTGGCCTAGTCTTTCTTTTTGGCGGAGAAGAAGGGAATGCGGACTTCAACGACAACACCGGCGTGTCTCTGATGGCGCCCACCACCACCACCACCACCACCGACAACGTTTTTTTTTTTTTTTTTTTTTTTTTTAACTTATTGAATTTTGGTGGTGGCTACTTTCCTTGGTAGTGGACCTACCGGTAGATAAAAGTACTGCAAAAAAATAATTGAAAATGGGCTGTCCATGGAATCGATATTGGGTTGGGCTGGAATTAAAATATAAAATAAAAACCCAGCCCAACTTCTTCACCTTGGGAACTCTAAAATTAACCTAATTCAATCAAATGTAGGGTCCGAGATTCGATTGTTTTGCTAAAACTAAATTTTTTTGCTAAAGATAAATGTAAAAATTAGCTGAAATAATATAGTAGGACTCATGAATAGTACCAAAAATAATCTAGATAGTAAAATAAGTTGACAAAAATAATTTTTGCCAAACGAACACTTAATGATGCAAAATACACCAACAAATTTTAGTGTTGACTCACGAGTCATGACTTGTACTTGTATTTAATTCAAATTTGTTGCTATATTTTTAAATTTTGAATCATTAAACAAATCAAGCTAAAATCTGTTAGCTAGTCACCATAATATAGCTAATAAAAAAACTAACTTCGGTTCAAAGTTACGGCTAGTCATTGAGAGGAGAGTTGGGGTTGGAGGTGGTGGCTGGCGGAGGAGAAAGGAATGTGGACTTCGATGACAATTTAAGGGGGTCTTTGATGGAGTGTGTCATGTGCCCTGGCATTGAAAGCCATTTTCCCCAATTTCAATTTCAATCTCTCTCTCTCTCAAACCCATCTTCTATCATACAAATAACGGTTGAGTTGAGAACCTGCATGTTTATACAATTTAAGAAGTGCTACATCCACAATATTTTTACAATATTTTCACAACAAAATCATAAGTGATTAGTTGTTATTGGTTTTAATTTTAACTCAATTTTACAAAAAATTAATTGAAAATGAGCTAAATAGAATCAATAGGGCTGGGTTGGAATTAAAATATAAAATAAAAACCCAACACAATCAACATGAGCCTTGAGGAATCTAAAAAAAAAAACACTTTATTAACTTATATGCCATCATCACTTAAATCTTATTTGTGCACTTATATAAATCTCACTTTATACTTTTTCAATAAAGAAAAGGAGGTCATAGTGTATGCTATATAAAGATACTACTTTTTTTACTAATTTCTCCATCCAATTGTGCCCCTTAAGACTACTACTTCTTCTCTTAAAAGTATTAAAAAAAAGGGTAAACTACATAAATGGTCCCTATCCTTTATACCAGATTTCAATTTAGTCTCTAACCTTTTAATTGTGTCATATTAGTCATTAACCTTTTAATGGTGTGTTAATTTAATCCCTTTTAATTGTGCCTTTTTCTCTTTGTATTTCATAGAAAAGTCTTTATCTTGTGGATCATTTTTCTTAGCTGCGTATTAATTAATTAGCAAACGTAAGTCTAACAGTTCAAGTTCATCAAAACTAAATAGGAAAATATCTAGACACATCAAACCAACAAATATATATAGAGTCAATTTTTTTTTTTTTTTTTTAACTTGGATATATTTTTTTGACTTATTAATAGCATAGATTGAGATAAAATTTTTTGTATAAAAATTTTGGCTAATCTGAATCTAATCCAACTCTTTTTTTTTTTTCTTCTTCTTTTTTTAACAATTTAACCTATTAACCCAAGAAAAAGAAAAAAAAAAAAAAAAAACCCAATTTGGAATGACATATTAAGTTGGATTGTGTTAAATTTGTCAGATTGGTGGGTTGAATGTATGCCTCTATGTTAATCATTTTCATTTTTAACATAACTATCAAGAATGTAATTGACTTGTTTTTAAGAATTTAGAGATAAAGCTGATGGCTAATAGTCAATGGATCAAATTAGTAAATTGATTCTTAATCAATAATTTATATAATACTAATTAATACTAGTTATGGAGAAAATAATTAAAAAAAAAAAAAGAATTCGTAACTTACTCTTTAAAACATATATAATAATACATTTATGAAACAGGTAGTAAGGCCAAAATTATTTTATAAATAAATTTACGTAAGAACTTTAAAAAAATTCAAAATTATATAAAGGAGTATAAAGATTAGTATCTCAAATTGTGACAACGATTGAAATATCCACATTTAATCTTGGCAATCCTTAGCAAAATATGAAGACTTTATATGCATAACTTTGAATCACTCATAATTATTTTAAAAACTTTGACAAAATGTATACTATAAATATTAGGACTGTGAAGATGGACCCTACCAAAATGAAAAGAGCATATGGTCTCCAAAAAAATATATAGAGAGAATTACTTATAACATACCAACTAACTAAATCCGGTGACTTAGAAATATCCAAGTTGGTGGAACGGTGGTGTATAGAGACTATACCAATAATCATAAATGAATAGAGGCTGTATATTGTGGCTGCACACCGTCCATCCACGCGTAAAAGACTTTAAAAAGTCTCTCACCAACTCCGATAAAAGTCTCTTTGCTTTATTGTTTTCATGTTCTACACTATACCATTCTTGCAACTAAGCAGTCATTCATCTTCACATTCCATTGTCTTTGCTCTTTAGTCTTTACCGAGAACATGGCTGAGATTGGCTATGGCATCGCAGTGAAGGTCCTACAGCTGCTTGGATCCCGTACTTTCCAAGAGATCAGCTCGGCATGGGGCTTCAAAGGTGATCTGAAAAGGATAGGGCGCAGAGTCTTAGCCATTAAAGCCGTACTGATTGATGCTGAGGAGAAGCAAGCAAGTAACGAGAGGCTAAGGACTTGGCTAAGGGAGCTTAAAGATGTCCTTATTGATGCCGAGAATGTGCTGGATGAATTTCAGTATCGAGTATTGCAGAAGGATGTAATGAAGATAAACGGGAGCTCTCGCAAAAAGGTGCAATTTTTCTTTTCTGGTTCTAATCCACTTTTATTCCGTTTTAAAATGGCACATAAAATCAAGGGTGTTAGGGAGAAGTTAGATGATATTGGAGCTCTTAAAGACGAATTCGGTCTTGCTGTACGACCTGAAGATGAGAAGACAACAATGAACAGGAGGGACATGACCCATTCCTTCGTTAATCCTTCTAATGTCATCGGTAGGGGTGATGACAAAGAAAAGATCATGGATCTTTTGATGCAGCTAGATGCTAGCAGAAATGTCAGTGTAATTCCTATTGTTGGGATTGGAGGTTTGGGGAAAACCACACTTGCCAAGTTGTCTTTTGATGATAAACGGGTAGTTAGTCATTTTCAATTGAGAATGTGGGTGTGTGTTTCTGAGGATTTTAATTTTAGAAGGTTGATAAAAGATATCCTTAAATCTGCAATTTATAGGATTGATGAGAATTTCGATGTGGATGGATTGCCAAACAGCTTAAAAGAACTTTTGAAAGATAAGAAAATTTTAGAGTATTTAAATGTGGATGAATTGCAATGTCGACTAAGAGAACTTTTAAAAGACAAGAAATTTTTACTTGTCTTGGATGACGTTTGGAACGAGGATCGTAGTAAATGGAACCAATTGGAAGAGTTGTTAATTGGTGGTTCCAATGGAAGTAAAATCTTAGTGACAACACGAAATAGCTCTGTTGCTACTATTATGGACACTACTACCACATACAATCTAAAAGGTCTACCCAAAGAGGACTGTATGTCTTTGTTTGTGAAATTGGCATTTAAGGTAGGACAAGAAAATCAATATCCAAACCTCTTAAATATTGGAAGAGAAATTGTCGAAAAATGTAAAGGGATTCCATTGGCCGTGAGTACTTTAGCTGGCCTACTTTATTCAAAAGTTGATGAACATGAGTGGAAATCTATTAGAGATAATGAGATATGGAATTTAGAACAAAAGGAAGGTGACATCTTACCCGCATTGATGCTCAGTTACAATCAATTGTCATTTCACTTGAAGCAATGTTTTGCATATTGTTCTGTTTTTCCTAAGGATTATAACTTCAATAATCTTCTATTGATTCAATTTTGGATGGCACATGGAATTCTTCAATCCCCTGCTAATGAAAGTCAAGAGTTGGAAGATGTTGGTGAGTTGTATATCCAAGAGTTGCTATCAAGATCTTTTTTTCAAGATATTCAGCAAAATATGATCCTTGATTATACCTTTAAAATGCATGATCTGGTCCATGATCTTGCACTCTCAATTGTCAAAGGTGAGTGTTCGGTAGTGACCAAGAAGTCTACCCTTGCTACAAAAGTTTGTCATTTGTCACTTTTGGAGAATGGGCAAGAAGTTACAACACAATTAGAGAAGTTGAGCAAAGTCCAGACTATTATTTTCATAACAGAGCAACCTGCGTCCTTACTTGAAGCATGTATCGCAAGATTTAAGTACTTACGGGTGCTTGATCTAAGGAATTCATCCTTTGAGGTGTTGCCAAGTTCCATCGGAAGTTTGAAACATTTGAGATATCTTGACTTATCAGATAATCACATAATCAAGCAACTTCCAGATTCCATTTGCAAGCTACACAGTTTGCAAACTTTAGTGCTTGGTAATTGCAGCAATCTTGAACAGTTGCCCAAAGGTATAACAGACATAATCAGCCTCAGGCTTTTGGTTGTTACAACAAAGCATACCTGCTTATTGGAGAAGGCAGTAGGTTGCTTGGATTCTCTTCGATTTTTAGGGATAGGTGATTGTAAGAATCTAAAATGTGTGTTTGAAGGGATGGAGGAGGGGCGCCTCACCAATCTTCGAACATTGACTATTGGAGGATGTCCAAGTTTGATCACTTTGTCACTCAGTATCAAACACCTAACTGCCCTAGAGAACCTGATAATTGAGGATTGTGAAGAGCTTAGTTTGACGGATAAAGAAGAGAATCAAGATGTCAAGTTAAGCCTCCAACTGTTGAAGTTTGATAATTTAACTAAGTTGGAGGTTTTGCCCCAGTGGCTCCAAGCATCTGCCAACACTTTACAGCACCTAGAGATTGCAGATTGTTGTAATTTCACTGCTTTGCCTGAGTGGCTGCCACATCTGAAATCACTTCAGACAATTAGAATTAAATATTGTCCTGTGTTCTCATCTCTCCCAGAGGGGATGCAAGATCTCACTACACTAAGAGAATTTCAGATTGAAGATTGTCCTAAGTTGAGTAGCAAGTGCAGAGAAGAAGTTAGGCACAAGATTGCTCATGTACCAAACATTGATTTCGATGACAATTTTGATGAGGATAGTGGAAGTTCATCAAAGAGAGATGATGACATCAGTGTATATTCACAAGGAGAAGATGATGAGGTAAGGGCACATATGTCTTGTTATTTTTGTACTATTATAGTCTCTATCTCTACTCTCTCTACTGATTTAAATTAATCCTAAAGCAGGTTATGATTCTTAATGAACCCAAACCCCCTTTTTCTTTTTCTTTTCTTTTTTTAATTAAAAAAGTCAAAGCCCTCTTTGTCCAAAAGTAAAGTGGTCTTCTAAATCTTTATTTTTTGCCCACCCCTTCGGACCTTCCCCAGCAAAAGAAGAAGAAAAAAAAAAGTAGAGAAGAAGAGATTAATCCTATTTAATTATTGAGGAATTTTATCTTGTTTGTGCAGCATTGTGTTTCTAAGCAAGGTATTGGCACCCAAAAACTTGAATGAACATAATAAGTTTTTACCTATTTATTTATCTTTTGTAAATACATTTTTCCTAGTAGTATCATTCTTGTCAGTTGCTTATATACTATATATTGCAAATTTCATTTCAAGAGTTCAACACAAGTCACAATCAATAGAGTTTAAATGTTGCTCAATTCAAAGTCACATGTTCCTTCATAATTCACAAGCATTTCTTCGTTGCAATTTGTATTACAATATGTAAATTAATAAATATTTCCATTATTTAATTTGCTAGTAAATGATGTAAATAAATAAAAGTTTATATTATTGTAATTTGTGGTAAATGATGGCAATAAATAAACAAATATGTCATTTTAATTCAAAGTAAGAGATGTAAATAAATACGAAGTGATGTGTATACTCTCCTTGACAACATTCTTGTGTATAAAATTGAGAGATCCATGGATTTGTGTGTGCAAACATTCATTCTTATATTCATATTTTTTTATTCTTCTTCATAAGCATGACGCATCATGTGTAATAACATGCTTAATTAATTAGAATATATGATGTGTAATTGCCATTGAAGGGAGTGATATTTGTATTTGGAATTATAAAGTTTCATTTCCATAAAAAAGCTCCTTCTAACTTAAACCAAAATTATGAATGATACATTAAGATTAATTTTAGAAAAAAATTGACACAATAGTAATTAGAGGGGAAAAGATAGGAAAAGGCAAAGGTGGAAGATTATAGGTTGTTGGTTCTTAGGCTTTGGAACAATGAGTGTCATTTTTCAAATTTTGCTTATGTGAAAGGAGTCAGAACACTTGGATTTTTCACCAAAGAATTGCTTTAATCTCCACTATAATGTTTAGAATTGAATTTATTCTGTGGGAATTCCCTCCAATATTATCCATATTGGCATAGACAGATCCATCCAATAAAGCAAGGGTAGATGCTTCATAAGTTGACAAGTTTGTGCTGTTTTTCCTTAGAATCATATCGAATCCCTTCCAATCTCCTATTGTTCAAGTGCTTCCAATGTAGGGAGCCCCTTGAGTATTTAAAATTGCCAGCAAGTTTTGTGCAATTTGCTTCTCACCTACCACTGAATCTCTTTTAATTTGTTGGGGCAAGATCATTTTCCTTTAAGTGTAAGTAAATTAACTATTCGATACATAATCTAGTTGATAATAGAATTGGTGGAATCTCATTATTTGTTTGAAAGCAAAAAGAGGGGGCTAGATAGAAGCTGACATACTATGCAAAGAATGATGCCTTTCTTTCCCATGTTGGCTGGTGCAGGGGGCATTCTTTGAGTTGATAAGGGATGTTGGCTAATGATATTCTCTCTTAAATTGAATATATGTATCCATACCAGTACTATGGATTACAATTGGCTTGGAATTGGGATTAGAATCGGATTCCCAGCTAGCAGTTCAATGTAACTAGCAGTTTAATGTATTAGATCAGAGAACAATTCATATTGTCCACTTCTAACAAATTAAATCAATGATTGCAGGTATCTACTTACACAAACAATGATAAATCTAATCATTTAACCACACAATTGTAACACTCCTTTAATCGTTCAACCACAAAATTCTAACATGCTTGATTTGGAACAGATGATGAGTAAGTTTAGAGGAAAATGATCTTTCTTTTTCTTTTTCTTTTTTAAAAATTTTTAAATTTATTTAGCCTCAGTTGATGGCTTTTTAAAAAGGATGAGAAGCTTTTTTGTTTTCTGTGGTTGTAATGTTCTTTTGTTAATACTTTTAAAGAAATGAAGAATTGTTGAAAGAGTGAATGACAATAATTTATGGTAGGGATAAACGAGCAAACAACACAAGCTTGTTCTAGGGTGGTTGAGATGACATCTAGGTAAAGAAAAAAAAAGGGTATTTGATTTAGAAGAAGTAAATAAGAGAAAACTTACAAGGAACCCTAGAGACAATACATAAATTGGGGAAGAGTAAATTCATACTCTTACAAAAACTAGCAAAATCATAATAACCAAACACCAAATCAAACCTTCTACTTCTTCCTCTCATCTATTTCTAAGTCAAATATGGCTGCTCATCGAAATCAATTCTTTTCTAAAAATTCTTTATCCAAGAAAGAAAATAAGAGCGAAAAACAGATAGATAGAGTCAGAGAGATAATTCTACTACTTAATTAAGATTTAAACTTGTCTATCTATTGTTCTATACATCTCTATAGAAATGATGAAAGGGATATCAAAAAGACATTAGCATTTATACTTAGGGAAAGTGATTAAAGATGTGATGTGGGTATAGGGTTTTCTTTCTCATTCGTATCGAGGGCGTGCGCTAGAGAGAGCTTGGAGTCGATGGAAGTACTCTCCAATTGCCAGAAAGCACCTTGCAGCTTGATAGGTTGTGAGGATTTGATGCAGCCTGTGGATCGTCTGGTGCCTCAGATTATCTGCCTGTAAGTTTATTCATTTTTTTTTTTTTTTTAATTCAAGAAATATTGCATAGAATACATCAACACAAGAAAAAAATGTATAATATGTAGTATCTAGAACTGAAATGGAATGGAATGAGATGATCATAAGGGAATGGAAATGAATAGAATGGAATGAAATGTATTTAAGTAAAGGAAATGAATGGAAAAGAATGGAATGGAATGGAATTAAGTAACCTTAATTGGATATTTTAAAATAAAGAAATGGAAAAGAATGAAAATAAATGAAATGTAAATAATCCTGTTTGAGAGCAACATAGAGGGAATGAAATGAAATTATTTTATGACGATATTACTATTAGACATTTATTTTAAAATAAAAGGTTAAATATATAGGGGTATTTTGGGAGTTTTAGTAAAAAAATCATGAAATCTAATTCTATTCCCTCCCATTCCTCCCAATTTCAGGGGGAATGAAAATTTGAGGTTTTAAGGGAATAGAGACGAATGAGTGTTCCCTCATACCCGTTCCATTCCCTCCCACTTAAACTCTCAAATAAGGGAATGAACTTTTCATTCCCTCCATTAAAACTTCCAAACAAGAGAAGGAAAAAATATTCTAAAATTATTCTTTTTATTCTATTCTATTCCATTCCATTCACTCCTCCCAAGCAGAGAAGGCTCCGCTTGGGAGTTCATAAGGGAATGGAATAGAATGGAATGAGATGATCATAAGGGAATGGAAAGGAATAGAATGGAATGAAATGTATTTAAGTAAGAGAAAAGAATAGAAAAGAATGGAATAGAATGGAATTAAGTAACATTGATTGAATGTTTTAAAATAAAGGAATGGAAAGGAATGAAAATAAATGGAATGTAAGTAATCCTGTTTGAGAGCAACATAGAGGGAATGGAATGGAATCATTTTATGACGATATTACTATTAGACCCCTATTTTAAAATAATATGTTGAATATATAGGTGTATTTTGGGAGTTTTAGTAAAAAAAATTATTAAATCTAATTCTATTCCTTCCAATTCCTCTCAATTTCGGAGGGAATGAAAATTTGAGATTTTAAGGGAATAAAGAGGAATGAGTGTTCCCTCATACCCATTCCATTCCCTCCCACTTAAACTCTCAAATAAGGGAATGAACTTTCCATTCTCTCCATTAAAACTCCCAAACAAGAAAATGGAAGAATATTCTAAAACTATTTTTTTTATTCCTTTCCATTCCATTCCATTCACTCCTCCCAAGAGAAGAAAAGGCACTATTTGGTTTATTAAACTTTAAATTTGAATAGATTTCTAGGGCACATGAGTTGGACCTTAGCGCAGGCAGTATAGTTTGCTTGTCAAATTGGCTATAGAATAGAATTGTGAGAATGTGTCAATTTTATGGTAAATTGTGGACATGTATAATTTTTCTAGGTAAAATATACATGTCATATATATAGACACATTTTTCTAGACATTTGACAAGAACAAACTATACCCTTTTAATTTTTCTTTTTTTTTTCTTTTCTAAATCATTCAAAACATTAGAAAGCCTTTTTTTTCCTTGTAATGCATTTATCTTAATTAACACAAAGGAGTTACTATCTCTATTTGTCGCATATGTAGGTCATATATTTCAAATTGAAATAATAATGATGATAGTGTACAAGGTCCAAACCGGGGAAAACAATACCACTATAAGTCAACTTATGACTAAATGGTCATGCTTAGGTAATTGATTTGCTAATAGGTGATTTGCCTTAAATGCCCTTGGATTTTTGTATTTTTATGGGTATAATTGGAATCTCACATTTTTGCCTAAACCGCCTTAACCACCTCAGAGAGTTTGCCAAGGATAGTGTCCACCTTGTTAAGCACTGCCAAAAGTTCAATCGCAAAGGTATCTCTCTCTCTCACAAGTTCGACATGCACTTGATGATATTCATCCATTTTTGTGAGTAGTACTGATTGAATGCAATTCTTTGATTGAAGTAAATACTTATTTGGATAATTTAGGATTGGTTTCTAGAATTATCGTTATCTCGTTTCATTATGATTTAATTTCATGTATTGCTCGACATGAATGGAGGCCATTAGATTAGAGTCATTGTTTGTCAATTTGACAAAATCCAAACTTCAATTTTAGTCAAATTTCAATTTCATCACTCCACTATTGATTGGGACAATATTGTCCCCCAACTTCCAAAAATCCAAGTAAATTTTATTTTATAGGAGAACCTAGCTTCAAATCCCCCAATAATGTCAAAATCTTTGTTCAAAGATGTTGATGAAAACTATATGTTTAGTTATTCCTTTAAAATGCATGATCTGGTCCATGACCTTGCACTCTTAATTGCCAAAGGAGAGTGTTCGGTAGTGACCAAGAAGTCTACCCTTGCTACAGAAGTTTGTCATCTGTCATTTTTGGAGAACGGGCAAGAAGTTACAACACAGTTAGAGAAGCTGAGCAAAGTCCAGAGTATTATTTTCAAAACAGAGCAACCTGCGTCCTTACTTGAAGCATGTATCGCAAGATTTAAGTACTTGTGGGTGCTTGATCTGAGCAAATCATCCTTTAAGGTGTTGCCAAGTTCTATCGGAAGTTTAAAACATTTGAGATACGTCAACCTATCAAGTAATGACATAATCAAGCAACTTCTAGATTCCATTTGCAAGCTGCGACAGTTTGCAAACTTTACTACTTTGTGGCTGCAGCAATCTTGAACGGTTGCCCAAAGGTATAAGGGACATAATCAGCCTTAGGTTTTTGGTTGTTACAACAAAGCATACCTGCTTGTCGGAGAAGGCAGTAGGTTGCTTGGATTCTCTTCGATCTTTGTGGATATATGAATGTGAGAATCTAAAATGTGTGCTTGAAGGGATGGAGGAGGGGCGCCTCACCAATCTTCGAATATTGGGTGTTGCAGAATGTCCAAGTTTGACATCTTTGTCACTCAGTATCAAACACCTAACTGCCCTAGAGAACCTAATAATTTGGTATTGTGAAGAGCTTAGTTTGACGGATAAAGAAGAGAATCAAGATCTCAAGTTAAGCCTCCGATTGATGATAATTGGGAAGTTACCTAAGTTGGAGGTTTTGCCCCAGTGGCTCCAAGCATCTGCCAACCCTTTACAGCACCTAGAGATTGGAGATTGTTGTAATTTCACCGCTTTGCTTGAGTGGTTGCCACAACTGAAATCACTTCAGACACTTAGAATTAAAGATTGTCCTGAGTTCTCATCTCTCTCGGAGGGGATGCAAGATCTCACTGCACTAAGAGAATTTCAGATTGAAGATTGTCCTAAGTTGAGTAGAAGGTGCAGAGTAGAAGTTAGGAACAAGATTGCTCGTGTACCAAACATTGATTTCGATGACTATTTCAATGAGGATATTAGCAGTTCATAAGAGAGAGATGACGACATCGGCGTATATTTACAAGGAGAAGATGATGAGGTAAGGGCTTATATGTCTTCTTGTTATTTTTGTACTGTTATAGTCTCTATCTCTACTATCTCTACTTATTTAAATTAATCCTAAAGCTGGTTATGATTCTTAATGAACCCAAACTCGCTTTTTTTTTTTTTTTTTTAAACAAAAAAAGTCAAAGCCTTCTTTGTCCAAATTAGATTTAAAGTAAATTAAAAACAAAAATATCTTTTTGCATGAAATTGAATTTCCAAAAGTAAAATGGTCTTCTAAATCTTAATCTTTTGCCCACCCTTTCGGACCTTCCCGAGAGAGAGAGAGAGAGAGAGAGAGAGAGAGAGAGTAGGGAAGAAGAGATTAATCCTATTTTATTAATTTTGTGTAACATTGTGTTTCTAAGCAAGGTGTTGACTCCCAAAAAATTGAATGAACATAATAAGCTTTTATTTATTTATTTATATTTTGTAAATACATTTTTTCTAGCTGTTTTGTTCTTGTAAGTTGTTTATATATTGCGAATTTCATTTCAAGAGTTCAACACAAGTCACAATCAATCGAGTCTAAATGTTGCTTAATTCAAAGTCACATGTTCCTTCTGTAATTCGTAAGCATTTCTTCATTGCAATTTGTATTACAATATGTAAATAAAAAAATATTTTTGTTATTTTAATTTGCTCGTAAGTGATGTAAATGAATAAATATTTATGTTATTGTAATATGCACTAAATGATGTCAATAAATAAACATATATGTCATTTTAATTCATAGAGAGAGATGTAAATAAATAAGAAGTGATGTGTACACTCTCATTGACTACATTCTTGTGTATAAAGTTGAGAGATTCATGGATTTGAGTGTGCAAACATTCGTTCTTATATTCATATTTTATGATTCTTCTTCGTAAGCATGAAGCACCATGTGTAATAACATGCTTAATTAATTAGAACATATGAGGTGTAATTGACACTGAAGGGAGTAATATATGTATTTGGAATTATAAAGTTTCATTTCCATGAAAAGCTACTTCTAACTTAAACCAAATTATAAATGATACATTAAGATTAATTTTTAAAAAAAATTGACACACTAGTAATTAGAGAGGAAAAGATAGGAAAAGGCAAAGGTGAAAGATTATAGGTTGTTGGTTCTTTGGTTTGGGAACAATGAGTGTCATTTTTCAAATCTTTCTTATGCTAAAGGAGTTAGAACACTTGGATTTCTCACCAAATAATTGCTTTAATCTCCACTACTATAATGTTCGTAATTGATTTTATGCTGTGGGAATTCCCTTCGATATTATTCATATTGGCATAGACAAATCCATCCATTAGAGCAAGGGTAGATGCTTCATAAGTTGACAAGTTTGAGCACTAGCTTACATGGGGCGGTATACTGGGGGAAAAAAATCAAAAAGAAAAAGCTCATTTTAGAGGCAAGGTAGAAACTTAACACAGTCCTCCATTTAGGAAGAAACCATGAGCAAAGAAGCAACTTGTCAAGCCTCAAACTTGTTCCCCCTTTGAAACTATGGCTAATGACTTGTCGAGATTTACACTTCTGTTAAGCTATATCAGCAGCCATGTTATTATTTTCTTTCCATTAATAAACAAAATTATTTCATTTCAGGAGTCCAACACAAAGGAAAATCAAGAGAATCTATACGTTGCTCAATTCAAAGTCATATGTCCTTCTGTAATTCATGATCATTTCTTCATTGCAATTTGGATTACAAGATGTAAATAAATAAATATTCTAGTTTTTTAATTTTCTTGAAAGTGATGTAAATAAATAAGCATTTATATCATTGTAAGATGAAGCAAGAGATTTAATAAATATACAGGATGATGTGCATAGTCTTATAACTTCATTCTTGTGTATAAAGTTGAGAGATTTATGGATTGGTGCATGCAACCATTTGTTCTTATATTCATGTTTTACGATTCTTCTCAGTAAACACTAAGCACCCTGTGTAATAACATGCTTAATTACTAGAAAATCTGGTGTATAATTGACAAAGTGACATTGATGAGAGTGATATTTGTATTTGGAATTGAAAATTTTTCATTTCCATAAAACGCTCCTCCTATCTTAAACAAGAATTATAGATATACTAAGATTAAGATGGGGAAAAGCAAAGGTAGAAGATTATTGGCCGTTGATTCTCAGGTTTGGGAACAATGAGTGTCATTTTTCAAATTCTTCTTATACCAAAGGAGTCATCTGAACACTAGTGTTTTCTCAATAAGTATTGCATTAATCTCCACTAATATCATGTTCATCAATGAATTTTATGTTATAATTCCCTTAGATGTTGTCCACATAAAATTGAAGAATAGAATTACAATCCCACTAAAAATACTGAAAACAAGTTTGAGTGAGGAGTAATATGCTATGACCAATTATATTAATGAAATTGTCGATGAAATCACATTAAAATTTGGGATCTACCTTCTAAAAACTAGAATTCCACTTCCCAAGTGCCCAGTCAAAAAATGATAACTATATTAGCATTAAATAATAGGGTATTTTAATATTGAATGATTTTAACTTGAACCCTTTTTAATTATCTATATATTACTAAAAGCTAAAGCGTAGCATTTAATGTTGCTACGCTCCAGTTAAGCCATGTCAGCGCCATGTCATCATTTATTTTCTTTTCTTTTTTTCTTTTATTTTATTTTTTGTTTTATTGATTGTATTAAGTCTCTTTTTAAATTCAGGTGTTACTTTATCTCCATATTTATTATGTGTCTCTCCATTAACCTAGGCTCTTGAGATGCCGCTATTATATAGAATTCTTATAGTCACCGATACTTTATCTCCAAATCTATCGTGTGTCTTTCCATTAACCCAAGCTCTTGAGATGCCGCTATTATATGGAATTTTTATAGTCACTGATAAATTGCAACCTCCTCACCTCTCATTTTTTTTCTATAAATTTTCAATTGTTCTCTATTTACAAATTGATCAGTATGGCCTTCAATGCGATAATTTCTTGAGTGTTTTTTCTATTCTTTTAGTCATGGCTCAAGTTCGTCTACCAAAACCCAATCAAGTGAGTGAAGGAGATAGATAATGACTCTAGAGCTTGCAAACGAAACTAAAGTAGATGAGAGGTGAACATTGGTAGCCCAGGTCCAAAGGGTATAAATTGAAAATGAGTTCTGTTATTTGTATTATTCTTATTCTTTTTTTTTTCTTTTTTTATTCCCATCTCATTATTAGGAAAAAAAATGTAGTTCTATTTTGAGATTTCATTATGAACGAGATTGAGTTTTCATGGTCTTAAAACTATTAAAAAATATATATATATATATATATATATATATATATATATAGAATGGGAATGTTACTCTCAATATGTTTGTTCAATGTGATGTTTTTATTTTGGTCTTTATTTTATAGTAAGAGTGTTATTCATTTTTATCAAAGAAAAATTGTTATTGTTCTCATTTTCCCATCATCTTATATGCTGAACTAAATTTCATTTTTATCTCTGTTTCGTTTGTCAATTCTTTGACAGATGTCAATGATCAAGACTCACAATCATTGGAGGCTTTTTAATCTATTGAAGGTCATACCATCAATTGGTAACCATTCTTTTCTTAGAACATTTTGAAGGAAAGGAATAAATTTGTTGCTTTTCTTGGGTGATGTTTGATAATTTGCTTTTTATGGTTCAATACACATTAGCTATTTTATGTTTTCATTTCCTTATACTAATAATTTGTTTTTTATTGTTTAATTTGACTATTTGGTGTCCTAGAAATTGTGGGAAAATGGAACAGAAAAGAGAGTAAAGTATGAATCTTAAATTTTTTTTTTTGTGTATGGAACTTGGGATGTAATAGTTTAAATTTTTTTATCTTAATCTTTTAAAGGAAACTTTAATTCTTCAAAGTACATCAGCTTAAGTAGATTGTTGTGTTGTGGTTAGAATTTTTGTATTTGGGACCTTAGTTGGCCTGTTTGGTTGATGAATAACTTTGGGGATTATTTAGCTTATGAGAAATTTTTTGGTATTTTAGGAATGAAGAAATTCAAAGAATTGAGTTATTTTTAAATTCCATTAGTACCTAGCTTTATGCTAACTATTGTGAGGATAGAAAAATTAATTGGTTCTTGATTTTTGAATACCTATCTTTAATATTGTGTACATGAACAATAATTGGGTTTTTAGTTTTAGATTTTGAATTATACTATTTTTTCAACTACTTGATTTTCTTTCTAGAATTTTCTCTTCTTGAATATCTAGAATACTATGTAGATGAGTTTTAGACAAATCTTAACAATACCATTTCTTTTGGATTTTACTATTTCTTTCCTTATTAAACACAATATGATATAGTTGATGTGTTCTAATGAAGGCAGAAGCAATTGCTATATTTAGGCATAGCAACTGATACAATTTGATAACTTCCTGTAGCCATTTGAAATTCATAACCTGGAATGTTAATAGACATCTTCTCTAAGGTAAGAACAATTGGCCAAGTTAGCAAGTTTACAATTCGTATAAGCTCTATTTTGATTTTCTGTGGGAATTCAAAACAATGATAATTGAGTTATTTGTATATGGACACATTGATAAATGTCTGTAGTAGACATGGGTGGAATCAATGGTATATTACTATTTGACAATTTGGTCTTTGATGGAAATTGATATAAGTGAGGATCTATTAAATTTGATCATTTTGCTGAAGTAAGGTTTGTTTAATATGTATTGTATTTATTTACCTTATTGTAAATAAGCTTTTGTACGTGATGATTCTAACCTATAAAACTTTACTTTAATTTCTTTTTTTTGTGGTCTCATTCTTTTTTGTTGGCAACTAACTAAACATAACTTTTGGGAATTAAGGATTTAGCAACTGGTACGAAGGTTGCACCTCAAAATTTAAAAGAATTAAAATATGATACAATCTCGTCATGGGAAAAAAAATAGAAATCTAATGTTGTGTTGGCATGTCCCTCCATTATTGGTTTTCAAATATCATATCTATAAAATTAAAAAAAAAAAAAAAAAACCAAAATAATATAATGATATATTTGTAGAGATAGAGAGTTGGAAAATAATTTTAGAAATAATTCAATTTTTTAGGAGCAAACTATCTTCAATAAATTTTAGAGAATAAATTATGAATTGTATCATATTACAAAATATATATTCCCACGCATCGCGCGGGTCTGCGACTAGTTAGATATATAAAAGCGAGTATTTCCAAAAAGGAAAATGGGCGTAGCTCAAAATTCAAAAGCCACAAAACTTGAACAAGAGCAACAATTACTTTTCTTGAAAGCTAATTTATGCTTCAAATTTAAGGACGCTAGGATCAGAACAACTATTGCATTTGTTAAAGGCTAGTTTGTGCTTAAAATATTGGACTTCTGTGAAAAGATCCTGAAAGGGAAAAAAATTAAAAAACTAGAAATTACGAAATGAGATAAAATAAAACAAGATATTCAAAGGTCACATTGGGACCCTTTCAAAGATACAATAATAAGAACTACAAATGACATAAAGTAACCTGCAAAAGAGCTAAAATATATAGAAATGTCTTAAGATAAACATTTAATAGCATTTCAGAAAGCTTTGTGTACAAGCATATAACGAGCAGGAAAAAAAAATTCTTGATAAGTATTCTTGAACTGAAAAATAAACTAGATTTTGCGTACTTCATATTTCATGCATTGAGTCATCATTGATCAATCCTTGTTCAAAATATTTTCTCTACCAATCACCATTACAGAAAGAGAAGGAATCTACCTTTTGTAGAAATTATAGAAAAAAAAAGTGTCATTTAGATGGATCCTATGGACACAAAATACTCTAATAAGAGTTTACTCACAAATGCTAGTGAGTTCTCCTATCTCCTACCACTATTCCCATCTATTCTTTGTTTCTTTTTCCAATTATATAATTGAAACCAAAATATCCACCTCTAGCAACATATTCTTACTCAATGACACCGCCAAGCATTTCAAAGTATTAAATTAGCATCAGAATATACTCTTCCTCAATATATGTATCGTCTATAGGGTTACTCATGAGTTTTCTCTTATTTACTTATAATTCAATCACAAACTTTTTCACTTACCTTGACATCATTTCAACCACTTCTAAATGTGCTTTTCTTGTTTGCTTATTTATTCTACCATAAATTATTTAAATTCAGTCTTTTTGCAATTCTTTATTCTTTTTTTAAGGATTAATAAAAAAAGCATTATTATCGCAGAAAACAAAATCTTTCCTATCCTTTTTAAAAGCCCCCTCAATCTAATAAGCTAGAAAACATGAATATTTTCTCTTGAGTCATTGATCATCTGTTTTAAATTAAGCATGATATATCTGAACTTAAAGTTCACTTACTCTCTAGCATTTGTCCACATTTCTAGATTTGCATCTGTCTTTCTTTTGCCTAGTCTTTGTACACTAGGCACAACTGAATAACTTCATGATGTTCCACATTGTTAAAATAATGGTTAAATGATGAAATTCACAGTTTCCTAATAACTTAAACTTTTGGAACAAGTGGTAATTTATCATAATATCAGAGAAGGTGGTCTTAGTTCAAAATTTTGTCTCCACTTTACCTCTCATATAAGATGTTAAAAATTCCAAACATTGAGCCCAACTTATTTAGGAGTCTAGGCCTACATGTGAAGAGGATTATTAACTAATGGGTAAACAATTGAATTCATCTTTTCCTAATAACTTAAACTTTTAGGACAAGTAGCAAGTAAATGATGTTATCAAAACTTAATGCTGTAAATCATTCATGATCAGAACATATGTTATTGAACTTAACTTGCTGTAAATCACCCATGACCAGAAAAATGAGTCCCAAAAATAATTTTTCCGATGCTGATAATTTGCCTCCTTTAAGAAGAATGAAAATGAAATCATGCACCTGTAATAATTCTATGACAAGACTTATCATGAAGTTCATTTGGTTCTATGTTGTCCCTAAAACAAATTTTCTTATGCCCATAGTTCGTCTCATTTCAAACTTATATTGTGATAAAAAGTTTAAAAGTACTCTGCCTATTTGACTGAATGATTATATGAGAACAATCCTATATTACCTCATTGTAAATCATATCAGAATTATTTGGCAGCTTCCTCCTAATTGGCCCTGAAGATCTTTAAGATTGTACTCATGTTTTTCCTTAGAATCATATTGAACCCTTCAAGTCTCCTGTTGTTCAAGTGCTTCCAATGAAGGGGTGTCCCCTCAGTATTTAAAACTGCCAGCAAGTATTGCGCAAGACGCTTCATGTGCATTAAGAAATTGGCAAGCTTTATCAGATAGAATAAGCAGTACAATGTGGCAGTAGTAATTTCAGGTTGACTTGAACTACTCCCCAAACCCCCCCCCCCCCCCCCCAACCAAAAAAAAAAAAACAAAAAACACACAAAAATAAAATAAAAATTGATAAATTTCCAGAAGGCCAAGTTGAAAAAATTTTGCTGCATGGTTGGAAGTCAACAAGGGGAGTTAAAGCCTTGTCCCTAACTAGAACAGCTCGAGGCATAAAATTTATAGGCCTTGCCCTTTATAATTTATGCTGAATTCAATTGGCTAAGTTGGGCTAAGGCTTTTCTTAATAGTGGCTGGAGAGAGGTGTCACTCTTTTTTATCTGTTTATAACAGCAAACTCCAAGCAAGATTTGGCATACCTTAAACTAAAAAAGCATGCTTGCATTGTTGTGTACACATTCACATGTGTACTATATTAACTATATCAAAATCTCCTCAGAAACTAAGGAGAAATTATTTGCAAGAGTTTGATACCAGCAAGAGCTAGCTTCAGTCCTGTCTCAATGTCAGGGATACTTGGAACCAATACACTCAAGAGTGTTTAGGACATATATGCTAGGCTGATGCGCAATCTGCAGCTTAATAATTCAATGTCAGCATTTATACACTCATAGATGTTGAAACAGAAGTACTCAGCCACAAATTAACAAAAAAAGGCAAATGGAATATAGAAGAAAATTAAGATTAAAAAAGAAAAGGAACCAGCCAAATGCTTGATGTTTGGACTGACTCCCAATACATATATTTGAATAAGGCTTCTGCAACTGACTTAGTTATTACAAGCTTTCAATAATCAAACCAGAGACCTAACCCTGATAGTTTATTCCCCTATTCCTATAAACCTTCAGATACTTAGTAGCTTAAAAAAATCGAAAGCAAAAAATAGATATATAAATTAGTAAGAAAGCTAGCAAAATAGGGGGAACATCAATCAATTAAGCCAAAAATATAATCCAAGTCATAGTAATCCCCTTCACTTTTGGACAAATAATATGGCACAAGTCAGAAATAACTCCATAACTTCCTTGCAATCTGTCTGTGGGTCATAAAAGCAAGAACATGAACTAAATGTTAAGTGATAATGGTTAATCAAACAATTCACAACCAAACCTATGAGATCTTCCTACCAACAATATTAATATCAGGGTCCAATCTCATTCTCAGATATTAGTCTTAATTATTGAATGCTAACATAAAACCATAAAACAAAGAATCTGTTGACCTTGTATCCAGATATATCTTGAGTAACACCAGGCAACGGGCCAAGTGTAGCTTCATATTCTCCTGCACTATGAAAGAAACTGAAACCGTTATTGTTCAATAATTTAATAACCTTCACCACAGTTACATTTCCAGACAATGACATCCAACCATGATCCAGCTGAAACATGGTAACAACTTACCAGGAAAGCAAGATGACACAATTTGATGGATTGAATTAATTAAAGATGACCTGCCAATGTTAGGAACACCAACCACCAAAACAAGTAGAGTAGGTTCCCTCGAATCACTTCCTTCAGCTTGAACTCCACAAGCTCCAGTAACTTTTGGTACATGAACCATGATAAGATACCATCATCACCACATGGAGCTTTGTGCACTAGGTACAACCTTTATAAATTATTGTCATTCACTCTTTCAACAATTCTTCACTTTTTTTTTTAGTATTAACAAAAGAACATTACTGTCAAAATTACCAAAAAAGCTTCACATCCTTCTTAAAAGCAATCTACTGAAGCTAAAAACCAGATTATTTTGTTTGAACTTACTGATCATCTGTTTCAAATTAAGCCAGCCATATCTAAAGTCGTAGTTGACTCTGTCAGTCTGTCTAGCATTTGCCCACATTTCAAGATTTACTTTCTCCTTTCTTGTCCATGGTCATAAAAAACCCCTTCATACAGTAGGCACAACAGAATAACTTCATTATGTCCTACATGAATGTCAGTAAAATATGTTATCAAAACATAAGCTCACTGTAACACATTCATGACCAGAAAATATGTTATCAAAACTAAATCTTCATTCATGACAAGAAAAGTAAATTTCCTAAAAAAAAATTCTGATATGATAATTTACCATCCATTCGTAAGAACAAAAATGGTATCAGACCCATGTAATATCTCAATGACAAGACTTATCATGAAGTTTATTTGGTTCTATATTGTCCCTACAACAATTTTTCTTATGCCCATAGTTAAGTTTGCCTCCTTTCAGACTTGTCAAGTGACAAAAAGTTTTAAAATACTTTGGGTCATCCTGCATAAAAAGATTAAACGAGAATGATCCTATCAATGTAAAGCATATCAGAGTCATTTGGCAACTTCCTCCTTTTTGGCTGAAAATCTTTAAGATTATACTCGTGTTTCTCCTTAGAATCATATCAAATCCCTTCTTGTCTCCTATTGTTCAAGTGCTTCCAACAAAGTGGAGTCCCTTGAGTATTTACAACTGCCAGCAAGTACTGTGCAATTTGCTCCTCACCTACCACTGAATCTTTCATAGAACCTTCATGTGCATTTAAGAATTTCAAAAGCTTTATCAAATAGAATAAACAATACAATGTGACAAAAGTAATTTCATGTCGACTTGAAAAATTCCTCCCAACCCCCAAAAAAACCACATATACAGAAAATTAAAAGAAAATAGACTGATAAAATTCCAAGACAACAAGTATAATATTTTAGAAGCTGTAGCTTGGGCAACCTGTGTTGGTTGGAGGTCAACAGAGGGTTTAAGTCTCATCCCTAATCAACACAACTTGAGGCATAAACATTTTACACTTAGTCCTTGAAGAATTTGACAAAAACTCACCAACACAAAGCATCTTTTAACTTTGTAGTATGATTTCAGTAAATTCAAGACATCAACACAATACAGGAGGGGGGAAAAAGTAAGAAAAGTAAGAAAATACCAGCATATACAAACAACCCCACCCCAACCCCCCCCCCCCCCCCCCCCCACCCCCCCAAAAAAAAAATAAAAAGGACAAAAGAAACCTTAGAAGTTACAACTCATGACACAACATTTGCATCAGGAACATCATCAAGGATGAAAGGACCAAGTTTGCTTGTCCTAAATAAATTCAGAAACATTTTTGATACCATCAAACGAGCTTCTTAGGCTTTATGAGGTATCTTAAATGCCTTCTGTTGTGCTTCAAACTGCTTTTCTATAAGACCCTCCCAGTCTCTCTCACCTTTACATTACTAGTGAATTCTAAGAGTTAAATACAAAGCAAATTGGACTTCCGTGACAAGATCCTGAAAGGGAAAAAATAAATAACTAAAAATTCAGCAATGACATAAAATAAAACAAGATATTCAAAGGTCACATGGAGATCCGTCTAAGCTACAACAATAAGAACTACAAATGACATTTAGGATCCGTTTGGATAGAACTTATGTTGCTAAAACTGAAAATTGAAAACACTGTAGCAAAATAATTTTTAAACGTGTGAATAATACCATGGAATTCATTTTTAATGAAAAAGTTGCTGAAAAATGAAGTTTGTGAGTCTCATGAACAGTGCACGAAACCTACTGATGTGCTAAAAATTGGTTAAGAGCTAGACTTTTTATATCTTAACATAACCATTTAAAAACATTACAAAAAAGCTTTAGGCGTACAAGCATAAGCCTATTAGCAATCAAAATGAAATTTTATTCTTGATAAGTATTTAAGAGTTTAAATTCAAAGATAAACTGGATTTTTCATACTTCATATTTCATGCATTGAGTCATCATTGATCAAGCCTCATTCCAATTTTTTTTTAAAATCACCATTACCAAAAGATTGGGCACCTACCTTCTGCAAAAATTATAGAAAAAGGGGGTCATTTAGATGGATCCTATAGGATAAAAATACTCTCATAAGAGCTTACTCACAAACATTTGTTAATTCTCCTATCTTTTATCACTACTCCCATTTATTCTTTCTCAAACCATTTAATAGAAATCATCTTTTATCACTAGTCCCATTTATTATTTCTCAAACCATTTAATAGAAATCAAAATATCCACATCAAGCGACACAATCTTACTCAATGACACTACCAAATGTGTGAATTTACACTTCCTCCATATATATATATATATATATTGTTTATAGGGTTACCTGTGAGTTTTCCACATTTACTTCTTCTAAATCAACTACCATCTTTTTTCTTACCTTGACATCATCTCAACCACCCTGAACATGCTTTTCTTGTTTGCTCATTTCTCTCTACCATAAATTATTGGCGTAAATGCACTTTTAGTCCCTACATTTTGACTTTTTTTTTATTTTGGTCCCTACATTTTATTTTTTCCACTTTTAGTCCCTAAACCAGTTAGCGCGTCTCATTTTAGTCCTTTCCGGCAGCTAACTAGCAGAAAAGGCTGACATGGCAGCCGGAGCAAATAAAAAAATAATATAAAATGCCACATCAGCATCTAATTTTTTTTAAATAATTTATAAATTTTAACTAAATAAAAAAATTAAAAACAGAATTAAAATCAAGAAGAACACAAAAACACAGAAAAAAAACCCAGAACCTAAAAATTCATACATTCTCAAACCCAAAAAATTCATACATTCTCAAACCTTCCTCTCTCTCTCTCTCTTCCAAACCCAACTCAAACACAAACCCAGAACCAGCCCTTCCAAAACATTCTCAAACCTTCCTTTCTCTCTCTCTCTTCCAAAACTCTCACAAATATCTTTCAAACTCCATGGCTGGCCTCCTTCACTCATCACCGCCGCCACCACCACAATCGGCGGTGGTTTTTTCTTTTCTTTCTCTGACCGACCCTCTTTAATGCTTGGCTTGTCTGAATCTGGAACCACCGACGACGAAAAAGAAGATGAACAACAAGCCCCCGTAATCCGGATTTGATTTTTTTTTTTTTTTTTCTGGTTTCATTTTTTGGGTTTGGGTATTTGATTTTCGGGTTTGATTTTCTGGGTTTGAGTATTTGCTCTAGGTTTGATTTTTGCGGTAAGCAGATCTGGGTTTGATTTTTTTGGTATTTGTTCTGGGTTTGATTTTTTGGATTTGGGTATTTGTTCTGGCCGTCACTCCTCTCAATCTCATCAAGTGCATTATGCAGGTCTGATTCTTTTAGATCCCTCGCTCTCTTCCATTTTCAGCTTCCGTGTCAAAGCTTTTCTACATGGGTCTTCGGCCATGAGAGGAGAGAGAGCTCGGGTATGAGCCATGAGAGAAAAGAGAGTTTGAGATGGAAGAGAGAGTTTGAGATGAGAGAGTAGAGTGTGGCTGGGTATTTTGAGTTTGAGATGAGAGAATAGAGTTTGAGTTTGAGATGAAAGTGTGTGGCCGGTTTGAGTTTGGTGTGCTCAGGTTTGGATCTTGTTTTTGTGTTCTTTGTGTTATTCTTGTTTTTAATTCTGTTTTTTTTTTTTTTTTATTTAGTTAAAATTTATAAATTATTTTTAAAAAAATTAGATGCTGACGTGGCATTTTATATTATTTTTTTATTCACTCCGGCTGCCACGTCAGCCTTTTCCGCTAGTTAGCTGCCGGAAATGACTAAAATGAGACGCGCTAATTGGTTTAGGGACTAAAAGTGAAAAAAAAAAAAAAAATGTAGGGACCAAAATGGAAAAAAGTCAAAATGTAAGGACTAAAAGTGCATTTACGCTTAAATTATTTTCATTCACTAGTATTAAAAAAAGAACATTATTGTCACAGAAAACAAAAAAGTTTCTTATCCTTCTTAAAAGCCATCAACTGAAGCTAAAAACCAGATTATTTTCTCCAAACTAACTGATAATCGGTTTCCAATTAAGCATGTTATATCTAAAGTTATAGTACATTGACCTGTCTAGCATTTGCAAACATTTCTAGATTTACATGCTCCTTTTTTTTTTCCCGGCCATAAAAAACCTCTTCATACACAAAGCACAACACAATAACTTTATGATGTCCTACATGAATGTCAATAACCAATAAGTAAAATATGTTATTGAAACTTAGGCTCACTGCAAATCATTCATGACCAGAAAATATGGTTTCAAAACTTAATCTTCATTCATGGCAAGAAAACTCTTTTTTTTTTTACTAACTTTCCTAAAAACAATTTTCTGATCTGATCATTTGCCATCCATTCGGAAGAATGAAAATGGTGTCATACCCATATAATTATTCTATGACCAGACTTATTATAAAGTTCATTCGGTTCTATGTTGTTTCTAAAGCAATATTTCTTATGCCCATAGTCTGCCTCCTTTCAGATTTGTGATGTGACAAAAAATTTAAAGATACTTTGGGTCATCTGGCATAAAATGATTAAATCAGAACAATCCTATATTACCTCAATGTAAAACATATCAAAGTCAAATGGAGGCTTCCACCCCTTTGGCCGAAGATCTTTAAGATTATACTCATGTTTTTCCTTAGAATCATATCAAATCCTTTCTAGTCTCCTGTTGTTTAAGTGCTTCCAATGAAGGGGAGTCCCTCGAGTATTTAAAACTGCCAGCAAGTATTCTACAATTCACTCCTCACCTATCACTAAATCTTACAGACCCTTCATGTGCATTTAAGAATTTGGTATGCTTTATCAGATAGAATAAGAAGTACAATGTGACAAAAGTAATTTCATGTTGACTCGAACAACTCCCCCCAAGCCCTAAAAAAAACCACATAAACACAAAAATAAAAGAAAAAAGACTTATAAATTCTGAGACACCAAGTATAATATTTTTGAAGCTGCAGCTTGGGCAACCTGCATTGCTTGGAGGTCAACAAGAGGGTTTAAGTCTCATCCCTAACCGACACATCTTGAGGCATAAAACTTTTAGGCCTTACCCAACATAACTGAAGCTGAATCCAGTTGGGTTTGTTGCAACCAAGTCAGCTCAGGTTGAGTGGTCTATGGCTTCTCTTAATAGTGAATGGAGAGTCAATTATTTTTGTCTATTTACAACAGTGATCTTTAAGCAAGATTAGCACATCTAAAACTAAAAAAGCATGCAGGTAGCTGGGTGTATATGTGTGTGCACGTTCACATGTGTACTGTAAGAAATCTCATCATAAACTAAAGAGAAATTATTTGTAAGAGGATGATACCTGCAAGAGCCAGCTTCAGTTCTGTCTCTATGTCAGGGATACTTGGAACCAATACACCGGGAATGTCTAAGACATTTATGCTAGGCTGATGTGCAATCTGCAGATTCACAATTCAACGTCAGCATTTAAACATACATTGATGTTGAAACAGAAGTTTTCAGTAGCAGATCAACATCAGAAGGAGAAAGGAAACAGTAGATAGAACAAACAAATTAAGATTTTAAAAAGAAAAGGAAAGAGGCAAATGCTTAATGATTTGGACCGACATTCAAAACATGTCTGAGTTATTTCTTAGAAACTTTTGACATTTAAACCAGATACATAAGCCTGATAGTATATTCCCCTATTCATATAAACCCAAAGACACTTGCCAACCTAAAAAGAAAATCAAAAGTAAAAAAAAAAAGATAAATAAATTAGTAAGACAGTAAGCAAAACAGGGGGTTGAATCAATCAATAAAGCGAGAAATATAACACAACTCATTGTAACCCCTTCACTTTATGTGTGGTAAAATAAAAAACCACAAGTCAGAAATAACTTCCTTGCCATCAGTTTGCTTCTCATAAAAGCAACAACATCATCTATACGTTAAGTGATAATGGCCAATCAAACACTTCACAACCAAACCTACAATATCGGGGTCCAATCTCAAATACCAAGTCTTAATAACTGAACGCTAACAAGTATGAAAAATAACATGAAGCTAGAAATTCAGTTTCTTTTTACTTTTCAAGGTATATAAACCACAAGATGCAGAATCTCCAGACCTTGTTCCCAGCAATTAATATCTTGAGTAACACTGGTTAATGGGCTGACTGTAGCTCACTTCATCTTCTCCTGCACTATGAGAGATAACTACAGCTGTCATTGTTCAATAATTTCATAACCTTCACTAATTGACACTGATACTAACATTGAAACAGGCAAGACAGGACACGAAAACACCATAATTCTTGAAAAATTAGGACACGATTGACCCAACAAATAATTAATTAAATGAATATTTTTAGAATTTAAAATAAAAAATGCTAAAATTTAATTTAGTCGCTTGACTTTTAGTTCTGTTGTCTAATTAGTCGATACTAGCATTCAATTTTTGTCAATTGAGTACCTTAATTTGTCAAAATGAGTCAATCCAGTCCTGTCCAAATCTTTTATACTGACTCGTTTTTACAAAGGCAGCGACTAAATTGAATTTTAAACATATTTTTCCTCTCAACAAAAATACCAAAAAGGACATGCGTGCAGAGTGAGTGAGCGTTCGACACGGACACGTTTGGAAGGTGTGGGTGTTTCTTAGCTAGTCAGAATAGTATTGACTAACTTACCTTGTGAACAGAACAGAGGTGTTGCTATGGGCATTAATAGCGATGCAGTCTTGTTTTTCTTTGCCTCTCCCAATCCCATCTTTTATCACTCGCAAACGGCAAACTCTTATCACACTATTACAGTTCAGGGCTTGGCCGCTTTGGGGGAATATTGATCACAATTCAGTCACCACAGATTGATAGTCGGACTCGGAAGGGTTTAAATTAAAGCTAGCATAATTTTAAAAATTGGGTAAAAGAAGTGAAAATGGGGGCTGTCCATGGATTTAATTGGGTCGGGTTGGAATTAAAAAATAATAATTAAATAAAACACATACTAAATTACAAATTATATCCCTCAAATTTGGATTTTATTTTCTAAAATTTTCAAAATTTTAATATGATCCTCAAATGTTATATATCATTACGATTTGCTCCCTTTCAATGCCACATGCCTAACTGTCTGTGAAGTGCCAAATTAGTATCCCAACCACACCCTCTATGTTTATATTTAGTTTGATTTTGTAAGTTATATGTTCAAAATTGTTTTGATTAATTTAGTGCTTAATGGATAGGAAGGCACAACACATTGGTAGAAGTGAGTAAATCCATACAATACAAAGCGTTAAGAAAGTAGTTCAAATTTTGAAATGGATTAAAATTACCCCAAGTTTTAGGGGCATAATTTGCAATATAGATTTAGACTAAACAAAATAAAGTAAAAAAACCCAATTTGACTTCTTCACCTTGAGAAATATTCACTCATGATAATTCTAAAAATTAACCTAATTTAACCCATAGAGATCAAGTTGAGTTCTCTTAAGAGGCCCTTGGAGTGCGTAAATGGTTACAGTTTGTGTCTGAAAATCACTATAGAAAGATTCTAAAGGTTCCCTAACTGCTGTAATAGAAAGGCAAATAGATTGTTTGTAGAGGTTGAGTAGATGGTTTAGATTTCAAAGTCTTTGTGAGTCCTACCTATTTATAGCTATTTTTTTTATATTAAATTTTATAGGTTTGTTTGTGCTCTCGGAGTGATATTTACTTTTAAGGGGGTTTTCATTAGTTTTTTACTTCGTCACCAAGTTTAGTGTTACACTTTATTGTTTTTATATTTTCTAATTTATTATAACACTAAATTGTGGTGAAATATAATTATATTGTTATCACTTAACTAAGGTAATTTGATAATTAATTAATAATTTTATTGCGTATTTATCAAAATGCCATCTTTTTTTTTTTTTTGGATGTGAAAAATGCCATCTTTTGCTTGTAGTCCAATTGACTACTGGGTGAGGTTTTATTAGTTTGGTACGTTATAAATATTTAAAAATTCTAATTATTAATTATATTGCTCTTGTTCCTAAAAAGGTTGGTGCTCCAGATTTGGAAGACTCTACACATCCCTTATAAATAAATAAATAAATAAACTCTTCAAATGTGACTCAACCCAATTTAACATCCCAAGTAACCTGATGGATTAAAATACCAACAAAGCTAGGCCACATTTTTGCACCCCAAAAGACAGCCCACATTTTCCTCAAAAACAAAACGAATCCCTATGTGAAGGCCTACAAAACCCAGCCCACAACGGAAAAGCCTTTTTTAAAACCCCCACCACACACACTCACTCTCACCGTCTCATATTTACAAGACCAAAAAAGACCGGTCTGGACCGAAATAGACTGAAATGGACCGAACGGTCTCTCACTCACGGACACACTTCCGTCTCCACTCACAGTCACGAGAGAGAGAACAGCAAGAAGAGCAAAATTTCTTGTTCCCTATATTGCATGCATTTCATATTCGTTTTACATTGCTTATAATGAATGTAAAATTTGTTGCCACAACAATATTATAAATTTATGTCCTATTAATTTACTTATCAAAAATAAGCGAAAACGCCATAACCTGTTAATGGAACATCTGACTGAAGTTCTTGTTTGTGCTACTCAGTCTCATTATTAGTTTGTGTCTCATACCATATATAAAGCGTAGTGAAACTTCTCATTATCTGAAAGATTGTCTTCCTCCTTTTTCTAGCTTCCTAGCTATTTATCTATTAATTTATAGTGCCATGTATGTTTTCGCTCTACTGGGTTGTAATTTTTTGTATTTTGCATAATTGGCTTCTAATACATGAGGACACGCACTTTTATTATAGTGTCTAGTTGTAAATGAATAATACCATGTGTTTTCCTCTTCACTGCTGTTTGTTTGATGATGTGAAAATTGCTGTCAGGCTTTTGTAGATTTTTTATTATTGTCTTGGGATGAAGGAACTCAAATTTTTACTACTACGATCTTTTTTATGCTTTCCTTTATTTTTTTAATTTTTTCATTATGCTCTAAAATATAATATATTTTTTTTTAACACAAAACTCCGACTTAATTATTATTTTTCCTTTTATGAGCAAATAGATTGATGGTGAAGTCATGGGTTCAATCTTGTATTGATGCACGAGTTGGCCTATCTGGGATGGGTGGGAAGAAGAGGGAACGCAAATTTCCCACATCCTCATAGATGCCACTAGGGATATTGATGGAACCAATTGGTCCAGGGACAAAGATTAGAAGCATAGGCTGCTTGATCTGGATGTACATGGGTTTGGAACTGTTGAAAAAATTATTAAATAAATAATTTCCTATCAGCTTGAGCATTTGAGACAGGAGTTAGTTTATCATGGTATTAGAGTAGGTGAGTAGGTGTTTTTAAGTTCAAACCTTGAGTCTATTCTACCTCCCTTTTTGAGAAAAATTAAAATTCACGTGTTGAACTCCACTTATTTAGGGGGAGCTTGGACCTATACATGAGTGAAAGTGTTAGAATAATTATTAAATTATTAAACTAACTCATTTCCTAGTAGTTTAAAGTTTTTGGATATGTGGTTTATCGGACAAAATTAGGAAATGCCCTGTTTGAGCAAAAAAACAGCATTATGCCCTCTTTTCCAAACTAAATAGGGAAATGCTTCTCTTTTGAAAATCGAGTTTCTTAAAATCGATTTAGACCCTATAGCGGCATTATTTAGGAGCCTATAGTGACATTTTTAGGATCTATAGTGGCGTTTTTTAACTCGATTTATATAAAATCGAGTTATAGGTAAAAGAAAAAAAATTGCCTATAACTCGATTTTATGAAAGTCGAGTTACAAAACGTTACTATAGGTCCCGAAAATGTCACTATAAGTCCTTAAAAACGCCGCTATAGAGCTCCAGAATTTTTTTTTTATAACTCGATTTTGAGAAAATCGAGTTACAAAAGAGGAGCATTTCCCTATTTAGTTTGGAAAAGATGGCATAATGCTGTTTTTTTTTTTTTCTCAAACGGGGCATTTCCCAATTTTGTCCGTGGTTTATTAGATACATACAACCCGTATAGTTGGAATTTGATGAGTTAATTTAAAATGCAGGTTCCTATGGATTTATAATAAAGTAATTGATATTTAAATCATCTCTGAATTCATATTTTCTCTAGATATTGGGAAAACTTGTTTTATATGGATTTTGGAGAATATGACATGCTTTTTGTTTACATTTAGGTCTTGATGAACTGGGCCTTGCATGTCTTCCGAGAAGCCCTCTTTAGTGATTTTCATCTAATTGTGTTCTAATTTCTAAAGCTTTTACTTGTATAGGAGGGAAAAAGAGACAGAGGAAAAAAAAAAAAAAAAAAAAAAAAAAAAGAGAGGGCCGGGGGGGGGGGGGGGGGGAGAAGTGTGCTCCACTGATAATTGTGCTACTAGGTGCAAGGATTATAAAAAGAGGAACATTGTGGTTTATTGATAAATAGTTATTGGCTTCAACTTCACAAAAAATTGACTTCATGAACAATGTAGACCTTGTGTGGTTTTATCAAACCATTTATTTGTTGCAAGTAGCAGCTAATTTTTATACCTATGCGGTCAGGGGCATCAAATAACACCAATTAGATTATATCATATCACCCTTAAATTTCTCAGTTTTTGACATGATTGATATTTATTTTTTGATAGGTAATAAGAGTAATCTACATCTATATCTATATATATCTAAAAGCTAAAACGAAGCATTTATTATTAGTGCGCTCCAGTTAAGCCACATCAGCATCTACGTCATCATCCTTTTTCTTTCCAATTTTCCTATAATTTTTTTAACATTTACTTTTTTTTTTTTTAATAATTACACTTTCTCCTTCCCTTATCTTTTCATCTCCTTACTACCCTTAACCTTAATATCATTATTAATCTTTCCCTTTTTCTTTCTTTATTTTGTCTCTTCATCTTTCCCTCCCTTACTTTTTCATCTCCTCACTATCCTCAACTTTAATGTCATTATTCATCTTTCTCTTCATTTTCCTTTATTTTGTCTCTTCATATTCACATCATCTTACTATAAATTTGTCATTCTTTTTTCCATTCTTTGCATAGTTTTCCCTCACAAAAGGTTCTCTCTCTCCCCCCCTCTCTCTCTCAATATTTTTTGGAGTATTTTTTTATCCTGCATCTCTACTTTAAGTTAATAATTTTTTGTGTTTGTTATAACTCTATTTTGGGTTGATGCGATCTAGTTTGTATTTTTTAAGTTTTTTTGTGCTCTTTGATTGCTATATGTTATCCTATTGCATTATAAAAAATTAAAGATAATATATATGAATATAATATATATTATTCTATTACATAACATGATTTAAGTAATTTGATGTTTATTATTATTATTTTTTACATTTTTTTTTCATCTTATTTTATTCAATATTTAAATTCAGCCACATTCTCTATATAATTAAATTATTTATATTTTCTTTTTTTTTAAAAAATTAAACATATAATATTTTATTTAAATTCAAATAAATAAAATTATACTCATTTTTTTAACTTTTACGCTTTTTCGATCTTTTTTATTTCCTTCACATTTTTTTCCCCCCCTCTTCCCTATATCTTAATATCTCACCTCATCTTTCCCTTTATCATACTTATTATTTTACTCATTTTGTTTCTTCTTATTATCATCCGTTTTGTATAAATTTGACATTCTCTCTTCCTTATTATTTTACTCATTTTTGTTTCAGTTTGTGGTGGTCTTTTTTGGCTGCCTTTTCGCTGGTGAATTATGTAGTGATGAACAACTTGTCTGTGAGTTTTCAACTTCCTGAATGTTTGCTTAACAGGTTGATTATCGCGAATGTTTCAGAGTGTACAACAATCCAAATATCGCCGTGCACTTCAATACAGAGACCATGGATATTATTAGCAATACAAAAGGCCAGACATCTGGAATTTTACTTCAAAGTCTGTGCTTGAGGCAAAGGGGTTATTTTATGGTATAGGTCATTCACCGAATAGCCAGTTGTTGGAAGGCCAAGTTGAGCTCGACATATCTGGGTACGTGTTACTTGAAGAGGGTACTGCAAAAACTTCAGTTGAAGGTTTATTTGCTGCTGGAGATGTACAGGTAATCCTCTCCAGAGTTAGCTTTTTTATTTCTTCAGTTTTCAATTGGTCCTGGACTTGTCAAGATTTATTGTGTCGACCCAGATACCTTACCCAAGACTCTGGTCCAAATGTTGCAACAGTTCAACTAGTGGTCATCTTATTGGTTCAGAAATTGTATTGATTATATATGTAATGACAAAGCTTGTGTCTATTAATTATTGCTTGTTGGATTTATGAAGAATTGGGATAAATTCAAGGAAATTCTGAGAACTAGTTGGGGAAAATCTTGTATGAATGGAAGTGATGCATGTTACAATCTTTGTCATCTAATCAGTTTCTTGGCATGTCCCATTTAAAGAGGAAAGAGATAGTGCAAGAAATTAGGTTTTAGCCTTCTGTTACATTTGTATTGGAAGCTGTGAATCTTCACAATGGCAAGAAAAACCTCTCTATTAATATTTCTAAACAAAAGAAATAATTGAATTTTATAGCTAAGCTGTAAGCACATCTGCTTATCAAGTTCAATCACATTGTTATTTGGCTGTATAAGTCCAATCTCATCTTGTGATTTGATATTACCATATGTTTATGAATCATTGTCATAGTGGACAATCTTGTAATTCGAATTCTTGTTATCTTAATAGGACGATGAATGGAGGCAAGCTGTAACTGCTGCTGGATCTGGATGTGTTGCTGCTTTATCAGTTGAGAGATATCTTGTGAGCAAAGATCTCCTTATTGAGTTTCACCAGGTATTTGATGAAGTTCAAATTCATCTGCAAAAATCTCCTTATTGAGTTTCACCAGGTAATTGATGAAGTTCAAATTCATCTGTTCTACTTGTCTATAGACTCTAGAGATAAGAGTACCTTAACATGTGCTTATCATCCCCATGCATTGGAAAACTGTTGTTAACATGACTTTGGAAAACTGTTGTTATCATCCCCATGGATTGGTGCGTGCAAGCATTTGTTCTTATATACATGTTTTATTCTTCTTCTTTATAAGCAATAAGCACCATATATATTAACATGCTTATTTAATTAGAAAATATGGGTTATTACTCACATTGAAGGAAGTGACATTTTATTTGGAATTATAAATTTTCATTTCTAAATTAAGTTTAGAGAAAAATGACATGCCAATGATTATAGGCAGTTTGTTCTCAGGTTTGGGAACAATGAGTGTCATTTTTCAAATACTTCAATGTAAACATCTGTTAACTTTGAAACACAACTTGAGCTTTGTAAAACAACTTGAGTAAATTTGAGACATCAACACAAGAAAGGAGGGGGAAAAAGGAGGAAGAAGAAAAGACCAGCATATACAATCGTAATGTTAAACCAAAAAAGAAGAAGTGACTAAAAGCTTAAGACACAACATTTGCATCAGGGGCATCATCAAGGATGAATGGACCAAGTTTACCTGCCCTAAATAAAGTAAGAAGTTTTTTTGATACCATCAAACGAGCTTCTGAGTCCTTATGAGGTATCTTAAATGCCTTTTGTAGTGCTTCATATTGCTTCTCTGCAGTCACTCTTGTATTCTACATTACTAGTGAATTCTAATAGAGTTAAATACAAAGCACGTTGTAATTTTTTGACAAGATCTTGAAAGGCAAAATGTAAAGAGCAAGAAATTTAGAAATGACATAAAATAAAGCAAGACATTCGCAGGACACATGGAGACCTGATCTAAGCTACATTGGAGGGCTAAGTGTTTAAAGCTAGCATTTTTTTAAAAAGTAAAAACTGGGAAATAGAAATGGAAACGGGGCTGTCCATGGCATAGATCTAATTGGCTCGGGTTTTAATTAAAAGAAATAAAAGATTAAATTGTAAATTATATCTCTTAAAGTTTAAAAATTTTGATATGATCCCCAAATGTTATGATTTGCTTACACCATGCTTAATTTTTGTTAAGTGCCGGCCAGATTTGGCATCCCAATTACACCCTCTATATTTGTATTTATTTTGATTTTGCACCCTATATGTTTGAAATTCTTTTGATTAATCTAGTGCTTAATGGACACAAGTAGGCATAGCACATTGGCGGAAGTGAACAGATCCAAACAATACCTAGCGTTAAGAGAGTAACTCGAATTTTGAAATTTTATGAACAAAATCAAAATTATACCAAACTTTAGGGTGTAATTTGGAAATTAATCTAAACAAAATAAACAAAAAACCCAATACAACTTCTTTAACTTGAGAAATATCCACTCATGATAATTCTAAAAATAAACTCAATTCAACCCATAAAGATTGAATTGAGTAGTGTTAGGAGGTTCCTTAGAGTGCTGTCAAGGGTTGGGGCTGGAGGTGGTGGCTGGCTAAGGAGAATGGAATGCGGAGCTTGGCTGCATTGGGGGAATATTGATCACATTTGTTCAGTTCAGCTTACAATTCTCTACATTCGGTCACTGCAAATTGATAGTCTGTTGGAGGTTTAAGGGTTTAAAGCTAGCATCATTTTAAAAACTAGGAAAAATAAAGTGAAAATGGGGGTTGTCCATGGATTTAATTGGGTCATGTTTGAATTAAAATAATAATAAAAATATCCTAAAATTTGGATTAATTTTGATTTTATCACCTAAAGTTTTAAATTTTTTAAGTGATTCCCAAATGTTATGTATCATTACAATTTGCTACCTTCTAGTGCCCAACGACATCTTCTATATTTGTATTTATTTTGATATGCGCCCTATATGTTTGAAATTGTTTTGATTAATCTAGAGCTTCATGGTAGGGCTGTATATGAACTAAGTTATTTATGAATAGCTTGAGCTTGACTCATGAAAAAATTTATTTATGTTCGTTTATTTAGCAAACAAGTCAAGCTCAAGCCTATGTTTAGACTCAATTATTAAATGAGTCAAATTCAAATATAATAATTTATTCGTGAACATGAGAGCTCAATTTAATTTTGTACACTATTATATTTTTATATGTATAATTGCCTTGAAATATATTTATATACTTGAAATTGACACTTTAGGATTTAGATGTACCCATCAATAATTGTGCTTTTGGATGCAAGGATTGTAAAAAGAGGGTCATTGTGGCTTATTGATACCTATGCGGTTGGGGCATCAAATAACACCAATTAGATTATGGTATATCACCCTTAAATTTCTCTGTTGTTGACATGATTGATTTTGGTCCTTTCTAACTTAATATGGCATGTAGCAGACGGTAGTGCATTATTTTACGTGCAGGAATGTAGTCTTGCTTATAACAATATTTCTTACAGTCTTTATAGTGATGCTCACCGTAGAACGTTCATATTTTTACCTCAATTGCTATGCAATAATTTCTATCATTTAAATTCTATACTGAAAGCCACTTCAAAGAATGTTAAATCTCATTTATGCTATTGTTTAAACCTACATTACAAGTGTCTTGTGGGACTTGCAATGACCCTCTGCCTTGACACTAATTACAATGCTACTGTCAATTTCTTAGTAGTGGCTAAAAAGTTTCAGTTTGTGATGGTCAATTTTTTTTCTCTCTGTTGGCTGCCTTTTTGCTGGTGAATTGTGGAGTAATGAACAACTTGTATGTGAGTTTCAACTCCCTGAATGTTTGCTTAACAGGTTGATTATCTTGAATGTTTCAGAGTGTACAACAATCCAAATATTACTGTGCACTTCAATACAGAGTCCATGGATATTGTTAGCAGTACAAAAGACTAGATATTTGGAATTTTACTTCAAAATCTGTGCTTGAGGCAATGGGTTATTTTTATATTGGGTAAATTTCACAAACACACCCTGAGGTTTGGCTTAATACTAATCAAGTCCGTAACTTTTAAAATTTGACCATCCCAATCCATAAACTTAGACAGCGTTGCAAGCCGTTAGTTGCTTTTTACTTTTCTTCTTTATCTCACCTCTCTACTCTCATCTCTTCTCTTTTTTTTTTCTTCTCTTCCAGTGACTCTCTCACATCTCTCCCTAATTTCTACTTTCTTTCTTTCTTCTTCCCTGTGGCGTCTTGGTGTGGGTATCCTGATTTCTCCTCTCCCTTTGTGTTTGCAGTGGTGTTGTCGTGGTGGGTTTACTTTACAGATTTCTCTTCTCTCTTCGCCTTTGCAGTGATGCTGTAGCGATGGGCTCGTAGTGGTTTGTGGGTTTTAGTTAGGATCAGTGTTAGAGGATTTCGATTTTGTTGTGGGTCGGCTTTGAAGGTTTATGGGTTTTGGTTCTGTGGGTTTTATTTTGAATCACTGGTTCTGGGTTTTGGTTTGAATCATTCATTCTGGGTTTTCATTTGAATCACTGGGGGTTTTGGTTTGAATCACTGATTTTGCATTTATTGGTGGAGGATGGTTACAAAGTTCTGGGTTTGTGTATTGATGTCGATGCCGATGTCAATGCTGTTGTTTTGTTGATGGATTTGTCTCTTTTGTTGATGGTCGGAGGTCAGTCTGTGGGTTGTGGTTCTGGGTTCGTGGATTTTATTGATGGTTAGTCGTCGGTGGTCGTTGATCGTTAGGTTTCATTCAAGTTTTTTTTCTTTTTTTTTTGGTTCACTGAGAAAAGCCATGTTCATTTTTTTTATCTTCTTCTAGTCCGAACCAAAGAAAGCCAGAAAAGGAAGAGAGGGACTCAGGGAAAGGGATGAGAGAGTAGAATATCTAACGGCGTTACAAGCCATTTGGGGTAAGGGATTAAGATGGTCAATTTTTAAATGCTTTGGACTTTATTGGTATTAACCCAAACTTTAGGGGATGTTTGTGCAATTTACCCTTTTATATTTTATGGTATTGGTCATTCACCGAATATTTAGTTGTTGGAAGGCCAAGTTGAGCTTGACAGCTCTGGGTACGTTTTAGTTGAAGAAGGTATTGCAAACGAATTCGATCAGAATTAGGGTTGTTCAAAGGTTAGGTCGAGTTGGGTTTTTGCCCAACCCAAACTCGACCCGAATGATTTGGGTGGATAAAAATGACTCGAAACTGACCCGGATGATTTGGTCAAATTTTTTGATTTGGGTCACGTCGGTTTCAAATTGTATTGGGTCAGTCTCAGGTTTTATCACTGGAGCCGATATTTGGTCGGATCTGACGAGATCTGGCCGAAATTTGGCCAGTTCGTTGAGATCTAGCTAAAATTTGGCAAGATTAGGCGAGATCTAGCCGAAATTTGGCTGGATCCATCGAGATTGGACCAAAATTTGGCCGGATCCGTCGAGATCTGGCCTAGATTTCGTCAGATAACGGCAAAATCTCGCTAGATCTCGAGGAGATCTCACCAAATTTGGTTCAAAATGCTTAATAATTCACCGAAAAGGTTAAAGGTATCGGTTCGGGTTGGGTTTCAAGGGTTTTGAAATAGAAAACCTACAACTGACCTACTGGGGTTGGGTTAAAGAGTTCGGAACCCGTGTCTGACCGTCGGAGTGGTCGGATCGGGTGGTGGCAGGTCAGACGCGGATGGGTTGGCTGGGTTGGTGGGCCACTTGGACACCCCTAATCAGAATGTACATTTTGTAATTTATTATTATATTAATCATTCTCCGCTAGAGAATTTTTTTTGTAATTTACTCCATTTATGTAATATTTATAAATTCAAGTACTAACCGTTGTATCATACACACAATAAAAGCGGGGAATAGATTTGTTCGAAGTTGGAAGTCTTCGTTTGAAAATATCAAAAAGTGTTAATTCTTTCCATTTGATCTTTTATTTCATTTTGGCATGATTCATAATAAAATCTACTTTTTTTAGAAATTGATAAATATAATGTCAGTAATTTTTCAAACTTGATTTTTATTTTATGAGAAAATTCAATGCAGATTAAATTAAAGAGATTCACATTTTTATTTGAAAGATAATACATTAATGATATTTCAGTACAATGTTGGATCTTCTAAACATGATTAAAATATAGGACCAAGGGTGTATTGATGGAAGTAAGGCATTATAGTCAATGTGTAGAAAAGGATTTGGTTCAATAAATTTAATGATTTTCTTTCCCTTGCTTCAAATTCAATTGAGGCCTTAGCAACACAAGCCGGATTCAATAAACTAATTACTTTTTGTAACAATCCTTCATTTTAACTTAAAGAAGGGAATCGTTATTTTAGTTCTCTCCATTTTTTTATATTAAATATGAGGCACGTGACATTTATTTGATTTTTGTGGTTTTCATTTCTCTGTGTACGTATCTTAAGTTACCTTTTATACACTCAAGGCCAACTCTAGTATTAATTCACTTTGGCAACTGTCCAAGTCTTCCAAATGGAAGAATGACTCATAATTTTTTTCTTAAAATAAAATACATCTTATCCACTTAAAATTATTTTCTTTTTAATTGGAAAAAATTTAATGAATGTCCTAAGGGCATTTGTTTAATAACTATTTAAAAAAAATTATGGGATTTTAAAAAAATAACTAGCATTTTTTATAACTTTTTATACTTTTCATGAAAATGGTATTAAAATTTTCTTTAAATGGTTCATTAACAAATGCTCTAAGAGCACCAGTTAACAAAGACTTTTTTTTAATTTTATTTTTTACTGGTCCACCGTCCACTTCTGCCTTCCACCTCTAGCAAATTAGTGCTTCTTCACATGACCTGCATTTTCATACAAACACAAAATCCATCCTCAATTTAATTATACAACAAAGGTATTCCAAATATATATATATATATATATATATATATATATATATATATGTATATATAAGACACTCCTAAACACCTGGCAGATCCATGATCTACTTCAAGTAGCTAGAGGAGACTAAAATCCATAAATCATTATATTTACAACTATCAAAAGCATCTCAGGAACAGCCTCTCAACAGCCTACTTAAAAACATTAATATCGGAAACTCTCTCCAAAATTTGGATGTGCAAACAGATGACATCAAGTACAGCTTATCAAAAATGTAAACATTACATTCTCAAACTATTTTCCCCAATAATAAATATGCGATGCCTTTAAATTGCAGCAATATAGATGGCTAGTGCTGATGGTTGTCATAAGTACATTACGTGATTAAACAATACACATTGAGAGTTGTACATTATGAAAACAAAATAGAAATGAAACTACAGGACGTTTTAGAAAAGAGAACACTTTTCAGATAGGCATTTATACAATGGTGTGATACACCACAATGGTAGTGCACCAGCAGAAACCACTACTTTACTAATAACCTGATAAGCTCTTTTAAAATTTTCTTTTGATCATTAGTCATGAATTATGTAGCATCACAAGAATTTGAGTTTTCAACCTATAAAAAATCTATTACCAATGTCTGCAAGTACCAAAATCTACAACTCTAAGACGGAGACTAAAAGCAAAAACAAAGAACCATTCATTGCACCAAACCAAAATGCCAAAGAAAAATGAAGATCATATTCAAACCATCTCCAATAAATGGTAGAGGAAGAAATACCATCAATAAGATCATAAAATAAATTTCGCAATTTCTCATAATGCTTCCATCTCAAATTTTCAAAAATTTTCACTCATAACTTTTAAACCAAGTTTGTGTTTGAGACTACCTTAAAAGCTAGATAGCTTTTTAAAATACTCAATTTTTCTCACTTTTTCAAAAGTGCACTTTCAGTAAAAAAGATTTTAGCAAAGAGCTAAAAAAGTTGTTCCCAGGCAGACCTCAAAAAGTAAACTTCATGGATTAAATTGACTTTTTTTTTTTTTTTTGAGGATTTGAATCTAGGTTTTCCTATAAAATAAATTTTACTTGGATTTTTGGAAGTTGGGGGACAATATTGTCCCAGTCAATAGTGGAGTGATGAAATTGAAATTTGACTAAAATTGAAGTTTGGATTTTGTCAAATTGACAAACAATGACTCTAATCTAATGGCCTCCATTCATGTCGAGCAATACATGAAATTAATTCATAATGAAACAAGATGATGATAATTCTAGAAACCAATCCTGAATCATCCAAATAAGTATTACCTTAATCAAAGAATTGCATGCAATCAGTACTACTCACAAAAATGGAAGAATATCATCAAGTGCATGTCGATTACTTCACTTGAAAACATGAAATTTGAAAATGCAATTACGTATTTCGTAAAATCTGTGACAAGTGTTGCTGCTGTGATTTTAAAAAGCACCCCATGAGCTATGACTTGAAGATGCTCTCATGCACATTTTCCGTAGTTTTAAAAATACAATTTCTTCAAAACTTGAAGCCAAATGCCAATTTTTTTTCCTTTGCATTTAAAATCACTCTTTTTCTCCACAAATCACAAGGCCAAAGGAGCTCTTGATGACAAACAAAGTCATTTAATCATACTTACAATATAGGAAGTAATTCTGACAGTTGCCCTGGGAAATATATAGGTGACTTAGTTGCTTGAAAACTTGGTGGCAGTTGGAAACTAATGCATAATTGATGTCTTTATTTATTTCAATTTTGAGAATGGAAGCCACCAATGAATCGTTGTGTGAGACAATCTTTTGATTGTGCTTCTTGTTTTTATCATTTCATCCTTTATTGTTCTTAAGGGGAAAAAGTTTTTGGTTTACCATCTCCAATTGAAAGATGAAGTTGCAAAATATGTTTCAACATGAGATTTAACATTCTGATTCAGTGCCTGCTTGCGTCTTTTCTTTTACAAATATCTACAATTCCTTTGTTTAATTAATCCTGTGATATAATGTCATGAGAAACAATATTAGAAATTGACTTTTGAGTTTCTTTTTACTGATATCTACAATTCCTGCACGCTTCCTTTACTTCATTTTAGATATAATAATCAAAGTCACTGTTGTATATCTATCTCTCATGTCTACACCTGATATTTGAATAATCTCATACAAAAGCATGGATTTGTCAGTTTTTTTTTTTTTTTTTTAATTGATACATCCTCTTATTAAATCTCCATTTTAGTTTCTCTGCTCAATACCTTGTTGCATTATTTTGCAGGGTACCTTTATTTTTGTAACAAGTTCTGTTTTCAAGTTCTAATATGTTTCCAAGTCACTGTAAAAAGATTTCCATCTTTAGGTGTTCTGTATCAAAAATTCCTCTCCTCACCAATGTATTCGATGACTTACAGGTTATTTTAAAAGTTTTTGATTATAATGTACTTGTAAAAGTTGACTATGGTAAACTAGTAGGCTATGCATTGACACAAAAGGAAAAAAATAAAGGGCAGGATATTAATCTCTTATGGAAGTTCTGACAGATTGAAGCAACTTATTCTTTGTTACCTTCTTACCACAACTGAAATTTCCATGGCAAAAGACAAGTTCTTGACCAAACAATGATGGTCAGAGTCCATAGTGCTTCCTTTGTTTTCTTTTAATGTTATTAGGAATTATTTAACAGGACAAAAACCAAATACGAAATGAGAAATTAAACATTTTTCAAGAAACCAAAAAATAATGTTTTCTAGTTTCTCCTTTACTGTTTTGAAAAGAATAAGAAGATAAATGCATATACTATTTACTGTTGGATATCTATCCCTCATTACTAATTAGATTTTTTATTCCCTTTTTTAACTTTAATTTCATTGTGCCGTGTCATTCTGCATGCTTTTCTTCTAACAATGATATAATGTCCTATGCTTCTTATGTTGTTGCAGGGCTTAAGAGCATTTACTATTTACTTTTGTTCAAGACTGGACTTCCTAATGCAATTGAAAGTATGGCCATAGCCCTTATGTGGTCCTCATTTTCAGCCCTGAAATTTGATAGGAAGAAAAGCATTTCCCTTCAGACAAATTGAGTATGGATAATGATCATGATTTTTTTTTTTTTTTAAACTTAATTAATGTCCATGAGAATATGTCAAGGTGGAATGCTATGCAACTATCTTACCATTCTCTTTATAGATGCAAAGGTGTACTCAATTCATTTTATACTTTGCACAACTTGGTGTTTGCTTGGTGGGAAAAATGATGTAGGGAGATCTAGGAGAAAGTATCAAACACCTAACTTCCCTAAAGACCTGATAATTTTAGAATCTGAAGAGCATAGTTTGATGGAGATGGAGGGAGAAGACAATCAAGATCTCAAGTTGAGCTTCCAGAATTTGATTATTTGCAATTTACCAAAGTTGGAGGTTTTGCCCCAATAGCTCCAAGGATCTGCAAACACTTCACACCTGCTACGGATTCGAGAATGTGAAAATTTGAGGGCTTTGCCGGCGTGGCTGCCACATCTGAAATCTGTTCAAACACTTTGGATTGTCATCTCTCCAGGAGGGGATGCAAGCTCTCTCTCACTGCACAAAGACAATTGTACATTAATCATTGTCCTGATTTGAGTAGAGAATGCTGAGAAGAAGATTTGCACAAGATTACTCATGTACCACATATTGAACTCAATGAGGATAGTTGAAGTTCATCAGAATAAGAGGTAAGGGTAGATGATCTGTCTTCTTGTTCTTCTTGTGCTAGTAAAGTATACTTTCATTATTGAATAATGGCTTCAAATTTTTTTTTTCAATGGTATCTCACATTGATCAACTTTGATCTACATTATACAAGCAAAGGGACCAATGGATTTTGATCTCCTCTCTTGAATTTTAATCATTTTCTAAATTAGATTTAGCTTTGAATTTTTCTCACATCAATTACTTGCTACTCACTAAAATAATTTGTGACCATGCTGAAATAAAATCCTACTATTATACTCTTATTACAACGAAAGATGAAAGAAATGATTTAAAAATAGATAAAATAGTAAATTCCATCCTCACCCTTTTACACCCAACCAAATAGACAGTGTAATGGAATTTTTAGAGCTGGACATCTTTTTTTTTTTCTTCTTCTTTTTTTTAGTTTTAAATACTTGGAATAAAAAAACACTTATCAATCAGCAGCAATTTGAAATTAGTGTTATTGTGTCCTAACTACTAATTTTGGACATAGATTGCTATCATCCCATTAAAAAAAAAAAAAATTGCAATCATCTAGTGCATCCAAAATGGAGCATCATTAGCATTGCAAATTTTTCATTGAGAATGTGACAAGAACTCACCATCACATGCAAGCATCTATTAGCTTTGTAATACAACTTGAGTAAATTTGAGACATCAACAAAAGAGAGTAGGAGGGAAAAAAAGGGAGGAAAAAGAAAAGAGCAACATATACAATTACACCAAAAAAAGAAAGTGACTAACAACTCAAGACATAGCATTTGCATCAAGGACATCATCAAGGATGAATGGACCAAGATATTCACAGGTCACATGGAGATCAGCTGAAGCCACAACAATAAAAAATACAAATGGCATAAAAAGTAACGAGCAAAAGAGCTAGAATATATATACATAGAAAAGCATTTTAGAAAAGCTTGGCAGCTTTTGATTCCATGTAGTGACAAATGTTTGTTCGTCTATCTCTTACCACTAATCCCATTTATTCCTTTGCAAATCTTCTCATTGAAATCAAAATTTCCACCTCAAGCAACACAATCTTACTCAATGATACTGCAAAACAAGTGAATTTACTCTTCCCCAATTTATGTATTGTCTAGTTTTCTCTTATTTACTTCTTCTAAATCAAATAACATTTTTTTGCTTACCTTGATGTCATCTCAACCACCCCAGAACAAACATTTGTTGTTTGCTCATTTCTCCCTACCATAAATTATTGTCATTCACTCTTTCAACAATTCTTCATTTTTTTAACAGTATTAACAAAAGAACATTACAGCCCATAGAAAACAAAAAAGCTTCTCATCCTTTTTAAAAAGCCATCAAGTGAAGCTAAATAAATTTAAAATTTTAAAAAAAGAAAAAGAAAAAGAAAGATCATATTCCTTTGAACTTACTAATCATCTGTTTCAAATCAAGCATGTTAGAATTGTGTAGTTAAATGATTAAAGGATTGTTAAAATTGTGTGGTTAAATGATTAAAGTTACCATTGTTTGTGTAAGTATACACCTACAATCATTGATTTAATTTGTTAGAAGTGGAGGATATGAATTGTTCTCTAATGTAATACATTGAACTGCTTGCTGGGAATCCGATTCTAATCCCAATTCCAAGCCAATTGTAATCCATAGTACTAGTATGGATAAAGATATTCAAAGAGAGAATATCGTTAGCCAACATCCCTTAGCAACTCAAAGAATGTCCCCTGCAACAACCAACATTGGAAAGAAAGGCATCATTCTTTGCATAGTATGTCACAGATTCTATCTAGCCCCCTCTTTTTTCTTTCAAACAAATAATGAAATTCCACCAAATCTATTCTCAACTAGAGTATGTATCGAATGGTTAATTTACTTACACCTAAAGGAAAATGATTCCGCCCCAACAAATTAAAAGATATAAATATGTCTCAATGCTTAAGTCATTCCTATTCCATGCTTTGCCCACGACCTAAAAAGAATTGTGTGCCAAGTCAAGTCATGATCCATGGTGCAATAAATCCACCTACGTACAATTTTGCTTCATTTATTTGCAATTATATCTGCCCTCTCGGAACTGCTCTGTAATAAAAACAGCTACTAATACTTAAAAGGCATTGATTCACTTAACCATCAAATTCCTTTCCATCCCACCACCACAAGAACATGGCTGAAAATGCCTATTGCATTGCAGGGAAGATCGTGGAGCTACTTGGATCTCTTATTTATGAGGAGCTCAGCTCAGCATGGGGCGTACAAAAAGATCTGAAAAAGCTTGAGTGCACCGTGTTAGCCATTAAGGCCGTACTCTTAGATGCTGAGGAGAAGCAAGAAAGTGACCATAGGCTGAACCATTGGCGAGGACAGCTCAAAGATGTCCTTAATGATGCGGAGAATGTCTTGGATGAATTTCAATATCAAATTCTGTAGAAGGAAGTACTGAAGAGATACAAGAGCACTCGCGAAAAGGTTGGTTATTTCTTTTTTGGTTCTAATCCACTTGTATTCCGTTTTGAAACGGCACGTAAAATCAAGGGTATTAGGGAGAGGGTAGATGATATTTCAGATATTAAGGCTAAATTCAATCTTGCTACACGACTTGAAGATAGGAAGACAACAATGTACCGGAGGGACATGACCCACTCCTTTATTCCTTCTCAGAATGTCATCGGTAGGGATGATGACAAAAAAAAGATAATAAATCTTTTGATGCAGCATGATGTTAATGGAAATGTCAGTGTAATTCCCATAGTTGGGATTGGAGGTTTGGGGAAGACCACAATTGCCAAGTTGGTGTATAATGATGAACAAGTGGTTAGACATTTTCAAATGAAAATGTGGGCGTGTGTGTCTGAGGATTTTTGATGTTAAAAGATTGATAACAGAAATCCTCAAATCAGCAATTGGTATTGATGAGAATTTGAGCATTAATCAGTTGCAAATGCGTTTAAAAGAACATATAAAAGATAAGAAATTTCTTCTTGTCTTAGATGATGTTTCAAATGAGGATCATATAAAATGGATTGAATTGAAAAATTTGTTACTTGGAGGTTGCAATGGAAGTAAAATCATAGTGACAACACGAAATAGGTCTATTGCTACTATTATGAGCACTGTAGAGTCTTACAATATAGATGGTCTATCCCAAAAGGATTGTTTGTCTTTGTTTGTGAAATTGGCATTTAAGGAAGAAGAAGAAGAACAATATCCAAACCTCTTAGAAAGTGGAAAAGAAATCGTCAAAAATTGTAAAGGGGTTCCATTGGCAGTGAATACTTTAGCTTACCTACTCTATTCAAAAGTTGATGAACATGAGTGGATATCTATTAGAGACAATGAGAGATGACATTTAAATAAAAAAGAGAGTGGCATCTTACTTGCATTGAAGCTCAGTTACAATCAATTGCCATTTCACTTAAAGCCATGTTTTGCATATTGTTCTATTTTCCCAAAGGATTTTGTATTCAATAATCTTCTTTTGATTCAATTTTGGATGGTACATGGAATTCTTCAATCACCTAAGGATGAAAATCTAGAGTTGGAAGATGTTGGCAACTTGTACATCAAGGAGTTGTTGTCGAGATCTTTCTTTCAAGATGTTGAACAAGAAAATATCTTGTATTTTACCTTTAAAATGCATGATCTTATCCATGATCTCTCACTCTCAATTGCCAAAAGATCTTAAATGAACATATTTATTTATTTTTTTTTTTTGGTATAATAATTTTTCATAGTATTATCCTCACTGATAGTTTCCAATATACTATATAACTACAAATTTCATTTCAGGAATTCAACACAAGTCACAACCAATAGAATCTAGATGTTGCTCGATTCAAAGTCATAAGTTCCTTCCATAATTCGTAAGCATTTCTTCATTACAATTTGGATTACAAGATGTAAATAAATAAATACTTCCGTTATTTAATTTGCTTTTAAGTGATGTAAATAAATATATAAATATGTTATTTTGCATTTTGTATTTTATGTAAAAATAAACATTTATGTCATTGTAATTCAAAGTAAGATGTGTAAATAAATAAACGTGTTACATGTATACTACCCTAACTAAATTCTTGTGCATAAAGTTGAGAGATCCATGGATTAATATGTTCAAGCATTTGTTCTTTAAGATTATACTCATGTTTTTCCTTAGAATCATATCGAATCCCTTCTACTCTCCTACTAATCAAGTGCTTCCAATGAAGAGGAGTCCCTTGAGTATTTAAAATTGCCAGCAAGTATTGTGCAATTCTCTCCTCACCTACCATTGAATCTTTTACAGAACCTTCATGTGCATTTAAGAATTTGGTAAGCTGAATCCAATTTCTTTATTGCAACCAAATCAGCTCAGGTTGAGTAGTCTATGACTTCTCTTAATCGTGATTGTAGTTGTAGACTCACTCATTTTTGAATGTTCACAACACTGATCTTTCAAGCAAGATTAGCACATCTAAAACTAAAAAAGCATGCAGGTAGCTGTGTGTATATGTTTGTGCACATTCACATGTGTACTGTAAGAAATCTAACAAGAAACTAAAGAGAAATTATTTGCAAAAGCATGATACCTGCAAGAGCCAGCTTCAGTTCTGTCTCTATGTCAGGGATACTTGGAACCAATACATCCAGAGTTTCTAGGACATATTGTTGGAAAAAATAATAGTGAATAAACAAGTTTGATACAACAAACAATATCCCAAATAATTAGCAAGAATGTAAATAAGCAATGATAATATAAATTTAAGTAAAGTTAGGAACAATCTCACAGTGCTATAAAATCATGCTGTGAAAGCGTTGTCCTTAAAGGTTGATTCGTGCCACCCAAAGTAAAACTTAGTGCGATTGGTTCTCTTGGCCAAACAACCCCCCAGGATTAGACTATAGCGTCGACCTTTGTGATGTACACACTTTCACTCACAAAAGGTTTAAGGACAACCCTCTATTATCTTTCCTTAGAACAAATATTCTTGTAGAAAAATATGTAAGAGAGAAAGATAGTAGAATTTTGTAAATCTAAAACATAATGTAGTAAAAAGACCCCTTGTGAAAAATATGTTATAATGAGTATTATATAGGCTACTTAGGAAGATAATAGTCTATAGTTATTGGTTACTAATAACCCTTAAAAGCCCAACGGCTATTTTTCTCATAATTGCCCAACGGCTATTTTACTCATAAATTTCCAACAGCTAGAAAATAAATAAAAATAAAAGTGTTTGGAACACACACCCACACCAACACATATATGCTAGGCTGATGCGCAATCTGCAGCTTAACAATTCAACGTTAGCATTTAAACATACATAGATGTTGAACCAAAAGTATTCAACAGCAAATCAACAACAGAGGGAGAAAGGAAACAGTAGATAGAATAAAAAATAAGATTTTAAAAAGAAAAGGAAAGAGGCAAATGATTGATGATTTTGCCTGATCTTAAAAACTTGTCTTTAAATAAAGTTTATGCAACTGATTTAGTGTTCGTTTGGGAATAACTTATTCATTTTTTGCTGAAAATTCTTTGTTAAAAGTATGCTAAATATACTTGTATTTTGAAAAAGTAAGAAAAAGCAAGGCTTTAAAAAAGTGTAAATAAAAGCTAAAAAGCAAAAAACTAGCTTATAAGCTAGTCTCAAACTAGCTTATAAGTTACAAACTTTTTTTTTTAAATATAATAAATATAAGTAATGCAATTTTGTTGATATCAAAAAATAGTGTGGCCCAACTATACAAATGAATCTATCCAATCAAAAACAGAACATAATGGTTGGCTATGCAAAGTTGACATCCAGTCCAACAAGGTTCTAAAGATAAATAATTTGAGATCAGGCATAGCTCTCTCTGTATCCTCAAAATTCCAATCGTTCCTCTCTCTCCATAAGCACCACATCAAACAATGCGGGGGGAACCATCCACAAATTCCCATTCCGATGACAGCAAAAACGACCAGACCAGCAAGCAAACAACTCAACAACATTCTTCAACATCACCCAACAAACTCCAAATAAACCAAACACCATAGACCACAATTTGGCAATAAAACCAGATACCTAAGCCAGGTAATTTATTTTCCTATTCATGTAAACCTACAAACGCTTGCCAGCTAAAAAAAATCAGAAGTAAAAAAATAAATAAGAATTAGTAAGACAACTAGCAAAATCGGGTTGGGGGTGGGGGTGGCAATCAACCAATTAAGATAGAATATAGTAAGTCATTGTAATCTAATTACCATCACTGTGTCTGTGGTCAGATAATATAACACGTCAAAAAAAAATTCCTTGCAATCAGTTTGCTACTCATAAAAGCAACAACATCAACTATATCTGTGAAAGACGCATGAAACTAGACTTTCAGTCTCTCTTTACTTTCTAAGGTAATAAACAATAAAACACAGAATCTCTTCACCTAGGAGCAAATGAACATATTAATTTTTTTTTTTTTTTTTTAATTTAAAGAGTTTCAACATATAGCTTCCGCTTTTTATGATTGTACTCTATCATCAGACCAAGATACTAATAAGTTTTCAATGTAGGTGGGAATTGATTGTGTTTCATTGAAAAATATTTATTATTTACCCATATATGTTGTGATTCCAAAGAAAATGTTTGATTGTGTGAAACCAAATAGCGCTATGTGGTCTAAAAGCAAGAAAGTTGTTTGCAGAGGTTGCATAATTGGCATAGGCTTCAAAGGTTTTATGAGTCCTGATATTTTTTAATTGTTCCTTCATATTGAATTTATAAAAAAAAAAATTCCTTGGAGTAATATTTCATTTAAAGAGGTTTTTCATTTTTTATTTTATTTTATAGAATTTCAACTTATAGCATCCGCTTCTTGTGATTGTACTCTTTATCATCAAACCAAAACATCAATCGATTTTTTATGTAAGCGGGGATTAAATCCTAAATATCTTATTTAACCATCAAAAACTTTACCAGTTGAGCTAACTAAAACTCTTAAAGAGGTTTTTCATTAGATTTTCACTTTGTTACTTATTGTTTTGTGATTGAGTCTAATCTTTCAAATTTGAACTTTTTTTTTTTTTTTTTAATTTTTACTTATAGTGGAAGGGGAGAGGGGAAATAGCACCACTCATTTAGAAAGACTTTTAACCACACAGCACTTCCAAAAGGGATCTATATCGAACTAACTAATTTTTAAAAATATCAAAATATTTATAAAAAAAATGCATATATTTTTCAAAATATTAATAGCATAGATTTAGTTGGATGTTTGTATTAAAACTTTGCTAATCTTAATCTAATTCAATTTTTTTTTTTTTTTTAAGGGGGGAAAAATCAATTTATTCTATAACCCACAAAAAATCAATTTGAAATGACATATTAAGTTGAATTGGGTTAAGTATGTCGAATTGGTGGGATCAATGTATACCTTTATGACAATCATTTTCATTTTTAAGATAACTCTCGGGAATGTAATTAACTTGTTTTTAAGAATTTAGTAATAACGTCGATAAATCTAATAGTAAGTGGACCAAATTAGTAATTTAATTCTTAATCAATACTTTATATAATATATTATTAAATAAACAATACTCGTTACCAATAAAATATTTATAATAATAAAATTAGTAACTAACTCTTTAAAACATATACAATAATACATTTATGAATATGTAAGAAGGCCATAACTTTTTTATAAGTAATTTGAGAGATGTGTCACTTATTTTTGTTTGTTTACAAATGTGATCTTTCAGGCAAGATTTAGCCCCTAAACTTAAAAAGCATGCTTGCATCACTATGTGAACACTCACATGTGTATTGTATTAATCATAGAGAAGTCTCTTAAGAAATTATTATGTACTCCTAGAGTATCATAAATATGTACTCCCTCCTCTTATATGAATGGTGGATCCCACTAATTAAATTTATGGTGGGACCCACCACTCATGTGAGGGGAGTGCATACACATTTATGATACTTCATGAGTACCTAATAATTTTCCTCTTAAGAAATTAAAGAGAAATTATTTGCACAAGAGGATGATACTTGCAAGAGCCAGCTTTAGTCTTGTCTCTATGTCAGGGATATTTGGAACCATTAATACACCCGGAGTGTCTAGGACATATATGCTAGGCTAATGCACAATCTGCAGCATAACAATTCAATGTCAGCGAGCAAAATAAGGGGAGGGGGTGAATCAATCAATTAAGCCAGAAATATAACACAAGTCATTGTAATCCCTTTCACTTTATCTGTGGTCAAATAATATACCACAAGTTATAAATAAATTCCTTGCAATCAGTCCACTTTTCATAAAAGCAACAACATAAACTATTCGTTAAGTGATAATGGTCAATCAAACAATTCACAACCAAACCTACAACATCTTTCTACCAACAATATCTATATCAGGGTCCAATCTCAAATACGAAGATTTAATTATTGAATTCTAAGTATGAAAAAAACATGAAGCTAGAAATTAAGTTTCTTTAAAAGACAGAATCAATTGACCTTATCCAGAAATATATCGAGTAACATCGGGCTATGAAAGAAAACCAAAGATGTTAATGTTCAATAAAATTTAATAACCTTCACCATCATTACCACACACATTTTAATAAATCACCGGCGTTGAAACCCATCTCCCCCAATTTCAATTTCAATCCTAGACATGGCAAAACGGGCGGGTCGGGTCGGATCAATCGGGTTACGGGTCAAACGGGTCACAGGTCACTTTAAGCGGGTCAAAATCTGGTTCGGGTCAATCGGGTTGCGGGTCGGGTCGGGTTGGGTTGACCTGTATTTTTCACATGAATTTTTTTATTATTTAATTTTTATATAGAAAACAACATGTATCTGTCATTTGGAAAGTTATGCAACAAATTACTTAATGTAAAATGCATTATTTTGAATTCACCACTTATATCAAGAATGAACTCAATTAACCTTATTAATACTTATTCAACAATTTTAAAATTATACAAATCCTAACATTACTATCTAAAACAAAATAACACAAAGATAAGTAAAACAAATACACAAGTTTTATTTCTGCACAATATCAACATTCCAAATATAAAACAAAATTACAAATGACTTATTGGATAACTCATTTGATAAAGAATAAAAATATATAAGAAATTTACAATCTTGAAAATTAATTTTATAATCTATTATCAGTTGTGGTTGACACTCTATTTCAATTTGAGATATACTTTAAAATTTGATTGCTTACTTATTCATACATGGTCTCTTTTATGAATATCATATTATTGTTAAGCAACACACACTCTAGGATATATCATAATTTATTTTGAAAAGCTGTTTATTTTGGACATAAATTATTAAAAAATAGGTCTAAGTATTCATAATTTATGCTAATTTGATACTTTAGTTTCACTATTTTCACACTTGTGAATATTTTTTACATGTCTACAATTTTAAATCTATGTTTTTAACTCTACTGTAACCAGATTATCTTGGCATATACTTTACTATTTGATATCTAAAAATATTCACTCATTACAGAATATTCAACCATTAATCTTTCAATTAATTTGCATATAGTTATGTAAATGTATCAATTGTTTCCTTAAAGTTCACAATAAACAATTAAACCAATATTGTCTTAGTTTTACTATTTTTTTTACCAAAAAAAAAAAGTTTTTAAAAAATAGTTCGGGTTCGGGTCTGGTCACGGGTCGGGTCGGGTTGACCCGCAAAAAACACAGGTCGGGTCACGGGTCAACCCGTTTTTGCTTCGGGTCAAAAAAATCGGGTTCGGGTCGGGTCAGAAAATTCTGACCCGTTTTGCCATGTCTATTCAATCCCTTATTTGTTACTACTCTCTTTGCCTCTCCCATCCCATCTTTTATCACACTATAACAGTTCATAAGTTGGTCGCTTTGGGGGAATGAATATTGATCGCATTAATTGTTCAAATAAATACAAATTGATAATCGGACTTGGAGGTTTAAGGGCTTAAGAGCATTACTATCAAAGTTTTTTTTTTTTTTTTTTTTTGAGAAACAAATACGCACACAAGGAAAAGAAAAAGAGATTCTAACACAAAAACACACCACAACTTCACTCAAAAGTCATTGTAACTTTTAATGGATGGTGGGGCAAATTCCCATCTATTAGCAGCACAACCCACAAAAAGCATCTACATCAATGATGTTAAAACTTAAAATTTTAACATCCAAGCTACAGTGAGCTGCCATCTTTGGCAGCTCACTATAGTAGGAAACTTAAAAAAAAAAATAAAATAAAATAAGTTTTTAATCCATTCTCTCTTATCCTATTAAATAATATTTGTTTCTCTTTCATCTTAAATTTCTCTATTTCCTATCTTCTTCTCTGTTCACCGCACCAAGCTGAAACAAAATACTTTTTTTTTTTTTTTTTTTTTTTGGATAGGAAAACGTCAAAATATTATTCAAACATCTGAAACAGATACAAAATCTTGGATGAGGGCTTGTTCAATACAACAAGGATTCTCCTCTATCCATATAACAGACTCATTTAAGCTTAAAGCATACTTAGCTAAAATATGGGCAGGTTTGTTCCCTTGCCTCCTAACATGTGAAACATAAACCATACGGAATTTAGAGCACATGTATTGCATCCCCACAACCAGAGAATCTATTGTAGAGGGAGGCGAAGAAAGACCACAGAGAGCACGGACAAGAATCAATGAGTCACCTTCTAGAATTACATCTTGATAACCCAAGTCCCTAGCCAACTGAAGACCAGCTTCAAAAGCTTTTGCCTCCACTTCTAAGGGACCCAGTGGCGCTGAAATGCTCCTGCTCATGGCTGCTACTAAGCACCCAGTATCATCACGGATAACTGACCCCACACCAGCCCGGTTTTGATGCTTTGAAATGGCACCATCCACATTAATTTTCATCATGGTAGGTGGAGGAGGATTCCACAGGACAGTCACGTCCTCTGTTACTAGTTCCACCATCTCCGTCGAAGCTGTATACTCCATGAGGTGGTGAGTGACCCACTGTACCAGCGCTTCTGGGTTTTTCCGTCCTCCCCCATGTCTAACATCATTCCGATTACTCCATAGTGCCCAAGCAACAGTTACAACTAAGGCAATCTTCTCCTCATCGAAAGACTCTATCATCAATAAAAACCAGAGCAGATCGTAGAAAGAGTGAAACTGACCTGATCTAAGAGAGCTTGGAAGCTTAGTGCAACTCCATATCTGTTGAGCTCTTGAGCAAGACCAAAACAAGTAACCTGAAGTCTCTGGGGCTGAACCACATTCTTCACAGGTGCTATCCAACAGAATTCGACGAACTCGCAAATTCTCCTTGGTGGGAAGAATCTCACGACAAGCACGCCAAGCAAAATGGCGTACCTTATGGGGAACCGATAAGTGCCATATTTTATTCCAAAAGGACCGTTGTTGGCTGTTAGATGAGGCTGAAGCTACATCGCCTGACTGGTAAAGGCTCATTGCCACCTTATACGCACTTCGAACAGTGAAACCACCATTGTTTGTTTCAGCCCAAATCAAACGATCCCCAGGTAGTTTGGAACTAATAGGAATACTCAAAATTGCCTCCACATCCATAGGTACGAAAATCTGTCTAATAATTTCCTCCTTCCAACAGCAGTTATCTTGACAAATAAACTCACTAACCTTAGTGTCCTGATGGAGAAAAAGCCTAGGAGAAATAACTTCATAGCTGGAAGCTCTTGGAAGCCATCTATCTCCCCAAACCCAAATATCTGTACCATTCCCGACTCGCCATCGAATACCCTTCTCTACAATGGTCTTTGCAGCAAAGATGCTCCGCCAGGTGTATGAAGGATTATTACCAATAGAAGCATGGAGGAAATCACATGAGGGAAAGTACTTGGCCTTCAAAACACGGTAAAGCAGAGAGTTTTGGCAAGTTTGAAGCCGCCATCCTTGCTTAGCTAATAAAGCTAAGTTAAATTGTTGGAGACGTTTGAACCCCATCCCACCCCTCTCCTTGGGTTCACAAAGCTTATCCCAACTCAACCACGCCATCTTCTTTTCTTCCCCTCTTTGACACCACCAAAAATTCCGGATCATGCTAGTAAGCTCTTCACATAAAGAATCCGGAATTTTGAAGCAGCTGATGGTGTAGGTAGGTATAGCTTGCGCCACCGCTTTAATCAATACCTCCTTACCAGCTTTTGAGAGCAACTTTCCTTTCCAACCTGCTAACTTCTTGGAAAGTTTATCCTTAATAGCACTAAAACTTGCTTTTTTATTTCTCTCCACTAGCGATGGCAAACCCAAATACTTTTCATGTTGTTTAATCACCTGTGCTCCAAACCTTTCCCGAATTTCCTCTTGAACCTCCCTGGGTGTGTTCATGCTAAAAAATAGAGAAGTTTTAGCACGGTTTAACTGTTGCCCAGAAGCATTCTCATACACCTGGAAAATTCGTTGCAAAGACTCACATTCAGTAGTGGTAGCTTTACAAAGAATGAGACTATCATCTACAAAGAATAAGTGTGAGAGTTTTAGACCACCACGACACACAGCTACACCCTCCAAAGTACCATCCTCCACAGATTTTTTAATCAAGGATGAGAGACCTTCAGCCATTATGAGGAATAGATAGGGAGATAAAGGATCCCCTTGACGGATCCCTTTTGTAGGCTGAACTGAACCGTAAACCGTCCCATTAATTCTGAAAGAATAGGAGACCGTAGTCACACACCGCATAATCAACCTCCTCCAACTCAGATTAAACCCAAGCTTCTCCATGATTTTTTCAAGGCAGACCCACTCCACACGGTCATATGCTTTGCTCATATCTAGCTTCAAAGCCATTGTCCCTTTTTTACCGACTTTCTTCTGACTAATGTGATGCATCGCCTCAAACGCCACCAAAATATTATCAGTGATCAACCTTCCATGCACAAAAGCACTTTGGGTGTCACTAATAATAGAGGGCAGAATTTTCTTCAGCCTGTTAGCAATCACTTTAGAAGCAAGTTCAAAAATCACATTACATAAACTTATAGGACGGTAATCAGAAATATTTTTAGGATCATTATTTTTTGGAATCAAAACTACATGAGTATCATTGAACTTAGGGGGGGCAAACCCAAAGTTAAGAAAATCTAAAACCGTATTGGTGACAGTATTACCAATGGTAGGCCAAAAGTGCTAGAAGAAGAGTGGTGGCATCCCATCCGGACTAGGAGACTTTAAAGGATACATTTGTTTTAAAGCTGAAAACACTTCCGTAGCTTGAAACGGCATATTAAGTATACTTTAAAGGATACATTTGTTTTAAAGTTGAAAACACTTCTGTAGCTTGAAACGGCATATTAAGTATATTGTTCATTTGAAACAAAATACTTGATAAACTGGAAAGCCAAAACCCCACCATATTATCCAAATATATCTCACCATTGACGACTCTATTGTGTGCTTACCCACGAAAATTTTTAGACTTTGATTGTCATATTTCGCATCTCCCTCTCAGCTGAAATTTGTCATCATTAGATTTGCATGCGTCCTCTGGCTCAAACTCTCTCAAAAAAATATTTGGTGGTGCTAAATGGTTTTGGGTCGTGGTTTGCTGTGCTGTGGTGGTGGTAGTTGATTTTGGGTCATGGGTTTAGTGTGTTGTGGTGGTGGTAGATTTTGAGCCAGGATAGTAATGGTGGGCAACGGTGGGTTTTTTTTATTGTTTTTTTTTTTTTTTTTTTTGGGTGGTGGCTTGTGATTGTGACGATAGTTGTTGTTCGTGGTGTTGGTTTCTTATAATGGGTTTTGTGGTGGGTTATTGATGATGGAAGTGGTTGTTGTTTTGGTTGTGGTGGTGGTTGTTGTTTTGGGTTTTTTTTTTTTTTTTTTTTTTTTTTTTTTTTTTTTGTGGCGGTGGTTTGTGATTCTCGCGGTGGTGGTGGTGAAAGTGGCTAGTGGCAATTGTTGTGGGTGGTGGTGGCTGGTTGCTATGATTTTTTTGTTGAGAAGTTTTATTTTATTTTACTAAATTGTTTATATTATTTTAATGAAAAGAAGGTAAAAATAGAAGTTTTGATGTTGGATGAATTGTAAAATGAATTATTAAAATAGATAAAATGGCTTTTTGAAATGCTAAAAGCTAAATTTTTTAGAAGCTTTGATGGGAATGCTCCAAAGGTAGCATTGCTTTAAAAACTGGGAAAATAGAAGTGAGAATAGGGCTATGCATGGATTTAATTGGGCTGAATTGGAATTTAAAAAAACAATTAAATGAATAAAAAAAAAAAACTAAATTGCTAATTTATATCCTAAAATTTGTATTTTCTCCTTGAGTTTCAAAATTTTAATATGATCCTCAAATGAATTTTAATATGATCCCCAAATGTTATGCATCTTTCTAATTTTCTCCCATACAATGCACCATGCCTATTAATTGTGTGTTTGGCAAAAATTAAAAGACATCTTGTTTTATTATTCAGTTTATTTTTTGTACTATTTATGAGCCTTACTGCACTTTTTGGTACTATTCATGGATTCTACTGTACTATTTCACCTAACTTTTACCTTTATCTATAATACTTTCAGTAAAAAGTTTTTAGTTTCAGCAAAATAAGCAGATCTCAAATAGACTTTAAGGGTGTGTTTGAATACCGCTTATTTTCTTGAAAACTGAAAATACTGTAGTAAAATAATTTTTAAATGTGTGAATAGTGCCATGAGACCAATTTTTAATAAAATTTTTGTTAAAAAAAGAGTTTTGTGAGTCTCATAAATAGTGCATGAGACCCACTAGACAGCCATAGAATGCGCTTCTCAACCAAAAAAAAAAAGCCAAACGCAAGACGCTGGCTTTATAAGTTGTATCCAAACGCTGCTTTAAGTGCCAAATTGGCAACCCAACCACATCTTCTATATTTGAATTTATTTTGATTTTGCACTCTCTATATATGTTTGAAACTGTATTGATTAATCTAGTGCTTAATGGATAGACAAGCACAACACATTGGTGGAAGTAAGCAAATCCAAACCAAACCTAGCATTAAGGGAGTATAACATATTAATTATGTTTGTATTGTGTCATCTGAACATGCACTCTATTTCGTAAAAAATCAAAACTGTGCAGTAAACAAAGACACTTAAAAAATAAAAATAAATAATTATTTAATATTAGGACAGCCCACATGGACCTCTCTCTCTCTCTCTCTATATATATATATATATATATATATATTTATATTTATAAAAGTCCAATTTCTTCCTATGTGGGACTCGTGGATTCTATCCATTAAAACAATCTTCAATTGGCCATTTTATGAGTCAACTTCTCATTCACTCATAACCTATCAACATTTTGAAGTTATCTGATGCAACAAATTGAGAACAAATATTTTTACCTAAACCAAACTTTATTTGATTTGTTAAGAAAGAGCCAATGTGACAATTTGATGTGTACCTGTAAAAGCTGAAAAGAAGTTGAGCAAGTTACGAGAAAAATAGAGAATAGGATATGAGATATAGGTTAGAAGTTTGAGTTATGGGAATTAAGTTTTGAACATAGTGATATTTGTATTTAGTATTATAAATTTTCATTTCTAAAGAAAGTTCTTAATACCTTAAACCAGAATTATAAATGAGATACTAAAATTAAGTTTACCAATGAGTACTGCTTTAATCTCCACTACTATAGTGTGTTCATTGATCTATGTTGTCAGAATTCCCTCATACATCCACATTAAAGTTGAAGAACAAAATTGCATTCCCACTAAAAATATTGAAGACAAGTTTGAGGGGATAAAAATTTATGACCAATAATTAATGGAATTGTCTATGAAGTCGCATTAAGATAAGTAGGTTTATTTACCAAGCGAGTGTCATCGCATAGCCCTACACCTATAAAAAAAATAAGGTTAATATTTAGAGATTTAAACTTGAATCCAACCTTTATTAAGTGTCACTCAAAATCCAAATGCCACAAAACATTAACAGGAACAACCATTACTTTTCTTGAAAGCTAATTTATGCTTCAAATTTAAGGACACTAAGACTAGAACAATTATCGCCTTTGTTGAAAGCTAGTTTATGCTTAAAATTTAAGAACACTTAAGCATCTCAATATGAATGATTCCAGCAATTATTCCCACATAGTCTTGTTGAATAATTACTTCATTTATTTTCAATGATATCTCATATTGATCAACTACACTGTACATTATACAAGCAGAGAGACCAATGCATTGGTCACGAATTTAGGATTTTGATCTCCTCACTTGAATTTTAATTATTCTGTAAATTGGATTTAGTTTTTAATTTTTTTCTCATATCAACTACTTGCTACTTTGTAGTGCTTCAAACCGCTGATCTATAAGACCCTTCAAGTCACTCTCATCTTCCACATTACCAATGCATTCTGAAAAAGTTAAATACAAAAGCACATTGGACTTCTGTGACAAGATCCTGAACGGTAAAAATTAAAGAACTAGAAATTCATAAATGACATAAAATAAAACAAGATATTCATAGGTCATGTGGAGACCCAGTCTAAGGTACAACAATAAAAAGAACTACAAATGACATAAAAAGTAGGGTGCAAGCATAAGCTGATTATCAGTCAAATAAATTTTATTCTTGATAAGTATTTAGGGTTTGAATTAAGAGTATGAATTTGGTAAGGCTGAGGTGTAAAACCCATGTTTTACACCACCTAATATGAGATTGCCACATCAGCTTTTTACTTAAGACTCAATACATCCTAATACAACATCTCAATAAACTTACAGTTAAATTGGATTTTCAAATGGATATTATAATTGATTGAGTGTGATTGTGCATATTTTTTAATCTATAATATAATGATGTGCCATGTTGAGATTGGAGGGGTAAACCTTTGGTTTTACACTAAATCTTTATTGTTTGGCACGAGCTTCAGGTTTTAGCTTTTAGTTTTTAGTTTTTATGTACAACTTTTTAAAACCTCACATTTTCCCATATTTTCTCACTTTTTCAAATTTTTTTTAAGGTACAAATATACCTTAGTACACTTTTAGCAAAAAGTTTTCAGCAAAAAACTAAATAAGTTTTTTTCTAAACAGACACTTAATCTCTTGAATTAAAAGATAAACCAGATTTTGTATACTTCATATTTCTTGCATGGAGGAGTCATCATCGATTAATCCTCTTTCAAGATATTTTATTTACCTACCTTCTGCAAATATTATAGAAAAAGAGGGTCATCTAGATGGATCCTATAGGATACAAAATACTCTCACAAACGTTTATCAATTCTCCGATCATTTATTGCTCTCAAACTCCTTTCATACAAATACAGTTTAGGGCTTGGCCCCTTTGGGGTATAAATATTGATCACAAATTGTTCGGTTCAGCTCAGAATTCTAAAGATTTAGTGAGTGGAAACTAGTAGTGGGAGGTGGAAGGGTTTAAAACTTTAAAGAGAGCTTCTTTTAAGGTTTTAATTGGTAGATAAAATAAAAAAATAAAAGGATCTAGGACAGTGAAGCATAGTTTTAGTATTAAAAACAGCCAAAAAAAAAAAAGTGAAAACAGGCTATTCATAAATTCAATTAGGTCGGATTAAAGGATTTAAAAAAATAAAAGGAAAAGACTAAATTGTAAATGATATCCCTAAAATTTAGGGTAATTTTGATTTTATCCTCTAAAATTTTGTTTCCTACTGGTAGGTATCATTTTGATTTGCTCCCTTCCAGTACACCATGTCTAATTGTTTGTTAAGTGCTAGATGGCAACCCAACAACACCCTTTATGTTGAAACTGTTTAGATTAATCTAGTGCTTAATGGGCAGGCAGGCACAACACATTGATGGAATTGAGTAAATCTAAAAAAATACCTAGTGTTAGGGAGTAGATCAAAATTTTGAAATTTCAAGGGACAAAATATTGCCCCAAACTTTAGAGGTATAATTTGTAATTTAGTCTTAAAAAATCCATTCTAACTTCTTCGTCTCGAGAAATATCCACTCGTGATAGTTCTAAAAATGAACTTAATTCAACCAGTATAAATGAAGTTGAGTTATGTCAGGAGTTTCATTGGAGTGCGTCAGGGATTATGGTTTGTGTGGAGGAAATTACTAAGAAAGATTCCAAAGGTTCCAAAACTAGAGTAGAGGTTTGGCAAGTGGGTTGTTTGTAGAGGTTGTGTAGAAAGTTTAGATTTCAAAGGTTTTGTGAGTCCTAATTATTTGCAACAGTTCTATTATATTGAATTTTATAGGATTGTTTGTGTCCTCAAAGTGGTAATTACTTTAAAGATGTTTTTCATCAATTTTCCAATTCATCACCAAATCTTGTGTTGCCCTTTATTGCTTAAAACATCGATTTAATAAGGATGTATAGGCTCCACGAGAAGCCATAGAATCTAGCCTAGTTATAATCACCTCTCCACCCTTCTTACGGCTTTTGAGTGTTCCATAGGAAGCAGTTGAGGCTTCTCATGTAGAAGTACAAACTACAAACTACAACCTCTTTAAACAGCCTTGCTGTTCCGTTATCCCCCCAATAAACTCAATTGACTTTTTCGTATCACACTATCACTTTCATTATCCCAGGCACGTTGCTTTGAACAAGGAGGGGCCATTCAGACAAGGGTGGTGTGAAACACTACCGCAATTCCTCGCTTTACATGAATACAAATGATACATTCTCAGCTCTTTAAGAAGGTCCCATAACCCACTACCAAAAAATGAGAGCCCCACTGCAAAGGTGCTTCCATTATTTTCCAATATACCCCCACCATTGATACAAAAAAAGAAGAAGAGCATAATATCAAGTGAGCTTTTGACAATTCTTCACCTCGGGTTGAAAATAAGAAAGAGGCACGGCAGTGCAAAACGGCATCACTTCAGTCGCAACAAAAGCTCAAGATACGACAGCGTTTTGTGTAAATGATGAGATGTTGAACTTAATGGATACGGCGCCCTTTTTTGCTACTCCTTCCAGTTCCACAATGACTTGACTTGAATCACTTGATGCAAACGATGTCGTCTCACTTAGCAGAATCTTTCCCTGTTTTAGTTAATAATGGACACGTGTTGACAGTTTACTGTTTATTAGTTGTAACGGTTTTATTTCCCGCTTTTTAAGGAAAGTAGTTAAGAGTTAGTTTCTTCCTTCTTCTTGATTCAGCTTGTATATGTAGCGCAGGAGTTGTACCTTGTAATTTAACACTTTCATTTTCTCTGCTTTTCATTCAATAAGGGCAGAGGTTCTATTTAGAAAGTGTGCTTAGATATTTTCCCAAATACTCAGACTTTTTACAACTTGGAAATTGGCAAGACATGAAGGGGATGCTTGCATTTTTTAGGGCATTGTCATCAATGATCAATCCTGTTTTGACAAAAGCTAAAAGAAAGGGAAAAAGCAAGAAATATGGAATTGGAATGTGACTTTGATTGCAATTTGAACCGAGGGAACAACTAAATTTACGGAAGTTGATAAGGATATATAAAATTATAAATTAAGGCATGGGGCTAAGGAGCATGGAATTAATGAGTTTTTTTATTTTTATTTTTATTTTTTATGTAATTGTGGAAAAGTGTACCCACCACAGACCCACCCCCACTAAACCCATCTTCGCCAGCCATGGCAGAACCCAACCCATTGTAAATCCACAAGATGAAGCCCCACGCCACCTAATTCAACCCATGATAGACCCACAGGGAAAAGTGTACCCACCATAGACCCACCTCCAATAATAACGTAGATTGAGTAAGTTATTTGTGTTAAAAATTTTGCTAACCCAAACCTAACCCAACTCCTTTTTGTTTTTCATTAAAAAAAAAAAAACAATTTAACCTATTAACCGTGGATAAAAACTAATTTGAGATGTGAAAGCTAGGTTGGATTGAGTTAAATTTGTCAAAAATACATACCTCTATGGTGTCATTTTCAGTTTTAAGATTCCTCTGTAACAAGAATGCAACATTGATAACTAATAGTCATTACATCATATTAGTAGTATAAGTAAAAAATATGTAATATATGTTATAATAACTAATACTAGTTTAGGGGCTTTAGGGGCTTTTTCTCAACAAAAAAATAAAAATAAAAACCTAATACTAGTTACCTAATTTTTTTCTAATAAAAATAAGTAAATTTTTTTGCTTATTGATCACACCTGTTCATTTCTGCTCACAATTCGGTCATTGCAAATTGATAGTCACACTCGGAAAGGGTTTAAAGCTAGCATAGTTTTAAAAACTGGGTAAAAGAAGTGATAATGGGGGCTGTCCATGTACTTAGTTGGGTCCGGTTGGAATTAAATAAATAAATAAATAAAACCAAGACTAAATTGTAAATTATATCTCTCAAATTTGGATTAATTTTGATTTTATATTCTAAAGTTTTAAATTTTTGATATGATACCTAAATGTTATGTATCGCTATGATATGATGCCATACAATGCATAATGCCTAATTGTTTGTTAAGTGCCAGATTAGCTATCCAACCAAACCCTCTATATTTGTATTTATTTTGATTTTGCACCCTATATGTTTGGAAATTTTGATTAATCTAGTGCTTAACGGATACACATTGGTGGAGGTGAGCAAATCCATATGATACTTATAGTTAAGGGAGTATATCAAAATTTTAAAATTTAAGGAACAAGATCAAAATTACCGCAAACTTTAAGTGAGTGGAAACTGATAGTGGGAGGTGGAAGGGTTTAAAGCGATCTTCTTTTATGGTTTTAATTGGTAGCTAAAATAAAAAATAAAAGTATCCAAGACAATGAAGCATAGTTTTAGTATTAAAGACTGCCAAAAAGTAAGTGAAAATTGGCTATCCACAAATTCAATTGGGCTGGAGTGGAGGATTTTAAAAAATAAAAAGAAAAGACTAAATTGTTAATGATATCCCTAAAATTTAGGGTAATTTTGATTTTATCCTCTAAAATTTTGAAATGTTTCCCTACCAGTAGGTATCATTTTGATTTGCTCCCTTCCAATACACCATGTCTAATTGTTTGTTAAGTGCTAGATTGGCAACCCAACGACACCCTCTATATTTATATTTGTCTTGATTTTACAACCTTCATATTTGTTATTGTTTTTAGTTTGCACTCTTTATGTTGAAACTATTTTGATTAATCTATTGCTTAATGGGCAGGCAGGCACAACACATTGATGGAATTGAGCAAATCTAAACAATACCTAGTGTTTAGGGAATAGATCAAAATTTAGAAATTTCGACGAACAAAATATTGCCCCAAACTTTAGAGGTATAATTTGCAATTTATTCTTAAAAAATAAAATAAAAAATCCAATCCAATTTATTCACCTTGAGAAATATCCACTCGTAATAGTTCTAAAAATGAAGTTGAGTTATGTCAGGAGTTTCATTGGAGTGTGTCGGGGGTTATGGTTTGTGTGGAGGAAATCACTAAGAAGGATTCCAAAGGTTCCGAAACTACAATAGAGGTTTGGCAAGTGGGTTGTTTGTAGGGGTTGTGTAGAAATTTTAGATTTCAAAGGTTTTGTGTGTCCTAACTATTTGTAATGGTTCTATTATTATTATTTTTTTGATACAAGGTAAAATTTCTACTCTAGCCTAAATTAAGTGTATATGTGTGTGAAGCTCCCTTATGGAGACTTGAATCTAGGCTCCTGCACCCCCTCCCCCCACACTTCACAAGCATTTATACTTGTAGAGTGACCACCGCATCAAAGGTGCGCTACTATTATTTTGAATTTTATATAATTGTTTGTGTCCTTGGAGTGGTATTTACTTTAAAGATGTTTTTCATCAATTTTCCACTTCATTACCAAAATTTATGTTGCACTTGATTGCTTAAAACATCGATTTAATAAGGATGTATAGGCTCCATGAGAAGCCATAGAATCTAGCCTAGTTATAATCACCTCTCCACCCTTCTTACAGCCTTTGAGTGTTCCATAGGAAGCCGTTGAGGCTTCTCATGTAGAAGTACAAACTACAAACTACTACCTCTTTAAACAGCCTTGTTGTTCCATTATCCCACCTAATAAACGCAAATGACTTTCTCGTATCACACTATCACTTTCGTTATCCTAGGCACGTTGCTTTGAAAAATGAGGGCCATTCAGACAACGGTGGTGTGAAACACTAATGCAATGCCTTTCTTTACATGAATACAAATGAAACATACTCAGCCCTTTAAGAATGTCCCACAACCCACCACCAAAAAATGAGAGACCCACTACAAAGGTGCTTCCATCATTTTCCACTATGCCCCCACCATTGATACAAAAAAGAAGAGCATATTAGGTGAGCTTTTGACAATTCTTCACCTTTACTTGGAAATTGGCAAGGCATGAAGGGGCCTGCTTGCATTTTTTAGGGCATTGTCATCAATGATCAATCCCTCTTTTGACAAAAAGCTAAAAGAAAAGGAAAATCTGGAAATATGGAATTGGGATGTGACTTTTTTTTTTTTTGATAAGAATTGGGATGTGACTTTGATTGCAATTTGAGCCGAGGGAACAACTAAATTTGCGGAGATTGATAAAGATATATAAAATTATAAATTAAGGTGTGGATTAAGGAGCATGGGATGAGTTTTTTACAGGACTGTGGAAAAGTGTACCCATCACAAACCCACCCCCACTAATAACGTAGATTGACTCAATTATTTGTGTTAAAAACTTTGCTAACCCAAACTTAACCCAACACATTTTTGTTTTTCATTTTAAAAAACAATTTAACCTATTAACCCAAAAAAAAACTAATTTGAGATGTCAAAGCTTGGTTGGATTGAGTTAAATTTGTCTAATTGGTGGGTTGAATTTGAATACATACCTCTATGGTGTCATTTTCGGTTTTAAGATTCCTTTGTACCAAGAATGCAACATTGATAACTAATAGTCATTACATCATATTAGTAGTATAAGTAAAAAAATATGTAATATATGTTATAATAACTAATAGTAGTTATCTAATTTTTTTTTCTAGTAAAAAATAAGTAAATTTTTGTTTCTTACTTTTTAGAGCATATACGATATTTGATCTCAAAAAAGAAAAAAAAAAAAAAAAAAGAGCATATACAATAATATTTATGAAAAAGTATTAAAGTAAAGCAACAGTTTTTCTTAATATACAAAATTTTACTTAAAAACTGTGAGAGTGCTTTTTTTTCTTAGCACACAGGCCCAAGTAGAGATAAGGATCTCAGGCCCAAATACTTGTTATTTTGGTGGACTGGGCTTGGTTCACCGCAGCTAAATGGGGCTGATTACGAACCAAGTTGTGCGCAAGTCATATAAAGCTCCTCAAGATGAAAAATGCAATTCCTCTTAGTACCCTGGGGCGTACTGTCGTGGGATCTCGGGCATACTGTCATGGGATCCTGGGCATACTGTCGTGGGATCCCGAGGCGTATTAGGCCTGTAAGAACCCAGAATCTCTGGTTCTCTGAGCTATATGATCTTTTCCATGTTTATTATGTAATAGAGCTTTGTCCTTTCCCTTTATCTCTATGGGTGCTACATAAAAAAAAAAAAAAAAAAACACACTACACATATCTTCAAATAATTGTTAGTTTCTTAGATTAGGACATACATTTTAATACATATACATATATGTAAATGAGTTTCATGAAAATAATTCTGCCACGAGGATCCTGGCCCCAATTCTCACAGACTTGGTGCTTTTGCACAAGACTTGTGGGATTTAGAACTCAAGTTCGAGTGGCTTTGCTTGAGCTTTGCCTTCCAAGATAGTTAGATGAGAAGGATTTTAGCAAGAAACAGTAAAGGAAGACAATGCAATAAAGAAATGCACGAAATAATTGTTAGAGATCCTCAAATCAATATGAGGTATTTCGTTATTTTTTTGATTGTGGATTACAATATGCTCACTAAGACGTGATACAAGGTTCAACTAAGTTCAAAAATTACAGACTTTGATAGCTATTCAAGCTTCCAAGACTTGCAAAGTTTGAATTTGTTGAATCCGAGTATGTGCTATAGTGGCTGTCTCTGGGATACCGGGAGCAGTTCCTCTGTTTTCTTTTGATTTTACAGAGCTTTTCCTATAGTTCTATATTCACATGATACAAGGTTCAACTAAGTTCAAAAGTTCCAGACTTTGATAGCTATTCAAGCTTCCAAGACTTGCAAAGTTTGAATTTGTTGAATCTAAGCATATGCTATAGTGGCTGTCTCTGGGATACCGGGAGTGGTTCCTCTGTTTTTCTTGAGTTTTACAGAGTTTTTCTTAACGATTCCCTTCCCCCTTTTCTATTCTGCATCATGCCTTCTTTTATAGCACAGATTGAGCTCTGGGGTACTGATGATTTCTCCCTTTTGCTCCTTAGAGTTTGTCCCGTGCCTAGTTGCTTCAAGATCATGTCGTTTCCTTTTCTTCATAGTTTCTTTCTTTTTGTTGCGACCAGATGAAAGTCTCCTAGCTAGCTTCCTATTTCCAGATTTTCCCGTTGGTTGACCTGAGACTTTTTGGCTTTTGCTCCAGCTTTTCCAGTCGTACTTTTCCTTGTCTCTTTCTTCAAATGGTTGGAACCAAAGCTCCTGCGTTTTGCTTTATACTTCCACTGTGTGTCTGGGTTATAAGGTCCGCGTGCCTTTTGTCTCTTTTCTCTCTTCAAATCTGCTTTAATTCACTTTAGCTGTGCTGCACGTCCTGAGGATCCTGAGCCTCTGGCAGCCTCTGGGGATCCCGTCCCAGCTCTTTCTTTGGAATTTGCTGGACTTTTTAATAGCCTTTTTTGCTGGAAATCTGAACATATATAAGGCCTTGATGTTGATTCTTCTTGCTGCACGAATTGGGCCTTCTTTATTTTTTTATGGAATGGGCTTTGTTGTGAAATTTTGGATCTCAACAAAAACTCTAAAAAATAATTCAAAATTATATGAAGGAATATAAAGATTATTTTTTTGTTGAGAATCATAAATATTTTTTCAAATTGTGACAGTGTTTGACATCTCCCCACACACACACACACATATATATGTATAATCTGAGCAATCCATAGTGAAATATGAAGATTTTATGTATTCACATAACTTTAAATCACCCATATTTATTTATTTTAATAGCTTTGGAAAAATTTATACTATAAATATTGGGACTGAAGATGGATCCTACCAAAATGAAAAGAGCATGGTCTCCAAAAAAAAAAAAAAGAGAGAGAGAGAATTACTCATAAGTCATAAGTCATAACATACAATTATACAAACTACATTTGGTGACTTAGAAATATCTAAGTTGGTGAACAGAGTGTGGTGAATCTACGACCAAACATCTGATTTGTTAATTAGAAGCTATATCAATAGAAATAATACTTGTATATTATGCATGTAATTTACATGAAAAAACTTAATAAAAAGAGTTAATATATATACAACTGATTTTCCTTTTATCTTTACTATAATACCAATATATAGATATAGTGTGAGTCCGCGCATGCGCGGTACAGAGCTCCGTCCCCACACGGCCATACCCTCCGGCCTCCACGCGTAAATGACTTTTAACAGTCTAAAATACTTTTAAGGTCTCTCACCATATCCAATAAAGTCTCTTTGCTTTGTTGTTTTTATGTCTTACACTTTACCATTTTCGCTACTGAGCAGTGAGCACTCATTCATCTCCACATTTGACTGTCTTTGCTCTTCACCACCCCCAAGAACATGGCTGAAATTGGCTACGGCATCGCAGTGAATATAACTCAAGTCATTGTGATCCCCTTCACTTTATCTATGGTCAAATAATATACCACAAGTCATATATAAATTTCTTGCAATCAGTTCACTTTTCATAAAAGCAACAACATCAACTATTCGTTAAGTGATAATGATCAATCAAACAATTCACAACCAAACCTACAACATCTTTCTACCAACAATATCCATATCAGGGTCCAATCTCAAATACGAGGACTTAATTATTGAATGCTAAGTATGAAACTAGAAATTCAGTTCCTTTAAAAGTCAGAATCAGTTGACCTTGTATCCAGCAATATATTGAGTAACACCAGGCAATGAATCGACTGTGGCTCGCTTCATCTTCTCCTGCACTATGAAAGAAAACCAAAGACGTTAATGTTCAATAAAATTTAATAACCTTCACCACAGTTCCATTTTGAGACAATGACATCTAATTATAATTTCACAAAAACATGGTATCAACTTACCAGGAAAGCGAGATGAAGCAATTTGAAGGATTGAATTAATTAAAGTAGACTTGCCAATGTTAGGAACGCCAACCACCAAAACAAGTAGAGTAGGTTCCCTCAAAATCACTTCCTTCAGCTTGGACTCCAAAAGCTCCAAAGCTTTTGGTACATGAACCATGATAAAACACCATCATCACTCACCACCACACACATATTAATAAATCAGAGAGAGTACAAGTTACCATCTAAGAAGCATAACTCTTAAAAAATTAGGACGGGATTGATATAACAAATACAGTAATTAATTAAATAAATAATTAAATCCTCTTTTATAGGCATATTTTTTGTTTAATTTAAGTTTTAAAAATAAAATATTACTGTAAAAAATTTTAAAAACATGTAAAAAATTTTAAAAACATGTCTAAAATCAAATGAATTTTTTTAAAAAAATAATAAATGCTAAAATTCTAATTTTAGTCTCTTGACTTTTACTTCAATTGTCAAATTAGTTCTTAAGATTTATTTTTAGTAAATTTAGTACTTCATTTTGTGAAAAATGAGTAAATTTGGTCCAGGCATGTCACTATAATATACACTAATAAAAAAGAAAACTAACCTTTGTTCAAAGCTACGACAAGTCGTTTAGAGGAGAGTTGGGGTTGGAGGTGGTGGCTGGCGGAGGAGAATGGAATGCAGACTTTGACGACAGTTTGAGGTGGTCTCTAATGGAGCGTGTCATGTGCCCTGGTGTTAAAAGACATTTCCCCCGATTTCAATTTCAATTTGAGTTGAGGAGCTACGTGTCTGTACAATTTAATTTCTCAAGAGTAAGTGATTAGAATGTCTCTTTTTTAAACTCAACTAGTCGTAGACTCGCGCGTTACGCGTGATAATATTTTAGATAAAATACTACTTTAATCCCTAGACTTTATAAAGAGTTTTTTTTTTTTAATAGTTTTATCATATTTTTCATAATCTTGTCTATAACATTTTGTACCATTATCTTATATTTATTGGTTGATGATTTGTATAACATAGACATTAAATAAGAAGTAGAACTATTCGTTAAATTTTTTTAAGTTATGAAGATTATGATTATATATATATATATATATATATATATATAATTTTCCTAGTTAAAGTTTGATTAATTTTAAGTTTAAATTTTGTATTATTATATTTAATTGTTGATTTTATTGCACTATAAAGTTTTTAATGTTCTCTATATAGCCATCTTTATTTTATTTCTTACTCCTCTTGACCACCTTTTTATTTTCCAAATAACAGTTATTAATTGAAGTTTGATTTCATTTCTTTTTTTCTTCCTTTATTTATTCTTTATTACTTTGTATGTTTCCTTGCAAGTTGTAAATTTTGTGGTTATCAATAAGAAATAGATATCATGGATGGCTTAAATAGTTATAGATGTAGTTACGTTAGTGGTATGTCAAAGGGTTTTTTTTTTTTTTTTTTTAATCTGAATTTTCAAGGAAATATGAAAGGCATTTCTCTAGTTTGGTCTCAATCAATTAAGATATCCATAATATATTAACGGAAGTATTAATGAGCCTTAAATTTTTTAATGCATGAAGTGGTTAGGTTAGTGGTATGTCAAAGGTTTTATAAAAAAAAATTAAAAATAATTCTAAGGAAATGTAAAAGGTCCTTTTTTGAAAAAAGAAATTGTGACTTTTTGAATTGTAGAAATATGATTGTTTTAATTACCTTGTTTATAGATTTCATTATTAAGTTATAAACATCTAAATTAAAATATATGAATATATAAATGCAAAATTATACATAGCACAAGATAAATACGTATAGATAATTTTTTTTTTTTTAATTATTCGTGAATCATTATTTTATTGTTTAATATCTAAATTAAAGTTTTTTTTTTTAAAAAAAAAAAATCTAAATTAAAATAGATGAATATGTAAAGGTAAACTTATATGAAAGGTTAAAACTACCCAAGATGAACGCTTAACCACTCATAGATGTGTGTTTTTTGAAGACTAAAAATATACACAATTGCTTTAGCTGGAACTATATAACTATGCAAATATTGTAGCGAGCGGTTCCATCATTTGTAAATTATCAAGTTTGGTGGCCTTACAAAACAGATATTTCAACTTTACATGAACTTCTCTTTTGTGACAACCTCTTTTTTATTTTTTATTTTTTATCCTTTTGCCGAAACAACTTAAAAATATTAAGACTTGAGTTAACACATGTGGTAGTATTAAAACACGTCAGTGACAAGAAAAATTGAAAGTTTTAAATATTTAAAAAACATTTTTAGTAGATTGTAGTATAAAACATTTTTTTCTCAATATTTTATGTAACTTTTTCCATAAGATCAATATTGTTAGCATCCTTTAAAGATGATACATAATATTTTTGAGAAGAAGAAGAAGAAGCAAAGACGATACTAACACATAATATAAAATTATTAAGTTTGCGTGATTTAAATTTTTGGCAAAAAAATATTAATGTACTATGATAAAAGTTTTTTTTATCTAAATGATATATAGTAGTTCATATTTTTTTAGACTTGATTCAAAAAGCTCATTCTCAATAGCCTTTTAAGTCTGCAAATTGCTCAATCTCTAGGCCTAGATACATTCAAAGGGTGCTATCTAAATTATAAATTATATGACCCTTTATCACACAAATATATTGATTCCCCCAATGTATGGTAAAGGAAAGGAGGTTTGTGTCTAGCCATTTTATTAATTTGTGATGCATAATTTAATAGTATGGAGGATGTGACTGGAATTAAATGTTGAATAAAATAAGATGAGAGGAAAAAAAGAGTAAAAATAAAATATATAACAATAAACATCAAATTATCCAAGTTATTCTATGTAATATAATAATTGTAGGGTCAGTTTTGGTAGCCCAAGCCCAAAAGATATGGGTCAAAGGGCCAACGAACTCAGGACAATAAATTTGTAGAGAGTGGGCGAAAGAGCTAGGCTAGTTGTGAAGTAAACAATGGTTGGCTAGGTTACTTGCAATGATGATAACATGAACTAATGCTTGAACAACTCCATGAATGTATGTCCGAAGAGACGTTTTATTAAGTAAACAGTGATTATAACATTCAGAGGTACAGTAAAACTTTTCTCTTCCTTTTTTCTCTCTTCCCTCTGTCCCCTATTATCGGGGACCCTTCTTCTTTATATAGCATCCTCTCCTATCATCTCCATCGTCCACCTGTTCTTCATTTGCGTATCTACTCAAGTGCATGTCACGTCATATGTTTGCTTTAGTTCTTTGTGAGTGGCGGTAGCCAAGGTTACACTGTTCAGGGGTCTTCTCCACATAAATACGGCCAGAAAAGCTGTTGCAGTGCATTAAATGCGGTGGTAGTAGCTTTTCCTTTAGATATTTTTTAGTTCTGATCATCTCCAGATCCACTCAGGACCTATCATTACCGTTGGGATCGTTAGGAAGATTATTCGGACCTTCCTCACGTTTGTTTGATCAAGGCTATTCGAAGCCGAGGAGCAAGATGTCTTCGGACCAGTGATGACCTCTTCGGACGACACTCCCCCTCTACTTCTGGGCTTCCTGCTTCAGATGGGCCGCCCCAACCACCTATTGCTCCTCGGAAATACAATAGTCCTTAACAGGGTGTCCCGAGCTCATTAAGTAGCTTTGGGCTTTTTCCCCCCACAATAACATTATATTATTATATACTATATGTATAATGCAGTAGGATAATATTTAATCAAAGATAATATAAAATATAACAAATTAAAATACAAAACTAAATTGCATCAACCCAAAGTAGAATTTTAATTAACACTAAAATTCATCAACCTAAAGAATTGATGCAATAAAAATAAAAATAAAAAAATCAAACAAAAAGTGAAAAACAAATTGAGGGAGAGAGAGAGAGAGAGAGAGAGAGAGAGAGAGAGAGAGAGAGAGAGAGAAGTAACATTTTTGTGTGAGAAAACTATGCATAAAACGAAAAAGAAAATGTCAAATTTAAAATAAGATATTGAGAATAAGAAAAGTCAAAATAAAGAAAGATAAAAAGATAGAGAAAGAATGGTATTAAGATAGAATGTAGTGAGGAGATGAAAAGGTAAAAGATATTTTAATTTTTAAATAACTTAAATGAGAAAAAATGTTTAAAAATATATATAAGAAAAATTAGAAATAAAAAATGATAACGTGATTGCTGATATGGCTCAACGTGAGTGTAGCAATATTAAATGCTACATTTCAGCTTTTAGTAATATATAAATATAGATTTATTAAATTTTGGTGGGTACTTAGTACTTGTAGATAAAGGATACTTCTAAAAACTGCAAAGATAATTGAAAATGGGCTGGAATTAAAATATAAAATAAAAACCCAGCCCAACTTCTTCACCTTGAGGAATCTATAAATTAAAAGAAAAAAAAAAACTTTAATCATTAATTTTTATTTCATCATCACTTAAAACTTATTTGTGCACTTATATAAATCTCACTTTATAGTTTTTCAGTAAAGAAAAGGAGGTCATAGAATAGTCTATGCTATATAAAGGTAAAGTCTTGTGTCTTTTCTCTTTGTGTTTTATAGAAAAGTTTTTATATTATATTATTATGGATCATTTAACTGAGTTAATTTGATAATTAATTTCCATTTGTGTATTAATTAATTTGCAAAATTAAGTCTAGTAGTTCAAATTCATCAAAACTAAGTAGTAAAATATCTAGACATACCGAACCAACAAATTTAAATAAAGTCTCAAAATATTTTTAAAAAAATGCATATATTTTTTCTAATTATTAATAGCTTAGATTGAGTTAAATTTTTTGTATTAAAAAATTTTCTAACCTGAATATAATCCAATTCTTTTTTTTTTTTTTTTACAATTAAACCTATTAACCCACCCAAAAAAAAAAAAAAAAAATTGAAATGACATGTTACGATGGATTGGGTTAAATTTGTCAAATTGATAAGTTTTTTTTTTTTTTTTTTTTTTTGTTTGAGAATCCAAATTGATAAGTTCAATGCATGTCTCTATGTTAATCATTTTCATTTTTAACATAACTATCAAGAATATTATTGACTTTTTTTTAAGAATTTAAAGATAACGTTGATACCTATTGTCCATGACCAAATTAGTATTTACTTTTTAATTAGTAATTTATATAATAACTAATATCAGTTACGGAGAGAATAATTTTTTAGAAAAACTAGTAACTTACTCTTTAAAAAATATACAATAATACATTTATGAAACACAATTATTTCATAAATAAATTTAACTAAGAACTTAAAAAAAATTCAAAATTATATGAAGGAGTATAAAGATTAGTGTTTCAAATTGTGACAACGTTTGAAATATCCACTTTAAATCTTAACAATCTTAGTAAAATATGAAGACTTTATACGTTCACATAACTATGAATCACCCATAATTATTTTAATAGTTTTGGCAAAATTTATACTATAAATTTTAATTAGGACTGAAGATGGACCCTACCAAAATGAAAAGAGCATGAAGAGAGTTACTCAATTCTAAGTTTGTGAACAGAGTGTGGTGAATCTACGAGCAAAGATCTGATTTGTTAGAAGCTACATCAATAGTAATAATATTTGTATATTATGCCTGTAATTTACATGAAAAAAAAAAAAGAGTTACTATGCGACTGATTTTTTTTTTTATCTTTCTTGACTATACCAATAATAAAAAATGAATAGAGACTTTATAGGGGTGTTTGGTAAGAGTTTTCAAATAATTATTTTTAATTTTTAAATAATATTTCATGTATTTTAATGTACTTTTTTACTTAAATATATTTTTATAAATATTTTTAAATAACAATTTTTAATTTTTAAACGCACATTTCAAAGGGCTAATAGTGTCTGCACATGCGCGGTACAGAGCTCCGTCCCCACACGGCCACACCGTCCATCCACGCGTAAAAGACTTTTAAAGTCTCTCACCAACTCCAATAATTAAAAGTCTCTTTGCTTTGTTGTTTTCATGTTCTACACTCTTACCATTCTTGCAACTGAGCAGAAGCATTATTATATCTTCAATGTTGTGTTGTTTTCTTCCACTACAACGCTCAGGAACTCTCAAAGTCTTCGCTCCACCCGAACCTCTACTCTTCCCCGTAACCAAACACCATCTGAACCCATCTCCCAAAGTCAAACCCTAGATCTGAAGCTGTCCGCCTATAATAAAAGCCTCTCATCCTGTAAATCTGACTTTCCCACTTCCAACCCAGCAAGAGAGCATTCGTATTAGTTCATTTGATTTACTTCCTTTCCAGTTTCTGTTGCACCAGCTCAAGAACATGGCTGAAATTGGCTATGGCATCGCAGTAAAGGTCCTGGGGCTGCTTGGATCCCGTACTTTCCAAGAGATCAGCTCGGCATGGGGCGTCAAAAGTGATCTGAAAAAGATTGGGCGCAGAATCTTAGCCATTAAAGCCGTACTGATTGATGCTGAGGAGAAGCAAGCAAGTAACGAGAGGCTAAGGACTTGGCTAAGGGAGCTTAAAGATGTCCTTATTGATGCCGAGAATGTGCTGGATGAATTTCAGTATCGAGTATTGCAGAAGGATGTAATGAAGATAAACGGGAGCTCTCGCAAAAAGGTGCGATTTTTCTTTTCTGGTTCTAATCCACTTTTATTCCGTTTTAAAATGGCACATAAAATCAAGGGTGTTAGGGAGAAGTTAGATGATATTGCAGCTCTTAAAGACGAATTCGATCTTGCTGAACGACGTGAAGATGAGAAGACAACAACAATGAACAGGAGGGACATGACCCACTCCTTCGTTAATCCTTCTAATGTCATCGGTAGGGGTGATGACAAAGAAAAGATCATGGATCTTTTGATGCAGCTAGATGCTAGCAGAAATGTCAGTGTAATTCCTATTGTTGGGATTGGAGGTTTGGGGAAAACCACACTTGCCAAGTTGGCTTTTGATGATGAACAGGTAGTTAGTCATTTTCAATTGAGAATGTGGGTGTGTGTTTCTGAGGATTTTAATGTTGCAAGGTTGATAAAAGAAATCCTTAAATCTGCAATTTATAGGATTGATGAAAATTTCGTTGTGGATGGATTGCCAAACAGCTTAAAAGAACTTTTGAATGACAAGAAAATTTTAGAGAATTTGGGTGTGGATGAATTGCAATGTCGACTAAGAGAACTTTTAAAAGATAAGAAATTTCTACTTGTCTTGGATGACGTTTGGAACGAGGATAATAGTAAATGGAATCAATTGGAAGAGTTGTTACTTGGTGGTTGCAGTGGAAGTAAAATCATAGTGACAACACGGAATAGTTCAGTTGCTGATATTATGGGCACTGTTCCAATGTACAAATTAGATGGTCTATCACAAGAGGATTGTTTGTCTTTGCTGGTGAAATTGGCATTTAAGGATGGAAAAGAAAAAGAATATCCAAACCTCTTAAAAATTGGAGAAGCAATTGTAGAAAAATGTAAAGGGGTTTCATTGGCAGTGGTGACTTTAGCTAGCCTACTTCATTCAAAAGTTGACGAACGAGAGTGGAAATTTGTGAGAGATAGTGAGATATGGAATTTAGACAAAAAAGATGGTGGAATCTTACCTGCATTGAGGCTTAGTTACAATCAATTGCCGTTTCACTTGAAGCAATGCTTTGCCTATTGCTCTCTTTTCCCAAAGGATTTTGAATTCAATAGTTCTCTTTTGGTTCAAGTTTGGATGGCACATGGAATTCTCCAATCACCTGACAATGAAAAACAAGAGTTGGAAGATATTGGTGAGTTGTATATCAAGGAGTTAATGTCAAGATCTTTGTTCCAAGATGTTGCTGAAAACTATATATTTAGTTATTCCTTTAAAATGCATGATCTGGTCCATGATCTTGCACTCTCAATTGCCAAAGGAGAGGGTTCGATAGTGACCAAGAAGTCCACCCTTGCTGCAGAAGTTTGTCATCTGTCAATTTTGGAGAATGGGCAAGAAGTTACAACACAGATAGAGAAGTTGAGCAAAGTCCAGTCTATTATTTTCCAAACAGAGCAACCTGCGTCCTTACTTGTAGCATGTATCGCAAGATTTAAGTACTTGCGGGTGCTTGATTTGACCAATTCATCCTTTGAGGTGTTGCCAAGTTCCATCGGAAGTTTGAAACATTTGAGATATCTTGACCTATCAGATAATTGCATAATCAAGCAACTTCCAGATTCCATTTGCAAGTTGCACAGTTTGCAAACTTTAGTGCTTGGTGGTTGCAGCAATCTTGAACGGTTGCCCAAAGGTATAAGAGACATGATCAGCCTCAGGTTTTTGGTTGTTGAAACAAAGCATACCTACTTGTCGGAGAAGGCAGTAGGTTGCTTGGATTCTCTTCGATCTTTGTTGATAATTAAATGTGAGAATCTAAAATGTGTGTTTGAAGGGATGGAGGAGGGGCGCCTCACCAATCTTCGAACATTGGTTGTTGTAGAATGTCTAAGTTTGACCACTTTGTCACTCAGTATCAAACACCTAACTACCCTAGAGAGCCTGATGATTACGGATTGTGAAGAGCTTAGTTTGACGGATAAAGAAGAGAATCAAGATCTCAAGTTAAGCCTCCGATTGTTGATAATTAGGAACTTACCTAAGTTGGAGGTTTTGCCCCAGTGGCTCCAAGCATCTGCCAACACTTTACAGTACCTACATATTGAAGATTGTTGTAATTTCACCGCTTTGCCTGAGTGGCTGCCACATATGAAATCACTTCAGATACTTAGAATTAAAGAGTGCCTTGTGTTCTCATCTCTCCCAGAGGGGATGCAAGATCTCACTGCACTAAGAGAATTTCAGATTGAAGATTGTCCTAAGTTGAGTAGAAAGTGCAGAGAAGAAGTTAGGCACAAGATTGCTCATGTACCGAACATTGATTTCGATGAGTATTTCAATGAGGATAGTGGAAGTTCATCAGAGAGAGATGATGACATCAGCCTATATTTACCAGGAGAAGTTGATGAGGTAAGGGCATATATGGGTCCGTTTGGATAGCACTTATTGTTGCTGAAAGTTGATAAAAACTGATTGTTGCTGAAAACACTGTAGCAAAATAATTTTTAAATGTGTGAATAGTGTTGTGGAACCCATTTTTAATATTAAATATTGCGTGAACAGTGCATGAACAGTGTGTGAACAGTACATGAACAGTGCACGCCCAGTACATGCACAGTACATTTTGTCTCCCGTGCGGCAAAAAAAAAAAAAAAAAAAAAAAAGCACAAAACGTAACTTTACTTTCAGCAAGAAATATTGCTATCCAAACGCCCTCTATGTCTTCTTGTTATTTTTGTACTATTATAATAGTCTCTATCTCTACTCTCTCTACTGATTTTAAAATTAATCCTAAAGCTGGTTATGATTCTTAATGAACCCAAAACCCCCTTTTTTTTTCCTTTTTTTTAATAAAAAAAGTCAAAGCCCTCTTTGTCCAAATTAGATTTAAAGTAAATTAAAACCAAAAATATCTTTTTGCATGAAATTTAATTTCCAAAAGTAAAGTGGTCTTCTAAATCTTAATTTTTTGCTCACCCCTTCAGACCTTCCCAGCAAAAGAAGAAAATAATAAATAAATAAATAAAAAACAAAGGGAAAAAGTAGAGAAGAAGAGATTAATCCAATTTAATTAATTGAGGAATTTTATCTTGTTTGTGTAACATTGTGTTTCTAAGCAAGGTATTGGCACCCAAAAACTTGAATGAACATAATAAGTTTTTATTTATTTATTTATCTTTTTTAAATACATTATTCCTACTAGTATCGTTCTTGTAAGTTGCTTATATACCATATATTGCAAATTTCATTTCAGGAGCTCAACACAAGTCACAATCAATAGAGTCTAAATGTTGCTCAATTCAAAGTCACATGTTCCTTCCGTAATTTGTAAGCATTTCTTCATTGCAATTTGTATTACAATATGTAAATAAATAAATATTTCCGTTATTTAATTTGCTTGTAAGTGATGTAAATGAATAAATATTTATGTTATTGTAATTTGTACTGAATGATGTCAATAAATAAACATATATGTCATTTTAATTCAAAGTAAGAGATGTAAATAAATAGGAAGGGATGTGTATACCCTCCTTGACTACATTCTTGTGTATAAAGTTGAGAGATCCATGGATTTGTGTGTGCAAACATTCATTCTTATATTCATATTTTATGATCTTTGTATGCGTGAAGCACCATGTGTAATAACATGCTTAATTATTTAGAACATATGAAGTGTAATTGACATTGAAGGGAGTAATATTTGTATTTGGAATTATAAAGTTTCATTTCCATGAAAAGCTACTTCTAAGGGACGGATATAGGAGAAGAATTGGAGTTGCAACTAGCATCATAGCTGAATTTTGGGCACTAAGAGATGGTCTCCTCTTGGCTGCCCAGCTGGGAATAACCCACCTTGTGGTGGAACTTGATGCAAAAATTGTTGTTCAGCTTCTTACCTCCAACAAAAACTCTAACAGTGCTTTCTCTCCCCTCCTAAATGACTGTAGGTTCCTACTCAACCAGTTCCAGCATTTCAGTGTTAATCACGTGTACCAAAAAGCCAACAGAGTCGCGGATAAGCTTGCCAGGGAAGGCTGTTCTTGCCCTTTTGGTTTTGTTATTCTAGACTTTCCTAATTCTGAAGAACTATGTAATATTTTGAGCTCAGATGCTTCGGGGTTGTACACCTTAAGGCGTAATGCCACAACATTGTCTGTTTTAAGTAGTTAATGTTATTTGACTCCCCTTTTAACCAAAAAAAAAAAAGATTAATTTTTTTTTAAAATTGACACTAGTAATAAGAGAGGAAAAGATAGGAAAAGGCAAAGGTGGAAGATTATAGGTTGTTGGTTCTTAGGTCTGGGAACACTAAGTGTTATTTTTCAAATCTTTCTTATGCTAAAGGAGTCAGAACACTTACACTTGGATTTCTCACCAAATAATTGCTTTAATCTCCACTACTACAATGTTCATAATTGAGTTTATGCTGTGGAAATTCCCTCCAACATTATCCATATTGGCATGGACAAATCCATCCATTAAAGCAAGGTAGATGCTTCATAAATTGACAAGTTTGAGCACTAGCTTACGTGGGGCGGTGTAACGGGGGAAAAAATCAAAAAGAAAAAGCTCATTCCAGAGCCAAGGTAGAAACTTAACAAAATCCTCCATTTAGGAAGAAACCATGCACAGAGAAGCAACTTGTCGAGCCTCAAACTTGTTCCCCTTTGAAACTTTGGCTAATGACTTGTTGAGAATTATGCTTCTATTAAACCACATCAGTAACTATGTCATTATTATCTTTCTATTAATAAAAAAAATTATTTCATTTTTGGAGTCCAACACAAAGGAAAATCAAGAAAATCAAGAGAATCTAAACATTGCTCAATTCGAAGTCATATGTCCTTATGTAATTCGTGAGCATTTCTTCAGCATTTCATCATTGCAATTTGGATTACAAGCGGTAAATAAATAAATATTCCAGTTATTTAATTTGCTTGTAAGTGATGTAAATAAATAAGCATTTATATCATTGTAATATGAAGTAAGAGATTTAATAAATATATAGGATGATTGCATACTCACGTAACTACATTCTTGTGTATAAAGTTGAGAGATTTATAGATTGGTGCATGCAAGCATTTGTTTTTATATTCATATTTTATGATTCTTCTTACACTAAGCACCATGTGTAATAACATGCTTAATTACTAGAAAATCTGGTGTATATCTGACAAAGTGACATTGATGAGAGTGATATTTGTATTTGGAATTAAAAATTTTCATTTCCATAGAAAGCTCCTCCTATCTTAAACAAGAATTATAGATGATATACTAAGATTAAGAAGAGGAAAAGCAAAGGTGGAAGATTATTGGCCGTTAGTTCTCAGGTTTGGGAACAATGAGTATCATTTTTCAAATTCTTCTTATACCAAAGTAGTCATTTGAACACTTGTGTTTTCTCATAATTGCATTAATCTCCACTAATATCATGTTCATTAATGAATTTTATGTCATAATTCCCTCAGATGTTGTCCACATGAAATTGAAGAATAGAATTGCAAACCCACTAAAAATATTGAAAACAAGTTTGAGGGGTAATATGCTATGACCAATTATATTAATGAAATTGTCTATGAAATCACATTAAAATTTGGGATCTACCTTCTAAGAACTAGAATTCCACTTCCCAAGTGCCCAGTCAAAAAATGATAACTATACTAGCATTAAATAATACGGTATTTTAATTTTGAAAGATTTTAACTTGAACCCTAACCCTTTTTAATTAGATATATGAAAGCAAGTATTTCCAAAAAGGAAAATGGGTGTGGCTCGAAATTCAAAAGCCACAAAACTTGAACAAGAGCAACAATTACTTTTCTTGAAAGTTAATTTATGCTTCAAATTTAAGGACACTATGATCAGAACGATCATTGCATTTGTTAAAAGCTAGTTCGTGCTTAAAATTTTAGGACAATAGCACCTCAATACAAATGATTACAACAACTATTTCCGAACAGTCTTGTTGAATAATGGCTTCAATTGTTTTCAATGATATCTCATATTGATCAACTAAACTCTTCATTATATAAGCACCAATGCATTGATCACGGGTTTTGATCTCTCATGAATTTTAATTTTGTAAATTGGATTCAAATTTGAATTTTTGTTGTTTATTAGAAAATAAAAAATAAAAAATTCATATCAACACACTTGCTACTCACTAGAATAATTTGTGACCATGGGAAATCAAAACCCTATTGTTTTATCCATATTATATCAAGAGATGAAAGAAAAGATTGTAATTAAAAATAGACAAAATAGTAAATTTAATGAATTAAACATTTTTTCCCTACTTTTCCTCCTAATTTTTTTGGAGGATGGTTTTTAGTCCCCGAGTGAAAAACTTCACTACTCCCTTTTCCATCATCCCTCTTTTCCACCACATCAAACAAGGGAAAATTCTCATTTTCCATCCTCCCCTTTTTACAACCAACCAAACAGACCATGCAATGAAATTTTCAGAGCTCATTTTGTTTTGTTTTTTGTTTTTTGTTTTTTTTTGTTTTTAAAGATTGCTATCACGTAGTGTGTCCAAAATGGAGCATCATTAGCACTGCTTTGCAGATTTTCCATTAAGAATGTGACAAAAATTGACCAACTCAAAGCATCTTTTAGCTCTATAATACAATTATAGTAAGTTTAAAACACCAAGACAATACAGAGGAGGGGAAAGGGAAGAGGAAGACCAGCATATACAGTTGTAATGTTACACACCAAAGAGAGAAGGAAAAACAAAAAGTGACTTAAAACTCAAGACACAGCATTTGCATCAGACACTTCATCAAGGATAAATGGACCAAGTTTATCATCAAATGAGCTTCCAAGGCCTTATGGTATCTTAAATGCCTTACGTACGCTACAAACTGCTGCTCTACCCTCCAAGTCACTCTCATCTCTTTATATTACCAGTGAATCCTGTCTGAGTTAAATACAAAACACATTGGACTTCTGTGAAAAGATCCTGAGAGGGAAAAAATTAAAGAACTAGAAATTATGAAATGAGATAAAATAAAACAAGATATTCAACGGTCAAATTGGGACCTTTTCGTAGATACAGCAATAAGAACTACAAATGACATTAAGTAACCTGCAAAAGAGCTAAAATATATAGAAATGTCTTAACATAAACATTTAGAAGTATTTCAGAAAGCTTTGTGTACAAACATATAACGATCAGCAAAAAAAAACTTTTTAAGCATTCTTGAACTGAAAAATAAACCAGATTTTGCGCACTTCATATTTCATGCATGGAGTCATCATTGATCAATCCTTGTTTGAAATATTTTTCTCTACCAATCACCATTATAGAAAAAGAGGGAATCTACCTTTTGTAGAAATTATAGAAAGAAATGGTAATTTAGATGGATCCTATGGATACAAAATACTCTCGTAAGAGCTTACTCACAAATGTTAGTGAGTTCACCTATGTCTTACCACCATTACCATCTATTCTTTATTTCTTTTTCCAATTATATAATTGAAACCAATATATCCACCTTTAGCAACATATTCTTACTCAATGATGTCAAGCATTTCAAAGTATTAAATTAGCATCAGAATATACTCTTCCTCAATATATGTATCGTCTACAGGGCTACTAATGAGTTTTCTCTTATTTACTTATAATTCAATCACAAACTTTTCGCTTACCTTGACATCATTTCAACCACTTCTAAAGTGCTTTTCTTGTTTGCGTATTTATTCTACCATAAATTATTTACATTCAGTCTTTCTGCAATTATTCATTCTTTTTTTTAAGGATTAACAAAAGAGCATTATTATCACAGAAGTCTCAACAGCAGAGAGGATTTCAAAAGTTCAGATACCGATCAAAACAATGGAAGCTCTCTCCACAAGTCTCAACAGCACCATTAACATTCCCCTTCAAATCAAGGGACCAAAGGGCAGTGAGATCCTTCTTTACAACAATATCATCATCCAAGAACAACACTTTGTTGAGCTTTGGGAAGATCTCTGGCAAGTAAAATTGAAGATGATTGAGGATAGATATGTATTTTGGGTTCTGGTACTTCAAATTTGAATCAGAATTGGCTCGATGAGCTCTGAAGTAATAGTCTATCGTGGACTGTCAACCCAACTGCTTGAGAACTGGACTATAACTTGCATTTAGCCATGTAAATTCTTCTATGTTCTGAACCTGGATAGAAGCTTTGCCTAGTGGATTTACCAAAAACCACATCCTCATTGCTGCATAATTTAGCCTATCAGTAACAATGTGGAAAACATGCTTCGAAGGGTCCTGCCAGGATTCCAAACAATAAATTTGAGATGTCAAACAAAAAATATCAAACATTGAAATAGCAGATTATTATTATTATTATTATTTATTTTTATTTTTTTTGCAGGCGAGGAAGCTCAACAAAAGAAAGAGGATGTGGGAACAAGAGTCTTAGAATAGCCATTCCAAAATTTCTTTCTTAGCAATTAAAGGAATAGCAAGTATAGCAAGAGTGAAAATTACCTTAGCATATGTTATAGTTGAGTTTACAACAACTGCTGCTGCTAATATGTTATCAGAGAATAATACATAATGGTACAACTGAGGGTCTTCTAACTTCTCTTGATTTGGAAAGTCATGTTGAGAAGAATTCAAGGTATAATACTCAGTTGTAAGGCGCAATGGAAGACAAGGCAGACCTTTAGGAATCGTTTTTGCTGTCAATTGAGTCAAGAACATAGTTTGCTTTTTGTGCACTTGGAGCTGCTCTTCGGTTGAGTGGAGCATAGCCCTCAGCTTCTTCACCACAGAAGCATAGTCATCTTGAATCATCTTGAAGCTGCTTTCCTTTTGCCAATGTTTGCTCCATTGCCTTCAATTTGTCATAGGCACTGCATAAAAATAAACTATACAAACAATTTAAGGCAGAGAAAGATGGGAGAATTTAAAAAATAGCAAGCCAATAAGAGAACCTAATAACAGATCGATACTTGAAGGAAAAATTCGATAAAATTTGGTTGTCGGCATATTAATATGTTAAAAGAGAAGACTTACTTCCTTGGCAGTTCAGAATCTTCTCTCACATCCCCAAGTACTCGCTGAACTTCCTTTGTCCGCCCCCAAAGCTCCCTTGTAAAGTGAGGATTGTTTCTTGTGGCTAGGAGGGATAGATAAACCTTTGCCCTGATGATCTGATCTTTGAGTTGCCGCACCTGAGTATCCGGCATAGCTGTTTGGTCATTCTGTATGCTAGAGTCAGATTTTATGCGTTCCTTCCTTTTAACCTTGCTTGAAGTTTTAGTGGATTGTTGCTCATCCTTTATTTCTGGGAGGAAAAATGGAAAATAATTAAAAAAATAAGATTAAAATGCACAATAAAATTCCAATTTTCCACATGGTAGATAGGGGAAAAAGGGACAAAAAGGCCTAGAGTTTGGCATGGAGGCGGTTGTTCAAGATAATATGCATGAATCAGAAATAAGAAGTTGCAAAGAGAGCATATTTCATCAAATGATTAGGATAAAATAATTTTATAACAATAGGCAACAATGATAATGATCAAAATAAATATCAAACGTAATAGTTTAACCCCTAATGCAAGGAGATATGATATAACATGTTAAAAAAAAAATTCAAATACTAAGTCATAAACATTCAAGCTAGGGCTGAGCAGTATCCAAGCAATACACAAGATAGTCAGAATGACTTCTTTTTTTTTTTTTTTTTTGGTTGACTATTAGGACATGCTATTTCCAACATCCGAATGACAAGTCCAACATGTTAGATGATGAAACCCACTAACAAACATCAAGTCAACAAAACAGCACCCCAAGCACGATGAGGAGCATAGAAGTATCACAGCATTTATAATGTATACAATTCTATTTTTAACATATAACAGAGCTATCAAAAGACTTTTACAAATAGGAGCAACAGCAACCAGTACAAATTAGCCAATCAAAAAACAAAAGCAAGTTAAAGGGAAAAAAGTGTATATCATATACCATATTTTGAGTATTTTGAGAGGCATTATCTGATGACTGGTCAGCCTGGTCATCTGCATCAAATGTACCTTCCCCAATGTCCTTGTGAGTGGTTGTGTCAGTATCATGCTCATTTGAGTCATTTGCTTCCTCAAGTGAATCTGTGACCTCCCTGATGAGGTTAGTTCTTTGATCTTGTTCTTCCTCATCCGTTGTAGATAATACTCTGGTAGACCTTGATTCTACTAAATACATATATAAATGATAAAATTACCAAGCAGAAAATTATATGGATGAGAACAATTGTGCAAATATTGGTTTTAGTAATTACAAAACAAAACAGAAATTAGAACCAGAAAAATGACTTTTTAAGGAGTACCTTGACTTGAAACTGCAATGTGGGAGTCCTGTAGGTCTAAATCATCTGAATTTGGAAGAGATTTGGTTGAGGTATCTGAATAAACAATTCTAATCGGTTCTTTAACGGTAGTTTCTGATTCCTATATAGCAAAAACCAAATAATTTGAAGAGTAAAGATCTGAAATTTACTACTCCAACTTAACTAATATGGATGCATCATCAAAGAGAACCCAAAAAAGGAACAAGTATTACCTGGGGCAGCACATTTAGATGCTCGTTATGGCCATTCAAAGTCTGTGTAGTTAACCAGAGATTTAGATTTGCTTAATGCAAAATCAAAACACAAAATATACCCAAAAGAGAAAAGTCCTTGTTTTCAAATAAAAGAAAATTATTTACTACTTACAACAGTTGTAACATCTTCCACAAATTCATCTCTAGCTGCAGAAATTGTAAACCAAAGCAAAGAACATTCAAATCACCAAAAGAGAAAAAACCCAGAAAGAGAAAACTTGAAACAAATCTAAAAACAAAAAACTTACAAGAAGAAGAGGTCTTGGACCCACTTGGTAAAATTGTCCATGATCTAAAATTGTGTACATAGATCATAGACAATCTTGTTCCCACACAAGTCAACACCTGAAAATCTGACTGTCATGCCGATTGCTTTTGGAATTTAGACTCTGCAAAATTGCTGATATAAATCCATCTTGCCATTTAGACCATTTCTTCTTCAAAAATTTGTATATCTTTAATTCATTTGGCCCGAAGTTCTTGGCAGAAGTATCAAATCTCAAATCAGCGGGCAGAAATCATCAAACAGTTCTGGTCCAACGGTTTCCGCCAAGCCATTAGGAACATGCTTCTTCTCAGGCACTTTAAAAATCAGGTTATCAAATTTCTCATCCTTAAAGACATTGTCTTGTACGTGATCCATTATAGAGCACTTAAATGCAACTGGATAGTATAAACAAAAAGGTTTTGGTTTTTGAGAACTGCCCCACATATCTTCTCTTTCATCCGCAAGGGAGACCGCTTGGTCGCCATGAAGCTCACAACTAGAATATGACAAGGCCATTTCACTGGCCACCTGCTTGATTTCATCACATTGCAAGCTAATTTCCCTCTCTAATGAAAATACACCTGCTTCTTCTCCCGATTCTGAGTGGCCATTATGTTACGCATGAAGTGTAAGTAAAATAGGAAGGGGAAGTACTGGACCCACTAGAGTATCATCTCGCTGCACTTTGTGTGACCACTTATTGCTATGGCATGAAGGCTTTCTTAGGAAGAAAGGAGGCAATTGAGGTAGGTCAGGGACAACTAGAAATTCCAAAGATACCTTTTTCTGGTCCAAAAGTACCTCAAGGAACTTTGAGTAAATGGAATAGGCCAGTTGTAAGAGTTCCATTGGCAGGCCTACCCACAACCTTCTCAAAGCAACCTCATGCATGCTTGCTGGCAAGCTGATATCATTAAAAACAACAGAAACTGCAGGAGACGATCTCAATCGACCGAACCCACAAGCCTTCAACTTCTCACACAAGATTTCATGAGATTCTGAGCTAAAAGATTCCTTTTCTCGAGGACACTTGCAAGGCTTTTTCAATTTTGAAACCAGGACTTCAGTTAGACTACCATTCAAATATGCAGAGAGTTTATCAAGTTTCACGTACTTAAATCCTCTAGGAAATTTGTAGTCCTCATCATCCATAATATACAAGGAATTATCTTTAAAATGGAACCCTTCTGTGTGAAGTTCTTTCAACTTCCACAACGCACAATAGCTTTGTGATTCAAGCTTCCCTGATGACATAAGTCTTATCAATGTAAAACCACCAAATTCATTCGACTCAGAAAGCATTGCTGATAGATCTTTGTTTAAAATGACAAAACCCAAAGCCAATTCTTTCTTATGCTGCCATTCAATCCATTCAGGAAGATCATCCTTCAAAATCTCCTTTCTCACAAGACAACTTCCACATTGACACTCACGACCCGACAATAAGAGATCTGAAGGGAGCTCCCGTGCATAATGGGTTTTCAAAACTTTCGAAACTTCAGAAATAATGGATCCTCTCAAGGTTGGTAAAAGTAGGTCCATAACAAAATAGATTAAACTCACAGTTCCGAAAAGATCCCAATATAATACAAAAACCCAATTCAGAAGCCCACCTATATGTGTCATCCCTCGAGTTTGATCTCAATTCCGACAATCTAAATACATTAATATGGCACGGATTATCAAGACCGTGAGCCCATTGCAACAACGGCATCATTGGTTTCCGCACATCACAAAGAACCAACAAACTATCCAAGGCCAATGCAAAACAGAAACCATCAGATCCCGCCATTGTAAACATAAGGAACCGTTCATTTTGAACCAAAGTATACATCCTCAACATCTCACAGCACGCCCATCAAACCTCAAATCGACCAAGAAAACAGCATCAGACCGGGCAACAATCAAAATCCTAGGATGCCAACTGAATTCACAGCTCAACCATTTACAATTCCCCGAACCAGCATCAGCATCCCACGATACAGGCAACTTAGTCCCTCTAAAACGCGCATTGGAATTGGAAGTCCTACTTCTTCTAAAACAAGACTCCAAATCAAACAAGAACAAAGCACCATTTTCTATCCCATAAAAAAAAAAAAAAAAAAAAAAAAAAAAAAAAAAAAAAAAAACACCATTTTCTAACAAAACTACGCTCTCCTCGGGTATATGTGGACTCCAACAAGCATACACAACAGAACTAGTCTTAAAAACCTTAGAACCTAAACAAGAAACTCTGGGAAATTTACCAAAATTATGAATTTCCTGAACAACAAACCAATGCACAGAGCACAATGTAGAAGCCAGCAAATACCCAACAACAGTGGAATGATTATGATTATTACCCAGTAGTTTCATGTAAAACGGGAAGCTTTGATAGAAAGAAGCAAGAAGCCAAGTCGGTCGGAGTTGGGACCGGTGGGGAAGAAGAGAAGGAGGGAGTCGGAAAGAGGGAGGCGAAGGAAGGAGAGGAGGTTGTGAGTTTGGAGGAAAGGTGGTGGTGGGTTTGGCAGAGATGGAGAGGAGAAGAGAACAGAAAGGGTTTTGGGTTTAGGGTTGAAGAAGAAAGGACCCAATATGGGTTTTGATGATGAGTCTGTGAGGAGAAGTGGAGGTTTGAAAACTGATGATATTGGGAAGAGGGATTTCCAGTCCGACAATACTTCCATTTTTCACTCACTTTTAACCCAAAACCATACTTGGGCGAAGAAGCTGGAGCTGATGGAGGAGTGATCTGTATGCTCTCTTGAGTACATTTTTGTGTATAAATTTGAGAGATCTATAGATTGGTGTGTGCAAGCAAATGTTCTTATATTCATGTTTTATGATTTTTTTTTTTTTTTTTTTGCATAATATAAGCAATGTGTATATTAACATGCTTAATTAATTAGAAAATGGGGTGTAATTCTCATCAAATGGAGTGGCATTTGTATTTGGAATTATGAATATTCATTTCCATCACAAGCTCCTTCTAACTTAAACCAAAATTATAAATGATATATTAAGAATAAGTTTAGAAAAATGACACACCAATGATTATAGGTCGTTGATTTTCAAGTTTGTGAATAATGAGTGTTATTTTTCAAATCCGTCTTATGCCAAAGGAGCTAGAACACTCGAAGTTCTCAACAAGAATTGTTTTAATTTCTAAAATTATCATGTTAATTATTGAATTTTATGTTATTAGAATTCCTTTTGTTTAAATCGAAATTGAAGATCATAAATGCAATCCCACTAAGCATGGTGATACCTCCAGACGAAGGTGAATGCTCCTCAAACAGCTCTAAATCTCTGATTTGGAAAAGAATATGGCACCAAAAAGTCCCCCCAAAGCTCAAAGTCTTTGCTTGGAGATTATGTGTTAATGGCCTCTCCACCATGGAAAACTTAAGTCATAGAGGCATAGCGTGTTCTTGCTTCTGCCCCATCTGTGACAAAGAATTAGAGACTCTGGCCCCTGCTCTTTTTCACTGTGATCATGCCAAGCTAACGTGGGCTCTTTGGTCTGGCTGCCCTATAGACCTCTCACGCCCAATCCATGATCCTATTGATATTGTTCTTGACATCATCAAAAGGGGCACTTTGCAGGACATGGAGATTTTCTTTGCTACTGCCTGGTCTATCTGGTGGAACCGAAACCAAGTAGTGCATGAGGACTCGGGTTCTCCCCCAAGCCGATGTTGGGAATTGGCCAATAGAACTCTCACTGATTTTAAGGATGCTTGTTCTCACCCCCCACTGCCCCATTCCCCTCCTGCCCTAAATTGGAAAGCTCCTCCCTCTGGTTTCTTCAAAATAAATGTTGATGGTGCCGCCCCTAATGATGGTACCAACGCTTGCATTGGGGTGATTGTCCGTGACTGCCATGGCCTTTCTATTGCAGCTTCTAGTGAAGTTCTTCAGTCCTTCTACTCGGCAGAAATTTCTGAAGCATTTGCTCTTCTACATGGTGTGTTACTTGCTTTGGAGCTGAAAATTTCCCATGTGATCTTTGAGTCTGATGCCCTTTCTATTATTCGAGCTCTTAACTGTGGAGAAGCTGTTGGTGAGATCGGTCTCATCCTCCAAGACATTAGAAACTGTTCAGCCTCATTTAGCTGGTGCTCTTTCCAGCACCTGAAAAGGGAAGGCAACAGAGTTGCTCATGAACTTGCAAAAGCTGCTAGACTATCAGGTTTTTCTCAATTTTGGAAGGGGGTCAATCCCAGCTGTGTAGAACACTTAATCTTAGATGATATCTGACTGGTTTTCAGCTTCTGTATTTTCTTGTCTCTGTTGTATTCCAATTTCAGCTTGTTGAATGAAAGCTTATCTGATTTCCCATAAAAAAAAAAAAAAAAAATTATTTTATGCGTCACATGTCATTCATCGATTTTAAAATGAGAGGGAATGGAAGATAGTTGAACGGGCAGGGAGCCAGACCCCACTTTTATGGCAGGGGTCCTAAGCCTAGGTTTGGATAGCGCTTCTTCTTGCTGAAAGTAGAGTTGCATTTTCTGTTTTTTTTTTTTTTTTTTTTTTTTTTTTTCGGTTTTGTTGACTTTTGAGAGACAAAAATCACTGTGTGTGTACTGTTCACACACTGTTCATGCACTATTTAATATTAAAAGTGGGTCTCACAATACTATTCACACATTTAAAAATTATTTTGCTACAGTGTTTTCAGCAACAATCAGTTTTTATCAACTTTCAGCAACAATAAGTGCTATCTAAACGGACCCTAAATGTAGTTGTACTTGTCTTGTCTGCGCAACACATATATAAAAAAACTAAAAATCTTCTCACCAAAGGAGTAACATAAATATATATATATATATATATATAGTGGGTAAATTTTACAAACCACCATGAGATTTGTGATAATGCTACTAACTAAGTCGAAAACATTTTAAAACTTGCCAATTTTATCTTAAAAGACAATTTTGTCCCTGAGCTTTAAAAAAAAAAATGCCGTTACTTTTTTTTTTTTGGTCCTCCTCTCTTCTGTTTCTTTCCTCTCCCCCTTTCTTCTCTGAGTTCTCCATCTCAGAACCTTAGGCAACAACCCCTTAGATTTTTTGTCATCATCGTTATCATCAGCCTTGTATTTCTAGATCCCTAATTTGTTCATCTCTTCAACCACACCCTCAATCTCAATTCAATTCTTGATCACTCTAGAATCCGAAAAAGACGTGCAATTTTCGAATTCTTCGTCGAACTCTCTTTTACAAGGACAGTCCTGGCCGGCCCAGGCAGCGACGGATTGGAAAAATTCGAGTTTAGACCAACTCGGCATCTGCGAGATCTGCTTGTAATAGCAATCGAGAGCGACTTAACGGCGATCTGCGGCTCTAAAGGCAGCGACAAAATACCAACAGAAGGACGATTGTTAGCGGCGGCGGCAGCGGTGGTGCGGCGAGGAGTGCGGTAAGTGTGGGTTCCGATTTGGGAGAGAAGGGGCGAGCGCTGATGGGGTCAAGGTCAATCTTGCGGTGGGAATCGGGAAGACCATGCGCGGTGGTGTTGTTGTTGATGCCGGTGACCAAGTCATGGGCTTCGCCGTGGCTAAGGCTCCATTAGAGAGAGAGTTCTGAGATGGAGAACTCAGAGAAGAAAGGGAGAGAGGAAAGAGACAGAAGAGAGGAAGAAGAGAAAAAAATCAGGGACAAAATTGTCTTTTAAAACGAAATTGGTAGTTTCTGAAATTTTACCCATATATATATATATATATATTTCAAAGGAAGACATTTGGTTGCTTGGTTTGGTAAAACTAAAAGATGAGTAGTGGTAGGGTGGTGGTGTTAGAGTTGCCACTGGGCACAGCGGAGGAGGAGAGTTTTGAACTGGAGAAAGCAGTGTGTAGCCATGGACTGTTCATGATGCCACCTAATCAGTGGGACCCCATTTCCAAGACACTTCTCCGTCCACTCCGTCTTGGAGATTCAGATTCAGATTCAGAATCAGTGATGGTCCGTATTTCTCAACACCAGTGGGCCCCTCACTCACTCCATGTCCGCGTTTACTGCCATAACTCTCCCAGTCTCTCCCGACAACATCGAGAATCAGTGCTGGCTCAGGTGTCACGAATGCTGCGTTTGTCTGAAGATGAGGAGAGAGCTGTGAGAGAGTTCCGAAATATGTACAACAATGAGAAGAGGAAGAAGAACGAGAGCAGCTTTGTGGGCAGGGTGTTTAGGTCTCCTACCTTGTTTGAAGACATGGTCAAGTGCATGCTTCTCTGCAACTGCCAGTCAGTTTCTCTCTCTCTTTCTTTACTACTTCCATTTTGCTATAGATAAATGTATGCTTTCATTTCCCATACCTGCCAACGATTAATGACCTCTACTATGCAAGTACTAATAAGTAGTAGGACTAACTCATATCTCACACTTTACTACTACTACTCTGATATAACTTGGACCATAAATACGACTCTTTCGACAACAAGGGTAAAAACTTCAAAATCACTAGTCTTTTTCCTTTTAGTAACTAGACCACTAGATTAGCTAAGCTAACACCAATAAGACTTCAATAGGTGGTCCAGGACTTTAAGCATGGCTAGAGCACTTTGTGAGCTTCAGTTGGAACTGCAGCCTCAATCATCCAGTCTGTTATTTGTGACTGATTCTGCAGCTGCTGCAAGTAACAACTTTAATACCCCAAAACCCGATAAGGACCACTTCATTCCCAACACACCCATACCACAAGAGTCCAAGGTTTCAACGAATTTTACAGATTCTGGGTCTATCAAAACAGACTCTGTTCCAGCTGATATTGTACGCGATGATGATGATGATTATTCATGTCTAAACTGCAAAACTTGTCAGGCTGCGGATGAACCACACAACATTGCTTCTGACTATGATACCTTCGGAAATTTTCCTAGCCCAACAGAATTAGCAAACCTTGATGAAGGCTTTCTGGCTTCAAGATGCAATCTTGGGTATAGAGCAAGTCGCATTTTGAAACTTGCCCGGGATATTGTTGAAGGCAGGATTCAACTAACACAACTTGAGGAGGCCAGTAAAGGAGCAAGCTTTGCCAAATCCAGCAACTATGATAAGTTGGCTAAACAGTTGAAAGAAATTGATGGATTTGGTAATTTTACATGTGCCAATGTGCTTATGTGCATGGGATATTACCATGTCATTCCAACAGATTCTGAAACTATTCGGCATCTAAGAAAGGTACCTTTTTGGTTCTTTCTCATGCTTTTGTAATTACTACGGTTGAAAAACTAAACATATGAATATGATTGACATTTTCTTAATGCAGGTCCATGTGAGAAATTCCACCACTACTGTTGAAAAACTAAACATATGAATATAATTGACGTTTTCTTAATGCATGGAGAAATTCCACCCGTACCATTGAAAAACTAAACATATGAATATGATTGATGTTTTCTTAATGCAGGTCCATGCAAGAAATTCTACTGTTCAAACAGTACAGAGAGATATTGAACGTGTATATGGGAAGTATGCGCCATTTCAATTCTTGGCATACTGGTGTGTATATATATCATACAAATGAATAATTCTTAGGTATTCTCCGAGTACAGAGAATGATGCTCTCTCCTCTCACATTCATAGAAGAGTCCACTCATTAAATTAATTGTGGAGTCTATCATGAATGTAAGAAGAGGAAGCACTATTTCTCCGTACTCCTGAAGTACTTAAAAATTTTCCTATACAAGTAGTATAATTCCGTATCAAATACTATCTTCTTCATATTTTTCTTTTAACATTTTTGTAATTCTCCTCAACTAATTTTGCTACCTAATATCTCCTTTGATTAGGTCAGAACTCTGGCACTTCTACGAAAAGACGTTTGGGAAGCTCAGCGAAATGCCATGCTCTGATTATAAACTAATCACTGCCAGTAATATGGGAAGCACAAGTAGTACAAAAAAGAGGAAGAAAAAATGCTGACCAAAGTCAAGCCTAGCATTATTTTGGATGACCAAAAGTTAGGCAAAAAGCCAATTAACCTGCTATGTTGGTTCGCTTATTATGTATCACTGTTTTCAAGAGCGCTGAAATTGCTTACTATTTCAACAATTTCTGATGCATGTTTAATTGTTTATAGGCACTGTCTTCCCTCAAAGTTGTCAGCAGTGAAGTAGCAGCCATGGCAGCTTGCCATACTATGCCTAAGTGCAACCACCAGCCTGTCATGTGTAGGCACCTGCATGGCATTAGAAAGCCATGCCATTGGTCATGCACAAGCAATGTACATGATCTCCTGTACTTTCATCGGGTTTTACCACCTCGCTTCTTAATGTTGTAACTTGCATCCAGTTTTCTGTAAACTCAAGTTTCTGCTTCATAATTCTCTTTTTCATTTTGATATAGATCCTTTTTCAGAAACAACCCCCCCCCCCCCCCCCCCCCTCCAAAAAAAAAAAAGGCTTATGCAAGCTTTGAGTTTTTAAACATCTCCTGGAGGGAAAGACTCGCATTATACAAATTGAATGAATGAGGCACTTCAGCTCACTACTCTCTAATCATCGTTTCTCAAATGCAAGTTGATAATTTCCTTCCCAATTGTGGATAGTTAAATAAGCCTCTCTCAAATTATTTATAAAAAATTGAAATAAAAGCTCCACAGTCTTTCTTAATTTACTGGTCTTTCTAGCCAACTGGTACGTCTCATCCTTTCGAAGGACAAGGTCTACATCTAAACTTGTTACCGCAGATTTTATTTGGTTATTAAATGAACTGTAAAAGAGTTTCTAAGGAAGTCCTACCACATTTTTCTGCTAGAAATATGATATTTTATTGGTATACAATAGGAAGAAAGCACACAGGTAAACAAAACTATAATTTTAGTGGATACAAAAGCAAACTGAACTTCAAGGAACTTCAAACAGGAACCAAACCAATTATTGTATGTATCAGCTCACCATCTATTATTATTCACACTATTCCACTACGTTCCATGAGGTGACAACCTTCATCACAGCACCTTTATCTTTATACAAATATGCCTTGAAAAGCTCTATCTCGAAGCTTGATCATCTAGCAGTGGCACTTTATGCTGTAATTTTGAGATTGGAAGGGTAATCTTAAAACAATTTCAATAAAATTCATGTGTGCGCGTGTGTGTGTGTGTATAGCCCTCTGTTCTAGGATGTGTGTGGCATTGTTGTGGTTCTAGTTACAAATGGTGTCTCTTTTTGCGATATAACATCACTTCAAAACTTTCAATTAGGTTAATTAATGTTTTCTCAAGTCTAACATTAGATTACATGTCCTCCCTATGCTTATCAAACACTTTTTGCCATAATTTTGACCATTTTTTAGATGAGATGGTTCTTAATTTTGATATTTAGCAAGCTCGATGGTCGTGGAGGTCACATCATCCAATGCTGAACCTAACTCATATATACTACAATAACATCAGAACCTTAATCCCAAATTTTGGGATGATATAAATCCTGAATAGATTAGTTAGGGCCGGCCACATCTGCGTGTGTGTCTATATAATAACAAACATTCTAGACACACCTAATCAATAAGAAGTGTCTAATAATTTCTGATTTCCACAATGTTTCTACGTACCTTTTCAACCCATTGGTTTAACTAGCACTTGCCAGAGGAGCATCTGGCTGCTTTTCTGGCATAGCATCTTGGAAAGCCGGTATCTCATTGTATGCCTCATTCAATCTGGATAAGAGAGGGAATTGAGTCTTCAAAAAAAAAAAAAAAAAAAAAGGAGAAACCTGTCAGCAGATACAGATACAGAAATGAATTTTAAAGTAGGCCCTAAATTTCAAGATTACTAAATATAGGTGTTATCATGCATATTTCTTTGCATGTGTGTGTGTGTGAGAGAGAGAGAGTTTGTAGCTGTATAATCATTAAACAAGGTAGAAGAAGCAACAAATGGGGCAACCAATGCATAACTAATAAATCCAAAAATATCCATAGCAACAATTCTAGCTTGAGGATGCAGAAATTCATACATCTCAGACCAGAAGCAAGATTTCCACTGACAGAAGAAGACTATTCAAGGTCATAAATTTTTTTTAACTACTGTAATTCCGCAAACTCTTGATGGCCGAGGTCAAAGAACAATTTGGCATTAAAGCAGTTTGAAGATAAAGTTAATATATGTAATGAGAACATTGAAAATCAACCCCTAACCTTTATCTTTTGTTAGTGGTTTTTCTGAAGGAAGAATAATTGTTACAAGACTCAAGACTGCAACGTTTTTCCCATTAATATCAATTAAATATGTTTTCTACAAATCAAATGTAACTGGCACATTAATTATAGAATGAGCACTACCATGTCAACATTGAACCTTTTAATTGCTGCATGAATCTGAGGAGCTAGAAACAAATCTGCCTGCAAAAAATTGCAATGCATTGCATTACATTAAGAGAAACACCTTAACTCATAAACTAAATCCATGCAAGCTGCTGTTATGTGGTATTTTAGGAAGTGAAATTCTAGCACGTCATGCACTGTGAAACTAATACATGTAGAGTATAAGACTGATGCAAGAGTCTAATTTAATACATGGAAGATGCGAATCTAATGCAATACATGGAAGATGTTGACATGGTATGGTGACATGGCACGTGGCCAGCTAAGCTTCAGGGCTGTATTTCATATGTCCCATGTGACATAGCATGTGATTAGAATGCATTCCCAAATTCAATCTAGCCTAAACAGAAGCACATCACATTCCCTGCATCAAAATACTGACTTCAGCACAATTATGCATATTTATATACTTCAGTCAAAAACTTAGTGCTTAGAGTTGAGTATGGTGCCTTCATGTCTCATAATCCATGGTTTGAGTTTAGGAGAAGAACCATCTTCAGATTGCAATCTTAAAGATTGAGAAGTGGGTTCTACTATTTTATATTGTGTTCTGCTATCAGTTGGTCTCAATACTTACGGTTGTAATAGATTTACAAGCTAGCAAAAGAAAATCTTTGTTTGGTCGTAGAAGAAAGACCAACTTCAGGATGGTTGACGACTTCCTTAGCAAAGGAGTCCCTACCAATATTGGAACATTTTGGTAGTAAAATGAAAATTCATAGCGATGGCCATTCTTTTAGTCTTTCTCTATGCAGTGATCAATTTTAAATTTAGTTTCAACAGATTTAGGGTGCATGATTATGTGTTTATCATTATTCAATGTAGATAGAGAAAAAGGGAAAAGCATTTGTAACAGCTGTAAAACATTGGCAGAAACTTCCAAAACCCTGACTCTTCAAATGTTTGCACATGGTGCAGCATATTGTATATACAAGTTTGCAGGCACAGACACAGATGATGCAGGAAACCAAACCAGGTAAACTTCATCTCCAGTAGCAAATCTTCCAGCATAGTCTTTTAAAAGCCTCTCGAGTGCTGAAACAAATGCAAATAATAATCAAAATAAGCCTAAAGCCATTAAGTAGCAGAAACCATCCCGTAGTGGCACAAAAAGTTCACACGTGACTGGAATTACCAGGGAGAGGAACCCAGTAGTTAAAAAGATCAAGATAATCCATGAAAATAAAATTATACAAGCCCTTGTTTTCCCCCAAACTATTTGGATGATTTTTTCGGGAGATACGAACACTAATCTGATTGTCCAAACAAACAAACATGTATAATCCCTCCACCAGATCAAGAGTCAATTGTCCATTTAACATGTCTTCCTTACCCCAGTTGAGTGTCCATTTGTAGTAAGCTATTGAACTTACAAAAGAAATTAGTATCAAGTCTATTGACAATGTGCCAAAGTTATTTGCTAATCTCGTTAACCACGGACCATGGAGGGAGTTTGGAACTGACACAGATAATTAAAATCAGGATCCAATATCATTAGTTAGTTGCATCTCCTAAATAGCTCATGGAAGGACTAATTTCTCAGCTTGTAACTTTATAGTGCACGTATGTTTGCAAATACTATTTATCAGATAATTTCACTTACATCTTGCTAAATTTCTATATGCGTTTTCTCAATTTAAAAGAAAGTGTAACAGGATTGGAGGGATTGGTCTTGTCATCAGCTTTTAAATTAAACCAACCTTCAAACATGTGAGACTGGCATGGTAGAAAGATATTTTTGAGTTTTCTGCTTTCATGGGCCACAAAAACTTCTTAATTTTAATCCTAGGTATTATGTCTGATAAATTACCAGTTGTTCCAAAAGCTTAAACTATTAGAAAATTGTGAATTTAATCTTAATCTAACAGTCTCCCGTCACGCGTGGGCCTAAACTGCCCTTATTAAGTAGGGCCCAACATGTGGGAATTTTATAAATGGGAGGTAAGCTGAAGACATGGTTTGAACTCAGCTCCTCCTACTTTAATACCATAATAAATTACAAATTGTCCCAAAAAGTTTAAGCTATTAGGAAATTATGTGTTTAATCATTTAATCTAACAATGTCTAAATGTTATAGTGTGTAGCACAATCCAGAACTGATCTGGTATCTACTTATTCTTTCAAATCTTATATCTTTATTTTTTTCCTGCTTTGGGGCCCACCTGCCAGGGAAGGGGGTAGTACTGTGCAGCTTAGTCAAATCTTACCTACAAAGCCTTTTTTGGTATAATGTTGAGCCCAAGCAAGTTTCACATCAGGATCAGAACTAATTTTTTCCTCAATGCACTTCTGTAAATAGGAGGAAAAGCAGCAAAACAAAATTTATATCATATAAGTTCTAACAATTTCATGAAAATAACAACATAGGGGTATATAACCACAACAGTCTCACTCAGATATATACCAGTGTAGCTAGATTTTGGAGAGGCTGTACGCTTGAGGAAATAATATTGGCAGCCTACATATCCAGTTATAAAAGCAACCCCATTAGTGTCTAAATCTGAAACATACTTGCAAAAACATGTGTGAATATTAGCAAAAATGGATAAGGTACAACAAAGAATTATGCCTGATTAGATCAGGAAGCTCAAAACATTATACCATATCCTCAAGGCTGGAAAAGAAAGTAAAGCCAAAGAGGGATTTTCAAACATATTATCCAACATGCAAAAAAGAACAATACTAGTGTTATTCACCATGTGAGACACAATTACTTGTAGGCATGCTTGCAAGGTTGTTTGGAATATAATACTCCCCATTTGCTTTTGAAATAGAGAGTGTCCAATTCAAAGTGAAGATCTAGTATTTAACAAATCTAAGGGTGAACATGATGCCACCTCATTTAAAAGTAGTAATCATTCATTATTTGGTGGAATAGAATTTTAAATGAAGTTGCACCATATATATACATGTTTAGATTCATGAAAACTATATCTTAAACATGAGATGGAAACTCTCATTTTCAAAGAAATTGGAGAGCATCCTGATCCTAGGCACCAATCCACAAGGAATAATTTAGTTTATTTCAAAACAGCCATAGCTGGCATAGTGGCATAGCCATCCTTTTCAATGTATACCCCAGTTTGCTTAGCAAGTGAAGTAGGCTTTATATACATTCTTCAATGTAAATTACAGGTGGTTATTTGCATAAGTTTCACCAAGATAGAATTTGAAGCAGAAACAATTTTCAAGTTATTAATGTGGCAAAAAATGATAGAGGTAGTTCCAAGTGCAATCATATGCCATCAGCTCCTTTCAGCCTCATGTCGTGAGTACTATTTCTCCCTTTACTCAACTCCTGATACTCTTTTTCCCTGGAAACCTGTGTGGCACTCAAAGATCCCTTCCAGGGTTGCTTTCTTCTCGTGGACTGCCGCCTTAGGAAGATTCTAACTCTTGATATTCTATGGAATAATGGAGTTACAGTTGTGGATTGGTGCTATATGTGTGAAACGAGTGGGGAATCAGTGAATCATCTTCTTCTTCATTGTCCCATTGACTATGGTATGGGCTCTGTTTGGTCTTCTATGGGTTATGCCACAAAGTGTTACTGACCTATTTTCAGCTTTGCAAGGTCCTTTTTGGTAAACATCGAAAGATGGATTTGTGGAAGGCTGTGCCACATTGTGTCTTATGGTGAATTTGGAGAGAACAGAGAACAAGATGCTTTGAGGGAATAGAATGGTCTATTCTTGAGTTAAAATATTTCTTTCTCCACTCTTTACTGGATTGGAGTTGTGTTTTTTATTCTTTTCCATGTTCTAATTTTTTAGATATGCTAGATCATTGTAATTTAAGAGATTGATGTACATGGGTATTTTGATTAATAAACTTTCGTTATTTATCAACACAAAAAAAAAAAAAAAAAAAAAAAAAAAAAAAGAACTGTTTCAACCCCAGTTGGCATAGATTGAGTTGAATGTGACTAAAAAGTCTGCCTCAAACACTGCACAATACTACTTTGTTGATGCATTTTATGGTGTGAGCATCAATTGTAGATTATAGTTATGATTAAGAAAAGTGTAAAATCGAAAAAGAAGGAAAGAAATGGAAAAAAGATGGTTAAAAATGAGATGAGTGTAATTAAGTTAAAGGCAGTATGAGATGCAGTTGATACCTGGAAATTGATGGCTTTTTTGTGAAGATCCTGAGGTAACAATGGATGGTGGTGGGGGTACTTTTCTTCTAAATACTGTGTAAGTTAGTTAGTTAGTTAGTTAAAAACTGTACGAAGAATTGATGATAATAAATAATTATAATAATACGAACCAGTAAGATGGCAAAAGAGTCGGAAAGCACCAAGTCCCCATCGACAAGCACGGGGACATAACCAATAGGATTGAGCTCCGTAAACTCTTTTTAGTTACACCATACATGCATACACACATACATACACAATTATTATTATTACTATTATTATTAATAATAAAAACAATAGTGGAAAGTAAGGTAAAGTAAAGGTCATCTAATACTAATTCTATTCTCACCGGGGCTGAATTGCTCTCCCTTCACCAAGTTAACTGCTTTGTACTCATATTTCAGCCCTAATCAATAATCATCATCATCAAAAATTAAGATAGATTGAAGAATTAATAAATAAATAAATAAAGAGAAATAAGAAAGAAAGTACCTTTCAAGTTGAGGGCAATACGAACGCGGAACGAACAACTGCTCCTCCAGTATGAGTACAGTTTCAGCTTCAGCTTCAGTTCACTTTCTTTCTTATTACCACCGCTTACGCTTGCCTAACCCATAAAATCATTTCAATTCAATTCAATAATATTACACACTACACTTTTTATACTATATTTTAGAAAACAAGATAGATAGATAGATAGATACAGTAGTACCATATTTCAGTGAATTTGATCCGATTTGGCTTTGATAAAATGAAAGACTTCGAATTCTTAACGAGGGAAAGCCGCCGGCGATTTTGTTGTCATCTGATTCTGATTAATAGATATTATCCACAAAAAATAAGGAACAAAGATTCCTTTTCGCTTTCTTGTACTCCGTAGGAATGACCGAATAATAATATAAAGGGGAATAATGCTAACATCACATCACAAATCGCAAAGTTTTATTATCTAATTATTTCATTTCATTTAGTATTTTAATTTTTTTTAAATCAATTTTATTATTTCAATTTAATATATATATATATATATATTTGGTACACTGAATGTGGATTACAATAGGAATGATAATCTTTATTACCAGGAATAAAATGTGTTGTAATGGAATAACTAAACCTATTCATTAGTTTTGTTGTGAGTTGTAACATTATAATAAAACTTATGATCTATTTTAGGAAATATCTTATTCATACAAATATATTTCGTAGAAAATAATATATTTTAAATTTTAGAGAGATGAGTTATTTTTTGATGATTTTTTATTTCCGTAATTATTAGGTGGATGTGGAAAGTTTATTTATTTGGAAATATATTAATGTTAGAAATTATTACATCTACTAAGGAATAGCTATTACAACCTTTTTAGAGATGAATAGTTATTCCTCATTTTAAAGAATAGCTATTCATAAGAAATGACTATTCCTTGTAATAAAAACATAACCAAACTATTGAATAACTAAACCATAGGAATAACTATTACATTACAGTGCCTATTACAGTCTACCAAACGTGCACTAGTCGCTATCCCGTACTATACACAAGAACCTACCTATTTGTGAGGTACACTAAAATAATATTACAAACTACATCGTTGTATCATTTGCTCTTGTGTGACTTAAATTTGTGTTATAATTTGATGAAAAAGTCATTGCTCGAACATGCAATGGCTTACAAAAAAAATTTCAGACAATTTCAGATGTAGCAAAAAAATTGCCCAAAAATTCAGATATTAAAACTTCTAAAAGACCAAAAAATATTAAAGAATCAGATAATTCACTATTTAGAAATTATTAAAACAAAACAAAATATATATATATATATATAACTAAACAATAGAGAAATATAAGAAAAGGATGGGTAACATTCAAAAGAATAATTCATGGTTAATTGGTTATAACTATTAAAAGGAATCAAAAGATTTAGAGCCTACAAATTATAGATGTGTGTGTGTGTGTGTGTGTGTGTGTGTGTGAGAGAGAGAGAGAGACTACACAAATTTAGATGTCAAAACTTCCAAAATGCCAAAAAAGATATAGAATTAAAGAATAAGTTATTGAAACAATTCAAAAAAAAATATGACAATTCAAAAGAAAAATATAAGAAAAAGAAAAAAGTACACGAACCCATAAAATAATTAGGTTTAAATTTTAACGGGTCTAAACTTTAAACAAACCTTATCAGCATGTGGCCCATGCTAAAAATGTTAAGCAGGAGCCCATGTTGAAATAATGAAAGTCATACCTCCTTTTAATATATTGTATATAAGCTTTCTATCAAAGAAATTAACATACTTTTCTTTGACAGATCAATGGATTTAAATTTGAGGGACAAATAGTGCACATTTAAAACTTAAAAAATCGATTGTGCTCATAAAGTAAATTTAAGGGACTAAAGTGTAGTTTTGCCTTAAATTTAACAAGGAGGCAAAACTCGATATTTACATGCATACTCATTAATACCCAATTAAAAAAAATCAAAATCAAAATCCAAGATATGAAAAACCCATCTCCTACCACTCAAGACCCACCAACCTCCAAACCTTCCAGAGATACTGCCAAAAGCTAGCGGAGACATTGTGAAGGGTTTGGAAAAGAAGTCAAAGCCACCATGAGTGTGGTGGTTGTGACCTCCCGATGGTCCTCTGTTGCTCAAAATGACAAAGGCTAGATACGAGACATGAATGTAATCTTTTTTTTTTTTTTTGGAGAGAGTTTCAACATTTGGCATCCACTCCTAATGATAGCTGTTTATTATCAGACCAAAATAGCATTCAGTTTTTAGTGTAGGCAGGGATTGAACCCCAGATCTCATATGCAACCATTAAAGACTTTACTAGTTGAGCTAACTAAACCATACAAATGTAAACTTTAATTTAAGTAAAATTGTTAAAATAGTTTCTTTGACCAGTTGTGAAAATTTAAGAAATTTTGTTTGGGGGATAAAGCTTTTCCCATAAGGTAGCTTTTTAGCTTTTGGGGTTTCTAAACCTCTAATTTTTATTGATAACCAGATGAAATAGTTGTATATTTATTGTTTATTTTGTAAAAGAAAAATCCCCAAAAGATTGATTTTAACTTTCTTGCTTTTGCGTAGTCAATTCTTAAAAAAATTTGGAGGTTTGGATTCATGAGAGAGACTGAACAATTTCTTTTTGTTTTGTTAAGATTAAAACATAAGATTTTTTTTTTTTTTTTTGGTTTCCCACAGTGTTTTCTCAAAACTTACAACCAGAGACTAATCAATATTCGCGACAGGTGGGCCCATAGCGGGGTAAATCACTGGCCCAGAGAGTTTTTTCAAAGAGCTGGTACCTGGACTTAAACTAGAGAGCTGCTAGTCAAACCCAACAACCACTTTGAGACTAAGTGCCCAATGCAATGCAATCTAAAAAAAAATTGAAGGAAGGTCCTTATTCTTGACAAAGGCCAGATTGTTGTTCAAAATGACAAAGGCTAGATCTTAAAAAGTACCATGCTCGTAGCAACTTCAGCTTCTTTTCCAAGCTCCGGTAACGTCTACAGTTGGTTGGAGATAGATGGTTCTTGAGTTGTAGGAGGATGGATGTTTGATACCATGAGTTTTGATTATAGTGTATTCACTGTATTGATGAATAAGGGTTTGTTTGGATACCGCTTATTGCAGAAAACTGAAAATACTGTAACAAAATAATTTTTAAATGTGTAAATAGTGTTGTGAGACTCATTTTTAATGAAAATTTTGCTGAAAAAAGAAATTTATAGGTCCCATGAAAAGTGCACAAGACCCACTGACAGACGCATTCTTCAGCCAGACGCAAACGTTAATACAAAACGCTATATCCAAACGTATTCTAAGTATTGTGTGTTGCTCATTCTATTCATTAAATTGTGATAATGCTGATGTAACATATTGTTATTGGAGGTGTAAATAAGCACAATTCAAAAGTTAGGTGTAGTACTTGAGTTTGGGAAAAATGACTAAGTACTCGTTTGGGTACAGCTGAAACAGACCTGCATCTACGTTTTAGCGTTTTCCTTTTTTTTTTTTTTTTTTTTTGAGAACGTGCATTGGCGCTTTTTTGTCTAATCTAGTGGGTCTCGTGCACTGTTCATGGGACCCACAAACCTTATTTTTACCAAAACTTTCATTAAAAATGAGTCCCACTGTACTATTCACACATTTAAAAATTATTTTGTTACAGTATTTTTAATTTTAATGTTTTCAGTTTTCAGCAAAATAAGTTATATCTAAATAGACCCTAAATACCTTTTATTTTTAAAGTATATAACAAAACAACCATTTTTTAAAAAATATTTAGCAAAATACCCTTGTTTTTAAAACTCGATATTGCTAATATCGAACTCTCAACATTCTATGCATATTTTGCCACTTAATTTTTTTGAAAAATTTGCATAGAACTAGCTAGACATTACCAATGTGAAAATACACATAGCACACACAAGTCACAATTAAATGTGAATACTATGTAATGTTAACAATATCAAGTTTCAAAACATAGGTTTTTTGCTAAATACTTCAACTAAATGGCTGTTTGGCTAAATAGTTAAAAAATAAAAGGTAAGTAGCCATTTTTCTAGCTTAAGTTCTCTTCCTAAAATTCAGCCCTAAGTGGGCCTTAAAACAACAACTTTCGCTTTGGAAAACTCAATAAACTAGCATTGAGCTTCGCCTTTAATGCCTTATGTTTCTCTTCATTTCCCCTCTTTTTAATGGAACTCCTAGGCTTTCATTGATGGATCGAAATTAGAAGGTGTGATAAGAGGATGAAGGGCGTTATCTTTTTAGTATCACATTCACCGACAACCATGATACATCATTCCCAGCTAGCCATAAAGCCTTCATTTCACCCAGGTATATCATGCCTTGACAAAGCAAAGTCTAGTATTCACTATCCTTGTAGAATCTTTCCCTTACATTTTTAAATACTCCTTGTAGAATTTTCCATATTCAAATTTCAAGCTTTTTTAAAAAATAAAAAATAAAAAAATAATGAAGAAGAAGAAGAAGAAGAAACCCGGGGGGGGGGGGGGGGGGGGGGGTGGGGGGGACCAGAAATAGATGGAAGAAAAGTTCCAAAATGAGAACTTTTATTCAGCCTCTCTCTCTCTCTCTCTCTCTCTCTTTACATTAACTTATTCACATACCATTAGAGGAAAGAACCAAAATAAAAACAAAGTAAGGCTGAAAGAAAAAAAGACAAGCCGAATGGACCGACTAAAATTGTCTGAACTGAATCCAGTTTTTTCTCAGTTCGATTTGGATTTTTGAAAAACTGAATTGGTCGGTTTGGTCCCGATTTTAGTGAAAATTTTACCAAACTAAATCTAAACCAACCAATATATATATATATATATATATATATTAGTGTAGGTAAATTTTATCATGGAAGTTTATATTACCTTAGTGGTTAACACACGTCTCTTTCAATTACATGTCCCAGGTTCAAAATGTATGGACTAAATTGACTACTAACAAAATGTAATGACCAAATTAATAGTAACCCCAAAAGGTAGGACCAAAATTGTATTTTCAACTAAAAAAAAAGAATATTGATATGAAAAATATTTGTCTACATTGGAGTTATTTTGAAAATTAAGAAGAAAAAAAAATATATAAAAATTTAGAGTTCAATCCATGTTTAAATAGTTAATCCTTTTAGGACCTTTTAGATTTTCTTGTAATAGAAAACCATGAAGGGTATTTATGGTGTATCATTTTTTTTTTTTATACAAGATAGAAATTCTTATCTAACCTAATCTAAGCGTATATGTGTGTAAAGTTCTCACCCAAAGACTTACACCCCAGCCCTTGCCTCCTCACCCAACAAGAACTTTGTACTATGTAGTAAAGTAATTGACTAACGACAAAGTGGGTGACACTTGGCCATTATACTTCTCACTTCAAGGAACTAACTAGTTAAACTAATATCCCAAGGCTTGACATTGGCAATACTCATCGATCTCTTGAGTGAATCACTAAATGCCTACTTGAAACCTTCCAAACTACTACTTCAAATGCCTCCTCGACTCCAATATGGCCGTGAGCCACATTGTTGGTTCTTTTCCTTCAAAATTCCAACAAATTCATTCTAAATTTCTTCCTCTTTCACATTCTTCTTTTTCTTCAACATTTTCCTCTCTTTTTGATTGTGAGCCTTTTTTTTCTTGAGTCCTTTTCTTCCAACTATTTTGCACTCACTCTTGGTAAAAGGTTTGAGAAATAATAGCTAGAATAATAGGCTTAAATGGGTTACTAGCGGTAATGTACCAAGAAAAAAATAATAATAAAGGCTCAAAATAAACAAAGATAGCCTAAAATCATCTCTTAAGGATTGTGATAATTCTTCAAAATACATGATTTTAACAAATTCAAGTGTGGCATAAAATTGATGAATTCTTAGCATTTAACCAAATCAAAGAATGTAAAATGCTTGAATTAACACAAAATAAGTACAATAATACTTTCTAATAATTATATAAATATGCAAAATTAAGCTATTATCACTTTGGTATTGGTTAGGCATGTAAAATGTTAATGTAATATCCATCAACAGTGTAGGTGTAGTTGCTAATTAACACATTGTCGTCAAGTACTAGAGGTGTGCAGTCAACCCATTGATCTGCCAAAACCGATCCAATCCAAACTAACCCATCGAGTTAGGTCGGTAAAATAAGCAGATCTCAAACAGACACTTAAATGTAATATCATTGAAAAATGTTGTTCAAAAAGCAATCAACTCTGCGAAAGATTTTATGTACCCCATTATTATAGTTGCATATGTTAATAAGTTATGCATACAAATTCCATCTAAAAACATAATTTCAATTTTATATCATCAATTGATGTTTTTGTTTGATGATAAAAAACTATCATTGTAAGAGTTAAAACCTTCAAAAAAAAAAAAAAAAAAAAAACTCTTTATATCATAGTATAACGATCAAAGTATGTTACTACTTACGAGTAATTCTTTTTTTTTTTTTTTTTTTTGATAGGAAGTAATTCTTAAGTATTCTCGAAGCACGGAAAATGATATTCCTTTCTCTAACATTCATTATGGGGTCTATTCATTAAATTCATAATAAAGGTCACTTTAAATGTAAGAGGATTGAGCACAATTTTTCCATCTGAGGCTACTTAAAATTTTCCTACTACTTACCATACACTGCACTTTTATGGCATGGGCTCTAAATGTAGTTGTACATGTACTTGTCTTTTCTGTGCAACACATATACAAAAAAAAGAAGAATCTCCCCACCATGGGAGTAACATATATATATATATATTTAAAGAAAGACATTTGGTTGCCTGGTTTGGTAAAACAAAAAGATGAGTAGTGGTGGGGTGGTGGTGATAGAGTTGCCACTGGGGGCAGGGGAGGAGGAGAGTTTTGAACTGGAGAAAGCAGTGTGTAGCCATGGACTGTTCATGATGCCACCTAATCAGTGGGACCCCATTTCCAAGACACTTCTCCGTCCACTCCGTCTTGGAGATTCAGATTCAGATTCAGAATCAGTGATGGTCTGTATTTCTCAACACCAGTGGGCCCCTCACTCACTCCATGTCCGCGTTTACTGCCATAACTCTCCCAGTCTCTCCCGACAACATCGAGAATCAGTGCTGGCTCAGGTGTTACGAATGCTGCGTTTGTCTGAAGATGAGGAGAGAGCTGTGAGAGAGTTCCGAAATATGTACAACAATGAGAAGAAGAAGAACGAGAGTAGCTTTGTGGGCAGGGTGTTTAGGTCTCCTACTTTGTTTGAAGACATGGTCAAGTGCATGCTTCTCTGCAACTGCCAGTCAGTTTCTCTCTCTCTTTCTTTACTACTTCCATTTTACTATAGATAAATGTATGCTTTCATTTCCCATACCTGCCAACTGTTTGACGTTATGCCTTCCCATTCGTGTCGATTAATGACCTCTACTATGTAAGTACTAATAAGTAGTAGGACTAACTCATTTCTCACACTTTACTACTCCTACTCTGATATAACTTGGACCATAAATACGACTCTTTCGACAAAAAGAACTTCAAAATCACTAGTCTTTTTCCTTTTAGTAACTAGACCACTAGATTAGCTAAGCTAACACCAATAAGACTTCAATAGGTGGTCCAGGACTTTAAGCATGGCTAGAGCACTTTGTGAGCTTCAGTTGGAACTGCAGCCTCAATCTTCCAGTCTGTTATTTGTGACTGATTCTGCAGCTGCTGCAAGTAACAACTTTAATACCCCAAAACCCGATAAGGACCACTTCATTCCCAACACACCCATACCACAAGAGTCCAAGGTTTCAACGAATTTTACAGATTCTGGGTCTATCAAAACAGACTGTGTTCCAGCTGATATTGTACACGATGATGATGATGATTATTCATGTCTAAACTGCAAAACTTGTCAGGCTGCGGATGAACCACACAACATTGCTTCTGACTATGATACCTTTGGAAATTTTCCTAGCCCAACAAAATTAGCAAACCTTGATGAAGGCTTTCTGGCTTCAAGATGCAATCTTGGGTATAGAGCAAGTCGCATTTTGAAACTTGCCCGGGATATTGTTGAAGGCAGGATTCAACTAACACAACTTGAGGAGGCCAGTAAAGGAGCAAGCTTTGCCAAATCCAGCAACTATGATAAGTTGGCTAAACAGTTGAAAGAAATTGATGGATTTGATAATTTTACATGTGCCAATGTGCTTATGTGCATGGGATATTACCATGTCATTCCAACAGATTCTGAAACTATTCGGCATCTAAGAAAGGTACCTTTTTGGTTCTTCCTCATGCTTTTGTAATTACTACCGTTGAAAAACTAAACATATGAATATGATTGACATTTTCTTAATGCAGGTCCATGCGAGAAATTCCACCACTACTGTTGAAAAACTAAACATATGAATATAATTGACGTTTTCTTAATGCATGGAGAAATTCCACCCCTACCGTTGAAAAACTAAACATATGAATATGATTGATGTTTTCTTAATGCAGGTCCATGCAAGAAATTCCACTGTTCAAACAGTACAGAGAGATATTGAACGTGTATATGGGAAGTATGCGCCATTTCAGTTCTTGGCATACTGGTGTGTATATATATCATACAAATGAATAATTCTTAGGTATTCTCCGAGTACGGAGAATAATGCTCTCTCCTCTCACATTCATAGAGGAGTCCACTCATTAAATTAATGGTAGAGTCTATCATGAATGTAAGAAGGTGGAGCACTATTTTTCCGTACTCCTGAAGTACTTAAAAATTTTCCTATACGAGTAGTATAATTCCGTATCAAATACTATCTTCTTCATATTTTTCTTTTAACATTTTTGTAATTCTCCTCAACTAATTTTGCTACCTAATATCTCCTTTGATTAGGTCAGAACTCTGGCACTTCTATGAAAAGATGTTTGGGAAGCTCAGCGAAATGCCATGCTCTGATTATAAACTAATCACTGCCAGTAATATGGGAAGCACAAGTAGTACAAAAAAGAGGAAGAAAAAATGCTGACCAAAGTCAAGCCAAGCATTATTTTGGATGACCAAAAGATAGGCAAAAAGCCAATTAACCTGCTATGTTGGTTCGCTTATTATGTATCACTGTTTTCAAGCGCGCTGAAATTGCTTACTATTTCAACAATTTCTGATGCATGTTTAATTGTTTATAGGCACTATCTTCCCTCAAAGTCGTCAGCAGTGAAGTAGCAGCCATGGCAGCTTGCCATACTATGCCTAAGTGCAACCACCAGCCTGTTATGTGTAGGCACCTGCATGGCATTAGAAAGCCATGCCATTGGTCATGCACAAGCAATGTACATGATCCTGTACTTTCATCGGGTTTTACCACCTCGCTTCTTAATGTTGTAACTTGCATCCAGTTTTCTGTAAACTCAAGTTTCTGCTTCATAATTCTCTTTTTCATTTTGATATAGATCCTTTTTCAGAAACACACCCCCCCAACACCACACCCCCCCCTCCAAAAAAAAAAAAAAAAAAAGGCTTATGCAAGCTTTGAGTTTTTAAACATCTCCTGGAGGGAAAGACTCGCATTATACAAATTGAATGAATGAGGCACTTCAGCTCACTACTCTCTAATCATCATTTCTCAAATGCAAGTTGATAATTTCCTTCCCAATTGTGGATAGTTAAATAAGCCTCTCTCAAATTATTTATAAAAAATTGAAATAAAAGCTCCACAGTCTTTCTTAATTTACTGGTCTTTCTAGCCAACTGGTACGTCTCATCCTTTCGAAGGACAAGGTCTACATCTAAACTTGTTACTGCAGATTTTTATTTGGTTATTAAATGAACTGTAAAAGAGTTTCTAAGGAAGTCCTACCACATTTTTCTGCTAGAAATATGATATTTTATTGGTATACAATAGGAAGGAAGCACACAGGTAAACAAAACTATAATTTTAGTGGATACAAAAGCAAACTGAACTTCAAGGAACTTCAAACAGGAACCAAACCATTTATTGTATGTATCAGCTCACCATCTATTATTATTCACGTTATTCCACTACGTTCCATGAGGTGACAACCTTCATCACAGCACCTTTATCTTTCTACAAAATATGCCTTGAAAAGCTCTATCTCGAAGCTTGATCATCTAGCAGTGGCACTTTATGCTGTAATTTTGAGATTGGAAGAGTAATCTTAAAACAATTTCAATAAAATTCGTGTGTGTGTGTGTGTGTGTAGCCCTGTGTTCTAGGATGTGTGTGGCATTGTTGTGGTTCGAGTTACAAATGGTGTCTCTTTTTGCGATATAACATCACTTCAAAACTTTCAATTAGGTTAATTAATGTTTTCTCAAGTCTAACATTAGATTACATGTCCTCCCTATGCTTATCAAACATTTTTTACCATAATTTTGACCATTTTTTAGATGAGATAGTTCTTAATTTTGATATTTAGCAAGCTCGATGGTCGTGGAGGTCACATCATCCAATGCTGAACCTAACTCATATACACTACAATAACATCAGAACCTTAATCCCAAATTTTGGGATGATATAAATCCTGAATAGATTAGTTAGGGCCGGCCACATCTGCATGTGTGTCTATATATATAACAAACATTCTAGACACACCTAATCAATAAGAAATGTCTAATAATTTCTGATTTCCACAATGTTCTACGTACCTTTTCAACCCATTGGTTTAACTAGCACTTGCCAGAGGAGCATCTGGCTGCTTTTCTGGCATAGCATCTTGGAAAGCCGGTATCTCATTGTATGCCTCATTCAATCTGGATAAGAGAGGGAATTGAGTCTTCAAAAAAAAAAAAAAAATGAGAAACCTGTCAGCAAATACAGATACAGAAATGAATTTTAAAGTAGGCCCTAAATTTCAAGATTACTAAATATAGGTGTTATCATGCATATTTCTTTGCATGTGTGTGTGTGTGAGAGAGAGAGAGTTTGTAGCTGTATAATCATTAAACAAGGTAGAAGAAGCAACAAATGGGGCAACCAATGCATAACTAATAAATCCAAAAATATCCATAGCAACAATTCTAGCTTGTGGATGCAGAAATTCATACATCTCAGACCAGAAGCAAGATTTTCACTGACAGAAGAAGACTATACAAGGTCATAAATTTTTTTTAACTACTGTAATTCCACAAACTCTTGATGGCCGAGGTCAAAGAACAATTTGGCATTAAAACAGTTTGAAGATAAAGTTAATATATGTAATGAGAACATTGAAAATCAACCCCTAACCTTTATCTGTTCTTAGTGGTTTTTCTGAAGAAAAAATAATTGTTACAAGACTCAAGACTACAACGTTTTTTTTATTAATATAAATTATATATGTTTTCTACAAATCAGATGTAATTGGCACATTAATTATAGAATGAGCACTACCATGTCAACATTGAACCATTTAATTGCTGCATGAATCTGAGGAGCTAGAAACAAATCAGCCTGCAAAAAATTGCAATGCATTACATTACATTAAGAGAAACACCTTAACTCATAAACTAAATCCATGCAAGCTGCTGTTATGTAGTATTTTAGGAAGTGAAATTCTAGCATGTCATGCACTGTGAAACTAATACGTGTAGAGTATAAGACTGATGCAAGAGTCTAATTTAATACATGGAAGATGTGAGTCTAATGCAATACATGGAAGATGTTGACATGGTATGGTGACATGGCACGAGGGAGTGACATGGCACATGGCCAGCTAAGCTTCAAGGTTGTATTTCATATGTCCCATGTGACATAGCATGTGATTAGAATGCAGTCCCAAATTCAATCTAGCCTAAACAGAAGCATATCACATTCCCTGCATCAAAATACTGACTTCAGCATAATTATGTATATTTATATACTTAAGCCAAAAACTTGGTGCTTAGAGCTAAGTATGGTGCCTTCATGTCTCATAATCCATGGTTTGGGTTTGGGAGAAGAACCATCTTTAGATTGCAATCTTAAAGATTGAGAAGTGGGTTCTGCCATTTTATATTGTGTTCTGCTGTCAGTTGGTCTAAATACTTAGGGTTGTAATAGATTTACAAGCTAGCAAAAGAAAATCTTTGTTTGGTTGAAGAAGATAGAACAACTTCAGGATGGTTGACAACTTCTTTAGCAAAGGAGTCCCTACCAATATTGGAACATTTTGGTAGTAAAATGAAAATTCATAGCGATGGCCATTCTTTTAGTCTTTCTCTATGCAGTGATCAATTTTAAATTTAGTTTCAACAGATTTAGGGTGCATGATCATGTGTTTATGGTTATTCAATGTAGATAGAGAAAAAGGGAAAAGCATTTGTAACAGCTATAAAACATTGGTAGAAACTTTCAAAACCCTGACTCTTCAAATGTTTGCACACAGTGCAGCATATTGTATATACAAGTTTGCAGGCACAGACACAAATGATGCAGGAAACCAAACCAGGTAAACTTCATCTCCAGTAGCAAATCTTCCAGCATAGTCTTTTAAAAGCCTCTCGAGTGCTGAAACAAATGCAAATAATACTCAAAATAAGCCTAAAGCCATTAAGGAGCAGAAACAATCCCATAGTGGCACAAAAAGTTCACACGTGACTGGAATTTCCAGGGAGAGGACCCAGTTGTTAAAAAGATCAAGATAATCCATGAAAATAAAATTATACAAGCCCATGTTTTCCCCTAAGCTATTTGGATGATTTTTTTGGGAGATATGAACACTAATCTGATTTTCCAAACAAACAAACATGTATAATCCCTCCACCAGATCAAGAGTCAATTGTCCACTTAACATGTCTTCCTAACTCCAGTTGAGTGTCCATTTGTAGTAAGCTCTATTGAACTTACAAAAGAAATTAGTATCAAGTCTATTGACAATGTGCCAAAGTTATTTGCTAATCTCGTTAACCACGAACCATGGAGGGAGTTTGGAACTGATACAGATAATTAAAATCAGGATCCAATATCATTAGTTAGCAGCATCTCCGAAATAGCTCATGGAAGGACTAATTTCTCAGCTTGTAACTTTATAGTGCACGTATGTTTGCAAATACTATTTATCAGATAACTTCACTTACATCTTGCTAAATTTCTATATGCGTTTTCTCAATTTAAAAGAAAGTGTAACAGGATTGGCGGGATTGGTCTTGTCATCAGCTTTTAAATTAAACCAGCCTTCAAACATGCGAGACTGGTATGGTAGAAAAGATATTTTTGAGTTTTCTGCTTTCATGGGCCACAAAAACTTGTAAATTTTAATTCTAGATATTATGTCTGATAAATTACCAATTGTCCCAAAAGCTTAAACTACTAGAAAATGGTGAATTTAATCTTAATCTAACACTCTCCCGTCACACATGGGCCTAAACTGCCCTTATTAAGTAGGGCCCAACATGTGGGAATTTTATAAATGAGAGGCAAGCTGAAGACATGGTTTGAACCCAGCTCCACCTACTTTTTTACCATAATAAATTACAAATTGTCCCAAAAGTTTAAACTATTAGGAAATTGTGAGTTTAATCATTTAATCTAACAATGTCTAAATGCTATAGTGTGTAGCACAATCCAGAACTGATCTGGTATCTACTTATTCTTTCAAGTCTTACATCTTTATTTTTTTCCTACTTTGGGGCCCACCTGCCAGGGAAGGGGGGAGTACTGTGCGGCTTAGTCAAATCTTACCTACAAAGCCTTTTTTGGTATAATGTTGAGGCCAAGCAAGTTTCACATCAGGATCAGAACTAATTTTTTCCTCAATGCACTTCTGTATATAGGAGGAAAAGCAGCAAAACAAAATTTATATCATATAAGTTCTAACAATTTCATGAAAATAACAACATAGAGGTATATAACCACAACAGTCTCACTCAGATATATACCAGTGTAGCTATATTTTGAAAAGGCTGTATGCTTGAGGAAACAATATTGGCAGCCTACATATCCAGTTATAAAAGCAACCACATTAGTGTCTAAATCTGAAACATACTTGCAAAAACATGTGTGAATATTAGCAAAAATGGATAAGGTACAACAAAGAATTATGCCTGATTAGATCAGGAAGCTCAAAACATTATACCATATCCTCAAGGCTGGAAAAGAAAGTAAAGCCAAAGAGGGATTTTCAAACATATTATCCAACAAGTGAAAAAGAACAATACTAGTGTTATTCACCTTGTGAGACACAATTACTTGTAGGCATGCTTGCAAGGTTGTTTGGAAAATAATACTCCCCATTTGCTTTTGAAATAGAATCTCCAATTCAAAGTGAAGATCTAATATTTAACAAATCTAAGGGTGAACATGATCCCACCTCATTTAAAAGTAGTAATCATTCATTATTTGGTGGAATAGAATTTTAAACGATGTTGCACCATATATATACATGTTTAGATTCATGAAAACTATATCTTAAACATGAGATGGAAACTCTCATTTTCAAAGAAATTGGAGAGGATCCTGATCCTAGGCACCAATCCACAAGAAATAATTTAGTTTATTTCAAAATAGCCATAGCTGGCATAGTGGCATAGCCATCCTTTTCAATGTGTACCCCAGTTTGCTTAGCAAGAGAAGTAGGCTTTATATACATTCTTCAATGTAAATTACAGGTGGTTATTTGCATAAGTTTCACCAAGATAGAATTTGAAGCAGAAACAATTTTCAAGTTATTAATGTGGCAAAAAATGATAGAGGTAGTTCCAAGTGCAATTATATGCCATCAGCTCCTTGCAGCCTCATGTCATGAGTACTATTTCTCCCTTTACTCAACTCCTGATACTCTTTTTCCTTGGAAACCTGTGTGGCGCTCAAAGATCCTTCCCAGGGTTGCTTTCTTCTTGTGGACTGGCGCCTTTGGAAGATTCTGACTCTTGATATCTATGGAATAAGGGAGTTACCGTTGTGGATTGTTGCTATGTGTGTGAAAGGAGTGGGGAATCAGTGAATCATCTTCTTCTTCATTGTCCCATTGACTATGGTATGGGCTCTGTTTGGGTTATGCCACAAAGTGTTACTGACCTATTTTCAGCTTTGCAAGGTCCTTTTTGGTAAACACCGAAAGATGGATTTGTGGAGGGCTGTGCCACATTGTGTCTTATGGTGTATTTGGAATAGAATGGTCTATTCTTGAGTTAAATATTTCTTTCTCCACTCTTTACGGGATTGGAGTTGTGTTTTTTATTCTTTTCCCTGTTATAATTTTTTAGATCTGCTTGATCATTGTAATTTAAGAGATTGATGTACATGGGTATTTTGATTAATAAACTTTCGTTATTTATCAACAAAAAAAAAGAACTGTTTCAACCTTAGTTGGCAATGGCATAGATTGAGTTGAATGTAACTAAAAAGTCTGCCTCAAAACACTGCACAATACTACTTTGTGGATGCTTTTTATGGTGTGAGCATCAATTAATTGTAGATTATAGTTATGATTAAGAAAAGTGTAAAATCGAAAAAGAAGGAAAGAAATGGAAAAAAGATGGATAAATATGAGATGAGTGTAATTAAGTTTAAGACAGTATGAGATGCAGTTGATACCTGGAAATTGATGGCTTTTTTGTGAAGATCCTGAGGTAAAAATGGATGGTGGTGGGGGTACTTTTCTTCTAAATACTGTGTAAGTTAGTTAGTTAGTTAGTTAAAAACTGTATGAAGAATTGATGTTAATAAATAATTATAATAATAGGGAAAGTAGAATGAGAAAAAGAAATAGATAGAGATAGAGATAGAGATACGAACCAGTAAGATGGCAAAAGAGTCGGAAAGCACTAAGTCCCCATCGACAAGCACGGGGACATGACCAATAGGATTGAGCTTTGTAAACTCTTTTTAGTTACACCATACATGCATACACACATACATACATAATTATTATTATTATTATAATTATTAATAAAAACAATATAGTAGAAAGTAAGGTAAAGTAAAGGTCATCTAATACTAATTCTATTCTCACCGGGGCTGAATTGCTCTCCCTTCAACAAGTTAACTGCTTTGTACTCATATTTCACCCCTAATCAATCGTCATCATCATCAAAAATTAAGATTGATTGAAGAATTAATAAATAAATAACTAAATAAAGAGAAATAAGAAAGAAAGTACCTTTCAAGTTGAGGGCAATAAGAACGCGGAACGAACAACTGCTCTTCCAGTGTGAATACAGTTTCAGCTTCAGCTTCAATTCACTTTCTTTCTTATTATCACCGCTTACGCTTGCCTAACCCATAAAATCATATCATTTCAATTCAATTCAATAATATTACACACTACACTTTTTATACTATATTTTAGCAAACAAACCATATAGATGGATAGATAGATGCAGTAGTACCATATTTCAATTTGATCCGATTTGCTTTTGGTAAAACAAAAGACTTCTAATCCTTAACGAGGGAAAGCCGCCGGCGATTTTGTTGTCATCTGATTCTGATTAATAGATATTATCCACAAAAAATAAGGAACAAAGATTCCTTTTCTCGTTCTCGTACTCCGTAGGAATAGCCGAATAATAATAAAAAGGGGAATAATGCTAACATCACATCACAAATCGCTAAGTTTTATTATCTGATTATTTCATTTCATTTAGTATTTTAATTTTTTTTAAATCAATTTTATTATTTTAATTTAATATATATATATATATATATATTTTTTTTTTATAAAAATTTAATATTATTATTATCGCTACATTAATATTAATAACTAGTCACTATCCTGAACTATACATGAGAACCTACCTATTTGTGAGATACACTAAAATAATATTACAAAATCTTAAATTGATTAAGAAACTACATCGTTGTATCATTTGCTCTTGTATGACTTCAATTTGTGTTATAATTTGATGAGCTTACAAAAAAAAATTCAGATAATTTCAAATATGGCAAAAAAATTGCTCAAAAATTCAAATATTAAAACTTCTAAAAGAGCAAAAAATATTAAAGAATCAGATAATTCACTATTTAGAAATTATTAAAATAAAACAATATATATATATATAACTAAACAATAGAGAAATATAAAAAAAAGATGGGTAACATTCAAAAGAATAATTCATGGTTAATTGGTTATAACTATTAAAATAAATCAAAAGATTTAGATCCTACAAATTATAGATAATGTGTGTGTGTGTGTGTGTGACTACACAAATTTAGATGTTAAAACTTCCAGTATGCCAAAAAAGATATAGAATTAAAGAATAAGTTATTGAAACAATTCAAAAAAAAAAATATGACAATTCAAAAGAGAAATATAAGAAAAAGAAAAAAGTACACGAACCCATAAAATAATTAGGTTTAAATTTTAACGGGTCTAAACTTTAAACAAACCTTATCAGCATGTGGCCCATGCTAAAAATGTTGAGCAGGAGCCCACGTTGAAATAATGAAAGTCATACCTCCTTTTAATATATTGTATATAAGCTTTCTATCAAAGAAATTAACATACTTTGCTTTGACAGATCAATGGATTTAAATTTGAGGGACAAATAGTGCACATTTAAAACATAAAAAATCGATGGTTCTTGAGTTGTAGGAGGATGGGTGTTTGATACCAAGAGTTTTGATTATAGTGTATTCACTGTATTGATGAATAAGGGTCTGTTTGGATACCGCTTATTGCAGAAAATTGAAAATACTGTAACAAAATAATTTTTAAATGTGTAAATAGTGTTGTGGGACCCATTTTTAATGAAAATTTTGCCGAAAAAAGAGATTTATAGGTCCCATGAAAAGTGCACAAGACCCACTGATAGACTAATTCTTCAGCCAGACGCAAACGTTAATACAAAACGCTATATCCAAACGTATTCTAAGTATTGTGTGTTGCCGATTCTATTCATTAAATTGTGATAATGCTGATGTAACATATTGTTATTGGAGGTGTAAATAAGCACAGTTCAAAAGTTAGGTGTAGTACTTGAGTTTGGGAAAAATGACTAAGTACTCGTTTGAGTACAGCTGAAACAGACCTGCATCTACGTTTTAGCGTTTTCCTTTTCTTTTTTTTTGAGAACGTGCATTGGCGCTTTTCTGTCTAATCTAGTGAGTCTCGTACACTGTTCACAGGACCCACAAACTTTTTTTTTTTACCAAAACTTTCATTAAAAATGAGTCTCACTGTACTATTCACATATTTAAAAATTATTTTGTTACAGTGTTTTCAGTTTTAATGTTTTCAGTTTTCAGCAAAATAAGTTATATCCAAATAGATCCTAAATACCCTTTATTTTTAAAGTATATAACAAAACAACCATTTTTTAAAAAATATTTAGTAAAATACCCTTGTTTTTAGAACTTGATATTGCTAATATCGAACTCTCAACATTCTATGCATATTTTGCCACTTAATTTTTTTGAAAAATTTGCATAGAACTAGCTAGACATTACCAATGTGAAAATACACATAGCACACACAAGTCACAATTAAATGTGAATACTATGTAATGTTAACAATATCAAGTTTCAAAACATAGGTTTTTTGCTAAATACTTCAAATAAATGGCTGTTTGGCTAAATAGTTAAAAAAAATAAAAGGTAAGTAGCCATTTTTCTAGCTTAAGTTCTCTTCCCAAAATTCAGCCCTAAGCGGGCCTTAAAACAACAACTTTCGCTTTGGAAAACTCAATAAACTAGCGTTGAGCTTCACCTTCAATGCCTTCTGTTTCTCTTCATTTCCCCTCTTTTTAATGGAACTCCAAGGCTTTCATTGATGGGTCGAAATTAGAAGGTGTGATAAGAGGATGAAGGGCGTTATCTTTTTAGTATCACATTCACCGACAACCACGATACATCATTCCTAGCTAGCCATGAAGCCTTCATTTTACCCAGGTATATCATGCCTTGACAAAGCAAAGTCTAGTATTCACTATCCTTGTAGAATCTTTCCCTTACATTTTTAAATACTCCTTGTAGACTTTTCCATATTCAAATTTCAAGCATTTTAAAAAAATAAAAAAATAAAAAAAATAATGAAGAAGAAGAAGAATAAAAAATAATGAATGAATGAAGCACTTCAGCTCACTACTCTCTAACCATCGTTTCTCAAATGCAAATTGATAATTTCCTTCCCAACTGTGGATAGGTTTTTTTTTTTTTTTTTTGATAGGTAATCACCAATTGTGGATAGTTAAATAAGCCTCTCACAAATTATTTATAAAAAATTGAAATAAAAGCTCCAGTCTTTCTTAATTTACTGGTCTTTCTAGCCAACTGGTTCGTCTCATCCTTTCGAAGGACAAGGTCTACATCTAAACTTGTTACTGCAGATTTTTATTTGGTTATTAAATGAACTATAAAAGAGTTTCTAAGGAAGCCCGACACATTTTTTCTGCTAGAAATATGATATTTTATTGGTATACAATAGGAAGAAAACACACAGGTAAACAAAACTATAATTTTAGTGGATACAAAAGCAAACTGAACTTCAAGGAACTTCAAACAGGTAACCAAACCATTTATTGTTTGTATCAGCTCACCATCTATTATTATTCACATTATTCCACTACGTTCCATGAGGTGACAACCTTCACCACAACACCTTTATCTTTATACAAATATGCCTCGAAAAGCTCTATCTCGAAGCTTGATCATCTAGCAGTGGCACTTTATGCTGTAATTTTAAGATTGGAAGCGTTATCTTAAAACAATTTCAATAAAATTCATATATGTGTGTGTGTGTATATATATATATATAGCCCTCTGTTCTAGGATGTGTGCGGTATTGTTGTGGTTTGAGTTACAAATGGTGTCTCTTTTTGTGATATTACATCACTTCAAAACTTTCAATTAGGTTAATTAATGTTTTCCCAAGTCTGACATTGAATTACATGTCCTCCAAATGCTTATCAAACATTTTTTACCATAATTTTGACCATTTTTTAGATGAGATAGTTCTTAATTTTGATATTTAGCAAGCTCGATCGTCGTAGAGGTCATATAATCCAATGCTGAACCTAACTCATATATACTACAATAACATCAAAACCTTAATTCCAAATTTAGCGTTGATATAAATCTTAAACAGATTAGTTAAGGTCGGCCACATGTGCGTGTGTGCGCGTCTATATATATAACAAACATTCTAGACACACCTAATCAATAAGAAATGTCTAATAATTTCTGATTTCTACAATGTTTTTACGTACCTTTTCAACCCATTGGTTTAACTAGCACTTGCCAGAGGAGTATCTGGCTGCTTTTCTGTCATAGCATCTTGGAAAGCCGGTATCTCATTGTATGCCTCATTCAATCTGGATAAGAGAGGGAATTGTGTCTTCAAAAAAAGGAGAAACCAATCAGCAGATACAGATACAGAAATGAATTTTAAAGTAGGCCCTAAATTTCAAGATTACTAAATATAGGTGTTATCATGCATATTTCTCTGCATGTGTGTGTGTGTGTGAGAGAGAGAGAGAGAGAGAGAGAGTTTGTAGCTGTATAATCATTAAACAAGGTAGAAGAAGCAACAAATGGGGCAACCAATGCATAAATAATAAATCCAAAAATATCCATAGCAACAATTCTAGCCTGAGGATGCAGAAATTCATACATCTCAGATCAGACGCAAGATTTTCACTGACAGAAGAAGACTATACAAGGTCATAAATTTTTTTTAACTACTGTAATTCCACAAACTCTTGATGGCCGAGGTCAAAGAACAATTTAGCATTAAAGAGGTTTGAAGATAAAGTTAATATATGTAATGAGAACATTGAAAATCAACCCCTAACCTTTATCTGTTGTTAGTGGTTTTTCTGAAGGAAAAATAATTATTACAAGACTCAAGACTGCAACGTTTTTCCCATTAATATATATTATATATGTTTTCTACAAATCAAATGTAACTGGCACATTAATTATAGAATGAGCACTACCATGTCAACATTGAACCATTTAATTGCTGCATGAATCTGAGGAGCTAGAAACAAATCTGCCTGCAAAAAATTGCAATGCATTACATTACATTAAGAGAAACACCTTAACTCATAAACTAAATCCATGCAAGCAGCTGTTATGTAGTATTTTAGGAAGTGAAATTCTAGCATGTCATGCACTGTGAAACTAATATGTGAAGAGTATAAGACTGATGCAAGAGTCTAATTTAATACATGGAAGATGCGAGTCTAATGCAATACATGGAAGATGTTGACATGGTATGGTGACATGGCACGAGGGAGTGACATGGCACATGGCCAGCTAAGCTTCAGGGCTGTATTTCATATGTCCCATGTGACATAGCATGGGATTAGAATGCATTCCCAAATTCAATCTAGCCTAAACAGAAGCACATCACATTCCCTGCATCAAAATACTGACTTCTGCACAATTATGTATATTTATATACTTCAGTCAAAAACTTAGTGCTTAGAGTTGAGTACGGTGCCTTCATGTCTCATAATCCATGGTTTGGGTTTGGGTTTGGGAGAAGAACCATCTTCAAATTGCAATCTTAAAGATTGAGAAGTGGGTTCTGCTATTTTATATTGTGTTCTGCTGTCAGTTGGTCTCAATACTTAAGGTTGTAATAGATTTACAAGCTAGCAAAAGAAAATCTTTGCTTGGATGTAGAAGATAGACCAACTTCAAGATGGTTGATGACTTCTTTAGCAAAGAAGCCCCGACCAATATTGGAACTTTTTGGTAGTAAAATGAAAATTCATAGCAATGGCCATTCTTTTAGTCTTTCTCTATGCAGTGATCAATTTTAAATTTAGTTTCAACAGATTTAGGGTGCATGATTATGTGTTTATGGTTATTCAATGTAGATAGAGAAAAAGGGAAAAGCATTAGTAACAGCTGTAAAACATTGGTAGAAACTTCCAAAACCCTGACTCTTCAAATGTTTGCACACAGTGCAGCATATTCTATATACAAGTTTGCAGGCACAGACACAAATGATGCAGGAAACCAAACCAGGTAAACTTCATCTCCAGTAGCAAATCTTCCAGCAAAGTCTTTTAAAAGCCTCTCGAGTGCTGAAACAAATGCAAATAATAATCAAAATAAGCCTAAAGCCATTAAGGAGCAAAAACCATCCCATAGTGGCACAAAAAGTTCACATGTGACTGGAATTTCCAGGGAGAGGAACCCAGTTGTTAAAAAGATCAAGATAATCCATGAAAATAAAATTATACAAGCCCTTGTTTTCCCCTAAACTATTTGGATGATTTTTTTGGGAGATATGAACACTAATCTGATTGTCCAAACAAACAAACATGTATAATCCCTCCACCAGATCAAGAGTCAATTGTCCACTTAACATGTCTTCCTAACTCCAGTTGAGTGTCCATTTGTAGTAAGCTCTATTGAACTTACAAAAGAAATTAGTATCAAGTCTATTGACAATGTGCCAAAGTTATTTGCTAATCTCGTTAACCACGAACCATGGAGGGAGTTTGGAACTGATACAGATGATTAAAATCAGGATCTAATATCATTAGTTAGCTGCATCTCCTAAATAGCTCATGGAAGGACTAATTTCTCAGCTTGTAACTTTATAGTGCACGTATGTTTGCAAATACTATTTATCAGATAACTTCACTTACATCTTGCTAAATTTCTATATGCGTTTTCTCAATTTAAAAGAAAGTGTAACAGGATTGGCGGGATTGGTATTGTCATCAGCTTTTAAATTAAACCAGCCTTCAAACATGTGAGACTGGCATGGTAGAAAAGATATTTTTGAGTTTTCTGCTTTTATGGGCCACAAAAACTTCTTAAATTTTAATTCTAGGTATTATGTCTAATAAATTACCAATTGTCCCAAAAGCTTAAACTACTAGAAAATGGTGAATTTAATCTTAATCTAACACTCTCCCGTCACACATGGGCCTAAACTGCCCTTATTAAGTAGGGCCCAACATGTGGGAATTTTATAAATGAGAGGCAAGCTGAAGACATGGTTTGAACCCAGCTCCACCTACTTTTTTACCATAATAAATTTCAAATTGTCCCAAAAGTTTAAGCTCTTAGGAAATTGTGAGTTTAATCATTTAATCTAACAATGTCTAAATGTTATAGTGTGTAGCACAATCCAGAACTGATCCGGTATCTACTTATTCTTTCAAGTCTTACATCTTTATTTTTTTCCTACTTTGGGGCCCACCTGCCAGGGAAAGGGGGAGTACTGTGCAGCTTAGTCAAATCTTACCTACAAAGCCTTTTTTGGCATAATGTTGAGGCCAAGCAAGTTTCACATCAGGATCAGAACTAATTTTTTCCTCAATGCACTTCTGTATATAGGAGGAAAAGCAGCAAAACAAAATTTATATCATATAAGTTCTAACAATTTCATGAAAATAACAACATAGGGGTATATAACCACAACAGTCTCACTCAGATATATACCAGTGTAGCTAGATTTTGAAAAGGCTGTATGCTTGAGGAAACAATATTGGCAGCCTACATATCCAGTTATAAAAGCAACCCCATTAGTGTCTAAATCTGAAACATACTTGCAAAAACATGCGTGAATATTAGCAAAAATGGATAAGGTACAACAAAGAATTATGCCTGATTAGATTAGGAAGCTCAAAACATTATTCATATCCTCAAGGCTGGAAAAGAAAGTAAAGCCAAAGAGGGATTTTCAAACATATTATCCAACATGTGAAAAAGAACAATACTAGTGTTATTCACCTTGTGAGACACAATTACTTGTAGGCATGCTTGCAAGGTTGTTTGGAAAATAATACTCCCCATTTGCTTTTGAAATAGAGTGTCCAATTCAAAGTGAAGATCTAGTATTTAACAAATCTAAGGGTGAACATGATGCCACCTCATTTAAAAGTAGCAATCATTCATTATTTGGTGGAATAGAATTTTAAATGATGTTGCACCATATATATACATGTTTAGATTCATGAAAACTATATCTTAAACATGAGATGGAAACTCTCATTTTCAAAGAAATTGGAGAGGATCCTGATCCTAGGCACCAATCCACAAGAAATAATTTAGTTTATTTCAAAATAGCCATAGCTGGCATAGTGGCATAGCCTTCCTTTTCAATGTATACCCCAGTTTGCTTAGCAAGTGAAGTAGGCTTTATATACATTCTTCAATGTAAATTATAGGTGGTTATTTGCATAAGTTTCACCAAGATAGAATTTGAAGCAGAAACAATTTTCAAGTTATTAATGTGGCAAAAAAAGCTAGAGGTAGTTCCAAGTGCAATTATATGCCATCAGCTCCTTGCAGCCTCATGTCGTGAGTACTATTTCTCCCTTTACTCAACTCCTGATACTATTTTTCCTTGGAAACCTGTGTGGCGCTCAAAGATCCCTCCCAGGGTTGCTTTCTTCTCGTGGACTGCCGCCTTAGGAAGATTTTGACTCTTGATATCTATGGAATAAGGGAGTTACAGTTGTGGATTGTTGCTATATGTGTGAAAGGAGTGGGGAATCAGTGAATCATCATCTTCTTCTTCATTGTCCCATTGACTATGGTGGTCTTCTATGGGTTATGCCACAAAGGGTTACTGACCTATTTTCAGCTTTGCAAGGTCCTTTTTGGTAAACATCGAAAGATGGACTTGCGGAGGGCTGTGCCACATTGTGTCTTATGGTGTATTTGGAGAGAACAGAGCACAAGATGCATTGAGGGAATAGAATGGTCTATTCTTGAGTTAAAATATTTCTTTCTCCACTCTTTACTGGATTGGAGTTGTGTTTTTTATTCTTTTCCATGTTCTAATTTTTTAGATATGCTAGATCATTGTAATTTAAGTGATTGATGTACATGGGTATTTTGATTAATAAACTTTCGTTATTTATCAACAAAAAAAAAAAAAAAAGAACTGTTTCAACCTCAGTTGGCATAGATTGAGTTGAATGTGACTAAAAAGTCTGCCTCAAAACACTGCACAATACAACTTTGTTGATGCTTTTTATGGTGTGAGCATCAATTAATTGTAGATTATAGTTATGATTAAGAAAAGTGTAAAATCCAAAAAGAAAGGAAAGAAATGGAAAAAAGATGGTTAAAAATGAGATGAGTGTAATTAAGTTAAAGGCAGTATGAGATGCAGTTGATACCTGGAAATTGATGGCTTTTTTGTGAAGATCCTGAGGTAACAATGGATGGTGGTGGGGGTACTTTTCTTCTAAATACTGTGTAAGTTAGTTAGTTAAAAATTGTATGAAGAATTGATGATAATAAATAATTATAATAATAGGGAAAGTAGAATGAGAAAAAGAAATAGATAAGAGATACGAACCAGTAAGATGGCAAAAGAGTCGGAAAGCACCAAGTCCCCATCGACAAGCACGGGGACAAAACCGAGAGGATTGAGCTTTGTAAACTCTTTTTAGTTACACCATACATGCATACACACATACATACATAATTATTATTATTATTATTATTAATAAAAACAATATAGTAGAAAGTAAAGTAAAGTAAAGGTCATCTAATACTAATTCTATTCTCACCGGGGCTGAATTGCTCTCCCTTCAACAAGTCAACTGCTTTGTACTCATATTTCAGCCCTAATCAATCATCATCATCATCATCATCAAAAATAAATGTAAAAAAAATTAAGATAGATTGAAGAATTAGTAAATAAATAAATAAAGAGAAATAAGAAAGAAAGTACCTTTCAAGTCGAGGGCAATACGAACGCGGAACGAACAAGTGCTCTTCCAGTATGAGTACAGTTTCAGCTTCAGCTTCAACTCACCTTCTTTCTTATTATCACCGCTTTCGCTTGCCTAACCCATAAAATCATTTCAATTCAATTCAATACTATTACACACTACACTTTTTATATTATATTTTAGCAAACAAACCATATAGGTAGATAGATAGAAGATACAGTAATACCATATTTCAGTAAATTTGATCCGATTTGGTTTTGGTAAAACGAAAGACTTCGAATTCTTAACGAGGGAAAGCCGCCGGCGATTTTGTTGACATCGGATTCTGATTAATAGATATTATCCACAAAAAATAAGGAGCAAAGATTCCTTTTCGCTTTCTTGTACTCCGTAGGAATAGCCGAATAATAATAAAAAAAGGGGAATAAGGTATATGTTAACATCACATCACAAATCGCAAAGTTTTATTACCTGATTATTTCATTTCATTTAGTATTTTAAAATTTTTTTTGAAATCAATTTTATTATTTTAATTTAATATATATATATATATATATATATTTTTATATAAATTTAATATTATTATTATCGCTACATTAATATTAACAATTAGTCGCTAATCCGTACTATACATGAGAACCTACTTATTTATGAGGTACACTAAAATAATTTTATAAAATCTTAAATTGATTAAGAAACTACACTGTTGTATAATTTACTCTTGTATAACTTTAATTTGTGTTACAACTTGATGAAAAAACCATTGCTTGAACAAGCAATGGCTTATAAAAAAATAGCTCAAAATTTTAAATATTAAAACTTCTAAAATACCAAAAAATATTAAAGAATCAAATAATTCACTGCTTAAAAATTATTAAAATAAAACAAAATATATATAACTAAACAATAGATAAATATAAGAGAAATATGGGTTACATTTAAAAGAATAATTCATGGCTATAACTATTGAAAGAAATCAAAAGATTTAGAGTCTACAAATTATAGATAATATATGTATGTGTATGTGTGACTACACAAATTTAGATGTTAAAACTTTCAGAATGCCAAAAATGATATATGTTATTAAAGAATAAGTTATTGAAATAATTCAAAAAATATATGACAATTCAAAAGAGAAATATAAGAAAAAGAAAAAAGTACATGAACCCATAAAATAATTAGTTTTAAATTTTAACGAGTCTAAACTTTAAACAAACCTTATTAACATGTGGCCCATGCTAAAAATGTTAAGCAAAAGCCCACGTTGAAATACTGAAAGTCATACCTCCTTTTAATATATTGTATACAAGCTTTCTTTCAAAGAAATTAACATACTTTTCTTTGACAAATCAATGGGTTTAAATTTGAGGGAAAAAAAAAGCGCACATTTAAAACTTAAAAAATCATTTGTGCTCATAAAGTAAATTTCAGGGACTAAAGTGTATTTTAGCCTTAAATTTAATAAGGAGGCAAAACTTGATATTTACATGCATACTCATTAATACCCAATCAAAAAAAAAAAAAAAAATCAAAATCAAAATCAAAATCCAAAAGATGAAAAACCCATCTCCTACCACTCAAGACCCACCAACCTCCAAACCTTCTAGAGATACTGCCTAAAGCTAGCGAAGACATTGTGAGGGGTTTGGAAAAGAAGTCAAAGCCACCATGTGTGTGGTGGTTGTGAACCCATCTATACATACATACATATATATATATATATATATATATATATTAGTGTAGGTAAATTCTATCATGTAAGTTTATATTACCTTAGTGGTTAACACACGTGTCTCTCAATTACATCTCAGGTTCAAAATGTTTGGACTAAATTGACTACTATCAAAATGTAATAACCAAATTGATAGTAACCCCAAAAGGTAGGACCAAAATTGTATTTTTGACTAAAAAAAAGAACATTGATGTGAAAAGTATTTGTAGGAGTTATTTTGAAAATTAAGAAGAAAAAATATAAACTTTGAGCACCAATTATCGAATAAAATAATAATCAATCTGAAAACGCTCAAAGTATTTACTAATTTCATTTGTAATCATTTTCCAAATTACTAAAATTAACAATTTTAAAAAAGAAAAAAGAAAAAAGAAAAAAGAAAAATTCAAAGGAAGTGTAAAAACTCACCACAAATTTAAGGGGCAGTAAAGATTTCCAAAAGGAGGAGTCACCAATTAGCAAAATCTTGAACAAATAATCACTAAAATTTATATTAAAAAAATCAAATAATGAAGAAAATATATGCAAGTGTTGAAAAACGAAAAGGAAAAATAAGGAACTTACTATTGGTTGTTCATGATTCAGATTCGTGGGTTTCACTATATTTTTTGGCTGCAAATCTTTGTAGTTAAATAAGGACTCTGTTTCTTGGATGTTTCATGATTGAGATTTGTGGATTTTGTTTCTTACCGTATATGTCGAGCAAAGTGAAAAAATAGTTAAAGAATGACTCTATAGTTTAAAGTGAGTCAATGAGATCAGATTTTTTGATAGGCAGGTAACTTCTTAGTCTATAGAAGTTAGATGAGTTTTTTTCTTTGGGTAAATTATTTATTTGGTTTCTAATTTTTAATCTGTGTGTTAATTTGGTCACCAACTTTTCAAATGTGTCAATTTGGTTCATAACTTTTTGATAATATGCTAATTTGGTCCTTGATGGATGGAAAATGTTTTCTTTTACGTTTCTGTAAGGACCTAAAATCTAACTGCCTAATCCCACTTAAAACAATGGGCTTGTACAATTCAACTATGGCCTAAATTAACAAATTTGTAAAAGAGAGAATCAAACAACAAGAGAGGGTCTTGCTCGAGGATGGTAATAAGGAAGAAAGGCTTAATACTATAGAATACTTAAACAAATATCCAAGTACAAGCCTGCTCGAAGAGGCCAATGTTACATAGAAAAATACATTGTTCACTTTCCTCTCTCAATCTTCTTCTTGCTACTTTTCTATTTCTGATATTTATGTCTCAATCCCTTTCTCTGAGAACCCTCTTTTTCTTATATACTCTCCCCTACTTCACATCTTGGCCCTCCATTTTTACCTAACTAGACTCTTAGTGTGACATATGCCCCTTTAAACATATGACGAAGGTAGTAGAAGTAGCTGCTTAGCTGTGAATTACACTGTTCAAGTCATTTCTTCATCAATGTAGCTAATAAAACTATTGCCTACCATTTAATGCAGAGACAACAAGCTACTCCAAATTGGAAACTTCCCCTACTTTCACTAGTTCTCTCTCTTTAGACCATTATTCCCCCTTAGAGCGCCTTAGAGTCCTTTGTCTCATCCCCTCCTCTCCTCGGGCGAATTTCCTCTTCCGGCACGTGATGCCCCATATCAATATTGCAACCCATCAATCTCGTCATCGGTCCTTGAGCACCCACAATATCAATTATTATTCACCACATTAGTAGTTTGTAAAATAGTTTGTGATTTTAGTATTTTTCCTCAAAATTTGGGTCTACAGTTAATATCATTTTATCACTTACCATAACCACTTACCACATTAGCATTTTGTAAAAAAATTGTAAAATTATTTGTAGCTCTTAGCATTTTCCATAAGGGGCAAATCAATTATATATCATTTATCTCTCTCTCTCTCTCTCTCTCTCTCTATATATATATATATATAATAGGTGAAGTTGAGAGAAACTCAAATTAAAATTCCAAATTAGAGTTCCAATTTTGCACCATGTGTCCTAAATTATTTATTTTTAAAGAGTTTTATTTCTTAATTTTAGAATCAAATGTAGGACCACATCATAAATATTCATCAAAGTAAGTTATTAAGTACAAAAAGCAAAGAGTCTAGAGTAAATTAATCATTAAAAAAAAGTGTTTCACAATAAGAAATAAATAACATGAACAATTTACATTTTATACCTAATAATATCATTTCAAAATTTTTTTAAAAGTTAACAAAATATAAAAATGACTATCAATAGTATTTAAATTATATATATATATATGAATTATATTATGTATCTTATTATATATCTTTAAGTGTATCCATACGTATGCACGAAGTTACAAGCTAGTTTAAGAGTAATTTAAGGATGTACGTAATAGTGCTAAAAAAAAAAAAAGGATGTACGTAATAAAATTATTTTATAATTAGATGTCTCGACATATGGTGCATAATAGGCTATAAGCCTAACATGTGTTAAGTATAAATGATATGTCATAATTGTAGCTTGCCATTTTCCATTAGAAATCTATGCAATCCTTCCTAAGTTTATTGTAGAATTTGTCAATTGTCAAGCTTGGAAAGCGCTAAACAACCCAAATCGCAATAGGAACCCAGGAAGACCAAAACTAGATTAGCAATCCGCAGCAGGTCAATGACAGCTCATTTTGAAGATTGCAGGAGTAAGGTGTAAAAAGACTAAAGATGCTCCTATGAAGCAGTAAATATGCAGGGAGTTAGTGTTTTTTTTGGAGTTGCTAGTAGTGCAACCAAATCAAAAGGTGGGGTGATGTTTGAAGCAATGGTGGATGCTGGCATCAGAGCAAAACACCATGGATTCCAACATATTTTGTTTTTGGTTGATGATAGAAAGGTTGTCCAAGCCTTTAGGAAGAAAAGATCATCTGATTGGTTAGATAATACTAGACTAGCTAATCTAAATCTCCTTTCTTAATTAGGGCTTTTTTGTAACATGCTTTTTGTGCCCCACACTACAATTAAATAAGTTTGGTCTGTAGCAAAAAGTGCAACATAGGTGCCTTTGAACTATTGCTGGTACAACCCAGCATTTGTATAACTTTTGTTTCTATCTCCTTTTGAATGGTATAAAAAAAAAAAAAAAGTTGAGCTTGTGTCATATATATGTGTGTGTGTGGGGGGGGGGGGGAGTGAGGGGTTTTAGTTACTGGTAAAGTTTCTTATAGTTGAATAAAATATTTGGAGTTCAATTTATATTTAAATAGTTAATCCTTTAAGGACCTTTTAGATTGTCTTGTAGTAGAAAGCCATGAAGGGTATTTATGGTGCTTTTTTTTTTAATACAAAATAGAAATTCTACTCTAGTCTAATTTAAGTATATGTGTGTGTGAAGCTCTTTCCTAGAGACTTATACCCTAACCTTTGCATTCCCATTCCACAAGAACTTTGTACTATGTAGTAAAGTGAACGACTAGCAACAAAGTGAGAGACACTTGGCCATTATATTTCTCACTTCAAGGAACTAACTAGTTAAACTAATACCCCAAGGCTTGACATTGGCAATACTCATCAATCTCTTGAGTGAATTGCTAAATGCCTACTTGAAACCTCTCAAACTACTACTTCAAATGCCTCATCGACTCCAATATGGATGTGAGCCACATTCTTAGTTCTTTTCCTTCAAAATTTCAACAAATTCATTCTAAATTTCTTCCTCTTTCACATTCTCCATTTTTTTTCAATATTTTTCTCCCTTTTTGGTTGTGAATCTTTTTTTTTTTTTTTTCTTGAGCCCTTCTTTTCTTCAAACTATTTTATCACAATAATACAATTTGATTGCACTCATTCTTGGAACACTTGGTAAAGGGTTTGAGAAATAATGGCTAGAATAATTGGCTTAAATGGGTTAGTAGCGGTAATGTACCAAGAAAAAATAATAATAAAGACTCAAAATAAACAAAAATAGCCTAAAATCATCTCTTAAGGATTGTGATAATTCTTCAAAATCCATGACTTTAACAAATTCAAGTGTGGCATTAAATTGATGAATTGTTAGCATTTAACCAAATCAAAGAATGTAAAATGCTTGAATTAACACAAAATAAGTACAATAATACTTTCTAATAATTATATAAATATGCAAAATTAAGCTATTATCACTTAGGTATTAGTTAGGCATGTAAATTGTTAATGTAATATTCTCAGTAGTAGTCCATCAACAATGTAGTGTAGTTGCTAATTAATACATTGTCGTCAAGTAGTAGAGGTGTGTAGTCAAACCCTTGATTTGCCAAAACCAATCCAAACCAAACTAACTCGTCTGGTTGGGTCTGGTTTTAGGGGTTGGGTTGCCTTTTCTTTTTTCTTTTTATTTTATTTTATTTTTTATATAGTGGGTTAGGTTGGGTGTGAATTAGCAAATTCAAAAATCCACCAAACCTAACCCAGCCTACCTATATTTAATATATATTTAAAAAATATATTATATGGTTTTATTATTTACTCTTTTGGTTTGGTGAACTACCAACAAATTTATAAGATTATAAATTTACTTTTATTTATGTTGGTTTGATGCATTAATCAAATAGTTTGTATTAATTTGGTACTTCGCTCAAACCAACATGGGTCCAACCTGATCCACATGGTTTGGATTAGGTTGGAAACCTATGATGGGTTCGGTTGAATTGAGTTTTTACAACCCGACCATGGTGGGTTGGATTGAAAAACCCCTCAACCCGACACATGCACACTCCTATTAAGTACGATTATGCTCCTTTTAACTACACCTCATCCTTATACTATACTCAAGGTCAAGGGTTAATAACATTGGCCATATCCTAATAGCGCACAAAAAACACCATGCTGAGTTTGCTTATCAATGTATTCCAAGTAAAATGGTTGAGAAGTACTCTTTTTGGTTTAGTTAGAGGCTAACTTCAAATTGGTATTTTGAGCAAGTGGCATTAACCATAATACAAATTTGAGTATATGTAAATGCCCTACCCCTGAAGATTGCGGATCAACTCAATGACCTTATGTATAATCATAAGTATTGTCCATGTCACCTAAGTTTCACTTACCCTATTTAGTAGCTATGGATGAACGATAGATCGAAATAGTTGATTAGAACATGTGGTGGTGCTAGGTCAACTTAGCTTGCCATGTAGGCGTGTTATATAGTTCCTTCCTAGAAGGATCTTCAATAGTGGGTTAGGGTTTAGGACTAAGCGTTTAAGCTAGTATAGCTAAAGGGAAAAATGCTAGGGACACAAAAAAGTTTACAACTTTTGTCACAACTTGTCACGTGGTAAGCTATAAATGGTGGAGGTAAAATGGTGGGTCCACACCTCCACCACTTACAACTTACTACTTGGTAAATTATGGCAAAAATTGTAGACTTTTTTATGTCCCTAGCATTGCTCTTAGCAAAGTAGGTTGGTGATGCTTGGTTTAGCTTGCCCTTGGCTCAATTGCAAGAGAATAGGTCATGTGAAGCATTATTGGCCTTTGGCTTGAGGAGCCATACAATCCAACTATGGGGCATAGTTTGTTGAGGGCCAAGCTTGGGCCGCCAATAATGTTGGCTCATTGAATACTAGTTATTGGTCAATAATGTGGACCTTGTTTGGCCACACTTTTGTGGTTGAGTTCATAAAAGAGAGGATTGTAGGTTTCATGGAGTGCTCTATACAAGTGGGGGTGAGAGATTCGAACTTGGGTTCTACTTAAAGGAAAACCAAACAATACCACCAAACTAATAAGTGGTATTGAAGCCTCGTTAGATCTATTATTATATAATATATGTATATTTGTTTTCCCTAAATTCTAATTCCTTCATATTGATCACATTTGATCCAATATTCCTTGTACAACAAGAAAAGACAATTAATCTACTAAGAAACCAACAATTATCAACTAAACGAGCTCACATCTACCACAACCACAAGTCCACAACCATCCTATGAATTACGAGATGCATGGACAACAATTATAAGCAAACTCTAAAGTTCAAAAATGAGAAGGAATTAGACAGGTCTTAATGCCCCCATTTCTTTGTTGTTCATTAAAAGTTGTTCCAAACTCTAAGAGCATTAACATCATTATGTGTAAAGTCTTGCAAAATAGAAAAAGTTGCTCGTTTTACACATTTTGAGCAAAAAAAACACCTACATCAATGTGTATAAAATTGTGCATTTATGCACAATTGCTACAGTAATCGTGCATATATGCACGGGTAGTGTAACTCTTCTATCTATTATTTTATATATTTTTTTTCTCTCCTCTCTCTTGCATAGTTAGACTCTCTCTCACCCGCTCTTCAATGCCAAGAAGAAGAAGAAGAAGCCGACCATCACAACAACCCAACATAGCTAACCACCACCACTGCAACCCAGTACCGCCAACCACCACGACAACAACACAGACACACCACAAAATCATCAAAATCGTTCTAAATCTAGATCCAAATTCATCAAACCCATATACAAATTCATATAAATAATCAAACCGAAATTGAAAAAAGAAGAAAGAAAGAAGAAGATGCTGAAGAGAAGCAGAAACTGCAGATCCGCCCAAAATCACTATTTCCTCGACCCAAAACTTTTTCTTTCTCTGCCCAAAATCACTATCCTTAATCAAACCCAACCCAAAATCATCATCTATAATAAAAGTATAAAACCCAAATTGTAAAAGAAAAAGAGGAAAGAAAAAGATTCTCAAAAAAAAAAAAAAAAAAAAGGAGAAGAAAGAGAGGCACAAATAGAGATAAAGACAAGAAGACGAAGAAGAATGGAGTGTATTGAGAGAAAAAATGAGTAAATGTTAGGTGAGAGTAGGTGGAAAATAAAAATAAAAATAAAAAAAATAATATTTTAATAAAAAAAATGTATATAATAGATAAATTGATGTATGTGTTTTTATAAAATATTTGTGTAAAATAAAAAAAGTGGACTTCTATGCTAATATAGATGAAAATTTTTTGAAGGAATTGGACAGGTTAATGCCCCCATTTCTTTGTTGTTCATTAAAAGTTATTCCAAACTCTAAAAGGTCTTCTCTAATATCAACAGTCACTTCCTTTCGGGCCCCCACAAGGCCAGCCCAAATCAATAATGTCAGGGCTTGGGCCTACGACTCTAGCCCATTGAAGGGAATTGTATGTAAACTTGGGGCATGTATATCACCAAGTCTCCTACACCAAATAAAGCTCTAGCCTCTAGTTTTTTTTCCTCTGCCTCATAAATCTCTGTAGAAATCGCAGAGATTCACATTTCTCAGATACACAAACAAACAAACAAAGAGTGAAAAATCATGGAAGCAGCAGCAAACATCAACGAAGCGCAAATCGAAACCCTAGACCCTCCTCTTCCTCCTCCACCGGAAACCCTAGAATCCTCTTACTACCACCAAAACCAACCACAACCACCACCACCTCCTCACTCCGAAACCCTAATCCCAGATCAAAACCCTTGCAACGATTTTCCCCAAAATACCCTCGACGACAATAATAATTCCTCTTTTCCCACCAGCAAACCCTTGCTCTCCGAAAACGGCGGCTTGACCAACAACACCCACAGCGGCACCGGCACCACCGACAAGGATTGTTCCGGCGGCGAAGAGGAAACCACCAGCCGACGCAGTCGCCGCCGCAGCCGATGGGACCCGCAGCCCGATTCTAACAACAATAGCAGCATCGTTGTCTACGGCGTCGATAGCAGCAACCAGAATGGCAACGGCAGCGGCGAATCGGGCAGCGGGCCGCGGAAGAGAAAGTCGCGATGGGCCGACGATGAGCCCAAGCCCCTGCCGACTTCGCTGCCGATTCAGCTCCCTGATTTCATGAAAGAACTCACCGGAGGTATTGAATTTGATCCTGAAATTCAAGCTTTGAATAGTAGGCTTTTAGAGATTAGTCGAATGTTATCGTCTGGTTTGCCTTTAGATGATAGACCTGAAGGGGCTCGATCTCCTTCACCCGAACCCATATATGATAATATGGGAATTAGGATTAACACTAGGGAGTATCGAGCTCGAGAGAGATTGAACCGAGAGAGAACTGAGATTATTTCCCAGATTATCAAACGTAACCCGGCTTTTAAGCCGCCTGCGGATTATAGGCCACCCAAGCTTCAGAAGAAGCTTTATATACCGATGAAGGAATACCCGGGTTATAATTTCATCGGGCTTATTATTGGGCCAAGAGGGAATACCCAGAAGAGGATGGAGAGGGAGACGGGTGCTAAGATTGTGATCCGGGGTAAAGGGTCGGTGAAGGAGGGTAGGTTGCAGCAGAAGAGGGATTTGAAGCCTGATCCTTCTGAAAATGAGGATTTGCATGTGTTGGTTGAGGCGGATACGCAGGATGCACTTGATGCTGCAGCGGGGATGGTGGAGAAGCTGTTGCAGCCGGTGGATGAGGTGTTGAATGAGCATAAGAGGCAGCAGCTTAGGGAGCTGGCGGCATTGAACGGGACAATAAGGGATGAAGAGTATTGTCGGTTGTGTGGGGAACCGGGGCATCGGCAGTATGCGTGCCCTTCACGTACTTCGACTTTTAAGAGTGATGTATTGTGTAAGATATGTGGTGATGGTGGGCATCCGACTATTGATTGTCCAGTGAAAGGGACTACTGGGAAGAAGATGGATGATGAGTATCAGAACTTTTTGGCAGAGTTAGGAGGTTCAGTTCCTGAGTCATCAACCAAACAAAGCCCTATGTTGGCACTTGGTTCTGGAACTAGTAATTCAGAAAGCAATCCTCCTTGGGCTAATAATACTAGGAATGCTGTTAGTACATCACATGCTGGATTAGGGGCAACTGTGGTTAAACCCACGAAGGAAATTGATGATACAAACTTGTATATTGGGTACTTGCCACCTACTCTTGACGACGATGGTTTGATCAGTTTGTTTTCACCTTTTGGTGATATTGTGATGGCTAAGGTTATCAAGGACAGGGTTACTGGACTGAGCAAAGGTTATGGTTTTGTGAAGTATGGAGATATTCAAATGGCCAATAATGCCATTGCAGGCATGAATGGTTATCGGCTAGAGGGGCGGACTATTGCTGTGAGAGTTGCCGGTAGGCCTCCTCAGCCTGTTGTGCCTCCCGGCCCACCGGCCTCGGCAATGCCCACATATCCTGTTCCAAGCCAGCCCCTCGGTGCCTATCCATCTCAACAATTTGCAGCAGGTGGCCCTCTTGGGAATGCACCACCTCCAAGTTATGGGGGCACTCCAGTTCCATGGGGACCTCCTGTTCCTCCTCACTATTCTCCTTATGCACCTCCTCCCCCTGGTTCAACCATGTATCCTCCTGTCCAGGGTCAACCTATGCCACCTTATGGTGTACAGTATCCTCCACCTGTGCAGCCAGTTCCCCCTGGTGCCCCTTCTCAGCCTCCAACTTCAAGTGAAGCACAACAAAGTTACCCTCTAGGAGTGCAAACTGAAAACAGTACTTCTGCTCAATCTATACCAACCAATATGTATGGGAACTCTATGGCTGCAGCGCCGCAACCTACATATCCCACATCTTCATATGGCTATCCATCTTATTACAGTGCAGTTCCACCGCCACCTCCACCTCCTGCATCTGTTCCTGGCTCAACTGCTGATCAATCACAGAGCATTGGAAATGTTCCTTGGGCCACAAATCCACAGGTTCCCCCTCCTGGTTCTTCTGCAGAGAAGACAAACTATGGTGCAGATGCCGAGTATGAGAAGTTCATGTCAGAGATGAAATAATTTGGGTTCTTTTGTTACCAACAAGTTGATAGGTATGCCTTTCACATCCTTTTGCTTCAATTTGGTCCTGTTTACATTTACATTTTGGTTTGTTTCTAAAGCTCATTGACTTGATAGCTGCTCTGCCTATCTGATGAAGCTTGAACCTGATTTGGTCACTAACTATTTTTTCCTTTAATTTTGTGAATATGATGGTTTAAATTTCTACTACTTAATTGATTTTTATTTTGATTAACAAGTGGTCTTTGCCCCCCCTTTTTTTTATAAGATTAACAAGTGGTCTTTGCAGCATCCAGTTTAGTCAAAATGGAGCTAGGTATGAAGGGCACATAACTATATGTTGTGGCAAGTGAATATCTTTTTCACCTGTGAAAGCTAAATCAAAATGATAGCATCTCATAGATCTCTTGTTGGCATTTTTAGAAAATCAAGGATCTTAGTTAAGATTTTAAGTCACATGTAATTGGGGAAAAAAAAAACGTTTTTATTTACAGTTGTGTGTTTCTATGGTAAATATCCCTTCTGTTAGATTATAATTTTTTTGGTTCTAGAGCAACCTTATTCTACCATGTTATGAGTGTGCAGCATTTTAGAAAGAGGAATAGAGGATGCAAGAATGTAAAAAGCTATAGCATAATGATTTTAAAGATGATGTATCCGTGTACCCTGTTATACTTGGATACATTATAGGTCTCTTGGTCGTTTGTATATATGACGGGTTTTTTAGAGAACAGGTGAGACAGCAATCCAAATAAATTATTATGATATTATTCAACATCCTGGTTTGATATTCATTGACATGCCAACATTTGGAGAGGAAAGCCTATGTTTTAGGTGCTGCTTTAATAAAGGTTTTCCTTTTTTTCCCCATTACTTTTTTCATCCTCAAAGCATTAGCATGCAGTGATGGAGTTAATCTTGTGTCTATAATTTCACTTACAGTTCCCACATCTTGTTCTGAGCAAAAGATTTATTTCTTTTCCAAACAATAATTTTCTACCTGTAATAAATTATTTTGTATAATTAAGATTTAGTGCATGCACCTCACTGTAAAATTAGTTTCTTATCTTATTTTTGCTGTTCTTAACTCTTCTTCATTGTTATTATGTAAAATTTTGACAGGCTGATGTTTCATGGAGATGTGTCAACCTGATTTCTTTCCTCTTGCCATGATTTTGTTGGAAGTTGGGACTCACATCTTTAACCTTGCTGTGCTGTTATGACATTTGCAGAGACTTGGAGTAGTTCAGCTTGTAGAGTCTTGTATTGGAGAAGCCACTTATATGATTATTATTATGAATCTCTGGGTGCTCTTGTAGGACTTAAAATTCTTTTGGTGCTTGCTTGTTACCTTCTACAGAATGTCTGTCTCCTAATGTTTTCTTTCTATCAGTTATCTGAACTTTTTTCCAATATTATGTTACTGACGTTTTATGTTACATCTCGTTCGACCTTTTTGGGTTGCTAACTTTTGTTAATTGCTTTTCCTAACTTGTTTTTAGTTTTGATCATAATGACCATTTTTATTTTGAGGATTTTTAGCTATCCTAATGCCATGGTGCTGAAGCTGTCTCTTGCACGCCCTTTTCCATACTGTAAAGAAGGTAAATATGCCTTATTATTTGAGGTATTTTGGGGTAGGTGGAAGAAGTACCTTGCTTATTACTTTGTTCTTATATTCATTATGCTTCTAAGCGTACGCAATGTCTTTTGATGTCTTCTTTAAGTTCTTATGTGGCAGGTAAAAGAATTCAGACTTGTGTGGCTATTAAAGATATTAGATTTTGGCAGTCTGCATATTTCCTCCATTAACTGTTAAATTGACCAATTGTGCAGGGTTTGAAATTTTTGAGGGGTTTGACTTGATTTATTAAGTTACAAAATTATAAAATTAGTGGCATTTTTTGTTTTTAGTTGAAGTCATTATAATGGTATGGTGTATGGTATGGATGAAATGTCAGTCAAGCCTGTGAATAGTTTGATTGAAGCATTGTTTTCTGGTGAGCAGAAATTAATGAAAAATGTTAAGAAGAGCATTAGCAGAGGACAGAGTTTGGCTCCAACCACCAATAGGAAGATGCCATTTATACTTGTCATGTGCACTGCACATGACTCACTTAACCCAACTAACCAAGTGAGTCATGTGCAATGCACATAACAAGCCACATGGCATCTTTCTATTGGTGGTTGGAGACAAATCTTTTCCATTAGCAAAACAATTGGTTTGTATGATTTTCCCCCAAATATCAGCTCCTAAGTGTTCTAGAAGTAAGGTTTACTTTGATTAGGAAGAGGTGACATTTACCAATGGAAGTTAACAAGTTATGGAATATATTTTCAGAATGATAAAAAAAAAGAATATAAAAAGAATTTTACGGCATAAACTCTTTTAAATTCATCATGTGGTTACAAAAGGCAATATGGATAATTTTAAATGCACATCTCCTACTTTGGAATTAGGAATAGAGTCTTGCAAGTGATTGTGTGTGCATATTGCACGTAAACAGCTTTATTCCCTTTCATGGATACCTAAAGGTGTCATACACGTTTATGGACTTGGTGTGGATTTAATATTTCTAAATAGTATCCAATAGCCCTATAGCTCAATTGGTTGGCACCTCTTAGTGTTTCCAAAGGAGGCAGGGTTATAAGGTAAGTACTTTGTAATTCAAGATTTTGGCCATAATTTGATTATGTCCATCATTTGATTGGCACTGATTTCAGAAAGTGCTCAAAACAATGACTTCAATGAAGTTATTATTGCATATTTTAGTCATAAAACATTTGCAACTTAGGCCCTAGAAGAGTATAAAGGTCCATCATACATTGGCAGGTTTTAAATTTTCATTTTGCATGTTATATATGTGTGTCTGGTAGTGCATACAATCAGTTCACTTCATAAGGGGCACTTGTGATCCCACTTGTTCTGATTCATGTGTAATAGTCTAGAATCCATTTGTGTTGATATTTTCCAGTTTTCATGCACACCTATTAAACAATAATTGTAGATGCCTTGGTTGCTTTTGCCATCACATATATGCTCTTTACTTGGCACTGCCTTGCATAATATGGGCTTCTTAAAAAATTTGTTGGTACTCGATATTCATGTATATAGCAAACAAAGTTTTTAACACAACTCCTTAGATGGTCATGATTTTTAACAGTTTATGCGTTATTTTTCTTAGAAATTGGTTATTTGGTTTACATGTTTAGATGATCCCCAAATTATTCTTCTAACTAAATAAATTGAAAATTCTGACAACAAATCTTAATGATAATGTCAGTTTACAACTTTATTCCTTGCAAGCTCTGAAATAAGAGTTTATGGTTTGTTATGGTAAATTGGTTACATATTGAATGGAACAGTAGTGTTACTTGTCTTTTGTTGATGTTAATAGTGTGAGATAATCTTTCTCTAGGGTTAGGCTGTGTATATTTGTGGCTGTAGACATGTAAGCTATAGAATAATTTTTGTGCCATGAGATTAAGAAAGGTGGAATATGTTGTGTCTTCTATAATACTCCACCTTCTATGTTCAATAAAGTAAAAATGTTTTTTTGGAAAGTAGCTTGTTTTCTCATTTGTCTTTTTTAGGTTAACTGGCTTTTTTTTTTAATTGATAATTAACAAATTCACACAATGGATTCTGAAGTCTGAACACAAGTTGTCACCCTCCACCCCATTCTTAAGTCATTTGAGCTAGAACTAATTGGCAACTGAGAGTACTTTTTCACACTTCTAAAGTTTGTGTTTTTGTGTGACAAAAACATCTCCCCCCTCCCCCCCAAGGAAAAAAGAGGAAATTATTTTGATGTTCTTGGAAAATCTTTTCTTTTGTATGTAAGAGAACTCCAAATTCTAATACTAATAATAATAATAACTTGAAGTAGAATGGACCTAAAATTTTCTGTCTTGTCCTTAGTATTGGATGATGATAACAGCTACACTAATAGCTGGTGCATAGATTCTTTTATGTATGTATCACTTGTTTTGTATGAGCTATAACTTATCTGTATATTTCTTGTTATCTGGACTCTGCTTTTCTTGACAACAAATTTCTAATTGAACAAATTACCAGGGACTGATGCTCTTGTCATTCTCTATGAGCATGATTTGTTTTTAACTTTTGACTTATCCAGTTATTCCCTTTTGCTCTTTGCAATGTGTCTTGCTTCTTTTGTACTGCTAAAGCAACAGTTAATACAATTGCACTTTCTCCTTTTATAGGCTGATTAGCCTTTTTGACTTATTCACTTTAGATAAGACCGTTCCTATAAGAACATAGCAAATGCCCTCACCCATGTGTCAGGTAATTCTAGAATTATCCTGTGGAGCTGGCCCTCATGTTGGGCTTGGAAAGGAACCTAACTTTTTTACACCATGAGGGTTGCTGTTTGATAGCTATTGTGAGGCAAGAGAAATATTATTTTAGTTCTATCCATGGTTGTGGAAGTCTAGAGAATGTTTTCTACCTTGAAATTATTGTCTTGTTTGTAAGAGATGAGAAGGGGAAATTTTTGTCAAAAGAAAATTTCTATGTTGAACTTATAATCATTTTGCTTGTTTAGGCAGGGGTGGGGTGGGGTCCAGCATTTTCAGGAAGTCTGTTCTATATATCTGTAGGTTTTGCATTGAATGAGGTTCTAGTTAGACATTTGGGGCTTTAAAAGTTTAGCTTAACATTGATTGTTGAAGAATTTCTTGGAGTACTAGAATAAAACATTAATTTCTTGATGTTTCCTGGCCACGTGTTGATGCATTCATTCATATCTGGGAATCTTTTAGCTTGTACTGCCTTTTGTTTTGGTCATGAAGCGGGATATGGAATGTGTGGGCATTTGTTGACTTCTTCACTGGCCTTGCAGCTTAAGCACGAACAAGGTCACAAGCATTTCCTTGCCATTTGGCAGTCTGTGATTTTCTACATTTTTATTTTTTCATTGACAGTTGCTTGATCACATGACTGCACGCAAAGTACCCCACCTTATAGATTCGTCTTTTGAGATTCTGCAAAACACAAGCAGGTCCTGCAGGTTTTTGTGAAGTATTATCACTGTGCTAACATGATTGTGACTAAATTGGTCAGGATTTACATTTTTGAGATGATAGAATGTTCTGAAAGGTGTTTTCTGTTGTGAGCTCGGCAGACCCTCATCAATGAAGATATTGCTTCAGCTATCGAACAAGTGTTTAATTATCTCAATTATTCTAGGGTGGGTTGGCCATTTATTTTGCCTTTTTTTCATTTGGCTGGAGGAAATAAAGGAAGAAAACAGGGAAAAGGAGAGGAAAAAAAATGTTTTTGGAAGTTGTTGGGGAGAGAGGGGGGGGGGGGGGGGGGGGGGTTGTTCCTTTGGGGTTAAACGAGAATTCATGTTCCTTTAGTCTAGGCGTGCGAATGAGTAGGTCAAGTTGTTACTTTGTTGTATGTAGCTATTGTACGATTCAATGATAAACAATATATTCCCCTTCATATATGGCATGATTGTTTTAGTTTTGGTCCTGGTAGTGGTGATGCCATTATAACCTGGTAAGAAATTGAGCGACCGTGCTGGGCCATAATACATCTTGTGTTCTTAATCTCATATTCAGTTTTTTCTGCACAATTCATAGCCTTAGTTGTATTTTTCAGATGAATAACATTTTGTAATTCAGTTTTGTTTGGTTCACGATTTATGCAATTTACATGGTAATTTATATCTGGACTGTGATTGGATTTCTTTCATGATCTTTCTTTTATTTTATCTGTAAATGGTTGTCTTTCGTGATTTGTTTGTTCATTTGTGTGGTTTGTTATTTTGGAATGACCCAGTTGTGGCATGCATATATTTAGGACCGGGTAACTGGTAATGAGATCAAGATTCTAAGGTTTATATATTCACGATCTTACATGGATGTTAATGATGGTAGGATGCCTGGATATGTAGCGATGGGCTAAATGTCAAGAAAGCATATGGCATTGTGGTTAAGGGTGTTTTTGGACCCTTTTTACCCAACGTATTCAGGGCATTGGCAGGTTTTCTGTCTGCTGTCATATTTATTAGTGGGGGCAAAATTTAGGCAGAATAGTTTAGATGCGTTAAATTAGGTTTCTTAATTAAATAAAGCATACATAAATGGCACTTAATTTTCCTAAGACAATTAAATTCAATACAATTGCGATTGAATTTAATTGGGAATATTAATGAATACGAATATTAATGAATACTTAAGTTTTATTATTTTTAGGGAAATACTAGTTTTATGCAAGTATCTCTAAATATATATATATATATATATATATTTTTTTTTTTTAAATTGCAATTTTGAGCTTGGAAATCGTGACTCAAGTATGCAACAACCATGTGTAATAAATACTATCCCTTGACACATTAAAAGCACACTTAAGTAGAGTTAGTAAATAAACCAAGCCATTTATAAACAATTTGAGCTGGACTCGAGAAAAACTTGTTTCTGTTCATTTGTTTAATAAGTTTAAGTTCAAGTCAACTTTAGGCTCAATTATAAAACGAGTTAAGTTCAAACATAATTATGTATTTGTGGACTAGCCAATGAAGAGAAGGGCAAGGGCTTAAATTAACCACATATAAAACTATATATTTATATGTAGACTTGTCTAAAAATATATTTATATAGATTTGAAATTGGATTGCATAAAGTTGTAAACTGGTTCATATGATGTAAAATCATTATTTGTAGTTTATTCATGGCATAAACAATCTATTTGTAGTAAAAATTTATAGATTTGTGAAGGGGTAAAATATTTTAGTTGTGGTTCTACTTAATGTAGGTAAATAAATTAATCATGTGATTTGTAAATAAGCTCAAACTTGTTCAACATGTAAATGAGCCAAACTTAAACTTATAATCTAATTTGGTGATGAGCTCGAGCTTGTCTTGTATTTGAAATAAAATTAAATTAACAAGTCTAAACTTTTAATATTTGAATCTACTTGTTTGCAATCCTTTATTCAGCTCATTTGAAGCTCAAAAGGTTAGGCTTAAAGTAAACCTCCATTTAATGAAGCACGGTTTATGATCTCTTTTCTAGTGTTTCTTTTTTGGTTTAGTTAATAGGCGCTCTTAAGACATTTGTTAATAAATCACTTTAAGAAAATTTTAATATCACTTTTATGGGAAATATAAAAAAACTATAAAAAAATTTATTTGATTTTCTCTTTTCTAATAAAAAAGTTTCTAAAATATTTCATAAACCATAACCTTTAAAGAATTCGTTAACTTTTCCCCTTCTTTTTTAGTATTTTTTTCAAAGAAGCACAACAAATGTTAAATTGCACAAAAAATAGTAAATTTTTGTTAGTGGATTGTAGTACTTATCCCCCTATTACCTATTTCTATTTCAAGAGATTATTTGTAGCATAAAATTTTCCATACAACATATACGGTATTAATGGAATTTGAAAATAGCATGATTTAAATTAATAGGAATTTTAGTCCTTCCCAGTAAAAATTTATATTTTTAATAATTAAGATATTAGCTATTATAGAAGTAAAAGAACTATTGTATTATTGGGGTAATGATTTAGTGATGATGGTGGTGGTGGTGACGAAGATGGATGGTAGTGGTGATGATAGTGTACAATTGTAATGGTGATGGCAATGGGTGGCTATGAAAATTGTAGCAGTAACATTGTTATTGTGTTGGTTGTGGCAACGATTAGCAACTATAGTAATGGTAGGTGGTATGAGAATGATAATGTTATAATGTTAATGTGAACTTTTCTAGAGATACATAAACATTTCATCAACTTTATACCCTAATTTTTCCATCTCTTTTGAAACTTAAACCCTAATTTTATTCATTCTACTCATGGGGATTACACTTTTCTATCATAAATTATATCACATTTTACACTTTGTCCCTTAAACTATCAAAATAAACAATTGACTTTCTAAGTTATGATTTTGTAACACTTCACCCCATGCTATCTATTTTGGTATAAGTTTAACAAAATTTAGTATTAAAAAACCAATTTACGTCTCACTCCAAAACAAATGATAGAGGGTAAATTGGTTGTTTAATACTTCAATCCATTAAAATAGACAACAGAGAGTTAAGTGTTATAGAATTATAACTTTAGGAGGTCAATCGTGCATTTCAATAGTTCAGAGGGTAAAATGTAAAATGAGATATAATTTTGAGTAAAAAAATGTGATTTCTACTGATGGATTCATTACATGTCAAACATTTACGGAAAACATAGACTTATAGAATTCAAGATTTAAGCTTTATATTTCTCTTAATTTAAAATTTCATAGAAGACAATCTATTATTGGCACAACATATGAGATAATCCATTCTCCATCAAACACAAAAATTAGTTGAAAACCAAAGACATAAGAATAGTAATTTGCTCTTAGAATCGGAGTCGACACTGGAAAGGGGTGGCAGTCGGAGGTATGAGTTTTGAATTAGTAACGAGTTAATCAAAGTTAGCGAGTCTTGGGTCTTTGTCGCCCATTTTCTACTCTAGTATAAGCACAAGTCTTTTTTCCCTTGTCTTGCGAGTTAAAAGCCTTTTTATGATAAGGTCCCAGTTCAATGCTCTAAATAGGTTTTTGAGACCCATATTGTCCAACAGAGTGTCTTGTTGCTGCTTCTTTTTCTGCCTAGTCTATAGTATGTTTCTTTTTTGTTTGTTGAAGAACTTACATTGACCCAAACTATATCTAGTTATTTGAGATTAGAAAGTTTAGGAATTAGGAGTACAACATTTTCACAACATTCTTATTTTGAGTTGTAATTTTTTTTATTATTTCTTTTATTTCTTTTTATTTTGACCTACGGTAATCTAACATCTTAGCTTGTTGTGGGATTTTATTGTGCATGTAAAAGAACAAATATGAGATAAATGTTTAAGAGTTAATAACTTTACATTTTCAAATTATTTATTTATTTTAAGAGAAATTAAGAAATTTATCAAGCTTATTTACAGGCTTATAGCTTTAACCTGAGAAGTTTATCAGTTTTATTTACAGCTTTAATTTAAGAAGTTTATTTAACTTATTTACAATATTTTTAAGTATACTTTTGCGGCTTTTGCCTAATGTATTTTATAAATACAATACAAATTTATGAAAATAAACTCTTCCAAACTACCATTGCTATTAGCCAAACTATACTTTATTATGACATAATAGCTTATACTAGAGCATTTGTATCATGAAGATGTATATAATAGAAAAAATATGTTTAATTTACACATTTAAGCCCAAAAATTACTCACATCAGTCAAACTAAAGATGTGTAAATTTGCAAAGTTACTACAATAAACTTGTAAATATACACAATGTAGATTTGTATATGATTATTTTTAATCTTTTTCTCTCACCTCTTGTCTTGTCTCATCAAATTCCTCTCTTTTCTTTCTCCATTTCTTTATGAAAATAATAAATAAAGAATGAATAGTGATTATTTAAATAAAATAAAATGTATAGTATAATAGATAATATGATGTAAGTGTTTTTGAAAAATGGGTGTGAAATTAAAAAAAAGTTTCTTATACTAAAATGAACATGAATTTTTGCACAAACTGATGCAAATGTTGCACAATTTTTTTTAGTAAAAAATGTATCTAGTAATAATAGAAATTATGCAATCAATCCAACTTTTTTCTAAGGCAAATGTTACGCAATTTTTTTTTTTTTTTTGGGTAGAAATGTGTTACTCAATTTCGAACAATGCAAAGGTCCTTGGCATAATAATAATAATAATAAAGTAAATATTCTAGGAACACTAGTGAAGAGTGAAAAAAAAAAAAAAAAAAAAAACCCTTGATAAGGTCCCCGTCATCTTGCCCAAAAAACGAAATCTTAAGGAAGCTAACTTCATCGTAATTCAGGCTTCGTTTGTTTCATGTAAAATAATTTTCGAAAAATAGCCTATTTTCCGAAAATGCTATTTTCAGGAAAAGAAAACATTTTTAGGTGTTTGGTTGCATTATGAAAATTGTGTGTAGAAAATATTTTTATGTGTTTGGTTGTATTTTTGAAAATACTAGAAAACACATTTTCTCACATTTTCCCACTTTCCAAACAAATATTAACACTATTTCCCAGTTCACAGACAACAAATGAAACAAAACACAAAGAAAAAAAAATCATCCAATCCGGTCAAAATCATCAAATCCGGTGCGATCTCGGAGGACGGCGGACAGCGGCTTTCTCAGTGCAATCGGTGCGATCTCGGTGCGATCCTAGGGTGCGATCGCACCGAGATCGCCTGAGACCGAGATCGCCTGGGTTTTCCGTTTCGTTCTTCCGGTGTTCTTCGACTTGGGTTTTCCGTTTTGTTCTTCCGGCAAAGACTTGGGTTTTCCGTTTCGTTCTTCAGGTGTTCTTCGGCTTGCGTTTTTTGTTTCGTTCTTCAGGTGTTCTTCGGCTTGCGTTTTTCGTTTCGTTCTTCTGGTGTTCTTCGGCTTGGGTTTTCCGTTTCGTTCTTCAGGTGTTCTTCGGCTTGCGTTTTCTGTTTCGTTCTTCCGGTGTTCTTCGGCTTGGGTTTTCATTCTGTTCTTTGGGTGTGTATTTTCCGGAAATGATTTGAAGGTAAAATAGGAACGAAAATCGTTTTACGTTGTGAGGGGTGTTATTTTCCGGTCAATTTCCGTTTGATCGAATTTTCTAGAGCTACCAAATACACAATTTTCTGTAAAACCATTTCCTGAAAACGTTTTCACCCGAATCAAATGCACCCTCAAACCCAGCGCTCCACAAATCAAACACGCACCCAAAAAAAATCCAATCCTCAAATGCAACAACCATTTCCAAACAGTCTTGCTGAATAATGCCTTCAATTTTTTTAAATGATATCTCATACTGATCAACTTTGCTCTACATTATACAAGCGAAGGACCAATGAACTTTGGTCTTCTCTCATGAATTTTAATCATTTTCTAAATTAGATTCAGCTTTGAATTTTTTTCGAATCAACTACTTGCTACTCGCTAGAATAATTAGTGACCACGTTGAAATAAAACCCTACTATTATACTCTTTTTACTCAAAAGATGAAAGAAAAGATTGTAATAAAAAGAAAAAAGGGAAGTCTCTCGTTTTCCACCACACCAATCAAGGGTAGTCTCTCATTTTCCATCCTCTCCCTTTTACTCCCAACCAGACAGACTATGTAATGGAATTTTTAGAGCCAGCCATTTTGTTTTTTTGTTTTTTAATATCTGGAATAAAAAGCGCTTATCAATCTAAGCAGCAATTTGTAATTAGTTTTATTCAGTCCTAACTACTAATTTTGGACACAAAGATAGCTATAATCCCATAAAAAATAAAAATAAAAATATTGCTATCATATAGTGTGTCCAAAATGGAGCATCATTAGCATTTGGAATGCTTTTTCATTAAGAATGTGACAAGAACTCACCAACACATGCAAGCATCTGTTAGCTTTGTAATACAACTTGAGTAAATTTGAGACATTAACACAACAAAGTAGGAGGGAAAAGAGGAGGAAAAATAAAAGACCTGCATATACAATCGTAATGTTACACCAAAAAAAAAAAAGTGACTAACAAGTCAAGACACTGTATTTGCATCAGGGACATCATCAAGGATGAATGGACCAAGTTTACCTGCCCTAAATAAAGTAAGAAGCTTTTTTGATACCATCAAACGTGCTTCTGAGGCCTTATGAGGTATCTTAAACGCCTTCTGTAGTACTACAAACTGCTGCTCTATAAGACCCTCCAAGTCACTCTCATCTTCTACATTACCGGTGAATTCTAACAGAGTTAAATACAAAGCACATTGGACTTCTGTGACAAGATCCTGAAAGGGAAAACATAAAGAAAAAGAAATTCAGAAATGACAAAATAAAACAAGATATTCATAGGTCATATGGAGACCCAATCTAAGCTACAACAATAAGAACTACAAATGGCATAAAAAGTAACCTGAAAAAGAGCTAGAGTGTGTGTGTATATATATATATATATGGAAAAGCTTGGCAGCTTTTGATTCCATGTAGTGACAAATGTTTGTTCTCTTATCTCTTACCACTAATCTCATTTATTCTTTTTCAAATCTTCTCATTAAAATCAAAATATCGACCTCGAGCAACACAATCTTTCTCAATTATATTGCAAAACATGTGAATTTACTCTTCCGCAATTTATGTATAGTCTATAGGGCTCCTTGTAAGTTTTCTCTTATCTACTTCTAAATCAAATACCAATATACTACCCTTTTGCTTACCTTGACGTCATCTCAACCACCCCAGAACAAGCTTTTGTTGTTTGCTCATTTATCCCTACCATAAATTATTGTCATTCACTCTTTCAACAATTCTTCTTCTTTTTTTAAGTATTAACAAAAGAACATTACAGTCACTGAAAATAAAAAAGCTTCTTATTCTTCTTAGAAAGCCATCAACTGAAGCTAAATAAATAAATAAAGATAATTTTTCTTTGAATTGCCGATCATCTGTTTCAAATTAAGCATGCCATATTTAAAATGATAGTTCATTTACTCTATCTAGCATTTACCAACATTTCGAGATTTACATTATCTTGTCTGGTCATGAAAAACCCCTTCATACGCTAAGCACATTAGAATAACTTCATGATGTTCTACATGAATGTCCAAAACCAGCAAGTAAAACATTTTATCAAAACTAAAAGCTCTCTGTAAATCATTCATGAGCAGAAAATATGTTATCAAAACTTAATTCGTTCATGACAAGAAAACTGTCCCAAAACAAGTTTCTTATGCTGATCATTTGCCATCCATTCAGGAGAATGAAGATGATATCAATACCCACGTAATAATCCTATGACAAGACTTATCGTGAAGTTCATTTGGATCTATGTTGTCCCAATGACAAAAAGTTTTAAAATACTTTGGCCATCCTACATAAATTGAGTAAATGAGAACCATCCTACATTACCTCAACGTAAAGCATATCAGAGTCATTTGGCGGCTTCCTCCTTTTTGGCCGAAGATCTTTAAGGTTATATTCATGTTTTTCCTTAGAATCGTACCGAATCCCTTCCAGTCTCCTGTTGTTCAAGTGCTTCCAATGAAGGGGGGTCCCCCGAGTATTTAAAACTGCCAGCAAGTATTGTGCAATACGCTCCTCACCTACCACTGAATCTTTCACAGACCCTTCATGTGAATTTGAGAAATTGGTAAGCTTTATTTGATAGAACAAGCAATACAATGTGGCAATAGTAATTTTATGTTGATCTGAACCAATACTATCACCACACCACCCACCCCCCCCCCCCCCCTCCTTCCCCCACCCTCCCCCGCGTACACAAAACCCAAAAAAAAAACACATGAGCAATAGTAAAAGAAAAAATAATGATAAAATTCAAGACACCAAGGTTGAAAATTTTACAAGTGGCAATTTGGGCAACCTGTGTTGGTTGGAGGTCAAAAGAAGTATTAAACCAACACAACTTCAGGCATAAAACTTTCGGTCTCACCCAAACTTAAGCTGATCCAGAGATCTCATAAGAAACTTAAGAGAAATTATTTGCAAGAGGATGATACCTGTAAGAGCTAACTTCAGTCCTGTCTCTATGTCGGGGATACTTGGAACCAATACACCTGGAGTGTCTAGGACATAGATGCTAGGCTGATGCGCAATCTGCCGTTAAAAAATTCAATGTCAACAACTAAACATACAAAAATGTTTAAACAGAAGTATTCAGCAAAAGATATACAAAAGAAGGAGAAAGGTAGCAGTAGATAGAAGAAAACATTAAGATTTTAGCCAAATGCTTGATGATTTGGCCTGATGTTCAAAACATGTCTTTAAATAAGGCGTATGCAACTGATTTAGTTGTCACAAACTTTTGATAATTAAACCAGAGACCTAAGCCTAATAGTTTATTCCACTATAAATATTAACCTATTGAAAGTCTGAAACATACCAGCTTAAAAAGAAAATCAACAGCAAAACTATAAAACGAATAAAATAGTAAGCAAGCTAGCAAATTGAAGGATGGGGTTTTTGTGTCTTTGTGTGTGTTGGGGGGGTGGGGGTTTTCAAAAATGTTCAAACAGAAATATTCAGCAAAAGATATAAATGGAAGGACAATGGTAGCAGTATATAGAAGAAAACAATGAGATTTAAGCCAAAAGCTTGATGATTTGGCCTGATTTTCAAAACATGTCTTTAAATAAGGCATATGCAACTGATTTAGTTGTCACAAACTTTTGATAATTAAACCAGAGACCTAAGCCTAATAGTTTATTCCACTATAAATATTAACCTATTGAAAGTCTGAAACATACCAGCTTAAAAAGAAAATCAACAGTAAAACAATAAAACGAATAAAATAGTAAGCAAGCTAGCAAATTGAAGGATGGGGTTTTTGTGTCTTTGTGTGTGTTGGGGGGGTGGGGGGTTTCAAAAATGTTCAAAAAGAAATATTCAGCAAAAGATATAAATGGAAGGAGAATGGTAGCAGTATATAGAAGAAAACAGTGAGATTTAAGCCAAATGCTTGATGATTTGACCTGATTTTCAAAACATGTCTTTAAGTAAGGCATATGCAACTGATTTAGTTATTACAAACTTTTGATAATTAAACCAGAGACCTAAGCCTTATAGTTTATTCCACTATACATATAAACCTACCAAAAATGAATAAAATAGTAGAAAGCCAGCAAATCAGAGGATGGATTTGTGTGTGTGTGTTTGTTTGGGGGGGGGGGGTGGGGTGTGGGGGAGGACAACCAATCGAATGGGGCAAAAATATGATCCAAGTCATAGACTCATAGTATAACCCCTGCACTTTACCTGTGGTCAAATAATATAACATGAGTCAGAAATAACTTCCTTGCAAACAGTCTGTTGCTCATAAAAGCAAGAACATCATCTAATATATAAAGCGATAATGGTCAATCAAACAATTCACAACCAAACCTACATCTTCCTACCAACATTATCAATATCACGATCCAATCCCAAACATCTAGTATTAATTATCAAATGTTAACAAGTATGAAAAACACATGAAGCTAAAATTTCAGTCTCTTATTACTTTCAAAGGTATATAAACCATAAAACACAGAATCAGTTGACCTTGTATCCAGCAATATCTTGAGTAACTCCGGGCAATGGGCCAACTGTAGCTCGCTTCATCTTCTCCTGCACTATGAAAGAAAACCGAAGCTGTTATTGTTAAAATAATTTAATAACCTTCACCACAGTCCCATTTCAAGACAATGACATCCAACCATAATCTAGCAAAAACTTAGTAACAACTTACCAGGAAATCGAGACGATGCAATTTGATGGATCAAATTAATTAAAGCCGACTTGCCAACATTAGGAACACCAACCACCAAGACAAGTAGAGTAGGTTCCCTTGAAATCACTTCCCTCAGCTTGAACTCCACAAGCTCAAGAAGCTTTCGGTACATGAACCATTATAAGACAAGAGAGAGGACAAGTTATTATCACTATCTAAGAAGCATAAATAATGAGTCAAGGACACTGACATTGACACATACAACACCATAATTCTTAAAAATTTAGGACACAATTGATACAACAAATAATTAATGAATTAATATAGATACATATCTTCATCTAATAGGCATATTTTTTATGTTTATTTTAAGTTTTAAAAAAATATAATAACTATCTAAAAATCCAATTAATATTTTTACAAAAATTCAATTTAGTCTCTTGACATTTACTTCAATTGTCAAATCCTTAACATTTAAAAATTTTCAATTTAGTACTTCAATTTGTCAAAATGAGTCAATCCAGTCCTTCTTAAGCCGTTTAAACATTTTTTTTTTAAACTAATACTCATCAAACAAGAAGATAAATTTGCCTATTGAATTTTAACCCAAAACACACAAAACGAAGAGGACACGCATGCGGAGTATCCCGGCGTGTCGGACACGTTTGGAAGGTGTCCGTGCTCGTTACCTAGTCAGCATTCAGTAATAAGTAACAGTGAACTTACCTTGTTAACAGAGGTCTTGCTATGGGCATTAATGGCGACGCAATCCTGGTTGGTGGAGCAGGAATCGAAGTAACGAATCCATTTGGGCATGATGTTAGGGTTGGCCAAGTCTTTCTTGTTGAGAGCAACGACGCGTCGTTTGGAGGAGAGCTGGGGTTGGAGGTGGTGGCTGGCGGAGGAGAAAGGAATGCGAGCGTCTCGGACTTCGACGACGAGGTCGGCGAGTTTGAGGCGGTCTCTGATGGCGCGCGTGGCGGCGGCCATGTGGCCGGGGAACCAGTTGACGGGGCCACCGCCGACGGCGAAAGCCATCTCCCCCAATCCCTTCAATTTCTTGTTAGTTACTACTCTCTTTGCCTCTCCCAATCCCATCTTCTCTTCGATAACAGTTGAGTTGAGTTGAGGGCTTATTGATCACAATTGCTCTCAGCTCACGATTACTGGAAATAACATGATGGTGGTAGACTGGGAGGTTTTAGCCGTGTAGGGTTTAAGCCAGGTAACTTCTTGTATTGTTTTTGAACTATGTCTTTTTTTTCTTTTTCTTTTTTTAGTGAATTTATTGCTTGGTTGATAAAAGAGAGTTGGGAACAAGATGGATGTAGTTTTGAAAAAAAAAAAAAAATATATATATATATATATGAAAATGAGCTCCCCATCCAATCTAGAATTAAGAATTTTATACATTTATTTTTACACTAAAAACTTACTTTTTCTATTTTACATATTCATTCTTACAAAACAGCCACATCAGCTCATTTATTTTACAAGATTTTTTAATAAAATATTCATTCTTCCTAATTTTTTTATTATTTCTCTCAACCACCTATTTACATACGCGTTCTCTCTCTCTCTCTCTCTCTCTCTCTCTCTCCATTTTCCTGATTTGTTGCTATCTCTCTCTTTATCTCCATCTCAAATCTCCACAGCTTCACTTCTCAAACAGCAAGACCCAATCTCCAAACAAAACCAGTCAGATCTCCACAGCTTCACTCCTCAAACAACAAGACCTAAACAAGCACTGATCAAATCTCCAAGCACCGACCGGTCAAATCTCCAGCAAGCACTGATCGATCATCTGTCTCTTTATCTCCATCTCTATACCGGTCAGATCTCCATAGACAACTTCACTTCTCAAACAATACCCAATCTCCAAACAAAACCCAACTCTATACCCGGTCAGATCTCTAGCAAGCATCGGTCAGATCTCCGAGCACCGATCTCCAGCAAGACCCATTCCCTCTCAGTCAAGCATCAATCAAGCAACTGTAGCGTGGGTTTGTTTGTATGGGTTTGTTTGTATATGGGTGTGTTTGTGTATTGATTTGTCTATGTGGATGTGTTTGTGTGCATCTAAGGAGAAGAAGATGGGGGAGCTAAGGTAGTTGTGCACGGAGAGAAGAGAGAGAAAAATTGGTGCGAACTAATATTAATAAAATAATAAATACATGCGCTATAGTAATCGTGTATATATACACGGTTACTATAGCTCATGGATAAATATACATGATTATACAAGATTTTGGAAGCACTAATGTGGAGCAATTTTGAGACAAAATGTGTAAAAATTGTAGTTTTTTCTATTATACATGAGTTTCCATTCACTGATGTAAATGTTCTAAGAAAATAAAGAGTAATTACCTTTTTTTACTAAATTATGTTAAATATAAAATATATAAGGTAAAATATAATTTGAATATATATATTAGCCAAGCAGTCAATGAGAAATTTTTTTTTAGTGTCATAATTTTTTTTTATTATAAATTTTGGATAAGTTTGTTTTGAAAACATAGATTAGTAGAAGAATATCTTATTTTATAGTCATTTTAAATGAAGTTTGAAATATATTTTTGCCGAACTTTTCTCTCTTTTTTTATTTTTTATTTTATTTAAATAAGTTTTAGTGGGTATTTCTGAATTAAATAAAAATTCAATTAAAAAAAATGAATCCTCTTATAAATAGTGTATATGTATATATTCAAATTATTAATAGCTTAAATATTTTAGTAACTTACTCTTTTTAAAACAGATACCTAAATAAATTTATGAGGTCGGTAGTAAGGTAACAATTTTTTTTTAAAAAAATTACCTAAATATTTATAATAAAAAAAATACAAAGTTGTACGAAGGAATATAACGATCGTTTCAAATTGTTACAATTTTAATAATCTTCACATGTAATCTTAGCATTAGCAATCCTTAGTAAAATATGAAGATTTTATATATTCACATAACTTGAAAGCATCCTTTTTTTTAAAAAAATTTATTATTATTATTATCAGGAAATCATTCATATTAATTGAATAGCTTTCTCGAATTTTACACTATCTATAAATATTGGGACTATGAAGATGGACTTCATCAAAATGGAGAAAGAATAACTTTTTTTTTTTGGGGGGGGGGGGGGGGGGAACATACAAACTAAATCTGTTGACTTAGAAATACAAGTATCCTAGTGTGTCCAACAAATAATTATGAAAAATGCTAGAGACACAAACTTTTTTACAAACTATTGAGATAGTGAGCGATTATTTATAAACAAAAAAGTAGTGTTAGTGGTAGGTCTAAATGAGAATCAATAAGAAGTTGACCACAATAACAATCTATAAAAATGAATTAAAATAGTTCTATAGTATTACCCAATCATCATAGTCAAGTTTCATAACATTTGGTATTTCTTGAGTCGGTCTTAAGAAACTCTCAATTTAATACTGTACAAATTGAATTGGGTTGTGTTAACTCTGGTTTAGCTAATTTTAGACTTAATAAAAATAGTTTTTTATTCAATTATTATTATTTTTAATAGATATAATAGGATTAAAATTTTGTATCCATTTCATGATGATTATTAAAAAATAATTAAAGGGTAATTCTATAATTAACGGAGCTAAAATAAAAATAATAATAGGTTTTTTGAGGTGAGTTGGGACAGACACCTGCAATACCGCATTTACTTTTCTCCTTGAAATTAAATTAACAAACAAAAAGTAGTTCAAGAGGCCCAAACTTTGAGGTCCATTTGATACTACAGGCTAAACCCATTGCAATAGCCCGCATTTTCTAAATTGGGCGGATTTCAATTTTCTTTCACAGCCCCTGGGCCCCAATAAGGCACCGCCTATGGTTTGATCTGCTCCTTTCTTTTTTCTTCTTCTTACTTAGGAATAAATCCCTGTACGGCCTTTTGATTTTCATAAGAGTGAAGAGTGAAAATAACCTAACCCTTTAATCCATTAGGCTTATATATGTAGCCTGCTAGGAAATGTGATGGGCCATTCTAATTATGGTTTTTGAGCCGGCATTGGAATCAACTTCAAGAAATAATTGTAATTCTAGTTAGCTCAAATGGTAAAATCTTTAATGATTGAATAAAAGATCTGGAGTTCAATCTCCGCCTACACTAAAAACTGATTGATATTTTGATTTGATAATAAAGAGCATAATCATTAGAAATAGAAACCGTAAGTTGAAACTCTAAAATTAAAAAAAAAAAAAAAAAAAGAATTCAAGAGTTAGCACAGAAGGAAGATAATAAAAAATACTGGAAAGGTTTGGTGTTAATATTTAGAATGATCCATGTCCCAAAATGACCAATGACTTATTGACCCATCTCACAGTCAGTGATTGATGCAAGCAGTTCATTTAGCAAATGTTAGTATTATGCTACTAGCCTTGGCTTTTATTGTGCTGTAGCTTTATTGTTCCATCAACGTCAATTGTAACAATTGATTCATTAGATTGTGTCTAATAATATGGACCTATATTTTGTAATATTAGCACAATTATATATATATATATATATATAAAGTTTTGAAACTTTACCAGTTAAGTTAACTGAAACTCATATTAACACAATATTATATTAAATATTAGGCTTTTGATCTGAGCTGGGTAAGACATTTTATTATAACAAGTTATCTTTGGCAATTTGAAACTTATTTAAGCAGTATTTTCAAAATTTTCCTAATTATCTAGACACTTACACCATGCAATGTCATGTAGAGATAGACTTGATAAATTGGGTCATGACTCTTGAGGATTGGATTAGGAGATGATACCTATTTAGCATGTGTACGCCTAACCTATGCATAGATTGGAAGCATTCTCCATGCTCAAAGGGAAGCCAAATGATACACAGTATAAATTACCAATTATCATAAAAACGTACTATATTAATTTAATCATTTAACTATTATTATTCTAACGAGACATGCATGATCGCTATACAGATGAGTGTATGAGATTCTAACACAAATTCTTAACACAAGTTCATTTTTTCGGAGGCCATTGACCAAGACAGGTTTATAAAGCTTAAAAAATTATATGTTTATGCATTAGGTTAGCTGTATAGACTATAGAGATTGAAGAAATATCAATCAACTGTCTTTGGGCCGACAATGTATATTCTCTTCAAATATCTTATCGAACTCATTTTCTTTCTTTTCCTTGCAGTCTTGCACTTTTTTTGGCATAGTTGCATTCTCTATGATTTTCTTTTAGTTCTTGTTTCTTCACAAGCCACACAGCATTGCAGCGCATATCTTTCTTGGATTAATAATAATATATGCTACTCTAACCATGACCAAAATTTCCTTTTCCATGTGCTCTTATGCTTTCTTTGTCACTTGTTTAGTGTTTTTTTTTTTTGAACTTATACATATACAACATCTTATTGTCATTATTCTTGGTGAAAAAGAAGACCATGTTAGTTTTCATTTTCCATTTGTGCAGTGCCATTGCCAACAAGGAGGCAGTGTCTAGGCAGGCAAGTTACATGCATGCATCTTTATGAGTTTTTATTTTTATTTTTTTATATATTTAATTTTTATATAAGAAAATTGTTCCTTATGATTCTAATTGTCATGAAATTTAACCATCTCAATGAAAACATCAAATGAACGGGAGTTGGTATATTACAGTACAAATTATTCCTTGTTTAATTTTTTAAGTTATTCTTTCTAATAATTGAATGCTAAATATGTTTATTAATTAGTACTAATTATTCAAACATATAATTTATTTTTTCATTGTACAGTGTTCCATTAATTTACAATCACCCTTTAAAAAAAAAATTAAACTATAGGGTTTTGTAAGGAACGAATTTGTAACCCAAGCCCACAAATCTGGACCAAAGGCCCAAAGAACCTTGCACAATAAATTTGTAGAGAGTGGGTGAAAGGGCTGGACTGGGCTTGATATAAACAATGACGGATGGGATCACGTTGAACAGAAGAGGGAGATAAAGTAACACCAAGGGAACTCTTTTGTCAGTGTCCGAGGAGGTGTTTTATTGAACGATCAATAGTTACAAGGTTTGGGGCTACAGTAAGATTATTCTTTTCTTTTCTTTTTCCTTTTTTTTCCTCCCCTTCTATCAGGCTCTCTTCTTCTTTATATAGTGCCCTTCCCTCCCATCTTCATCGTCCACTTGTTCTTCATCTGTGCATCTACTTGAGTGTATGTCACATCATGGGTATGCTCTAGCTATCTGGGAGTGACGGTAGCTGAAGGTGCACTGTTCAGAGGTCTCCTCCACATAAATGCGGCTAGAAAAGCTGTTGTAATGCATTAAATACGGTGGCAGCAGCCTTTATATTAGATATTTCTTCATTCTTATCGTTCTCATCTCTCGTTCTGAGCTTATCCTAATCTGATAGAGTCCTCGGACAACCACTGGTTTTTCTCGCACCCAAATGGCTCGGGGCCTCCTGTTGGAGTGATGCGTCATCCTCGGACAAGCAATACTCTCCTCGGACAGGAAATGCCTTCCTCGGATGGAAATGATCTTTCATGAAGATCCCATTCCTAGATGGGCCTCGCTCTTTTTCTCCCTCTCTCTTCGGATGCAAGACAGCCGTTTCGTGGGCCCTTGGTTCATAATGTTGGGCCTGGATTCTTCTCCCCCACATCAGCCCCTCAAAATTTTATTTCTTTCCCACGCAAGCGGGAAGGAAAAATAATTTTGACTAGATAGGCGGGACCAATAGAAAAGTAAAACAGAAAAAATAAATAAAAACTAAAGCCAAATGACATAAGTACCCCTGCTTATACGCGCGGGCTTATGGAGACGCGCGCTTCATCATTGCTGCTGTAGATCTTCCATTCCCAAGGCGTTACATCAATTACTCCAGGCGGCTCTGTCTATTGTATCCAACGGTGGATCGCGGATCAGACGGTTGGGGTTTGTCCTCGCTATTCGTGTGAAATGAATGATACCGCTCCGTTTGTCCCTACATATAAATATCCGCAGGCAGTTTATTCTTTTTACTTTACACATTCGTAATATTCAGAGCATTTTCGAAGTTCCCAGAGAGTTCCTGCCTTCCAAAGCACTTCATTCCTTCTCGGATTTCTGCTTCTTTTGCCCTCAGGATCCCTCTCTAAAGCACATTTCCAACTAGCGAGTTCGTCTTGTTTGTGATATAGTAAGTCTTATCATACCCTGAGTCCTTATTTTCTCTTCGGTCACATTTCTTTCATTATTCTCTCCATTCCCTTACAAAAATGGGTAAATACAAATACCTCGTAGATAGCCCGGAGTTAATAGAGGACTTCAAGAGAACCCACCACATCCCTCAGGGGGTAAATCTGAAGTATTGTCCCCCAGAGGGATTATTACTAGACCGAGCGGAGGGGGAGGTCATAATTCCTATGATCGCCTTTCTCGAGGGAGGAATGACCATTCCAATGGGTCCCGTGACCCGAAATTATCTTATCAACCATAGGCTTTCCCCCGAGCAGTGTGCACCCAACACCTTTAAGATATTAGGGGCTATCGACGTCGTAAACGAGCAGTTAGGCTTAGAGCTAACCTGGCACGACTTAGCATACATGTATGAATGTCGTAGCCAAAGGGGAGGGGGATATTATCTTAGATCTCGCTCTGATGTCGTGAGGCTGTTCTCCTGCCTTCCCAAATCCAATAAGGGGATGAAAGATGACTATTTGGTTGTCTCGGGCGAATGGCACGACGGTCTGCATTGTCCGACCAGGCCAGGAGAGCCAGGTGTGCCCTCTCGGACTTAGGGTTTCTAACCATAGCTTTAGGATTTTTTCCTTCTGCAACTACTTCTTGGTTTGTATTCGCATCTGATCTCTAATTGGTTTGCCTTGTTTGTTTTACAGATAAAGCACATACCGCGCCTCGGCTGAGCCTTATCAACGTACAAGCCCTCAACTACCTACTGCGCTCGGAGATATACGTCAGCGAAGATAGGCAGTTGAGGTCCATTCCGCTGATACTCGGCTACACTCCAAAGCCAGCAGACATCCAACCAGCGGGGAACGCCATTATTCAGGGCGATTACCGACTGCGGCGCATAGACGTTGCACGGAAGGCTTTTCTTGCGCCCTACGACCTCCCACTAGTTCCACACCCTAATCCCCAGGGTGTTCCGCTGCTCGTCCGCCCAGTCCAACAAGTTCCTCCCGCTCAGCCGGCTGTGCGAGAACGAGTCGGGTCCTCGTCCACCTCCTTGGACGAGCAAATAGATAAGTTTAAGTTTGAAGGTGAGAGTGAAGGAGGGGTCTACGTCATTCCTTCAGACTCCGAAGAAGAGGCGGACAGGCAATCTTTTGTCCGACCCCCCGTATTGTTAACAACAATACCAGAAGACTCCTCGGAGGAAGAGATGTCTGACTTAAGACTTCTTCTTAGGAAGAGGACAAACAAGGTGGAGATCAAAGAGACGGGGACTTCCCGTCCCCCCGCCATTGTGCCACCACCTCCTCCTGTTGTACAGGTTCCTGATCTGGCTTTTAAACCCCTTCCGGATCTGAAAAAGAAGAGGCCAATGGAATCCGAGGACAAGGAAAAGGGGCCGCCACCCAAGGCTAAACAGCAAAAGGTGGCTAAAGACTCTCGTCAAAAGAGAGGCTCCTCAGTGGAAAGCCGAGAGGAACCTAACCAGGCCGAGGTTCGCCGAGGACAACGGATATGGTCCCCTCGGCTGGAGCTCGACGGTGCTCCGTTCCCCTGGGAGACCTCGATCAGAAACTATGACGGTGGTCGGGCAGCACTGATAGCTGAGGCATTGGAGCAGCCCCTTCTTCTGCCCAAAGACATGGACTCATACAGGCGTTTTTCCCAGTATGAACTCTTCATGTCTCTGAAAAGGGACTTGGCCATGGTAAGTATATCCATTTTGCTTCCCCATTGTAGCGTTGGCTTTTATGTTTGTACGCTAACACTGTAACTTGGTTCAGATCACTCAGCAGGTGTTCGTGGCCGAAGAGTGGGGCCGCAAGGCCAGTGTGCAGGCCCAGGCCGAGGCCCAAGCCAGAGCTGAAGTCGAGAGAGTCATGGGCGATTTAAAAGAAGAGACATCGAAGCTCTCGGATCAGCTCAAAGCAGTGGCCCAGGAAAGAGACAGCCTGGATGCTGGCTTAAAGAACGCAGAGTCCCAAGCCGAGTCTCAGCGTAGGCTGCTGAACGAAGCCCAGAAAAAGCTGGCCGCAGAAAGAGAGGCTATCAAAGGGCTTCGTGCCGAGCTGCAGAAGGCCAAGGCAGCTACCGAGGATGCTCAGAAGGACGCCCAGCTGGCTAAGGAGGCCATGGAAAATGAAAAGAAGGCGTCCTATCAACTGGCAGTGGAGGTGACAGAGAAAGATCTCACTGAGCAGTTTGCCTCGGTCGCCCGGGACTACTGCGATCTGACATGGAGCAAGGCGTTAGATGCTGCTGGAGTTCCTCCGGAATCAGATCTTCGACGGCCAGAGAACATCTTCTACGGCGAGGATATCCGGCAGTACTCCGACGATGATGCTCCTCCTGCACCTCTTCCTGAGGCCCCTGAACAACCTCTGGGTGAGCCGAACCCTCTGGTTATTCTTGAGCCTGACCAGGGTCTTCCCCCGCCGTGTGGCCAAGTCCCACCTACTGAGCCACCTCATGAGAAGGGTGGATCTTTAGAGGGAGAGCAGCCACCCTCGGGTCCTTCTTCGGCAGCCCCATCATAGACTTAGGATCTTTTTTCTTTTTCTTCTTTTTTTTTTTTTTTTTTTTTTTTTTTTTTTTTTTTTTTATGTTGAGAACATTGTAAACCAATCCTTACTAATGAAGTAATTCTTGTTCAAACAATAGTACTTGCAATTTTAATATTATCCTTTTGTGTCACAAATGGTTTGACTTGGCAATTGCAGTTATGGTTTACTTTCCTCGGCAAATAACTTGTACAATTACTATTGTGTATGAAAGGCAGCATTAAACAGTTAACCAAATAAAGAGTATCAACTAATCCGAGATCGTCTGGTCCGAGGACTACAGGCATGACCAGGTTTAAAGTTAAACACTTAGAAAATGAATAAATAGCGTTAACTAATCCGAGATCATCTGGTCCGAGGACTGCAGGCATGATCAGATTTAAGTTTAAACACTTAGAGAATGAATAAATAGTGTTAACTAATCCGAGATCATCTGGTCCGAGGACTGCAGGCATGATCAGATTTAAGTTTAAACACTTAGAGAATGAATAAATAGTGTTAACTAATCTGAGATCATCTGGTCCGAGGACTGCAGGCATGATCAGATTTAAGTTTAAACACTTAGAGAGTGAATAAATAGTGTTAACTAATCTGAGATCATCTGGTCCGAGGACTGCAGGCATGATCAGATTTAAGTTTAAACACTTAGAGAATGAATAAATAGTGTTAACTAATCTGAGATCATCTGGTCCGAGGACTGCAGGCATGATCAGATTTAAGTTTAAACACTTAGAGAATGAATAAATAGTGTTAAATAATCCGAGATCATCTGGTCCGAGGACTGCAGGCATGATCAGATTTAAGTTTAAACACTTAGAGAACAAGTAAAGAGTGTTATTATAGATAAACAGGAAAACAATTCGATTAATAGTAATACCTCTTGAGGTTATTTACATTCCACGGACGGGGTATTACATGACTGTCCAAGTCTTCAAGAAAATATGCTCCAATACCAGCACATGACGTGATGCGATATGGGCCTTCCCAATTAGGTCCTAATTTTCCCCAGGCTGGGTTTCTTGTATTGCCGACCACTTTTCTGAGCACCAAGTCGCCGGGTTCTAAGGGTCTTGGTTTGACCTTGGCATCATAGCCCTGTCTAAGCTTTTGTTGGTAGTGAGCCAACCGAACCATAGCGTTCTCTCTCCGCTCTTCGATAAAATCCAAACCAGCCTCCAGGAGCTTATTATTGTTGTCCGAGCAGAAGAGACTGGTTCTCAGAGTTGGGAAATTGGCTTCCAAAGGAATTACAGCTTCGGACCCATAAGTCATCGAGAAAGGAGTCTCTCCAGTGGACCTTCGAGGGGTAGTTCTGTACGCCCAAAGCACGTGTGGCAATTCTTCGACCCATCTTCCCTTTGCGTCGTCCAACCTCTTCTTTAAGCCGCTAACTATAACCTTGTTGACTGCTTCAGCTTGGCCATTGCCCTGAGGGTAGGAGGGAGTAGAATATCTGTTCGTGATCCCCAGTTCGCTACAATAATTCCGAAACGAGATACTGTCGAACTGCAAACCATTATCCGAAATAAGGGTATTCGGAACCCCAAAGCGGGTTACAATGCTTTTCCATACAAATTTTTGTACATCCACATCTCGGATATTAGCAAGAGGTTCTGCCTCGACCCATTTCGTAAAATAATCGGTTCCGACCAGGAGATACTTTCTGTTCCCTGCTGCCTTAGGGAATGGGCCCACGATGTCCAAGCCCCATTGGGCAAACGGCCATGAACTGGACAATGGGTTAAGGGTTCCTCCCGGCTGATGTATGTTTGGTGCGAATCTCTGACATTGATCACATTTCTTCGCATAGTCCCGAGCTTCTTCTTGCATGCTCGGCCACCAATATCCTTGGGTAAGAGCCCGATGTGCCAGTGATCTGCCTCCAGTGTGACTTCCACAAATTCCTTCATGTAACTCTTCAAGTAGTGCCTCCGTGGCTTCCGGATGGACACACAATAAGTACGGCCCCGAATAAGAACGCTTATATAATTTTTGATCTTCGGACAACCAGAACCTCGCGGCCCTCCTTCGGATCTTGTCAGCTTCCTTTCGTCCTTCTGGCAGGATATCATTTTTCAAAAATTCGATTAGGGAATCCATCCAGCATGGACTTTTTCGAATCTGGTATACTCGAGTTGCGTCTCCCCCTGCTCCGGTGGGTTCATGAAGATCCTCCACGATGATGACTCTCGGCAAATCTTGATCCGAAGAGGTGGCTAATGTGGCCAAAGAATCGGCGTGTGCATTTCCACATCTGGGAACATGCGTGAGAGTGAAAAACACAAATTCCTCTTCCAATCGCTTGACTCTGCTCAAATAGCCTTGCATCCTCTCGTCCTTGGCTTCGAATTCTCCTCGAACCTGGCCCACGACCAATCTTGAGTCCGAGAACACCTTGAGGGCTTTTCCTCCCATCCTTCGGACCATGACCATTCCCATCAACAGGGCTTCATACTCAGCTTCATTATTTGTGGCGTTAAACTCTAGCCTTAGTGACTTTTCGATGATGATTCCGTCTGGGGATGTCATGACCAGCCCAATTCCAGAACCTTTCCGATTTGCGGCGCCATCTACGTACAACTCCCAATGAGCAGGACCCTGCTGAGAAACCAAACCAACCGATTTTTCATCCATGCTCGGCCTTGCCCCTACATCTTCCAAACTGGGCTCTGTGAATTCGGCCACCAGATCTGCAAGTACTTGGCCTTTAACTGATGTGCGAGGCATGTATTTGATATCGAAAGCCCCTAGAATGGTGCCCCATTTAGCTATTCTCCCCGTATAGTCCGCGCTTCGAAGTACTGTTTTGAGTGGAAGCTGGGTGAGCACCACGACAGTGTGGGCTTGGAAGTAGTGAGGCAATTTCCGTGTTCCGAGCACCACGGCCAGGATGGCTTTTTCCAGCGGCAAATACTTGACCTCTGCTTCGTGCAAAGATTTGCTTACACAATAGACCGGCCTCTGTACCCCCTGATCCACTCTTATCAACACTAAACTCACAGCGTGTGGGACCACTGCGATGTACGCAAATAAAACCTCATCGGGTTCAGGGCTGGACATAATCGGTGGCCGAGCTAGATAATCCTTGAGCTGTTGGAAGGCTGAGGCACACTCTTCGTTCCATTCGAAACCCTTCCATTTGTTAATCAGAGAAAAGAAGGGTTTGCATCTGTCCGCAGACCTGGATATGAACCGGTTCAACGCGGCCGTCATTCCCGTTAGCTTCTGCACATCTTTCGGATTCCGAGGGGGCTGCAGATCCTGGATAGCCCTAATCTGATCAGGATTAACTTCGATTCCCCTGTGCGTAACCATGTAGCCCAAGAATTTGCCTGACCCAACTCCGAACGAGCACTTCGAAGCGTTCAAGCGCAACTTATGTTTTCTCAGGATTCCAAAAACCTCATCAAGATCGCTTAAATGGTCAGTAACAAGTTTGCTTTTAACTACCATATCATCTATATAAATCTCGATGGTCTTACCTAACTGTAATTCGAACATCTTGGTCATCATACGCTGATAAGTAGAACCTGCGTTTTTTAGACCGAAAGGCATTACCTTATAGTGGTAGTTACCAATGGGGGTAACAAAAGCAGTCTTTTCCTGGTCGTCTGAAGCGAGGGGAATCTGATGATACCCCTGAAAAGCATCTAAGAAACTCATCCGAGGATGTCCGACAGTAGCATCCACCAGCTGATCAATCTTCGGCATAGGGAAGGGGTCTTTAGGGCAGGCTTTATTTAGGTCCGTGAAGTCTACGCAGACCCGCCATTTTCCACTTTTCTTCTTTACCACTACAGTATTTGCTAGCCATTCGGGGTAGAAAATTTCTTTAATAGCCCCGGCCTGCTTGAGCTTTCCTACCTCCTCTCTGACCGCTTCAACGTGCTCTCTGGATGGTCGCCGAAGAGGTTGCTTCTTTGGTATGATTAGAGGATTAACCTTCAAATGATGACAAATGAAATCTGGGTCTACCCCCGGTGCTTCATAAGCGCTCCATGCGAAAACATCAATATTTCTTTTGAGGAAAACAATCAGCTCTTCCTTTTCTAACTGAGGTATCAGTGCCCCGATTTGAAAATACTTTTCAGGGTCGGATTCAACCATGACCCGTGTCAAGTCTTCACATTTTGCATCCTCACCCTGCCCATCGGCAGGTGACATCCGCTCCTTTAACTGCTATAGGTCTTTGATTACCCCTACTGAAGATTCATCTTCGGACCCGTGCCGTATTGCCGCTACTAGACACTGCCTAGCCGAGGACTGATCCCCGCGGATTTCACAGACTCGCCCTTCGGAAGGATATTTGATTTTTTGATGTAGAGTGGAAGAGACCGCCCCCAGTGTATGCAACCAGGGCCTAGCGACAATTGCTGTATAGGGAGAGTATACGTCTACCACCACAAAATCAACCTCGACAATTTCTGTGCCCGCTTGCACGGGCAGTCGGATCTGTCCCCTCGGAGTGACCATCCTCCCTTCGAAGCTGATTATAGAGGAGCTATACGGAGTTAAGTCATTGGGTGTGAGATTTAATCCCCTGAAAAGATCAGGGTACATAATTTCCACCGCACTACCTTGGTCTACCATGACTCTCTTCACATCATACCCCCCAATCCTGAGGGTGACGACCAGTGCGTCCTCATGGGGTTGAATAGTCCCAGCTTTATCCTCGTCCGAAAAGCATAACATGGGGGACATGGCATTCCCAGAGATCCTCGGATTTGCGACAACATCTTCCACCAGCGAGCGAGCCACAGACATAACCTTCGACGGACGGGACCCAGTCCTTCCCGGGGCTGCAAAAATGACATTAATAACCCCTAGAGGGGGTTTTGTAGAATCCCCCCCTTCGGATTCTGAGGACGGTCGTCCCCGCCCACTAGAGCGATGCAAAAGGTGCTTCAACTTGCCCTCGGCGACCAGCTGGTCCAAATGATCCCATAGACTTCTGCAATCTTCGGTCGTGTGCCCATGATCCTGATGATACTGGCAATAGACATTGTGATTGCGTCTCTCCGGATTCCCCATCATTTTGCTCGGCCATCTGAAGAATGGTTCATTCTTTATCTTATCCAAAACTTGATGAACAGGCTCTTTAAACACGGTATTAACCGTCTGGGCATTTGTTGAACTCGAGTGCCCAACGAAGTCTCTCCTCGGCTTATTGTTGTAGCGGTCCGATTTGAAGTCCCTCCTATCCTGGGGGGTGGCTTTATCTTTACCCTTCTCCTGTTGCCTATCTTCTTCCACCCTCTTATACTTCTCGATGCGGTCCATAAGCTGGCGCATACTGTCAACAGGCTTGCCGGACAAAGACGTTCTCAAACCATGATCAGTGGGGAGACCTAACTTGAACGTCTCCAAAGCCATGGCATCAAAGTTGCCCTCCATCTCATTAAACATCTCCCAGTATCTGTCCGAGTACGCCTTCAGTGTCTCCCCCTCACGCATGCTCAAGGATAGGAGGGAGGATAGGGGCCTGGGTACTCTTCGGCAGGTGACAAATCGTGATCCGAAAGCTTGGGTAAGCTCTTGGTAGGAATCAATGGAATCGGCCCGTAAGTTGTCAAACCATCTCATGGCTACAGGGCCCAGGCTCGAAGGGAATACCTTGCACATCAGTGCCTCGTCCCTGGCATATACAGCCATTCTTTGATTAAAATGGCTGACGTGCTCCACAGGATCTGTCCTGCCATTGTAAATGATAAAGGCTGGTTGATTGAAGCGCCGAGGTAGCTCTGCTCCTTCGATCCTTCGTGTAAAAGGTGACCTAGAAATTTGATTCAGGGCTTTACTCATGGCATCGTTACCTATCCCTCCATACGGTAGTTCTCGTGGTCGCTTCTCACGAGGGGGTTCGGCTTCATACGAAAAGGCTTCGCTGGTTGGAGTTTGAGAGTTCTGCTGATAAGTAATGTCTCGTTCATCATCCAGGTCATCGTCAGGATGTGGTGCAGCACGTTTCCTCTTCTCCATCCGTAATTCCCTCTTCAACCTTTCAATCTCTATCTGCATGCTGTTTTTCTCTGCATGGGAAACATGACTCCTACCACGAGGAGGGGATCGTTCAGTGTGTGTGGTATGTACACTGCCTTCTCGATCCTGCCTACGCTCCAGGTTAAGAAAGGGATCAACATGTTGGGAGGCCCCAGATTCTGCTGGTTGTTGCGCTTGATCAGCCATTACCGTTCACTGCTATTCTTCCCCAATCGTTTAAGCCCTTCCCACAGACGGCGCCAATTGTAAGGAACGAATTTGTAACCCAAGCCCACAAATCTGGACCAAAGGCCCAAAGAACCTTGCACAATAAATTTGTAGAGAGTGGGTGAAAGGGCTGGACTGGGCTTGATATAAACAATGACGGATGGGATCACGTTGAACAGAAGAGGGAGATAAAGTAACACCAAGGGAACTCTTTTGTCAGTGTCCGAGGAGGTGTTTTATTGAACGATCAATAGTTACAAGGTTTGGGGCTACAGTAAGATTATTCTTTTCTTTTCTTTTTCCTTTTTTTTCCTCCCCTTCTATCAGGCTCTCTTCTTCTTTATATAGTGCCCTTCCCTCCCATCTTCATCGTCCACTTGTTCTTCATCTGTGCATCTACTTGAGTGTATGTCACATCATGGGTATGCTCTAGCTATCTGGGAGTGACGGTAGCTGAAGGTGCACTGTTCAGAGGTCTCCTCCACATAAATGCGGCTAGAAAAGCTGTTGTAATGCATTAAATACGGTGGCAGCAGCCTTTATATTAGATATTTCTTCATTCTTATCGTTCTCATCTCTCGTTCTGAGCTTATCCTAATCTGATAGAGTCCTCGGACAACCACTGGTTTTTCTCGCACCCAAATGGCTCGGGGCCTCCTGTTGGAGTGATGCGTCATCCTCGGACAAGCAATACTCTCCTCGGACAGGAAATGCCTTCCTCGGATGGAAATGATCTTTCATGAAGATCCCATTCCTAGATGGGCCTCGCTCTTTTTCTCCCTCTCTCTTCGGATGCAAGACAGCCGTTTCGTGGGCCCTTGGTTCATAATGTTGGGCCTGGATTCTTCTCCCCCACAGGTTTCATTTAGCTCAATTAATAAAGTTTATTGTACCAAATAAAGATTTTGAGTTCGAATCTCACCTACACAAAAAATAAAAAAAAATTATTATATAGAGTAGACAACATAAGTTCAATCTTATTGTATCTTTAAAAAAAAAAAAAATAGAGATAACTTGAAGAATTTTAGAATTTGTTTACTTAACTAATTGGTTCCCAACTATTCCCAAATCCAAGTTTGTTACCATATAATTATAGCCTTAAGAAAGTCAAGGAAGAAATTGGGAATTTTATCATAACTTCTTAAGTTCATCAAAAATCAATTAAAGCACGTATAAAAATTACAGACTATTTGGCAAAATATTTTTAAATTTTGTAGTATCAAATTTCATTTGTAATTAAAATTAAAAAATCATTTAATGAAATTGGGAATTTTATCATAACTTCTTAACTCTTAAGTTCATCAAAAATCAATTAAAGCACGTATAAAAATTACAAGCTATTTGGCAAACTATTTTTAAATTTTGTAGTATCAAACTTCATTTGTAATTAAAATTAAAAATTCATTCAATTACTTTGCGGACAAAGTCAAATCTCTTTTATTCCAAATCCACAAATTTCATTGCAACCTATAAGTATGTCTTATAATTTCCTGACTATTCCCATTTTTGAGGTACGTAATAATGTTTACTAAAATAATAATAATAATAATAAGTACGTAATTTTATTACCAATAATTGTGGGACGGCAAACTTGTGGCCATGTTTCTCGGGGAAAACTGACTTTGATACTTCGAAAGTCAAGAAAAATGCCTTCTTGATTATTAGTGTTAGTGCAGCTGCAGCCATGCCATGCGGTACTAGATTTGACTATCACATGGTCCTCTTGGTACAGTGAGGATTTAGGCAGTTTGCATGGTAATATACTCTTCATCCATGGCATCTGCTTTATGATAATAACGTTTTATTATTAAATTAAAATATCAATATATTTCTTTTAGTATAAGCATATTCATTTCCAAAACTCTTATTCAAACTTTAAAACACGTTATCAATTAAGTTAACTGCAACTCTCAATATTGTATAGATAAAGTTTAGTTACAAAATTAGTTGTAACTTAAAACTACAACTTTACTCAATATCTTCTAGACATAGTTTAGTTACAAAATTGGTTATAGTTTAAAACTACAATCGTACTTAATTTTTTTTTATTAGAGGTGAATTTTGACAAATCCATCATTAGATTATATTTTCTTTTTATATTCTTCGTACTTGCAAAATTTCAAGAAAATTAAAATTCAATAACTATATCATCAATAAATTATTTAAATTACAAGTTAAATTATGCATAAAATATAATCTTATAAATCTTGTGGGGCCCGAGGGCCCAGAATACCCGGCCCACCTTTAGGCAGGCCCAGGGCCCAAGCCGAGGAAGGCGACCTCCCCAGATGGTCGGCTTAAAGGCTTTAGTCCTTCCAAGGCCCGAGCCGAGGATGCACCTATCCTCGGCACACCTGCAGGTGGTCACATCCACACTTAACTATTCTGCCAGGCCCTCCAGGTTCCATCAATGCTGACAAGACCCTTCACTGAAAAGCCTTGGAGGCAGCAACCCCCGGCATGGGAAAGAACCGGTCTGATGGGACAAGTCCTGAACCATTAGCCCGGATGGCCAACAGCTGTAAGGCCAGGATCGAGCTAAAGAGGGTATATAAGGTAAAGAACCCCGCTGGTGAAGGGGGGGCCTCCTCGGACCCCAGCCGAGGAGCAACCCCAGGCGTAGAGCAAATAACGAGAAGTTTGAAGAAGACCGGCGAAGGACCGGCCGGAGCCAAACCCTTTGCCCACTCTCTACAAATTCATTGTCGGGGGCCCACCTCCGAAAAAGGAGCCCCTTCAAATCTTATAGTAAATAATATATATTTGATATAAAATTTAACATGTATATTAAGAACATAAATAGCATGCAATTCAACAATTAAATTTTCAAAATATGTAGTAATATTAATGATATTAAGTAAGGCTACAACCAATTTTGCAGCTAAATTTTGTCCATATCTTTTATTGGAAGTAAATTTTGACAACTCTACCACTAGATTACATTTTATTTTTATATCTTCTACACTTGCAAAATTTCTAGAAAATTAAAGATTAGTAACCATGTCATCAATAAATTGTTTAAATTGTAAATTTTTGTAATTTAAAATTATGCATTAAATACAATCTTATAGATTATATAGTAAATAATATCTGATTGACGCAAAATTTGACGTGTATTAAGAGCATAAAGAACATGCAATCTAGCGATTATATTTTCAAAATATGTAATAATGTTAATGATATTGAGTAAGATTGTAACCTTAAATTACAACAAATTTTGTAGCTAAATTTTGTCCATCTTCTATTTTCAAATCCGTTTATATCTTAAATTTGTTCAATAGATTGGCTAATCACCCAATAAAAACAGGAAACAAATAAAAGTGATAAACAAAATCATACATCATAAGCCTTTTTATTTTATTTTTCTCTAAGGAATCAAGCAAAGAAATTTTATCATATTATTGAAGGAAAAGGGGGCACAACCGCTCCTCCAGCCTGAATTTGCGTTTCCTGCAGGCCATGAATTGTGCTTATAACCTATAACGTGAAGACCCAAGGAAAATACAGAGGACATATCGTAAGCTTGTTTATAGGGCATTTTTGTCTTTTGCGTTAGGTGGGGTTCTAATTAAGCCATGGTTTCTTTAATTTTGTCTCTCATCCTCTCGTCTGATTTACTTTTCTCTAGTGCTATATATCTACTAGACCTTTGGTTGCTACTGTTACTAGTGCCAAACACACACTAAAAATAGGTTTTTTGAGGTGGGTTGGGACTTGGGATACACACCTGCAACACCGCATTTACTTTTCTCCTTGAAATTAAATGAACAAAGAAAGAGTAGTTCAAGAGGCCCAAACTTTGTCACCTTGAGGTCCATTTGATACTACAGGCTAGACCCGTTGCAGTAGCCCACATTTTCTTAATTGGGCTGACTTCAATTTTCTCTCACAGCCCCTGAGCCCTAATAAGACACCGCCTATGGTTTGATCTGCTCCTTTCTTTTTTCTTCTGCTTACTTAGGAATAAATCCCTCTACGGCCTTTTGATTTTCATAAGAGTGAAGAGTGAAAATAACCTAACCCCTTTAATCCATTAGGCTTAGATATGTAGCCTGCTAGGAAATGTGATGGGCCATTCTAATTATGGATTTTGAGCAAGCATTGGAATCAAATTTAAGAGATAATTGCAGGTTCCAGTTAGCTTAACTAATAAAGTTTTTTATGATTAAATAAAAAATCTAAGGTTCAGTTCATGTTTACATTAAAAACTTATTAATGTCTTGAGGTCAAAAGTGGGCACCGTATATTGAAACTTTATATTAAAAAATATTGGAAAGGTTTGGTGTCAATATTTAGAGTGATCCATTTCCCAAAATGACCAATGACCCATCTCACAATCACAGTGATCGATACGAGCAGTTCATTTAGCAAATGTTAGAGCATTCACAGCAGTGGAACTAAAAATTTAGCTTTTCAGTTCCACCAAAAGTTACTCTATCTATTTTACCTACACACATGTTGCAGCAGTGGATCTATTTTAGCTTTCAACATAATAAAATAACATAAACATCATAATAAAATAATATATTCTCTACAATAAAATAATATATCCTACTACAAAAAAAAATCCACAGCACCAACCACAACCACCTCTATCATTAGCCACAACTACCACTAGCATCGACCACAACCACCACTCTACTTTGGCAACCACAACACAACATAGGAAAAAAAAAAAAAACAAAAACAAAACCACAACCACAATCACAACCCCATCACCACCAGTCACCACAAACCACCAGCCATGACAACCACAACCACAACCCACTACCACTGCCATAACCGCAACCACAACCACAACCACACACACGACCACAGCTGCTGCCGCCACCACCACCACAACAAAGAAAAAAAAATCAACCAGTCCACACCTACCCAACCCACCATGCAATGCCCACACCCACCACCACAAAACCCACCCGAGCCACCATAGCACACCAACCACACCACAACCCATCGATGCCGATGAACCCAATCGATGCCAATCTACCCATCACAGCCCAGTGACTATTCAACCAAACCACAGCCCACCAATGCCGACGAAACTAGCCACCCACTGTCATCGATCTACCCACACAACCACCACCACCATTGGTGAGACAGATAGGTGATTGGCATGGGTCTGAGATAGAGAGGTGTCGTCGTCGATGTATCGGAGTGAGCTTGACGATGGTTGGGCCAGCGAATGAGATGAGAGATGACAGTGAGCTCGAGAGGCTTGAGATGAGAGATGAACGAGAGAGAGTGAATGAGTGCTTTGATCGGATTTGATAAAGTGAAAAAAAAAAAAATGAAAAAAGAAACAAGTTGTACTTGCTAAATTTTTTTTTTTTTTTTTTTGCAAGCTATAATGCACATCTATAGATAGATGTGCACTGAAGCAATTTATCTAAAATTTTGAACTATGGCTCCATTGTTGTAGGGGTGTTGTTTGTGTTTTGGTGGAGCTAAAATGGCAATATAGCTATATAGCTCCATTGCTGTGAATGCTCTTAGTGTTATGCTGCTAGCCTTGGCTTTTATTGTGTTGTAGCTTTATTGTTCCATGAACGTCAATTGTAACAATTGATTCATTAGATTGTGTCTAATAATATGGACCTATATTTTATAATATTAACACAATTATATATATATATATATATATAAAGTTTTAAGACTTTACCAGTTGAATTAATTGAAACTAATATTAACACAATATTGTATGAATTGCTAGGCTTTTGAGCTGGGTAGGACATTTTATTATAACAAGTTATCTTTGGCAATCTATAACTTGTTTAAGCAGTATTTTCCCAATGTCATGTAGAGATGGACTTGATAAATTGGGTTATGACTCTTGAGGATTGGATTAGGAGATGATACCTATTTAGCACGTGTACGCCTAACCTAGGGCATAGATTGGAAGCAGTCTCCATGCTCAAAGGGAAGCCAAATGATACACAGTATAAATTACCAATTATCATAAAAACGTACTATATTAATTTAATCATTTAACTATTATTATTCTAACCAGACATGCATGATCGCTATACAGATGAGTGTACGAGATTCTAACACAAATTCTTAACACAAGTTCCTTTTTTTTGGATGCCATTGACCAAGACAGGTGTATAAAGCTTAAAAAGTTATATGCGTATGCATTAGGTTAGCTGTATAGACTATAGAGATTGAAGAAATATCAATCAACTGTCTTTGGGCCGACAATGTATATTCTCTTCAAATATCTTATCGAACTCATTTTCTTTCTTTTCCTTGCAGTCTTGCACTTTTATTGGCATAGTTACATTCTCTATGATTTTCTTTTAGTTCTTGTTTCTTCACAAGCCACACAGCATTGCAGCGCATATCTTTCTTGGATTAATAATAATATATGCTACTCTTAACCATGACCAAGATTTCCTTTTCCATGTGCTCTTATGCTTTCTTTGTCACTTGTTTAGTTTTTGTTTTTTTTTTTTGAACTTATACATATACAACATCTTATTGTCATTATTCTTGGTGAAAAAGAAGACCATGCTAGTTTTCACTTTCCATTTGTGAAGTGCCATTGCCAACAAGGATGCACTGTCTAGTCAGGCAAGTTACATGAATGCATCTTTATGGGGTTTATATATATATATATATATATAAGAAAATTATTCCTTATGATTTTAATTGTCATGAAATTTAACCAGATCAATGAAAACATCAAATGAACGAGAGTTGGTATATTACAGTACAAATTATTCCTTGTTTAATTTTTTAAGTTATTCTTTCTAATAATTGAATGCTAAATATGTTTGTTAATGGGTACTAATTATTCAAGCATATAATTTATTTTTTCATTGTACAGTGTTCTATTAATTTACAATCACCCTTTTTAAAAAAAATAATTTAAACTATAGGGTTTCATTTAGCTCAATTAGTAAAGTTTGTTGTACCAAATAAAGAATTTGAGTTTGAATCTCACCTACACAAAAAATAAAACAATTATTATATAGAGTAGACATCATAAGTTCAATCTTATTATATCGTTAAAAAAAAATAGAGATAACTTGAAGAATTTTTGAATTTGTTTACTTAACTAATTGGTTCCCAACTATTCCCAAATCCCAAGTTTGTTACTATATAATTATAGCCTTAAGAAAGTCAAGGAAGAAATTGGGAATTTTATCATAACTTCTTAAGTTCATCAAAAATCAATGAAAGCACGTATAAAAATTTCAGGGTATTTGGCAAACTATTTTTAATTTTTGTAGTTTCAAACTTCATTTGTAATTAAAATTAAAAATCCATTCAACTATTTTGCGGATAAAGTCAAAATCTCTTTTATTCCAAATCCTCAAATTTCATTGCAATCTAAGTATATCTTATAATTTCCTGACTATTCCCATTTTTGAGGTACGTAATAATGTTTACCAAAATAATAATAATAATAAGTACATAATTTTATTGCCAATAATTGTGGGATGGCAAACTTGTGGCCATGTTTCTCGGGGAAAAACTGACTTTGATACTTTGATACTTATATCTTAGCTACAAAATTGGTTGTAGTATAAAATTATAACCTTACTCAATATCTTTTTATTAGAGGTGAATTTTGACAAATTCATGTTATATTATATTTTCTTCTTATATTCTTTATGATTGCAAAATTTCTAGAAAATTAAAAATAAATAGCTATATCATCAATAAATTATTTAAATTACAAGTTAAATTATGCATAAAATGTAATATTATAATCTTAAATCAAAATAAATCCTATAATAAATAATATCTTATTGACATAAAATTTAACATGTATATTAAGAGCATAAAAAACATGTAATTCAACGTTTAGATTTTCGAAATATATAGTAATGTTAATAATATTGAGTAAGGCTACAACTAATTTTGTAGTTAAATTTTGTCTATATCTTTTTATTAGAAGTGAATTTTGACAAATCCACCACTGGATTACATTTTCTTTTTATATCTTCTACATTTACAAAATTTCTAGAAAATTAAAAATCAATAACTGTATCATCAATAAATTATTTAAATTGCAAGTTTTTGTAATTTAAAATTATGCATTAAATATAATCTTATAAATTGTATAGTAAATAAGATCCGATTGACGCAAAATTTGACATGTATTAAGGGCGTAAAGAACATACAATCTAACAGTTAGATTTTCAAAATATGTAGTAATGTTAATGATATTGAGTAAGATAGTAACCTTAAGTTACAACCAATTTTGTAGTTAAACTTTGTTCATCTTGTATTATCAAATCCATTTATATTTGAAATTTGTTCAATAGATTGGCTAATCACCCAATAAAAACAGGAAACAAATAAAAGTGATAAACAAAATCATACATCATAAGCCTTTTTATTTTATTTTTCTCTAAGGAATCAAGCAAAGAAAATTTATCATATTGTTGAAGGAAAAGGGGGCACAACCGCTCCTCCAGCCTGAATTTGCGTTTCCTGCAGGCCATGAATTGTGCTTATAACCAATAAGGTGAAGACCAAGGAAAATATAGAGGGTACATATCGTAAGCTTGTTTTTTGGGCATTTTTGTCTTGCGTGTTAGGTGGGGTTCTAATTAAGCCATGGTTTCTTTAATTTCGTGTCATTCTCTCATCTGATTTATTCTTCTCTAGTGCTATAAATCCATTATAGACCTTTGGTTGCTATTGTTACTAGTGGTCATGTGACTACAATCAAGTTCATGAGTCATTTGATGATAATAATTAATGAGTGCTCTAATACCATCTTACAATATTAAATAATTTAAAACCAAAACTGAAAAATGCTGTCAAAAGTACTCCCTGCAATCTGGCTTGATGCCATTCATCAAAAGGACAAATGCATAGAATTAAACTTACATGTTTATATATATATATATATATATATATAGCTTCAATCCTTCAAAATAGGAAAAAATAAAATGGAGAAGAAAGGACACGGTCATGTACAATTATGTGAAACCATTTTGTTGTTTTTTTCCTCTAATTCACTGAAATGTTTGCATTCTGTGTGTTAATATAGTAGGTCCTAATAGTTAATATCCGTTCACATTGAAGCACATTAAAATATTTGCATTTTTTTTGTTGATCTAGTTGGTCTTAAAAGTTAAATATTAGTTCACATTGAAGCATAATATCTATCCACATTAATATTGATAAATTACCTCCTTAAAAAGTGAACTCAAAATGTGAGATTTTTGACATTTTAAACCATAATTAGTGTGGAAATAGAGATTAAACTTTGTTCTAGTATCATGATAAATTATTGATTATCCCAAAAACTTAAATGGCTAAGAAATAGTAAATTTAGCTATTTCAACCATAATTTTAGCTGATATTAGTGCAACCATGATTGTCATTTCATATCTCTTTGATCTGCATGCATGTGCAATGTGATCGTGTTGATCAAACTCACCAACTCTTCTTGTTAAATGTTCTGGGTATATATATATATATATATATACACACACTAGATTGTTCTGTATCATATTCTGCTTATTTTATTTCGGGGGGAGAGAGAGAGAGAGAGTAGTAGTTATCTCTTGGCAAGCAGTATGACACAAATGCTTGTACTTTCAAAGTCGAATTATTAATTGTAAGCTTCTACATCAAGGAAATGTTTTTTTAAGTTTAGCCAAGAAAGTCAATAATTCATCAATAAGTTAATACCTAAACATATGGATTGCTGTATTTGTATGAATGTATGTGTTTGAGTATACTTTGAACACTTCTTATAGTATCTTAAAATTGACAACAATTCTAAAATAGCAAGATATGCTTCTAGTAACATGTTCTTCTCCTTTCTTTCTTTTTCTTTTTCTTTTAGGGCTTTCAATTCTTTTTCCATTCAATTGTACTACATACTTATCACACTTTCCTGACTAATTCCGAATCTTCAAACTTATTGCACTCAGCATATATAGATTTCCAAGGCGAATATTCACCATGTAGCTAGGAAAAGACTTGTGACTTGTCCGTGTGACAATAGCGAATGATATGCACTATATGAGTGACACTTTCCTCATATCCTGGAAGATTTTAGGCCTATACACCCAATTACTTTTCTTACTAACCAAATGTTCTCTCTGGTTTGGGCAACTAGTCGAGCCACTTTCTTAGTGATATATTATCACATTGTCCACTTGGGGGACCAAATGCCCAAGTTGCATGGGGGGCTAGCTTGATTATTTCCTCAAAGTCATCAATATACTCTTCTTATAATAGGACACCATATCATATATATATATATATATATATATATATTCATTCAATGAAAGATCAATGTGAGGCGTAGAAAACTATCTCACAATCTTTCAATTTGAAAGTGTCACATACAATTGATCGAAGAACGAATCTAATAAGATCAAAGTGACATTTATGTACTATATTTGATAGGACTTAAATTTGGTAGGATCATTTTTCTTTTGTGCTTTGATTATTTAGACAATTGCATTAAACGTTTGAAAGAACATATGGTCAGTTGGTCACACCATAATAATCAGCTGTCAAATTAAGTTACTTGGCTGATTTGTATAAGATTCGGATGAATGAAGAATGAGATAAGAGAAAATGAAATATTATGAATAAATCTGTACTCTGATAGTTTTACAAAACTAAATTGATCCAAAATTGTCATAGTCTAGTGAAAAAAAGATATAATTCACTTATTTGAAATAAGTCCGATTATTTGTTAAAGTCATTTTTTATTTCACATTTAAGTAAATAAACTGGCAAACACACAACGTATCCCATTTCCCACCAATGGGATCAAAAGTATATCGATAATTCTAGCTCATGCCTTTAGTATATCTCCTCTATCATCTCTAGCTACTACGCAATGGTTGCCTTCTCAATTTTTACAGCAGCAACTACATGCTCAAAAAAATTCTTGTGTCCATGACAATAACACGGTCATAAAAATTTTGTTCTAATTTAACCAATGGGGTTATTAGATTCACCTTGCCATCGTTGTGTATCACGTTGTTTCGAAGGCTCCAAATGGCATCTAAAATTAATGATGCTAGTGGAGACCCCAGTGGCCCTATCCAATAAGATCCCTTGGGACCAGTGGCTCTAGAACCACTTATAATAATATCCTCAGTACAAGTTATTCCTAAGTCATCAATACTAATATTCCATCTACTCCAAACTATGGCTTTAGCAAATTGCTTACCCAACAGATTGAATTTTAACCATTCTGCTATAATATTATTTATTTGACTGGATCTAGAAAAACTATTGTTCCAATGGTTGCAATTTGCAAATTAAGCAATCAGAACTTAGAAAATGTATGTTTCCAATGAAATAAAAAATAAAAAATTGCAAGCAGGAACAATTACCTAGCTTCAATGGTTAAAAGAAAACACACTTTAACCCATGTTTAATTTCTTCCCTCACTTCTAAACTTCAATTTGATTTAATAGAGCTGGGAGCTGTATTTTGCCCTTAAAATATATCGTCCTTAATGATTACTGCGTAGCACGAGAAATATGCACTTGCATACTATAAATTATAACATTTAATTTAACTTATCATAAGTTGTAATCTTACTTTTGCAGCTTTTTATAAACACAACGTACCTCCAAATTTTACATTTTACTTACTCCGACTGTCACGCCCTCATTCTTCTAAAATAAAAAAAAAAAAAGAGATCATGACCTTAGCTTAGAGAAGTTTCACTAAGCAATCTTCAGAAATCTCATCCAATGAACGCAGAGAAAAATATTGCCAAAAAACGCCGCAAAAACAAGTTGTGGTAATCTTAATCCTGGTTTTTGGGATTAGATGAGATGACAAGCGTGCCCATCAGTATTGAAAATGTTCGCTTAATTTGGTACAACCAAAATGCACGCACTCACGGAAAGAAAAAAGATCCTCTTTCTCTACCATCAAAATCCCCGTGCTTGCTTAAAGTTATATATTTATGAATTTTACATTATCTTTGTATATTTTTCATGCTTACAAAATTTAGAAATGATTAAAGATCAATAGTTATATTATCAATTAATTATTTAAATTTAAGTTTTTGTAATTTAAAATAATGCATAAAAAATAAATTTATATATCGAATGGTAAATTACATCCAACTGGTGTGAAAATTAGCATGTATGTTAAGAACATATAAAACATGTAATTTAACGATTAGATTTTCAAAATATGAATTCAATAACAAATTATTGGGTGGTGTAATATCATTTAAAGTTACACTAGGTGTAACTTGAATTCAACCCAATTAATTGATAGTTAGAGATTTGAATCCTAAATATGCAATTAATCATTAAAAAAAATGATAAACTACATATTTGGCCCCTATCTTTTACACCATATTTCAACTTGATTTTTAATATTTCAATTGTGTTAATTTGATCTTTAACCTTTCAGTATTGTATTAATTTAGTTCTTACTGTTTTCTATTTGATGAAAATTGTTGACGTGTCTAACGGCCAAAATAAAAAATTAGTTTTTGTTGATATGACAATAAACTATTTTTTTTTTAGCCCTTTTTCATGTCAGCGATTTGCATCCAAGAGATAACAATAAGGATTAAATTAACACAGCACTGAAAGGTTAGAAATCAAACTAACACAATTAAAACGTTAGAGATCAAATTGAAATATAGTGTAAAAGATAGAGACCAAATATGTAGTTTATAAAAAAAAAAAAAAATCATGTGTTTATTATATGTTATTTAAGTAAAGCCAATCATATTTATTTTCAAATAAGTTTAAGTCAAACCTCTTTTTCTAAACTAATAATTATTGTAATTTTTTTAAAAATAATGCTACATGCACTTGTATAACATTTTTTTTATAATTTTTTCATAACTTAATAAAGTAGTAACTTGTTATTGATTTTCACATGTCCTACTGTTAACACAATTTTGTTATCTGCCATTAATTTATTACCACCTCACTAACTGTAAGAAAAAATTGTGAAAAAAAATTGCATATATAGATGTATTATTTTCTTTCTCCTTAATCAAAATAATATGTTCTTGTTAAGAAGTGCTAATATAAATATAGGGATAATAAATACAATTTAGTTATGGGTTGTAAACCACACTTTTTTATAGTCAAAATATAATTTTGTTTATAAATATGATCGAATTTTAGTTTATAGAGTCTGCTCTAAGATTATTACTCTTTATTATTATATCAAGATATCAATTATTTTATTATTATTTTTTTTTGTGTATACAAAGTTTGAACTCCAAGTATCTTAATCGATGATAAAATATTTAATAGTTAAACTAGCTAGAATTCACAAAATATAGTTATTAACTCAAAGAAAATCAATAAGATTAATAAGACTATATGACATTTTCTTCTTGGTGTGTATATAAAATAGAAATATAATTTTGTTTATACATACGATAGAATTTTAATTTACGAAGTTCACTATATAATTACTCGATCAAGCTACTAATTGATTTTTAGTATAGAAGAAATTTAAATCACAAATCTCTTATTAGATGATAAAATATTTTACTAATTTAACTAATTAGAATTCACAAAATATACTTAATTATTAACTTAAAAAAATTAATAAAACTATTTGACCTTTTCTTCTGTATGCATGTGTATATATATATAAAAAGGCCTATTCGAAAATAAAATTAAGAACAAAGATAAATTCACATGATAATACATACATTAAAAAAAAAATTACACCATACAAAATTACAAATTAAGTCACTAAAATTAACATTCCTTTCCACATTACAATTTCCTAATCTTACATATCACAAAATTAACATAACTTTTTCCCTTTCTTTTTTTTACTTTTCTTTTCTTTGTTGTTTACTCTTTCAACTTTGCCTAGCTATTCTTCATACCCATTCATATTCTGAGAAGAAAAATACTAAGGTCAGGCCCTCCATTCCCATCTGGGTTCATCATGTAAAACGCCTCCGAGTCACGACTCCCCACCACTCTCTCGAACCTCGCTCTCATGTACAGCAACTCCCCTTCCGATCCGCCGCTCTTCTTCGCGTCCTCCACCACCGGAATCACTCCGGCGCCGACCGACACGCTCTGCACGGTGCTCAACACGTGCCAGTCGAACTCCCCGCACGCGCGCGACACCGCGTACCCGCACTTCCTCCCATTACAGTACATCGTCCACGTTGGTTCCTGGAAGAGCTTCCTATTATTAACAGTAACATTAACTTTGTCACATTCAAGGGCAATGCGGACGAGACCGGAGGACATTTCTTTGACGAGAGAAGAGGTTGACATGGCGAGTTCGAGGAGGAGAAGGGGTTCAGAGCGAGGGTCGAGCTGGACAGCGAAGGTGACATGGCCTCGGCGAAGGCCGAAGAGGGTTCCGGTGACTTTTCGGCCTGAGGAAGGGTTGAAGGACAGGTTTGTAGGGAAAGAAAGCCATTTGCAAGAAGGGAGGACGGAAGGGAAGGAAAAGAAGTTGAGGAGGGAGCGAAGGAAGGAAGAGAGGGTTTTGGTTTTTGTGGTTGAAGAGAGGGAATTGTTAACTAGTGGGGAATAGGGTTTTGGGATTAAGAGGTTTTGAGAAATGTTGGTGGTGATGTTGTCGTCAGAGATGGAGCGAGTGTGGCTTGAATTTGAAGGGAGGATTCTTCTGGTGCTTCTGGCTGTGCTTGTGGTTCTTTGGAGAGAGAGTTCTTGCTGTTTCATGGTAGTGAGAGGACGGAGAGAGATGGGTTTGGTTGTGTTTTGAGTGTATAGCACAATGGAAGTGGAAAAGGTTGATTGTATTATGGAGAAAGAAAGTGGGTTGTATTGAGTGTGTGTTGTGTTGATAAAACACAAAGGAAATGAAAACTTTGATTGAATTATGCTGTAGAAGTGGGAGCTTTATGTACTAATACGAACTTATGGTGGAAAGAGAGAGAGAGAGAGAGAGAGAGATGGATTTGTTAGTGTTGTGCCTTCAAAGCAGAAGTGCAAAGACCTGGAAAGAAGGGGGGAGCAGATGGGTTTGGTGGTGTTTTGCTTGTAAAGCACAATGGAAGTGAAAAATGTTGACTTGGAGAGAGAGAGAGAGAAGTGGGTTTGGTGGCGTTTTGCTTGTAAAGCACAATGGAAGTGAAAAATCTTGATTGAATTATGGAAAGAATGGATTTTGTTGAGGCGTGTTATGTTTCCAAACACTGAGGATATGAAAACTTTGATCAAATTATGCTCAGAGAAAGTAATTTTGGTTTGCTATTATGCCTCTAAAGCACAAATTAGGAAGTGAAAAATCTTGACTTGGAAAGAGAGAGAGAAAGAGAGAGAGAGAGAGAAGTTTTCGTGTTGAGTAATATGCTTCCAAACACAATGCAAATGGAAACTTTGATTGAGCAATGCCGTGTGAGCGAGGGAGAGAGGGGTTTGTGGGGTGCGAGAGGAGAGAATAAAGAGGCCGACAAGGTGATTATAGTGTTGGGAGGTGGCCAAAATAAAGGGAGACTATGGAGGCTTGTGGTGATGATGATAATTTGCTAGACAATTTATATTGTGCTTTGGGGAGACTTTAATAGGCCCTACAAAACCCTCCAATATGCTCACTATTGCGTTCACCACACTACTCACGCATCTCCACCATCCATTTTGTGGGTCCACTTTAAACATTAGCATATGGTAATTTCATTGGTCAATGCCCAAAACCAAAGTCTCCTATCATATCAATCTCATCCCATCCCAACTTTTCCACCATATATTATTATATCAATTGGAGCATTCGAGGGTTACGATTCACTTCATCATCCTACATGATATTTGGAAAGTATGTATAAGGGGATCGATCAATAAGTTAATCGCTAATTATTATTGCACGCGTTGAGTTATACACTCAAGTTAAAATCGTGTTTTCAAAAAATAATTTCAATTATGTAACTCCTATATGTATAATGGTTAACTATCACAGCTTTTTGTTAATATCACAGTGATCTTTTTAATTTTTTGATAGAATGTAATATCACAAAATGATCTGTTCTTGATCGCATGGTAAGATTTCTTGGTCATATTATATATTTTATGATTCCGTGTTGACCGTTAGATTAGATATCATAAAGAATATTGAAGTGGTTGCACACATGATGCAGAAGAAATAAGTAGTTTATTCGGAAGGAGTATTTTCCTTACAGGCTTTGAACAAACAAAAGTCACCAAACAACTTAACCCTGCGGCTTGATTACGATTTTCTTCAGCTCAAATGGTAATTTGATAATGAACTTCATAAAATTTTAAAGTTTTATTATTGAATAAATATATACTGGTTTAGATCTTGTTGCGTAATTAATATTTTAAATGAAAATCAAAATAACAAAATATCAATCGGCAAAAATTTTGCCAAATTGAGATAACTAAAACTCATAAGTCAATTCAAATTTTAGTATTAATAACATAAATTATTAATTTAATCATGAATGATAAAAAATTTAATAACTTTCACAATGGAGTTAATGATTTATCCTAAAAATTATAAAAAGATATCAATTTCTTAACTGCTCATACAACTAATGTGCTTCGACAATCATATGCATGTACTCGGCTATGCGCTGAGTCCAAAACTCCCAATTGGGAGTTAGGGACAGATAGCTCATTGGTGAAGAAAGTTTGCCCTTACGAAAGGGCAGAATCTTCTAAAATAATTTCTCTCGACTTTTTCCAATATTGCCAATCGTCACTCACATCAAGGGTTCCTATTATATGAAGTTTGCCAACATGATGGATGGATAAATAGTCAAATACCTACCATGGTAGTCCCACGTCATTGTTAGTGTGAAAGGATTGTCCTTAAGCGTCACATGCTATTGGACTATTTTGTGATTTCTTTAAGCAAAATTTATGCTTTCTTTAAGTAAAATTGATGCTAATTTTTTAGTGGGATGAAACTCATAAAATACCACTTCTTCCAAAAGGTACTTATAGAAAATTTTGAATTTAATCATTTATTCATAATTTTATTACTCACTTTTACTTATGAGTCCAAACTTCTCTTTAATAAGGCAGGCTTAACGGGCTTTTGTTTTGTTTGTTTTAAAAATTAATAAATAAATAAATAAATAAGAGGTAGAATTGAGACGGGTTTGAACTTATTTTCACATGCTTTGATATCAAGACAAATTATCAATTCTTCCAGAAACTTAAACTTTTAGAAAATAATCACTTAACCATAATTCTAATATAAACAAAATATGATCCATAATTTTATACTAAAACGGGAAGAAAGAGACACCAATGATTATGTGACAAACCCTTAAAGAGTTTTATTTACCGGAGTTGTATTCTCCGACCAGCTAATCAATTTGTTTGAACTTATGCTAGAAATCTTTAGATCGTAAATGAAAAGGCATCATAAACCCTCAACTTGAACCAACATTTTAGAAGCACAATAATAAATAGAAAAAGGGTTTTTAATGGGTAAAAGTGCAATATCACGTGAAATAATAATTTAATTTTAAACTTGCTCAGATTTCAAGTCCAAGATCTTTAGTAAAAAAAAAAAAAAAATTAGCGTAAATCCTCGTTCAAAATATTATTATGTATCTCTGCAATATGATCAAATTTTTGACAGAAAATGTTTTTAATTTTTTTTTAATAGAGTTTCGTAACTTATGACGTCTACTTCTGATAATTGTATTATTCGTTATCAGACTAAAACAACAATTGACTTTTTGTGTAAGCCAAAATTGAAACTCAAATTTTTTATTCAACTATCAGAATAAACTTAATCAATTGAGCTAATTAGAACTACAAAACCTCGAAGTGATGAAGCTGCATTCATGTTTACGGACATGCAATCCACTTGGAATAAAATTACAATGACATGTATGAAGATTCAAAATGCACCAATAAATAAATAAATAATGTTGATATAGCTTTGGCAGCCAAAAGGTGCGTGAGGAGACCATCCTTTCAGTGGGGATACGAGAGGTGACACGAGGGTGACGAGCATGATGATGAAGGTCAATACAAAATTATGTTTTGTGTGAGAGTGAGAGGCCACTTTGTCCCCATCCATTTGGAAAGCCAAACAATACTTTATTTTTATAATCTCTATGCCCTTTTATAATTAATCATCATTACTATTGAAATTAATATCAATTTTGGGCGGTTCCGAACTGGGCATGCTTTGTCCCATGACCAATCATATCTTGGTAGCCTAACCATTTTGAGTTCTGAAAATTCATCATACACTGTGCCACGTGGGCAAAGTAAGCACCATTAGCAATCAGCAAATTTTCTTTTCTTTCATTTTCATGTGTCTAATATATGTATACCATACCTTATATAAGTAAGATATATTTTGTTTATGATGGGGATATAAATTTTTCTATGTAATTAATGTAGAATGTGACTACTAGATGAAATAACTATTCACACATATTTTAATCTGCACATGTGACATGATCTATTAAATCTTTTGAACAATATATATAATTATTAAAGAAATTAATCATCTAATACATTAAAGTACACAAATAGTCTCTCTCAAAAAAAAAAAAAAGTACACAAATAATCATTTGAATAATCCTATATTAATGAGTTAAAATAATCTTTCCTTAAATTTTTTTTTTTTAAATTCTGTCCTTTAATTATCGAAAGCAAAGAAAAGATGAATCCTATTTATGTTGAAATGAATAAATGTCTATTGCACCTACAATTGGTTTGTGTTTTATTAAGAACATCTCTATCAATGGGTCCTTCCTCTTCCAGTAGCTCGGAATCAGTCCAATTGGGAATCTTTTAAATTTTTGTGGAAGATCTCTAGTAACATATTTGTTCCCAAAAAAAGTCATTGTTGGTATCATACTCTTAAATTAGAAATTAAGATGTAACATTATGTTGAAGGCAAATAGCTATAGAAGTATATCCAAATTCCTGACTAGAGAATGCAGAGAACTTTGAATACCGTCAATACGAATGGCTGAAACTGCATATCTCAGTGATATGGCAGGTTTGCTGGCTTGAGTGTCATTTTTACATGGGTAATGTACATTGAAAATATCATTGAGCAATTAAGCTGCATCTTGTTTAGAAACATAACTATTGACATGATCTATAATAATGGTACATAATAAAAATGACACCAATGGTAAATAAATGTGAAAATGATTTTACTCTCATCACAATTTACCATGCTAGGACACAATTTTATTCACAGCATTTTTCAATTAGCCATAGCAAAGACATCAAAGAATAATATAGAAGCTGTTAAGCAAATGTCGGCAACTTCATAGAAAATTAGTGCATGCATATCAAGTTATATTACAAAAAGTCCAGTAAATTAATTTTCATATTCTTTTCCTTTTGGGAAGAAAATCATCCTATTCAATTGAGATGAGTTGTGCTCAGATGATTTACAAATGAATTCTGATCACTTTCTTAGAGATGGAGAATTGGAGATACAAAAAGAAGGTGGTTTTGTTTCCACCTCTTATAATCTTCCTTGTTTGACCACATATTAAATAGATATACATAATACTAAAAGGGGCTTCTTTACATAAGTATTGTTTCAGTACAAAGGTGGAAAGAGCTTTATCATTTTTCATATCAAAATTCAAGGAATTTAAAAAAAAAAAAATATATATATATATATATATATTAATCTTTCAGTTTCCCACATTATACCAGGGGAATCTGCATTTTGCATTACCACCCTAGCGCATCAAATGAACTGAAAATTTTGTTGAAATGCCATATTAGCCTTAGCATTTACAGAAATCTAAAACACCTCAATTTAGTTCAAGACATCTACCCCTATATGTCAAAGAAGAAAATTAACTATTTTATAGCTGAAACTAACTAGATAAAGCTTCTAATTGCAAGAAAGTAACTTCTTAACAAATAAATCACTCTGAGGCCACTTGACTCCCTGAGTCATTGCATGTGTGATCAATCTTCTGTGATTTTCTTTTGCGACAAACTTTTGTGGACAATCTGAGAAACAAATGTCAAAGAAAAATAAGTAAAGATTAAATTAAGAGTCAGAACCAATTTTACATTGAATTTTGATTAAAAATATTTCTAGATTTGATTAAAGCTGTTAATATTTATTAGGCTTGACATTCTAGGTGACTTGCAGCAATATTCTTTTTTCAATCAAGTCACATTGCAGTTTTTCTACATAGCTCACTAACATGAGTCTGGTGGAAGTGTCAGTACCAACAAGTTGAGAACAAAGTGCATATATGAAACTTTCCCCATTTTCTTGACATTTTTTACATTAGGATAAAACTTACCTAAATCCTTACTTCATATCCAAGAAAATAGGAAAACATTGGACAGACAATTGAAAAGAGACATCTGAGAATGCTAGGAATAACTGAACTTAAGAAAAATTGAGGCATACCCCAAATGCAAAGAAGTGTCTGAATGTTCATTTTCCTCAGATGCAGAGGTAGAAACAGCTTTTGAACCTGAGAGTAAAAACTTCTTCTCCATAGGGTTGAATTCGAGGAAAGGTGACTTGCAGGTTTGCCGTATTTCATCAAGCTGTTTATGATTTGAACAAGAAAAATTAAGGCAACAGATTTTTGTTGTGTGCAAAAATTATTGTATAGAAGAAATGACTTTGATTTCACCTGTTTGTGCAAAGCCTCATTCTCTAGCAGGGCCTTTTGTTCCTGAAGGTAAATAAAGCCAAAAAGAAGATAAAAGACATGCCAAAGTTATTTATTTGGAAATGGAATGGTAATCCAATGAAGCGTGCTCATTGGGTTCTACACTACTATTTTCATTAGCCTGAGTCAGTTTCTTGCTTTCTATGATAATACAACCATGGAAACTTCAGCAGAAGATATCATTTAATTACTAATTCCCTAGTAAATGCTATGCCCCAGCCCACCCACCCCCACATCTCAAAAAAAACATATGAATTCTTTAACAAAATTTCAAGTTTCCAACTTTGGTCAAATTATTTCAAACCAGAATTCTTTTATGTGATTTCAGTTGAGTGTATATGTTCACCATCACCACATGGGAGCAAACTTTAAGTGTGCTTAGGTGGAACCAATACAGAAGCTATACTAACTACTATTCCAAAATCCCAATTGAGTTCTCAAACACCAAAAGAATGATTTTTAATAATAAATCTCCAGATTGACATATAAAATAACCAAAAAAAAAAAAAAGATCTTATAAAGAGGATATAAATTTTTTTTTTTACTTTTTCATACCAAAGGGAAACATTCAAAAGCACCCTCTTTTTGGGCCTTTGCTGGTTGGAGCATGTAGCATTAATGACCTACCAAGTTAATAGGTGAAAACTTTCTATTTTATAACTCAAATGGTCAATCATAAACAACCTTTTGCAGAAAGAAATACTTTCTAACTGTTGAGACCCTTTTTTTTATTGATCCTAATCAAAATGCGCGTTCATAAAAGCAACCAAAAGAAAGAAGAAAGTTAAAGAGATTACTTAGTTTACCTGTATTTTGGACTTTTTAAGTTGCTCCAAAAGAACCTCCTCCTGCAATATTAAAATTTAAATTAAGACTTGTGGAAGAAGCCACATAATCACCAAGCTTTATTAAATTGAAAAATGGCTGCCATTTTGCTAATAATTGAGGGACAAATTACAATTTGGGTGGTTGCCTATATGAAAGAAAGTAGATCTTCTATATATACATGTAAAACAATGCAGATTTTTCTTAGAAATTGGTAGACATTTCTCAGTTTTGGTCTCTTAAACTTTCGGTTTTCACTTTCTTGCCCAAACAAAAAAAGTTTGTATTGGCCAAGCTGTTAGAAAATTTTAGTTTTTACTACTGTAACTTTTGGACTGAAAATAAGAAAGAAAAGAGAAGGATTAACTTTTTTCCTGAAATCCAAAACTTCCATTATGAGTAATATGACCCACAAAAACCCAGTTTGTTCGACAATTTGCAGATTAAAGTAATATTATCAATTTGGTTGCTTTCACCTAAGCCTTTTTATCATGAAAAGAAAACCTTTAATTATCACAGCAGCATTAGCCTTGGTCTAACATAAAAGAACATAAACATTTGTGTCAACCATATAAGAAACAGTTACAGTTTCATTTTGAACATCCATACAGCAAAAGTGGAAAAGGTATGTGTGTGTGTGTGTGTGTACAGAGATGCAAATATCTATTGAGTACCTTCTTGTCCTTCACAGCTAATATCCCTTCACTCATCTGATCCTCTAGGATCTGCAGCTCTTTCAAGCTCAAGTCCTCCAGGTCCTTACCCAGCATTCGCCTTTAAAATCAGAGTACATAAGAATAGGAATTAAAGTAAAGAATAAATACAAGAGGATAGTTCAGAAGGAACTTTATTGGACACTCATAATACAAAAGAACTTTATTGGTTTGGTCCTCTCAATCCATGCAAATAACCAATTCAACCAATTCTGAGGAGTTGGTAAAATATGTGGGTGTGGGTATGTGTGTATTTCTTTTCTTTTCTTTCTTTCTGTTTTTTTCCCATAGCTATTTGAGCAATTACATTAATGGCCAAGGTGTTTGATAATTTTAGTAGGTGGAAAAAGGGAACAATAATCAAAATGACTTACAAGTATGCCACACGTAGCTTTGCCAATTCATTCTTCAATGCATTCACATCATCTGGCGCCTGCTGTTTAATTAATAGAACAATGTATACATGTGAATATAATCAAGTCCATGGAACAAACATATCATAGAACTTAACCAAATGTAACAACTACAATGTAACAAACCTCTACTGCAAGGTCATCTGAAGAATGTTGTGGATAATCCATTTCCAAGCCCCTGCTGTATCTTGACAGGGTGTGTTCCATGCTGCATGAATGAGAAAAAGGGCATTAATAAGAAATATTTATCACTTATATTATATAATTCATTTTGATAGAATTAGTCCTACACTATGTAATGAACCAGAACCTGCTAAGCTCTAAGGTAAATAAATGGGAAGGGATGGGGAAATTAAAGAGAATGAATGGGAAATTGACTGGATCAAGGTACCCACTCTTCAGGAAGAACATAAACAGGGAAGAGAGAATTTGAAAAAAGAAGTAAAAAAATAAATTCTTTGTTCTTCAATAATTAAATTGCCTTGACTTGCAAGTATTGATACAAGTCATGAACAAATCCAAATAACCTACTAACTAATTCAGTTGCAATTTTGCAACTAATTTAATGCTTTTCTTGCAATCTTGCAACTATTTTACTAAATGTTACATTTGTAGTGTTTACTAACTCACACTTAGTTGGGTTCATTACACACCAGTGGTGCATGTGACTGTGAGATAACAATATAAATTGTAGTGAATAATATGAATGGGTAACTATAGTCAACACCAAAATCTTAGGGGAGAAGACACTTTGGGAAAAACTATCATATGTATCAAGCATAAGTAATGCTCCCCTCATATGGGGTAGAGCCTACAAGTATATGACTCATCCTATTGTGAGAGGGGCATTACATATGCCCGACATACCAAATACCTTACCAATTTGTATAAATACTTTGTGAAATCTTTAAGCCACCTCCTAACCCTTTGATTAAGGGCTCAAACATATCATATATCGTTGAAATTTCAAGACAAAAGAGACCTCATTCTTTGATGAAAATCATGATTTTTTTTTTTTTAAATGAGCGTGATACTCTTTTATACATCAATAAGTCTAGGGACATAATCTTTTTAATAATTGTGAACATGATTCATTGTGATTTTTTTTTTAATAAATTAAGCTTCCAATATCATTTATAAAAGTATATTATAATAATAATAATTTTTCCTTTTAAAACCAAAGTTAATCATCCTAATAATCTTTTACCAGAATCCTAGTAATCTTATTTAGACATATATTTAACTCTCATTGTTAATGGAGCCCTAAGTTTTCAGGGGCTAGCCCACATAATCAAAAGACAACCTAAACCTAAACCTGGTCTCTGGGCCTACTTGGGCCTATTCACGACCACGACCCAAAAAAAACCCATAAAAATAATTGTAGAAACTCATATCTGCTAATCCTAATGAATATCCTCTTACTAAAACAGAAGATAATTGTGTAATAAATAAATTAAAATTACCATCTTTTACTAAAAGAGGGATTCTTTTTGATAAGTTCTAAAAGAGGGTTTCTACTTTTTCCTAAAGACCCTCTCTTATATGTGATATTTAGGCATGGGAAAACGAGTTGTGAAAGCAAAGACATTGTATTCACAAAAATAGGTTTCTTTTTATGAAATTTCTTATTTTATCAAACTAAGTTCTACACTTAAATCAGCTATTTTGAAAATATTTTCATACCAGACACTGCTACTTTTAGATTTTCCCATTAATTAATTTTTATTTTCAGTGATAATATACCAAGCAACAATCTGTCAGTTATATTTTATTTTAGTAATTTACTAATATATTCAGTTTTACCCGCATGTCAACAAGGTAAAGTTTTTTTTTTTTTTTTTTGTGGGCAAGAGACTAAAAGGTCAACTAGGTCAAATCAGAGACTACTTTCTTTATAAGTTATTGACTTGTGCCGTAAGATTGCCGGCGACAGAAAAGACTCATCCAATGTTGCCAGGCATTTATGGACTCTAAACTTAAATATAAAAAAAAAAAAAAAAATCTTTGCTCATGTTTTACAATTTCCCTTGTCATTAAAAAGTCAAAACTTTAACCTGGACTAAAATCAAGAATTCTTAAATTTAATCAACCACACTATTGATTTATGAAATTTTAACGTGTTTCATGGAAATTTTAAATATCAGCCTGGAGAAACAATAACAATTAAACTTTAATCTCAAAAAAAGAAAAAAAAATTGTTGAAATATTGGAAAAAGAAAAATAAAGATTGAAAAGCCAAACATGAAGAAAATAAACAATTATTCATCAAAAACAAAAGAAAGAAAGAACACGTACGTACCTAGTGTTGGAAAATTCATAGAGTTTCCCTGTGCTAGAGAAGATTATGACTGCAACCTCAGCATCACATAAAACCGAGAGTTCTTTGGCCTTCTTGAGCAACCCACTACGCCGTTTTGAAAACGTGACCTGACGACTGTTCAGATTTTCTATCTTCTTTATCTCAATTTTCCCTCTACCCATTATGTTTCTCTTTGAGATTTTTGTTTTTTCTGGACCTCCAAACACTGAAACAACCAGATATTATTTGAGAGAGAACAGAAGGAAAAGAAGACCATATATATAATAAAACTGTGTTATTTGAATAGGGTGGGATTCTTGGGCAGGTCTAACGAAGGAAAGTGTGACCAAAATTAGAATACAAAATAGAAAGGTGACAGATGGTATACTATATGGGGCAAATATCCAAAAATGGAATTGCCTATTACTTGAAGAGTGGGTTTTTCCCACTTTTGGAACTTTTTCTTTAGAAAGTGTTTGGGGTATAATGAAGTCTAATCAAATAGGGTCTCTTTTGTGATTAGGATTATTCACTAATAACTGTAATTGTCCATTAAAAAAATACTACTTTTTTTAAAAAAGAAAAAACAAAACAACTTGTAAGTTATTTTTATCCTTTTTATTATTATTAGAAACTTTATTTTTAAACTTTAGTTTATAGGTTTAAAAAATTAAATCTCGTGGGTTTTAATTAGCTCAATTAGTAAAGTATCCAATTCTATAATAGTAAGAAATAACTATTATACTAAAAATCAATTGGTATCTTGACTCAAAAAAAAAAAAAAAAACCATTATCATATAGCAAACCCTAGAAATCTAAAATTCTATCATAGCTATAAAAATTAACAAACAAACAAACTAACTAAACTCTGTAATTTTGAAAGTAATAAATTTAGTAATAAGATTTCAAAAGTAACAAATTAAAACTCAGTCTATTTAAGTGCTACTGCTTCTATCTTTTACCTCCCAAAAAAAAAAAGTGCTACTGCGTTGTACTTGTAGTTAATGTAGATTGAGGTTTAATTTTTTACAATTTCAAAAACTTAAAATTCTAAACTTTAATTTGTTACTTTATACTTCAAAATTATAAGATTTATTTATTTTAACTTATAAATTTTTTTTTTTATTATTGTCATTGTTGGTGTGTTGACACTTTGAACTTGTTATGAAAATTTTTTAAGATTTTGTTGTGTCTTAAAAAAGAATCCTTAAAAGTTTGATTTTTTTTTTTTTTAATGAAATTTTATTTTGAACCTTATTTTATAGGTTTAACAAATTAAACTCTTAACTTTAAAAATAACAATTTCAATAATTAGATTTTAAAAGTAACAAATTAAATTTTAGTTTATTTAAGTGAAACTACATTGTGCGTGTAGTTTTTGTGGATTGATGTTTAAATTTTTTCATTTTAAAACTTGAAATTATAGCCTTTAATTTGTTAGAGCATTTACATCAAGTGTGTTAAAATAGTACAATATAAAACACTAAAAAACCCCATATCAAAGGTGCCAGGCTTATAATTTTTTACCACCTAACAAGATGGTAAACACAAAAAATGTTATTTAAATAAAAGTAAAAAAAAAAAAAAAAAAAGACTTGATTGGTAAAAGAAATATTAAAAAAAGAAAAATAATAATAAAGAAAGAATATTTTAAGCAATAAAAGAATAAAGTATTTGATTTTTTTTTTTTTTGGAGTAAAAGTATTCGATATTAGATATATTGTAAAATGGTGTATTAAAATAAATAGAGTAACTTTTTGAATTCATAAAAACAAGAGGGTGTTTGGTAGGGGCGTTTAAACAACAATTTTTAATTTTTAAATAACATTACACATATTTTCATACTTTTTCACCCATACGTATTTTTACACATATTTTCAAATAATGAAACACATGTTTTTATGTGCATGTACCAAACACATTTTTAAACATCATTACTAAGAATCATAAATTTTTTTTTTCTAATTATGAAAACAAAAATTCTCTTTTAAAATTAATTTTGAAAATATTGTTGCATCCTCCATTTTCATTGGTCCTGTGTTATGTCAGATATTGATCCGATGTGATTCTATGAAATCCGTGACACCAGAATTGGACTCAGAAAAGATCAAGTATGAATGCCGTACGTCCTTCTTAAAAGAAAAAAAATTGAATGCCATACGTTAATTTTGAAAAAAGAAAAGAAAATATTTTTGATTTTTCCCAAACACAACCTTATTACCAAATAGCAAATATATATATGTGGCAATAATTGCCTAAGAATGATATATATGTTCTATTGATAGTAAACAATAAGGGGAAGGATTTTCAATAATTAGAAATAAAACATACTAATTCAGCAAAAAACGAGAAATAAAACATACTATTTTTTTTTTAAGTGTTTTTAATTTCCCAGAAAGGCATAGTCAATCCTCAACCTCGTTCCTGTTAGAAAATCTATTGCTAGCGTTTTTGGGTAAGCTTAGTTTAAAAATAAATAAATAAATTTGTTTGCTTCGTTCTCAAGCAATTTTAGTCTATAATGGGGCTATTGTTTAGATTTTCTTTTGTGGGAAAATGATATTTGCATTTTTATTCATATTATATTGTATTAATTTCATAAGTTTTTCATTTTTCTTTATTTTGAGATTTTCATTTATACACTCAACATTCTCTCCTTCATGCATGAGAGACATTGCTCATATGTGGGCTTAAAGACCTCTTTTTCTAAGTAATGGACAATCCTACTCCCACAACCTATTCTTGTCTATATTAAAAGTAAAAGTAAAAACCTATTGGGCATATTTACATCATGGATGTCACCCATGGATTCTCATATACAAATCATGTGTAAACACTCAATCCTATATATAAAATTCATATTGTGGCGCTTTTTTTTAATATTCGAATTTCCCAAAATATCATTTTTGTGGTTTTTTTTTGGACTTACCTTGTGCGATGTAGACATATTTATCACATCTTCATCTCTAAGTATAATATATATGGATATTTCTTATTCAAGGGATAACATCTTGAATTATAGCCTATATGGATACCAATTATTAGGGAGATAACACTTTGAAATAATATCAATTAACTAAAAACTTTAAGCTTATGAGTTTGGATTCAATTATGTTATGAGAAATACTAGAGATACAAACTTTTTTACAAAAATTTTTACAAACTACTAATGTAGTAAGTTGTTATTAGTAAATGAAAAAGTGACGTTAGTGGTGGGCCTAGATGAAAACCAATAAAAAAATTAGACACATCAACAATTTGTAAAATTGTTGTAAAATAATTTGTGGTTATAACATTACTCTTATCTTATATTAGTTTCTCAAGTTCTTTCTTATTTTTCTTCAAATAAAAAAAGATTCAACCTTTTTTTAGAGACTCAACTTCTTTACATGTATATATCAAATGTAAATAACTTATGAGGTATTATTATTTATTAGCACATACATTTATGGTGGGTAAAAGCCTCTTCCTTATATGAAAAGGTAAAGGGGAAAGTACAACTAAGCTATTATTATCTTATTTTATTTGGAAAATAATGTGCAAAATTAAAGTTATTCCTAAAAAAAAGTATGATAAATTGCAAAGTACATCTCTAAAGTTTAGGGTTTTTTGAATTTTACACCTAAAAATTTGAAAATTTGAATTTCATACCTTAAAGTTTAACTCCATTAGCAAAGCAGCTCCTCTATTAGAGGACTTGTCTACATAGTCGTTAAGTGACATACTAGTGTCAAATGTATAATTTTTTTTTACCACTTTGGCGAGGCTACTTTTGCTAACAAAAGTAAACTTCAATGTATAAAATTCAAGCAATCCCAAAATTTAGGGGTGTACTTTAGAACTAATCCTTTAAAATACAATAAACTTGAAATTTAAAATTTTTACACATGAGATAATTAATGATATTTGATAGTATTGAAATTTTGCATGCAGGAAAGGAATAAGGAGAGAATGTAATTTTATGGTGAATTTGTCAAAATAAAAAATTATTGAGTTGTGCAATGTTGCAAAAAATTACGTCGAGTGTAATCCGTAAAACCATATTTTGTATAATATTATTTATGCAAAACTCATGTTTTGCATATAAATTTCATACTTGAAATTTAAATTTTTTATGATGAAATAGTTATTGATCTCCGATCATCTCGATATTTGTAAGTACACAAATATATTCCTTAGAAAAAATGAATGATTTAATATTAACATCATAAAAAATTAGATCAAATGTAACTTGAATTTATCATTTTTTTTTCATCAAGTGAGTCATTGAACAGATGAAGGTAAAATATATTTATTACATGTAGGGCTTATCGGTAAATTAGAGTCCACACACAAAGGTGAAGCTATAAATCAAAATAAGGGTAAATTGCAAAGGACACCCTAAAAGTTTGGAGTTGCTTGGATTTTATACTCTGAAATTTGAAAAATTGAATTTTAAACCCTAACGTTTATCTCCATTTGCAAAAGCATCTCCTCTATTACTGAACTCGTCTACATGGCGCAGTTTTTTTTTTTTTTCAGTACCCCCCAAACCCGAACCAGTGAAAGAAGAAAGGAAGAAAAAAAATACCCAGATCACCGAACCCAGGAAAAGGAAAAAAAAAAAGGATGAACAATGGGGAGATTGAACCCAGGAAAAGGAAAAAAAAAAAAAGGATGAACAATGGGGAGATTGAACCCAGGAAAAGGAAAAAAAAAAAAAAAAAAAAAGAGGATGAATACCGGGGAGACCGAACCTAGGAAAAGGAAAAAAAAAAAAAAGAGGATGAACACCGGGGAGACCGAACCCAGGAAAAGAAAAAAAAAAAAAGAGGATGAACACCGGGGAGACCGAAACCAGGAAAAGGAAAAAAAAAAAAAAAAAAAAAAAACCAAACCCAGAACCAACGTGAAACGAAAAGAAAAGAACAAAAGAAAAGAAAGGAGAATGGAAAAGAAACCCAGAAAGTGAGAAAAAGAAGAAAAAGAAGAAGAAAGCAAGTGTGTCCATGAAAGGCAAAAAGAAAAGATAAAAAAAAAAAAGAGAAAAGAAGAAAAAGAGGGAGCAAATTTTGACTGTGGGACCGGTTTGTAATAGTATTTACAATTTTGCCATTGAAAATTGAGAATTGAAAACTGAAAACAGCCAAAAGTTGTTTTCAGTTTCCATAACTCATAACTCAAAAAGTAGAGAGTTGAGTATTGAAAACAGAGTTATGAAAATAGAGTATTGGTGTAGGCAAACGAGTATTTTGCTATGGGTCCCACCATTTTTGAGAATTGAGTTATGAAAACTGAGAATTGAGTCATGAGAATGGGTCATTCAAACAGCCTCTAACCTGTCATTGGACGGCCACATAGGCGAGTTTACTACTAGATGGAATGCTTTTGCTAATGGAGGTGAACTTTAAGGTATAAAATCCAAACAACTTTAAATCTTAGGAGTGTACTTTATAATTTATCTAAAAAATCTAAGGCTTTTAAAATTATGACTTAATTGTAATTTACATATTTAAAGGCTGGGATAATTTTGAGTGTCCCCTAAAATTTGAATATTTAGATACATACCCCCTAACATTACATAGCATCCAGATTTAAACCTTTGTCTATATCCGTTGATGAATTTTCTATTAATTGTCATGTGTCAGTCAACTCAACCCAAAACTATATAATTTTAATGCATAAATTGTCGATGAAAATGAATTTGGCATTTTAAACTAAAATAAAAAGTCACCCAATATGAATATCATTATTCAATAAACGTTTTAAAAAAATTTATTACTATTACCAATGGTAGTTTTTTTAGTATAGTTATTTGGCACACATATTATCCATCCAATAAAAATTTTACATCATGAAAAATGTATTTGTTTAGTAGATGAGACAAAGACACATTCAATAGCTCTTTTTAATTTAATTTGGAATTTAATAGTTAGAATTTCAAACTTCACCTCTCTCTTCTCTTTACTATCCACGCATCCAATAAAATTAGCTTTTTTATTTTATTCCACTTAAATTTATAGCTTTTCACGAACTCATTGTACCATTCGAGCATCCACAATAGTGGTGCTAAAAAGCTATTTTTAGCACCACAAATTACAAATATTGGCCTACATTAGTGTAGCTATATTTAAAATTTTTAGCTCTTGAGCTACAGTGCACAGCCACTGGATGGATTGCCACCGTGCCGTTGGGTAGATCACTGCCGTGCCTCCCCTCTTTGGGTGGATCATGGTCGTGGGTTGCGAGTTGCTAGATTTTGTGGTGGGTTCAGGTATGAATGAGTTTGCAATTGGCTTTTGATGTTTTGGATTGGTGGTTAGTGGTGGTGTGCCGATTAGTGAAGAACATGGGTTTTGTGGGTTTGTGGTGGTGGATTGTAGCTAGTGGCAGATCGATGGTGGGTTTTGCTATGGATTGGTTGTGAGTTGGTAGTTGGGTTGGCTTGACACATCAATGAGTGGTGGGGCCGTGAGGGTTGTCGGTTGAAGAGAGGGAAGAGAGGGAGAAGACAGAGAGATAAAGATGAATAATGAGAAAAAAAAATAATAAATAGGTATTTGTGGATATATAATGGTCCACAAACACCAATTGAATGCAAGTGAAGGTCCTAGTATCTAATGCAAACATGGAACATGTACCCCTTGAGTCTTTGAGAATGTGCCCATCTGTTAATGTAATTAGATACATCTAATACAAGAATTACAACCTTACCCAAAAGACCAATTTTTTTGTAAAGTAATAAATACCTTTTGGTAAAAGGATAAAAAATACATCATCCACCAATTGTAGTTGTTGCACAATACAACCGTATATTTCTAGTTTAATTTTCGTTGGTTAGATGACGGTAAAAATAATAATGAAATATATTTTAAATCATGACAAAAATAAAATATAAAATTTTTTGAGCCCTAAAACGAAACCACAAAAATTGAGTTTCAAAAGCATATTTAATAGGGGTGTCAATGTTCGACCCAACTCGCGAACACGACACAAACCCAACACGGGTTTTTTCGGGTTAGGGTTGGGCCTTAATGGGTTTGAGTCATAAAGGGGTCGACCCGAAAGCGACACGACAAGAAACGTGTCATAAGCGGGTCAACCTGCATAACCTGCAATAAACACGTTTGACGCGCTAATTTATTTGTATCAACCTGAAATATCTCACTTAACACAACCCGTTTAACTTGTATAACAAAGAAATATTTATTTTATTTTAGATTTGTCAAATACCTTTTATATCCAACATATATTTTAAATTTTTTTTAAAAAAAGTGAGTAATTACAAAAATTTACAAGAGATATAATTGGAAATTGAAACTTTCAAGACTCTCGAACTACTAATACTTTTTTTTTTTGGCATAGAACTTACACAAATAAAATTGGATGAGCTTGTGGAAGATGTTATGAATTTGGACATCAACAAAGAATCTATGGATGATAATCGTGGTCATAGTCAGGATTAGTCTATTATTTACTCAAATTCTTTCAATATTGATGCTTAACATTTAGCGAGTTCCAAAAATATTATATTTCTGTTGAACTATGTTATTTTATTTTTGTTAAACTTTGTTATTTTGAATTTAAGTTGAAGTGTATGCACTTCTTTTGGAGTGTAAAGAACTTATTTCTAGATGAATGTTATATTTTTGTTGAACTACATTATTTTGAATGTGGGTTGGAGACTTGAAGTGTCTGCACTGCTTTTTGGGATGTAAAAAATATTATTTTTAGATGAATGTTATATTTAATATTATGCAGGTTGAAATGGGTTGTGTTACATTCATGTCAACCCAACACAACTCGTTTATTAAGCGTGTTAAATGAGTTGGGTCAGGTCTACCCGCCTTATTAACAGGTTGGGTTAGGGTTGAAGGATCATGACACGATTATTAAATGAGTTGGGTTAGGGTTGAGCCATTTAGTCAAATACCCTTACCTCGACATGACACGAACCCGACATGCTAACCTGAATTGACACCCCTAATATTTAAGCCCCCAAAAAAATATTGGACGTGGGCACACGTGATGCATGTGACAATTTTTTTTTTCTCTTCTTTTTCACAACTATTTAAATATATGGCATAGAGTAGTTTTTCTTTTGGGTAAATATGCATAGTGTAGTTATAATCGTAAAAAAGTTGAATATGGTGTGTGTATTTTTGCTAGAGAAAATGTAGTACATGCAAAAGAGAAAAAAAAATTATGAGAGAGAGAGAGAGAGTCTAGGCTCATTTTACTATTTGCTTGTAATTAGTTCCAAGGGTTTATAATACTAATCTTACTAGTCCTGATTCTCAAAAAAAAAAAAAAAAAAAAAATCTTACTATTCCTAGGAATTTTATGTATATCTGTAAACTTCTGACTATACAATATAATATGTTCTTAACGATAAAATACACATCAATTATTAAATAAATTACTTGACAATAAGAATTTTTACAAGTTAAAGCTAATTAATACTCATTATTTTTAACCGTGGTTGCATATCTTGATATTCTTTTTCTTTTAAATATGATATTTTGTCTATTTTCTCTAAAATTATTGTGGGTATTCAAAAGGTAAAAAGGAGAGGAATTATTTAACAGAAGCCAAACAAGCCTTAGTCAAAGTCAAGTATGAAATGGAAATGTCAAAGAGTATAGCTTCCAAACAGCCTTAGTCAAGCATGAAATGGAAATAAGAACTAATTTTAGTTAACAGAAGCCAACAAATATCTAGGTTCTAGTGCATGCACACGTTCACACCGATACAATAATCAAAGGTTGTCGCATGTGATTTGCATATATAACAATATTTAAGAAGCAAAAAAAAAAAAACCAATTGAAACTTACAAAATATCCTTCCATCCCTTATTCATTACTCTTTCTTCACTAAATAATAAGAAATGTTCTAAGTTTGCACCTTTTATTCAAGGACATAAAGTTTATTTACTAATTACACTTCTTGAGAGTTGAGACTCAATACTTGAAAAATATGAGTTCTAATTGTTAATTATAAGGGTTTTTTCGTCTTAAATGTGATAATATTATTTTCTATTCAAAATTAATTATACTATGGAATTTTAAAATTTTAATTAAAAATAGCTTTTTACAAGAAATAAAATTCCTATCTTGATTAAAAGAAAGAGAAAAGCTTGAATTTGAAATTAGTACTAATTACTAGCACCTATATAAGGCAAACCATACACAAATGGAAAGAAATCACATTGAAGAGAATCTGATAATCTCATACATTGAAATCACAAAACAAACCAAAACCCAAAGGCTTCTAGTAGAAGCCCAACCCAAGAGTTCTTTTAAAATACAACACCCTTTACTATAAATCTGGTCCTTTGATTTATACTACTTGGTCAACAAAATAGACGGCTAGGATCAATCATTCTTACCTAAAGAAAAGCACATCTGTCCCTACTCATTTGAATTCAAAAAATTCAATTAGTAACGTTACGATTCCGAAACCTCAGGTTCGGATCCGAACCTAATAAAAAAGTTTATTAAAAAAAAAGGAAAAAAAAAAAAAACCCCAAAACCAAAACAACCATAGTTCACTCTCTCACTCTCTCTGTTCTATTTCAACTCCAAGTAATTTCTCTCTCTCTCTCTCTCTCTCTCTCTGTGTTTTCTGGGTCTTTATGGTTGTTCTTTAATCCCACAGTGAAAGAACTTGTACCCAGTAACTGAACAAGTATGTAAAATGGGAATGTTGTTGCTTTCTTGGGTTTTGATCACTGAAATGGAAGTGTGATTTCTGGGTTTTGTTCATTTGTGTGATTGATTTCTGGGTTTTAATGGGTTCTGATATTTTCAGGTGCTTTTTCAAGAAAGCAAAGAGATTGGGTGGCTTTTTACAATGGAGGACAGTGCAAGAAGTGGGTTGCGTGAATTCAATTTGGCTTCAAGAAAGGCTGAAGAAGCAGGTCAGTCTTTCTCTCAATTTAGTTTCACGTTTTTGTGTATCTGTTTGGTTGCTGAGAAAAAAAAAGGAAAGTTGAGAATTGGAAAGAAAGTGATGGAAAGTTTGAATTTTTTTAATGAGCGGTTGTTTCTGTTTTTTTCCAAGAAATGAGGCACAAAGCCAAGTTTAGGTTTTTAGTTTGTTGAGTCATAGTGTTAGCTTATTATTGTTGTTATTTATTTATTTTTGTGATTTCTTGCATTTTCTTGGAAGCCAAACATGGAAATATTATTGGTTTTTTCAGGAATGAGTGTTAATGATCTCTTTTCTTATGTTAATTTTTGCAGCTTGGAGGCGATACCAAGCAGTCAGTTGGCTTGAGAGTTTGGTGGGTCCGCTGGACATATCGAAGCAGCCATCAGAGAGGGAGTTCATTTCTTGCTTGAGAAATGGTCTGGTCCTATGCAATGCCATCAACAAGATTAACCCAGGAGCAGTGCCTAAGGTATTACATTGCTACTTGATGTTATAATAGCTATCTACCTTCTTCTTGGGCTGCTGAGAAACCTGAGGAAAGTGAAAGAAAGTGAACCACTGAATGTTTGTGTTATATGTTGATTTCTTTTTTTCAAAAGTTAACAATCCCACCTTTACCAAATTAGGCTCGATACTCTTATTAGGCTGTGATTAGTCATTTTATGTGTCCCACATTGAGATTAGGCATCATGTTCTTCTTTTTTTCTTTTCTTTTTTTAATTTAAATTTAATTCTGATTGCTTTGATTTTGATTAATATTTTAAGGTTGTGGAGAATCCGTCACATTTACAATCAGTCTCCTGGGAATCGCAACCGCTGCCTGCCTATCAGTACTTTGAGAATGTCCGGAACTTTTTGGTGGCTGTTGAAGAGCTGAAGTTGCCTGCTTTTGAAGCTTCTGATCTTGACAGGGTAAGCTATATACATTATTTTATATGGATGCGCATATATATATATATATATATATGAATGTATGTATGTGTGTGTACTGTGTACCTATTGCTAAGTAATTGTTGGAATGCACTTTTCTCAGGATGCAATGGAGGCAGGGTCAGCAGCAAAGGTTGTTGACTGCATATTGACTCTTAAATCATATTATGAATGGAAGCAGATGGGCGGTGGGAATGGATTTTTAAAAAATGTTAAATCTCCATTCTCCGTGCATTCTGCTAGTAGGATGCATGCTAGAGCCTCAGCTGCAATCTCATCAGACTCCTGTAGGCGCTTAGATATGTCTGCAACATGTGAGAAACAGCCACCTATTGACAGTGACAATCAGAAACAGCCACCTATTGAAGGTTGAATTGTCACTCTTCATTATGCATTTGTCTATGTTTCATATATGCATATAGTCTACTAGGTAGTTATACATCTGTACTAATATTTGCTGGATAAATCAATGAGGCGTTACTTAGCTTTGATCTTTTTTATAAGGCCAATGGACATAGACAATTTCACAGTCATTGTTAAATATCATCAAAATCAATGTCAAACTCATTGAATTAAATAGCAGCGAATATGGTTAATAATAAGATTCCATCAATAGACTTCCGAGTCAAAATAACTGCATTTGTATACAAGTAGTAAAGCTCTTGAACTAAAATAATCTATCAGGATTCTTTTACTCATTGTTATGGCAAATCAAATGTTTCATAAGGTACTTGTAGAGACATTTCTAGAAATTTTGCATAATGGCATTGGTTGCTAAAGAAAGATCCAGAATGATTTCACATAATGTTGTAAAATAAATTTTTAGATGATACCTTTTTTGTCTTCCCTTTTACTTGGTGAATACAATGTTATTCATTCTACTTTTGTTCATGTGATGCAGCTGATATAGAATTAATTGTCAAGTTAATTGTTGACTGCATGGTTGACTCAAAAGAAAACATTGATGAGAACCTCCTTGCTTCCTCCCGTAACAGAAACATGGTAACAGTTAGTTACATCATTAGAGAAGTTTACTTTGATTCTACTTATAAATATTGAATTATAGTCAGATTTGAAGTTGATTTTTTTTTTCCTTCTTATATTTCCCTTGTGCTACAGGATCCAGTAAAGCTATTCAGTAGAATCATGTCAAGTTGTTTGGAGGAACAGGTTCAGAATAAGTTCCCTGAGGTCCGTTTTATATGACTCATGAGAAGATTTTATTCTTTTCCTAGACACATATTCTGAAGATATGTTTAATTTTCAAGTGTGAGGGTCTATTTATTTATTTATTTATTTATTTTATATTGAAATATAGAGTGGTAGATTAGGATAACCAAATAGAACTTTCAAAAATTTTTACCTTTTTTTATTCTTGGTTTGGCCCTTCTCTTTTTTATCAGTTTTAGTATAAGGGACTGATGTCAGGAAAAGTTCTGTGGTTTAGGGAAACTTTTCTTTGCTATAGCATAATAGGTTTTGTTATGATTAAAATGGGAGATTAAGTAGGGAATATTACATGTGATAACTTATATTTCTTCCTTGGATTGTTGTGCCCATACTTGTGTCAAACCCAGGCAATACTTTTTCTGGTGCACCAAGCAGCACTTATAACTGTTGAATTTCTTTGTGAACCTACACAAAGACTTTGTTAATTAGTTTGACAATCACTTGGTTTCCATATCACAATTGCATGTCAGAGATAACTTGTTATGTAATAGCTATTATGCGAGCTGATTTCTAAGCTAAATAAAGATAACAATTTAAGGCCTGTAGTTACCAATTAGTCAGGATTAAGGCTTAGTTGAGTTGAGTTGATGCAGCAATCAGAAATAGGTGAAGGTTAATAGTTTACAGTATACTTATTATTTACTAAAACAGTACATAATTGATATAATCATAATCAGAACAAGAGTTGATACAGTAGCATGTACATTTGACAATCTTATTTGACCACATTTTAACTATCAATAATTCATTCTTTTTTACTTGTCAATGAAATAAGTAATAATCAACATTGTTAGATCTGAACTCATTATTGTAATGATGGAAAACGCCCTTTTGGACCATCAGTTAAAAAGTTATTGTAGGTTTGCTACTGAAATATGTCAGTGGCATTAGGTTTGTGCAGTCTGGGTGTTTAATCACCTAACTTAAAATATTGGCTAGAAAAGTGTACGGTGAACTATTAGAAATTAGTTGTCACCACCAAGGGGACTCTAGGATCTTTGGTTTCAATTAGATGCATCATCTATTTCCAATTGTTGTCTTACTGCATAACTGTTTCCCCTTTCTTTATTTTAGCCTGGTAGAAATTCAATTTCAAATTAACTTCTTGTAGTCTTAATTTGAAAAGTTTGGGTTTATTTATCATTTTAAGTTTCTCTTCCCTAAAAGCTTTTATATCTTCTGTCCAAAATCAGTTGCAAATGAAGTTAAAAGATTTATTGAAAGATAGAAGTAGCTCAGCTCTCCAATCAACCCATATGCCTTTGGAGGAAATATCTCCCCTTGAAAATTCCAAGGTATCATCTTATGCTTAATCTTATTATAAAAAAGGTTGAAGTCTCAAAGCAAAGAAAAATTACTAGTTGTATCAATTTTGGCCTTCTTGGGGATAGAGTTTACTTCTAAACTGGTTTGGAGAAAAATTCTTCCAATTCACTAAGTGGTGATTCAAACGATCATTCAGGTTTCCTTTTAGTCACATGAACTATTTAATGAGTCATGTGATTTAATACATGTGGATGGTTTTATAAATTGACACATAATGTGTTGGAGGATATTCCTTCAAACTGGTCTGGAGGAAACTTGTCCAAGAAGGATGTTATTTCACTATATGAAATGTTTTTATTCCTCACTTTAGCTTGATTTAAATATTGTGTTAAACGTTGCACCTGATTGTCATTTGAATTTTGTACATCTCTTTTATAGAGTTGCAGAGCTTGCTTGAGCAAAGGTAACTGCAAACATAGGAGTCTATTTCAAATGCAAGAAAAGGAACTTTTGGTAAGGTTTTTTTTTTTTTTTTTTTTTTTTTTTTTTTTTTTCCCAATCCTAAACTTCTTGTAGATTTTGAGGAAAAAATTTTCTTCCATTGTCTGAAGGTTACCATTTACACTGTTTGAATGGCTTATGTGGCATACTCAAGTTCCTAATCAGATATGATGAGTTTTAAAATTGGTTTGATTATAAAATTCTGATTAATTTTAACAGTGAAGAATTTTGATTATCTTTCAATCCTGGTTGATAATTTAAACATGGACATAGAGATTAATGTAATTATCCCCATTTAACATCAAATCTTATTACAAAATTTCTATTTAAATCAAAGGACAATTGGAAAATGCGGTTGGTTTTCTAATATGATTATAAAAAGACATGCATTGGAGGAGTGTTGCATATATCTAATCTTCATCTGAGAATGTTGTGTTCATATTGCAGGATCTCAAGGGCCTTTTGTCATCAACAAAGAGGGAATTCAACTACTTGCAGTCCCAGGTGCAGAGAGATTTGAAAGACCTAGGTATGTTGCTAGGGGAAATAGAATCAGTGAATTGTTAATGTTCTGGTTATGGATTATAACTGTAAATTAGTTATCAAAGTTCAAATCAACTTATATTATCTTTAAAAAAAAAGGTAAAGATCAAACCATTGCCCATTTTTGTAATTTGTGTCAATTTATAAAGATATTTTTGTTAGACCATGTTCTTTTTCATCCATACTGACGGAGTAAACTGCAATTGTGACTCCACTCCCTACGTTTTAGCACAATCTGATATTCATCAATGATTTCTGAAAAGCGGGGGGTTCTTTAGTACTTTTCTTCTTGAAAATATACATATTTTTTAGCAGTTAATATTTTTTTTACTGATCAATCAATGTCTTGAATGTTCTTGCCATATGCACATTATAGAGTCCTTTACAATGAATTTTTCTTTAAGTGTAAAATATGCTATTTTTTTTGTTGGTTCAGAAAGTCAGGTCCAGGAGTTGTCTTTTGCTGCTGTTGGATATTACAGGGTTGTAAAAGAGAACAGAAATTTATACAACATGGTCCAGGATTTGAAAGGTTGGTGAACTTTTGAAACACAAAAGTTGACTATATGTATAAGTCTCTTTTTTTGTTGTTGTTGTATTTGAAGGGACAGTTTTATTTTCAGCATTAAGGTGAATCTAATGATTAATTCCTGATTTTCAGGTAATATTCGAGTTTACTGTAGAATTAGACCATCTTTCAGTTATGAAGCCAAAACTGTGATAGATTTCGTTGGAGACGATGGTTCACTTGTGATCTTAGACCCACTAAAACCACAAAAAGATGGAAGGAAAGTTTTTCAGTTTAACCGGGTGTTTGGTCCAGCTGCCACCCAAGGTAGTATCACATGAGATTCTTCTAATTTATGGCTCTTACATTAAGCAAATTTTTTAATCAATATTGACCTTTTAATTTTCAGATGAGGTTTTTAAGGACACGCAACCACTAATTAGGTCTGTGATGGATGGTTACAATGTATGCATTTTTGCCTATGGTCAAACTGGATCTGGAAAAACACATACCATGGTAACATATATACATTATCAGATTAAGCTTGATTATAATTACCTTCAGCAGCTTTTCCTATATCCTATTTCTTATTTGTTCTGGATACCTTTACTGTGATAATGAATTGCCTTTATGTTTTGTAATCCATGTATACAGAACAAAGGGTAGCTATAGGCTATTAAGAGTTTTTCATAATTTCTAACCATGATTCTTCCATCTGACTCTTTTATATGGTGACAGAGTGGTCCATCAGGTGGGTCAATGAAGGACAGGGGGATTAATTATCTTGCTCTGAAAGATCTGTTCCAGCTGTCTAATAGAAGGAAGGACATCATAAATTATGACATTCATGTCCAGATGGTCGAAATATATAATGAACAAGTACGAGACCTTCTTACAGAAGATTCATCAACCACCAAATATCCTTTCATATTGGCTTTCTAACTTTACAAATGAACCTTGATATGTCGTAGAAGATGAAACTCTATATCTTATGGTGTTTTTATTACGTATATTTAGTAATCAATTTTCTTAACTAAGCATACATTAGAGATTCGGAGCTGTACTGGTGACAACGGCTTAAGTCTTCCAGATGCTACAATGCATCCTGTTAAGTCCACCACTGATGTTCTGAATTTGATGAAACTTGGTGAGGTGAATCGTGTTGTCAGCTCTACCGCAATTAACAACAGTAGTAGTCGTTCCCACAGGTTAGTATTTAGGAGCTGATTCCGGATCTATTTAAATTTAGTAGATATTGGAGAAAGAAATCCTTTTTTTTTTTCACAGCTGGACTATACAGTATTTGAAGTTTGTCAAGTTTGAAAATGATAAAGATGTGGTTGTTTTGCGTGTATATGCAGTGTCCTCACAGTACATGTGCATGGTAAAGATATATCAGGAAGCACTCTCCATAGTTGCCTGCATCTGGTAGACCTTGCCGGAAGTGAACGAGTGGACAAATCTGAAGTTACCGGAGATAGGCTTAAGGAGGCACAGTATATTAATAAGTCTCTTTCTTGTTTAGGAGATGTTATTACAGCCTTGGCTCAGAAAAGCTCTCATATTCCTTACCGAAACAGCAAACTCACTCTTCTCTTGCAAGACTCCTTAGGTCTGCAATGTGCCTCTTTCCAAACCACTAGCTTGTTTCTTTATAATATAATCTGTTTTTTAATTGGTTCTCCAATCGGATCATGTTACTTTATAGGATTGTTTCTTTCAAAAGGATTAGATTCATTTTCTAAATAGAAAATCATATGATCTTTGTATTGACAATATCTTCTACGTGGAAATTTGTATTATAGGTGGACATGCTAAAACATTAATGTTTGCTCATGTGAGTCCGGAAGAAGATTCATTTGGTGAAACAGTCAGTACTTTGAAGTTTGCTCAGAGGGTTTCAACTATTGAACTTGGTGCTGCTCGTGTGAACAAGGAGAGCAGTGAGGTTATGCAACTCAAAGAACAGGTAATCAAATTCACTTAAATTTCCATTTCAGTTGTGCTTTGTAATTCTTCATTTTATATCCCCTTCAGTCTCCCCATCTTTGGACCAATTGTTGCTGTCATTCATATCAAAAATCGATTGGCTGTCTGGAATCTGGATTTTCTTCTGCAAGCCCACTTTATTTGGGCCATCCTTCAGTTATGGGGTTTTAATAGAGCATTAGTAGTTTTTCAGGCACTAGTCCCGGTCATGGTTAATTGTGATTTCAGGATTATCTTGTTGGAAACCATTTCCAATGTTTTTTCAAGAAAAAAGAATGCTATAGTCAGTGTTTGTATTAATTGATTTGGATCCCTTCCTAGTTCAGAACATTTGTCAGGGAAATATTTTTGTTTGGAAATTTCATGGCACAAAATCTGTTCTAATTGAAGATTATTGCTATTTCATCAACTTATTAATTTAAAGGCTTGTGTTTTCTTGTGTGCCTGTAATTGTACAAGAGAGAATTGCTATTGTCTTTGTGTTGGTTTCTTTGACTTTTATGTGTCTTAGAAAAAAACAAATGGATAGACAAATGTCTGGCTATGATAGGTCATGTATGCTATATGTTTGGCTCCTGTGATAGAAGCCAAGAAATGTTCTCTCTTATTCATAGATTATTAAATTCTGCAGATTGAGAGCCTTAAAAAGGCCTTGACAAGGAAGGAAACACAGAATATGCAGTTCAGCAAAATAAAGGAGCCAAGATCTCCAACTGAAAAACCAAAAGCAGTGCCTGAGAGAACCCCTCCACGTCCTAGAAGACTGAGCATTGAAAATTGTAGCGCCACAAAGATTGAGAAAGCAATGAATAATGAAGATAGGAAGGGAACCCCTTCCATACCAACTCGTTCAAGAAGATTGAGTTCTGAAGGTCCAAAATATGCTAAGAAGGATAATTTGCTGATAAAATTGTCAGATGATGCAATCAAACCTCAACCATTTGATGCAGTATCAATCCCAAAGTATGGCCAAATTCAAGATGCAGAAGCAGTTACAAGGCCTTTTGGGCATTTCAGCAATGGTGGTTCCATGATGGAGGCCTCTCATGCCAAGGCTCCTCGAAGTCCTACTAGTACTACCTATCAGAAGCGAGTTATTAGAACAGATGGTAGAACACAAATTCCTACTCTTCAGCTACCAAAGTCACCTGAACCGCCGATATGTGCCAGAAATGAGGTTCAGAATATGATGCAAAGTGAACTCACTCTTTCTACAGATTTCCAAACACCCAACTTGATTGGTAGCGCAAATGGTAAGGGATCTCAGATAAGGAGATCACTCCGGACAATTGGAAAACTGATTAACGTCTCTGAGAAAAGGTGAGACTAGTTTGTTTAGGGGAAAAAAAGATTCATTTTTAATAATAGAGAGGAACTCTGGCTGGCACACTATATCATTTCAACATTTCAATGTAAAATTTCAGGAACCAACAGAATTTGATGGAACTCCAGACACCCATCAAAGGTAATGCTAGTGTCATTGGTCTGAAGTCACCAGTGACAGCTAATGCTAGGACTCATAGGAGACAATCACTAACTGGCATTCCAGCGTCAGGGTCTGACAAGTCCCGAAGATCTTCTCTTGGAGGGAAGTCAAATGATTCTAGTAAGTAAACCAATACAAGTGTCATTGCATGAAATTAATATTGGTTACACGCTTACACTATCCTTAAACCATATTACAAGCGAAATCTTCTTTGTCTTTATGATCTGAGATCAATTTTGTTTTCTTTTGTAGACACAAAAGAAAATAGGAATGCTAAGACACCTCCTCCAGTACACCCATCAACAAAGATAAGTAAGAGGTGGCTATAGATAGTATGATGATGCTAGTTGTATGACTGTAGCGGTGCTTTGACTCGAAGCATACTGACATTGCTGACATTTGAGTTACAACATACTCCAACATTTGCCTAGAATGAGATTTTTGCTGTCGGATTGTGTTATCTGACGTGATCAACATGCTGTAATTTTTGTAAAAATATTGAAACGCTGTAATTTTTTTTTTTTTTTTGGTAATAAAAGGTTTCGTTTTCCAACTGGTATGTTACTTAAGTTTAAATTTATGTTTGGTTAGATAAAATTTTGTTTTATACCAATGTTATATATAACATTTATATATAGCAAGAAAAAGTTTAAAGAAGGCATGAGCTCTTTTTTTTTTGATGATTCTGCACATCTTATTCTCTGCCATCGATATGCCATTCATATGGTAAACAGAAGCCTATAACCATTAATACGAACAAGTACGAGCTCTAAGCATAATTGCTGGAGTGGCCACATATAATAGCAACTAACTCAGAAAGTGCAACAAGTCGAGAACTGAATATCACTTGTTATTAAAAGGAAAGAAATGCTGCCTATAATGCCGGAAAGTGCAACAAAGTTGCCTCGGCAATTTCAATCACTATAGTATAATCCCGTTAGCATATCTGGACCACCATGTAACTTAGTAGCAATTTTATTTATATGCTTCCTAATCATCATACCCAAAAAGAAGGGGGAAAAATAGGAATAGCCCATTTAAAATTAAAATAAAAAAAATTTAAACAAAACCAAAATAATATGGTCTTGATACAGAGGGAGAGAGAGAGAGAGAGAATCATGGTTTTATTTAGGCTAAAATGCAAAACTGACCTTCTAAGTTTCACATTTTGTCATTTTAGTCCTCTAACTTTAGTTTCAGTCAATTCAGTCCTTTAAGTTTCAAAAGTGTTTCAATTCAGGCATTTCACTAACTTCTGTTAATGCTCTACCGTTAAGTGTTTTTTTTTTTTTTTTTTTTCTTCCTTCAGTTTTTTATATTAAAAAAATGTAGAAAACTAATTTAAATTAAAAAAAAAAAGAAATTAAGAAATCCCATAACACACCACAAACCCAGCACACAAACAACAAAAAATTTCTTTACATTGATCACCAAAAAGAGAAAAAGAAAAGAAAGCAAACTCACTTAGAGAGAGATCAAGCAAAGATGTATTTTTATTAGATTGTTCTTTTGATTTATTTCCACTTAAACCTAGGATATAGGGGTGTTTTTAAACTAAAAAAAAGGCCAATTTCAAAAATAGGAGAAACCTCTTAAATAGTAGTATAAATAATAATTTATTTTTAATGAAATTATAATAATTATTTTATATTGATTTCAAGCATTAAGATAACAACCGTTATCACCGCGCATTCTTGGGACAAAATTGCTTTTTGCCCATTTTTGAAAAAAAAATCTAGCATTTTGCCCTCTTTTTCAAACTAATTAGAGAAATGCTCATCTTTTGAAAATCGAGTTTTTGAAAATCGATTTAGGCCCTATAGCGGCATTTTTAACGACCCTATAGTGACGTTTTAAGGATCTATAGTGACGTTTTGTAACTCAATTTTCATAAAATCGAGTTATAGGTAAAAAAAAGGAAAAAAATTGCATGTAACTCGACTTTATGAAAATCGAGTTACAAAACGTCACTATAGGTCCTTAAAACGTCACTATAGGGTCCTTAAAAACGCCGCTATAGGACCTAAATCGATTTTCAAAAGAGGGGCATTTCCCTAATTAGTTTGAGAAATAGGGCAAAATGCTAGATTTTTTTTTTTTTTTTTCAGAAAGGGGCAAAAAGCAATTTTCTCTCGCATTCTTGGTGCAGTGGTCACTCTACAAGTATAAATGCTTGTAGAGTATAAGGGGCAAATATTAGAATTCAAGTCTTCAGAAAAGAGTTTCAAACACGTATACACTTAGATTAGGCTAGACTAAAAATTCTTTCTTAAAAATAAAAAAAAGAAGAAGAAGAAGAAGAAAAAGTAGAAGAAGATAACAACCGCTAAATCAATTGAATTTTAAAATACCGCATGTTGGGTCACAATCTAGATTGTGAATTAAGAAAATTAACTAAGAATTGTAATCAATCACCAATAAGATTTTCACCAAATTTACAGTGTCAAAATATCAATCTTACACACAAGCACCGATATTTATATGAAATACCTTTCTCCTCAAGGGGAAAAACCACGATATAAACTATGTGTTGCATAAAGTAAAATCACACACTATTTCAGTTAAATGGTGAAATTGTGTTTTCCTGTTTCAAAATTATAAATTTATAACTCATGGCTGTGTGTGAGTCTGACGTTTAATTGGTCATTGCCTCATTGCAGAGTTGGCACGTGTTTCTAAAGTAAAGTTGTAAGTTACTAAGTTGTAGCAAGCGCGCCCATTTGTTCGAAATGAAATCTCCGTGAAAGTTCTCTCCAAAACGCGCATGGTTTGGTCCTTTGGCGATACATACAACCATGGTTTCACAGATGGAGAGTTTTTCCGGAAGCGAAGGTGACGATGGGACCCACCCACTCCAACCACAACAGAGCTTGAAGAGGAAATCAAATCAGACACCGCCACTGCTGGTACATAATTTTCTATACCATTAACATATTTTATTTTTTATAATTTTCCCAATAAAATGTAAATGTTTAATTTTCCGATCTGGGTATTTCATAACGTTTATTGAAAAATTATCGTAGTTTTTGTGTTCGTATCAAACTGTTTCTTGTGAAGTATTTGGGATATTCAGTTATGTGTTAATTTTGTTTTTGAAGGTGTCAAAAGCCAAGAAAGTGTCAAATTCTGGAAATTGAGTTCCTAGTTTTTTTTTGGTAGTTGTTGACTTGTTGTGTAGGGTTTTTAGGAAGTGGGTCCTAGTTTTTAAGCACACGAATGTTAGATACCATTGTATAGAGAGATTGAATTCAATAAGGAATGGGGAGCAAGAAGGAAGGACAATCCTTAAGCCACATCTGAGGCTCTTCCTTTTGCTGATGAGAAAACTTTGCTAGCTCTTGAGTTGCGTAGTTACATTATTTTCTGCATAACTTTGAAAGAAACACATTCAAGGCTTTAACATGTGTTGCCTAATATCATTCCACATGTTCAGTTAGTGATTTGATAGATTTATGTAATCTGAGTGATTGATTGTATGGTCCCCCGTTGTATACTCCTATACTTGGATCACTCTATTCTTTGACATTAATAAAACTTCATTATTTATCAAACAAAGAGAAAGCTTGCTACTTTTGTAATTGCATTAACCAGCCCAGTGTCTTCACATTCCACAAGCACTCAACTAAATCCTTTGACACGGCTTCATTACGTCACGCATGAAAGAGTTGTAATACACATTCTTTTCATCAACTAGGAATCACAAACTCTCTCAGACAATGCAGCAAACACTTCCTGCACTATCACGAATCATGGCTCCCACAGCCCCAGTCCCATCTCTGAAGCTCAAACCAGCAACATATAGCTTAAAACAGCTTGTATCAGGAGGTTACCATTTTACTAGGTCTGGATTGAAATGAATCTCCTGCTAGTTCTGTTCAGTGGATGACATGGCTAACTAGACAGCACTAGAAGCTGTGATGTTAGGCAATAACATAGCAGCCCCCATACGAACTTCATCCCTAAGATTCCATAGTTTCCACCCAACTGTGAGGAAGTTCTCAAGACAAGGAGACTCCCAATTTTTGAAAGCCTTGGTCCTTGTTTGAAGGATTCCCAAACTAGTGTACCAAGCAAAATTTTGGATCTAAAGGGGCACCTCTAGAGACCAAACATATTCCAGAATCATTTTGTCATTTGAAACACTTTCAAAAGTCTTAATAGGGATGGAAACTGAAAAGAACTCAAACTGGAATCCACCTTCTTGCCGACTTGAGAAACAGAGGAACTCAAAAATAGGCAAAACTGGGAGGTTCTGACCTTGATTGACCCTTTGGTACAGAAGTTCAATTGTTGAACGGCAATTTAAGGCCTTCAAACAACACTTAATTCCCAGACCAAAGTGCCGATATGTCTTGCCTTCTTTTGTTTCCATTGTCTTGTAACTGATTCTTGATGGTTAAATGCACATATTAGGAATTGTAACTTGAATGAGAAGCTAAGATTAGGGTTAATTCATATATCAAGGCCAATAAATCAAAGAGTTAGTAACAAGTAGCACAAGATTCATTAAAAAAAAAATAGCACATGCGTGGATCAATTATATCAAGTTTAGAGCTCATTTTATAGTTTTTTTTTTTTTTTTTTTTGCCAATTATCAAGTAATTTTTATTGCCAAAATTCTGGGAAACCAGCAACAACATACAAAAAGGATTACAAAACCAACACACAGGCCAGAGCCAAAAACCAGAAACTAACACCACCCTCACTGTGGAGGCAACACCAACTACACATAGAAACACCTAAACTAAACAAACCAGAAGCTAAGGAAATACAACAAAAGCCTATCTATGCAGCAACAGCCTGCAAAGAATACAAATCCAGCTTACTCAGGCCAACAATCCATCTACCAGAGATACAACAAAATATAATAAGCCAAGGAGACCACAGTAAATTTCTGTAACAACATTCCTGCAACCAGCTAAACCATAGCAGATACTCAGCACATTATTTATCTTGTAGGGGCTTGATGCTTGAGGTTAGCTTCTGCAAATCCCCATCTATAGTTTTTTTCCCTATTAATTCTGGAATCAGCATATGTTTTTCCACCTTCAATTTGAGGTCTAACCTGTTTTTTGACTTCTTCCCCATATGTTCCTCGAACCTAACCAATCCTTGGAATATAACAGCATTTGTATGGGTGCAGCGATGAAGGGTTGCTGCACTAAATCCTAGTTTACCACAATCTTATCTCAAGGAAGCAACATTTGGAATCCCAATCATCAGCAATGGATTCCTGACAACACATGAATTTAATTTTCCTCCAAGACATTTTGGAAAAGGAACACTTGGAGAATAGATGGTTTCTATTCTCCACAACTGCCCTGTAAAGGACACATGGCATGTCCCTGCCAATACTGCATTTTTTCAATCTTTCTCTGGCATTCAGCCTGTCCTTCGTTGCCAACCATGAGATGAAAGCAAGTCTTGGTATAGCTTTAGGAAACCAAATAACTTTCCACCATTCTACTTGAGGATAATCCTACCTAATTTAATCCTAAGCACTAGCAACAGTGAAGGACCATATTCTGGAAGGAATCCACCAAGCCTTATCATTATCCCCAAATTTGATCATGGGCAACTTGTGTAGGATAGTAACCAGGACCCCAGGAATCCACCAAGCCTTATCATTATCCCCAAATTTGATCATAGGTTTTCTGACCTAACAGGACCCCAGTTTAATTTTCTACCATTCATGACACTAGCTAAATTGGCATTCACAGTGCTGGCGGCTTCATAGACCACTCTATGACCAAACTTGTCCTAGAGGCCTATATAGGTCCTGAGCTTTAAAATTTTCCTCCACCCCACCCCCAAGAGTAGTCATGGAAGCTCCTAACACACCAGAAGCTTTGGCCCTTAAACATCTGCAACTTGACTTATGCAACTCTTAAGGATTCAGCTTGGGTGAAGAGAAGCCATATGAATTTCATAATGGCTGGCTTATCCGATTCCTTCACCCTCTTAAGGACATGACCACTTTCCTTTTTAGGACAACAAACAGCATCCCAAGCTGCTTTTTCGCCCTGTACAAGACCATCAGTACCTCTCCAAAGGAAAATAGCAAGACCCTTACCCCTGTTAAAGAAACCCACTAGACTTCAATTGATTGCTATTGAGAATGAAGGAGATGGGATAAATTCTTTAACTTATGCCACAAACTTCTCAGGTACTCCAATGGCAGCTAAACAATGCGGAGTCCAAATGGATGGAATCATATATTCATATGCCTTCATGAGATTCACCTTTGTAAGGCATCTTGGAATACCCCTCTTGCCCGTGATAGTTTTTTACCAATTCCTGAGCAAGAATAATGTTTTCTGCAGTGCACCTATTAGGAATGAATGTTGTTTGGTTATTTCTAATCATATTAGCAAGGCATGGTCTAAAGTCCCCATTTTTTAAGGATTTGGAACGTTAGGCACCAAAGTAGTGACGGTTGAACCTGAATTAACCTCTTTGAGCAGCTTGCCTGTGTTGAAGAAGGATAATACAGCATTAGTGTGTTATGACCCGAGATGATATTCAAGGTAAATTGTTATTTGAATTTGAAGTATTTAAGTTTAGACTTAGTGATAGATCTTTATCTGAATAAGGTAGTAGTAGATTAGTATTGTTATCTGCTTGTATTCAAATTGATTCCTATGTTTTAGGATAGGATTAGTTCCCATGTTTTAGGATTTGTTGATGAGGTTATCTTATCCTTGGCTATTTGTGTACGTTAAATGCATTAATGAGAATCAAGCAGAAAATTAACCAAACATGTCTATTTCTTCTCTTAAGTTCAAGAGATTGGTCATCTTGAATTGACTAACTATCTTTTATATTCATTAAATTATCCCAGTTCACAACATAGTGACATCCTCCTTAACAATGGGCCAGATAGAAGTGCAGAAAACCCATATGGACCAGAGGCTTTGTCATCCTTCATTGAGAAGATGATATCCCTGATTTCGTAAGCAGTTACCCCATCCTGCAGCAATTCCTTTTGCCTGCAAGAAAATTGTATGGGTGAAAAATTAGTTATCCTTGCAATATCTGAATTATAGAGCTGAGAGGGAACTTGGCCCAATAGTTTTTTGTAACAGGACACAACCAGCTCTTTAATTGCTTCAAGGTCTTCCAGCTTGACACCGTCTACATTCAGCAAACATCTAATGAACTCTATGGAAGAACCCAATATTTTGATCCCCAAGTTTAAGCCAAGTTATTATTATTATTTATTTCTGCTTCATATATGATTCCTCAGCATTGCTATTGGTTGGGGAACATGTGCTAAATGAACAACCATCAGGATTGGAGCAAGTCCCATATAAATACTCAACTTGTAACTCTGATCTCATTAGTGAATAGTGATTCTTTTGCTTGGATCTTTCTCTCTTGAATTCTCTGTAATTCTCTCCCCAGTTCCTTCTCGATCTCAGTTCTCTCACTCTCACTTATTAAATAATTCCTTGTTTTATCTCATTCTCCCATTATCTCACAATTAAACTCTAGTCTAGTTTCTTCTTCAATCCTATTTCTCTAATCTCTAAACATTCAAACACCTAAACAACAAGTGTGGTATTTACAATAGCCCCCTTGGACCTAACAGATGATTAGATAAAAGTTATCTATATATGCCCCATTGCATCCCTTCTTTCCTGAACAAATTGTAAAAGCAATTGTAGGACTAGTTTGGTTTGTTCCCCTTGACTCACTGATTTCAGTAGCCCTGGTAGTAACACTGTTTTTTTTTTTTTTTTTTTAAATATTTTTTAATTAATTTTTTATTATTAATCTTTTGTACAGGGCTTCTGTCAATTGCAAATGCTTGCCCTGAAACAAACAGGGCTGCCATCAATCTTTTTTGCTTATTTTGTGCCGATTATTTTCATTGTCATTGCAATACGGATGGCTGTTGTTTTGTTCAAGATTATTGAGAGATTGGCCTTTATTCTTTGTTGGTAACAATTCCTTAACTGTAGCTTTCACTTTATTTTCTCAAATTAAGTTACTTATACTTCATTTGGGAATTATTTACTCATTTTACCCAAAATTTATTTTCCATTTTGCTGTTCATTGCAGTTTTGCACTCTCAAATTTTCACTTGTTGCTGTTATAGCAGAGAAGTTAGTACAAGTGAATTACATCTCTGAACTGGTAAGTGATCCAACTTCAATTGTTTCTACTTGCAGGGCATGTGAGTGTAATGTTGGAGGAACACCTCCCATCTCTTCAATCCCACTCTCTGCATTGGGAGTTTTGGATGGAGATGGACTATGTTCCTCTTCTGTGAAAGAAAGTCTCTAATTAAAAAAATAAAAAAAGATTATATGAAATAATCAGTGAAATTTCACAAAAAATAAGTCCAATTATTTATAAGTGATAACTTTTCTTACTTTTCAAATGAAATGAATGCTAGGAATAGAAATTTTATATATTGTAATACTTGTTAGTAGGTAGTACTATAATTGTAAGTAATGTTGGCATTTTTTTTTTAAGTTTCTCCTATGTTGAGTCACCGAATTCGATAAAAAGCTAAACTTCTAACCTTCTTTTTTTTTCTTTTTTTTTTTTTTTTTTTTTTTTTTTTTTTTTTGTGGTAGAAGCTAAACTTCTACTTTACCACTGTATGTAGATGTAGTCATTTTACTTCATTTAATCAAAATGACAGTCTTATCTTTTTTTTTTTTTTTTTGTTAATCTAAGGTATTTTTATCTAGTGTAAATTTCTTTTAGTTTCCTACTTCATTCCAGAGTTTTAGAAGTTTTGTTAGCCTACCACTCAACAGTCATAGGGGATAATTTTTAATTACCAAATGATGTCCTGTTCAATTGGAATGTAAGCTTATATGTGCTTCTATGGATTGCTTGTTAGTAATTCAGTAGAACATGATTCGTAGTTTATTTAAGCCACAACTCTATGTTCTAAATGAAAATTGTTTGGATGAGGAAGATATTGCTGTCAAATTTTTAGTTCTATTAGTCGTTGATTGCTTTTAGCAATATTTCAATGAATAATGAAGATAGGAAGGGAACCACTTCCATACCAACTTGTTCAAGAAGATTGAGTTCGAAGGTCCAAAATATGCTAAGAAGGATAATTTGCGGATAAAATTGTCAGATGATGCAATTAAACCTCAACCATTTGATGCAGTATCAATCCCAAAGTATGGCCAAATTCAAGATGCAAAAGCAGTTACAAGGCCTCTTGGGCATTTCAGCAATGGTGGTTCCAATACGATGGAGGCCTCTCATGCCAAGGCTCCTCAAAAGTCCTACTAGTACTACCTATCAGAAGCAAGTTATTAGAACAGATGGTAGAACACAAATTCCTACTCTTCAGCTACCAAAGTCACCTGAACTGCCGATACGTGCCAGAAATGAGGTTCAGAATATGATGCAAAGTGAGCTCACTCTTTCTACAGATTTCCAAACACCCAACTTGATTGGTAGTGCAAATGGTAAGGGATCTCAAATAAGGAGATCGCTGCAGACAATTGGAAAACTGATTAATGTCTCTGAGAAAAGGTGAGACTAGTTTGTTTAGGGGAAAAAAGGTTCATTTTTAATAATAGAGAGGAACTCTGGCTGGCACACTATATCATTTCAACATTTCAATGTAAAATTTCAGGAACCAACAGAATTTGATGGAACTCCAAACACCCATCAAAGGTGCTACTAATGTCATCGGTCCCAAGTCACCAGTGACAGCTAATGCTAGGACTCATAGGAGACAATCACTAACTGGCATTCCAGCGTCAGGGTCTGACAAGTCCCGAAGATCTTCTCTTGGAGGGAAGTCAAATGATTCTAGTAAGTAAACCAATACAAGTGTCATTGCATGAGATTAATATTGGTTACACACTTACACTATCCTTAAACCATATTACAAGCAAAATCTTCATTGTCTTTATGATCTGAGATCAATGTTGTTTTCTTTTGTAGACACAAAAGAAAATAGGAATGCTAAGAGACGTCCTCCAGTACACCCATCAACAAAGATAAGTAAGAGGTGGCTATAGATTGTATGATGATGCTAGTTGTATGAATGCAGCAGTGCTTTGACTTGAAGCATACTGACATTCCTGACATTTGAGTTACAACACACTCCAACATTTGCCTAGAAAGAGAATTTTGCCGTCGGATTGTGTTTTCTGACGCGATCAACATGCTGCCCATGTAGAAAGGGAATAAAATGTCTCCTTGTTATTGATCTACTTGATTCTATAGCCCAATTTTGACTGCAAAATGTCTTTGCTTCTTGTTAACCAATTCTTCATCACTTCATGTAAAAATATTGACACGCTGTAATTTTTTTTTTTTGGGTAATAAAAGGTTTCATTTTCCAAGTGGTATGTTACTTAAGTTTAAATTTACGTTGAATTAAATAAAATTTTGTTTTTTACCAATGTTATATATAACATTTATATATAGCAAGAAAAAGATTGAAGAAGGCATGAGCTCTTTTTTTGTTGTTGTTGATAATTCTGCACGTCTTATTCTCTGCCATCGATATGCCATTCATATGGTAAAAAGAAGCCTATAACCATTAATATGAACAATTACGAGCTCTGAACATAATTGCTGGAGTGGCCACATATAATAGCAACTAACTCAAAACAGTGCAACAAGTCGAGAACTGAATATCACTTGTTATAAAAAGGAAAAAAATGCTGTCTATAATGCTGGAAAGTGCAAAAAAGTTGCCTCGGCAATTTCAATCACTATACATATAGTATAATGCCATTAGCATATCTGGAACACCATGTAACTTAGTAGCAATTTTGTTGGAAAAAATGCCCATACACCCCCTAAACTTTAGAGGAGTGGTCAATATACTCTCTAAACTTTTATTTTGGCCAATTTACTCCTTCAACTTTACACATCTGCCAAATCACTCCCTATGTAAATTTGCTGTTAAAGTTCTAATAGAAAATGCACATAAGACATGTGAAACAAAGGAGAGAACTGCTTTTTGAGTTTTGAAGAATTCGATGTTGTTGGGATTTAGAATTAGATGTGGGTTTTACCGTTTTAGTTAGTTTTCTTTATTGGGTTGGTAAAGATTGTTAATATAGATGGTGGACTTGGCTATTGGGGTTGTTGATTACTGCTCCCAAAGAATTTGTCCAGAGAATGCTTGAAGGGTAAAAGAATTGACAGTCCAACATTCCATCCTTGTAAACCACGCTTCATTTTAGGAAAACAAGGTCTTGATATGGTATCATGGGAATATTTAGAATGAAAATATCAGTAAAATGGTGGCTATTGAACAGGAGATCCATATTTGTAGTTGGACGGTGCAGTGGGACCATAAATGGCAGGACAAAGATTTCCAGCCCCAGAGGTAGGGATGCCATAGTGGTGTTCTAACCATTGATCTCTCTCTCTTCTTCTCATCTTTTTAATTAGGGATAATTATATATTATCCACCTATGGTTTAGCCCAAATTTAACTTACCCACCTGTGGATTTATTTTTGACACTTTACTCACCTGAGGTTACTTCCGTTTAGTCTCTGTTAATCACCTTTGTTTTAAAAAAAGGGTAAATAAGTCTTTTTATACCCATTTTATGTCTCTCTCCTCCCAAAAAAAGAAAAAAAAAAGATTAAAATATGGTATTGGTTTCTTATAATTCACAAACATGAAAAACATACTCCCAGAAAACTAATACAAATCAAATGAAGCAAAACCATGAGAGAGAGTTCTTCGTCTTCTTCTTTATACTTATTTTTTGTGCTTGAACTAAGAAATTTATTAAAATCAAAGCATAACACAATTTACAACATGACAACAAGGAGGATCAACAATTTCTAGCACTTAATTTCTAAAGTTTTGATTTTCAACATCCAAGAACTCACTCACACAAAGCCACTATATATACATTGACAGCACCCAAGGGGAGGATTAGCAAAGCTTGACCAAGGGAATAGAGCTATGAGAGAGGAAGGTTTCAAAGCCAAACAACAAACCCACCAGAAAAAATACAACATCGTGAACAGTAGAATAAAAATTACTTGGTTTGCTGGGTATAATAGAAGTAAAGTGAAAATTTCAAAGCTAGACAACAACCCAAAACCCACGGAATCACCAGATCGGACAACGATTTCCTACATCGAGCCCATGACCTTCAAAGCTAAGCTTCCTTTTCTGAGAATTTGAAGGAGGTGGCCTCGGCAGCAATGGACACTTCAATTTGGCTGCCACAGCTGGCGATGACTTGGATTCAGAGGGGATGGAGGTCAGATTGAACAGCGGTTCATTCTCCTTGGTGAGAGAGAGAGAGAGAGAGTTTTGTGAAACAGAGAGAGCGATGAGAAAGTTATCTGAGTACTGACGCTGATGGTGTACCCCTTGCTGCACTAGATCTCTGCCCTTGTCTCCCAACTCCATTCATCTCTTCGATCCCAACTCTGATTTGAACTTCTGGGATGACCCTTTTGACTATAATAGACCCTTTCTTTGAATTATCTGTAATTATCCCTTTGTTTTTCATGTTTTTTTTTACTGAAAATTTAAAGTATCTAAGCATAGTAATTTGTCAAACACAATAATATCTGTAATAAATCGTGATTGGGAGTAAGCACAATAATTTGTAACAAGCTTAAAATTAATACTGAAAATTTCTACACGTGAATGGGAGTGTGTTTTGGGAGATAGAGAAGTGTTTGATTTGTTTTGGGTTTTGTTTTGATAAAAAATGTGTTAGAGTAACATTTGGAAGGGAAGTAGGTTACGAAGTAGTAATGGAGAGAAGCACAAGTTGGTAAAGTGTCAAAAATAAAACCATGGGTGGGTAAGTTAAATTTAGGCTAAACCACATGTGGGTAATGTGTAATTATCCCTTTTTATTATGGTATTTTATGCATCACGTGTGTCTCATGTGTATTTTTTGTTAAAAGTTTGACAGAAAACTAACAGAGGTAGTCATTTGACAGATGTGTAAAATTGGAGTAAATTAGCCAAAATAAAAGTTCAAGGAGTGTAAGTGTGGGCACTTTTCCCAATTTTGTTTATATGCTACCTAATCATCATACCCAAAAAGAAGGGGGGGAAATAGGAATAGCCAATTTAAAATTAAAATAAAAAAATTTAAACAAAACAAAACAATATGGTCTTGAGAGAGAGAGAGAGAGAGAAAGAGAGCAAATCATGGTTTTATTTATGTGGTAATTTGGCATCTTTGGCATTTTTAAATTTTTTTGCTTTAAAATTTTGGCAATTTAAAATACTCTCGACCTAAGCCCAAAACCAACAAACACTCTCTCTAAACCTGAATCTTTTTAGCTACTCTAATCTACAAGTTAAGATTATCTTGAACGGTGCGTGATCCATAAAAATGAGATGTGGATGTTAAAGGCCTCACAAATCTGCTAAGAATATTCATGACCATGGTGGTGCGTGGACCTACACAGTGCCGATTGAACAAGTGTGTGCAAAACAGAGGGTAAGTGCTGGGTTTATGTGTTTGTGTGCTCAATGTTGTGAGGTTTTGTGAGCATGTAACATGTGTAATAACACACACCTAGATCGGGTTGGTTAGGTTTGATGGCTATGCCAGATTGGTGGAGGTGGAGAGAGAGGGTTAGGTTGGTTAGGTTTGATGGTTGCGCAAAGGTGGAGGTGGAGATTGTGGTGGCTGGGTCAGATTAGTGGTGTTGGTTCGGTTTTTTTGGGTCGCAGGTGGTGGGTAAATCTAGGTTTTCTGGGTCTGAATTGACTAGGTCCATTGTTGGGTTTAAAGAGAGATTGAGATGTTTTGCTTTGTGTTGATATGGTTGAGTTGGGTTTGTGTTGGTATGGTTGAGGGATTGACTTGGGTTTGTTCAATTTTGTGGGTATTTTGTTAATGATTGTATTGATTTAATTTTCGGATTTAAATCTATTTTTTCTTTTGGATAATTTGGTTTGTGTATATATATGGATTGATTTTGTTTTGTACAATATTCTTTTATGATTTTTCTATGTTTGATTTTTTTGATTTCTGGGTTTGTATGATTTTTTTTTGGGTTTGTACTCTTGTGTGTTCTTGATGGGTTTGTATGATTTTCTGGATCTGACGTGGCATTTATTTTGAGAATAAATAGTTTATGGTTGTTATTGTGTTCTTTGTGTTTTTGATCTTGTGTTAATGTTTAAATTTGAGTTTGTGTTTGGTTCTGGGTTTGTGCTCTTATGTTCTTGTGTTGATGTTTAAATCTGTGATTGTATTCTTATGTGTTCTTGTTCAAAATGAATTAGATCTAAATTTATGTATTTTATTGTTTTTAATTCTGTTTTTTTTTTTTTTTTGGTTAAAATTGACTAATAAATTTCTAAAGGGGCGGGAATCCATATGGCACGGGTGATGAGTGCCACAGTGGATTTTTAATAATATTTTAATTTCTCCATTAGTCATCTCAAATATTTCTGTCTGTTGACTATCGGAAAGAACGAAAATAACACTCGTTAATTGATTTAGAGACTAAAAGTGGTAAAATGAAAATATAAGGACCAAAATGAAAAAAAGCTAAAATGTAGGGACTAAAAATGTATTTACTCTTAATAAAATTTGCTTAAATTCTTGGGCCTATTATATACTTTACTGCCATCCAGATTATACCTTAAAATAATTATTCCAATTATTTGTAATCTAAGTTGCAAGACTCCATACTTGCAATTTCATGTTTTGGTGGGGACTGCCGTCGCTGCCCACTAAAGATAAGGAAAATGTTGGGATGGATATAGTACAGAACTATGGGCCATCATAATTAATTTATGAGGACCAAACGCTGTCCAGTTTTTACTTTTTAGATCAAACACTTTCAATATTCCTTGGCTGTAACTTGTAGTTTCTTCTTTCTTGTTCTTGTTTTCAAGACTGTTATGATGAGGGGGCTGGGAAAAGGATTGACAAATTAGAAAACAAAATGTCTTCTCACTACTTAGACAACTTTTTAAATAATTTTTTGTCCTTTTTATAGGAAAATTTTAATAAGCATCACACGATGATTGTTAACATTTCTCATATATATATATATATATATAAAAGATTGAGTTTAAGTTATTCCTAGTGTAACTCAATAACTTGTTATAGAATTCATATTTTAAAAATTTTACTATTGAATTATATGTTTTATATGTTTTTAACATGCATGTCAATTTTCATGGCAATTAAATGTTATTGATTATTCGATCTATAAACTCATCTTTTACACATTATTTTAAACTACAAAAACTTGAATTTAAACAATTAATTAATAACATGACTATTAATCTTCGATCACCTTGAAATTTTGCAAGAATGGAGAATATACGAAAATAATGTAATCTAACGGTAGATTTATCAAAATTTGTATCCAATTAAAAAATATTAAGTGATGCAATATTTCTTAAAGTTACACTATATATATATATATATATATATATATAGGATGAGTTTTGGGTTTAGTGTCCAGTTGTACTAGACCCGTTGAGATTATAACACGTATCTACTTTTAAATACATGTCACCATTTTAACAGGTCAAGTGCACTACATGCATTAGACCTAAGCCTCACCCATATATATATATATATATATATATATATATATATAATGGAGTAATTGTTAACTTGGATTGGTTTACACTGAAAATGGTGCCAATAAGCCAAATAAAAGTGATGCATCAATCCCAATTGTTATTGATTTTATCTATATTTATTATAATAATATAAAGTGTGAGTTTGGTAATTAAAAAGCAGATCTCAAACGGATAAGAATGCTTTTAATTTTTGTTGGTTTTTTCTAATCTCGCCACACGACGTTTGAAAACCTATATATTTGTATGTCATCATTTTAAAATTTTAATATGAGAAGGGTCTTGTTAACATAGTTTTTGGTAAGTTGATTTGCAAACTATGTTAGTTTAAACTAATTAGGAGCCACCATTTTTTTAGAAATCCTTCTCAAAAAAATCTTTTTAGAAATCAATCTAATATTAAAATAAATTATGTATGTTATTTTCTGCAAATTGTCTAATATGCTTTTTATTTATAAATAATTTTTAATTAAATATGTAGTAGATATTACTTTTGCATAACTTGCATCTGTATCATGTGTTATCAACTAGTAATATATTGAAATGAAAGCTCAATAAAGACCCAAATTTGATTCGAGTTTACATCTTAATAGTTTTTACATGTTTTAGAGTCCGTTTGGTAATATTGTTTTAGTGATGTTGTTTAAGTGTTATGAAAATATGTGTTGGTGAAGTATTGTGAAAATACGTGTTGTGTCGTTTAAACAACAGAAATTATTGTTTAAACAATACTAACAAATAAGCCCTTAGTTTTGTGTCAGTGTCTCTTACATTTAAAACCACGTCAGACTCATTTAAAAATACTTCAAGTCCAATTAAAGATACTTTCAACTAATTTAAAATTATTACCCAAAAAAATTGTTCATTTTAAATATGTGCCTTTTGAGTTGCGCCCAGACTCGCAGTCAAGGAGACAAAAGTCACAAAACCGACTCTTGAAGTCTTCAAGTTACGCATAGATCTTAAAGATCTTAAAATAAGATTTAAGATCTTACGCAAATTCTCACTCTAATATTGCAACCAAATCTCCCGTTCATTTTTACAATAATGTATTATAATTGATCCAATCAAAAAAGAAATTGATATCAGATCAAAAAAAAAGAAAAAATGAAATTGATATAATTAATAGTAAGTGATACAACTAATTTCACACTTATTTTTACAATATTTTAATGTAATTGATTGAATCAAAAAAGAAATTGATATAATTAATGGTAAGTGATTAAAAAAAACGACAAGTCCATGAGAATCTAACAACTTTTGTTTTGTTTTGTCCAATAAAACTAAAGAAATTAATATAAAATTTTGAGCAGAAAGAAATTAATATAATTGATAGTAAGTGATTGAAAAAAAAAAAAAAATGATGAGTTCATGTCAATTGGACAAGTTTTGTTTTGTCCAATAAAACTATATATATATATATATATAATTGATAGAATTGATGGTAAGTGATTGAAAAATAAAAACAACAGTTCTACTGACGTGAACCTAACGACTCTTATTTTATTTATTTATTTATTTTGACAGGAACTCTTATTTTATTTTGGTCGTAATAATGGAGACAAAATAGTGAAGAGAAAATAATGGAATAATGTGAAAGTGAGGTGGAACCATTGAGTTCCTAAAAAAGATTGGGCCAGTTTGGTATGCGTGTTTAAACAGCAGTTTTTAGTTTTTTAAAAGTACATGTAAGTAAAAAAATGTATAAAAATATGTACAATACTGTTTAAAAACTGAGAACATGCGTACCCTTTTGACGTAGTGCCGTTTTGATGGCCTTTCCAACCTCATCAGGTGGTCATATCAGTGTCATTAGAAAGCTGGTGACACATGGTTTCTAATTTTTAATGAATGGTTTCTTTAAATCCCTTGATTTTAAATCTTTATATCCAAACTCAACCTCCGTTTGTCTGATGTTTTAAAATAATTTGGTTGCTAAAAGTTAGAAGAAATAAAGAATGTGTGTAGTTCATAATAAATAATAATAATAATAATAAAATAAAAATAAAAATGTGTGGGGTACCCATCATTAATTTTGTGGGATAAGCTAAGCCTAAAAGATGCATGTGTTCTCTGTGGAACATATTATAATGTATTTTGCTTTATTTTTTTTATTATAATGTATTAAAAAATTTCTCTTTCTACACGTACCTTGGTAGCACGTGCAACCGATCAATTCTACTCGCATTCAAACATTATAGACAAGCCGGCATGAATTTGCTTTAAAAGGCCTAAAGACAAGTCAGTTCGCAACTTTTCTGTCTCCCGACTCGACCCTCCCTACTATATATGATAATATTCTCTCACCGAACTCGCTGTCTCAGATCCCAACAGAATCTTCCTCAAAGGTTGTAATAATTATTAATAGACTTGTGGAGTTGCTGTTATGGCAGATGCAGATAAAATTGAGAAAGTCCACAGAAATTTTTTTTCTTGGTCAAAGGATGACGTTGTAGTAATAAATAATAAAAAATATGATATTAATATTGAATTTAAACAAAAATAAGTACAATTCATTGATTTACTGTTGTTAAAAATGTTAAATTTTTTTGTGCGAATGTAATATTGCTTCTATGGAATTATAGGACTTTTGTAAACTTCAGCACTTGTTCTACCTAATTAAAAAAAAAAAAAAAAAAAAAACCTTTTGGTGGTGTTATACTGTTATTGGATTTCGATTTGCAATGGATTTGATCACAAAACTTTTATGTGATAATGGGTTTGATGGTTTTGTGGTGCTTATTCTACTGCAGGACGATGCTTTATAGTTTTGGGATGTACTGGTAAGCGTAATGCTTGGCTGTTCGGTTTTGGTGGGTGGTGCATCTAACCTTACATACATAAATACATAGTCTCAAAGCACATGCCATCATCATAGAATCAAAGATAATCTCAAACATACACACATACATAGAGTCTCAAAGTACATACATATATATCTATCATCTAAGAATCAAAGATATGTAAACCCAAGCATATATACATACAGGGGCGGAGCCAGGAATTATCGTTTGGGGGGGCCAAGTTACAACTCTAATATATTTATTAAGACAACTCCCACATACACTTACACACACGCTTTTTTATTATATAAGCACACTTTTTTATTTGATAAGTTATATATACACACACCAAACAAAAACAAAAAGAGCATAGTAGTTTTAATCAAAATTATGTTTGATGGCAATCTTTTATAAAATAAAATTCATTTTTACTATTTTTATATAGTGAAATTCTTAAAAAATTTCATTTTCGATACAAATTATCAAATTTTATACTAAAGTAAAAAATCTTTCAGTTGAACTAATGAAATTTTTAAAAACATAAATGATCCAGAACTTGGAGGAATAAGTTAAGTTTTAAACATATTTGATGCTATATTGCTCTAACCCATTATGTAGTGACTAAAAAGACATTTCATGTATAGTTTTAGTGACATTATTTTTTTAATGAGTCAATGATTTGTTAATTGCCATATAACTGGTTGAAAAAGATATAAATTCAAATATTTTTAGTGCCAAACTTTATCAAATATTTAACAGATATAAGAGCATATTTTACAATAAAAAAATAGAATTGTGAAAAATAATGTTATGTCTTTATAATTATTAGACTAATTTTTTTTTTTAAGAGCATCATTGGACTAAATCAAATATTTGGGGGGGGGCTAACTCTTATTTTTGTAGACTAAAATTTGAAAAAATTAAAAAAATTATATATATTTAAAAAAATTTCAAAATTTTGGGGGGGCCATGGCCCCCCAACCCTTACAAGTAGCTACGCCCCTGTATACATACATTCGGTTTTGGTAGGTGGTGCATCTAACCATACATACATACATACATAGTCTCAAAGCACATGCATATATATATATATATCCATTATCATAGAATCAAAGATAATCTCAAACATACACACATACGTAAAGAGTCTCAAAAGCACATACATATATACCCATCATCAGAGAATCAAAGATAAACCCAAACATACATACATATATACATAATCCATACGCAATAAAATTCCTCTGGGCACTAGGGGATGGAGGTGCCTTCGTATGGCATAAGGGGAGGAGGAGGGCTCTTCTGCAGTGAGCCTAGCATTGGTGCAGCGTTGTCACTCTCCAAGGTGCTTGTTGAAGATGGGTTATAGGTGCCCGGATTTGGAGCCGATGGCATGACAGGGCCCTTAAGAAGCTGTCGGCGTAGCGAAGGATCATTGGCAAAGGCCTTATGACTGATCCATGAAGGAGGGGTGTCGCCAGTGGTGGTGGGAGGATTGGACATGAACACAGATATTGGAGGGACTTGGCCTTGCACAACCAATGACCCTAGCAACTGGTTTGTCTTCATCAGATTTGGTTCTTCTCCATGGGGAATCCGCCTAGCTTCATATGCAGCAGGCATGTCCATAAGAGAAAGTGTCAGTATGGCTAGGAGTGGGAGGAGAAGCATTTTTGGAGAGAGAGATGGAACCATTTTGAATCAAAGAGGGTGAAGAAATGGTAAATGAGGAATATAAAGTTGGTGAGGGGTGTCAGCTGTGCTTTGTGGTGGAAAGATTGGGCAGTATTTATAGATGTTAAAGTTGCATTTGCATGAAAAAATAGGATGTAAATATTTGACGTCAGGGAAGAAAATCTTTTTGGCTCTTTAATAGAAAACGACGTCGTGGCATATAAAGTCTATTTTCAAAGATACGGAAGGACAGTGCATTGGATTTCATTTTTTTTTTCTCTGTTCTTCCAAACGGGAAATGGTCATAAAATGCTCGTGTACATAGTATTAAAGTTCATGTTCCACTGCGTGTTTTGTGTATGTATCATCATGATCACGAATATTCCAAACAATCCACAGGAGCATTAATTCATGGGAGCATTAATTCATGGGTTGTGTTAACGGATACCGTAAGTGGTATTAATTCATGAGTTGTGTTAATGGGTATCGTAAAAATGAGATGTTCAAGGTTTTTAAATCCGGACCGTTTATTGAACCATAAAAATGAGAGATTCAAGATTTTTGAAGTCGAACTGAGGTCGAACCGGGGTCAAACCATGATAACGTCATAATTAATTTAATAATTAATTAAAACCTAAATATAGATATTAAATTTATAAACTAGCAAAATTGACTAATAAATCTATATATGTGAGGAAAATTTAATGATTTTCAAGTATATATTTAATAATTAAATAAGAAAGTTAATAAAATAAAATAATAACCATGAAAACATTAAAATTTATGATTAATTTTTGAAGTAAAGTTGAATTTCTTTAAAGGATTTTAATTATAATTTTTTTTTTTATTCCTTGTAAGAGATGAATAATTTAATTAAGTAGAATAAAATTGTGTTAAGTTGTTTTTATAAATAAATAAAAAAATTTTTTAAAAATTGCTAAGGGGTTGGACCGCACGGTTCTTGCCACCGATTCATGCAATCCAACCCTGGTTTTAGGGATTCACGGAATTAACAAAAAATTCGGTTCTTTATGCTTAAAAAACCGATTTTCATCCCAATTCTTAGTTTTTACGGTCCAATCTCTCGGTCCGGTCCGGTTTTGAAAATCTTGTTAACAATAGCTTTTTACACATCTTTTTCACTTTTTGCAACTTTTTGTCATTTTTGATAATTTTTAAGCAATTTTTTTTGGCAATTTTTTTAATAATTTTTTGTCCTTTTTATTAACAAAACTCATTAAGGGAAATCTTAACAAGCACCACACGGTGTTAGTAAACATTTCCCTTAATTCATTCTTGTGGGCCATTAAAGGACCAAAACGACAAGTCTAAATCCTTGCCGCATGAGGAATATAAAGTTGGTAAGGGGTGTCAGCTGTGATTTGTGGTGGAAAGATTGGGCAGTATTTATAGATGTAAAAGTTGCATTTGCATGAAAAAATAGGATGTAAATTGATGATGCTATGATCGTTAGTAGAGATGTTCGTCCAGATTGGGGTCGTCCACAATTGCTTCGGACCCTAAAACACGTCAAACTGCAAAGAATGTGGTCACCGGTGTGGCGCCAGCCACGGAGCCTCCGATGCCAAAGTTAGAAAGGCTTGGAAACAAAGGAAGATGATATAGCTTTAGTAAGTGAAATCTCTAGTAAGTGTTTTTCGTACCTTTCTTGAATCTTGTTTATGAATATATATAGATGATTTCCTTTCTCTTCTAGTTGTTGGTTCTACAATAATGATGGCGTTATTGCAAAATCTGTAACGCTTGTGCAGGGTGTTAAGTTGACAGATACACCTTCAACGGTATTGAAATTCATTGCTATTTTTGTAACGGCTTGTTTTGATTGAAGGACAACAGCTAGGTCGTTGTCAGGCAATCCCCTTAAACTGTGTCGACGTTGGGGTCGTGCTTATAGATCATCCTTCTTATGTGGACGATTATATTTTTGAGACTATCATAAATATTTGACATCAGGGAAGAAAATCTTTTGGGCTCTTTCATAGAAAACGACGCCGTGGCATATAAAGTCTATTTTCAAAGATACTGAAGGACAGTGCATTGGATTTCATTTTTTTTCTCTGTTCTTCCAAACGGGAAATGGTCATAAAATGCTCGTATACATAGTATTAAAGTTCATGTTCCACTGCGTGTTTTGTGTATGTATGATCATGATCACGAATATTCCAAGCAACCCACAGGAGTATTAATTCATTCTTGTGGGCCGCTAAAGGACCAAAACGACAAGTCTAAACCGTTGGATCATGATCTCATCAGGTCAAGATGTCAAGTTTGGTCCAATATTAATTGGCTTCGTGCAAGCCTAAGTTGTTGCTTTTAAAACAATTGTTATTTATTTTTAAACTTAGGATGAAATTAAAGTGGTCCAAACTTAGATAATCATCAGAGGATCTTTTAATAAGATTTTCTTTTGAATTGAAGGATTCTCATGAATCAGGGTTTTGTCTTCAACATTTAAATTTATAGGTGGAAAATAAGGAATGGGATAGACATCAAACCAGATTTTTCTTCATTCTAGATTTTCTTTGTGCGTATCTAAGAGTACATACACTCAATGGAGTCATATTAGATTGGTTCCTTGTCAATGTTGTCTTGCCTACTCACTTGGAAATTTCAAAGATATATAATATTATCTGTGGAGGAATTATCATGGTTCCAGGGCTTCATAATGAAACTTCCAAGATAGCTCTCATTGGTAAAAAAATTTTAAATTACCAAATCTACATAAATAGATAGTGAAGTATCGACATTGATTCTATAATCTATATATTAAAATGAGCGAATTCTTCTTGCTACTTGGAAACTTTTAAGGTAATAATAGTCTAAGAAGAAGCATACAATTTCCACGAGAAAATATATATAATTATCATTAATTTTGAGCATCTTGCACGCGATGAAGAAAAATATAGCAAAAAAACAATGTCATGCCATGCACACGAGAGAAACTGGTAGATTAAATTGCAAGCATTGGTCCTGCCACAATAAATATTAATAGTAATTCCATACAATTTTTTTTTTTTTTATAGAAGAATTAGTGGTACAAAATAGGTAAGAAAATTAAATTTTTAGTGCATACAACTTAGTACAGCAATTAAAATGATAAATAAATAAATAAATAAAGAGGAAGATGTTTTACGAGCTTCTTATTGGAGACTAAAGAGATAAGTTCTAGTGGGTTTTAAACTCCAGCCCACTACTCCACCAAGCTCACATCTCTGATGCGTTAAATGTAGGGTAAAAGAAAAGATAAATTAGAGTTTTCATTGAAAGGGTTTCTTAGTAAGTGTGGATGCCAAAGAAAATTTGAGAGGGAGAGGGAGAGGTGGCATGACAGAAGAAGGAGGCAAAATTGTTTAGGGGCATAAGGTTTAGCTACGAAATCAAGGTGAGAACATCATCTCAATATTTCCATACTGTTTATAAATCTTGAGATATATTTATGGTTTTGAGGAAAGATTATTGGCCTCTATGCATATGGCTTGCACGTTGCCCATTGTGCCTCCCTAGAACAAGTGATTTTTTGCCATCAAGTTTTCTTTCGGATATGTATATATTAAGTCCTATTAGATTTGCAACGCTTTCTTTTATTAAATATATTAGGTTGAATTAACTTTTTCTTTGGTTATATATATTAGGATGGTTTAACGTTTTCTTTGAGGTTTTATATTAAATCCTAGGTCAACGATATTTTGGCTACTGCCTTCCACATGGCAATATAAGTTTTAATTAATGCAAGGGAATATCATTGGTTAGATAAACTTTAATTTAGCGTTAAAAGTGTTATTAATTCAGCAAAGTATAATCTTAGTGAATTAGTTTGTATAATTCAATAAGATTTATATTTTGTAGAGGATATTAAGTAATTTCCATGATTGAATATAGGTTCTATTTAAGAGTATTTTGAGACTATTTGGAGGGTTTTTTGGCTGGACTTTCAGAGTGATTCAAGTGCTGTAAGTAATTATGCATAATATGCACAAGATTTGTTCTTTAGGTTCTTAGAAATTAAAAGTTTTCAAAGTTTATATATTAAGAGAATTCAGAAAGTTAGTTATCGCTTTTTTTTTTTTTTTTCCTGGTAAAAAATGCCCCTAAATTAATTAACCAACAACTTAAAAATGGGGTTAAAATAGTAAATTGGAAAAAGAAATTTAGTTATTGCTTATTTTACTGTCAAAAATACCCTTACCTAAAACTTAAAAATAGGGTTAAAATAGTAAATTAACAAAAATAATAAATTCTTACTTTTACGTTGAAATGCCTTCCTGCTTCTAATAAACTCATACTTTTACGTTAATTTAAATTCCTACTTTTATTCATTAACTTCCTACAAACTATGATTACTCTTTTGTTAGTTTTAATACTCCTTCAATCTACAAAACCCACCCCACGTATTTATTTATTTATTTTTTTTTTTACTTCATCACGATGTATTTGTTTCTTCTGTCCTCCTTTTTTTCAATTCTTTTTTTAACAATTTCATTACAACCTTAGTTTTTATTTTTTATTTTTTATTTTTATTTTTGGTAATTGGAAAAAGTAGAAATCTCAAATTATAATAAATGCTCTAAATTAACTTTTACCAAAAAAATAGAAGAGTCTTTGAGCACGCGTGTGAGCATGTGCTTAGAGGCTAGTGTTTTCTAAAGTTTATCAAAAGCATTTTTACATCATTGAAAGAGAAACTTCAACTTTTAAATAATGTTTTAAAGAAAAAATTAGAATTTTAAATAACGTTTTGAATGTCCGAATCTCATTTAAAAATGATTTCTAAACTAAACTATTTTTCGAAAAGAATTGAGGTTCAAAGTAGGTTTTCTAAAAAGGTTCTTGTGGGGGCATTTTTTGTTTCAAAGGAAACTCATGAGTACTCCTTTTATGCAAATTTTGCCCTCACAATAAAATGATCATTTTATTGTGAGGTAACAAACTAGTGGTACTCTAATACCATTAGTTCATGCCTTATAAAGTGCTAGGAGGAAGGAAACTCTTCCAATGTGGGACAAAGAGCAAAAATTGCCTAAGGAGTACTCATAAGTTTCCTTAGAGCAAAAAAAACTCCCCCACAGTTCTTATTCTTTAATTTGTTAAAACCAAGTGATTTCAAAGTCATATTCCTATTCTCCAAATAGTATTTAAAATGTTTCTTTTAGCAAATTAAATTTTCAAATTTATTCAAGAATTGTAAAATATTTATATAAACTCCTCAGTTCCTATTCGTTCCCTAAGAGAGTCAGGTATCATTTGATTTATGTTTCAATTTGATATTGTGATATTCGATATGCCTTTATTGTTGGAATAATTGTTAATATTAAGAAAATTATTCTATGTTGTATAAACTTTACTTTTTGTGATATGAGGCTCAAAATAAGTGTTTTCAGAATTGATTGTGTATATGTGTAAGCCCGCTCACAGGGTTGTATGTGGGAATAAGTGTTGATCCCTTACTAGCAGGGGTTAGATGTTGGTATCCGTTCAGAGGATTGTATGTGAAAATATGTGATATATCATATATGTATATATGACACTGTGCTCTGATCAATTATCTATATATGTTTTCGAATGATTTTAAGGTGTGATTACATATGTATTAAGTGATTCTTTATATGTTTTAGAATTCAGAGGATTGTATGTGAAAATATGTGATATATCATATATGTATATATGACACTGTGCTCTGATCAATTATCTATATATGTTTTCGAATGATTTTAAGGTGTGATTACATATGTATTAAGTGATTCTTTATATGTTTTAGAATAATTATATTTGATATCATTGAATGAGTTTGTGAAAAATCAAAATACTTGTACTTTACTTGACTCTATTTTGTTGTGTGTTGTGTATAATTGCTTATTAGGTATGTGACTCATCCCATCAATTACAATTTTCAAATTAAAGTTTAGTTGGGAAATGAAATTTTGGGTTACTTCATAAGGTGCAAGGTAGAGTGAGAGTTTTTAGACAACGTCAATAATGCTTGAAGCTTTTAAGGATTTTTAGCTATTTTTATTTCACTTTAGATTATATAGTATTTGGAGATTATTCTAAATTGTAGATTTTAGATATTGTAAGAGGTTTATTAAGAGTATTGTTTATTTGGAATTTTATTCAAATTTTAAATTAATTATGTTTATTGAGTTATACAAAATCAGAAAGTTAGTTATGCTTCTAAATTTATTTTCCATATATTTGGGCCGTGACACCAAACATGTTGGTATTTGCAATAAACAAAAGTCGTTCATATAACTTGGGCCGGGACAAGATAAATATGGTTCTGATGAGTTTGGGAATTGGGCTTTCAGGTCTACTTTTGTGCTCTGTGCCTCTGTGGGCTGACTAAATAAAGCTTGACTAATTCTAGGCTGATAAAAAAGCTTGGTATTTAATTGATTAATTCAATCTGGGAAAACAACCTTTATTTATTTATTTATATTTATGATATTACAATTTTTGTATCCGGTTGTCTTCGTCTCCTATGCTATGTCAAATTTGTCAAATTCTCCATAGAGAGGCTAATATTTTACCCAATAATTTGCCGAGGCTCACTTCCGTCTCTTATTCATTCATTCTTAGGTGTTTCCAGATCAAGAAAGAAATGAACTCGTTTTTTAGTGCTCTTTTATTTTTATTTCTATCCTTTTTATTTTAATAGAGTTTATTTCTATCTTTTTTATTATTATCATTATTATTATTTTATAGAGTTTTAACCTGTCCGCTACAGATGATGTTTCCCAGATCAGGAAAGAAATGAACTGGTTTTTTAGTGCTCTTTTATGTTTATTTCTATCTTTTTTTTTTTTTAATAGAGTTTATATATATATATATATATTGTCTTTAGTATCAAACCAAGATACTAATCGGTTTTTAGTTTAGGCGGAGATCGAATCTTAAATATTTTATTCAACTATTAGGGATTTTATTAATTAAATTAACTGAAAAGTATTCAAAAAAGAGGCCACTATCTCCATGGTATCAAAAATATTCTTAGACATCATTTTCGTCTATAATACAATTTGTAAAGATTTTGATTAGAAATGATACACTACTTACTAGTTTCTTAAGAGTAAATCTTTGAAGCTTTGCTTGAATTGTAGGCCTAATTTTGTGTAAGAGTTTGTTTGGATACTACTTATTATTGAAAACTGAAAACACTATAGTAAAATAATTTTTAAATATGTGAATAGTGCTATGAGACCCAATTTTAAATAAAAATTTGCTAAAATCCGTACTTGCGAGTTCGTGAATAGTGCATGGGACCCACAGGAAAAATGCAAATGCTCATTTTTTTCCTTTTCATCGCAATCCAAACCCAGCCTAAATGTGAATAATGAGATCTTTATCCCATACACGTCACTCAGTTCTATCCTTTATTTTTTAATTTTTTTTGGCCAAAAACCTTTGAGATTAAAACTCTTAATCGGATAATGGCTGTTCACTGCCATTACCCTTTTTTGGCCAAAACCTTGGAGCTTAAAACTCTTAATCAGATAATGGTTGTTCACTGCCATTACCCTACTATTGGTGAATTGTTATTTGGCCCACAAAAGGGCTTGATACTGATGGTGGAAGCCTAGCTGCTACTTTGAAATCAATGCAATCAAATAATATTTTCCCTAAAGAATGAGGATACATGGCAGTATGTATGGTAAGCAATTATCTGAAAATATGGAGAGGTCCTTAAGAGTTTTACTATCTTGCAACATGGGAAACTAGATTATATGATTTGGTAGTTTCTGTATGCCAATATTTCCTCCTACCTTTTTATGCTTTCATGATTTTCTTTTGTGTGTATGTTGTGGTGGGGGGCTGTGGTCCAACTCTGTCTTTCTTCTTGATGTATTACATTGCATTTCCGTTGTCAACCTTTTGAAGTAAGCTTAGTACTTGAGTCATCTGAAGCTTTTGTGTCATTATTACTTAAGTTAAATTGTAACCACACCATTTTTATAATTTTTATTTGATTTTCAACTAGAGCGAAACAACTAGTGTTTTGAGGATTTTGAAAGGACTATAATCAATCTAATATTTTTATTTTTTAAAATGTTATTAGATTGGATGTCTATCATAGAAAGCCATTCTATCTCTTCGATTTATGATTTGATGGATGCTTTTATTTGTGTTCTGATTGTATTGATCCCCAGTTGTATACATCATGTATACTTGGGTGACTCTCTTTTTTAATGTTCGAATAACATTTTTATTACTTATTAAAAAAAAAAAAAAATCGGGGCTCAAGTAATAACCTAGTGCTAATGGCATCCTTTGTGGTGCCCCATTTTTGTGGTTTGAGAACCACCTCCTCCTCCCCCTCCGTCTACCTATCAAAAAAAGTATTAATTCCTGTTTATGCTTTTTGTTAAATATAATTTATTTTAATTTAGGGAGGGACTTGGTCAATTAATTGGTTGAGAACTCCTTTGAGTTCTGTCTAAGCCCCCGAGTTTGAAATTTATTGACCAGAATAAAATATTTTTGAACTGTGTAATCTCTTCTGAAAATTGTTGGTGATGCAAATATAGCTAGATCATAGGTTCCTTGCCATGGAGGCATTGTTTTAATGGTAAATTACTGACACATGGCATTAATAACGCACATGCTTATTCTTTGTTGTGTGTGTCATGCACAATTAGCATGGCAGAAGTGCGTCCTGTGAGCTCGACTAGGTGGATGACGAAGATGGAGGTGGAGGATAGTTAAGTGGGATTAGAAGTTTGGGGGAGGTTAAATCATGCCAGAGACATTGTGCATGAAATGAACCCAAGCTAGTGTTTGAAGCTCGGTGTCTGGCTTTGAGCATTTGTATGGTCTTGTGCATGTGTTGCCTGGAATTCCTTGTGTGTTTGTAAGAAGTGTCATAAACCAAAATTCATCCCCAATGCTGAAACTATTTGTTTTTGGTGGTGGGGGGGTTGTTAAGATATTCTGATTTTGTTATTAAAATTTGACATAGACTAGCTATTGGTTGTTATAGTGTTATTTGATTGTTATCCTCGCATTCTTCTCTTATTTTACCGTTTTCCTCTGTCCTCTACTATCAATTTGGTCTCATAATGTGTCCTCACCCATTTATTAGATGAAGTCCTCTAGTTGAAGCCATGTAATGACTTTCTTTTTCCCCTTAAGGAATAAGCATTATTGGTTTAAACATGGGGAAATTGATGTCCCTCCTGCAGTGGTTTTTCTTTTGGTGGGAGTTCATTTGAAGTGTGTTTGATGAAGAATCATATTAAATATATGATGGAAGATTACGCTGTCTTTGTATATCTTATTGCAGAACTGCCATTGGAAACAAGTCCAAAGAATCTGGTGCTGGTGATACAGAAATGATGCTTGCAGATTCATTTACAAAGGCTTCTGGATCCATGTATGGCTTATCACATTTTATATGTTGATCTGTTCTTTCTTTAGATCTTTGTCTATCTTTTCTTTAGATCTCCATCTTATTACCGTTGGACTTGCTTATTTTTCTTTATTGTTTTTAGGCCGGAGAAGAGGAAACACAAAGCAAGGGTTCTATAACTGAGGCGAATGGTTCAGTAGAGCAAAGCAAAAGAAAGAGAGAGAAGAAAATCAATGCCCTTATCCCTAGCTCAAATGAGCGTCACTTGTCATATGGTATTGTTGGTGTTTAAAGAGCAGTTTGAAGTGCTAAGCGCTCTAATAATGCAACATCACTGAAGACTCAGTAGAAGGAAAGATAAAAGAAGAGCAATAGGAATCACAACAAAATTATGACAAGTCATGACTAGAGAAAGATGGAGCTGACTAACACTAGCAAGAAAGATGAAGCAATCCATACACCTAGTGCTTCCAAATTAGTCAAACACAAGGTAGGGATGAAAAGACAGAAGATTCATAAAGGAGCCATGATGTGCACAAAGTCTGAATAGCAATTGCTTCGTAGAAGCTTGAGAATAATTTGGCGCACACTGCTTATACTACTGCCCATTTAACACATGTTAAATTGTCTAAATAGAAATTGCTTCCTAGTCGAGCTTCTTCTTCAATTTAGAGCTCATTTAACACATGTTTAATATGGGAATAGCCATTTATAGCATATTCATATTTAGAAAATGAACAACCAATATGATTGGAGCAAGTCCTTGCAATGTGGGAGACTCAAGAAGATTATTATTTAGTATTATTTATGCTTGCAAGTCAATTGTATTTTTATGTTTTAGGTTCTAGTAGTTTATTAGGCTATAAGTATTTTAATTTGAAAGTAAGGTTATTTTTGTAATAAGGCAATTAGAGTTTTCTAGCCAACTAGAACTAGGATTTAGCAATCCCTTATAAGCAACCTATTGTACTCCTTGAGAGAATAGTTGATATTTTGATGAATGAAAAAATGGCCATTGGGTCTTTCTTTGGTCTGGTGTTGACCCCAGATTTATCCTAGGTGTTAACTCCTGATGGTTTTCCTACTTGGTGCTGACTCTTAGGTCATATTTTTTATTTTTCGGTTGTTTCAATTTTGTTCTGGTTGTCTCGCGTCACCTTGTATAAATACTCAACTTGTAACTCTAATTTCTTTGGTGAATTGTGATGCATTTGCTTGGATCTTTCTCTTGTAGAATTCTCTCCCTAAATCCCTCTCAATTTCAATTATCTTTCTATCTATCTCTATCTTTCACTTCTTTAATAATTCCTTATTCTATCTCATTCTCCCATTATCTCACAACTAGACCCTACTCTAGTTTTTTCATCAAATTTATTTCTCTAATCTCTAAAGAATGAAACACCTAAACCACAAGTTTGATCTTAACAACAACCTTCCTGTACCTAACAGATGTTCTAGATACCACTATCTATATATGCCCCATTGCCACCCTCCTTTCCTCAACAAATTGTAAAGGAATTGTAGATTTATAAGGAAAGTGCTGACTGTTCTGTTTTGAATAATATCTTGACTGTGGCCGTTTCACAACAAATGGTCTTAGAAGTTCATCTTATAAGTTCCTCTCTTTTTAATTATTTCAGGGGAGAAAGTTGCTTGAAAGCGTGGAACACCTCCCATCTCTTCCATTCCTCTCTTTGCATTGGGAGTTTTGGATGGAGATGGACTATATGTTCCTCTTCTGTGAAATAAAGTTTTAGTATTCAATAAAATAAAATAAAAAACGAATATAAAACAATCAGTGAATTTTCACAAAAGAAGTCCAATTATTTCTAAGCGAAAATTTTTCTTACTTTTCAATTGAAATGAAAGTGTGGAATAGAAATTTTATTATATTGTAATACTTGGTTTTTTTTTTTTGGTAAACAATACTTGTTAGTACTATGGTAATTTTGGCATTTTATATAATTTCTCCTATGTTGAGTCATTGGATTCAATGAAAAGCTAAACTTCTACTTTTACTACAGTATTTGGTCATTCTACTTCATTTAATTTTCTGATCCTCTTGTACATTCAACACTTATCAACCATCAATGAATCTCTCTTACAGAAATTATCAATTGTCAATATTTTTTTTTCATTGTTCTCAATGCAAAAAATGTAACTATTTGTCGGGTCCTTGCACCCTATATGCCTTTTCCATGGGAAAATGTGGCTTGTAGAGCTCTTGAGGGCATTTTAACATGAACGACCCTCAAATGCACACTCTTTGTTGGTCTCCACAAAACCGGATTTTCACTATTAGAGAAGGGGAAAGACGATCCTTTTCCAACTTTAGATCTCCAATTCACCATTTTTCAGTGGAGAGCAAACCACTATCTAATCCACCAAGTGTGATTTTTTGGTGTCCCCAATTCGTCATAGAAAGTGCTTTTGAAGTTTCTCCAGCTTTTTGGTTACATGAGTATGCATCATAAACGACGACATAAAATAAATAGGAATAGAAGATGAAGTGTTTTCTTGTCAAAGTGATCCTCCCTCTTTTGGACATTTCTAGCTTCTTCCATCATGCAAACCTTCTCTCCACATTTTCTATAATTGTTTGTACTATGTATTATAATTTTCATTCTCCTATGTATTTTAGAATTGTGCATGGCATAAAGTTTGGAAAAGTTTGATATGATGAATTTTATTGCCCCTTTTTACACTTTATTTATTTATTTATTGAGAAAATAGTAATATTTATTAGAACACACAAATACGAAAGTAATATATAGATTTTTTAGGTCAATTTGCATTTTTAAGTTTTTTTAATAAATACCTTTATTTATTATTTTGGGGGGGGGGGGGGTAACAGATACTTTCTTTTAAAAAAAATCTCCCCTTCCCCACTTAAAGAATATTTATAAAAAAATTGATTAACAATGAATAATTATGAATAATTAATGTGTGAAATCTCATATGGTTCTTTTGGATAGAGTATTAAAAAGGAGGAATTGGAATTCACTTTTTAATTTAAATGAGAGGGTAAAATTTTTTTCTATTGATGAAATTGTATTTGAAATGATTATAAAAGTAAATTGTTAAATTTGTAACTTTACCATTTTTCTGTTTGAACAAAATTTTGAATTAGCTTAAATAATCATGTGTTGTTAAATTCATACAACCAATGTATAGTATCAATTATTCTCTAGTTTGTCCAATGTTTTAAAGCCATTTGGTATTGATCAGAAGAAATAAAGAATTAATGTGCGTGGTAACTTTTCTAACTCCTGAGTCTTGATATAATTAATATTCTATCACTGAACTCCCTGTCTTTGGTGCACTCAGATCCCAACAGGATCATCCTCAAAAGTTGTAATAATTATTAATTGACTTGTGCGGTTGGGATTGAAATCAAGTACGGATGAGCAAATTTAAATCCTAACTATTAAGTATAAAAAATAAAGAAAAGTAAAAAAGTAAAAAAATTAAAAAAAAAAAAAATTGTGAGAGACTTGGGTGAATTGCACAGTGCAATTACTGAAGATCCCAATCCGTGTGGTTGCTGTCTTGGCAAATGCATATAAAATTAAGAAAGCGCATAGAAATTTTTTTTTGACAAAGGTTAATGTTGTAGTAATAAAAAAAAAATATTAATAGTGAGTTTAGATAAAAATAAGTACAAATTTGTTGATTTTTGTGTGAATGTAATATTGCTTCCATGGAATTATAGGACTTTTGTAAACCCTAGCACTAGTTATACCTAATTAATTTTGTTTTTTTGTTTTTGTTTTTTTGGTGGTGTTATTGGATTTCGATTTGCAGATGGATTTGATCACAAAACTTTTATGTGATAATGGGTTTGATGGTTTTGTGGTGTTTATTCTACTATGGGACGATGCTTTGTAGTTTTGGGATGTAATGGTAAGTGTAATGCTTGGCTATTCGGTTTTGGTGGGTATACTTTTTGGTACTATGGTGAGAGAGAGTAGAGAGAAAGGTTAAGTGTATGGCTCTCACAATTTGCTAAGTTTTTGTCAACTTTTAGATGTTAATTATGGTTTAATTTCATAGGAAATGAGACTTATATAATTGCTGAAACAATAGAGAAGTTCGTACCTGATTTCTCTGTTGTTTTCTGACCGTTTCGGTCAACCAAAAGTTAGGCAAAAATGTCTTCAGCTGAATTTAAAATGCCAAATATGTTTCAAACTCGTGGGACCAAGTTCCAATCTCACTCAATCGAAGTTCTCCTTGTAGAAACTTCAATTTTCAGTACTTGAACTCCAACCAAATTACAAATCAACCTACTAAAACCAAAATACAAAGTATTTGAATGATAATTACAAGAAAATTTTGACACAAAATATGCCAACAAAAAGAAAAACCTAACAAAAGATTTGGCAGGTCTTGCTTTGTAATCTTCCACGGCCAAGAAATGATAACACAATCTTTAAGCAACCATGACGTGTATATCCAAAATTTCCCAATTGATTGGTGTTACTCAATGTTATGCCAACTTGATTACATTGACAATTACGTTTCAATTCAGTGAATAAAGTGCACAACCATATTGCAAGATAGAAATAGAAGCAGAAAAGTGAGACACAACAATATGGTTATGAAGGGAATATCATAACAGAAAAACCCTTTTGGCAATAGAATTCACTATGATATAATAGAAGTACTAAGTACAAGAATATACCAAATCCTATTAGTGTCATGACCCAAACTCGAATTTCAAAATTGCAACCATGACTGACATGTTAATAACAAGTCTAAACTTGATATTAACAAAGACCAAACTAAACCAATGAACAAATTAGTTCTTTTTGCTACTTGATAAATAGAACATATAATATTTTTCTCCAAGTCATAACAAAAACCATCAATTATAAATAGAGCAAGGTTTTTATGCAACCATGGCGGTTAAAAAACCCATCCACATCTATATCTATATATTTATAAAAGCTGAAATGTAGTATTTATTGTTGCTATATTCCAGTTGAGCCACGTCAGCGTTCACGTCATTATCTTTTCTTTTTTTCCAATTTTCCTATAATTGTTTTTAACATTTATTTTTTTAATATTTACACTTCTCCAACCTCTCTCCCTCCCTTACCTTTTTATCTCCCCGCTACTTCTTCAACCTTTCTCCCTTCCTTAACTTTTCATCTCCCTACTACCCTTTAAATTAATATAATTCTTCCTCTTTCCCATCATCTTCTTTTATTTTTGTCTTTTCTTATTTACACTCTCTAACTATAAATTTGTTGCTATTTCTTCCATTCTATGCATAGTTTTCCCTCACAACAAAAAGGTTGTCTCTCTCTCTCTCTCTCTCTCTCTCTCTCTCTCTCTCTCTCTCAAGTTTTTGGTGGATTTTTTATTTTCTTGCATATCTACTTTAGGTTGATAATTTTTTATACTCTTTAAAACTCTATTTTGGGTTAATGCAATTTAGTTTTGTTTTTTAATTTTTTTTTCCTCTTTGATTGTTAAATGTTATCTTATTGCGTTATAAATAATTAAATATAGCATATAAAAATATAATATTATTCTATTACTTAGCATGAATTGGATAATTTGGTATTTATTGTAAATTAATATTTCTTTTATTACATAACATGATTTTTTACAGTGCTCAATTTAGATGTTAACTCTGAGACTTAAATAATTTTTGTTTATTCTTTAATCCTTTGCGGTGGACAAAGTACTCTTAATAATTGTATTAGAAGCATACTATAATGCCATTTATTTAGAGAAAAGTAAGGGTTAACCAAACGAAAATAATCAAATGGGTGACAAATTTTAACTTTTGCAATATTATTTTAATTATTATTATTATTTTATAACAATGCATATATAGAAATTTAAGTCTTTGATTTTGCTAATAATTGTTTATTTGATAATATGTTTTGGGTGGATGAAATTACAACAAATTGTTTTCCTAATTAGTTCAATTAATCATTGTTAAGTTTTATTAATTTTCTTAGTTACATTTTTCGGTGTTTTGGATTGTAGGCAGAAAAAATAGGGCTTGAGAAAGTTTGTTTAAAACTAAAAGAATAATTTCCAAATTTTATATTCTTTTTAATGATTCACAAAATGTTATAAATAACTTTTATTAGAAAATGAATATTTTTGTTAACTTGCCCTTTGAATTTCTAAGAAAATTGTATTGTTTTCATTTTGGTATGATAAAATTTATATTTATGATTTATGATTGTTCTTATATTACATTTATGATTATTCCTATAATAAATAAAAATATGATTATGAAATACATTACTTTTTATTAAATTAGTTTAAATTGTTAAAAAAAAAAAATTAGTAAGACAATCATAAGATAATTATCACATGCAACACGCGGGTTCGCGGCTAGTGTATTATTTAAGTCACATGACTCGTTAAAATGTCATGTGACTATAAGTACACGTGGATGGTTTTTTTAACTACCACATACTTGTAGTGGGTTGCATAAAAATTTCCGCAACCCAATTTGCACAAGGAAACCTCTTTCTTATAGATATATCTCCAGGTCACATAATAAAATTTTTTATTATGTCAAAACTTCTAACTTCCAACTATTGATTTAAAAATACAAACTTTTTACAAAAATAAGCTTAAAAATACTAGAGTAGAAAGTGATAACTAACAAAATAAAGCTCAGTTCCTACAAAACTCAACGAAGGCTCATGTTGCTCTCCCATTGCAAAAAACCTGCTCACAGGAAGGTTTTTAAAAAGGGGGTGAGCTGAAAATTCCAATAAGGGGGTTAGATGGTATGAGATTTTAGAAAGAATGCACAAATGCATGTAAACCAAGACATTTCCTAATACGTGGATATTCTTCAAGATAAAATTCTTGGAACATGCACAAATAATTTTTCATGAACTTTATAAACAAATCTTTTCATAGCTTTGGAAAATAACTTGCATACTTTCTTTAAAAATATACCTCGGCACATAAAGAAAACACTTTCCTCAGAAAAATACATCTAATTTCATCAAGAAATTAAAACATATTTCCTTAGAACAACTTTAAAGTGTCTTATGAGAAACTTTTTAACAACTAATGAGAAAACTTTGTTCTTGAAAACTTCTTAACTTCATGAACATAACATCTTAATCATACTTCCATGATTTAACATCATATAACTTGTTTCCTCATCTCTTTAAAACATAATTATTGGTAATTAAATATTAATAATTTACTTTATCATATCATGAAACAAAATTACTCATAATATTACTTTGGTCAATTTTTCTGGTCAGCTTGTAAAGTGTGAGGCATCTAGCCCTCTTTTGCCAAGCATCCAACAATCCCCATCATGTAGGGCATTCCTGGGTACATACATGCTCATATCATCAATCATAGTTGGCCTTGGCCCCTCATCCTTTTAGGGGTTTGCATAACACCTCATGCACCCCTCATGGTTTTTTACGAGGCCTTGTTATGATTGTTTTATTGATAGTGGGGATGATTGACATCCCCAAAGACAAGCTACTTTATTCATCTCACAATTTACCATAAGCCACATTCCATGGAAAGCCAGTATCGATACCCCTACCGGAGAAATTCAAAACATACCATATGACTTGGAGAAATATCATGTCTATAACATTTTTACAATATTTTCATAAAAAAATTCTAAGTGTCAGGTTATTATTGGTTGTAATTGTTGGGGCAAAAAAGTAATCTTAGTGTTAGGTTTAGATTTGAATCAATATCAATGAATCACCTATGATATTAGGACATATATGTTTTAACTTGTTTAAGAACATATGTCACTTATTTATGTAAATTGGCTAATCCTTTAACAAAACGTACTCTACTTGTAATTGGGTAGTTCTAGGTGTTTTTAATACTTCAAGAAACAATGTTTCAAGGTCAAGTGTTGAAGTCATCAAGTCTGTCCAAGAAAAATCAAGCTGAAGTGCAAAGTTTTTAAAACTCGACACCTGGCTATTTGTCGAGATCTTCAGCTGATTCTTATCGCAATCTTGATAGCTTCTCGATAGCTAGTCGATCGATCGAGAAAGTTTCTGTCCCCTCGACACCTTCTCGACACCTTCTCAGTAGCTGTATCTGTTGAGATTCATTAAACCTCGACACCTCCTCAACACCTCTCGATCGATCGAGGTTACGGGAGATCAGAATTTTCAGCTTTTTGATTTTTGGGCCAAACTTATGTATTTGAGTAGGGTTTCTTTTCTCACAACCCTAGACTTATATAAGGCTTATTTTTAAAGGCCGTCACATAAGAGAATACAAGGAGAACATATGCAAAAAGGTGATTGATACCTTATTCTCTCTGAAAGAAGCTACTGCGTTTTTGCGCCTTAGGGTTTTGTAACCAAGTGCTTCTTCATCTTCATTGTTGATGAAGTGAAGAACTTTGTAGCCAACATTCTTCTTCCTTAAGTTGGTGAGTGAGTCACGTTTTGAGATTCGTGCAAAGGAGTTAGTCACATATTGGGATCCGTGCAACAAAAAGGGTGGCGTTCATATATTGAAGAGTTCAGAGGTTCTGAAGCGGTAGAAGGTTTCTGCTGTAAGTTCATCTACGGGGATTGTAGAGTCTAGGGACAAAGGTTTTGTACTAGATCTGAAACTTCTCTTTACTATAGTGAATTGCTTTTCGGGAAGGTTACCCCCCAGGTTTTTTACTGTGAAATTGGTTGGTTTCATTAGTTTTCCTGGGTCATCATATCTTGTCTTCTTTTATTTTTCCGCTGCATGATTTTGACATGATATTGATGTTTGTTTGTTTTAACAAGTTTGATTCATAATAAATCTAATTAACAACTTGGGTTTAAAACTTGTTAATTCTATCAACCGGGGTCTAAATTTCTTAACATATGATTTGTTATGAAAATGTTGTGGATGCAGCATCTCTCAATGACTTGACTATAAAACCATAAAAACAAATCTTGCTTCTTGAACCCATCATTTTTTATAAAGTTTAAATATAACATCACATCTCCACTAGTTTCATTGCATAAAACATAACTATGCACATAATGTTCTTGTTAAAACATTTTAATAAAATATAAGCTTTTCAAATAGTGTCATGACATTCCAATTATTTTAACAATATAAAATAAAATTCCCTTACCTCATAGTAGCAGAGATGAGAACCTAACTTGAAGGAGCTCAAACCTGGGTACTCGCAACACCTAAACCCAGGATTAATATTCTTAGTTCATTGATCGAAGAGAAATCAAACATAAAACTTCCAACCTTAAGCACTCACAAGGTACAAAGGATTCCTAACCCACCTCAATTAAGGAGGTTCCCAAATACAAATTACATACATCAAACCTTTTAATGCACTGCTTCAAAGAACAAGCATTTAACATAGCAATGTCACACATCAATACATCATCCATGAAATAAAAAACTATCATAAACAGGGGTAGTAAGGCTTATGCCTTTCCTTTGTGTACTAAATGACAAGATCAAGGCACAATAAAATTCAACCAAGTAGAATACATGCCAATAAATGCTCGTCCCAAAATACAACTCAATCCAATAAACCTAATTAAAAGAATAAATTCAATAAAGTTCCAATATTTTAAAGTTACAGTTTAGCTGATTGTCTGCAAACCAGCCCTCTTATGAAATGAATTTGACCCACTTAGAGTTATCAAAATAACTTGAAATTTTACAAGGATGTAATCTTACAAGTCTAAAACGTATTCTGAATATTCCAGCTCAAAATAACTTCTACAGAATTGATTAAAACTCACGTAATTTAGTAAACTCAAATCTGTCCTGACAGATTTAAGATCATAATATAAAAATCATTATAATTTTAATATTAAACCACGTGCATTGAAACTTCATTCAAAATAAAGCTACATGACTTAGCTTTCATTCTAATAATCTCAGGCTTCCCAATTCAATCTATAGAATTTACGATAGATTTTTAACTATCACATGCATACAAAATTTTTCTGTTGACAATATTAAATAGTTTTACTGTAAATTCACAAAGTATGGTGAAATGGTCTTATTTGAATACGAAATTCAATATGCAAATACTAGACATGTCAAAAACCAACCCCATAGCCTTCAATTCAGGCACTAGAATTTTTGGCAAACGCATATAACAACAAATTAGGAAAAACCCCCGAATTCAGGCATGACAAAACCATTCCAACAACAAACATCAAAAACCAAAAAATCATCAAAATACTCTTAAAAGTCAGCCCTTCATTCCCCAAATTCATACCTGTACAAAATCAAAATCCTAAATCTCAAAATTGTTACTTTCAACATAGCCAAAGCCCAGATAAAAATTCAGTTAACCGAATCTTAAACTCGCCAAAATTTCCCATTCAGCCATAGTAAAAACTATACCACTAGGCCTACTACCAAAGAAATAAAGTTCTATTTTCTTACCTAGAGCAACCGCATCAAAGGTTGCAAAATTGTGCATATATACATAAGTGCTACATTATATGCACGGTTATTGTAGCTTTACATTTAATATTTTACTATTTGTTTCTCTCTCCTTCCCCTCACTCTCTCTTTTGCATCATTGAAGGAAATAATAAAAAAATGCAAAAGAATAAATATTTTATTGAATAAATATTTAGAATAGATAAATTAATGTGGGTGTTTTGTAAAAGTTGGTGTGTAAAATAGAAAAAAGTATGTTTTTTTTTTTTGCAAAATAGACAGAAATTTTATACCCTCTGATGCAGTTGCTCCGCAACTGAACCCATTGAAACCAAATTTGACCTTCATTGGTATGGTGTTCTATTCTTGATGGAAAGAGAGCGAGGTGGTTCAAGAACTGAATAAGAGAGCTTATTTGTTGGTTTACCACTTAGCCCTTATATTCCTTCCATATTACACTTAACAATTTTACTTAAAGACCCCATTGTTTTCTTTATTTATGGAAATACTAGAAATTTCATTAAACACTAGAAAAAGAAATTACATTATGGAAAAAAGCTTGTTCAACGAAACAAGAACCAGTGGCAGTTCTAAGAATTTTCTTGAGGAGGGTCATTAAGAAACTTAAATTAAACAAATTTGAATAAAAAGATAACTTGAATATATTGTGTTATTGAAAGAAAAAAAAACACATACATGAAATTTTACAATTTCTTTCTACGAGTTTTAATATTTTGAAATTGTCACATAATAGTTTATTATCAATTGTCATTATCTATTGTCAATGTAGATGTAACCATTTTATTTTGTTAAGTTTGTATAACTTTTTTATTTTTGTGTAGTTGTCATTATTTATTAGTTATTTCACAAATTATTGACCTTATATTAATTATTGACCCACATAACCACACTCATCCATACATAAATAATACATTTAACAATCACTAAGTTTACTTTTTATTTATTTATTTATTGAATCTCTAGTTTTATAACAAAATTTTATTATAACATCATAATAATATACACATGTAACGAATCCTCTGTATTTCTTGGTTATTAAATTATATAAAGTTATAGTATATTCATACTATACATGCATGTTTTCACACACATCACAATTCACACAAATAACATTATATCAAAAAATAAAAAAAATAATACACAAAATTAGTATCAAACACACACACACACACACACACACACACACACACACACATGTATATAATATATATTTATAATAAAGAGAGACATTCAAAACTTAAAAACACTCACATTTTACTCTTAGAGTCGGAGATATATCGAAAGTCAGATAGAAATTAATAGAGATAAAATGAGATTCATGAGAGAAAGGGAGCGTGATTTGTGTTGTTAGTTTTGGGATGAGTTGATCTATGTTGTTTGATTTTTGTGCTAAATTGATTTGTGATCAGGGTGTGCAAGATTTAAGCTAATTAGTTGTGCAAAAATATTTTTAAGGGTAATTAAATTAATAAAAAAATATTTTATATATATATATAATTTTTTTTTTTCAAGTCAAGGGGTTCAAATCAAGGGGTTCATTTGAACTCCCTGACTTAACAAGTGCAGCCGCCCCTGACAACAACCCTTTTCAATCTAAACAAAGAAATCATCAATTAACAAAAATACAAAATTGCACATAAAACCTTATATGTTTAACATATTCCAAAAGTCACCATAATTTATCCATGGGTTCTATAGAAATACGCTACATTTTAAAGGGATTGTGTAGTTTCAATGTAAAAAAATTAAATAATAAAGTTTGAGATTTTAGATTCAAAATTTATTACCAGCATCTTGAGGCCACCCACTGAAATTTTCCATGTAATAATTTACCGTATGTACACTTTTGTCTCTTAAAAAAATATGTTAAATTAAATCATTTTTATTTTGCAGCAAGAGAAGAAACTACATGGGAGGAGTCTACCACACGAGCAGAGAGAATAACCTCTGGTAGATTCTCCGTATTGAAACATAAAGGTGCAGCTAGAATTAGAGCTAATTTTGCAGCAGTATGGGCTGCAACATTACAAGACCTACGGGCCCAAACAAAAGAGCAACAAAGGAAAGACAAAGCAGAGTTGAGAATTAAATTAATAGGAAGTGATCGGGCACGTGTCTCTATTTAAGTTTGTAACAACTAACAAGCGCGCCCGTAGTTCGAAATGAAAATTTCCTTGAAAGTTGTGTGTCAAACGCGGCATAAACCATATGGTTTGGTCCTTCAGCGATACAACCATGAACCATGGTTTCGCAGTCGAAGAGTTTTCCGGAAGCGAAGGTGACGATGGGACCACCCACTCCAACCACAGCAGAGCTTGAAGAGGAAATCAGAAACCGCGATTGCTGATGGCAAGTAATTATCTATACCATAACATATTTTATATTTATAATTTTCTGATCTGGGTATTTCATAACATTTATTGAAAAATTATCATGGTTTTTGTGTTAGGACAAAGCTGTTTCTTGTAAAGTATTTGGGATTTTCAGTTGTGTTAATTTTGTTTTTGAAGGTGTCAAAAGCTATTTCTTGATTAACTATAACATGCCAAGAAAGTGTCAAATTCTGGAAACTGGGTTCCTGGTTTTCTTTTGGTAGTTGTTGACTTGTTGTGTTGGGTTTTTGGGAAGTGGGTCCTAGTTTTTAAGCTCATGAATGTTAGATACCATTGTGTAAAAGATTGAATTCAATAAGGAGTTGGGAGAAAGAAGGAAGGAAAATCCTCAAGCCACATCTGAGGCTCTTCCTTTTGCTGATGAGAAAACTTTGCTAGCTCTTGAGTTGCATAGTTACATTCTTTTCTACACAACTTGGAAAGAAATACATTCAAGGCTTTTACATGTGTTGCCTATTATCATCTAGCAATAGTCTCTCTTTAGCAAAATATCTTGCTACACTTGAGGATTTAGAGAGAAGTTTGCTTGATTTAAAATTATTTTTCTTTAGAACTGTATTGGATTGGATGTTAGTTTTGCGTAATCATTCCATATGTTCGGTTAGTGATTTGATTGATTTATATAATCTGAGTGATTGATTGTATGGTCCCTAGTTGTAGACTCCTTCTATACTTGGATGGCTCTATTCTTTGCCATTAATAAAACTTCATTATTTATCAAATAAAGAAAAAGCTTTGCTACATTTGTAAGTGCATTAATCTGCCCAGTGTGTTCACATTTCACTATCACTCAACTAAATCCTGTGACACGGCTCCATTACATCACGCATGAAAGAGTAGTAATACACAATTTTTTAATCAACTAGGAATCACAAACTCCCCCAGACAATGCAGCAAACACTTCACCTGCACTACCACGAATCATGGCTCCCACACCTCCAGTCCCATCTCAGAAGCTGAAACCAGCAATATTTAGCTTAAAACAGCTTGTATCAGGAGGTTACCACTTAACTAGATCTGGATTGAAGTGAATCTCCTGCTAGTTCTGTTCAATGGATGACATGGCTAACTAGACAGCACTAGAAGTTGTGATGTTAGGCAATGACATAGCAGCCCCCACACAAACTTCATTCCTATGATTCTATAGTTTCCACCCAACTATGAGGAAGTTTTCAAGACAAGGAGACTCCCAATTTTTGAAAGCCTTGGTCCTTGTTTGAAGGATTCCCAAACTAGTGTACCAAGCAAAATTTTGGATCTTAAGGGGCACCTCTAGAGACCAATCATATACCAGAATCATTTTGTCATTTTATCATTTGAAACACTTTCAAAAGTCATAATAGGGATGGAAACTGAAAAGAACTCAAACTGGAATCCACCTTTTTGCCGACTTGAGAAACAGAGGAACTCAAAAATAGGCAAAACTGGGAGGTTCTGACATTGATTGACCCTTTGGTACAGAAGGTCAAGTGTTGAACGGCACTTTAAGGCCTTCAAATGACGCTTAATTCCCGGACCAAAGTGCTGATATATCTTGCCTTTTGTTTCCATTGTCCTATAATTGATTCTTGATAGTTAAATGCACATGTTAGGAATTGTAACTTGAATGGGAAGCTCAGATTAGGGATAATTCATATATCAAGGCCAATAAGTCAAAGTTAGAGTTAGTAACAAGTAGCGCAAGATTCATTAAAAAAAAAGTAGCACATGCATGGATCAATTAGATCAATTTTAGAGCTCATTTTACAGTTTTTTTTTTTTTTAGCCAATTATCAAGTAATTTTTATTGCCAAAATTCTGGGAAACCAGCACCAACATGCAAAAAGGAGTACAAAACCAACACACAGGCCAAAGCCAAAAACCAGAAACTAACACCACCCTCACCATGGAGGCAACCCCAACTACACAGAGAAACACCTAAACTAAAAAAACCAGAAGCTAAGGAAATACAACAAAAGCCTATTTACGCAGCAACGGCCTGCAAAGAATATAAATCCAACTTACTCAGGCCAACAATCCGTCTACCAGAGATACAACAAAATATAATAAGCCAAGGAGACCACAGCAAATTTCTGTCACAACATTCCTGCAACCGGCTAAACCATAGTAGATACTCAGCACATTCTTTATCTTGTAGGGGCTTGATGCTTGAGTCTAGCCTCTGCAAATCCCCATTTATAGCTTGTTTCCCTATTAACTCTAGAATCAGCATAGGTTTTTCCACCCTCAATTCAAGGTCTAACCTGTTTTTTGACTTCTTCCCCATATGTTGCTCAGATCTAACCAATCCTTGGAATATAACAGCATTTGTATGGGTGCAGCAATGAAGGGTTGCTGCACTGAGTCCTAGTTTACCACAACCTTATCTCAAGGAAGCAACATTTGGAATCCCAATCAACAGCAATGGATTCCTGACAACATGAATTTAGTTTTCCTCCATGACCTTTTGGAAGAGGAACACTTGGAGAATAGATGGTTTCTATTCTCCACAGCTGCCCTGTAAAGGACACATGGCATGTACCTGCCAATACCCCATTTTTTCAATCTTTCTCTGGTATTCAGCCTGTCCTTCGTTGCCAACCATGAAATGAAAGCAAGTCTTGGTATAGCTTTAGGAAGCCAAATAACTTTCCACCATTCTACTTGAGGATAATCCTGCCTAATTTAATCCCAAGCACTAACAACAATGAAGGTCACTATTCTGGAAGGAATCCACCAAGCCTTATCATTATCCCCAAATTTGATCATAGGCAACTTGTGTAGGATAGTAACCAGGTTTTTTGACCTAACAGGAGCCTAGTTAAATTTTCTACCATTCATGACACTAGCTAATTTGGCATTCACAGTGCTGGCAGCTTCATAGACCACTCTATGACCAAACTTGTCCTAGAGAGGCCTAAATAGGTCCTGAGCATTAAAACTTTCCTCCACCCCACCCCCAAGAGCAGTCATGTAAGCTCCTAACACACCAGAAGCTTTAGCCCTTAAGAATCTGCAACTTGACTTATGCAACTCTTAAGGATTCAGCTTGGGTGAAGAGAAGCCATATGAATTTTATAATGGCTGCCTCATCCCATTCCTCCACCCTTTTAAGGACATGACCACTTTCCTTTTTAGGATAACAAACAGCCCTTTTATGGACATGACCACTTTCCTTTTTAGGACAACAAACAGCATCCCAAGCCGCTTTTTCACCCTGAACAAGACCATCAGTACCTCTCCAAAGGAAAATAGCAAGACCCTTACTCCTGTTAAAGAAACCCACTAGACTTCAATTGATTGCTATTGAGAATGAGGGAGATGAGATGAATTCTTTAACTTATGCCACAAACTTCTCAGTTACTCCAATGGCAGCTAAACAATGCAGGGTCCAAATGGATGGAATCACATATTGATATGCATTCATGAGATTCACCTTTGTAAGGCATCTTGGAATACCCCCCTGCCTGTGATAGTTTTTCACCAATTCCTGAGCAAGAATAATGTTTTCTGCAGCGCACCTATTAGGAATGAATGTTGTCTGGTTATTTCTAATCATATTAGCAAGGCAAGGTCTAAGTCTATTAGCAAGAATCTTAGTAGCGCACTTGTATATAAGGTTGCAGCATGATAAAGGCCTAAAGTCCCCATTTTGAAGGATTTGGAACGTTACGCACCAAAGTAGTGATGGTTGAACTTGAATTAACCTCTTTGAGCAGCCTCCTTGTGTTGAAGAAGGATATTACAGCATTAGTGTGTTATGACCCGAGATGATATTTAGGATATATTGTTATTTGAATTTGAAGTATTTAAATCTAGACTTAGTGATAGATCTTTATCTGAATAAGGTAGGAGTAGATTAGTATTGTTATTTGCTTGTATTCAAATTGATTTCTATGTTTTAGGATAGGATTTGTTCTCATGTTTTAGGATTTGTTGATGAGGTTATCTCATACTGGCTATTTGTGTATGCTAAATGCATTAATGAGAATCAAGCAGAAAATTAATCAAACATGTCTATTTCCTCTATTAAGTTCAAGAGATTGGTCATCTTGAATTGACTAACTATCTTTTATACTCATTAAATTATCCTTGTTCACAACATAGTGACATCCTCCTTAACAATGGGCCAGGATCTTTTATAGAAGTGCAGAAAACCAATGTGGACTAGAGGCTTTGTCATTGTTCATTGAGAAGATGGTATCCCTGATTTCATAAGCAGTTACCCCATCCTGCAGCAGTTCCTTTTGCCTGCAAGAAAATTGTATGGGTAAAAAAATTAGTGATCCTTGCAATATCTGAATTATAGAGCTGAGAGGGAAGTTGGCCAAATAGATTTTTGTAATAGGACACAACCAACTCGTTTTAATTGCTTCAAGGTCTTCCAGCTTGACATTGTCTACATTCAGCAAACATCTAATGGACTCTATGGAAGAACCCAATATTTTGATCCCCAAGAATAAGCCAAGTTTTTATTATTATTTATTTCTGCTTCATATATGATTCCTCAGCATTGCTATTGGTTGAGGAACACGTGCCAAATGAACAACCATCAGGATTGGAGCAAGTCCCTGTATAAATACTCAACTTGTAACTTTAATCTCATTAGTGAATAGTGACGCATTTGCTTGGATCTCTCTCTTGAATTCTCTGTAATTCTCTCCCCAGTTCCTTCTCGATCTCAATTCTCTCACTCTCACTTATTAAATAATTCCTTGTTTTATCTCATTCTCCCATTATCTCACAATTAAACTCTAGTCTAGTTTCTTCTTCAATCCTATTTCTTTAATCTCTAAACATTCTAACACCTAAACAACAATTGTGATATTTACAATAACACCCTTGGACCTAACAGATGCTTAGATAAAAGCTATCTATATACGCCCCATTGCATCCCTTCTTTCCTGAACAAATTGTAAAAGCAATTGTAGGACTAGTTTGATTGTTCCCCTTACCCCACTGATTTCAGTAGTCCTGGTAGTAACATTGTTTTTTTTTTTTTTTTTTTTTTTTTTAATTAATTTTTAATTATTAATATTTTGTACAGGGCTTCTGTCAATTGCAAATGCTTGCCCTGAAACAAACAGGGCCTTTTTTGCTTATTTTGTGATGATTATTTTCATTGTCATTGCAATACGGAAGTTTGTTGTTTTGTTCAAGATTATTGAGAGATTGGCCTTTATTCTTTGTTGGTAACAATTCCTTAACTGTAGCTTTCACTTTATTTTCTCAAATTAAGTTACTTATTACATACTTCATTTGGAAATTATTTACTCATTTTACCCAAAATTTATTTTCCATTTTGCTGTTCATTGCAGTTTTGCACTCTCAATTTTTCACTTTCTGCTGTTATAGTAGAGAAGTTAGTACAAATGAAGTATATATCTGAACTGGTAAGTGATCCAACTCCAATTGTTTCTAATTGCAGGGCATGTGAGTGTAATGTTGGAGGAACACCTCCCATATCTTCCATCCCACTCTCTGCATTGGGAGTTTTGGATGGAGATGGACTATGATCCTCTTCTGTGAAAGAAAGTCTCTAATTAAAAAAAAAAAATACTATATGAAATAAGCAGTGAATTTTCACAAAAAATAAGTCCAATTATTTATGAGTGATAACTTTTCTTACTTTTCAAATGAAATGAATGCTAGGAATAGAAATTTTATTATATTGTAATACTTGTTAGTAGGTAGTACTATAATTGTAAGTAATGTTAGCATTTTTTTTTTTTAAAATTTCTCCTATGTTGAGTCACCGAATTCAATTCTACCCTTTTTTTTTGTGGTAGAAGCTAAACTTCTACTTTACTACTTTATGCAGATGTTGTCATTTTACTTCATTTAATCAAAATGACAGTCTCATCCATTTTTTTTGTCAATCTAAGGTGTTTTTATCTTGTGTAAATTTCTTTTAGTTTCCTACTTCATTCCAGAGTTTTAGAAGTTTTGTTAGCCTACCACTCTAACAGTCATAGGGGATAATTTTTAATTACCAAATGATGTCCTGTTCAATTGGAATGTAAGCTTATATGTGCTTCTATGGATTGCATGTTAGTAATTTAGCAGAACATGATTCGTAATTTATTTTAACCACAACTCTATGTTCTAAATGAAAATTGTTTGGATGAGAAAGATATTGCTGTCAAATTTTTAGTTCTATTGATCGTTGATTGCTTTCAGCAATTATTAAACCAAAATCTCAAATCTCAAATTTCAATGAATAATGAAGATAGGAAGGGAACCCCTTCCATACCAACTTGTTCAAGATGATTGAGTTCGAAGGTCCAAAATGTGCTTAGAAGGATAATTTGCTGATAAAATTGTCAGATGATGCAATTAAACCTCAACCATTTGATGCAGTATCAATCCCAAAGTATGGCCAAATTCAAGATGCAGAAGCAGTTACAAGGCCTTTTGGGCATTTCAGCAATGGTGGTTCCATCACGATGGAGGCCTCTCATGCCAAGGCTCCTCGAAGTCCTACTAGTACTACCTATCAGAAGTGAGTTTTTAGAACAGATGGTAGAACACAAATTCCTACTCTTCAGCTACCAAAGTCACCTGAACCACCGATACGTGCCAGAAATGAGGTTCAGAATATGATGCGAAGTGAGCTCACTCTTTCTACAGATTTCCAAACACCCAACTTGATTGGTAGCGCAAATGGTAAGGGATCTCAAATAAGGAGATCACTGTGGACAATTGGAAAACTGATTAACGGCTCTGAGAAAAGGTGAGACTAGTTTGTTTAGGGGAAAAAAAAGGTTATTTTCTAATAATAGGGAGGAACTCTGGTTGGCACACTATATCATTTCAACATTTCAATGTAAAATTTCAGGAACCAATAGAATTTGATGGAACTCCAGACACCCATCAAAGGTGCTACTAATGTCATCAGTCCCAAATCACCAGTGACAGCTAATGCTAGGACTCATAGGAGACAATCACTAACTGGCATTCCAGCGTCAGGGTCTGACAAGTCCCGAAGATCTTCTCTTGGAGGGAAGTCAAATGATTCTAGCAAGTAAAACAATACAAGTGTCATTGCATGAGATTAATATTGGTTACACACTTACACTATCCTTAAACCATATTACGAGTGAAATCTTCTTTAATATTTGAGATCAATGTTGTTTTCTTTTGTAGACACAAAAGAAATAGGAATGCTATGACACCTCCTCCAGTACACCCATCAACAAAGATAAGTAAGAGGTGGCTATAGATTGTATGATGATGCTATTTTGTGACTGCAGCGGTGCTTTGACTCGAAGCATACTGACATTGCTGACATTTGAGTTACAACATACTCCAAAATTTGCCTAGAAAGAGAATTTTTCTGTTGGATTGTGTTAATAAAATGTCTCCTTGTTGTTGATCTACTTGATTCTATAGCCCAATTTTGACTGCAAAATGTCTTTGCTTGTTAACTATTTTTTTTTTTTTTTGGGTAATAAAAGGTTTCATTTTCCAAGTGGTATGTTACTTAAGTTTAAATTTATGTTTGGTTAAATAATTTTTTTTTTTTTATACCAATGTTATATATAACATTTATATATAGCAAGAAAAAGTTCAAAGAAGGCATTGAGCTCTTTTTTTTTTTTTTTTTGGTTGATAATTCTGCACATCTTATTCTCTGCCATCAATATGCCATTCATATGGTATATGGTAAACAGAAGCCTATAACCATTAATATGAACAATTACGAGCCCTGAACATAATTGCTGGAGTGACCACACATATAATCGCAACTAACTCAGAAAGTGCAACAAGTCAAGAACTGAATATCACTTGTTATTAAAAGGAAAAAAATGCTGTCTATAATGCTGGAAAGTGCAACAAAGTTGCCTCGGCAATTTCAATCACTATTTGCTTCCTAATCATCATACCCAAAAAGAAGGGGGGGAAAATAGGAATAACCCATTTAAAATTAAATTTTTTTTTTTTTAACAAAACCAAAATAAGATGGTCTTGAGAGAGAGAGAGAGAGAGAGAGAGAGAGAGAGCAAATAATGGTTTTATTTATGCGGTGGTTTGGCATCTTTGGCATTTTTTTTTTTTTTAAATTTTTATGTTTTTGTTTCTAGGTTTTGAAATTGAGGTTATAGAGTGAACGAAGTTTCGATATTGTGTGTCATTTTCTATCTTCTATTTGAAAAATAATAATAACATGAGACATTATTGACTATGTATTCATAGGTTTTACACTTTATCTTTACAGAATCTAATATCTTTGATGAAACATAAATATTGTTAAAGGCGAATATATATTGACATTTTAAGGTGAAACAAACCAACCTAAGTAATTTTTAAAAAAATATATAAATTATGGGTTCTCCTAATTAAAACTACAAAAGAAATCGCAAATTTTGCTATATAATTACTGCTTTATTCCATAAGAGTTGACAATTTAACTTATCAACACTTTCGCAACATTCAAATGCTTTGTAGTTTCTATTTTAGATAAAAATGTAAGGTTAATTCATGCTGATTGTTCTATTGATTAAGTGGTTTTAATGCGATGGAATGGAATGGTGATATTGGAGGGATGTAGGTAGATTTTTTTATTTTTTTATTTTTTATCATTTGCTAAATAATGATATTTTGATTTCAAGAGTTTTTCAGGGTTATCTTATTAAATTAGAGTACTATTATAATAATTTATCTATTAAAATCTCATTAGGATTAATGGAAAGAGAAATACTATGTTTTACAATATTTTTATAACACTTTCACAATGAATCCTAAATGATAAGTTATTACTCTTAGTTATTGACAGGCAAAACCGTAATTTTAGTGGTAGGTTCAAATTAAAACCAATAACAACTTACTATTTAGGATTTGTTGTGAAAATGTTTGAAAATATTATGAACATAGCACTTCTCTTAGTGGAAAACGTTAATGTTTGTTGTACACATCTGTACACATATCCCTGAATTTCAATTATAATTATGAAATCACGAAATTATATTTTCAGTTATACGTGCTTTTTAGGTATTGCTTGTTAGTAATTCAGTAGAAAATGATTTCATAATTTTTTTAAGCCACAACTCGATGTTCAAAACGATTTTTTTTTTTGGATGAATAAAAAAAAAATTGTAAATGAGAAAGATATTGCTGTCAAATATGGTCTAAGTTTTTAGTTCCTTTAATCTTTGTGATGGTTTTGCATTTAATTTTTATAGCCTTACTGTTTTAAAATGGGTGATAGATTGGGAACAATCTTTTGTATTTCACCAAACTCGAAAGTCGAAATGTGATCATGACAATGAATTAATTGTTGCACTGACCGCGCCAAGTGTTAATCAGGGTAGCATCTGCAATGCATTTGGATATTGTATAAAAGATGTTTGACAAAATGTTGAAGTCAGCAGTACATCAAAAACCTTAACTGATGTCCAATATATTGTTGTTCTCTTGAATGCTCTAAATTGGGGTTAATAATGGCTGGGGAAGATTGAGTTGATAATGTGTATCCTATACTGAACCTACTCTATCCCTTTGTAAGCTTTATGAAGCTTAACGGAGAGAATAGGAATTAATGTTCCAACCAACTTCTGACTAAATCAGAACCAGGAGGTATTGACTGAATCTCCCAGGCTCTCTACGAGTTGAATAAATAAATGAGTTAAATTTATGGCCATGTTTACAAAATTATTTTAAAGCTTTTTTTCTTTGAAATTTTCTTGACAGGTTGAAATGATGTTCAAAGTGATTCCATTTATGTGTTGAATGTTTCAGTTTGATAACACAAAACAAAGCAAGCGACAGATAACACAGCAAACACTGTCAACACAATGATAGAAAAATATCGTTATACAACTGGATCAGGCTCATATTGTTGTTAACTAACTCGGATGCATACAATAGCAAAGTACAATCGGTAAAATGGGGGAAAGCTACTAGCTTGAAGTGGTGAAGGTTGGAATGGAAGTATTTTATGGTTCCTTTGCACCAAACAACGTTTCAGTTCAATCCATGTTATCATTGAACTTACAGAAGATTTACCTCTAAAAGAAGCACACACCATCAGAGAGATATTGCAGGAGAAGATACAGAGAAACTTCCCGGCTAACCCCTAATAAGAATTATTGTACATATCTAATTAGGAGATTGCTTTCTCTGTTGAGAACAGATATTGTGAATGTGCCTCCAAAGTATGTAAACATGAACCTTGAATGGTCTCATGTTGATATTAATTTGTAACTCTTGTATAAGTGATGGAGCCTCTCATGTATTTAGCACAATTTATTTTCAATAGACACCTCTCTTATTGTTTCTATTCATAACTCACATTAGAAGTTTTCTTTTTATGGTTATCATTTGCTTCAAAACATGTTATGAACCTGAAATGTATACATCCATTTGTTTCTCTATAAATGGTCTACTGATTAGCAATTCAAAATGTATCATGTGGTATTTACCAACCATTGTAATATTAACCATCATTTGCTCCTTGCACAGTATTTACCAAATAGGCCAAGCTATAATGATTAATTATACAAAATCTATTATGTAGACTGCATATCATTTTGAAAACAGAGAACCGATTATTATGCAGTTTGACAAACAACCTCTTTCATCAATGGTAATAATCAATAATGTAAACTAACAATTACACCCAAGTGTATAAACAGAAATATCCATCTTTGCACATTAAACTCAACTGTGTAGATATCGAGAGAGGTGTATACATTTTAGCAAAATAATTTGCTTCTATTACATGATATGCACGTAAAAATAAGGGGAAATTACACTTTGCCCATCTGTGATTTGTTCAAAAAATACTTTATCCATCTGTAGTTTGAAAAATGGCACTTTACCAACCTATGGTTTGATCCATCAGCAAAACGTCATCCATCTCTAACCATGCCGTTACTCTAACACCAATTCACTCAAAAAAAAAAAAAAAAAAAATAGCAATTGAATCAAAACTTTTTCCTTTGAGAAACCATAACAGAGCATGACTCGCAATTTCATAACAGAGCATATCTTGCAATTTCCAAACCAACATTTATACACACACAGATGCTGATCCAAGAAAATGTATAGCACAGATAACAGCAAAAGTTCTTTTTCCGTTCTTGGCAGAAAATGTATAGCACAGACACAATTTCTCAAAAAAAAAAAAAAAAAAAAAAATTCATTAACACTCTACACATTGAGATAACAACAGTAATTGATCTGCTCTGTTTTTGTACGTGTATGAAAAGTCAGCAAAGGTTGTAAATATGAGAAAGCGCCTTAGATATAGAATTAGATGGTCAAGCGCGACAATACGTGGTGGGTGGAGCACAAATATTGGATCAAAACTTCAATGAGAAGTCAGCGAAAATATATAGCACAGAGCAACAAATGTATAGCACAGACCCAATTTCTTAAAAAACTTTTTTTTCATTAACAAACTACACATTAAGTAATCTACCAGCAATTTCAAACAAAAAATTTACCAGCAAATACCAAGACAAATTAACAACGTAATCTGCCAGCAAGAAAAAAAAATCTTCAAAAACGTAATCTGCCAGCAATAAGCTGCAAATCTTCGAAAATCTTCAAAAAAAAACTTCAAAATAAATCAAGATTGCAGTAGAAATCTGCCAGCAATTAAAAAGAAAATCTACCAGCAATTTTTGAAAAAGAAATCAAGAACCCTAATTATCAAAAACGTAGCTGTGGTTTAAATCAAGAGAGAAAATCTTCAAGATCCTTCACATGGGTTTTGATTGGGCTGCCAACTTCTCTTGATGCTGAGAATTTTAAGTTTTTATCTTGACGGAGTAGATCACAATCTGGAATAGGGAGTGCACATGCACAGGGAAGTTTTTTTATTTTTTATTTTTATTTTTTTTAGAGGAAAGAGTTTTGATTCAATTGCCGTTTGTTTGTTTGTTTGTTTTTTTTTTTTTTTTTTTTTTTTTTTTTTTTTTTTTTTTTTGGGAGTGAATCGGTGTTAGAGTAATGGCAGAATTAGAGGTGAGTAACATTTTGCTAACAGATCATACCATAAGTGAGTTGTCATTTTTTAAACTCCAATTGGGTAGAGTGTTTTTTAGCCAAACTGGGCAAATGGTAATTTCCCCTAAAAATAATTTGCTAATTATTCTTTTTTTTTTTGGTAGAAAACGGAATAACATTAAAACTAAGAAACAAAAGCAGGAACAATACATTGCCTGTTACAATACAGACCATGGCTATCAGCCTCCAAAATTGAAATAAGGTCCACAGGCAGACCAGACAACAACTCAAAATCAGAATCTAAATTCAGCACGAAATTTGCAAGCTAGTTTGCACTTTTGTTTGCTTCCCTGTAGACGTGTCTAATGGTTGCTTGGGGTATTTGGTCAATCAAGAGTTTATAGTCATCCATAATGGAGGACACAATGGTGTTAGCAGCAGATTGGTGATTAAAGGCATCAACAATAGCACTTGCATCTAACTCAATAACCACAGCTTGCACATTAATTTGTTTACATAAAAGGTGACCATCTCGCAAAGCCCATAGCTCAGCTGTGAAGCTGTTTGCTATGCCAATCCTTCTAGAAAAACCCCTAATCCAGCTACCATTCTCATCTCGAAGAAGTCCTTTGCCACTAGCCAAACCCAAGTTCCACATGGATGAACCATCCGTGTTTAATTTCAGCCAGCCACTACAAGGTTTTTCCCAATGCACTTGTTTCAATATTTTGTGTTTTGTCACCAACGGCTTGCCAACACAATGAAAGTATTCTAAAGCTCGGTGGATGATGTCTGTGGCAAGACTTGACTTTAAGTTCTTGTTCTCAAATACCAGCTGATTCCTACCCTTCCAAATTGTCCAAATAGCAAACATAAAGGTTTGATTCCAAGGAGCTTGCCCTGGACTTCAGACCTCTTTATCTCTACAATTAGACATAAGCCAGTCTTGAATGTTGGCCAAGAAGAAAGCTGCGTCTTGGTAACTGATACCTAGCTGATGCCAAATTATTTTGAGAACATGGCAATCTCGACGGGCATGAAGGATGGATTCTGGGCTATTGTGACAGTGAGGACACAAATTATCAATTTGCAGCCCCCTAGCTTGTAGACAATCTCTGACCTCGATACTCTGGTGCATGCATTTCCAAATGAAAGTTTTAATCCTCGGCAATGTATCTAACTTCCAAATCCACTTCCCTTGAAAGTTCAGTTTAGGGAGGGGCTCACTAGTAAGGAGATAAGCACTTCTAAGATCAAAGGAACCTTTGGGGGAAGGTTTCCAAGCTAATTTGTCCTTGTTCCTTGCTACGCATGAGAAAGGGGTAGCTTGAATTTCTCTTCTAACATCCTCAAGAATCTCCATTTGCAGCAAGTTCCAATTCCATCCTTCTAAACTAGCAACCTCCTTAATTTTAAGCATATTAGACTCGATGGTTAGAGGGCCTTGGATGATGTTTCTTAAGATTCCTACCTTGCTCCAGCTGTCATGCCAAAAACTAAGGTTGCTTTCATACCCCGGAACCCAAGTGATTCCTTTCTTAAAAACAGCTTCCCCTTTCTTCATACTTCTCCAAGTGCAAGAACAAGGTAACCTTACTTCATTTCTGGAGTTCAAACACTGATTAGTACAGTACTTTAGTCTCAACACATTTGCCCATTCAGATTCTTTCTCTGTGTGAAATCTCCAATTTAATTTAGTAAGAAGTGTCGTATTCCTGCCCTTTGCAGCTTGGATGCTCAGCCCACCTACATCCTTGGGGGCAGTGACCATTTTCCATCCCACCCAGTGCATAATTTTCTTGTTGGTTGACGAATTCCACAAGAAATTCTGGTTAACTTGGTCTATACCCTCTAAAATCTTTCTTGGGAGCTGGTTGCATTGCATTACATAAGCTAGGATGGTTGAAGTGGCTGCTTGGATTAACACTGCCCTCCTAGCCATGGAGAGGAGATTTGCTTTCCAACCAGCAAGTTTCTTCTTAATCCTTTTCAACACGAAATTAAAGTCATGATTTAAAGCACCACTATGTTTAATGGGAAAGCCAAGGTACTTTCCTAAATTTGGTGTAGATTGAAAACCAAGAATGTCACTGAAAGCTTCTCTATCACTTCGATCCACATTCGGAGAAAAGAAAACCCTGGACTTAGCTTCACTTATGGACTGACCAGATTGGTTGCAAAATTCATCCAACACTTCTCTAATAACAATGCAATTTTCCATGTTTACCTTGGCAAAAAAGACAAGATCATCTGCAAAAAATAGATGCGAGAAGGCCAGCCCTCTCCGGGAAGCTTTGATAAGAATCCAAGGCTTATCTTCACACCTTTCCTGGATTAATTGCCCCAAATAGTCCATACACATAATAAAGATGTACGGTGACAGCAGGTTGCCTTGCCTTATCCCTCTGGTGGGAAGAAAAGGCTCAAGAGCCCCTCCATTAAAAAGTAATGAGGTGGAGACCAAAGTAATGCAACTCATAATAAGCTCAATTAAATTCCCTGGAAGATTGAACCTGATTAACATATCCCTAATGAAACTCCACTCTAATTTATCATAGGCTTTTTCTAAATCTATTTTCAATGCCATATATCCTCCTTTGCCCTTTGTTTTACCCATAGTGTGAATCAACTCTTGAACAATAATAGCATTATCTACTCCTCTTCTTCCCGAGACAAAAGCAGCTTGGCAAGGGCCTATTAATTTATCCAAATACGGTCTCAACCTCCCCACTATAATTTTAGTTATGATTTTATACACCGAATTGCACAACTAATAGGTCTGTAGCAACTAATGGATTCCGGGCTTTGAATCTTAGGAATAAGGACAATACTTGTGCTGTTCAAATAGGCTGGTACTTTCTTGCATAGGAAAACATTCCTAATCTCCTCTTTAACTGAATCCCCACAGTGAGCCAAAATCTCTTAAAAAAACCAGCGTGGAGTCCATCTGAACCTGGGGACTTGAAGGCCTTAAGAGACCACAAGGCAGTGACAATTTCTGCGTCTGTCACTGGCTGATCTAAGCTGTGTTTCTCCTCCTCCATGAGTCTAATTTGCCAGCCAATTTGAAGATTATGACTCCAAGCGGCCTTGACTTGGTTGGTAGTATACAACTTGAAAAATTCGTCCCTAAAATGGTTCATGACTTTTCTATCCTCCGATAACCAATCCCTACCTCATTTTTAACCATGGTAATTGTATTCCTTTTTCTCCTTGCAAGCGCAGAAACATGATAGAAAGAGGTATTTCGGTCTCCCAGCACCATCCAATTAATTCTAGATATTAAAGCCCACAACTCCGCCTCCTGATTCAACATTAAATCCAATTCTTTATGAAGCTGGTTCTCCAGGTTAATTAGGGAGGATTGGGGGTTAGTAGCTAAAACCCACTGGATTCCATTAAGCCTAGCCATTAATCTCCTTTTCTTCCCAAATATGTTCCCAAACTGATTTTTATTCCAAAGCATCGCATCTTTTGTGAAATTAACTATAGAGGCTGAAAGGTTATCATCTCTATTCCAAGCCTTAGTCACAACTTGAGGAAAAGAAGGTTTGGAAAACCAGAAACTCTGAAATCTAAAAGGCCTCTTAAGGAAATTGGTCTGCATAGGGATAGTTTCCAATAACACCAGACAATGATCCGAATGGCAATGAGTGAGGTGGGAGACTCTAGCTTCCGGATACAATAGGCACCAACTAGGATTCATGAAAAAACGATCTATTCTCTCTTGAATGAGGTTATTCAACTCCCTCCTATTAGTCCACATGTATCTGGGACCTGAGAATCCCACATCCGCCATATTGCACTTATCAAGGCAATCTTTGAATAAGAGGGATCTAGATATGTTGACCGGCCTTCCTCCAAATTTATCCTCATCTAACAGGGGTTCATTAAAATCCCTGGCTATCACCCATGGTTTGTTATGGAGTTCTGCTACTTTAATTAAATTTTCCCACAATATAAACCTTTCAGCATTCCTAGGACTAGCATAAACAGCAGAGAAAATCCAAGAGAGGTTAGTAGCTAGTACCTTCACTTCCAGGTGGATTTCTTGCTCTGTATTTGCCAGCTGAACCACCTCCACAATCTCGGAATTTCAAAGTAGCCAGAGGCCTCCAGCGAACCCAATTGTTTTGGTGTGGATGGCGCCATAAAAAATCTACCAACTTAAATTTGCTAATTATTCCACTTCCCAACTATAGGATCTTTCAATCCAACTCCAGAAACACATTGTCTGCAATGTCTCTTTGTCATCTTGGGCACTCATAAATGGCTTCCAGCACGAGTGTGTTGTTGACTTCGTAACCTTTTTCAAGCAATAGCAACAAAACTTGTCCAGCCATTTGTACTTTGACCATAGATTTTCATGTCAAGATCTTTGTTTTCCCAATTTTGCATCTGAATGGGCCATACATAACCATGCATGCTTCTTGCAGACAAAATGGAAAGTTTAAGGAAAAAGACTTAAGCAATTTTATGTAAACTAATTGCCAAAAAGACCCTCCACCTATAGCTGAAGTTCAAAATTCCATTGAATAAATAAATAAATGTATTTAGTTATTTTTGTAGCATCCAAAAGGATTATTAGTCAGAATTTCATATAACAACCTAACAAGTTCATTGTAAATTAACTGCTAAAATTCTAAATTATCTATGTTTTTCACTCAAAAAACTTACCGTTGAAGTTTTCCTTCTTGGATTTTTTTTTTTTTTTTTGGATGGGAAATAGATTAAATTTCATTGAACTGGGTTAAGGCCTAGAGCAAATACATCACTAATGATTTGAGAAGCAATTGTAGGGGGAGACTCCTTCACCCAATTCTACAATCAAATATGACTTCGGAGTGTCTAGCTATAAGGTGGGCACCAATGGTGAAGCCAAGATTTGAGTTTAGGGGAGGCAAGATTAAAAGACAATATTAAAAGAAAAATAATTTACATATATTAATCCATAACAGTAACAAAATAAATTGTAAATAAACAATTGTAATTACAAGTATATTTTTCTTATTATTAAAAGAAAGAAACAAAAATAACCAATTCATAGTTACTAATAGTTGAAAGAAAAGATTAATGTAAATCCAGAAAGTTTTTTTTTTTTTTTTTAGAATAAGTACATAAAGTTTAGACATCTAATTTGATTCCTTAAAATTAATTAAGAAAAAAAATTCATCTATAAATTCTTTATTTTATTTTATGAAATATAAAAATATTAAAAATATAGCAAATACTTGTAAAGTAGTATATATGTCTTACTGTCTGGCTGCTTCTTAAAATATGTAAAATCCAACATTTTTTTTCTCTAACCTTCTAACTATTTAAAATTTAAGTTTATAACAAATTTTAGATTTAAAAATTGTAAAAAAGTTAAGAAATAATGGCATTTCATCATTCATTTATAGGATAAATTTATGAGACAAGTAAGAAAGTAAAGTGCTGTGAATAGTAAAATAGCTAAAAAAAATTAAACGTGAATCTATATATATATATATCTAAAAGCTGAAGCATAGCATTTATTGTTGCTACGCTCATGTTGAGCCACATCAGTGTCCATGTCATTATCCAATTTCTTTTTAATTTCTCTATAATTTTTTTTAACATTTACACTTTTTTATTTATTTATACTTTCTCCCTCCCTTACCATTTCATCTCCCCACTACCTTCCACTTTAATATCACCATTCATCTTTCTCTTTATCTTCCCTTATTTAGTCTCTTCTTATTCACACCATTTTACTATAAATTCCACATTCTCTCTTCCATTCTTTGCATAGTTTTCCCTCACCCAAAAAAAAAAAAGGTTATCTCTCTCTCTCTCACAATTTTTTGGTTGATTTTTATTTTTATTTTTCTTACATCTCTACTTTAGGTTGATAAATTTTTGTATTCTTTCGAAATCTACTTTTGGTTGATGCGATTGATTTTTTTTTTTTGATTGTTTATCTACTCTAATCAATTATTTTTTAAAAATTGCAAATTACCCTTTAAATCCAGGTTGAACAGTATTCAAGATTGTAAGTGTTTTTCTCTTTGTCTCTCTCCAGTAGGACTACCATTCTTTTACCAAAGTAGATGAGGATTACAATATATGATGTTGTCTTAAACTTTATTGCAGGTACTCTTTTATCAAATGTAATTATTTTCCTTTCTCCTTTTAAGTTGTACTATTAAAATATGAACATTGATAGTTTTAGTGACATGTAATGCATTTTGTGATATTGATATGGGTGTTTTTTATGAGCCTTCAAGAAATGGCCCTATGCTATGGGAATAGGAAAATGCCCAACAAATATAAAGGCTTATGCAAAAGGTTAGTGTCGCTTTATTTATGTTAACAATGCACTTTCTTAATTTAACATTTGAATTTTCAATCTTTATAGTTTAAACGTTAAGGTCATATAGTGATTTGCTTATCACGTGTTTGACGTTTTGTTTATAGACAAATACCAAAACTCAAGTTTTATAATACTTTTGTGCAAGATTGACACCATCAATTGACAGGCATGATTTTTGGTTCATTAGATTGTATGCTTTTTCCAATCTAGATGTGACTCTATTTTCATAAGTATTTGTCTCTCTAATTGAAAATTCCTATGTTTGGTCTTTGGTACATCTAATTCATATAATCGGAAAGAAATTTTAAAATTAGAATTTTAGGTAATCAAAATTTTACTTTTATTTTTGGGTTGTGATCATTTATCAAATGTAATACCCATATTTTTGGGTTGTACTTCTAAAATTTTATAAACCATAGTTTAAAATCATCTGAATTTTAATAGAGCAAAAAATATTGCTCCAAATTTTCTATGATAATCTTTCAAGTATCATATCAATAATATTATTAAATAAGGATATTTTCATTAAACTTGGGCACAATGTTTCTCTATTAATTTCTATATATTAATTTTGTAATGGTTGAAAGCAGATTTGCGTTCCTTTGTTTTTGTTTGTTTTTTACAAGCTATTGTTTCTACTTTATGTTTTTAATTAAATAACAAGACTTCGTATGAGTTTCATAAGCAACATTAATAATAATAATAAGTTGTGTGCTGTATTTATTTGTTTGATAAGGAAGCTGAAAAATTACTAAGACCATACAATTAGCATGTATGATCTTTCATCTACTTGCTAAATTAAATTCAATATTTTATCAAATGAATGCAAATTTCAACCTACTGAATGAAAATAGAAAAGCTCATTGGAAAAACATTTACATTTCAACTAAAGCTTAATGACTATAACAAGAACGAAGGATGAGAATTCAGATATAGGAATTCATATTGTGTCAAAACAATCAAGTAAAAGTCTTTGATCCATTAATAATAAAGTCTTTTTGGAAAATCGAAACTTATACAAGTTATACTACCTACGTTCTTAACTTCTACCTACTTTGATTATCATTAAAATAACAAAAAAAAAAAAAAAAAAAACAGCCAAAATTTTGACCCCATGAGGTACATGAATCAAGGGTATCCAATTAAATACTAACACTAATAAAAATAAACTGTAAAATATAGAAAAAAAAATGAATCGCATCAATACTAACCGGCAATTGTGGTTACTACTATTCCATGAAATTTACTCATTTAAGCTGAAATGAAAACTTCATTATTTAACAATCAAAATATAATCTTGGCTCATTTTATTCAACATTTAAATTCAACTACAACCTCCAAGTCTATTAAATTATATATTTTTTCTCTCAGAGAGAGAGAGAGAGAGAGAGAGAGAGAGAGATTTATGGTAATAGTATATGTTTTTAATCATCTAAGGAAGTAGAATATATAGAGTTCCTTAATAACTTATAAGTTAAAACCCAAATCCATAATAGAACTACACAATCAAAGTATGAACATATAACATCAATTATTTTTTGAATTACTGTTTGAAATTTACACAATTGTTGGAAGAACTTAAATTCAAAAAAAAAAAAAAAAAATCCACATGAAGTGTTCTTATGAAACTTTTTATTGCATTAGAAAAAAAAATAAAAATAACATAGCTACCAAGGATATTTCCTCCAGTAATAATATAAGTACCATAAAAAATAAAGTTACCCAATTTAAATATCACATTTTCCAACATTTCATTTCACCTTTTACTATGTGTAGGTAAAATAAATGATGTGGATATTAATAACTTTTCAGCTACTTCAAAATTATTAATAATTAATTTGTATTGGAGTTTTAATAGTTCAGATATATTGTCGTTTGATTTTTTTTTTTTTAAGGAAAGTGCAATTGAATAGGTATGAAGAGGTAATTCAGTTAAATAAAGAGAGGAAGAGCCAAAGAATTGGATATTAATGATTTTTTCCGTTGTTTCAATATTATTAATAATTTAATTATAAGAGATTTTTGATATTATAAAAGACATTAATTTAATTTAATTTTCTTTTTATTTTCTTAAGGAAAGTGGCAGTTGAACAGGTATTGTTGCGTGAAAGACTATTTGGCTTGGGCTTCATTGAGGAGAACATTAAACATCAACTATAATTGAAAAATATATTAAACACTATAAGGCTTGGTCTTTATTGTGAAGGGTATATGAAAAGCTTTTATTCACTTAATCGACAAAGAAAAATTATTGCTAATAACTAGAGCAATCACTAATCCATAAAACACACAAAACACTATAAATTACAATCGTAAACAACTTAAAAATTACAAACTAAAAACATGATATAACTACACAATCAAAAAATGAGCACACAACATGATCACAAATATTTTGTAAAAGATCAAATTAAAAGGGGAAAAAAAAAAATCCTTCTTCAAGCCAACATAGAAGGGGACAAAAATGCAAAATATGGATTAGCAATTGCGCTGTTATGTGAATCAAATGATGAGGGACTATAACTACTATTTTCGATTATAAATCAACCAAATGGAGAAAAAAAATATTCTCCAAAACTATTGACAAATCCTTCCATATACAATTTTCGTAACAAACACATTTCGTATCCCAAAAAACCAAGCATGCAAAAATATTGGAGTGGATCATTGGGATTATGACTGTCCTTACCCTTTGAAAACAAGGAATTACATGTAACATGCAAAATGTGTTCAATTGACTTGAAAATGTATAAATTAGTCAATCGAGTATGGTAGAATTAACATTTAAAAAAAAAAAATTCTATTATAAATTATCCTCATTTTGTTCCAAATAGTAATCTCTAATTAAAAAAAAATATATAGTTCTATGAGCAAAAGCTCCTGTTAGCATGAATCCTACCATATATTGGTAATATATATATATATATATATATAACACAGCTTGAGACATAATAACATGATAAATATTAATAAAATAAAAGACCACCCTAAAAAAACTTATCACGTGCAGCGCGTGGGCCCACGACTAGTACAATATAAAAACTAAGAAAAAAAATAATATGAGGTTAGGACTTAGACATATCAGAGGTTAGGACTTTGGTTTGATTCTTTAAGGTGGGAGTCGGGCTGCTTTTATTTTATTTTATTAGAGGGGTCAAATTAAACCAAAACAGTAACTTTTAAGGCATTTTTATAGAGTTAGGGGGGGGGGGGGGGGAAGTGCCCCCCCTCGCCCCATGCTGCCTCCGCACTAGGCACCATTGTTGCCCTCTCTGTGTGGATGAAGTTTGGCAGCAAAGATTTTACACCTGTGATCAGCTGTTGGATGGAAACCAGAGCTGTGATGGAGCTTGCTAAAGCCTGCATAACTACCTGGGAAATCACTTTCTAGGATAATCTTTCTAAGACCCAACTCCCATGCAAAAATTGCTCTGGCCTCGATAGCCTAAAATAATTTTTGATAAATACAATTAAATCCATCAATCATCCACAACAGAGAGAAATAATCTATATCTTGGTAAAACGACTAGATATGCACTGCTATTTATATACTTTAGATAGTTGGTCATGAATATGGAATTCAAGAAAACACATACGTAATCAAATTGCAAATAAGAAAGCAGCATTATTACAATTGCTCACAAACAATTAGTATCATATACTTTTCTAATCTATCATGATAAAAAAAATAGTATGCAAATCATATGGATTTTTTCATTTGCTAGTAATTAATTCCATCTCTTCCCATGCCCTTTCTTTACCTATTTTTTCATCCTAGTCTCAAGAAATGGTATTAAAGCAACCCATAAATCCCATAGCTTTTGGAGCAGATCCAGATCAAAACAACGATTCCACAATGTTAAAACACTCACCAGCTGATTTCAATCCCTAAAGTCAAAACCAACAACTAAAAAAAACCAAATTTAGTACCAGATAATCCATAAAAAATTAGCTGTATCATAATATGTTTCCTTCTTTTTTCTAGCAAGCAAACTGATCTTATTGAAAAAATCAGAGAGAACTTCTACCATACAAGAAGTACTGTTGAATTTGTAACTGAGAAAGAAGGTATGAAGCAAAGAAATATAGAAACGAAGAAAGAAGAACATAATAGATGTAGTGATGATCAAAACGACAGAGTTTATATGCAAAAGAAGAAAGGAAAGTTGAAGGCAAACGACAGCGTTTCACTTAAGTGATTGGCACGTGAGAGAGTAGGCACGTGAGAATGATTAGTGCTGTACAGCTATAATATCAGAGTTGGTTAGTTTGTTAAAAGTTAGTTAGATTAGTTTTGATTCCCTCTTTACTTTGTGAACATGTATATATAACAGAGTCTTAGTGTAAATTAAATCAATTAATTCATTCCAATCAATTCAAGAATAGTTTTTCTCTTAAAGCAGTTTTTGGAACTTTTCTTAATATGGTATCAGAGCTTAAATAGTTCATCAATGGCTTCCGTCTCTAACACTGCTTCAGATTCTGAAACTCTTCCAAACATTTCTAATACTGCGAATCGTAGATCATCCAATCAAGCTCCTTCAATGGATGATGTGAATACCAATCCTTCAAGCCCTTATTTCATTCCACCATCTGATGTTGTTCTGGTTTCCCAACCGTTGATTGGTCCAAAGAATTATCTTAGTTGGTCAAAGGCTGTGTTTCTATCTCTCAGTGGTAGAAATAAATTTGGTTTTCTTGATGGTTCAATTTCTACACCTGATCTCTCTCATCCTCTGTACAATGCGTGGCATAGATCAAACACCACCATTTTTTCATGGATGGTGAATTCCTTGAGCAAGGATCTAGCTACTAGTGTCATGTACATTCACATTGCAAGGGAATTGTGGATTGACATGCGTGATAGGTTTTCTCAACCAAATGTTCCAAGATTCTTTGAAATTCAAAAGAAATTTTTAAGCTTTCGCAAGGTTCTTTATCAGTGAGTTCCTATTTCACAAAATTTAAGATCTTGTGGGATGAACTTGTGCATTATCAATCTTTTTCTACCTGTACTTGTGTTTGTACTTGCGGTTCCCAAAGAAATCAACTGTGTGCTTAGCAAAAGGATCAAGTTTTTTGATTTCTTATGGGGCCCAATGACAGTTATTCTACTGTTACTAATCTTGATCACTGAGCCACTACCTGCTTAAAACAAGGCGTATTCTTTGATCTTACAATAAGAAAAACGCAGACAAGTTGGTCAAGCTGATTTGGTCATTGAACCAACAGCTTTATATGCTAAGAATTCCAATTCTAAGGGATTTCAAGGTCATCAAGGATGGAATCAGGTTCATCAAGGAATCAGGGTATGATTCATGGTAATCATGGTGGAAAGAATGGCAATTCAAAGAAGGAGAGGCCTGTATGTACTTACTGTGGCATAAGCACAAAGGATATAAGCACAAAGGAAAGGCATCTGCTAATCAGGTTTCTAGCAATGGCAGTGGCTCATTTGGAAATTTCTTTTGCAACAATGGTGGTTTTGGGAATGTTGCCTCTCAACCTATGCATAACTTTCCCAATCAATCTGATTAGATGCATTATGCTCCACAATTGACCATGCCACAGCCTCAATTCAGTGCACCTCAATGTCCTATCACTTAGAGTTAGTGTGAGCAGCTACTTTCCTTTCCTTGCTTCTAAGCCCAATTCCATTCAACCTTCTCATCAAGCTGTCTCAGTTTTGTCTCCACTGAGTGATGCTAATGTTGCTGCAGGCCCTAGTTCTTCCACACCTTACCTTGCCAATTTTTCAGGTAACCCTTTCTGGTTGCCTCATAATTTTTCCCATTCCATTTTTTCTGCCAATATAGTTGATAGCATGCTCATAAAGCCAATGAATGGATCATTGACATTGGTGCTTCAGATCACATGGTCCATTCAGTATCATGCTTGTCCTCTATCACTTCCACCATTAACACTTTTGTCTACTTACCCAATGGAGAAAAGACTTTAGTTACTCACATAGGCATAGTTCATCTCTTAGATCAACTCACTCTATATGGAGTTCATTGTGTCCCTTCATTTACTTTTAATCTCATATCAGTTAGTCAACTCACTAAAACATATTTTTGTTGTCTTGTATTCCTTGGTTCTTTTTGCTTTATCTAGGACTTGGCCAATTGGAACATGATTGGATTGGGTAAAGCATCAAAAGGCGTTTATCTTCTGCAACAAAAACTTCCATCATCATCTGTTCTTGCTGCCTCTTCACAGATACCTATTTCATTTCCTTCTGTTAATAACAAATCTGTCAATAATGTTGATTTGTGGCATTTTCGTTTAGGGCATCCTTCTTATGCAAAATTGTCATTACTCAATAAATTTGTATTTGGTTTAAACTCTAATAAAATAGCCTGTTGTGATATTTGTCATTTTGCCAAATAAAAGAGGTTATCTTTTTCTAATAGCACTCATGTTTCTCATTGTCTGTTTAATCTTGTACATTGTGACCTTTGGGGACCTTTTTTCAGTTCCAACTATTGAAGGTTACAAATACTTTCTTACCATTGTGGATGATTATTCTAGATGCACTTGGGTTTATTTACTTAAATCTAAGTCAAAAACACAAGCTCTTATTGAACAGTTTTCTAACATGGTTGAAACACAATTTGGTACAAAAATCAAGTGTCTTAGAAGTGATAATGGCACAAAGTTCTTTATGAAGGATTTTTAAAATCAAAAGGTATTTTGCATCAATTAACTTGTGTTGAGACTCCTCAACAAAATGCAATTGTTGAGAGAAAACACCAACACATTTTAAATGTTGCAAGAGCCTTAAAGTTTCATTCTTCCTTGCCTTTGAAAATGTGGGGTGACTGCATTCTTACTGCAGTCTATCTCATCAATAGGCTGCCTTCCAAACATTTACAAAACAAAACTCCTTTTGAAATGTTTTTTCAAACATCTCCTTCATATGATCATATCAGAACCTTTGGTTGTCTATGCTTCACTTCTACTCTCTGTCAAAACAGACACAAATTTGCACCAAGAGCAAGAAAATGTGTTTTTTTGGGACATCCCAATGGTATTAAAGGGTACAAGGTCATGGATTTGGAAACCAATTTCAATTTTGTCTCTAGAGATGTGATTTTTTATGAACATCTATTCCCTTTTGCTTCTGGTCCTTCTTCTTCCTCTATGCACCAAAATGATTCTCACTCTTTTTGAACAGTTTTAGACCCCTTAAAACAACCAGATTGGTTAGCCTAGATTAATTAGCCAAGTTGTTACTTAGTCAAATTATGCAATTCTAGGTTAAAGCAATCAAATAATCATATCAAGTTATAAAGCAGCGGAAAATAAATGAACACAAGATATGATGACCCAGGAAACCACATGGTAAAAACCTGGGGAGGATTTGACCTAGCTATCGTCAAGGTAAACCTGAATCCACTATGCAAAAGAATCGAAATTCATACAGAAGGACTACAAGCTCCCCGCTTGACTTCCTAATGCTACCCACTAGTAGAACTTACTGACACGACCACGTGCAAGCTTCGAATCCACGGACTCCTTCTTTCTTGGATTCTTCAATTAGCTACAAGCACCCCCACTTGATATTCTTTAAGCTTTAATGGTAGCAACCAAGTTGATCATCAAGATATTGATATTATCTCCAACTTGAAAACCCTAAGCTTTGTGTAAAGGAAAACTCCTCTAGATCTCACAAGAGATTTACACAAAACAGTAATGTATGAGCAACAATACAATTGGAGAAACCTTCAAAAACGTGGCTAGGGTTTAGTTTATATACCTAGGGTAAAAACGTAAAACCCTAAACGTTTAATGAAGTAGATCTGAGTTGGAAATTCTGCAGAAAAATCAACCTGTACGATTTTCGATCGATTGAGTCTATTCTTCGATCAATCGAGCCAGGCCGAAAGTCCCAAGTACTTTTGCAGCTACTCGATTCCAACTTTACAATAATAAACCAACTTTGAGCAAGCCTTAACAAGACTAAATACATTGTTTTGATCATGGTTTGCCAACATTACAAATTAGAGTTCTAAATACATAAAATTCTAAGACCTTAGAACCTAACAAACTCCCCCTTTGGCAATCTGTGACAAAACCCTAATTAAAAAGCTCAAAGTTTTACAAGTAAAAAGCCCTTTACAAATAAATGCTCATAAACTTCAAATTCAGCATAACTACTATCCATTGGTTGCAAGTGTAGACAGCAGCTTAGTTGAATCAACCTGTATATTCCTGAAATACTCAACAAACGCATAAACGTATGTGTGACAGAAAAGAGTAAAACAACAGGTATAACATTCTTGTAAGATTCACACAACACAAAATAAAGACATATATGAATGATCAACTTATAAATATAAATCAATAAGCAGTGAATCACAAATCAACAAGAATCAATAAAAAAATGTATATCAATCAATATTACTCCCCCTAACATGAATATCTCCAAAAATGATATACAAAGTGAAGCACCTAGATACAATCTAAAACTCCATAAGCTCCTCTCAACAAGTAACAAAAATCTCCCCCTAACAACAAAAACTCTTCTACAAGACAAAACTCTACTCCCCCTTTTTGTGACGGAATGCTAAAGAGCAATCATGAGTTGCCATCAAAAGGAGGTGGTGAGGGTGAATGAAGACGTGCTAAGTCGGCTCGGAGAGCACGAATCTCATCAAGTAAGTCCACCAAAATGTGACCATGAGCCGCCTGAACGGTCATGACAGTCTCCAGAGTACGATGGACATCAAAGTCGGTCGAAGGAGGTGGAGGAACATCAGCAGCAGCAGCATTATCACCAACTGGATCAAGAACATCCTCACTAGCAATACCTGTAGAAGAAGAAGGAGGAGGTGTGCTACTAGATGGCTCAGACCTAGGGTGTTTAGAACTAACTCGAAGATGAGTGGCCCTCTGTCTAAGAAAAGACGCACCTATGGGAGCTATCACATGAACGGGCTCAGAGGAAGGGAAGTCACTAAGGTCAAGATAGAGCAAAATCCTATGAATAAAAATAGGATGAACAAGGGCATGAGAAGTAGATGAACTCCTATAAACCTCGTTCAAAGAATGAAGAAATAGATGGGGAAAACTAATAGGAGCATTAGAAACCAGAGCGAACAAAAATACACACCTTTCAAGAGGAATGGTGTGAACATGAGAAATGGGCCAGATGGAATAACATGCTATCCTAAAGAACAGATAGTGCAACTCGGAGAGCTCAGCAGAAGTGATCCTAGGATCAGAACCCCACTGGACAGAAGTCCCAGTGATGTAAGATAAAATATCGCTTAGCTCAGGAGACTCGTCATATGGATAGACAGGATTTCTAACCAACGGTACCCCTAGAGCATCAGCCACTACCTGAGGAGTAATGGTGTACTCTACGCCTCGTATCCAACTCTTTACTAAAGTGTTGGAATCATAGACACGGATAGAGATGTTCGAATAGAACTCTCTAATCAAGGCAGAAGGTGGAGGAGGATCAGAAATGTCCAACAAGGGTAACCAGCCCCGACGCTCAAAGTTTGCCCTAATGGCAGGATCTAGCTTATCTAACAGAACAGAACGCTCAGCCCAAATCTTTCTCTTAAGGTTAAGTTTCTCAAAAAGCTCTTGGTTTTTCTCATTTAGAAACCTCTCACGGTCAAAGGAAGGAGGGGATGGAGAGGAAGAGGGAATGGACCTACGGGCTCTAGTCTTCCTAGGCATGATGCTAAGGAAAGGACAGAGACACAAAAGAGAAAACCAAAAAGACACAAGAAAACAAAACCAAGGACAGACGGTAAGTTAGCAAAAAACAATTGAACGAAAAATCTATATGATGCATGAATAGATATAATGCCATGATGCATGTACTAATGCAGTGAGCAATTAAGTTCAATTGAGATTAAATTGACAAAATTGGCTTGAGCAGGGAATTTCTTATCAAAAACCCCAAAAATTGAAAACCACTTGATGAAATTTTTTAAACAAATTGATGAATTGAGCATTACAAAACACATCACATGGATTATAATGCTTAATTACATCAACACAACAAGCCAATTTCATCAAATTCTACTCAATTTAACAAAATCTCCAAATCGGATCAATTAGAAACCCTAGATTTTTCAATTTTGCACCAAATTCAAAATTGATCAAATTAAACTATTAAGATCATGTCTATAGCATGTCCCCACAAAAACCCATTGATCAATTTCACAAAATAGGGCTTGAATCAACAGAAATCCCAAATAGAAAAAGTTCCGAAATTTTGAGCATAAATGCATGAAATATGTAAATAAATTAAAAAAGGAGGGACAAAACAGACTTACCGGCTTGAGGAAAGAGAGATTTTGCAAAAAATTCGGAGGAAAACGACAAAAATCTCTATGTGGAGCCTTGCCTCGTCGGAAAGAGAAAAGAAAAAGTTTGAAAAGTTTGAAATAGAACTTTGAAAAAGTCAGATTTGAACTTTTAAAAAAGCTTTTCCACGATCTTCGATCGATCGAATGAAATAGTCATTTTAGAACAAACTAAAGCACTTTTTCGATCGATCGAAAAATAGACTGGATCGATCGAAATGGGCAGAGGCTCACTAAATTTTGAAAAAAAATCCAGTTTTGAAAGACACAAACCTAATTTTGAAAAACAACTCCTCAAAGCATTAAACAAGGAAAGCAAAATGCATGAGTATGAGATGGAATGCCTTTTCAAAAACCCAAAATTTTTAAACCCAAATTATGTCAAAAACAAGTTTCAATCATTCTTCTATTGAATTTTCTCAAGCAACAAAAAATGTTGTGCACAAATCTCAAGATATTTTCAAACTTGGTTGGTCAGACCAAAAACACACACACTAGCATGTACAGTGTTTAACAAAGAGTAACTTGTGTAGTGTGTGATACTAGTAAAAACTTGAGATACATGTGAGGTGATATGTGAATAGCAATCAAACACAAAGTCTATACAATTCATCACATAGAATTTAAAAGAGACTATCATCTAAAGAGTTACATCCTATAACTTCCACATCTCCTAGAACAAAAGTTTACAATCATGTAAGTTTCTTGCATTTTTGCCTCTTATTTTTATGAGATGGCATTTCGCCAAATAGTACACACCGGTTTGAATTAAGTGAATTGGCATTAAGCCTAATAATACGCACCAGTTTTAATTTAATTTGAGGCTACACCTTATGTTTTTTTTGTGCATGTGCTACACTTTCTCGAGCACACAATCTTATGATATGCACTAAAGTGATCATGATTGGCTAGTGAACAGTGGTGAGATGGTTATTTATGCCTTTCTCAAAAGAGTCAAGTCCAACAGTCAAATAACATATGACTTCATGATAAAGACAGAGTGATTAAGAACCATACACATTTTTCCCACACAACATGCACTACAAAGTTTCAACTAGTTAAGTGCAATGAATAAGTTCATCAAAGTTAAACAAGGTACACAAGACATGACATGTGTAAAAAGATATACTAACCTTGTTTTTCAAAAATCAAGAAAAATAGTGTCAAACATAATTTTTGCTTTTTCCTTTTCTCATTTTTTTTTATTTTTTTTTATTTAATTTAAGAGAAAACAAATAAATCCTAGAATGAAATGCATGAATGTAATGCAATGCAAATCTTAGAACAAAATAAAAGAAAACACAAAAACCAAAGAACAATAGTCACAGAGGAATGAGCAATGAAGCACGAGGACCATGAAAGAAAGACTCAATTAGGTCGAGTCTTTTGCATCCAAAACCTTTTAGATGCATCACGAGCATTGGAGTTCTTATTCACATTCGAGTGATTTCCAACTCTAGGATTGGAATAAAGGTTCAAAACCTTTACCAATTCACCAATAAGTGCCATAGGATGTTGTGCTTGAGACACAGACACTTTTAGTTTGTTTGCTCTCTTAGTAGCTTGAAACTTGTAACAGTTAGGACGAATGTGTCCAGACTTACCACAAAAATGACACACCCAAGCAGGTTTACCATGCATCTTGTCCTTAGAAAGAGTAGGTTTAGTTTCTCTCAAATCAACCCTATTCTTCTTAGGAGGTGACTTCTACGGGTTTGACTACCTCACTCACAGGTGGTTTGACAGTTTCACTCACAATCTCACTCACGGAAGGTTTAGAAAAAGAAGAAGGAACAAAATTTGTGGAATGCAATGCAGAGTCAAAGATGCTTTCAACATAACCTAACCCAGATTTATCAGAAGGATACTTTTGAACATTCAGCATGTGATTAAATTTAGAACTAGCAGATCTAGCAACAGATAAGTCATGTTCCAAAGTTTTAACTTTATCAAGCAAAAGCATGTTCTCAGATTTAACATTGTTCAAAAGATCATTGGTATCAAACAATTTAACAAGCAAATTTTTCTTTTCAAGCTCAAGAGAATCAATTTTCTTCAGGCCAAGTTCTACATTCATAACATCCCTAGCAGCAATTTTGTAGAGTTTATTGTAGGCCTCTTGAAGATCTGCATCCTCAGAGAGTTCCCCATCAGAAGGGTTCTCTTCAACAGATATGCTTTCATTGACTACAGCAGTAGCAGTGAAAGCAATGAAGTTTTTATCCTCGTCACATCCGGACTCATCATCGGAAATCTCATTATCGCTAAGGGTTACAACCATAACTTTACCCTTAGTCCTTAAGAACGTAGGACATTCAGATTTCACATGACCATACCCTTGACAACCAAAACACTGAGGACCTAAAGAATTATTTGAAGACTGACCAACTTTTTCTTTTTGTTTTTCAAGGTTATTAACCTTAGTGGGATCATTCTTCCTAAAATTTCTAGGTTCAGCAGTGTATGTACCTCTTGCCTTTCTATTGGTATTTCTAAGAAAGTTTTTGAAATTTTTGGCAAGATAGGCAATCTCTGAAACAGAGTGCTCATCATCAAATCCACCACCATCAACATCATCAACTGACTTAAGAGCCATTGATTTGGATTTGTTCACTTTAGGTAGGTTAGACTCATAGGACTGAAGAGATCCTACAAGCTCATCAACAAGGATGGAGTCCACATCCTTACTTTCAGTGATGGTAGTTACTTTGGGCCTAAAGTCTTCAGTTAAGGATCTAAGTATCTTCCTAACAATTTTAAGTTAATCATAGACTTCACCCAAATTAAAAGCAGAATTGACAATATCATTTAATTTAGCATAGAATTCATCAAAAGATTCATCATCAGATATTTTAATGCTTTCAAATCTAGAGGTCAATTGTTGCAATTTATTGATCTTAACTGCCTTTGTGCCTTCATGCACAGTTTGGAGGATTTTCCAAGCAATATGAGCAACCTCAACATTAGAGATCCTCTTAAATTCCTCCATGGAAACAGCGTTGAAGATGACATTCATAGCTTTGCTATTGAAGCCAGTTGCTTCTTTTTCAGAAGTTTGCCACTCACTCACAGGAGTAGTGGGCTTCTCCCATCCGAATTCAACAGAATTTCAGACTCTCTCATCAATGGATTTCAGGAATGCTTTCATCCTTACTTTCCAATAAGCATAATTGTTCCCATCAAAGTAAGGAGGAACAAACAGAGAGTGTCCATGCTTCATGACAACAGGGGACAAGGATCAACTCAGAGATCAAGAAATCTCCAACAAAAGAGCTACCTACTCTGATACAACTTGAACGGTTTTAGAACCCTTAAAACAACCAGATTGGTTAGCCTAGATTAATTAGCCAAGTTGTTACTTAGTCAAATTATGCAATTCTAGGTTAAAGCAATCAAATAATCATATCAAGTTATAAAGCAGCGGAAAATAAATGAACACAAGATATGATGACCCAGGAAACCACACGGTAAAAATTTGGGGAGGATTTGACCTAGCTATCCTCAAGGTAAACCTGAATCCACTATGCGAAAGAATCGAAGTTCATACAGAAGGACTACAAGCTCCCCATTTGACTTCCTAATGCTACCCACCAGTAGAACTTACTGACATGACCACGTGCAAGCTCCGAATCCACGGACTCCTTCTTTCTTGGATTCTTCAATCAGCTACAAGCATCCCCGCTTGATATTCTTTAAGCTTCAATGGTAGCAACCAAGTTGATCATCAAGATATTGATATTCTCTCCAACTTGAAAACCCTAAGTTTTGTGTAAAAGAAAGCTCCTCTATATCTCACAAGAGATTTACACAAAACAGCAATGTATGAGCAACAATACAATTGGAGCAACCTTCAAAAACGTGGCTAGGGTTTAGTTTATATACCTAGGGTAAAAACATAAAACTATAAATGTTTAATGAAGTAGGGCTGAGTTGGAAATTCTGTAGAAAAATCAACCTGTGCGATTTTCGATCAATCGAGTCTATTCTTCGATCGATCGAGCCAAGCCGAAAGTCCCAAGTACTTCTGCAGCCACTCGATTCCAACTTTACAATAATAAACCAACTTTGAGCAAGCCTTAACAAGACTAAATACATTGTTTTGATCATGGTTTGCCAACATTATAAATTAAAGTTCTAAATACATAAAATCCTAAGACCTTAGAACCTAACACTTTTGATTCAACTTCATTTGTCTTCCCTCTTTTTGTTCCCGATTCTTGCATTTCAGATTCAAATTTTTTAAATGAGAGTAGAGTTGTACCCCTTGATTCTACAAACACTGTTTCTGCAGATTAGCCTTCTACTCCTTTTCCTAATCCTCTATCACCTACACCACTTCCACTTGTCACTCCTTTTGTTGTTGATTTTGAGCATGATCCTGTACCTATGCATATCTCTAGTCCTCTTTCTCCTTTACCCCTCAGAAAATCCACCAGATCACACAACCCTTTATCCTACCTAAAAGACTACTCTTGCAAATCAGTTACTTCCAACCCTTACTCACCTTCCCATGGCCTACCTTATGACATATTTGCTTGTCTCAGCTATCCTAACCTTACTAAACATTACAAGCAGTTTGTCATGGCAGTTGATTCCACCTCCCCAGACCCTACTTCTTTCCATGAGGCTATTCAATCCCCTGATTGGAGAGCTGCTATGGATAAGGAAATTGCAGCTCTAGAGCTTACTAACACTTGGTCTTTAACTACTCTCCCTCCTGGCAAGATCCCCATTGGCTAAATACAAGTCAAATGGCTGCATTGAAAGACTCAAAGCTCATTTAGTTGCAAAGGGGTATACCCAAAGGGAAGGTCTGGACTACACTGATACATTCTCTTCTGTGGCCAAGTCTGTTTCTGTCCAGATGGTTTTATCTCTAGCTGCTGTGAAAGGGTGGGCTCTTCACCAAATGGATGTGAACAATGCCTTCCTCCATGGTGATTTGGATGACGAGGTCTATATGAGCCTTCCTCCTAGTTTTCACAGCAAGGGGGAGTGTGCTGCTACCTCAAATTATGGTCCTTTGGTTTGCAGACTCAACAAAAGCCTCTATGGTTTGAAACAGGCCTCAAGGCAGTGGTTTGAAAAATTCTCTTCCACTCTATTGAATTTTGGTTTTGTCCAGTCCAAGGCAAATTACTCTCTCTTTACATACACCAAAGGTGCCTCCTTCACTACCTTGCTAGTGTACGTAGATGATATTCTGCTAACTGGCAATGACCCTAACTGCATTACTGACTTAAAGCATTTGCTTGACACTAAGTTTGGCCTAAAAGACTTAGGCTCATTGAAGTATTTTCTGGGTCTTGAGGTTGCTAGAAGTGACAAGGGTATAATTTTGAATCAAAGGAAGTATTGCTTGGAAATTTTGCAAGACACAGGCTTCTTGGGGTCTAAACCACTTAGGACTCCGATGGAACAGAATTTGCATCTTTCAAAGGATGTGGGAAAGCTGCTTCTAGATGCAAGTCAGTATAGAAAACTGATAGGAAGATTGCTCTATCTCATTCTGACCAGACCTGACATCACTTATGCAGTGCATAGGTTGAGTCAGTTTCTAGCTGAACCAAGAGAGCCTCACCGGCTAGCAGTCAATAGAGTGCTGCAATATCTGAAGGGCACTCTAGGCAGAGGACTATTTTTCTCCAGCAACTCCACAATGCAAGTAAAAGCCTTCTGTGATGTTGATTGGGCAGCCTGCCCTGATACTAGAAGATCAATCATAGGTTACAGTGTGTTTTTAGGAGATTCATTAATCTCATGGAGGTCCAAAAAGCAAAGTAAGGTCTCTAGATCATCAGCAGAGGCAGAGTATATATCAATGGCTACAACAACTTGTGAAATTGTGTGGGTTCTTCAATTATTGAGAGATTTAAAAGTTGATCATCCATGTAGTGCTCAGCTTTTTTGTGACAACTAGGCTGCATTACATATTGCAGCTAATCCTGTCTTCCACGAGCGAACAAAACACATAGAGGTTGACTGTCATTTGGTCAGGGACAAGATAACAGAGGGTGTGATTAAAACCTTTCATGTTCCAAGCCAATTTCAAATAGCAGACATTTTTACCAAAGTTTTAGGACTTCCAGCTTTTAGCAGATTGACAAATTGTTTGGGTTTGATTGATATTTACTCCCCAAATCTGAAGACTTTAACTAATTAAGTCAATGATTTTGTGAATCATGACTTGAGGGGGAGTGTTGAATTTGTAACTGAGAAAATAGGTATGAAGCAAAGCAATACAGAAACGAAGAAAGAAGAACAGCACAGATGCAGTGATGATCAAAATGACAGAGTTTATAAGCAAAAGAAGAAAGGAAAGTTGAAGGCAAATGACAGCGTTTCACTTAAGTGATTGGCATGTGAGAGAGTAGGCACATGAGAATGATTAGTGTTGTACAGCTGTAATATCAGAGTTGGATAGTTTGTTAAAAGTTAGTTAGATTAGTTTTGATTCCCTCTTTACTTTGTGAACATGTATCTATAACAGAGTCTTAGTGTAAATTAAATCAATTAATTCATTCCAATCAATTCAAGAATAGTTTTTCTCTCAAAGCAGTTTCTAGAACTTTTCTTAATAAGTATCGTCGTTCTAAATTTTCCTATCACGGTGGCTTCGACACGTTTACAAGCTCCAACAACAAATCCGACGACTTGTGTGACGGCCTATGTCGGTGTGTGGTGTGGTGTAGGTTTGGGCAAGAGGAAGCAGAGGACTCAGCAGGGGTAGATTGTTTATTTCGGTATGATTGTGATGTGGGATTTAATTGAGAGAAGCTGACGTGGCACACTCCGGTATACATAACCATAGTTTAGACAGAATCCTCGGTTAATTTCATAGTAGCATTAGTTGGTATCTTTTTAAATGATGTGGCATATCCTAACCTTTCATTTATTTCAAATCAATCCTGGCCATGAAATGGACACTCTCCATTTCAAAGGGAAATGGAGAGGATCCAAATCCCCTTGTACAGCCCATGAGGGTGCAATCTGTAATTACCCGATTCATGATAGAAAGAACCAAGCTTGCAAGCTTGCATAAGCTAACCTTTTTTTGGTGTCCCCTAATTCTCTTTCCATAGGAAGTGCCTTTTTTTTTTTTTTTTTATGAATCCATTGAAAGTGCCTTTGAAGCTTATCCAGCTTTTTGCTTACATGAAATTGATTATATGCATCCTGACGAGGGCATAAAATAAGCAGTAATAGAAGATTAATTTTTAAGTTTATTTTTAATCCTCCCTTCTTTTGGACAAGTATATAACTTATTCCATCCTGCAAGCCTTTATTCCACCTATTTTCAGAATTTTAATATGATTCTTGTACTATAATATATGGATTATAATTTTTATTCTCCTATGAAATTTAGAATTGGGCATGGTATTTATAAGTTTCAAAAAGTTTGCTTAGATTAATTCTATGACACCACTCAAAAGATAAACCCAAACTCGATCACGTTACTAAAACATATATTTATATAATCCATCCATACAACATATATATAATATATTGCTCTATTTATCTTCTGGCTAGTGCTTCTCTCTCTCTCTGAATAGTACTGCTGTTCTATATAGATAAAGAACAGGTGTACATTATTCATATATTCATTGGGGCTGGGGGATGGAGGAGGTACCCCACTTGGACATAGAGAGGGAGTTGTCAGAGAACTCTTCTACGGTGTGCCTAGCATTGGAGCAGTAGTACTAGTTGTTGAAGCTGCTGGGATATGGGTGCCTGGGTTGGGTGCAGATGGAGGCACTGGAACATGTGGAGGACTCTTTCTTTGTCTCCATGATAAACTGGGAAATGCAGATGGAGGCACCAGAACATGAGGAGGAGGATATTGCCTGGATTGGGAATACTCCATGGCCTTTGGGTTGAAAGTTGAAGGAGAGGCGTGGCCATGGAGGATTCTCCTAGCCTCATATGCATCAGCCATGCTCATAATTATAAAAAGCGCCACTGTCAAAAGAGATGGTACCATATTTAGAAGCAAAGGTGGTTCAGAAGATTTTTGATGAACAATATGGCGAGCCCTTGGTTGCTTTATATAGGAATTTTTTTTTTTTTTACTGCTGTAAAAATCAAATTTACAATTTTTTAACCAAACCAATTATGGAGAAGCTTGTTTACCCATAGCACTAACACAAAGAAGAGAATTTAGACAGTTCTAACTTTTTAAGTAATTTTTTACTTTGAGTGGTCGAACACAATAAGAGAAATTCAATCCAACCATCGCCTAGAGAAATTATTGAGTTCACCGGCATTTTATGCAATATTTTTCTCCAACTCTTTAAGCGGCCCTACCAAATTAACAAGCAAAGTAGTCTATCAATCAGTCATGTTTGGTTTGATATCAAATTCTATAACCATTTTCTATGCTGATATTTATTTTATCAGACTATGCTGAGAATTGAGAAAATCTAAGACATTCTAATGTTAACTAGTATCTACCATTCATCTACTAATCACCCATGGGTGGCTCTACACTATTCTCAGGGGGTTCAAATGAACCCCCTGACTTCCAAAAAAAAAAATATATATATATATATATAAGAAATATTTTTTTTAGTTTAATACTATAATTTTTTTCTTAAAAATATATTTGCACACTCTGACTAAAATTTTATACACCCTTATTACACGTATTTCCAACTCTAAGAATAAAACGTAAGTGTTTGTGAATTGTAAGTGTCACTATTTTTTATAAATTTATATTATGTGTGTGAGTGTGTCTAATATTGATTGTGTGCATTACTTTTTATTATAATGTTATTTGTATGAATTATGATGTGTGTAGATGTTTATGTGTACATTATAATATAAATATATATAATTTAATAATTAGGAAATGGATATGGTTTGTTATATATGTGTATATTGTTATCATAATTGCATGTTATAATAACTTTTTGTTATAAAGTTAGTAAAATTTAAGAAAAAAAATGTAAAGTTAGTGATTGTCCAAGTATTTGATTGGTTAAGTAGACACTAGTGTATAATTTTATGTATGAATGAGTGTGGTTGTGTGCGTCAATAATTACTACAAAGCCAATGACTTTAGTTTAGAAAACAATAACAAATAGATAATAAAAACTACACAAAAATAAAAATGTTAGATAAACTTAACAAAATAAAATGATTATAGGCTCATAGCTACCCACATTGACAGTATATACTTATAATGAACTATCATATAACAATTCAAAATTTGAATACTTGTAGAAGAAAATTGTAAAACTTCATGTATTATTTATTTATTTATTTATTTTATCGGTAACTCGATATATTCAAATTTTTTTTATTAAATTTTTCTTAATGAACCCCCTAAATAAAATTTCTAGAACCGTCAAATCACCAGTTATATTCAAAATTACTATTTTAGAGAATTGGTATTTGGAGACAAAATTGATTTTCACCTTATAAAACATCCTCTCCTTTATAAAATGTTACCAAGGTACATTAATGTGCTAGCAAGAGATGAGATGATGCCTTTTTATTTTCACTCGACTTTCAGTCTTTGACTCATTTGGTTCTACTCCTACACCATAGAGAAAAAGAGAGAATCTTTCATGTTAGTTAAACATCGGAAAAAAAAACACACACAAAAAAGGACCCACCAACAAATTGAACGCAACTCGTTAAAAAACTCATTATGAGTTATGACATCTTGGTGATCTCATATTCAATTGAATTCTTTTCAATCTTAATTTAAACCCTGCCAAACGAACAACTAGTCCATCAATTGGTCATGTTTGGTTTAATGTGAATTTCTATGGCAACCTTTTTCTATGTTGAGAATTGAGAAAATATAAGACATTTTGATGAAAACATCTTCAATTTGTTTGCTCTACCTACAGTTCTACTCAGCGCCGATTATAGTCACAATCCGATCTCCTTTAGAAGGTACCGAAAATAAAAGTGTTGAAATAAAAATTTCTACTTTTTGCAATTGAGTATTTGGAAGCAAAATTGCTTTTCATTTAATGTAAAAAGAAAAAAAAAAAAAAATCTAACTCACCATCTTAGAATATATATATATGAGTTCAAGTTACACATTTTTTAAATCATTAGATTTAAGTAGATCCAACAATAAAAAAAAAAAAAATTATCATTAATGCTAATATTCTAATTGATCTCATATATTATTCCTTATTTAATACATTTCATACTTATTTCTAAACTCAAAAAAATTTATGTGATCTTTTTTTTCATATAAGATTGGCGTGGAATGTAAAGATGCTGTGATAGAGACACCGGTTAATGATTCTGTGAATTTGAATTCAACGTCTTTGGTTGAGTCTACGCCTTATACTGAGAGATCTTTGAGCCTGAGGATTAGCCATAACTTTGCTGCCTATGAAACTGTTTGGTTTTCTATGACAAAAGATGTTTGGATGTATTTCAATTAGCTTTATGAATTCAAACTCAATTATCAATGCCTGGAAACAAAGGAAGGCATCCTTCAGATGTTTGACCTTAATGTCCCCAGTCACATCAGTAAAATTTGCCGGCTTCGGCCGGCCTAATTCTTGACTTACGTACACAAAACGAATAAACGAGATACTCTTGTAGCAAAAATACCGCATCATTTACTCAACAGAAAATGAGCGAATATCATTTAAAACTGTTTAGCATGCATCCTTCAGATGTTTGACCATGTCCCGAATCATCATGATATGTTGGAGATATATATATATATATATATATATGTATATATATATTTTTTATATTTTTTTTAGAGAGTTTTAATTTATGGTGTCTATTCTTCTTGATGAGCTCTTTATCATCAGATTAAGACACTAATCAGTTTTTGGTGTAGACTGGATCGAATCCCAAATCTCTTATACAACCATAAAAAATTTTACCAGTTAAACTAATTAGAATTGATACCATGAGATGTAAGAGTTGGTTAAAGCGTCACCATCTATTTTTTTTTATCACATTTAATTTAGAGTTTTATCAAGGTGATAATTAGAATTTTCCAATCCAGTTGTTTCCTATGATATGTCAAATTGTTCATAGATAGGATAATATTTCATTCAATAATTTGGCAGTTTGTGCTGTATTAATTGTATGTTTATTTTCTTCGCAAAAAGAAATGCCTGGGCCTTCCTTTGTTTCCACTTCCAGGCCAGGAAAGAGATGGAGTATTTATTATGTGCTCTTTTATATACGTTGACTTTTATCTTTGTCGGAAAAGATGCCACAATCTCCGTGGTTTAGAAATGTTCGTAGTTATCACTATATATTCTTGATGTGATGGTTATTTTATAAGTATAAGTGATTGTAGGGTGTGTGAGGCAAATGTTGAGGTTTAAGTTTCTAGGAGGAAGTTCCACACACATATACACTTAAATTAGATTACAGTAGAAATTCAATCTTGCATAAAAGAAAAAAAAAATTCATAGTTATCATTTGCGTCATTAATAAAATTTGAAAGATTTTAGTTATAAATGATATTTGAAATTTTGTTCACTATTTTTATTCTATCATTTTACCTCACATGTTTTTTACATGATAAAGTTTACAATAAATCTTATTGTGTACCAATTTTTTGTGTTAATCTAATTGAAAATTGTTGGAGTTGGAGGATTTGGTGGGATGTATCATGCATATTATAGGTCCCTAACTAGTAATTAGTCCACCCTATGTGTGGCACTAAAGAGAGTAAAGCTCTAAAATAATAAAATGACAAAATATCTTAAACCACGTTCATTCAAAGAGATGTCCAAGAAAGATATATAGAAAAATATTTTAGAACGATTAGGTTGATTTTCTAAATAAATTAACATTATTAATAATATTTTTGGATGGACCTCATTTTAGAATAAGATGGAATAAATACAACTCTTCGTAAATTTTTTATTTTTTTTATTTTTTTATACAAGATAGAATTCTACTCTATCCTAATTTAAGTATATATGTTTAAATGTCCTTCCTAAAGACTTGAACCCAGGTTCTTACTCCTCACACTCTACAAGTACTTGTAAAGTGACCATCGCCTTAAAGGTGTGCAATGGTAACTCTCAGTAAAGTTAAGAAAATAGATTTCTATCCATCTCTTAATTAATTAATTAATTACAGCTACGTTAATTTATCAAATACTAGCAAGTACTCCACCAGCTTTGTTGCTCTCATAAATAAAGGATTTTAGGCTGCATACTTTTCTTTAAGGTTCAAGTCTTCGAAAGAATAATTACTATGCACATTTAATACGGAAGTCACTTTATATATACAAGTATACGCAGTACAGATAATAAACCAGCCAAAAAGCTATTAAAAATAGTTGGGGTCCATTCTGTCTGTACAGATAATGTACTAGCCGAAAAAGCTGTCTCCATTACCAACTCTCGTAACTCTCCCACTATAAAGGGAAAAATACTAGGTGAACTTCCCATCCAAGAGTCTCACTTAAATTAGACCATTTTCCTGAACAACAAGCTTTTCGTAGTGCTTTTACTGATAAGCTTGCTTGCACTACATGAGGGTGAGGCTACCAATATGATGAAGAAAAACCAGGTCTTAGGTCCACTGCAGCCTCTAGTCCCTCCAAACTCTCTGCCTGTGCCCGATTCTCCGTAGACCGGGGATACCAGGTTCGGCAAAAAGGCCTTGGCTAGTGATTTTCCTTTACTACGCCGAGAGCTTCTTAAGGGTTATTCTCAGCCATCTGCTCTGAATCCAGACACCTATATCCCAGCTTCAACAAGCACTTCAACCAATCACAAAGGACTCTACACCTTAGAATCTTCCGAACTCTTTAAAATACCCACTATATGTATATTAGAAAATTATATTGGACATGATTGTGACACCGCACACATGGTTAGCCAATCAAGTTTTCTTGTTCTATTTTTGAAAGTTTTCTTAGATGAGATCACTAAATTATGTTCAACTTTGATTCTCTCAATTTTAATTTCTTTGGTCAAAACATTTCTCAAACTAATCGTGTCTGCTTGTTTCTTTTCAAATCAAAGTAATTTGATCTAGCTAGTTTACTGGTAAACCTTGATATCACTGTATGTTTCTATCGCAGAAACGCCTAAGAGAAGAGCTAGTGCAGATGGCAATCCCCAACTCCATGTGAAAATGTAAAGTTCTTGATTAAGTGCTAGACCACATATCTAAAGTAGTCTTGTCTTTATAATATTACCATTAACTTATTACTCTTTCTCTCAATTATTTTCTGCACTAACTGCTCACGCATGCACTTTATTCTGTGTCTTATACTACTTGTTGACCTGCCTCGTAGTAGCATGCAAATTCAGGAGACACTGCAGTTGCAACTTGAAGTTGAGAAGCGTCTTCATGAACAATTAGAGGTGTAGCCTGATTTCCATTCATGATTTTGTAACTTGGCAACTAAATGTTAATGGTAGCCGCATGAAAATTGTGCTTCGGCACCTTATTTTTACGTATTTAATGTCTCTTTGCTTCATTACTACTTTGTTTTACACACACACACACTCTCTCTCTCTCCCTCTCTCTCTAAACAATTAATAAGTTCTCGGTGTGGTCCATATGCTCACAGTTCCTCTCTTTTCTTCAACAAGTTATAAATATTTAATAGAAAGTGCTCTCTCCAACACCTATAGTGGTGATTATCTCTACACTTCCCTCTCTCTCACAGATAGCAGTAGCACGATCATTTTGTCTCCTCTTATGGACTAGCCATACTTGGCTTCTTAATGTAAGCTTACTCATTTTTTATTGATGAATCTTCTATTGGAAGGATCTTGAAACAAAGGACTCTACCGAACTCTTTAATATACCCACTATATGCGAATTAGAAAATTATATTGGACATGATTGTGACACCGCACACATGGTTAGCCAATTAAGTTTTCTTGTTCTATTTTTGAAAGTTTTCCTAGATGAGATCACAAAATTATGTTCAACTTTGATTCTCTCAATTTTAATTTCCTTGGTCAAAACATTTCTCAAACTAATCGTGTCTTCTTGTTTCTTTTCAAATCAAAGTAATTTGATCTAGCTAGTTTACTGGTAAACCTTGATATCACTGTATGTTTCTATTGCAGAAATGCCAAAGAGAAGAGCTAGTGCAGATGGCAATCCCCAACTCCATGTGAAAATGTAAAGTTCTTGATTAAGTGCTAGACAACATATCTAGAGCAGTCTTGTCTTTATAATATTACCATTAACTTATTCCTCTTTCTTTCAATTATTTTCTGCACCAACTGCTCACGCATGCACTTTATTTTCTCCACTAACGCTTGCACTTTATTTTCTGCACTAACTGCTCACGCATGCACTTTATTTTCTCTCCACTAACGCATTGCAGAAATGCCTAAGAGAAGAGCTAGTGCAGATGGCAATCCCCAACTCCATGTGAAAATGTAAAGTTCTTGATTAAGTGCTAGACAACATATCTAAAGCAGTCTTGTCTTTATAATATTACCATTAACTTATTCCTCTTTCTTTCAATTATTTTCTGCACTAACTGCTCACGCATGCACTTTATTTTCTCCACTAACGCATGCACTTTATTTTCTGCACTAACTGCTCACGCATGCACTTTATTTCCTCTCCACTAACGCATGCACTTTATTTTCTCCACTAACTGCTCACGCATGCACTTTATTTTCTCCCACAAGTTAAAAATATTTAATAGAAAGTGCTCCCTCCAATACCTATAGCCTGTGTTTGGATTACACTTATAGTTGCGGCACGTTTTCTGTTTTACATTTTTTTTTTTTTTTTCTGCCGGCTTTTTGACTTTGGGAGACAAATTTACTGTGCATATACTGTGCACGCACTGTTTACGCACTGTTCATGCACTGTTTATGCAATATTTAATATTAAAAGTGGGTCCCACAACACTATTTATACATTTAAAAATTATTTTGCTACAGTGTTTTCAACAACAATCAATTTTTAACAACTTTCAACAACAATAAGTACTATCCAAACAAACCCATAGTGTTAAAAATATTTAATAGAAAGTGCTCTCTCCAACACCTATAGTGGTGGTTAATTCTACACTTGCCTCTCTCTCTAACAGATAGCATGATCATTTTGTCTCCTCTTAATGTGATGTTTGTCATGAATTCATAGAACTTTTCTTGCTAATTATTTTAATGGACTAGCCATACTTAGCTTTTTAATGTAAGGTTGATTTTGCATTCCTTGTTGATGTGATATAAATTTAATTTACTTCTCTCGGTCACGTTCAACAAAATTTATAAATAATGATTGAAGAACAATTGAGACAAATCAAGATGATGTCTCACATGCAAGAGGACAAAACAATGTAAGAGCATGTTCAAATTAAAGAGGACAAAACAATGTAAGAGCATGTTCAAATTAAAGGTATGTTTGGATACCGCTTATTGTTGAAAACTGAAAGCTGAAAATACTGTAGCAAAATAATTTTTAAATATGTGAATAGTGCCGTGAGACGCATTTTTAATGAAAATTTTGCTGAAAAAAGAGATTTGTGGGTCTCGTGAATAATGTATAGGACCCAGGTTTGGACGCAAACGCTAGACGCGTTTGCTATCCAAACGCACACTAAATCACCAAAATTTTAATTTTGAAGTTTCTAATATTTTAAAAGTTACATGTTCAAGTCTGAATTTTGTCCCAAAACCACTAAAATTACCAAAATACTCCCCTCAACCTAAAAAATGACCAAAATAACACCTAAACTTAAAAATGATCAAAATACTCCTAAAACCTAAAAAAAGACCAAAATATTCCCAAAACCGAAAAATTACCAAAATAACCCCAAAACTTACAAAATGACCAAAATAACCCCGAAACCAAAAAAAATTACCAAAATATTCCCCGAAACCCAAAAATGACCAAAATACCCCCAGAACCTGAAAATTATCCAAATACCCCTGAAACATAAAAAATGACCGAAATACCCTTAAAAAAATGACCAAAAAACCCCTAAAACCTAAAAATAACCAAAATACCACCAAAACCCTAAAAATAACCAAAATACCCTCGAACCTCAAAAAATGACCAAAATACCCTCGAAACTTAAAAATTACCAAAATACCCCCAAAACCCAAAAAATGACTAAAATACCTCTGAAACCTAAAAAAATGACCAAAATACTCTGAAACTTAAAAATTACCAAAATACCACTGAAACCTAAAAGATGACCAAAATACCCCTGAAACCTAAAAATTACCAAAATACCCCTGAAATCCAAAAAATGATCAAAATACTCTAGAAATCTAAAAAATGATCAAAATACTCTCGAAACCTAAAAAATTGCCAAAATAACTCCGAAGCCTAAAAATTGATCAAAATAACCTAGAAACCTAAAAATACCAAAATACCCCTTGGAACCTAAAAAATTACCAAAATAACCCCGAAACCTAAAAATGACCAAAATACCCCCTAAAACTAAAAAATGACCAAAATACCCCTCTAAACCTAAAAAATGATCAAAATTCCCTCAAACCTATAAAGTGACGAAAATACCCCTAAACGTTTGAAATGACCCAAATAAACCCAAAACCTCTAAAATGGCTACAAACAACCTGAAACCTATAAAAATTACCAAAAATATCATGAAAACCCTAAAACGACCAAAATACCTCTAAACCTATAAAACGACCAAAATACCCCTCAAAATATCTAAAATGACCAACATACCACTAATCCTATAAGATTAACAAAATACACCCGAAGCCTTTAAAATTACCAAAATAGGGGTTTGGGGTATTTTGGATGTTTCAAGGGTATTTTCGTTAAATTAAATGTTCTAAGAGTATTTCAGTCATTTTGTAGGTTTTGAGGGAATGTCACTAATTTTTTAGGTTTTAAGGGTGTTTCGTTAACTTTTAGATTTTGCGGTATTTCAATTAATTTTTAGGTTTTGAGAGTATTTCGATCATTTTTTAGGTTTCAAGGGTATTTCTATCATTTTTAGGTTTCTAGGTTATTTTGGCCATTTTTAAGATTTCGGGGGGTATTTTGGTCATTTTTACATTTCGGGGTATTTTGGGTTTATCTTTTTGAGTGGTGTCATAGATTTAATCTTAGCAAACTTTTTAAAACTTATAATTAAATATCATGCCCAATTCTAATTTTCATGGGAGAATAAAAATTATAATCCATATTATACAAGAATCATATTAAAATTCTAAAAATAGGTGGAGTTTCAACTTTTGTCATTTCAGTCCTTTAAGTTTCAGTTTTGTCATTTCAGTCCTCTTAATTTCAAATTTTGTCAATTCAGTCCTCCGTTTTAAGTGTTGCCGTTAACTAAACCAAAACGACATCGTTTTGGTGTGTGTGTGTTTTATTTATTTATTTAATTTCTTAATTTTACTAAAATACTTTAATTAAAAAAAATTTTAAAAAAATCTAAGGGCGACATCATTCCCCTGCCTCTGAAAATAAAAAACATAATTGATACCCTATCCCTAACAATTCGACTAGCTAAGAAGTTTTAGGGGGGAGAAAATAGGGAAAGAGAGAGAGTTAGAGATCGTTAGGGGGAGAGTTAGGGGGAGAGAGAGAGAGAGTGCGAGATCAAGACTGAGTGAGAAATAGAAATTGAGACCGAGGGGGAAAGAGATATCGGTTGGGGAAGAGATACTAAGAATGAGAAGTAGTTTCGCAGTAGGCTAAGGTCTTCCCAGGCTCCGGCCAAGTGTAGCTACATAACTAAGTTCTGGAGCTACATAACAAAGCTACATGCATCACCATGAATATGACGAGGACGAGTAACCCTTATAGTTGCTACCACTGCATCTCCATAAGAATTCCTACAATAGAAGTTGATCTAATCATCATTATCTAAATACAATGGCTTGCTTGAATGGAACTATACAATGTAAGGAATTCGGGACGGAGCCACTTGGCTCCATGCCCCCCCCCCCCCCCAAAATTTTTTTTCAAATTTCCATTAGAGTATATAAAAAATTGACATGGGCCCTACCAAAAATAAATATCCAGCCCCCCCCCCCCCAAAATTATTTCAACAATTCTTCTAGAGTTCTAGTCCAATACAACTTCAAATAAAAGAAAAACCCTGGCCTACATCCAACCCCACCAGCCAGCCCTAAATCCCTAATAAAACAAAAAATTTCTCCTCTAAACTAAACACAATTCCAGCCCAGCCCAAGCCCAAATCTAAAATGCCTAATCAAACAAAACAAAGGCATCTGCAATCCTCACTGTTAGAAAAAAGGAGAAAACAATTTGACTGTCACGCCTATGCCTTGTTTTTTTCCCTTCTCAATTCTCAATTCATGCTTCCATTGTGTCATGCCTCTCCTGAGAAACAATTTCCTCAGTCCTCGCCCATTGACTTGTTCATCACCTCAACCTCAAGCCCTCATCTCAATTCCTCAAGGTATCTCATTCTCATCTCACTTCTCTCTCTTTTTCTCTACAACTGAACTAAATACTGAAGTCTGAATACCAGAATAGAAATATCAAATATGTGTATATGAATATGTGACATCCCTTTGCCAACAAAGCAATTTATGCTTATTTGACTTTGTCTTTTTTTGTTTATTACTATTGTATTCTTTATTCTTGACCCACTAACTCCACTAAATCTAAGACTTAGCCTTTTGGTTTTTACGTTGTTTGTCTCTTTAATGGGGGCAGGGTGGGGCTTGCATTGTGTATGTTAGAGATATATTAAACATATTAGCCCAATGTAATAGGCCTAAGTCTACTCCTGCTTGTACTAGTAGTATAGGGTTTAGTCGCCTATATATATTCATGTTAGGGTTCATTGTAACATAGGTTTTGTACTACACTCTTATACAATAAAGACGTAACCCTTAAGGGATTTCTTTGTAGATGTAGGCTGACAAGGCTAAACCACGTAACCTTTGTGTTCTCGGTGTTCCTATTCTATGCTTTCCCTTCCGCATTCACTCTAGCATATACAACATGGTATAACACATCACACTGCTAGTAATTTATTTAACATGGTATTAGAGCCAAACTTTGTTCTTGGTTTCAAACAAACATCTCTAGCAAGCAAAGAAGAATATCACCTGCACACCAGCATTAGAAGTCACACATGCTTCTTTGTTGGATCTATACTCCACGGCATCTCCCAGCCACCGTGGCTTAGTGTTGTGTCCAAGATCCACAAACTCAAGCAAAGCCGTGGCTTAACTTTTTAGATCTGTGCAAATCCAGGCTTCGCTTGACGAAACCAACACCATAGATGTGCTCCACGACCTCTGGTGACGAAAACCGAGGAACTCAGCCTCCAATGGCAGCCTCACATGCCACTAATAGCTCCGAAACCTCCCCACGTGCCACCACGATTTCCTCATGTGCAACTCATCCATTGGCCACACGTGCTGCCTTATCGGCCATGTCGACCACTAATCTACCTACGGAAGAAATCTAGCTTTCAACCACTGAAGCACGCGCCTCCACGCGCCACCTAGTTTTTTGGCTTCTCCTCCACGTGCTGGTGCCCATCGCACACTCCTACCATGCACCAAAGAACTCCTACTAATGTCATTTGATGTCACTAGATGACGTCATCACTCCACATCAGTAGCCACGCAAGCCCCAGTACACGTTAGCGACATGTTATAAGATGACATCAGCGGCTCTGCTACTTGATTTGTGACCCGACTAGGAAACCCGGAACCGACCCGGACCATGTATCCGTTGACTTTGACCATGGACCAATTGACTTTGACTTTTGCGTTGACCTTTGATCAAAAGTCAAAATTTTCGAAATGGCCTATCTTGCTTAGTTTTTTGCGTAGATTACAATTTTGGACTCCATTTCTTCATTTGAAGCTTCGAAAATGGTCAATTGGCACATTCTTCATTGTGGTTTCTTGAAAGGCATTGTTCAAGGCATCTCCTAGTGATCTTCTCATACTTATCCAATCTCAAACCTTCATTGAACTTTCGCCTTGAGTTTGAGGGAGGGTGTTAGAGATATATTAGTCATATTATCCCAATGTAATAGGCCCAAACCCACTCTTGCATTTACTAGCAGTCTAGGGTTTAGTCGCCTATATATACTCATGTTAGGGTTCATTGTAACACAGGTTTTGTACTACACTCTTATACAATAAAAATGTAACCGTTAAGGGATTCCTCCATGGATGTAGGCTGACAAGGCTAAACCACGTAACCTTTGTGTTCTCGGTGTTCCTATTCTATGCTTCCCTTTCTACATCCACTTTTGCATATACAACATGGTATAACACATCGCGCTGCTAGTAATTTATTTAACAGTGTAGTTGGGTAGTAAAGTAAGTAAATTATAAATGAAAAAAAAAAAAAAAATCTATTGAAGGCAATTGGGGTAAGGGCCGTGAGTCTGTGTATTTTGTTTATGTTGTTTGTTTATACTTTTGATTGATTTGTTTATTTAATTTCTTTTATCCTAAAAGGTCATTACTTAAGTAAAGGTATATTTATATTATAATTCATGTAAGAATGATTTTTTATATGATATATTATTATATCTCTCTCCCAAATTAGTTTATCATTTTTTAAATTGATTTTTTTTTTTTTGGATTGAAATTCGGTACCAAATAATGAGCAAACATCAAACAATTGATGCATTCTTTAAGAAAAAAAGATATTATTCATTCAAAACTTAGGACATATATAGAAACAAATGTTGATACTTCAATGCCTAATGAGCATTCCTCCAAATGTTCAAGAATTCAATCTAAAGGGATAGATCGTGATCCAGGATCACGTAAACAAATATATGAATTCCCTGTCAACGAACAAGATGAAATTCGACATGCTTATCTCATAGCCGGTCCATATCAACCTAGAAACATAGAGTATCCATACAAAGGATTGAAAAATCATTGTCATAGTTTTCAATCTTCATGGTTTGAATCACATTCAAATTGGTTCGAATACTCACCTTCAAGGGATGCAATCTATTGTCTACCTTGCTACCTTTTTGGTAAGAAACCAACAGGTCGTTTTGGATTAGATGCATTCATTGAAAATGTTTTAATAATTGGAAAAAGGTGAAGGATGGAATGAATTCTTCTTTAATTGGTCATGAGGGGAAAGATCCAAATACACCGCATAAAATTTCGGTGAAATGTTGTGAGGATCTAATGAATTATTCAAGACATATTGACAAGCTAGTTGAGAAACAAGCATTAAAAGAAATAGAAAATAATCGATTACGGCTCAAGATCTCAATAAAGTGTGCTTGATGGCTAGCATTTCAAGCTTGTGCTTTTATAGGTCATGATGAAAGCCTTGATTCAAAAAATTGAGGTAACTTTATAGAATTGATAAAACACACATAAAATTTCAATGAAAATGTAGCTAAAGTTGTCTTGGAAAATGCTCCACAGAATGCCAAATATACGTCACCCACAATTCAAAAGGAGATTTTGCATATTGTAGCTAGTAAAGTGCGAAATGCTATTCGTGAAGAAATTGGGGATGCAAAATTTTGCATTCTAGTTGATGAAGCTCAAGATGAATCAAAGAAAGAGCAAATGACTGTTATTTTGAGGTTTGTTGATAAAGAAGGTTTCATTAAAGAGCGTTTCTTTCATGTTATACATGTTAGAGACACTATAGCATCTAGAGAAGTAAAAGATGTTCATCAGTTCTTTGATCATTTGATTAATATTATCAATATTGTTGTTAGTTCTAGTAAGCGTAATGATGAATTGCAATATGCTCAAGCGAAACAAGTTGAGAATATGATTGTTTCTAATGAAATTGAGACTGGAAAAGGCGCAAACCAGATTGGTACTTTGCAACGAGCTAGAGATACTAGTGGGGATCTCATTTTCAATCTATTTGTAGTTTGATAAAAATGGTTGATGCTACTTGCAAAGTTATCAACACTATCTCTGAGGAAGGGGCTAACTATAAACAACGCGGTGATTTAAGGGAGCTTATCAGGTATTAACATCATTTGAATTTATTTTAATCTTGTATTTGATGAAAGAGATAACGGGAATTACTAATATTCTTTCTCAAGCTTTGCAACAACATTCTTAAGACCTTTTGAATGCCATGTTTCAACTACAAAATCACTTATTCAAAAGTTGAGAGATGATGGATGGGAGCCTTTACTTGCTAGTGTTATATCATTTTGTAAGCAATATGAAATTGATATTCCTGATATGAATGCTCGTTACACTAAAGCTCGAGGTAGATATCGTCGTCAAGATGAAGATTTAACAATGGAACATCATTTTAGAATTGGCATATTTACAGTTGCAATAGACTTTCAATTGCAAGAATTGAAAAGTAGATTTTGTGAGCTAACAACGGAACTTGTCATTCTTAGTTCAGCTTTAAATCCCAATGATGCTTTTAGATTATTCAAAATTGTTGATATATCTAATTTGGTTAGAAATATTATCCTCAAGATTTCATTGAGCTAGAACAAGAACTTTTGGAGTCTTAATTGCAACATTATGTGCTTGACGTGACAAAACATCCAGATTTTCAAAATATGAGTACAATTTCTGAGCTATGTAGGGGATTAAAAATTTCAGGAAAGTCTAAAATCTATTTTTTAATTGATAGACTTATTCGTCTTGTGTTGACTCTTCCAGTTTCTATAGCAATTACAGAACAAGCTTTTTCAGTTATGAAACTGTTAAAAACAAGACTTCGCAGTAGAATGGAAGATGAGCTTTTGACAAATAATATAATAGTTTATATAGAGAAAGAAATTGCAGGGAATTTCACTATAGAGATGATAATAGATGAATTTTATTCCATGAAAAATCGTTGCTAGGCATGATTTGATGTGAATGTTCTTTTTTGTATGTCTACATTGAACTGGACAGTTTTTCATGTTCATTAACGTACAAGAATATGATGATATATGAAAATTGATAATTTTGTATTCAATAGACTTATAAGTTATATTTAATATATCTCTACTACAACCCAGCCCCTCCAAGTAATTATTCCTCGCTACGCCACTGTAAGGAATAGAGAGATGGAGTGACACCAAGTAAAATAATTTGTAAGGTATATCACAATCACGTCATAAAGTGTAAAAAGCCAGACCAAAATGATGAAATTTGTAGCATAAGGCATAGGATCATGTCCTCCAATGTCCTCCAAAAAGTCACGCATGACCTTGTTTTGATACTCTAGCTTTGATTCAAAATCTTCCCAGAAGACAGAATACATGAAGTTGACGACTTTGATTTCAGCGTCCTTAGATATTTCCCTAGCAAAATCGTACTGACACTTAACATATATATATGTTAGGTTCTAAGGTCTTAGGATTTTATGTATTTAGAACTCTAATTTGTAATGTTGGCAAACCATGATCAAAACAATGTATTTAGTCTTGTTTAGACTTGCTCAAAGTTGGTTTACTATTGTAAAGTTGGAATCGAGTGGCTGCAGAAGTTCTTTAGACTTTCGGCCTGGCTTGATCGATCGAAGAATAGACTCAATCGATCGAAAATCGCACAAGTTGATTTTTCTGCAGAATTTCCAACTCAGCCCTACTTCATTAAACGTTTTGGGTTTTATGTTTTTACCCTAGGTATATAAACTAAACCCTAGCCACGTTTTTGAAGGTTGTCCATATTGCTTTGTTGCTCATACATTGCTATTTTGTGTGAATCTCGTGTGAGATCTTTGAGGAGACTTCCTTTACACAAAACTTAGGGTTTTCAAGGTAGAGATGATTTCAACATCTTGAAGATCATTACAGTTGCAACCATTGGAACTTAAAAGAAAAGGAAGCGGGGAGCTTGTAGCTAATTGAGGAATTCAAGAAAGAAGTAGTCCGTGGATTCGGAGCCTGCACATGGTTGTGTCAGGAAGTTCTACTGGTGGGTAGCATTAGGAAGTCGAGCGGGGAGCTTGTAGTCCTTTTGTAAGAACTTCAATTCTTTCATAGTGAATTCTGTTATGCCTTGAGGATCGGTGGGTCAAATCCTCCCCAGGTTTTTACCGTGTGGTTTCTTGGGTGATCATATCTTGTGTTAATTTATTTTCTGCTGCTTTATATCTTGATATGATTATTTGATTGCTTTAACCTAGAATTGCATAATTTGACTAAGTAACAACTTGGCTAATTAATCTAGGCTACGCAATCTGGTTGTTTAAGGGGTCTAAATTCCCATCAAGTGGTATCAGAGCAGGTAGCTCTTTTGTTTGAGATTTCTATCTCTGAGCTGATCCTTGACCCCAGTTGTCATGGAGCATGGACACTCTTTGTTTGTTCCTCCTCACTTTGATGGGAACAATTATACTTATTGGAAAGTAAGGATGAAAACTTTCTTGAAATCCATTGATGAAAGGGTTTGGAATTCCATTGAATACGGATGGGAGAAGCCCACTACTCTTGTGAGTGAGTGGCAGACTTCTGAAAAAGAAGCAGCAGGCTTCAATAGCAAAGCTATGAATGCCATCTTCAATACTGTTTCTATGGAGGAATTTAAGAGGATCTCCAACGTTGAGGTTGCTCATATTGCTTGGAAAATCCTCCAAACTGTGCATGAAGGCACAAAGGCAGTTAAGATTAATAAATTGCAACAATTGACTTCTAGGTTTAAGAGTATTAGGATGTCTGATGATGAATCCTTTGATGAATTTTATGCCAAACTGAATGATATTGTCAATTATGCTTTTAATTTGGGTGAAATTTATGATCAACCTAAAATTGTTAGGAAGATTCTTAGATCTTTAATTGAAGACTTTAGACCAAAAGTGACTGCCATTACTGAAAGCAAGGATGTGGACTCCATCCCTGTTGATGAGCTTGTAGGATCTCTTCAATCCTATGAGTCTGACCTACCTAAAGTGAACAAATCCAAATCAATGGCTCTTAAGTCAGTTGATAATGTTGATGGTGGTGGATTTGATGATGAGCTCTCTGCTACAGAGATTGCCAATCTTGCCAAAAACTTTAAGAATTTTCTTAGGAATACCAATAGAAAGGCAAGAGGTACTTACATTGCTGAACCTAGAAATTTTAGGAAGAATGATCCCACTAAGGTTAATAACTTTGAAAAACCTAATGAAAAAGTTGGTCAATCTTCAAATAACTTTTTAGGTCCTCAGTGTTTTGGATGTCAAGGGTATGGTCATGTGAAATCTGAATGTCCTACATTCCTGAGGACTAAAGGTAAAGCTATGGTTGTAACCCTTAGTAATAATGAGGTTTTTGATGATGAGTCCGGTGGTGACGAGGATGGAAACTTCATTGCTTTCACGGCTACTGCTATGGTCAATGAAAGCATATCTGCTGAGGAGAACCTTTCTGATGGGGAACTCTCTGAAGATGCAGATCTTCAAGAGGTTTATAACAAACTTTGCAAAGTTGCTGCAAAGGATGCTATGAAAGTTGAACTTGGCCTAAAGAAAATTGATTCTCTTGAGCTTGAAAAGAAAAATTTGCTTGTTAAATTGTTTGATGCTAATGAGCTTTTGAATAATATTAAATCTGAGAACATGCTTTTACTTGATAAAGTTAGAACTTTGGAACATGATTTATCTGTTGCTAGATCTGCTAGTTCCAAACTTGATCACATGCTGAATGTTCAAAAGTATCCTTCTGATAAAACTGGGTTAGGATATGTTGAAAGCATCTTTGATTCTGGACCACATTCCACTAAGTTTGTTCCTTCTTCTTCTTCTGAACCTTCTGTGAGTGAGGTTGTGAGTGAAACCGTCAAACCACCTGTAAGTGAGGTAGTTAAACCCGTAGAAGTTTCATCACCTAAGAAGATTAGGGTAGACTTAAGAGAATCTAAACCTAAGGAGCCTACCAAATCTAAGGACAAGATGCATGGTAAACCTGCTTGGGTTTGTCATTATTGTGGTAAGTCTGGACACATTCGTCCTAACTGTTACAAGCGTCAAGCTAATAAGAGAGCAACTAAATCAAAAGTGCCTGTGCCTCAAGCACAAGATCCTATGGCACTAATTGGTGAATTGGTAAAGGTGTTAAACCTTTATTCCAATCCTGGAGTTGGGAATCACTCGAATGTGAATAAGAACTCCAATGCTCATGGTGCATTTAAAAACTTTTGGATGCAAAAGACTCAAACTAACTGAGTCTTTCTTTCTTGGTCCTTGTGCTTAATTACTCTATTCTTTTGTGACCATTGTTCTTTGGTTTTTTGTGTTTTTTTTTTTTTTTTTTTTGTTCTAGGACTTGCATTGCATTACATTCATGCATTTCATTCTAGGATTTATTTGTTTTCTCTTTTAATAAAAAAAAAAAAAAAGAAAAAAAAAAAAGAAAAGGAGAAAGCAAAAATTATGTTAGACACTATTTTTCTTGATTTTTGAAAAACAATGTTGGTTTATCTTTTGACACATGTCATGTTTTGTGTACCTTGTTTAACTTTGATGAACTTATTCATTGCACTTGACTAGTTGAAACTTTGTAGTGCATGTTGTGTGGGAAAGATGTGTGTGGTTTTTAATCACTTTGTCTTAATCATGAAGTCATATGTTATTTAACTGTCGGACTTGATTCTTTTGAGAAAGGCATAAATAACCATCTCACCACTGTTCACTAGCCAATCATGAACACCTTAGTGTATATCATAAGATTTTGTGTATTTGTTACACATGCACAAAAAGAACATAAGGTGATGCCTCGGCTTAATTGCTTAATGCTTAAAACTGGTGTGTACTATTAGGCTTGATGCCAATTCACTTAATTCAAACCGGTGTGTACTATTAGGCTTGAAGCCATTTCACATAATATATTTCACATTCTAAGAAGCAAAAATACAAGAAACTTGCATGATTGCAAGCTTTTGTTCTAGGAGATGTGGGAGTTATATGATGTAACTCTTTAGGTGATAGTCTCTTTTAAATTCTATGTGATGAATTGTGTAGACTTTATTTTTTATTACTATTCACATATCACCTCACATGTATCTCAAGTTTTTGCTAATATTACACACTACACAAGTTACTCTTTGTTAAACACTGTACATACTAGTGTGTGTGTTTATGATCTGACCAACCAAGTTTAAAAATATCTTGAGATTTGTGCACAACATATTTGTTGCTTGAGAAAATTCAATGGGAGAATGATTGAAACTTGTTTTTGACAAAATTGGGTTTAAAAGTTTGGGGTTTTGAAAAAAGCATTTCATCTCATACTCATGCATTTTGCTTTTCTTGGTAAATGCTTTGAGGAGTTGTTTTTAAAAAATTAGGTTTGTGTCTTTCAAAACTGGATTTTTTTTTAAAATTTAGTGAGCCTCTACCCATTTTGATCGATCCAGTTTGTTTTTCGATCGATCGAAAAGTGCCTTAGTTTGTTCTTAAATGACTGTCACATTCGATCGATCGAATGTAATTTTCGATCAATCGAATGTAATTTTCGATTGATCAAATATCATGAAAAAGCTTTTTAAAAGGTTCAGTTCTGACTTTTTCAAAGTTCCTATTCAAACTTTTCAAACTTTTTCTTCTCTCTCTCCGCGTTGGCAAGGCTCCACCTAGAGATTTTTGTCGTTTTCCTCCGTTGTTTTTGCAAGATCTCTCTCTCCTCAAGCCAGTAAGACACTTTTGCCCTTCCTTTTGATTTTATTTTCATCATTTCATGCATATATTCATGCATTTAGAGGCGATTTTCGCAATTTGCTGTTTTGGAATTTTACTTTGATTCACGCCATTTTTTATGCAATTGATCAATAAGGTTTTGTGGGGACATGCTATAGATATGATCTAAATAGTTTAATTTGATCAATTTTGAGTTTGGTGTGAAATTGAAAAATCTAGGGTTCCTAATTGATCCGATTTGGGGGTTTTGTTAAATTAAGTAAAATTTGATGCAATTGACTTGTTGTATTGATGAAATTAAGCATTATAATCTATGTGTTTTGTTTTATAATGCTCAATTCATCATTTTGTTTTAAAAATTTTCCAGTGGTGTTCAAGTTTTGGGGTTTTTGTTAAGAAAATTCCCTACTCAACCCAATTTTGTCAATTTAATCTCAATTAAACTTAATTGCTCACTGCATTAGTACATGCATCATGGCATTATATCTGTTCATGCATCATATATATTTTCATTCTATTTTTTTTGTTGCTAATTTGCAGTCTGCCTTTGGTTCTATTTTCTTGTGTCTTTTTGGTTTTCTCTGTGTGTCTCTGTCCTTTCCTTAGCATCATGCCTAGGAAAACTAGAGCCCGTAGGACTATTTCTTCTCCTTCTTTGTCCCCTCCATCCTTTGACCGTGAGAAGTTTCCGAGTGAGAAAAACCAAGAGATTTTTGAGAAGCTAAACATTAGGAGAAAGATTTGGGCTGAGCGTTCTGTGCTGCTAGATGAACTCGATCCTGCCATTAGGGCAAATTTTGAGCGTAGGGGCTGGTTACCTTTGGTGGATATTTCTGATCCTCCTCCACCTTCTGCCTTGATTAGAGATTTCTATTCGAACATCTCTATCCGCATCTATGATTCCAACACTTTAGTAAAGAGTTGGATACAAGGCGTAGAGTACACCATTACTCCTCAGGTAGTGGCTGATGCTCTAGGGGTACTGTTGGTCCAACATCCTGTCTATCCATATGATGAGTCTCCCGAGCTGAGCGATGTTTTGTCTTACATCACTGGTACTATTGTCCAGTGGGGTTCTGATCCTCGGATCACTTCTGCTGAGCTCTCCAGGTTACATTATCTTTTCTTTAGGATAGCTTGCCATTCTATCTAGCCCATTTCCCATGTTCATACCATTCCTCTTGAGAGGTGTGTCTTTTTGTATGCCTTGGTTACGGATGCTCCTATTAGTTTTCCCCATCTTTTTCTTCGTTCTTTGAACAATGTTTATAGAAATTCATCCACTGCTCATGCTCTTGTTCATCCTATTTTTCTTCATAGGATTATTCTCTATCTTGATCTTAATGGCTTTCCTTCCTCTGAGCCCGTTCATGTGATAGCTCCTATAGGTACGTCTTTTCTTAGATAGAGGGCCGCTCATCTTCGAGTAGGTTCTAAACACCCTAGGTCTGAGCCCTCTAGTAGCGCACCTCCTCCTTCTTCTTCTGCAAGTCTTGCTGGTGAGGATATTCCTGATCCAGTTGGTGCTGATGCTGCTGCTGCTGATGTTCCTCCACCTCCTTCGGTCGACTTTGATGTTCGTCGTACTTTGGAGACTGTCATGACCGTTCAAGCGGCTCATGGTCAGATTTTGGTGGACTTGCTGGACGAGATCTTTGCTCTCTGAACTGATTTAGCGCGTCTTCATTCACCCTCACCACCTCCTTTTAATGGCGACTTGTGATTGCCCTTTGGCATTCTGTCACAAAATGGGGGAGTGGAGTTTTGACTTGTAGAGGAGATTTTGTAGTTAGAGGGAGATTTATTTTTTTTGTTTTAGAGGAGTTAGTTGAGTTTCTAGATTGTATCTAGGTGCTTCACTTTGTATATCATTTTTTTGGGGATATTCATGTTAGGGGGAGTAACATTGATTGATATACATGGTATTTTTTATTGATTCTTGTTGCTTTGTGATTTACTGCGTATTGATTTATAATTATGACTTGGTCATTCTTATATGTCTTTATTTTGTGTTGTGTGAATCTTACAAGAATGTTATACCTGTTGTTTTACTCTTTTTTATCACACATGCGTTTATGCGTTTGTTGAGTATTTCAGGATTATACAGGTTGATTCAACTAAGCTGCTGTCTACACTTACAACCGATGGATAGTAGTTAGGCTGAATTTGATTTTATGAGCATTACCTTTGTAAAGGGCTTTTTATTTGTAAAACTTTGAGCTGTTAATTAGGGGTTTTGTCACGGATTGCCAAAGGGGGAGTTTGTTAGGTTCTAAGGTCTTAGGATTTTATGTATTTAGAACTCTAATTTGTAATGTTGGCAAACCATGATCAAAACAATGTATTTAGTCTTGTTTAGACTTGCTCAAAGTTGGTTTACTATTGTAAAGTTAGAATCGAGTGGCTGCAGAAGTTCTTTGGACTTTCGGCCTGGCTCGATCGATCGAAGAATAGACTCAATCGATCGAAAATCGCACAGGTTGATTTTTCTACAGAATTTCCAACTCAGCCCTTCTTCATTAAACGTTTAGGGTTTTATGTTTTTACCCTAGGTATATAAACTAAACCCTAGCCACGTTTTTGAAGGTTGTCCATATTGCTTTGTTGCTCATACATTGCTGTTTTGTGTGAATCTCGTGTGAGATCTTTGAGGAGACTTCCTTTACACAAAACTTAGAGTTTTCAAGGTAGAGATGATTTCAACATCTTGAAGATCATTACAGTTGCAACCATTGGAACTTAAAAGAAAAGCAAGCGGGGAGCTTGTAGCTGATTGAGGAATTCAAGAAAGAAGTAGTCCGTGGCTTCGCCCTCTCTAAAATCCCTGAGGGAGGAGTTATCCCTCAAAGGACCCCCATGGAGCATTGGGGCTGGGAGCCAGGCCTGAACTTCGGGCTAGGCATCGACCTGTTTATCTTAGCCTCGGGAGCCTATTTTCAGCTGCTTCGAGGGATGCCGAGTGTCATCCCCCTCCTGCGTGAACCCAGACTTGTCCTCGATAGGCCTCTTGCCCTTATCCTTTTTCTATTTGGGATCAGCAGGCTCGTGCCTGGATGGCAGACTCTTTTGAGGTGGAGCAGGAGGAAGCCTGGACTGGGCAGAGGACGACCTAGTTTGGGTAGGCAGAGTCTTGGGCGGAGGAGGAGGAGGAAGCTTTGGCTGGGACTTCCCTGGCTGGCCCTCGATTAGATCGAACAAGCTGGATTGGGACTTCTTCTTGTAACCCATCTCAAGCCGAGGAGATGTCTCTGACGCTAGGAAGTCTGCTTCGGTCAGACGAGGATCACCCAAGTCTCCAGAAGGGTCCTCAGACTAGTGGACTTGTTCAAACGCGTCAAAGTCATCCTCGAAAGGGCCAAAATCTGCAACTTCCTCTTCCCTCTCTAAGTTTTCTTCCGCGGCCTCTAAGGATCTGTGGGAGGAAGAGGGGCCTGCTAAGGTAACGCCTTCTGAAGTGGAGGGCTCCTCGGGGAACTGGAACTCGTCCTCGGTCACAGTGATTTTCTGCAGCCGAGGATCTTTTGCTCTGATCACGTGCTTTGGGGCCGCGAACGATTTTTGGACCAGGGTGTACCCCAAGATTTTGTGAGTGGCCCTAACTTGATGGTCAGCTTCATTCTCGAAAATCGCTGCCCTGAGTATTTTTTGCAAATCCTTACTGTTGACCAGGTTGAAGTGGCGCGCGTAGGTGTGCAGATCTGCAGAAAGAAGACACATTCATGTTAGTGACCAAACAGTAAAAAAAAAAAAAAAAATGATGCATGAAATAAACTAAAATCTTTGAACCCCTTCCTATTCCCACTGCCCCACCTGGTGTCCCCTCCGTCGTTGGGCAGTGAAGGCCATCGTGCCATTCTTCGAATACAATGAGAAAGTCCTTATCCAGCCCCTTGTTGGACTCAGGGAGGCACTGGATAAGTCGGACCTTGTCGTCCTTTGTCTTCATGTAGTACGACTTGCCTTTCAGGCACTGGAGGTTATAACACCAGTTTACGTCGTGATAGGTCAACCTTAGCCCCATCTTTTCGTTCAGGGCGTCCACACAACCCAGAATTCTGAAGACGTTGACGGCACACTGAGTGGGGGCTAGCCGGAAGTACGTCAGGTAGCCTCTCATCACTGGCCCCATGGGGATCCTCATGCCACCTTTGAGGAAGGCAATGATGGGAATCACTATCTCGCCTTCTTGCCTCTGAAAAAGCCACTCCCCTTCCTCACAATACCTCAAGCCCACATTGGCAGGTATCTTATAGTCGACGATGAATCTCTCCATCGCCTCTTCATTATAGACGTACTTCTTAAGTCTACTCATCCCAAATGATGCCTAAGAGAACTAAAGAAAGAGCAAATGAAAGAGAAGGAGGAGTAGAGAGGAAGAAAGCTCAGAGAGGGATAGAGCAACTTATAGAAATGAGGAGAAGCTCCTCGGACAGGCTTTTTATGCTAGGGATGTAGGTGGAAACTTTGCTGGACTCAAGATATGTATGTGCAAAAGCTCTAGATTGCGAGTAAAGAAGGGGAAAAGCAATTCGAGAGGGTATTTATACCCCAAATTGAGGAACCGTGCGGGTTTTCCCGCCCATAAATGCTAGGCGAATCCCAATCGTTAAATTGTCATCTGCCCATTAAACATGGGGAGCACAGAGCTGTCTTAATTTAATAAAGGACACGTTACGTGCGCCGAAGCGTCAGAAACATGCCTTGGGTAGACGAAAAGACCCCAGTGCTGATGGGGGACAAGACTCGACAAGACAAGGAGTAGGCCCGAGGACGTCAAAATCCTCCTCTCCACCCGAGGATGCAAACAGCAAGATTTTGAGGGGCTATTGTGAGGCCAGAGAATCAGACAGCCTCAGCCCACCCCGTACTAGGCCTAAAGGCCCATGCCGAAGAGGTATTTACAGTCTGAGGATGAGAGTAAAAAGCCCAGTTGTCCAAGAAACAGTGCCGAGGACGATTCCCTCCTCGGACAATCGAGACCATAAAGTGGACAAGAAATACACCATCAAGGGGAGTCTTCCCGAGCATACAAAGCACAAATGGCAAGTACCAAGCGTCAGCAACGGAAGCATGGTGGAGGAGCAAGTCCCTGATGAACTGTCACCTCCATATTAAATGCCCTTAACTAATGCCCTGGCCGCATTAATGAGGATAGGACTCCTGAACAGTGCTGTCTGGGTGCTACAACCTACAGGAGGAATAGGAATGCGACTGATGTGACAGGCTCTCAAGTGGTGGCCTAGCTGATCAACAAATGTAGGGCTAGGATCAACCGAGAGAGATGTATATAATGTAAGGAGTCCCTCTTGAAAGGGGGACGGAACGGAAAACTTGAGTCAGGAAGTACTGTAGCGACTTGTATTCTCTCAAACCTTGTAACCAATCTTCAAAGAAATAATAAGAACTCCAAGCTCTGAAAGGCCAGTCCGAGGAGCATTATTGTGCATCCCAATTCATGTTTAGATTATTAAACCCACATGCAACCATGCATAGCTGCTGCATTCCTCACTAAGGCCTAGTTCTTGAACCCATTCTCTATAAATTCATTGCAGGGCTAGCTGGGCTTGGGTCCACTTTCTCAATAATAGAAGTGCCCAAAACCGGTCCCTACATTAATGTTTTTGCTAACAGAAGAGCTACGTCCATAATATTTTCAAATATTTTCACAACAAATTATAAGTGGCAAGTTATTATTAGTTCTAATTTGAACCTATCACTAAAATTATTATTTTGTAGATCAATAACTAATAGCAATAACCCATTGTGGGTACTTAGGCATGCATGGAACGTCCTAGGCAGGCATGCAACGTCCTAGGCCGTCCTCGGACGGCTTTGCAACGTCCTAGGCATGCTTGGCTACGTCCTTGAACGGTGTCCTAGGAGTCCCACATTGAAAGAAAACCCCCCCACTTGCTACCTTATAAGCTTTAAAGCGAAGGGAGTAGTGTACCATTAGTTTATAGTTATTCGAATAACTAAACTAATGGTACACTACTCCCTTCGCTTCAAAGCTTAAAAGGTAGCAAGTGGAGGGGTTTTCCTTCAATGTGGGACTCCTAAGACACCGTCCGAGGACGTAGGCAAGCATGCCTAGGACGTTCCAAAGCCGTCCGAGGACGGCCTAGGACGTTCCATGCATGCCTAGGTACCCACAATAAAAGGGCCCTTTTATTGTGGATACCTAGGCATGCATGGAACGTCTTAGGCCGTCCTCGGACAGCTTTTCAACGTCCTAGGCATGCCCTTTTATTGTGGGTACCTAGGCATGCAAGCAACGTCCTAGGCCGTCCTCGGACGGCTTTGCAACGTCCTTAGGCATGCTTTGCAACGTCCTAGGCATGCTTGGCTACGTCCTTGAACAGTGTCCTAGGAGTCCCACATCGAAGGAAACCCCCCCCCCACTTGCTACTTTATAAGCTTTGAAGCGAAGGGAGTAGTGTACCATTAGTTTAGTTATTCAAATAACTATAAACTAATGGTACACTACTCCCTTCGCTTCAAAGCTTATAAGGTAGCAAGTGGGGGGGTTTTTCTTCGATGTGGGACTCTTAGGACACTGTCCGAGGATGTAGCCAAGCATGCCTAGGACGTTGCAAAGCCATCTGAGGACAGCCTAGGACGTTGCATGCATGCCTAGGTACCCACACCCATCATTTAGGATTCGTTGTGAAAATGTTATAAAAATGTTGTAAAACATAGTATTTCTCTTTACATTAATCCTAACAAGATTTTAATAGATAAATTATTATAATAGTACTCTAATTTAATAAGGTAACCCTGAAAAAGTCTTGAAATCAAAATATTAGAATTTAGTAAATGATAAAAATAAAAATCTACCTACATCCCTCCAATATCACCATTCCATTCCAACGCATTAAAACCTCTTAATCAATAAACCAATCAGCATGAATTAACCTTACATTTTTATCTAAAATAGAAACTGCAAAGGATTTGTAAGTTGAGAAAGCGTTGATCAGTTAAATTGACAACTCTCCTGGAATAAAGTAGCAATTATATAGCAAAATTTGTGATTGCTTTTATAGTTTTAATTAGGAGAAACCCATGATATATATATATATATATATATATATATATATTAAAATTACTTAGGTTGGTTTGTTTCACCTTAAAATGTCAATCTATATTCGCCTTTTACAATATTTATGTTTCAACAAAGATATTAGATTCTACAAAGACAAAGTGTAAAACCTTATGAATACATAGTCAATAATGTCTCATATTATTCAAATAGAAGATAGGAAATGACACACAATATCAAAAACTCACTCTATAACCTCAATATCAAAACACAGAAACAAAAACATAAAAATAAAAATAAATGCCAAACCACCACATAAATAAAACCATTATTTTCTCTCTCTCTCTCTCTCTCTCTCTCTCTCTCTCAAGACCATCTTATTTTGGTTTTGTTTCAATTTATTTTTTTAATGTTAAATGGGCTATTCCTATTTTTTCCCCCCTTCTTTTTGGGTATGATGATTAGGAAGCATATAAACAAAATAGCAACTAAGTTACATGGTGTTCCAATATGCTAATGGGATAATACTATATATAGTGATTGAAATTGCCGAGGCAACTTTGTCGCACTTTCCAGCATTATAGATAGCATTTTTTCCTTTTTATAACAAGTGATGTTCAGTTTTGACTTGTTGCACTTCCTGAGTTAGTTTCTATTTATGTGGCCACTCCAGCAATTATGTTCAGAGTTCGTAATTGTTCATATTAATGGTTATATAGGCTTTTGTTTACCGTATGAATGGCATATGGATGGCAGAGAATAAGATGTGCAGAATTATCAAAAAAAAAAGAGCTCATGCCTTCTTTAAACTTTTTCTTGCTATATATAATTTTTATATGTAACATTGGTATTGTGGGGAGTGAAACAATCTCTACTCAGGCCTGGGGCCCAAAGAGTCATTAGGCCACGGGAAAGTAATTGGGCCTCGCCTCTCAACTGAGAGGAATGCTTAAAGAATAATAATCTGGGGTGAAAGTTAGGTCACCACAGGCATTTCAAGATAAGGTGGAGTACCACGGTTAGCCCATTACCACGGGAAAAAGAAGTGCATTAGCCAAGTCCTGAGGCATGGATGATCTCTGTGTGGTCTTTGGAAGATACTAGAAACCACGGGAAACTCCTAAAAGGTGCAAGGATGAGGAAGATTTTTACCTCCGCATTTAATGAAGAGGCTTACCTAACCTCTGGTGCATGAGATAGCTTAAATAGTACACGTAACTCTTTGGTCGTCAGAATCCTAAGATAAGAAGGTGAGAAAACCGATAAAGTAAGGAAAAATATCCTTGATATTCTGGGTAGAAGCATAACAGCAAGATGGAGGAGAAGGAAAATGGAAGCTATAAAAGGGAAGGAGGTTAAAAGGAAGGGGGATCCAAAAAAGAGAGAAAAAAATCCTATCTTAGAAAAATAAAGAGAGAGACAAACATTTACTGATACACTTTGGGAAAAACAAAAAACTTCCCAAGGACATATGAGCATTTGTAATAGAAAAGGAAGTGTTTTTCGAATGGAAAAAGAGATCCACTACTTGTGTTTCCCATTATAGAGTGTTTTGTTCCCACTATTTAGTTGTATCTTTATTGTGTGTAATTGCGAGGAAGAAGATCTGAGAACCCCTCATCGGGGACAATCTTTAAGGTCTCTACAATTGGCACCATCTATGAGAATAACTCTACCAAGCAGAAGACTCAAGAGTGGGGTTGTCTGAGACCATGGCTCACCGATCACGAAATGGTCCCACCCATCTGGAACGGCCTAGTATTTCAGAAGAGTCTGTCCATATGGATAGACGCATGAGGTCCGAAGTTCATAGGGGGACCCAGCGACCACCTAGCCCACCTCCATAGCGTGAGGGATCAGCTACCAACATGGAGGGACCATCCTATGCTAAAAGGGATGTGGAGTTAGAGAGATTAAGGAAACAAGTGGCTTTGTTGCAAAGAAATGCAAAGAAGGATAAAGAGCTGCTTTATCGTAAAGATGAGGAGTTGCATCATCAAAGGGGGCCAAGTCTAGCACCAAGTCGCTCCCAAGGAGGTGAGCACTGAAGGGGTGAGGGGAATAGAAAGAGGGACAAGAGATCACCCCATTTTCACAAGGAATGAGAGAAGACTCCTCCTAGAGACAGAACAACACCTCCACCTCCTTATAAGAATATAAGGGATAGCATGAGGGGAGGAAATTGAAAGACCCAGTTCCTCATTTGCAAGTCTTTTCACCTATGGATGTTTCTGGTGAAGATGCCTTGAATAAGACTTTGCGCCAAATATCTCAGTCTCTATTCTCAGAAGAAATAGAGAAAGCAGACTTACCGAAGAGATTTACTAGGCCAACTTCTATAATTTATGATGGAAAAACAGATCTCGTGAAGCATGTTAGTCATTACAATCAAAGTATGGCCATATACTCTAAGAATGAGACCCTGATGTATAAAATTTTTCCTTCTAGTTTGGGTCCAATAGTTATGAGATGGTTTGATGGGCTAGAGAAAAGGGCTATCTGGGGTTATGATGAGCTTATCAAGGCATTCGGGGCTAGGTTTGTCACATGTAGTCGGACCTCGAAGCCAATGGCAACTCTAGGAATTTTTCTCAGGATGTTCCTTGAGAAGCATAAATTACACAATCTAATAAAAAAAAAATCATATATTAACAACAATAACAATCAAAAAACACGCAAATACATAAAGTTTACAATTGTCTTCTACGAGTTTTCATATTTTAAAACCATTATATGATAGTCTCACTATTAATGCTATAAGCTACATCTCTGTCAATATACACAACCAAGCAATTATTCATCCACTGATCTCTCATTCGATTGTGCAGTTCATTATTTATATATTTCATTGCTGAAAAACTTTTTCTACTGTTACAGTAGCGACAGGTTAGGTCAAAGCTAACTTTACAAGCAAATAGACTAATGGATAAGTCTCATGCTTCCCTGTATTTACTAACTTTTCAGCAAATTCACTAACTCCTTGAAGCTCTAAAAAAAGTCATTGTTGCGCATATCAAAAATGTAATTTTGAAGTTGAGAGTCAAGTGCCAAGATATCTGTCTGAAGAAAATCAGATGGATAGAACTTTGCTAGACGTATCAATTTTTCCTTATTAAAATCCACAAATGAATTATTTGGATTCAAGCAAGCCATACAAAGTAGCAAATCGGTATTCGCCTCTAAAAAACAGTTGTCAAGCTCTTGAAGTTGCATATTAATGACTGTGTTGAATAGCTCAACACGATAATGATGTAAATTTGTATTTTGTTAGGTGTTGTGTCGCGGCCTCCCACTAACTACAAATATTTCATCCATGTTCAAGATAGGAATATCATGTGTGGTACAAAATGAAGACACTGCATCCTTGCTTACCAACATCTTGCCCAAATAGGTAGCAATATAAACAAAATATTGCATCCTTGTCTATACTATATTCTAACCACTTTCTATTGCATACCATTCGGATCTAAATCGACGAGGTTTTCTAGAAAAATATGATAGAGGGTAATCATCATGGTTTTGGAAAACAAGTTGACAAGGGCCTTCTTATAAATAATATCTTCTTATTTCATCATGATTATTAGAATGATAAGATGATATCTTTTCTCATAGCCCATGATCTGGAAGAAGATTTTCTAAGTTAAAGTCAACACGAATTTGCTTAGAAGATAAAGATGAATCTTGCACAGGAGATGAATCTTGGGTACGTGGTTTTCTTATCAAATATTTGTCCATAATTCTAGCAAAAGAATAAACAATAAACTATAAATTCGTTTGAAATATTAATTAAATTATTAATTGTTATTGTTTAGTTGTTTCATTAATTTGTTTGTCATTTATAAACTATAATTTGTTATATTGTTGTTTCATTAATTATAAAATTATTAATTGTTGTTTAGCCTAACATAATTTAATTTGTTTATCTTTTATAATGTATTGGTTAATTAAATTATTATTTATTATTTATTAGTTGCTTCCCCCAATTAATTATTGGTTAATTAAATTATTGTTTATTAATTGCACTAGCACACACCCCATGTGCATTTACTTCCCCCAATTCAAATATTCCACCTTGGCCCTATGCCCCCATCCACCCCTCACCCCACTTAACAGACAGGCCCCATGGCTCCCAATCACAAGGGCCAATCAAAAAAATTCACAATCACAAATCACAATACACTAAAAGACAATTAATTGTATCTCACCAACACCTACACCAACGGATAAAGCCAAAAACAAGGGAAAATATTAATAAAGTTATAAAGTACGCCAATCACAGTTCAAAAGAATCAGATAAAGTCTTAAAGGGGGAGAGAGAGACTCTCATTTCATTTCACTTTCATTCTTCAAATAAAGAGAGAGAGAGATTGAGACAGAGAGAAAAAGAGAGAGAAGTTAGTAAAGATGAAATACCTTGAGGTTGAGGGAGTAAGGAGGCCTAAGGCTGAGGGGCAGCGCCGAAGGAATCGAGGCCACAGACCAAGCCGGCAAGCCGAGCGACGAGCATGACCGATTGGCGATCTCTGATCTGATCCAGTAAGCGATCTCTGATGCTCAAATCCCGATGTGATGTGCTCTGGACTAGAGCTCGAGTTATGTTGGCTGACCGATCTTCGATGCCTATCTTTCTGTTGGTTGTTGCGTTGCAGTGTTTGCTCTGTTGACTAATGAGGTTTTTGTCTTTAGGTTATGTTTCTAATTTAGTGATGTTAGATTTCAGTTTTTGCTTTAACTTTACCATTTGATGAATCGGCGGATGTGTATATTGGGTTTTGGTTTTTTTCTTTTTTTTTTTTTTTTTTTTTTTTTGAGAATCTGTGAGTTTGCTTTACCTATTTACCATCTGTTGGGTTGTTTTTCCTTTAGATTGGGCATGCTTTACCATTTGTTGTTTAGGATTGATGTTGGGCTTTTTTGTGGGCTTGCTCTGTTACAATTTTTTTTTTTTTTTTCATATTTTAGTTCAATTTTTTTTTTGGGCTTTTTGTTTTTGTTTTTTTTTTTTTGCTTGAAAGTAGAACAAATAAATTTTATTTTATTTGAGGGTGTTCCTAATTTTTTTAAAGGGTAAACAAATAAAAAAAAATTTAATTATTATATATAAATTTTTTTTTTTCAGGTCATGGTGTTCCTGGGAACACCCTGGACTGAACGTGGCACCGCCACTGCCCGAAGCCATTCACCTCACTCCTTTCATTAGCAATGAAGGAGGGAGAAACGCTAAGGGCTTATTTGGATCGGTATTGGGAATTGTATAATGAGATCGGGGGAGATAATGGGGTAATTGCTGCAAATACCTTTAAAGTGGGCCTTCCCATTGATTCTGATTTAAGGGCTCCTTTAGCCTTAAAACTAGTTACGGATATGAACAAGTTGATGGAGCGGGTGGAAGAATATAAAAGACTAGAGGATGACTAGTTGCAAGATAAAGCTAAGGCCAAGTTACCTGTGGCAGAGAAGAAGGAAGTTAAGCTGGATTAAGGTTCTCGACCTTGGAGGGCCTTTTTCCCTCAAGTCCAGAAGCAAAGGACGAAAATGGTTAGTTCATTGAATAAAGAGCCTGTTTACCAAATTGTGGAAAAGATAAAGAATGATCCATATTTTCGTTGGCCAAACAAGATGAGTGGGGACATAACCAGATAGAATCATATTGACCTCGGGGATAAATATTTCCAGGTAGGAGCTAAACTCCCTATGTCAAAAAAAGTAAAGTTAATTTTGTTTTTAATAAACAATATAGATGTATTTGCATGGAATCCATACGAAGAACAAGGGGTAGATTCGGATTTTATTTGCCATTGGCTTAATGTTGATCCTCGTTGTACACCAAAGAAACAAAGACCACATAGATCCTCAGATATACATGTTAAGGCAGTAAGAGAAGAGGTGGATAACCTTAAAGAAGTGGGGACAATTAAAGAGGTTTACAATCCCGAATGGTTAGCCAACACGATGGTGGTAAAGAAAAAGAATGGGAAGTGGAGAGTGTGTGTAGATTTCACGGACCTAAATAAGGTGTGTCTTAAAGATCATTTTCCAGTGCTGAAGATAGACCAGCTTGTCGATGCAACCTTTGGGCATCCCAAGATAAGTTTTCTTAACGCTTTCCAAAGGTATATCAAATAGTGCCGGCCCCCGAGGACCAAGAGAAGGCATCTTTTATCACCCCCAACTGGTAATTTTCACTATAAGATCATGTCGTATGGGTTGAAGAATGCGAGATCTACCTATCAGAGAATGGTGACCAAGATGTTCAGGGAGCAATTGGAGAGAAATACGGAAGTATACATCAATGATATGGTAGTAAAGAGTAAGGCTACTGAAGATCAACTCACAGATCTCGCAAAAATGTTTCGGACATTACAGAAGCACCATTTAAAGTTAAATGCCTCCAAATGTGCCTTCGGGGTTAGCTCGAGAAAGTTTTTGGGCTACTTGGTGACACATTGAGATATAGAAGTCAATCCGGATTAGATTGTAGCTCTACGGAATTTAAGATCACCTTAGAGTCCTAAGGAGGTTCAACGACTTACAGGGATGACTGCAACCTTAATCGATTCATCTCTAGGTCTACGGATAGGTGTCGTCCCTTTTTCCAGTTGTTGAAGAAGTGGAAGGGCTTTCAGTGGACGGATGAATGTCAGCAAGCGTTTGAGAAACTGAAACTGTACTTGTCACGGGCTCCCATTCTGCCAAGGCCAGTTCTCGGGGAAACGTTGTATATGTATCTAGCTGTGACTGATCACGAGGTAAGTGTTGTTCTGCTAAAGGTGGATCAAGGGGTTCAAAAACCAATCTTTTATGTCAGTAAGATTCTAGTGGAAGCAGAGACGTGGTATCTCCCCTTGGAAAAAGCTGCACTTGCAGTAATTTATGTCGTGCGGAGGTTACCCACTATTTTCAAGCCCATACTATAATTGTGCTAACCAAGCACAATTACAGTATTTTTGCCGTGCGGAGGTTATAGTATTCATTGGACTTGCTACCTCTTTCCTTGGGCCTCCTCGGCACTTATTTCATCTTTACCTCTTATTCTTCCCATGGGCCTGCTGGCTATTATTCCTGCCACGTTAGCCCATTGGGTTTACTAACTTGCTTTTACCATTCACATTTTCTTTTTCCTTCCACTTCTATTATTGTTGGGCTTCTTCTGCCATTGGGCCTTTCGTCCAAAGTAGGCATTAACACACATATAAACTTATAAATGAGCCTACACTTGAATTGTTTTGTATCGAGCCTAATAGCTCACGAGCTTGTTCGTGAACAAATTTTTTTGCTTGGGCTCGAGTTGTTTATTAAATGAGCCTAAAACTAAGGCTCAAGCTTAGCTTATTTATAAATAAACAAACATGAATGAGCTTTTTATCGAGCCGAGCCCGAGTTGTTCATGATCGGTTTGGTTCATTTACAGCCCTATTGTTGTATCAGTTATTCTGATGTAGCATTATTTGTTATGTTTGCTGAGATACCCAGTATGGTGTAGCATTGCCTACTTTGTCTGCATGTTGGGAATGCCTGACTTGTGCACAAGCTAGCTTGTGACATAGTTTCATTGGGATAATAGGTTAGTCCCAACATCCCTAACCCACCATTCAACAAGCTTAAGTACAGTAGAACGGTCCCGGGCCCATTAACATAAAAAGACCCCCACAATAAGTCATACTTTTTATGATAAGCAAAGATAATTTTCCTTTAACTCATTTTTTCTAATACTACTAAATATTAGAAAATACAAAAAAACTATCTTCACATAACATTTTCCATCAAAACAAAACGAAAGAAAGTCGGTAGTATATGCAATTCATAGAAAGATTTAATAAAATGTGATTTTTTTTTTTTAATAATAAAGATAGAAATTTTAGGCTGCGTTTGAATTGGTGGTAAAGCATTTCAGGAAATCATTTTCCCCCTTTTTTGCGTGTTTGGCAGTTACGGAAAATATAATTTTCCAAAAAATCATTTCCTATTTTCCCTTTGACCACGGAAATGTTTTTCAGTTCTTATTTTCACTTCAAAGCATTTCCGGAGAGAGAGAGAGAGAGAGAGAGAGAGAGAGAGAGAGAGAGAGAGAGAGAGAGAGAGAGGAAGAAGAGAGAGCTCGGATTGCACTTCCAAACCCAGTGATCGCCGATTGCCCTTCCAGACCCAGCGATCGTCGATCGCACTTCTAGACCCATCGACAAGACCCAGCGAGTGTCAATCGTCGATCGCACTTCTAGCGACTCGAACCGCGAACCAGACCCAGCGACTCGCCAATCGTTGCGCCTTCGACCTTTGACCCAGACCCAATGACTCGCACCGCGAACCCATGCCTTCGCCTCACCTCACCGGTGGTGTGTGGTGTTGAGATTTGGCTGTGATTTGTTCTGTGAATTGAAATTTAGCTGTGATTTTGAAATTTTTTGGAATAAAATTTGTTTGGATGCTGAGAAAATGTGAAAAATGTGTAAGAAAATAACATTTTCAGAATAGAACCAAACACATGAAAATATTGTCTATAACAATTTTCATAATGCAACCAAACACTTAAAAATATTTTCCTTTTTCAAAAATATTTTCCAAAAAATATATTTTACGGGAACCAAACACAGCCTTATTATCAAGATATTAGCATGACTGTAACACAAGTACAAAGAGTGACCATTATAAAGTCTGTGGCCATATTGCCCCACAGCTGTACAAAACAAATGCATGAAAACTACAATATTGGCCAACGTATGGACGGTCAAATTTTGCGGTGAAAGAGAGGGGGACCATTTTTAAATGGAAACGTGATACTATCATTAATAATTAATTTCATAAGCCTATGATTTGACTTTGGAAAGTAGACTTACTATTTGGAAACAAAATTGCTTCCCTTCATTTAAAGGAATTTTTTTTTTCCTATTAACTTTTCAAATGGGGGCTAAGTGCTTCACCTTAAATGGTATCCCCTCCGTTCTAAGACACTATCCGATTGAGATATGTTTAATTTAAGACTCTACCCAATTCAACAAAAAATCAAAATCCTAAAACGAGCAAAAATGGGCAATGTTTGACTTCAAAAACGAACAGCAAGTCACACTCACATGCGGCACCATATGACCTAAAAAAAACGTACTACTAGTTTTTTTTAGAAGGAAATATACTACTAGTTAGGCAAGAACAAATTACAGGAGTCGGCTTGCGTCCATTTTGCGATTAACATGAGATTTTTTCTTTCTTTTTTGCTCCATTCATATCATTTATATGGTCATTTTTACTGCAATCACCACATTTACATGGTCCTCACATTGAGTGCATTGTGCAATCACAAGTATGTGAGAATTCAGAATTGACCACACGGACCACATTTACTTTCTATTATATAAGCTAGAAAGGTCACAAAACCATAGGGTTTTGTGACCAAGCATCTTCTTAATCTTCATCGTGTGGGATGATCTGAAGAACTTTGTAGCTAACAACCTTCTCTAGTTGGTGATTGAAGTCGTGTACTGGGATCCGCACAATTGGTTAGTCACGTACTTGGGAGCCGTGCATTAAAAGGAGAAATTATCACTAAAGAACAAGTCCAATTGGGTATTGGGGTCAGGGTTCAACTGTAAGTTGGTACAAGGTATTGGGATTCCTTTACTTATAACTGCTTGTTGTGATAATAGTGGAATTTCAGGAGTGGTCCTTGAAATCACCTGGCGGGGTTTTTGCTGTGTAAGTTCTCCCCATTCGTAAACAAATCATCGTGTTAAATTTATTTTCCACTGCACTTAGTTTAATTGATGATTTATTTGTGCTACCACACGCTTTACATGTTAATTTGATTAATTAATAACTTGGCTAATTAATCACTTAATTTAATCATAAGGGGTCAATACGTTTTTGGTTTATCAGTCATGTCCTTAAAAGGGTGGATATATGGATAAGGCAGCCATTATGAAATTCATATGGCTTCTCTTCAAACAAGCTGAATCCTTATGAAATTGCATAAGTCAAGTTGCAGATTCTTAAGGGCCAAAGCTTTTGGTGTGTTAGGAGCTTCCATGACTACTCTTGGGGGTGGAGGAAAATTTTAAAGCTTAGGACCTATTTAGGCCTCTCTAGGACAAGTTTGGTCATAGAGTGGTCTATGAAGCTGCTAGCACTGTGAATGCCAAATTAGCTAGTGTCATGGATGGTAAAAAATTAAACTGGGGTCCTGTTAGGTCAAAAAACCTACTTACTATCCTACACAAGTTGCCTATGATCAAATTTGGGATAATGACAAGGCTTGGTGGATTCCTTCTAGAATAGGGTCCTTCATTGTTGCTATTGCTTGGGATTAAATTAGGTAGGATTATCCTAAAGTAAAGTGGTGGAAAGTTAATTGGTTTCCTGAAGTTATACCAAGACTAGATTTCATCTCATGGCTGGCAACAAAGGATAGGCTGAATACCAGAGAAAGATTGAAAAAATGGGGTATTGGCAGGGACATGCCATGTGTCCTTTACAGGGAAGCTGTGGAGAGTAGAGACCATCTATTCTTCAAGTGTTCCTTTTCCAAAAGGTCATGGTAGAAAATTAAATTCATGTGCTATCAGGAATCCATTGTTGATGATTGGGATTCCAAATGTTGCTTCCTTGAGATAAGATTGTGGTAAACTAGGACTCAATGCAGCAACCCTTCATTGCTGCACGCATACAAATGCTGTTATATTCCAAGGATTGGTTAGATCTGAGGAACATATGGGGAAGAAGTCTAGAAACAGGTTAGAGCTCGAATTGAGGGTGGAAAAACCTATGCTGATTCCAAAGTTTATAGGGAAATTTGCTATAAATGAGGATTTGCAGAAGCTACCCTTAAGAATCAAGCCCCTACAAGAAAAAAAATGTGCTGAGTATCTGCTATGGTTTAGCTGGTTGCAGGAATGTCGTTAAAAAAATTTGCTATGGTCTCCTTGGCTTAGTATATTTTGTTGCATCTCTGGTAGACGGATTGTTGGCCTGAGTAAGCTGGATTTATATTCTTTGCAGGCTGTTGCTGCGTAAATAGGCTTTTGTTGTATTTCCTTGGCTTCTTGTTTGTTTAGTTTAGGTGTTTCTATGTGTAGTTGGTGTTGCCTCCATGGTGAGGGTGCTGTTAGTTTTAGGTTTTTGGCTTTGGCCTGTGAGTTGGTTTTGTAATCCTTTTTGTATGTTGGTGGTGGTTTCCCAGAATGTTGGCAATAAAAATTACTTGATAATCTGCCAAAAAAAAAATAAAAAAAAAGCTGTAAAATGAGCTATAAAATTGATCTAATTGATCCATGCATGTGCCACTTTTTTTAATGAATCCTGGGCTACTTGTTACTAACTCTGACTTATTGGGCTTGATACATGTATTAACCCTAATTTGAGCTTCCCATTCAAGTTACTAATTCCTAACATGTGCATTTAACTATCAAGAAGCAGTTATAGGAAGACATATTGGCACTTTGGTCCGGGAATTAAGTGTCATTTGAAGGCCTTAAAGTGCTGTTCGACACTTGACCTTCCGTAGCAAAGTGTCAAGGTCAGAACCTCTGAGTTCCTCTGTTTCTCAGGTCAGCAAGAAGGAGGATTCCAGTTTGAGTTCTTTTCAGTTTCCATCCCTATTATGACTTTTGAAAGAGTTTCAAATGATCAAACATATATATAACATTTATATATAGGAAGAAAAAGTTTAAAGAAGGCAGGAGCACTTTTTTTTTTTTTTTTTTTTGGCTGACAATTCTGCACATCTTATTCTCTGCCGTCGATATGCCATTCATATGGTAAACAGAAGCCTATAACCATTAATATGAACAATTACGAGCTCTGAACATAATTGTTGGAGTGGCCACATATAATAGCAACTAACTCAGAAAGTGCAACAAGTCGAGAACTGAATATCACTTGTTATTAAAAGGAAAAAAATGCTGTCTATCATGCTGGAAAGTGCAACAAAGTTGCCTCATCAATTTCAATCACTATATATAGCATCCCATTAGCATATCTGGAACACCATGTAACTTAGTGGCAACTTTGTTTATATGCTTCCTAATCATCATACCCAAAAAGAAGGGGGAAAAAATAGGAATAGCCCATTTAAAATTTTAAAAAAAATTGAAACAAAACCAAAATAAGATGGTCTTTTGAGAGAGAGAGAGAGAGAGAGAGAGAGAGAGCAAATCATGGTTTTATTTATGTGGTGGTTTGGCATCTTTGGCATTTTTTTTTTTTTAATTTTTAATTTTTATGTTTTTGTTTTTGTGTTTTGATATTGAGGTTATAGAGTGAATAGAGTTTCAATATTGTGTGTCATTTTCTATCTTCTATTTGAAAAATAATAATAATATGAGACATTATTGACTATGTATTCATAAGTTTTACATTTCATCTTTACAGAATCTAATATCTTTGTTGAAACATAAATATTGTAAAAGGCAAATATAGATTGAAATTTTAAGGTGAAACAAACCAACCTAAGTAATTTTTTAAAAAATATATAAATTATGGGTTCTCCTAATTAAAACTACAAAAGCAATCACACATTTTGCTATATAATTACTGCTTTATTCCAGAAGAGTTGACAATTTATCTGACCAACGCTTTCGTAACTTAGAAATGCTTTGCAGTTTCTATTTTAGATAAAAATGTAAGGTTAATTCATGCTGATTTGTCTATTGATTAAGAGGTTTTAATGAGATGGAATGGAATGGTGATATTGGAGGGATGTAGATAGGGTTTTATTTTTATCATTTGCTAAATTTTGATATTTTGATTTCAAGAGTTTTTCAGGGTTACCTTATTAAATTAGAGTACCATCATAAATTTATCTATTAAAAGCTCATTAGGATTAATGGAAAGAGAAATCCTATGTTTTACGACATTTTTATAACACTTTCATAATGAATCTTAAACGATATGTTATTACTCTTAATTATTGACTGGTAAAACAGTAATTTTAGTAGTAGATTCAAATTAGAACTAATAACAACTTACCACTTAAGATTTGTTGTGAAAATGCTTGAAAATATTATGGACACTTCTCTTAGTGGAAAACGTTAATGTTTATTGCACACATCCGTACACATATCCTTGGATTTCAGTTATAATTATGAAATCGTGAAATTATATTTTCAGGGATTGCTTGTTAGTAATTCAGTAGAAAATTATTTCATAATTTTTTTTAAGCCACAACTCGATGTTCAAAATGATTGTTTTTTGGGTGAATAAAAAAAAATTGTAAATGAGAAAGATATTGCTGTCAAATATGGTTTAAGTTTTTAGTTCCTTTAATCTTTGATATGGTTTTGCATTAAATTTTTATAGCCTTATTGTTTTAAAATGGGTGATAGATTTGGAACAATCTTTTGTATTTCACCCAACTCAAAAGTCAAAATGTTGATCATGACAATAAATTAATTGTTGCATTATGTGTTAGGAAGAGCTTAAAAAGAAGAACATGGCACCAGCACACACGACCAAGGGAGTCAATATCGTACCGGAGGCTGTACCGGTTTGCCCAGCGATACGGTATATTTCGGATACCGGTCAATACCGGTGTACCGTTTCGGGTTTACCGCTATTTTTTTATATTATTAAATAAATATATATATGTATGTGTGTGTATATATATTATAATAAATATAAAAGTTTACTATAAAACATTTTCACAATTCAAAACTAATTATTCATACTTTTAGACCTTAGTATCAATTAAAAGAAAAAAAAAAACACACAATATAAAAAATAGAAAGCTTAAAAGTTACCATTGCATACTAAGAAAACAAATAATACTAACAAGTTAATGCAAATAAGTTACCACTCTACCCTAACAAAAATTCAAAAATTACAAAACTTTAAAAAAAAAAAAAAAAAAAAAAAAAACTTTTTTCTGTACTGGCCGGTACTGCCCGAAATGGGCTGGTATAGCCGGTACATGGCTGGTACGGCCAGTATTTAAACCAGTACGAAATGTTAATGTTTCAATACCGGTATGCAACCGGTACGGTACGTACCGGCCAGTACGGCCAGTACCGGTATGGGATCGACTTCCTTACACACAACACATCATAGCCAATGCCAGAATAAATAATCGGGGACTAAATATGACTAATGCAAGGTAAAGAACAAAAAATGAAGAGATAAAACAATCTGTCCATACCAAAGGCGCAATCTTTCGTGGACCCTTCGTGGACCCTATATTTTGTTCCATGGAAAACTGTGCCTTGTAGAGCCCATGAGGGCATTGTAATATGAATGAAACCTCAAATGTGGGCCTCAACATAACTCAATTTGTCTGGATCAGGCATTGTTACCGTGAAGCAAATTCCTGTGCTGATTTCTTAGCTAGGAAAGGAGCCCTTCAAGCTAGTAGTTTTATTTTGTACTAAGGTCTGCCTGTGGATCTTTTAGAGCTTATAAGCTCGGACAAGTCTGGATTGTATTGTAACAGGGCCATCCCTGAACTCTCTGCTTCTCTTTAGTTTTCTGTTAATGCACTTTCCTCTTTACCAAAAAAGACAGCTCAATTTTCAACTTTATTAGATCTCCAAAGCTATACATCCCCAATACGACATGATTCATGATGGAAAGAACCAAACTTCCAAGCCACCTTTTTTTCACTCGGAGAGCTAGCCACTCCAATCTAATTAGTAAAAGTTTTTAGTGTCCTCAATGTCCTTTCCCATAGAAAGTGCCTTTGAAACTCATCCAGATTACTAGTTACATGAAATTGATTATATGCATTGTAACGAAGGCATAAAATCCAAAACTCATCCTTTAAGTTTCAACTTTTGTCATTTCAGTCCTCTAAGTTTCAATTTTGTTATTTCGGTCTTCTAAGTTTCAAATTTTGTCAATTTAGTCATCCGTTACCTTTGAATTAAGTGTTGTCATTAACTAAACCAAAACGACGTCGTTTTTTTTTTTTTTTTTTTTTTCATAACTTCTTAATTTTACTAAAATATTTTAATTAAAAAAAAAAAAGAATCTAAGGGGAACGACGTCATTCCCCCTGCCTTTGAAAACCAAAAACATCACCGATACCCTATCCCTAACAAATCGACTAGCTAAGAAAAAGAGAGAATTATATATTGATGGGAATTTAGACCCATTAAACAACCAGATTGCGTAGCCTAGATTAATTAGCCAAGTTGTTACTCAGTCAAATTATGCAATTCTAGGTTACAACAATCAAATAATCATATCAAGATATAAAGCAGCGGAAAATAAATGAACACAAGATATGATCACCTAGGAAACCAAGATAAATGTGGCCGACGCGATGGAGAGGTGCCTGTTACTTCTTGCGGACATGGCGGAGCTAGGAACCATGAGGAGTAGGGAGGTCTTCCTCAGCCTCAAGCGATATCTGGGAATGGTGAGACCTTCAATACTTGTGATTTTTCTGGCTTCAGTCTTTCTTTCTTTTTTTTTTTTTTTTTTTTTGTGCTTGACTTATTATGTTTCGGTTTTGTTTGACAGGCTGTCCAGGCCACCTATAGGCTGGAGGAGGCGGCCCATGACCAAGGAAAGGCCATGGATGCAGAGCGTGAGAAGTGCTTGGAGGCAACTCGGACCTTTAAGACCTCCGAGGACGACCTCATCGCGGCCAGGAAGGAGCTAAAGGCAATGACCAAGGCTTGGGACAGCGCAGTGTTAGGCCTCGATAGCGCCCAGAAGCAGGCTGAAGCTCAGACGAGGCGTCTGGGTGAGGTAGAGGAGCAGCTGAAGATCGCCAAGGAGTTGATAGCTGACTTAACGAAGAAGATGGCTGCTGCTGAGGAGGCCAAGAAGGTGGTTGAATGGGCCAAAGAGGAAGTTGTGAGGGCCAAGTTTGAGGCAGACCAAGGTAGGGAGGAGGCTTGCACCTCTAAGGAGGAAGCCGAGGAGGCTGCATACACCGCAGGGGTAGCCGAGACGGAAGCTACCTACAAATCCTAAGTCCCTGAGGTTTGTAGGCGTTGTTGCTCCCAGACTTGGGGTGAGGCCCTCAAACAAGCTAGGGTGGAGGCCTCGTCCGACCTGTGGAAGGCGGAGAGTGTGTACTACCCCTTTGCCATCCGCGAGGCTATTCCGATTAGCTCTGAGGCGGAGATGGCTGCTGAGGGAGATGGTGCCACTCTAGGCGAGGGAGCCTCAGTGGCTGGGTTAGCTGAATCGAGTGAAGGCCTCCATGAGGAAGTGCCCCAAGAGGTTGCAAAGCCCTCCTCTGACGCCCAGGTTTCTCCCGCTGAGGATAGCTATTCCTGTTGTGCCTCTGCAGGCTATTCTACTCAGTTAGAATCCAGAGGATCCTGAGGTTGCCATGGACTAGCCACCCACTGGGGCAGGCAATTAAGTGGAAGGAGTAGGTTCCTCGGCGCCTTTGCCTGCCTTGTTTTTAGCTGTTTCTTTTGTCTTTGCATTTCTTTTTTTTTTCTTTTTTCTTTTTTACATTGTAATTTGAATCCTGTCATGTAACTTCTATGGACTTAATGCAATGTGATTCTCATTTCTTTTTCTATTTGTTCTGGCTGTTTGTTTACTTGCACGCTATCTGCCCTCCCTTTTTTTTTCTTTTTTTTTTTTGTATAATTTTAACTTCAATCGTATCTCGGCTAATCGTGGCATCAATCATTATAACGTGAGGGCATGTATACTCAGGTGGACCTTTCGTGTCCAAAGGACGAGGTAGAATTTCTTTGAAGTAGACACTTAGGATCTTTTTGAAGTAGTTAGTTTCCCCATGGACTTGAGTCTGAGGTCCATGCAATGCCTTGGTTCTGTCTAATACTTAGTCTTCTTGAAGTAATTAGTTTCCCCATAGGATTGAGTCTGAAGACCATGCAATGCTTTGGTTCTGTCTAACACTTAGTCTTCTTGAAGTAGTTAGTTTCCCTATAGGATTGAGTCTGAGGACCATGCAATGCCTTGATTCTGTCTAACACTTAGTCTTTTGAAGTAGTTAGTTTCCCCATAGGATTGAGTCCAAGGACCATACAATGCCTTGGTTCTGTCTAACACTTAGTCTTTTGAAGTAGTTAGTTTCCCCAAAGGATTGAGTCTGAGGACCATGCAATGCCTTGGTTCTGTCTAACACTTAGTCTTTTTGAAGTAGTTAGTTTCCCCATAGGATTGAGTTCGAGGACCGTGTAATGCCTTGGTTCTGTCTAACACTTAGTCTTTTGAAGTAGTTAGTTTCCCCATAGGATTGAGTCCAAGGACCATGCAATGCCTTGGTTCTGTCTAACACTTAGTCTTTTTTAAGTAGTTAGTTTTCCCATAAGATTGAGTCTGAGGACCATGCAATGCCTTGGTTCTGTCTAATACTTCCGCTCTTCTGTAAGTAGCTAGTTTCCCCATAGGTTTGAGTTCGAGGACCATGCAAGACCTTGGTTCTGTCTAACACTTCCGCTCTTCTGTAAGTAGCTAGTTTCCCCATAGGTTTGAGTCCAAAGACCATGCAAGACCTTGGTTCTGTCTAGTACCCAGGTATATTTGAGTGGTTAGTTTCCCCATAGGTTTGAGTCCGAGGACCATGCAAGACCTTGGTTCTGTCTAACACTTCCATTCTTCTGTAAGTAGCTAGTTTCCCTATAGGTTTGAGTTCGAGAACCATGCAAGACCTTGGTTCTGTCTAGTACCCAGGTATATTTGAGTGGTTAGTTTCCCTATAGGTTTGAGTCTGAGAACCATGCAAGACCTTGGTTTTGTCTAACACTTTCGTTCTTCTATAAGTAGCTAGTTTTCCCATAGGTTTGAGTCCGAGGACCATGCAAGACCTTGGTTCTATTTAGTACTTAGTCTGGCCGTCAGGACGCGAGACACATAATCATGATAGGCTAAAAATCAGAATCAAAAAAGACTTCTACATTAATAGTAATACCTTTTCAGGTTATTTACATTCCATAGACGAGGTACAGGTTTGTCACCTAAATCTTCTAAATAGTATGCCCCTATCCCTGCTACTGAGGTAATTCGGTAAGGCCCCTCCCAGTTGGGTCCCAAGTTCACAATAGTACCTCCTAAAGGCCTTGCTATCGAATTGGAGCCCATTATCTGAGATGAGGGTATGAGGGACCCCAAATCGTGTGACAATGTTCCTCCAAAGGAATTTCTTTGCGTCTATGTCCTTGATGTTGGCCAATGGCTCGGCCTCGACCCACTTAGTGAAGTAATCCGTGGCCACCAACAGATACTTCTTATTCCCTAGCGCTCTGGGGAAAGGTCCTACAATGTCCAAGCCCCATTAGGCGAATGGCCATGGACTGAACAAAGGATTGATGAACCCTCCTGGCTGATGGATATTTAGGGCGAACCTTTGGCACTGGTCACACTTTTTGACATACTCCTAGGCCTCTTACTGCATCCCCGGCCACCAATATCCTTGTGTGATGGCTCGATAAGACAAGGATCTCCCCCTTGTGTGACTCCCATAGATTCCCTCGTACAGCTCTTCGAGCAGTAATTCTACAGCTTCAGGGTGGACGCACAGCGGGTATGGCCCAAAGTAGAAGCGCCTGTATAGTTTATGATCCTTGGACTACCAGAACTAAGGAGCTTTCCTTCATATTTTTTCTGCCTCCGACCTTTCCTCAGGCAGGATATCATCTTTGAGGAATCTCACTATGGGGTCCATCCAGCTAGGACCCATCTCGACCTGATGGATGAGGATCGCTCCATTCGCCACTTCACTCGTCCTTTCTAGATGCTCCACAAGTATGATCCGAGGTAGACCGTCTGTCGAGGAAGTTGCGAGTATGGCTAATGAATCAGCATGGCTGTTCCCACTCCTGGGAATATGAGATAAACTGAAAGGGTTGAAGTCCGATTGCAAGCGCTTGACCTGGCTCAAGTACTCTTGCATTCTGGGATCTCGGGCCTCCATCTCTCCCTTTACTTATCCTACCACCAGTCTCGAGTCTGAGACCATCTCCACTGACTTTCCTCCCAACTTCTATACCATGACCATCCCCTGCAGTAATGCCTCATACTCGGCCTCGTTGTTTGTGGCCGAGAATCCGAGCCTCAGGGACTTTTCTATGACGTGATCTTCAGGGGATACTAAGACTAGTCCTACTCCAGACCCCCTCTGGTTTGCCGTGCCATCAATATATACCCTCTAACATGGTGACCCCGGGATGGAGACTGCCCCAAATGACTTCTCATCAACACTTCTCTCCTCGGCTGTCACCTCTACAGCTGGTTCAGTGAACTCGGCCGTCAAATCTACCAGAACCTGGCCCTTTATAGAGGTCCGAGACATGTATTTGACGCTGAAGGCCCCTAGAATTGTGTTCCACTTTGCGATCCTTCCTGTGTAATCAGCGGTTCGGATTACAGACTTCAAGGGCAGTCAGGTTAGGACAACCACTGTGTGAGCTTGGAAGTAATGGGGAAGCTTTCTCATGGCGTGGACCACAGCTAGTATGGCTTTCTCCAAGGGTAGGTACTTGACCTCCGCTTCATGCAACGACTTGCTAACGTAATAGACTGGTTTTTGAACGCCATTGTCATCCTATATAAGTACTTGGCTCACTGCGTGGGGCATTACAGCAAGGTATGCGTAGAGGACCTCGTCGGCCTTAGGATTGGACATGGTAGGCGGTCGGGATAGATACTCCTTGAGCTGCTGGAAAGCTGCGACACAATCCTCGGACCACTTAAATCCCTTCCATTTGTTAATCAGGAGGTAGAAGGGCCTGCACCTGTCAGCCGACTTGGAAATGAATCGGTTCAGAGCTGCAATCATCCCAGTAAGTTTTTGGACCTCTTTGGGGTTCTGCGGAGGCTTCAGATTATGAATAGCCCTGATTTGGTCAGGGTCGACTTCGATTCCCCTGTGGGTGATCAGGTATCCCAGAAACTTGCCAGAGCCTATGCCAAATGAGCATTTCGAGGCATTTAGGCGCAGCTTGTGCTTTCTCAGGATGTCAAATGTGCGGCCGAGGTCCCCCAGGTGTTCGGACACTAGTTTGCTCTTCACCACCATATCATCAACATAGACCTCGATGCTCCTGCCCAACATCGGCTCAAAGATTCTTGTCATCATCCTTTGATAAGTGGACCCTACGTTCTTCAAACCGAATGGCATTACTTTATAGTGGTAGTTCCTGACGGGCGTCACAAAGGCTGTCTTCTCCTGGTTTTCCAGGGCCAATGGTATCTGATGCTAGCCTTGAAAGGTGTCTAGGAAGCTCATCCGAGGATGGCCCGTGTTCGCATCAACCAGCTGGTCGATCCGAGGCATGGGAAACAGGTCTTTCGGACACGCCTTATTTAGGTCGGTGAAGTCCACGTAGACCCTCCATTTTTCGCTCCTCTTCTTGACCACCACAGTGTTGGCCAGCCATTCGGGGTAAAAAACCTCCTCGATAGCTCTTGCACGCTTAAGTTTATTCACCCTTTCCCTGATGGCATCAGCGTGCTCCCTCGAAGGGCATCGGGGCGACTGCTTCTTAGGCACTATGGATGGATTGACATTGAGATGGTGACAGATGAAGGATAGGTCAATCCTTAGGGCGTCACAGGCGTCACAGGCATCCCATGCAAACACGTCGATATTGCCTCTGAGGAACTCAACCAGCTCCTCCTACTCCGTGGGAGGTAGCTGAGCCCCGACCCGAAAAAACTTCTCCTGGTCATCATCAACTACCACCTTCTCCAAGTCCTCGCATTTCGCTTCCTCGGCAGCTGCACCAAGGTGCGCTATTGGGGTCTTTGATTGCTATAAGCCCTCCTCGGTAGTGGCCGAGGGCTATGCATCGAGCCAATATGATATGGCAGCCACCGTGCACTGCCTCGCTGTGGGCTGGCAACCGCGGATCTCTAGAACCTGGTCCCTTGAAAGGAATTTCACCTTCTGATGCAAGGAGGAGGCAACGCCCCCCAAGGTGTGGAGCCAAGGCCTCCCTACGATGGCTGTGTAGGGGGAGTACGTGTCCACCACCACGAAGTTCACCTCCACCACTTCTGGGCCTGTCTGTATGGGCAGCTTGATCATGCCCTTTGGGATGATGAGCTTTCCATCGAAGCTCATTAGGGGGAGCTATAAGGCGTCAAGTCCTCCGGTTTTAGCCCTAGCCCCTTGTAGAGGTCTGGATACATGACCTTAGCTGCACTGCCACCATCCACCATCACTCTTTTCACGTCGTAGCCCTCAATTCTGAGGGTAACGACCAAAGCGTCATCGTAGGGCTGGGTGGTCCCAATCTTGTCCTCCTTCGAGAAACTCAAGGCTGGGGGAAAACTCCTCCTGGCCCTCTTCTGCTCTGTTTGGGACTCCTTGGCAAGCTGTTAGGCTATAGACAGCACTCGCGAAAGGCACATGCCTGTTCTTCCTGGTGCCGCCAAGATTACATTAATCGTCCCAGTGGGCTGCCCCATGGTGGTGTCCCTCCGTGGCTCTTGGTAGGTCTGGCCTTGCTGGCTGCTAGAATGGTGCAAAAGGTGCTTCAGTTTTCCCTCCCGGACTAGCTGGTCCAGGTGGTTCCAGAGGTTCCTGCAGTCCTCTGTGGTATGTCCGTGGTCCTGGTGGTATTGGCAGTAGCAATTCTGATTGCACTTCTCAGTTTCCCCAGCCATCTTGTTCAGCCACCTGAAGTATGGTTCGTTCTTTATCTTTTCCAGCACCATATGTATGGGTTCTCGGAACACGGTGCCGACAGTCTGGGTATTGGTCGCTCCAAATTGTCCCGCGAAATCCCTCCTCAAACGGGCGTTGCTATACCGGTCTGACCAGAAATCCCTCCTCTCATAAGGGATAACCTTCTCCTTCCCCTTGTCCTGTAGTAAATCTTCTTCTACCCGCTTGTATTTATCAATCTGATCCATCAGTTGTCGCACACTAGTGGCGGGCTTACTAGTTAAGGACTTCCTCAGGTCGTGCCCCATTGGTAGTCCGTTCTTGAATGTATTGATGGCGACATCGTCGTACTTGCCGTCCAGGTTATTGTAAACCTCCCAATACTTGTCCGAGTAAGCCTTGAGAGTCTCCCCTTCACGTATGAATAGGGACAGTAACACGCTTATGGGCCGAGGAGGTTTGCTATTCGTGACAAAACGGGAACTAAAAGCCTGGGTTAGCTGTCTATACGAGTTTATGGAATTCACCCTTAGGCCGTTGAACCACCTCATTGCCACAGGTCCCAAGCTGGATGGGAAAACTTTGCACATCAGCGCCTCATTTTTAGAATGAACAGCCATCCTCTGGTTGAACTGGCTTACATGCTCCACGGGGTACGTCTTGCCATTGTAAACAGTGAAGGTCAGCTGCTGCAACCGCCGAGGGAGCATTGCCTCCTTTATACGACGCGTGAAGGGTGACTTGGAGAGCCGATCCAGTGCCTTGCTCATGGCATCACTCCCTAAGCCCCTGGGAGTTGGGCTGTCACGCTTACACCTCTGGTAGCACTCCTCCTCGTGAGAGAAAGTCTCGCTCGGGGGTGTTCTTGACCTTTGTTTCTATTCGTCATCACTTTCATTGTCAGAGGGAAGGTCAGGGCTGGGTTCGGACCGTCCTTGCCGTGCACGGTGTAGCTTTCTTTTCAAATCATCTATCTCGCGCCGCATGGCCACCTTATCATCCTGTTTTTGGGATGTGTGGCTATGGGCCTCTTTTGACCGTGTGGCAGGGCCATTGTCGTGCCTCTAGGGCACGTGCCCGTCCCGACGGGTGTGGCTTCTGCTAGTTGATGAGGTATGCACACTTCTCTCTCGAAATCATCTGTTCTCCTCGTTTGACCGCGCCCGGGGTCGCCATAGTTACCTTGGTGCTGAGATTTAGCCGGTTCAGGTTGATGGGGACTTCCTTGGTGAGGGCTTGATCCTACCATGCTTAGCTGTTGTCCTTACTAATGCACGAGTTCTTCCCACAGACGGCGCCAATTGTAGGGACCGGTTTTGGGCATTTCTATTATTGAGAGAGTGGACCCAAGCTCAGCTAGCCCTGCAATGAATTTATAGAGAATGAGTTCAAAAACTAGGCCTTAGTGAGGAATGCAATAGCCATGCATGGTTGCATGTGGGTTTAATAATCTAAACGTGAATTGGGATGCACAATAATGCTCCTCGGACTGGCCTTTCAGAGGTTGGAGTTCTTATTATTTCTTTGAAAATTGGTTACAAGGTTTGAGAGAATACAAGTCGCTACAGTACTTCCTGACTCAGGTTTTCCATTCAGTCCCCCTTTCAAGAGGGACTCCTTACATTATATACATCTCCCTTGGTTGATCCTAGCCCTACATTTGTTGATCAACTAGGCCACCACTTGAGAGCCTGTCCCATCAGCCGCATTCCCATTCCTCCTGTGGGTTGCAGCACCCAAGACAACACTGTTTAGGAGTCATATCCTCATTAATGCGGCCAAAGCGTTAGTTGAGGGCATTTAATGTGGAGGTGACAGTTCATCAGGGACTTGCTCCTCTACGATGCTTCTGTTGCTAGCACTTGGTACTTGCCATTTGCGCTTTGTATGCTCAGGAAGACTCTCCTTGATGGTGTATTGCTTGTCCACTTTATGGTCTCGGCCGTTCGAGGAGGGAATCGTCCTCGGCACTGTTTCTTGGACAACTGGGCTTTTTACTCTCATCCTCGGACCGTAGATACCTCCTCGGCATGGGCCTTTAGGCCTGGTACGGGGTGGGCCGGGGCTATTTGACTCTCTGGCCCCACAATTAATATTTGTTGCACACATCTGTACACATATCCCTGAATTTCAATTATAATTATGAAATCGTGAAATAATATTTTCAATTATATGTGCTTTTTAGGGATTGCTTGTTAGTAATTTAGTAGAAAATGATTTCATAATTTTTTTTTTAAGCCACAACTTGATGTTCAAAATGATTTTTTTTTTTTTTTTTTTGTGAATAAATAAAAAATTTTAAATGAGAAAGATATTACTGTCAAATATAGTCTAAGTTTTTTTTTTTTTTTTTTTGGAGAAAGAATAGTACTTATTAGAGCACACACAAAAGTATATATACTAACATTATAAACCAATTTATAAGACATTATATAACCAAATTAGCACTACAAAAAAATTTTAATAAGACGTTAAATAGCCTTATTGTTTTCAAATGGATGACAGATTGGGACCGATCTTTTGTACTTCACCCAACTGGAAAGTCAAAATGTTGATCATGACAATAAAATTTTTTTTTTTTTTTTGAGGAACGATCATGACAATAAATTAATTGTTGCATTATGTTGTGTTTGAAAGAGCTTAACAAGGAGAACACGGCAGCGGCACACACGACACATCAATCATCATAGCCAATGCCAGAATAATAAATTAATAATCGGGGACTAATATATTGACTAATGCAAGGTAAAGAAAAAAAAGAAGAGACAAAACAATCTGTCCTTACAAAAGCAAATGCAGTCTTTCGTGGACCTATATGCTGTTCAATGGAAAAGTGTGCCTTCTAGAGGGGTCCGGATCCTCTCCATTTTCCTTTGAAATGGAGATGATCTATTTACTGGCCAGATTATTTAAAAAATAAATCAAAGATTAAGATGCATCAATTAAAAATTAATAACTTAACTCTATTTCCAAAGTGTGTAACCTTTAAATAGAGAATGTAAGAAAATTCTTTTAAGATAGTTTCAGTTCAGCTCTAAAAGAAAATTTATTTTGAGAACAGATCTAATTAGGAGATTATTGTACATATCTAATTAGGAGATTGCTTTCTCTGTTGAGAACAGATATTGTGAATGTGCCTGCAAAGTATGTAAACATGAACCTTGAATGGTCTCATGTTGATATTAATTGCAACTCTTGTATAAGTGATGAAGCCTCTCATGTATTTAGCACAATTTATTTTCAATAGACACCTCTCTTATTGTTTCTATTCATAACCCACATTAGGAGCTTTCTTTTTATGGTTATCATTTGCTTCAAAACATGTTATGAACCTGAAATGTATACACCCATTTATTTCTCTACAAATGATCTACTGATTAGCAATTCAAAATGTATCATGTGGTATTTACCAACCATTGTAATATTAACCATCATTTGCTCCTTGCACAGTATTTACCAAATAGGCCAAGCTATAATGATTAGTTATACAAAATCTATCATGTAGACTGCATATCATTTTGAAAACAGAGAACCAATTATTATGCAGTTTGAGATACAACCTCTTTCATCAATGGTAATAATCAATAATGTAAACTAACAATTACACCCAAATGTATAAACAGAAATATCCATCATTGCACATTAAACTCAACTGTGTAGATAGAGAGAGAGGTATATACATTTTAGCAAAATAATTTGCTTCTATTAAACAATATGCACATAAAAATAATTTGCTAATTATTCCACTTCCCCACTATGGGATCTTTCAATCCAACTCCAGAAACACATTGTCTGCAATGTCTCTTTGTCATCTTGGGCACTCATAAATGGCTTCCAGCACGAGTGTGTTGTTGACTTCGTAACCTTTTTCAAGCAATAGCAACAAAACTTGTCCAGCCATTTGTACTTTGACCATAGATTTTCATGTCAAGATCTTTGTTTTCCCAATTTTGCACCTGAATTGGCCATACATAACCATGCATGCTTCTTGCAGACAAAATGGAAAGTTTAAGGAAAAAGACTTAACCAATTTTATGTAAACTAATTGCCAAAAAGACCCTCCACCTATAGGCTATAGCTGAAGTTCAAAATTCCATTGAATAAATAAATAAATGTATTTAGTTATTTTTGCAGCATCCAAAAGGATTATTAGTCAGAATTTCATATAACAACATAACAAGTTCATTGTAATCAACAGCAAAAATTCTAAATTATCTCTGTTTTTCACTCAAAAAACTTATTGTTGAAGTTTTCCTTCTTGGATTTTTTTTTTTTTTAATGGGAAATAGATTAAATTTCGTTGAACTGGGTTAAGGCCCAAAACAACTACATCACTAATGATTTGAGAAGCAATTATAGGGGGAGACTCCTTCACCTAATTGTACAATCAGATATGACTTCAGAGTGTCTAGCTAGAAGGTGGGCACCATTCTTGCCCTCTCTGTGTGGATGAAGTTTGGCAGCAATGATTTTACACCTGTGATCAGCTGTTGGATGGAAACCGGAGCTGTGATGGAGCTTGCTAAAGCCTGCATAACCACCTGGGAAATCACTTTCTAGGATAATCTTTCTAAGACCCAACTCCCATGCAAAAATTGCTCTGGCCTCAACAGCCTTAAATAATTTTTTATAAATACAGTTAAATCCATCAATCATCCACAGCAGAAAGAAATAATCTATATCTTGGTAAAACGACTAGATATGCACTTGCTATTTATATACTTTAGATACTTGGTCATGAATATGGTATTCAAGGAAACACGTACGTAATCAAATTGCAAATAAGAAAGCAGCATTATTACAATTGCTCACAAACAATTAGTATCATATACTTTTCTAATCTAGCATGATAAAAAAAATAGTATGCAAGTCATATGGATTTTTTCATTTGCCAGTAATTAATTCCATCTCTTCCCATGCCCTTTCTTTTACCTATTTTTTAATCCTAGTCTCAAGAAATGGTATTAAAACAACCCATAAATCCCATAGCTTTTGGAGCAGATCCAGATCAAAACAACTCATAGACTCCACAATGTTAAAACACTCACCAACTAATTTCAATCCCTAAACTCAAAACCAACAACTAAAAAAAAACCAAATTCAGTACCAGATAATCCATAAAAAAAAATAGCAGGGGGAGATTGTTTAATTCGGTCTGATTGTGACTTGGGATTTAATTGAGAGGAGCTGACGTGGCACACTCTGGTAAACATAACCATAGTTTAGACAGAATCCTCGGTTAATTTCATAGTAGCATTAGTTGGTATCTTTTTAAACGATGTGGCACATCCTAGCATTTCATTTTTTCCAAATCAATCTGGCCATGAAATGGAGAGTGTCCATTTCAAAGGGAAATGGAGAGGAATCAAATCCCCTTGTAGAGCCCATGAGGGCGCAATCTGTAATTACCCGATCATGATAGAAAGAACCAAGCTTAATTCCAAGCTACCTTTTTTACTCGATCGGGAGAGCTAACCTCTTTTCGGTGTCCCCTAATTCTCTTTCCCATACAAAGTGCCTTTTTTTTTTTTTTTTTATGAATACATTGAAAGTGCCTTTGAAGCTTATCCCAGCTTACTGGTTACATGAAATTGATTATATGCATCATAACGAAGGCATAAAATAAGTAGTAATAGAAGATTAATTTTTAAGTTTATTTTTAATCCTCCCTTCTTTTGGACAAGTATATAACTTATTCCATCCTGCAAGCCTTTTTCTCCACCTATTTTCAGAATTTTAATATGATTCTTGTACTATAATATATGGATTATAGTTTTTATTCTCCTATGAAATTTAGAATTGGGCATGGTATTTATAAGTTTCAAAAAGTTCGCTTAGATTAATTCTATGACACCACTCAAAAGATAAACCCAAACTCGATCACGTTACTAAAACATATATTTATATAATCCATCCATACAACATATATATATATATATACTATATTGCTCTATTTATCATCTGGCTGGTGCTCTCTCTCTCTCTGTGAATAGTACTGCTGTTCTATATATATATATATATATATATAGATAAAGAACAGGTGTACATTATTCTTATATTCATTGGGGCTGGGGGATGGATATGGAGGAGGTACCCCACTTGGACATAGAGAGGGAGTTGTCAGAGAACTCTTCTACGGTGTGCCTAGCATTGGAGCAGTAGTACTGGCTGTTGAAGCTGCTGGGATATGGGTGCCCTGATAATAAGCCCCATGTGGCATATAGGGATGTGGAGGATTCTTTCTTTGTCTCCATGATGAACTGGGAATATGGGTGCCTGGGTTGGGTGCAGATGGAGGCACCAGAACATGAGGAGAATATTGCGTGGATTGGGAATACTCCATGGCCTTTGGGTTGAAAGTTGGAGGGGGGGCGTGGACATGGAGGATTCTCCTAGCCTCATATGCATCAGGCATGCTCATAATTATAAAAAGCGCCACTGTCACTATGGCTACGTGATGCATTTTTAGAAAAAGAGGTGGTACCATATTTAGAAGCAAAGGTGGTTCAGAAGATTTTTGATGAACAATATGGCGAGCATTTGGCTGCATTATATAGGAAATTTTTTTTACTGCTGTAAAGATCAAATTTACAATTTTTTAACCAAACCAATTATGGAGAAGCTTGTTTACCCATAGCACTAACACAAAGAAGAGAATTTAGACAGTTTTAACTTTTTTAAGTAACTTTTTTACTTTGAGTGGTCGAATACAGCAAGAGAAATTCATCTAACCATCGCCTAGATAAATTATTGAGTTCACCGCCATTTTATGCAATATTTTTCTCCAACTCTTTAAGCGGCCCTACCAAATTAACAAGCAAAGTAGTCTATCAATCGGTCATGTTTGGTTTGATATCAAATTCTATAACCATTTTCTATGCTGAGATTTATTTTATTTTATCAGACTATGCTGAGAATTGAGAAAATCTAAAACATTTTAATGTTGACTAGTATCTACCATTCATCTACTAAGCACTAGTTATATTCAAAATTACTATTTTAGAGAATTTGTATTTGGAAACAAAATTTATTTTCACCTTAAAAAACATCCTCTCCTTTATAAAATGTTACCAAGGAACATTAATGTGCGAGCAAGTGATGATGCCTTTTTATTTTCACACGACTCTCAGTCTTTGACTCATTTGGTTCTACTGCTACACCATGCACTGAGAAAAAGAGAGAATCTTGCATGTTAGTTTTTTTTTTTTTTTTTTCCCCAATGAAAATATAATTTAGATTTTGAATTTTATAATGGCTTTCCGATATCTCTGTCTGCCACCAACACAAAGCCTCAAGCCCTTTTTCTCTCTCGAATATAGCCAATCCCCAATCCCCAATCCCAGCTGAAAAGAACAAAACAAAAAAAAAAAAAATACAAAGAAACAAAAGAAAGCATATCTCTATTTTGTTTTTCTATACACCAACACGCGCTTCATTCTTTCCCTGCTGAAAGAGGCAAAGATCCCACAATGTGAACCAAAGGACTCCCAAGTTGGCTCTTTGTCAAAGTTTCTTCTTTTTCAAGGTTTCTACAAAAAAAAAAAAAAAAAAAAAAAAAAAAAAAAAAAGGGTTAAAGGCTTATTCAACCTTGCAGGTTAGTTAAACATTGCTAGAAAACACAAAAAATGGAGAAAGTATACTATGTTTTGGTAATACCAACTCAGCATCTATTTTGATATTTATTATCCAATAAATGAGTGACACCTATTTCAAAAAACTATATCAGACTACTCCAATAAATGATAATGATACTATCACAATCTTCTATACTATCTGGAAGATAAGTTAATCATTTATTGGAGTAGTCTGATATGGTTTTTTGAAACAGGTATTACTCATTTATTAAGTAAAAAATATCAAAACAGACGCTGAGTTAATATTACCGAAACATAGTATTCTTTCTCCAAAAAAGGACCCACCAACAGATTTGAAAGAAACTCGTTAAAAGAAACATTTGAGTTTTGAGTTATGACATCTTGGTAATCTCATATTCAATTGAATTCTTTTCAATCTTGATTAATTTAAGCCCTACCAAACGAACAACTAGTCCATCAATTGGTCATGTTTGGTTTAATGTGAATTTCTATTGCAACCTTTTTCTATGCTAAGAATTGAGAAAATATAAGACATTTTAATGAAAACATCTTCAATTTATAATTTGCTCCACCTACAGCTCTACTCAGCACCGATTATATTCACAATCCAATCTACTTTAGAAGGTACCGAAAATAAAAGTGTTGAAATAAAAATTTCTACTTTTTGCAAGTGAGTATTTGGAAGCAAAATTGCTTTTCATTTAATGTAAAAAGAAAAAAAAATCTAATTCACTATCTTAGAATATATATATATATATATAAATTTCACTCTAATTTAATCTAAGCATGTATATATGTGTGTGTGTAAGTCTCCCACAAAAACCAAAAAAAGAAAAAAGAACCATGCCTGATATTTGATCTCTAGTGTCAAATTGAATGTAACCTTGTTCGTCTGGAAACACAACAGAAGAAAGAAAAATAATAATTAGTCGAGATTAAATTTTATAAGGATGGAGTGTAAAACCTATATTTTACATCATTTAATAAGTGATTGCCACATCAGCATTTTACTTAAAATTTATTAAAATTCAATACATCCTACCACACCTAATAACATCTCGATAGATTTCCAATTTGGTTGGATTTATATATGGGTATTAGAATTGATTGAGTGTAATTGTATTTATTTTTAAATATATGATAAGATGATGTGGCATGTTGGGATTGGAGGAGTAAAACATGAGTTTTATATCATGTTCTTATAGAATTTAATCTCTAATTAGTCCCCGTGCATGAAACCACAAGCAAAATGTAACCTGCAAAGGAAAATTCCATTAACTCTTGCCAATAAAGAATATGCAATAATCGTAATGCACCAATGTATGGAAAAATATTTGTTTAGATCTATAAGATCTTCACATTGTAACGCAAGCACACACATGCACGCCCAAGTGCCATCACAAACATTAGAGAGAGAGAGAGAGAGAGACAAGCACACACATGCACGCCCAAGTGCCATCACAAACATTAGAGAGAGAGAGAGAGAGAGAGAGAGAGATCTGATGTGCCCGGCCATCACGGGTTTGATGTCTAGAATATATCATTGAACTTTTAAAACCAACCCGTTGTTTGGACTTTGTGCCACGTCTCCATCAAGCAACTTCTGTATTAAACTTTTTTTTTTTTTTGAGAAACCTGTATTAAACTTTAAGTTCAGAAAATGTTACCTAGAAAAACATATCAAGAGAACAGCATTTAATTCAACCGCTTCCATTGAATGTAACAAATTCTTTTCAACAACTAAACAACAGGTTCTAATAAAGATCTTCCACTGGAAATTTAGTAAATTACAGAAGGGTCTAATCCAATTGAGCTCAAAGTTCAAATATTAAACATAAAGCAAAAGGCAGTATAATTAATTTAAATACATACTCAAAAAGAAAACTTACCTTCCTTGTAGCCCAGAACTCAGATTCTGTCAAGATATTACCAAGCACAAATTTCTTATGAAGGTTCTGCAGCTCACTGTGAAAGTTAAAAGTTTAGGGACATCAAACTATAACTAAGAATCTGAAAGTAAGAAAACTACGAGGTGTAGGAAAATCACCACATTTAACAGCAAGCATCCAGTAAAGAACAATACCGATTTATAGAATTATTCCTAAAACATGTAAATCAAACTTTCTTTAGCACAAAAATTAACCAATGCTTATCATACTACTTATTTCTTGAGCATCATATTTATCATAAACCAATAAACCCCGGCCCTTGCTCCTCATTTGGAGTGACCATCGCATCAAAGGTGCGCGGTAAAAATAGAAAATAAATGCTTCACCTAACATATTCTCGCAGATTGATATTAAAAAATACTCCTAAAAAAATGCAGATTGATATACATTTTGAATTTAAGACCCTACTCGATTCACAAAATCAAAGTCCTACAAATGGCAAGAATCACTGAAAACGTGACAAGGGTCACAATATTATTGCGGAAATCCAAATTTAGATGGGAGGCCAATGAGAGGTATCTCTCATTGGCCTCCCATCTAAATTTGGATTTCTACAATAATTGTACGGCGTAATTGTGAGATTTAAAAGTTTGAGAGGTTAAAAAAAAGAAAAGAAAAAAAGTAAGAGGTTGAAAGTTTAACAAGTTTTCTAATTCAAAAATTGAAATTAAAAATCAATTTTTAACTTTGAGTAGCACCATATCCGCATTCATTATTTCCTACTAATAAAGTATAGTATTACTATAGCATATTTTTTAGATACTATGCACTGAAATTCAAACCTCAAAAGAGCCACATCAGTAAAATTTGTGGGCTTCGACTGGCCTAACCCTTTTTCGACGTACACAAAATGACTAAACGAGAAATTCTCTTGTAGCAAAAATACCGCATCATTTACTTGTTAGAGGTATATATATTCTTTTAATTTTTTTTAAAGAGTTTTAGTCTATGGCTTTCGCTCTTTTTTATAATAGTTCTTTATCATCAAACTAAGACATTAATAAATTTTTATCATTAAATTAAGACATTAATCAATTTTTGATGCATGTGAGGAGCGAACTTCAGATCTCTGTTGGTTACACGTGTGAGTTCCCATATTGAATAAAGATTAAAAAAAAAAAAGTAGTTAATATAACATAATTGAGCATATATCCATTGAGCTTAGGTCTTTTTTAGGATTTAGGCTTTTTGGGTTAAAGTGTGTCTTTATATGTTATATTAATTACTCAAGAAAGCTCCCCAAGGTATTTATCCTCCCAACAAGTGGTATCAGAGCTCATGATAGTGTGCGGTAAAGGTGGCGAGATGTTCATGGTCCCTACCCAGTATGGACAGAGAAAGCTTAAACGGCCCACACACAAAGATCTTGGAGAATAAGAAGAAGAAGAAGAAAAAAAAAAGGGCCCAACAAAGGAATAATGCTAATGGTGCTAAATAATGGTATGATACGAGGTTTCGATGGACATGGACGTGTGGGGTTCCCATGAATGTGCGTGCAGGGTTGACACGTGGTTTCCATGGATGGCGTACGAGAGACCCATGAATGACGTGTTGATGAAGTGAAAAGCTCATTAGCCAAGGGGGAGTGAGTCGGACTTGTTCATGGGGTTCCCATGGATGTGCGTGCGAGGTTGACACGCGGTTCCCATGGATGGTGTACAAGAGACCCATGGATGACGTGTTGATGAAGTGAAAAGTCCATTAGCTGCAAGGGGGAGTGAGTAGGACTTGTTCATGACCCATAGAGAGGTCTTGAATCCCATAGAGAGGCAAACTCATACATGAGGGGGAGATTGTTGGTTACACGTGTAAGCAGGGTCGGTTGAACCATATAAGAAATTGATGCAATCGTCTAAGGCTTCCAAATAAAAAAAAGGCTTCCACTTGTAAAAAAAAATTATATATATAATATATTTATCTATATATTTTAATTAAAAAAATATATTTTAAATACTTTTATTGATCAATAAAATGCATTAAAAAAGTCAAATCGTATCCTAAAATACAGAATAGTGCAGCCAGGAACCCTGCAAAACATGCATCCACTAGCACCTGAGAGTGCGCCATAGCCCAAAAGGGCTAAGTCTTTAAGTTTTCACCACTTATATTGCATGTTTATTTTTATACGTGTGGCACTGTATTATGCTCAACACTAGAATGTATTCGGGCTGGCTACTCTAAGCTGAGGTGGCACTAACCACGTCTTTGTTTGCGCACACCTGTAATTTACTCACGCAATATATATATATATATATATATATATATTTCAAAAAAAAAAAAACTGCACAGTACACATAGCACTGTGCAGTCTTGTCCACAAGCCCTCAACACATCACAAAGCTTAAGCTAAGCTAGCCCTTACACAACTCCACGCTAATTAATAAGATATCACATTTTTTTTTAATGCAAACTCTTACTTTATCAATTATTATAAATTATCACACCAATTAATTATTTGATGTATATTATATTAACTCATTTGTATTATAATAATATTAATTTATTGAACCATGTAATAAATTAATTTTTATTTGTACAAATTTAGACTTTAAAGTTAAAAAAAGAATCCACTTAAAATTTTCGCTTAAGGCCTCCAAAATTGTTAAGCCGACCCTGCGTGTGAGTGAAATCCCATATTGAATAAAAATAAGAAAAATAAATAGTTAATATAACATAATTGAGCACATATCTATTAGGCTTAGGCCTTTTTTAGAGTTTAAGTCTTTTAGGTTAAAGTGTGTCTCTATATGTTATATTAATTACTCAAGAAAGCTCTCCAAAGTATTTATCCCCTCAACAATCTCTTATACAACCTGGTTAAAGCGTCACCATCTTTCTTTTTTTTTTAATCACGTTGAATTTAGAGTTTTATCAAGCTGATAATTAGAAATGCCTGGGCCTTCCTTTGTTTCCAAGCCAGGAAAGAGATGGACTCTTTATTAAGTGCTCTTTTATATATGTTAATTTTTATCTTATTCGGAAAAGATGCCCTATCTCTGTCCTGAAATCGCATCTATAAAGTTTCTGGAATATCTTATAAATTCCAAATCAACTTCTCTTTTCCACAGCATTGCCACTATCTCTGTGGTTTAGAAATATTCGTAGTCATCATTTGCGTCATTAATAAAATTTGAAAGATTTTGGTTATAAATGATATTTGAAATTTTGTACACTATTTTTATACTATCATTTTACCTCACACGATTTTTACATGATAAAGTTTACAATAAATCTTATTGTGTACCAATTTTCTGTGTTAATCTATTTGAAAATGGTTGGACTTGGAGGATTTGGTGGGATGTATCATATTATAGGTACCTAACTAGTAACTAGTCCACCCCATGTGTGGCACTAAAGAGAGTAAAATACTAAAATAATAAAATGACAAAATATCTTAAACCATGCACGTTCGGTCAAAGAGATGACCAAGAAAGATAGAAAAAGATTTTAGAACAACTTGGTTGATTTTCTAAATAAATTCACGTTATCAATAATTTTTTTGATGGACGTCATTTCACAATAATTTGCGTTTTTCTCTCTTTTTTTTTTTTTTACTTTCACATGTTTTAAGTAGACAAAATTTATTGGACACAAGATAAATGTCACTATTTATGTACTGTTTATGCACTATTTATGAGACCCATAATTATTTTATTCAGAAAAAAAAATATTAAAGATAGATCTCACGGTATTATTCACACATTTAAAAATTATTTTACTACAGTATTTTTAATTTCAGTAAAAATAAACTGTATCTAAAAGAACCCATAAATTTAAACGCACTTCCTTATCTGGTGGGAGGAGCAGGGAGGACCATATCCTCAGGGAATTCCCATAATTTCTCCTGTTTTAGACACTCAGATTTTTTTTCAGTTTTTTTTACATCAATTTGAAGGACCTACTTTATTTTTTTATGGGATGTCCAACGATACTTTATTTTTAAGCAGGCTATGCATACGCCATACGTGGGGAACCTGCGAAATTCTGTACGCCATACGTGGGGAACCTATAAAATTCTGTTGGCTGTTTTGACACTAGGATTTCTTTTCTTAGCCAAGTAAGTTAGAGATTTATTTATTTATTAGTATTATTATTATTTTTTACATTGGAATTAATCCCAATGTTTTGAATTCCGTTTTGGTTGCTACATTGAATTGGCTACTAAAATGAAATATTTTAGTACCAATGTGTACCGGCGTATCGTTATGAGATTACGCATTGAATATATATATATATATATTGAATAATATAAAATTTTAATTAAAAAAATAAGTACTAATTTGAATTAATGAATTCAATATAGACTTTTATTAAATTCCAAACAAAATTATAAGCTTTGTTTGAAAAAAAAAAACTTCAATTCAAGTTTGTAAATAAACCATATTGTAGAGATATTTGTAGAGATAATCATTATTAAAAATGTATTACTTATTAGTTTTTGTTATTATTATTATTATTATTATTAAGTGTTTTTAATGGCTATAATTCAATATAGAGTTTTATCATCAAAAAAAAAAATAATAATAATTCAATATAGAGTTTTAGAAAAAATCCTAATAAAGTGATTGGATTAATTATTAAGAAAAAGCCAGTTTGGCTATTTCGTAAATAAAGATACATGTTGGGGGCATTTGTAAACAACGAACCTTCCAAGAATTTTCCAAGTTCCACTGCCGGAGCATGGACTAGAAATCTAAATTAGATTTAAATGAGCAAGATATAAAATGATAAAGAGGAATCAAGTTTAGGATTTTAAACTTCCTCAAAAAAAAAAAAAAATGTTTAGGATTTTAAAGACCACATGTGCAGCTTCTCAACCATCGATTAAAATATGTTAATATGAGTCTTGTTTAGAAACCATGCGTCTCTAATGACACATAGTGGAGTTTGGAAAGGCCATCAAAACGGCAAAGTCAAATTTGAAACAAACTAAAAAAAAAAAAAAAAGGAAATTAAATCAATTAATATTTTTTTTTTAATTCAAAAGTTGCGCATTCAAATACTTCTCTTACAAGAAAACGTGCCGATTAGAGTAGAAGCAGCTCAGTGTCTGTTTTACTAGATATTAACATATTAGATGTGATACAGATTTATAATTTTAACTATAATTTTAACAAATTATATGAATTTTGACTAATAAACATATATATATATATATATATATATATAAGTAAATATTTATATTTATCAGTAAGAGCAATTTTGAAATAATATTTAATTATTAATCAATATCAAAATATTTTATTTTTTCCGACCAAATCAAAACCACTTCTAGTACAATATTAACTCCTTTGATTCTGACCCCGACCTATTAGCCAACCCATTCACGAAGTTAACAGGTGATCCAACAATGGATATAGACATATAGGGTCCGTTTGGATAGCATTTATTGTTGCTGAAAGTTGCTAAAAACTGATTGTTGCTGAAAACACTGTAGCAAAATAATTTTTAAATGTGTAAATAGTGTTGTGGGACCCACTTTTAACATTAAATATTGCGTGAACAGTGCATGAACAGTGCGTGAACAGTGCACGCACAGTACATGCACAGTAAATTTGTCTCCCAAAAGTCAAAAAAACCGGCCAAAAAAAAAAAAAAAAAAAAAAAAAAGTCCAAAACGTGGACCGGGGAAACGTGCCGCAACTTTACCCCCTATCCAAACGCACACATAGTTTAAGTCTAGTCAATTGACTATTCTATTGGACCAGATGCTGTTTGAAGTTTGAACTCATGTAAGTGTGGGTTTGGAATCCAAACCCGTTTTCAGACTACTTTTTTTTTATTTTTTGCACGTAAACGGTAAATCACATGAATTTGCTGTTTGGATAAAAACGTTGTTTATGTACTGATTCGGTATTGTTTATATACGGTTATCTACAGAAAAAAAAAATTAAAAATAGATCTTACGATATTATTTATATATTTAAAAATTATTTTTTAACAATATTTTCAATTATAATTAATTTTTAACAACAAATTGTATCTAACAGACCAGTCCACCTCCGCCCTCAAACAAAACATCCAATCGGTGATTTTCCAAGTGATTTTGAAAAGGATAAGTCGTTGGAACTTTGTTGGGAGTTGGGAGTTGGGACATGACTGAGGGCCCCACCACTGCAAATCGGATTGTGTAATCATATTCGCATTCCGTTTTCAGGATTCTTTCTCAATTTAGGATTGTGACAAGTTTGTGCAAATTTGGAGTATATTTTATTGGTGAATGTTAACAAGCACCGGAGGCTGCTTGTTGAGGTTCTCCAAAATAGGTCTTACATAAATAAAAAAATTGAGTAAATTAGAAAAAAATACATAACATGACATATAAAGAAAAATTAGACAAATTTGCCCTTTTAATATGGGACACGGCTTGACGGCTGTTTTTTTCTTTGGACAAAATTTCCATCTTAACACATTTTCTTTCCTTTCGCTTTTTATTTCCTACCAAATCTTATTTTATCCATATTTTACCATTTACTTTCTTTCACTTTACTAATATTTTACCATCCATTTTCCTTTACTTTACCAATATCAAACTAAATTTCTTCTCCTTCACTAATATCAAAGAGAAGAAGAGATGAAAAAATGTCAATAAAAGATTGAGGAATAATTAAACAAGGTACCACTATTGTATTTTATTTGATTCATAGTTATTTTTAAAAACATAGTTTAAAATTAATACTTTGTTAATTTTTATTTTTGATACATGTATATTGTAGCACTAATGGATTGGGATGTAGTTGCAAAAGATTGCTTTAACTTAAATGAACCACTTTATGAAGGTATTATAATTTTATTTTATTTATAATTTACATTTCATTTATCATAGAATATTTTTAAACTCTTGTTTTTATATAGCACCAAAATTAATATGATGTTAATTTTTATTTCTAATACATGTATTATAGCATCAATGGATGGGAATGTAGTTGCAAGTGAGAGTCACTACTTTACTCCAAAATATTGTTTTGACTCAAATAAACCCCTTCAAGAAGGTATTATAATTTTATTTTATTTATAAATTTACATTTCAATTATCATAGAATATGATGTTTATATTTTAAACTCTTGTTTTAATATAGCACCAATGGATGACAATGTAGATGCAAGTGAGGCTCATCAATTTGTTCCAACAGATTGTTTTGACTTAAATGAATTGTCTCAAGAAGGTATTATTATTTTCATTTTATTTGTAATATATAATTCATATATCACATAATATGATGTTGATTGTTTTTTTAATTTTTGTTTTAACATAGCACAAGTTGATGATGATTTGATTGCAAGTGGGGTTCATGGAAGTATTCAAAGAATTGTGTTGAATTAAATGAGCTTCCAAATGATGGAATAATTGATTGGAATGAATGTCCAATAGATAAAATGGGAGTTATTGAAGAACATGAAGATATAAATTCAATAGAAAATGAGTTTGAGCCTTTTGTTGGTCAATGTTTTCCTAGTGAAGAAGAAGCTTTCATTTTCTATAAAAATTATGCAAATTGATATGGTTTTACAATTCGAAAATGTCGTACTGAGAAAAAAAAAAAAAGAGAAATAATAAGATGTGATTTCTTTTGTCATCAACAAGGTAAACAACCACTAAAAATAGTGGATCCATCTAAGGAGCAAAGAAATAGGAAGTCTTTAAAATGTGAATGTAACGCTCATTTAAGTATTATTTTGCGAAAGTCATTTGATATTTTTTCCTCGAGAATGGCATGTCACTAAGTTTGTTGTAGACCACAATCATGATTTGTTCTCCCCTTCGGAAGTGCGATTTCTTTTGGCCAATCGAGTTATCACTATAGATGATGAAAAACGCATTTTCTTATTAAAAGAAACTGGACTTTCAATTAGAGAGGTAATGCGTGTGATAACGCCTTAAAATGTATACTTGTTATATGTTTATGTGGGTGTTATCTCCTTATTACTATGCTTAATTTGTATAATTAAGCCATGATTTGCATTAGTCCCTATTATTTATCTTTACATAATTTCTTGAATAAGATGCTATTTATTGTATGTAATTTTCTACTTTCAGGAAATCATGTGAGAAAGATGACTTTACAGGAATTTATGAGAAAATGGAGGTCAAACTAGAATTAAAGTGGAACACCATGCTTAAATGTCTAAGGAGGTACATCTGGAGTGCTTGGATCGTCTACCATGATTGGAAGCTTCAAACAAGGAAAGAAATCAAAGAGGCAGAATCTAAAAAAGAAAAATCTGATTTGAACACTAATCAGTATTTTGGGTGTATCTCTCCCCTAAAAACTCCAATTAACACAAGGCTAGATGGGTTGGAACCATGACTTAAATATTTACAACTTTTTAGTTTTGAGTTTTTCGAAATTGGACACCGAAATTAACTCACAAGTTACTGTTATAAACCTGGACGGAAATTAAAATAGTATAAGTTATATTTTCTTTGGACACTTAGACATTAGGGTTTTGAAGGGAGACTGTGAGAACGAATTTTGGGCAGAGAAAAACTTGTATTTTCCTTTCTCTAATGGCAGCCTAAACTCTTTGCTAGGGCTAGGGGTTATGTTTCTTCTATATGATATGAATATTCAATGTGATTCTTTCTAAGATTTATCAACAACATATTTGATTGTTCAATTAGATTTATTTTGATGTATTAGTTCTTCCATACTTTCAATAAGTTCAATCATGTTTTTCTTATTGCTTAATTAGATGAATTTCTAATAGTTTCAAACAGAAATCAAGTTTTAAAGTGAATGGGGTTTTTTGAAAACTTTTCTAACCGCATTATTAATCGAGGTTATTATGCGTTCTTGAATTGTCTCAGTTCAACCGAATCATGAGTTTTTAATTGTATAAGAACAATCAATTATGAAATATATAATTTCTTAGATCACAAAGAATCTCATATCGATATAGAGAAACACCCCGATGCCCTAGTCTTTACATTATTGATTTTAATCGGCTTTTATTATTATTCTTGTTAACTATCACCAAGCAAAAGTACTTTTCTTCTTCATCCAAATTGTTATTTAATTATATTGTCTTTGAATTCACCTTGCTCCTTGTGGATCGAACTCGGTACTCCGAGAATTATATTGCTACGATCTCCTGTACTTAGGAGTGAGCAAACAATTTTGGCATCGTTGCCGAGGAGCAGCTGTGTGTTCAGAGGCAATTTTTGGGAGCAATGCACAACCAGTGGAAATTCTTCTATTGGTAACTTCGTTCCATTTTTTTCCCTTATTTTGTTTTTATTTTTCTGTTTGTTTTTATTTTATTTTATTTGATTGTGCATACATTGTTGCATGAGCATTTGGGTTAGAAATGAGTGAGGCAGATTAGAAATTTTTGAAACTTACTTTGGTAATCTTTTTCACACACCTTCACCTTCACCTTCACCTTCACCTTCTTTATCAATCATGGGTGATGAAACACATAATAATCATGAGGAGAATAGAAGAACTATGTTTGAATTGTTGCATCCCACACAAAATTATGTTCCTTCATGCATCATGTTTCCTCCTAATGCACCACATGTAGAACTGAAACAAGATTTATTAGCAATACTTCCTGACTTTAGGGGACAAGAAAATGAAAATCCTTATGTCCATGTTAGAGCTTTTGAAGAGGTAATTAGTAGTTTCTATGCACAAAATGTTATTGAGACTGCTAAGTTACATTTCTTTCCTTTTTCTTTTAAGGATAATGCAAGAAGTTGGCTTTACACCTTGAAACCTAGATCTATAGGTAGTTGGGGGGAGATGGCCAAAGTGTTTTTTAAGAAACATTTTCCTCCCCACAAAGTCCAGCAAGTAAAAAGAAGGATAGCTAGTTTTGTCCAAGGAGAAAATGAGACCTTATACTAAGCTTAGGAAATGTACAAAGATCTTTTCAATATTTGCTCAACTCATGGGTATGAAGATTGGACATTAGTTAGCTATTTTTATGAAGGACTTACACCTAGGGACCGACAATTTGTTCAACTCTCATGCGGAGGGGACTTTTTATAAAAAGAACCTGAAGATGCAATGGACTATCTTGATGAGATAGCTGAAAACTCTAACCCATGGACTGGACCTAAGGAGTTTACAATTTAACTTATCAAAGCTTTCACAACTTACAAATACTTTGTAGTTTTTGTTTTAGATAAAAATGTATGATTAATTCATGCTGATTGGTCTATTGATTGAGAGGTTTTAATGCGTTGGAATGGAATGGTGATATTGGTGGATGTAGGTAGGTTTTTATTTTTATCCTTTGTTATGTAGGTAGGTTTTAATGCAAGGTAATCTCCTAATAGTTGTTGTATCTCCTTTAGTTAGTTAGTTAGTTAGTTGAGACAAAGATAAGTTAGTTAGGAATTGAGCACGTGTAGCCCATTTAACACATGACTTAATTCATAGAGCACGTGTTGAATTAACTAGCCAATTATCTTGAGTTATGTGGACTAATGAAATTAGAACTAGTCTCCTATAAATACATAATTGTAATTCAACATTAGATATTATTGAAGAATAAATCAATTGATTGCTTAGTGCATTTTCCTATCTCTCTTTCAATATTTCTCTATGAATGGTGACTATTTCAAATTAAGTCATTTTTCCTACAATTTCTATCAATTACCCTACAATTCCTATTCATCCTCATTAGGAATCATTGGGTTCTCAATAGGTTATTAAATAAGCTTAAAATTAAGGCTAAAACTTGACTCATTTATAAATAAACAAACATGAACAAGCTTTTTATCAAGTCAAGCCCGAGCTATTTATGAACAATTTGGTTAATTCACAGCACTAGTAATGTGTGAAGAGTTCTTTGTTTCTCATATATAGGTACGTCGTACTCATACTTTTTGGTGTTTTTTTTAATAATAGATATTTTAATTAAATCTAAATATATATAAAAGTAAGTATATTTTAATTAAATCTAAATATATGTGTAAAAGTAAGTATAGTTTCAAAATATAAATATATAATTATTTTACATTCTATTGGAATTAATTCATACATAAATTTTTATTTATGTAGGTTTAGAGCATAAACTAATTTTATTATTTAGTAAAGCTCTAAGTGTGTTTTTGATCAACTAGGTTCTATTTTCCTTTTCTTAGAAATTTATTTTCTACTAGTTACATTTATGTTAGCCAAACTTGAATATAAAATTAATCTGTAGTTCTGCATCTCAAAGAGTATATATATAAATGAAAAAAAAAAATGTATAATATCAAAATTTAAGGAAATATTATTTAATAAATATATAAATATTAAAAAATCCCACTTAAATTGTATCTTTAGGCCCAAAATAAATTGAGACGAGCTTGTGATATACGATCTTAATATTATAATATTATTACTACTTCAAGTTTTAGAACATAACCAGAAATGAAATAAAACCAATGGAAATTTTTTAAAGAACAAATACTCATTTATCATTTTATTTTTCCTCTTTTGAAGAAGAAAACGATCGATATCGTTCTTGGAACTATATATCAAGATCAATGAACTTCTACAAACTAAATCTACTAAATGTCTATAACAAAGTGCAAGTCGATCACTATGAACCTGGTGAAAACCAAATTATTGAACTGTGGCCAGATAAATTTAAAACTAGTTATTTCAACCGTGTGATGATAACAGGACTAAGATTGTTCATTGCCTTTCGTTTTGGAGGAAAAGATACTTATCTCTGTACCTTTGTATTAAAATTAAGGGCAAAAATTTAAAAGACAGACACCCTAATGATCTAATATTGTACCATCAAGAATAGTCTAAGCTGTGTCCTTTAGTTTAAGTACGGCGATGGATTACATCATCAGTCATGCTTTGTCGTCGATTCCTTTATAGATTCCCCATCCATTCAACCACCACATTATTCTAGTCCTCATATATTCAAACTTACCAGACATTGTGTGTTGCACTACAAACACGTGAACATGATATGGTGTTTGGTCCTTGGTGACTTTAATGGGGATTTGGGTTAGAAGACTCTAGAGTAAAACGAAGGGTGTCGATTGATTCGATTTCCCTTTGGGGACTTTTAAAAGCAACACACTAATTGATTGAAGTTGTTTGGAAATGCATATGAGATGTGAAAGTGAAAATTATTGTGCAAGATTTTAGGTTATGTTTATAGCTAATATATGCCTTAATAATATGTATCAACTTTCTTTACCTTAAGATTGGGTGTGAAAGCACGCATAATAGCCTTGTTATGTGATCTTAGATGCCAACTTCACACGTGAGATCCGTTATTAGCAAATGTAGAATATATGTGGGAGGCCAGTGTTTGATAAAATAATTTTCGGTTGTTTGTGAGATTTATATATCCACCCACTGGTTATGTTTGATTCAACCAGGGCCGTTATCTGATTCACAAAAAAAAAAAAAAAAAGAAAAAAGAAAAAAAAAGAAAGAAAGACCAGAGCCTTTATGCCCTCACATTTAAGTATTGCTCAGATAGTGTTTTCAGCAAAAATTATTTGTGAGCTCTTTTTTTTCCATCACAAATGATTATTGAAAATATATTAGGAAAAATAGTAACGACATTCAACACTTATTTCAAAAAAAAGATATAATGATGACTATAATCTGTCACTTAATATTTTTTTTTTCAAGGAATTAAGTAGTGTAATTATTTATTGTACTCCAAGATTGTAAGGGCATGTAAGTGACTGACCAAAGTTTAAATCAATGATGATATATATATACGAAATAAGTTCAAGTTACACACAATATAAAGAGAAAAAAGAACTCTAATTTCAAGGGAGATGTGTCCAAAATGTATGTTATCGGCCTCAAAATTTTTCAAAAATCTCGATCTCAACCCCAGGAAGACGTGAATTACAATGATTGAAAATACACCAGAGAGATATTGGAAATGGAACCAATTTATCCTAATTGAACTGCCAAAGAATGGACTAGAAATCTAAATTAGATTTAAATTAGCAAGATATAAAGAAATTAATAATACAGAAAATGTTTAAAGACCACATGCGCAGCTTCTCAACCATCCATTAAAAATTAATATGTTAATATGGGTCTTGTCAAAAGTAGAAACCATGCGCCACAAGCTTTCTAATGGCAGATAAGAACACCTGATGAGGTTGGAAAGGCCATCGAAACGGCACTACGTCAAATTTAACCCAAACTAAAAAAATTAAATAAATAAATGTTTTCTAATGCAGAAGTTGCGCATTCAGATGCTTCTCTTACAAGAAAACGTGCCGACTAGAGTAGAAGCAGCTCAGTGTCTGTTTTGCAATAAGACAAACTGCTTTGGGCTTTGAATTGTCAATTTTTGACGAAGAGCAAGGTCACAGTTGCAACTTACAACTCACAGGCATGTAGGCAACACTGAGATACTAACTTAACGTACCCTTAGATAATGGTTAATAAATTATATGAAAGTTTTTATATTATTTTTATAAAAAATATAAAAAATTGTCAAAAAATTAATTAATTTATTATTTTTCGGTAAAATTTTTCTAAACATAGTTCATAAATCAATACTATTAATATTTCTCTTTTCTTTTCTTTTTAAAATGAATATGTTAAGAAGCGATCATTGCAATCCGGTGCATTGAACTGTTACCAAAAATAGATAAATACTCTTTTCAAGTGAACGTTGTGCAAATTCCCAAAGATACGCTTAAATAGCAACTTGTGATTAAGTGCGTAGTGCCTTTGGTAACCAATTCTTTTAGGATCACATGCTCTACAACTCCTACTACAACTTGCCCACGTGTCAACTTCTGATTAAATTATAATCACTTACACATGGGTCAATTATTAGTATTTAATAAAAAGTAATCAAATTTTGATGTCGTAAACTGTGAGTTGTTGTTTATAATTTTCATATAAACTTGCAATTTATTTTTTCGCCACTCACAATTCTAGCAAAATTATGGTAAAAATTTTTTGGTCCTAGATTTTTTTCCTTTGCTTTGCCATCAGCGTTTAACTGACTTTTTAGCTGATTTTTGGAGTCCTGCAGGGAAAAAAGAAAGAAAAAAAGAAGCATTTATATTTTTATGTTCACAGCTTTCACAACTTACAAATGCTTTGCAGTTTTTGTTTTAGATAAAAGTGTATGATTAATTCACGCTGATTGGTCTATTGATTGAGAGGTTTTAATGCGTTGGAATGGAATGGTGATATTGGTGGATGTAGGTGGGGTTTATTCTTATCCTTTGTTATATTTTGATTTTTTTTTTTTTTGAGAAGATGATATTTTGATTTGATGTAACGTTTTCAGGGTTACATTATTATTAAATTATAGTCCTATTATAATAGTTTATCAATTAAAATCTCTTTAGGATTATCAGAGACAAGGGCGGAACTACATTGGTTGGTACTTGGTAGGTGGCCATGGCCCCGGCCAGATTTTTTTAAAACTCTTTTATATTACACAAAACTAGGAACTCCTCACCATTTTTGTAAGGGCTAACCTCCCAAGAATTTTTTTTTTTTTTTGGCCCCTCCACCTGCTTTCATATAAGATAATTTTTAGACATATAAATTTTGTAGACAACAATGTACAGCGTATATATGATTTGATTTATGACTTAGTTTGGACTTTGGAGTAAATATTTGAACTTTTTTTAAAAGACTAATGTACAAACATGCACTCCAGCACACGCATTCCAGCACACGCATGTACGTTAATGTTTGTTGCACATATCCATACACACATCCTTTAATTTTAGTTATAATTTTGAAATCGTAAAATTATATTTTCAAAATACGATTTCACAATTTAACTAACGTGAGACACCCTCCATACACACTACTATATGTAATAATCCGCACTCATTGGAAAATTAAATAAGGTTTTTTTTTGAGTGTGTGTCTAGCCAGAAGGATATCTTCCATCCCATTAGGCGCTTTTTACGTAAAATGGAATGAGTTTTGGGGGGTGAAATTTTTGTTTTATTTTTGGTACCATGCGCCATGCATGTATCTGCTAGGCTGGGCCGTGTCTTCTATCCCATTACGCGCTTTTACAAAAAATGGAATAAGTTTTGGTGGGTGAAATTTTTGTTTTATTTTTGGTACCATGTGCCATGCATGTATCTGCTAGGCTAGGCCATCAGACACGGCTTGTAACTTTAGCAACAGAAATAGAGGATTCTGGAACCGCCTGAAGAGTAGAGCAAAAAAAATTCTCAAACGTTTTTAAATCATTTTAATTTATGTTAATTTTTTCTTAGGTCGGTTTTGTAGGGCCTAAGAAAAAAAAAACCATTCGATGTGTTGGTGTCTCGTTCACATTGTGATCTGTTACACATATCTAATACATACATGCATCCATACAGTCTTAAAGCACATATATATCCATCGGCTAGCTGAGAATCAAAGATAAACCCAAAAACTCACATTATCGAGGAGTCAAGGACATACATACATAAAAATAAAAAAACATGTAATCAAACATTGAAAATTTCAAAATATTAATCAAATAGAAAGTTATTAAATGGTGTTTTGTAATTTCTTTACTCCTTATATTTTCATTTCAATATATTTGATTAGTAAGTATCCCAAAAATATATTTGATTTATAAATATGTATACCTTAAATTAAAAGGGAGTTTATTATCACCTAGAAAAATGAAGTTTAAAGCTAGGGGAATAAGAGGGAAGTAGTCTCTTTTTTTTTTTTGGGACAAAAAAGGGGAATAAAAGGGAAGCTGTCTTTTTTCTTTTTTGTTGTTGACAAAAGTGGTTTGTTTTCTATTAATCATCTATGGAATTATCTGTTATCATAAGATTTTTATGATATCATGTTAGTGTTTAATTGGCTTATGGAGGTATTTAATTAATGAAATCTTATTATGATTTTTACATTTTTTTGCCATGAATAAAAAAAAAACATATAGCAACTAGTACTTGTTAGTTTTTTTTTTTTTTTTTTTTTGTTAATAGTACTTGTTAGTAATACTTGTAAAAGAGAATGAGAAGGTCATTGTTTGGCTTGAAGAATGCTTCTCTTTTCTCTTTTTAATTGCACAATATGATGATTAGGAATGAATACACAAACTATTGTTTCTTAGTATGTGTGTGTATGTATATATATATATATATATATATAATTGCCATAATTTCTCCAAAGCTTATGTTGTCATTTACTTCATTTATTCAGAATTACAGTCTTATACATCTTTTGTTAGCCTAAGGTCTTTTTTATCTTGGGTAAATTTCTTATAGTTTCCTACTTTATTCCAGAGTTGTAGAAGTTTTGTTAGCCTGCCAATTAATACTCTAGCAGTCACATTGAGGATCATTTTTATTTACCAAATGATGTTCTGTTCAATTGGAATGTAAGCTTATGTGGACTTAATTTTAGGGATTGCTTGTTAGTAATTCAGTAGAAAATGATTTCATAGTTTTTTTAAGCCAAAACTCGATGTTATAAATGATTTTTTTCTTTTTTTGTGAATAAATGAAAAAAAAAATTGTATTAAAAAGATATTGCTGTCAAATATGGTCTAAGTTTTGAGTTCCTCTAATCGTTGAAATGGTTTTGCATTTATTTTGTATAGCCTCATTTTTTTTAAATGGATAATAAATTGGGAACAATCTTTTGTATTTCACCCAACTCGAAAGTCAAAAATGTTGATGATGACAGTAAATTAATTGTTGCATCATGTGGTTGGGAAGAACTTATGATACATTGGTGCACATACTAGCTAGCTAGGCTGGAAAAGCCAGCACATGGCACTGGCACACACATGACTCATCATCGGGCAAGGTAAAGAAAAAAAATGAAGAGATAAAACAATCTGTCCATACAAAAGGCACAATCTTACGTGGACCCTATATGCTGTTCAATGGAAAAGTGTGCCTTGTAGATAGACATGGCAAAACGGGCGGGTCGGGTCGGGTTCGGGTCGGGTCAATCGGGTTCGGGTCAATCGGGTTGCGGGTCGGGTTGACCCGTATTTTTCACATAAATTTTTTTATTATTTAATTTTTATATAGAAAACAACATGTATCTGTCATTTGGAAAGTCATGCAACAAATTATTTAATGTAAAATGCATTATTTTGAATTCACCACTTATATCAAGAATGAACTCAATTAAACTTATTAATACTTATTCAACAATTTTAAAATTATACAAATCCTAACATTACTATCTAAAACAAAATAACACAAAGATAAGTAAAACAAATACACAAGTTTTATTTCTGCACAATATCAACATTCCAAGTATAAAACAAAATTACAAATGACTTATTGGATAACTCATTTGATAAAGAATAAAAATATATAAGAAATTTACAATCTTGAAAATTAATTTTATAATCTATTATCAGTTGTGGTTGACACTCTATTTCAATTTGAGATATACTTTAAAATTTGATTGCTTACTTATTCATATATGATCTCTTTTATGAATATCATATTATTGTTAAGCAACACACACTCTAGAATATATCATAATTTATTTTGAAAAGCTGTTTATTTTGGACATAAATTATTAAAAAATAGGTCTAAGTATTCATAATTTATGCTAATTTGATACTTTAGCTTCACTATTTTCACACTTGTGAATATTTCTTACATGTCTACAATTTTAAATCTATGTTTTTAACTTTATTGTAACCAGATTATCTTGGCATGTACTTTACTATTTGATATCTAAAAATATTCACTCATTACAAAATGTTCAACCATTAATCTTTCAATTAATTTGCATATAGTTATGTAAATGTATCAATTGTTTCCTTAAAGTTCACAATAAACAATTAAACCAATATTGTCTTAGTTTTATTATTTTTTTTTACCAAAAAAAAAAGTTTTAAAAAAATGGTTCGGGTTCGGGTCGGGTCGCGGGTCGGGTCGGGTTGACCAGCAAAAAACACGGGTCGGGTCACGGGTCAACCCGTTTTTGCTTCGGGTCAAAAAAATCGGATTCGGGTCGGATATTTTTCGGGTCGGGTCGGGTCAGAAAATTCTGATCCGTTTTGCCATGTCTACTTGTAGAGCCCATGAGGGCATTGTAATATGAATGAAACCTCAAATGAGGGCCCCGACATTATTCAATTTTCCAGCTCAGAGGTTCTAGCCCCTGCATAAACAATTACCCCCAAAAAAAAAAAAACATTATTCAATTTTCAATACTAGAGGAGGGGAAGAGGATCTTTAATTTTAACTTTATTAGATCTCCAAAGCAATACATCCCAATACGACCTTTTTTTTTTTTTTTTTTTTTTATTTTTTTTATGAACCATCCCAATACGACTTTTTTTTTTTTTTTTATTTATTTTATGAACCATCCCAATACGACATGATTCATGATAGAAAGAACCAAACTTCCAAGTCACCTTTTTTACTCGGGGAGCTAACCTATTCAATCCAATTAGTAAAAGTTTACGGTGTCCCCAATTCTCTTTCCCATAGAAAGTGCCATTGAAGCTTATCCAGCTTATTGGTTACATGAACTTGATTATATGCATCATAACGAAGGCATAAAATAAGCAGTAATTGAAGATTAATTTTTAAGTTTATTTTTAATCCTCCCTTCATTTGGACAAGAATATAACTTATTCCATCTTGCAAGCCTTTTTCTCCACCTATTTTTAGAATTTTAGTATGATTCTTGCATAATATGGATTATAATTTTTATTCTCCTATGAAATTTAGAATTGGGCATGGTATTTAATTATAAGTTTCAAAAAGTTTGATAAGATTAATTCTATGACACCACTCAAAAGATAAACCCAAACTCGATCACGTTATTAGAACATAGATTTATATAATCCATTCATACAACATATATATAATATATTGCTCTATTTATCATCTGGCTGTGCTCTCTCTCTTTCTCTCTCTCTGAATAGTACTGCTGTTCTATATATATAGATAAAGAACAGGTGTACATTATTCATATATTCATTGTGGATGGGGGATGGATATGGAGGAGGTACCCTACTTGGACATAGAGAGGGAGTTGTGAGAGAACTCTTCTACGGTGTGCCTAGCATTGGAGCAGTAGTACTGGTTGTTGAAGCTGCTGGGATATGGGTGCCCTGATAATAAGCCCCATGCAGCATATAGGGATGTGGAGGATTCTTTCTTTGTCTCCTTGATGAACTGGGAATATGGGTGCCTGGGTTGGGTGCAGATGGAGGCACCCGAACATGAGGACGATATTGCGTTCCCCTTAGCGATGAAGAGACGTTATTGTGATCTCCGGCGAAGGGATGTGGAGGACTCTTTCTTTGTCTCCATGATGAACTGGGAATATGGGTGCCTGGGTTGGGTGCAGATGGAGGCACTGGAACATGAGGAGGATATTGCGTTCCGCCTAGCGATGAAGTGACACTATTGTGATCTCCGGCAAAGGGATGTGGAGGACTCTTTGTCTGTCTCCATGATGAACTGGGAATATGGGTGTCTGGAATGGGTGCAGATGGAGGCACCAGAACATGAGGAGGATATTGCGTGGATTGGGAATACTCCATGGCCTTTGGGTTGAAAGTTGAAGGAGGGGCGTGGTCATGGAGGATTCTCCTAGCCTCATATGCATAAGCCATGCTCATATTTATAAAAAGCGCCACTGTCACTGTGGCTACGAGGAGCATTCTTAGAAAAAGAGATGGAACCATATTTAGAAGAAAAGGTAGTTCGGAAGATTTTTGATGAACAATATGGCGAGCAAGTGGCTGCTTTTTATAGGAATATTTTTTTTTACTGCTGTAAAAATCAAATTTACAACTTTTTAACCAAACCAATTATGGAGAAGCCTGTTTACCCATAGCACTGACACAAAGAAGAGAATTTAGACAGTTATAACTTTTTAAGTAATTTTTTTACTCTGAGTGGTCGAACACAATAAGAGAAATTCAATCCAACCATCGCTTAGAGAAATTATTCAGTTCATCGGCATCTTATGCAATATTTTTCTCCAACTCTCTAAGCGGCCCTACCAAATTAACAAGCAAAGTAGTCTATCAATCGGTCATGTTTGGTTTGATATCAAATTCTTTAACCATTTTCTATGCTGAGATTTATTTTATTTTATCAGACTATGCTGAGAATTGAGAAAATCTAAAACATTTTAATGTTAACTAGTATCCACCATTCATCTACTAATCACCAGTTATATTCAAAATTACTATTTTAGAGAATTAGTATTTGGAGACAAAATTGATTTTCACCTTGAAAAAATCCTCTCCTTTATATAATGTTAACAAGGTACATTAATGTGCGAGCAAGTGATGATGCCTTTTTATTTTCACACGACCTTCAGTCTTTGACTCATTTGGTTCTACTGCTACACCATGCATGAAGAAAAAGAGAATCTTGCGTGTAAGTTAAACATAGCTAGAAAACACAAAAAAGGACCCACCAACATATTGAAAGCAACTCGTTAAAATACACGTTTGAGTTTTGAGTTATGACATCTCGGTAATCTCATATTCAATTGAATTCTTTTCAATCTTGATTAATTTAAGCCCTACCAAACGAACAATTAGTCCATCAATTGGTCATGTTTGGTTTAAGGTGAATTTCTATGGCAACCTTTTTCTATGCTGAGAATTGAGAAAACATAAGACATTTTAATGAAAACATCTTCAATTTGTTTGCGCCACCTACAGCTCTACTCAGCACAGATTATATTCACAATCCAGTCTACTTTAGAAGGCACCGAAAATAAAAGTGTTGAAATAAAAATTTCTACTTTTTGCAAGTGAGTATTGGAAGCAAAATTGCTTTTCATTTAATGTAAAAAGAAAAAAAAAAAAAAATCTAATTCACCATCTTAGAATATATATGTGTGTGTGTAAGTCTCCCACAAAAACCACAAAAATGAAAAAAGAACCATGCATGATATTTGATCTCTGGTGTCAAATTGAATGTAACCTTGTTCGTCTGGAAACACAACAGAAGAAAATAATAATCAGTCCCCATGCATGAAACCACAAGCAAAATGTAACCTGCAAAGGAAAATACCATTAACTCTTGCCAATAAAGAAAATGCAATAATCTCAATACACAAATGTATGGAAAAATTTTGTCTAGATCTATAAGATTTTCACATTGTAACGCAAGCACACACATGCACGCCCAAGTGCCATCACAAACATTAGAGAGAGAGAGAGAGAGATCTGATGTACCCGGCCATCACGGGTTTGATGCCTAGAATATATCGCTATGTTCTAGGCATCATTGAACTTTTAAAACCAACCCGTTGTTTGGACTTTGTGCCACGTCTCCATCAAGCAACTTCTGTATTAAACTTTAAGTTCAGAAAATGTTACCTAGAAAAACATATCAAGAGATCAACAGCTTTTAATTCAAACTCTTCCATTGAACGTTACAAATTCTTTTCAACAACGCCCCCCTCTCTCCCAGGGGGTGGCTTCTCAAAAAAAAAAAAAAATTCTTTTCAACAACTAAACAACAGGTTCTAATAAAGATCTTCCACTGGAAATTTAGTAAATCACAGAAAGGTCTAATCCAATCGAGCGCAAAGTTCAAATATTAAACATAAAGTAAAAGGCAGCATAATTAAATTTAAATACATACTCAAAAAGAAAACTTACCTTCCTTGTAGCCCAGAACTCAGATTCTGTCAAGATATTACCAAGCACAAATTTCTTATGAAGGTTCTGCAGCTCACTGTGAAAGTTAAAAGTTTAGGGACATCAAACAATAACTAAGAATCTGAAAGTAAGAAAACAATAAGGTGTAGGAAAATCACCACATTTAACAGCAAGCATCCAGTAAAGAACAATACCGATTTATAGAATTATTCCTAAAACATGTAAATCAAACTTTCTTTAGCACAAAAATTAACCAATGCTTATCATACTACTTATTTCTTGAGCATCATATTTATCATAAACCAATAAACCCCGGCCCTTGCTCCTCATTTGGAGTGACCATCGCATCAAAGGTGCGCGGTAAAAATAGAAAATAAATGCTTCACCTAATATATTCTCACAGATTGATATTAAAAAATACTCCTAAAAAAATGCAGATTGATATACATTTTGAATTTAAGACCCTACTCGATTCACAAAATCAAAATCGTAAAAATAGCAAGAATCACTGAAAACGTGACAAGGGTCACAATATTATTGCGGAAATCCAAATTTAGATGGGAGGCCAATGAGAGGTATCTCTCATTGGCCTCCCATTTAAATTTGGATTTCTACAATAATTGTACGGCGTAATTGTGGGATTTAAAAGTTTGAGAGATTAAAAAAAGAAAAAGAAAAAAGTAAGAGGTTGAAAGTTTAACAAGTTTTCTAATTCAAAAATTGAAATTAAAAATCAATATTTAACTTTGAGTAGCACCATATCCGCATTCATTATTTATCTCTCATTGGCCTCCCATTTAAATTTGGATTTCTACAATAATTGTACGGCGTAATTGTGGGATTTAAAAGTTTGAGAGGTTAAAAAAAGAAAAAGAAAAAAAAGTAAGAGGTTGAAAGTTTAACAAGTTTTCTAATTCAGAAATTGAAATTAAAAATCAATTTTTAACTTTGAGTAGCACCATGTCCGCATTCATTATTTATCTCTCATTGGCCTCCCATTTAAATTTGGATTTCTAAAATAATTGTATGGCGTAATTGTGAGATTTAAAAGTTTGAATGGTTAAAAAAAGAAAAAGAAAAAAGTAAGAGGTTGAAAGTTTAACAAGTTTTCTAATTCAAAAATTGAAATTAAAAATCAATTTTTAACTTTGAGTAGCACCATATCCGCATTCATTATTTCCTACTAATAAAGTATAGTATTAATATAGCATATTTTTTAGATACTATGCACTGAAATTCAAACCTCAAACGAGCCACATCAGTAAAATTTGAGGGCTTCGGCTGGCCTAACCCTTGTCTTACGTACACAAAACGACTAAACGAGAAATTCTCTTGTAGCAAAAATACCGCATCATTTACTCAATAGAAAATGAGCGAATATCTCTACCACCAGAAGTTTCTCCTCCCTTTTTTTTTTCTTCGTGGCCATAAATTAGCACTGCTTAGCATGCATCCTTCAGATGTTTGACCATAATGTCCCGAATCATCATGATATGTTAGAGGTATATATATACTTTTAATTTTTTTTAAAGAGTTTTAGTTTATGACGTTCATTCTTTTCGATAATAGTTCTTTATCATCAGATTAAGACATCAATCAGTTTTTGGTGGAAGTGGGGAGCGAACTCCAAATCTCTTATGCAACCTTCAAAGATTTTATTAATTGAACTAACTGAAATTGATATCACGAGATGTAGGAGTTGGTTAAAGCATCACCATCTATATTTTTTTTTTTTTTTTATCACGTTGAATTTAGAGTTTTATCAAGGTGCTAATTAATTAGAAATGCCTGGGCCTTCCTTTGTTTCCAATCCAGGAAAGAGATGGAGTATTTATTATGTGCTCTTTTATATATGTTGATTTTTATCTTATTCGGTAAAGATGCCATTATCTCTGTGGTATTAGAAATATTCGTAGTCATCATTTGTGTCATTAATAAAATTTGAAAGATTTTAGTTAGAAATGATATTTGAAATTTTGTACACTATTTTTGTACTATCATTTTACCTCACATGATTTTTACATGATAAAGTTTACAATAAATCTTATTGTGTACCAATTTTCTGTGTTAATCTATTTGAAAATTGTTGGACTTGGAGGATTTGGTGGGATTTATCATGTTATAGGTCCCTAACTAGTCTATTTTTTTTATCACGTTGAATTTAGAGTTTTATCAAGGTGATAATTAGAAACGCCTGGGCCTTCCTTTGTTTCCAGGCCAGGAAAGGGATGGGAGTATTTATTATGTGCTCTTTTATATATGTTGATTTTTATCTTATTCAGAAAAGATGCCACTATCTCTGTGGTATTAGAAATATTCGTAGTCAAGTTTTCTCTCTAAGTTTCCTAGGAAACTCTTGAGGTGAAAAAAGTGGCTTGTCTCCTGACAAGAAACGTTTCTTCGTTCCGGTAGAACTATAGTCAGTACATTTTGCGGTTTTCTCTTTTGAACCTCTCTGCCCACCCTTAACCCACTCGGGAGTATTCTCCATGGAGGAGATTTCAAAGCGTTGTGAAAAGCTAACACTAACGGAACACGAAGCAGAATAGGTGGAGTTAGAGGATGAGGAGGTGACAGAGGGATGAGTCTTAGCAGGTAAGTTTCTGTCAAAAAGACGTATCAACCTAGAGGCAGTTGTGAAGGCACTGAAACCAATATGGAAGACAACAGAGAACTTCATGGTTCAGGACACCGGAGACAAGACAACACTCTTCTTGTTCCAAAAAGAAGAGGATATGAACCGGGTGATGTGGGCAAGCCCATGGTCTTTTGATAAATACCTTCTAGTCCTCCACAAGTTTGGCAAGGGGGACTCGGTTTCCACAATAAGTTTTGACAGATCTCCTTTCTGGATTCAGGTACATGGTTTGCCTATGAGAATGCAAACAAAGGAGGTAGCAGAAAAGATTGCAGGGCCATTAGGACCGATAGAGAAGGTGGATGTAGGAATAAGGGGATTTAGCTTGGGAAAGTACTTAAGGATACGAGTAAATATCGATATCTCAAAACCTCTGTGCAAGGGAAGAGTGGTGCGCATGCGTGCAATAGAGAAGGGTTAGGTGGACTTCTGCTACGAACGCCTCCCTATATTCTACTACTGGTGTGGCAAACTGGACCATGATGACAGAGATTGCCCACTCTGGATTGACAGTAACGAGTCACTAGAGTTTGAAGAGCGGCAATGTGGATCCTGGCTCCGAGTTGACACGGAAAAGTTTCAAAGGTCGTAGCTAGCAGAAGTCCCTTCTCGTAAGAAAGGAGGAGAAGGAATACACAAGGGGTGTGAACAACAAAGTAATAACCAGTCCATGAAAAATAAGTGGAAGACACCAGGGGTGGTGCATCGGAGCAAAGACGAGAAATCTCCATTCCGCCAAAAATGAATACTTCGGTGACAGACTCGGTCATGGTGGATGTGACATTACAAGAAAATAAGACAAGCAATTTTAAGGCGCAATTGAGGGAGATTGACTGCACCATACATGCAGTAGTCACGGTTAAAGAAATAATGGGAAATCGGGAGTCAAAGAAGGAAAACAGAGCAGGCATAGGCTCTTTTTATATTGATCAACCTGAGGTGCGAGGACTGGCGGGAAAGAAGAAATAGCTAATAGAGCCTAGTTCCCATGCACAGGCCCACTAACCAATCAGATGGCCCATTTGGGTGTGTACGAAACCAACAAGAGGCCCAAAATATCCAAAGCCATATGGATCAGAAAATAACTGAAGGGAGCTGGGTTTTAAGAAGTAAGGCAAGTGAAGCACTCCAAAAAGACCATATACAAGCCACTGAACCAAAGATTGAGAGCCTAAGACAAAGAACAAACACTCCCAAGAAACTTCCAGAGAAAAAGAAAATATTAGAGAATAGGGGAAAGGAGAACAAGCCACCTTCAGGAGCAAAAGTGATTCAGGTTCAGGAAGTGCAAAGTTGGGTCAACCAAGGCACATGGAAGCGATTTCAGCGTGATGATGAGGATGCAGCAAGCTTCACTGTCACTGGGCCTGAAACTGGGTCAAACGGAAAGGGACGATGCTGCTTAAAGAAGTCCATGAAGAAGCCGAGTCCGGAAAACTGAGCAAGAAGGAGGAAGAAGTGGTTTTGGTGGGTCATCTTTTGGCAAAGCACCTGGGATTGGCAGAGGCTGCCATCAATAAGTACTATGGCCTAGAACTGTAGAGGGCTTGGGAACCAGCGTACAGTTCGTACTCTCGAGAAGGTAGTGTCTTCTGAAGATCCCAATTTTTTTTTTTTTAATGGAAACAAAACTAGTAGTTTCAGAAATGGATGGAATAAAGGAAGGGTTGAACCGTTCCCAAGGGCTAATTGTCTCGAGCAAGGGCCGAAGTGGGGGTTTAGCCCTTTTGTGGAAAAAGGAGCTGAAGATGGATGTGCAATCTTAATTGGACAACCACATTGATGCGATTGTTGATCAAGGGGTTGTTGGGTAGCAATGGAGGATAATAGGTTTCTATTGGAACCCAGAAACAAGTAAAAGGCAGGAATCATGGTTATTGCTCAAGCGGTTATCAACTTTAAATTCATTATCGTGGGTCTGCCTCGGAGACTTCAACGAACTAATGTATGGGAGAGAAAAAGAGGGTGGCAGTGCTCGGCTGGCGAAACAAATGGAGGCGTTCTATGAGGTAATCAACTCTAGCTGTCTCCGTGATCTAGGTTACAAGGGTCAAGACTATACATGGAGTAAACGGCTGGGAAACAAAGGATGGGTCAGGAAAAGATTAGATAGAGCATTAGTCTCAACAAATTGGGTGGCTAGGTTTCCTCAAATGCAACTTCATCACAAGTCCAACTCCTCCTCTAATCACTGTGTATTGATCCTCAAGGATGTCCAAAATAGCAGCAAGAAATGACGTCAGAAAAAACTTTTCCGCTTCGAAGAAATGTGGCTGAAGGAAGAATCTTGTGTCGAGGTGGTGGAAGATGCATGGGACAGAGGAACAAGTAAGGAATCAGAATCTACTTTATCTACCTGTTTGGGTGAGTGTAGGAATTCCCTGACTTCCTAGAATAATATCTCTTTTGGGCATGTGGGTAAAAAACTAGCGGCGTTGCAAGCTAGGCTTAAGGTTTTGGAATGCAAAAGGGGGTCATCGGCCAATTTGGAAGAGATTGAATGCACAAGAATGGAGATAAACAAGCTTTTGGATGCGAAGGAGGTCATGTGGCGCCAGAGGTCTAGGATTTGCTAGCTGAAGCATGGGGATAAAAATACCTCATTCTTCCATACAAAGGCCTCAAGCAGGTACCAACGCAATACCATACAAGGTGTGTTGGACAAAACAGGTTGTTGGCAAAGTGAGGAAGAGGGGATTGGAAATTCCTTTGAGAATTATTTTGTGAATCTATTTACCACGACCCACCCAGAAGTAAGTGAGGAGCTTATCTAATCTATCCATAGGAAGGTGTCGGACCCAATGAATGCTATCCTTACACGAAATTTTCAGGCCTCCAAAGTGGATTCCGCACTGAAGCACATGTACCCCACCTCTGCCCTGGGTCCTGACAGGATAACTCCAATTTTTTACCAGAAATTCTAGCCTAAGGTACGCCCCGTTGTCATAAAACTGTCTTAGATTTCTTAAACTTGGGCATCACTCCCTTACACTTTAATGAGACCCATATTGTTCTAATTCCAAAAGTAAAAGAGCCAAAAAGGGTGACAGACTTCCGCCCGATAAGTCTATGTAACGTTGCATATAAAATTGCTTCCAAAACTATTGCCAACAGACTTAAGCAGGTGTTACCACAGCTGGTGTGTGAGAACCAGAGTGCATTTATGGCTGAAAAACTCATTACAGACAATGTGTTGGTGGCATCAGAGACGGTGTACCACATCAGCCAGAAAAGGAAAGGCCTGGTGGGAGAGATGGCGTTGAAACTGAACATGAGTAAGGCCTACGACAGGGTGGAATAGAGATGCCTAGAGCGGATCATGCAAAAAATGGGATTCGTGGAGAAATGGGTTGCCCATGTCATGCAATGCCTTAGCACAGTCACTTATGCCATTAAAATCAATGGTGTCCCCTGAGGTCGCATCATTCCTTCCAGAGGGTTTCGCCAAGGGAACCCTCTATCTCCCTAACTATTCCTCCTTTGTGCAGAAGGCCTTTCAGCAATGCTCCACCAAGTAGTGCAAGAGAAGAGACTAAGAGGGGTATCCATTTGTAGAAGAGGGCCAAAAATTTCCCATCTCTTTTTCGCGGACGACACCATAATTTTTGGGAGAGCTACTGAAGCTGAGGGGTTGGAAATTCTAAGAATTCTCAAAGTATATGAGTCCTCATCGGGGCAGTAGCTAAACAAACAAAAAACCTCATTATATTTTAGCATAAATACAAGGGGGGAATTGCAGACAAAGATTAAAACAATGTTCGATGCCCAGGTGATTAAGCAACACGAAACATATCTCCACCTCCTCTCCCTCATTGGTAGGGTGGCTAACAAACTGTCCGGATGGAAAGAAAAGCTCTTATCGGCTGCCGGTAAAGAAGTGCTCATCAAGGTTGTGGCCCAAGCAGTCCCAACCTACACTATGAGTTGCTCTAAGCTCCCTGACAACCTATAATCTCACTAGCATGATAAGACAATTTTGGTGGGGCAAAAAAAAAAGACGAAAAGAAATTGGCTTGGGTAAGCTGGGAGCATATGTGTCAACCCAAGGAAAATGGCAGTACGGGGTTTAGGGACTTGAAAAGGTTTAACAATGCTCTCTTAGCAAAACAAGGGTGGAGGCTATAGACAAACACTTAGTCTCTGTTTTCAAGGGTATTCAAGGCTAAGTATTTCCCAGATAATGAGTTCACTGAAGCTTCTCTTGGCAAACACCCCTCTTTCACCTGGAGGAGCATAATGTCTACCCAAGCCGTAATACAGAAGGGGAGGAGATAGAGAGTGGGCAACGGTAAAAGCATTCAAATCTGGTCTGAAGATTGGCTTCCCTCCAAATCTTACCCACGGATACTCTCCCCCGCACAAGTCCTATGGGAAAGCGCAAAGGTTAGTGACCTTATTGTTGAAGATCTAGGGAAGTGGAATTCTGCTGTGGTTAGGCAGCTCTTTAGCTCTGAAGAAGCAGACTTGGTACAAAGCATTCCTTTAAGCCAAAGGTTACCTGTGGATATAATTGTGTGGAGTGGCACAAGAAAGGGGAATTTCTCAGTTAGTAGCGTTTACCACAACATCAGGGAGTTGGGGAATATCAGTAGGGATGAATGCTCTGATGATTCGGGAATGAAACAGTTATGGAAAAGCATATGGAACCTGAAACTCCCTAACAAGATTCAGAGTTTTGCTTGGAGAGCTTACCGCAAAGCCTTAGCAATTTAATCTAATTTGAAAACGAGACAAATCACCAAAGATGATATTTGCTCTTAGTGCGAGAAGGAGGCAGAAACCAGCCTGCATCTATTTTGGTTCTGCGACAGGGCGAAGGACGTGTGGAGTAACAGCAAGATGGTGTTCCCTTTCTCTTTAGACCACAGGTGGAGCTTTATTAATGTAATGTGACAGTTGGTGAAACATAGTTCAATATGCTCGAGTTTAATGGAAAAAATATTGTCTCTGTGTTGGGAAATTTGGAAGGAAAGAAACTCCGTTCAAAACGAGGGTGGAAAATGTGAAGGAAAAATCTTGGTTAGATGCGTGGCATCTCCGGTGGAGGAATACAGAGCGGCAAATGAAAGGGTAGTTTGTAAAAACCTAGAACTGTAATTCAGGTGGCACCCTCCAGACTCCCCTCGTTTCAAAATGAATGTAGATGCTGCGATTTTTCATGATCTGCGAGCTATGGGTGCGAGGATGGTGTTAGGAGACTCTCAAGGTAGGGTTTTGGCAACGATGTGCAAGAGAATCCTTGCCAACTTGGCAGGGCTAGATGCTGAGGCGAAATCCATGGAGATTGCAGTCCAATTCACGTGGGAGATGGGGTTTAGGGAAGTGTATTTCGAGACAGACTCTAGCACCCTTAAGAATATCCTGATAGGTCTATTAGAGGCACCTGCTTCTCTTGAAACAGTCACGGACAACATATTGGCCCAATTGGATAAGTTTCACTTTGTATCTTTCAGTCATGTTAAAAGGGATGACAATAGGCCAGCCCACATCTTAGCCCAATTTGCAAAACAAGTAGATGACTTTGTTGTATGGTTGGAGGAAACTCCTAACCTGATTGAGGACGCGTGTTCTCAAGATGTATCTCGTTTTATTTCTGAAGTTTTATAAGATTTCCAGTCTTCCAATAAAATAAAATAAAATAAAATATATATATATATATATATTCGTAATCATCATTTGTGTCATTAATAAAATTTGAAAGATTTTAGTTATAAATGATATTTGAAATTTTGTACACTATTTTTATACTATCATTTTACCTCACATGATTTTTACATGATAAAATTTACAATAAATCTTATTGTGTACCAATTTTCTGTGTTAATCTGTTTGAAAATTGTTGGACTTGGAGAATTTGGTGGGATGTATCATATTATAGGTCCCTAGCTAGTAACTACTAACTAGTCCACCCCGTGTGTGGCACTAAAGAGAGTAAAATACTAAAATAATAAAATGACAAAATATCTTAAACCATGCACGTTCGGTCAAAGAGATGACCAAGAAAGATAGAAAAAGATTTTAGAAAAACTAGGTTGATTTTCTAAATAAATTAACATTATCAATAATTTTTTTGAAGGACGTCATTTCACAATGAGATGGAATAAATACAACTCTTAGTAAAGTTAAAGAAAACAGATTTCTATCCATCTCTTAATTAATTACAGTTACATTAATTTACCAATTACCAGCAAGTACTTCACCAACTTGAAGGACCTACTTTATTTTTTAGCAGGTTTTCAAAGCTCTCTATTCAAATCAGTGGCGATGTAGAGCTGAGTAAGTTAAACAAAGTGGCAATTTCTTATCAAGTGAGAGGAGGTGGGAGGACCACATTGAGGTTCCAATAATTTCTCCTGTTTTAGACACTCAGATTTTTTTTTTCAATTTGTTTTACATCAATTTGAAGGACCTATTTTATTTTTTTATCAGATGTCGAACGATACTTTAATTTTAAGCATGTTTTAAGCAGGCTATGCATACGCCATTCGTGGGGCACCTACAAAATTCTAGCCAAGTATGCTAGAGTTTTTTTTTAAAACATTGAAGTTAATCCCAATGTTTTGACTTCCGTTTTGGATGCTGCGCTGGATTGGTTACTGGAATGTACCGGTGTGTTGTTATGGGGTTACGCGCCCAATGTGTGTATATATATATATAATGAATAATATAAAATTTTAATTAAAAAAACAAGTACTAATTTGAATTAATGAATTTAATATAGACTTTTATTAAATTCCAAATAAAATTGTAAGCTTTGTTTGGAAAAAAAACTCAACTCTGGTTTTTTTTTTGGGTAAATAAACCATATTGTAGAGATATTTGTAGAGATAATCATTATTAACAATGTATTACTTATTAGTTTTTGTTATTGTTATTATTATTATTATTATCATCATTACTACTATTATTAAGTGTTTTTGATGGCTATAATTCAATATAGAGTTTTAGAAAAAATCCTAATAAAGTGATTGGATTAATTATTAAGAAAAGGCAAGTTTGGCTATTTTGTAAATAAAGATACATGTCCTGTGGCCACCCTCACATACAAGTGGAGCCACCACATATTCTCGATCTCTATGCTGCATAAGGATTCTCATGTCCCTCCACCCAATCCAAACACCCGCACCCCAGCTCCAGCTCCAACAAGGTTGAGTCACAACAACACTAGCACCACAGAAGAGAATTAGGCACACCACAGAAGAGTCCTCTGGGCAACTCCACCATCCCCTAGCCTATATAATTCAGAGTGAGCTAAGGGAATTAGGCACTAGCAGATGAGATATATATAAATACACACATATATATATATATAAATATAAATATAAGAGTTTTGTTAATCAGCTCAATTGTGTTGTATGGATGGATCATACATGTATCTTTTTGTAAGGCTAATGTGAGTTTGGGTTTATCCTTTTATCTTGGATTCATTCTCTGCTGGTTCTTTTTTCTCCTACTTCTCTCTCTCTCTCACATCAGCCTCTACCACTCTTAAGGGCTCAAAAAAGTCTAAACTTTAAACTTGACAGTGCGTAAAACCTCTGAATAATCTCTCTCTCTCCATCATTCTAATTGTCCCACAAAGGGATATTGCTCCTTTTTGGAAATTCCAAGAAGAGGTTGACCCAATATTGATGGGGACACCCTCTATTTAATCCTAGAGAGAGAGAGAGAGAGAGAGAGATCAGTCAATGATTCAATGCTCCATCGCTTATTTCTTAAAGGACATGACCACTAATGTGATTTTTTACCTTGAGATCTAATTTAAACTTTTTTTTTTTTATAAGAAACAATTTTTTTAATAGAAAAAAAATTAAAAATCTCATCTCTATGTGAGATGATAATTAAATGATTATATCCATCATGTCTTAAAAACTTATGAGCTTTAAGAAATTAACATATTTTAAAAACTTAAAATTTTGAAATAATTATTATTTTTTAATATAATTTTATTTTAGGAAAGTATTTTTTTAATATAAGAACAGGAACAATGAGTAATTTATCATAATAATATGCTTTCGAAATATTATGTAAAGGCAGCTTTTATGATTATGAGAAACATTGGATCGCTTTCCCCTGTTTATTGACTCATTGTAACGTTTCTAGCTGATTCAGCAAACCAAATGAAATACTTGTCAACACAGCCTGTACTGTCTTTATCACAAAAGATGAAAAGAGTAACATAGCTAGAACCCTTTTTTAACATTTTCTTGGGTCTTTACGAGATATTTTCTTTCATGTGATTCGCAGAAAATGTTCAAATTGTGAGAGGAAATTCAAAAAGGTAGAATTCATACTCGAGAATATGTTCCCAAATCCCAAGGAAGGTTCCTTCCTTCCAAGAAAGATCGAGTAATACCTAGATTCTAAGGGCGGCTATTTCTTATGATGTAAAAAGGAAATTCAACCTTAAGAAACCAAAATCATTGGATTTTAAAAGATTTTTTAATTTCATTTTTATAGAAAATTCTCAAAGATTTATTACACATTAAACAAACATGAAGTGTTCGTTTAGAAATAACTTACCTAGTTTTTTGCAAAAAATATTTTATTGAAAATATTGAAATAAAATGTAAATGTTAAATAAAAAAAACTAGGTAACTCACATGGAACCCGAAAATAGTAAGAAAAATAAACAAAAATTAAATAAAATAAGTAGGTGATTCACATGAGACTCGAAAAAAGTAGGAAAAATAAGTAATAAATCTTATAAGTGCAATCCAAACGAACATGAAAGATACACAAGCTTCTACTAGAAGCCAAAATCCTGAAATCGTAATTCATTAGTTGATTAAACACACTTGAAAGATGAGAAATTATTTAAGGACAAAGTTTGATTCCCACCACCAATAGAAATATGACATATTTTGTCATATGCAATGCATATGACTCACTTAATTAGGTGATATTGATGGTTGAGGCCCAAAGTATTGATTTTGACCCCAAATTTTAATTATGACTTAATCAATTAAGGCTAATTTATCGATTAAAACCAAGTTTATGTGATTAACCAATTGATATGGATACCAACAATTACATGGATAAAAATATTAGAGCCTATGAAATGTAAAAACCACAAAAATTAAATTCACAATACCAAAGAGGCAAAAAAAAAAAACACTAGATGTGTTCTTGATGAGAAAAACCCAAAAAAACAGGTGGAAAAAACTCTGTGGCACAATTACCAAAATGGTCTACTCTAATGAATAGTTGCAGTACAAGATACGCACAAAACCCTCCAAACCTAGTGCTATCTATATACTCATGTCGTACAAGCTCCTACTATCAACTAACTTTACAAAGTCTTTTCTTTAATCTAGTTGTTAGATCCACAATTGAGCTCCAATTGCAATCTCTAAGTCTCCTTGGTTTAATATGTAGTGGCTCTAATGATTCCCAAACTTCAAACAACCCTCATTACACAAAGGAACAAAGGTAGTGATGGGTGAGAAGGAATTGATCTCCTCTCAAGTATTTGACTATGGTGAGAGAGAGAAAGTAGAGAGAAACGTTAGGTGTTTGGCTCTCACAATTTTCTAGGTTTTTGTCCACTTGTAGATGTTAATTATGGTTTAATTTCATAGGAAATGAGACCTATAATTGCTGAAACAATAGAGAAGTTCGTACCTGATTTCTCTGCTGTTCTGGGCATTTCCATCGACCAAAAGTTAGGCGAAAATGTCTTCAACTGAATTTAAAATGCCAGATATGTTTCAAACTCGCGGGACCAAGATCCAATCTCACTCAATCGAAGTTCTCCTTGCAGAAACTTCAATTTTCAGTACTTGAACTTCAACCAAATTACAAATCAACCTACTAAAACCAAAATACAAAGTATTTGAATGATATTACAAGAAAATTTTGACACAGAATATGCCAACAAAAAGAAAAACCTAACAAAAGATTTGGCAGGTTTTGCTTTGTAATCTTCCGTGGCCAAGAAATGATAACACAATCTTTAAGCAACCATGACATGTATATCCTAAATTTCCCAATTGATTGGTGTTACTCAATGTTACGCCAACTTGATTACATTGCCAATTTAGTTCTAATTCAGTGAATAAAGTGCACAACCATATTGCAAGATAGAAATAGAAGCAGAAAAGTGAGACACAACAATATGGTTACGAAGGGAATATCTTGACAGATAAACCCTTTTGACAGTAGAATTCACTATGATAGAATAGAGGTACAAAGTAAGAATATACCAAATCCTATTAGTGTCATGACCCAAACTTGAATTCCAGAATTGCAACCATGACCGACATGTTAATAATAAGTCTAAACTTGATATTAACACAGACCAAACTAAAACAATGAACAAATTAGTTCTTTTTGCTACTTGATAAACAGAACATATAATATTTTTCTTCGAGTCATAAAAAAAACCATCAATTATAAGGTTTTTATGCAACCATGGCAGTTAAAAAACCCATCCACATGTATTATTTAAGTCACATGACTTGTTAAAATGTCATGTGACTATACATACACATGGATGGTTTTTTTAACCACCACATACTTGTAGTGGGTTGCATAAAAATTCCCACAACCCAAATTGCATAAAAAACCTTTTCCTTATAGATATATCTCAAGGTGACATAATAAAATTTTTGATTATGTCAAAACTTCTAACTTCCAACTATTGATTTAAAAATACAAACTTTTTACAGAAATAAGCTTAAAAATACTACAGTAGAAAGTGATAACTAACAAAATAAAGCTCAGTTCCTACAAAACTGAACTAAGGCTCGTGTTGCTCTCCCATTGCATAAAACTTGCACACAGGAAGGTTTTTAAAAAGGGGGTGAGCTGAAAAATCCAGTAACGGGGGTTAGGTGGTATGAGATTTTAGAAAGAATGCACAAATGCATGTAAACCACAACATTTCATAATACGTGGATATTCTTCACGATAAAATTCTAGGAACATGCACAAATAATTTTTCATGAACTTTATAAACAAATCTTTACATAGGTTTCGAAAATAACTTGCATGCTTTCTTTAAAAATATACCTCAGCACATAAAGAAAACGCTTTCCTCATAAAAATACATCTCGTTTCATCAAGAAAACATATTTCCTTAGAACAACTTTAAATCGTCTGATGAGAAACTTTTTAACAACTAATGAGAAAACTTTGTTCTTGAAAACTTCTTAACTTCATGAACATAACATCTTAATCATACTTCCATGACTTAACATCATATAACTTGTTTCCTCATCTCTTTAAAACATAATTATTGGTAATTAAATATTAATAGTTTACTTTACCATATCATGAAACAAAATTACTCATAATATTACTTCGGTCAATTTTTCTGGTCAGCTTGTAAAGTGTAGGGCATCTAGCCCTCTTTTGCCAGGCATCCAAAAATGCCCACCATGTAGGGCATTCCTGGGTACGTACATGCTCATATCATCAATCATAGCTGTCCTTGGCCCCTTATCCTTTTAGGGGTTTGTGAAACACCTCGTGCACCCCTCATAGTTTTTTACAAGGCCTTGTTATGATTCTTTTATCAATATATAGTGGGGCTGATGACATCCGCCAATTTGGTTAGGACGAAACAAGGACAAGCTACTTTATTTGTCTCACAATTTAGCCTAAGCCACGTTCCATGGAAAGCCAGTATCGACACCCCTAGCAGAGAAATTCAAAACATACCATATGACTAGGAGAAATGTTATGTCCGCAATATTTTTACAACATTTTCACAAAAAATTCTAAGTGTCAAGTTGTTATTGGTTGTTATTGTTGAGGCAAAAAAATAATCTTAGTGTTTGGTTTAAATTTGAACAAATAACAACTAATCACTTATGATTTGTTATGAAAATATTGGGAAAATATTATGGACGTAGCATCTCTCTATGACTTGACTATAAAACCATAAAAACAAATCTTGCTTCTCAAACCCGACATTTTTTTTTATGAAATTTAAATATAACATCACATCTCCACTAGTTTAATTGCATAAAACATAACTATGCACATAATGTTCTTGTTAAAACATTTTAATAAAATATAAGCTTTTCAAATAGTGTCATGACATTCCAATTATTTTAAAAAATAAAAAATGAAATTCCCTTACCTCATAGTAGCAGAGACGAGAACCTAACTTGAAAGAGCTCAAACCTAGGTACTTACAACACCTAAACCCAGGATTAATATTCTTAGTTCATTGATCCAAGAGAAATCGAACATAAAACTTCCACCCTTAAGCACTCACAAGGTACAAAGGATTCCTAACCCACCTCAAGGAGGTTCCCAAATACAAATTACATACATCAAACCTTTTAATGCACTACTTCAAAGAACAAGCATTTAACAAAGCAATGTCACACATCAATACATCATCCATGAAATCAAAAACTATCATAAACAGGGGTAGTAAGGCTTAAGCCTTTCCTTTGTGTACTAAATGACAAGATCAAGGCACAATAAAATTCAACCAAGTAGAATACATGCCAGTAAATGCTCATCCCAAAATACAACTCAATCCAGTAAACCTAATTAAAGAATAAATTCAATTAAGTTCCAATATTTTAAAGTTACCGTTTAGCTGATTGTCCGCAGATCGGCCCTCTTATGAAATGAATTTGACCCACTTAGAGTTATCAAAATAACTTGAAATTTTACAAGGATGTAATCTTACAAGTCTAAAACGGATTCTGAATATTCCAGCTCAAAATAACTTCTACAGAATTTATTAAAACTCACGTAATTTAGTAAACTCAAATCTGTCCTGACAGATTTAAGGTCATAATATAAAAATCATTATGATCTTAATATTAAACCACATGCATTGAAACTTGATTCAAAATAAAGCTACCTGTCTTAGCTTTCATTCTAATAATCTCAGGCTTCCCAATTCAATCTATAGAATTTACGATAGATTTTTAACTATCACATGCAAACAAATTTTTCTGTTGACAATATTAAATAGTTTTCCTGTAAATTCACAAAGTATGGTGAAATGGGCTTATTTGAACACGAAATTCAATATGCAAATACAACACCTGTCTCCAACGACCATACGTTGGAATTATCCATACCCACCGTTCCTCCCATATTTCATCTACCCCATAAATCACTTAAGTATTCATAAGTCTTTCATAAAATAATTAAAAACACAAATTTATTAAAAAAAAAAACTCCAATAGATATCATACCCTTTCAAAAGAAAATTGCTTTAAAAAAAAAAATTGGGGCGTTATAGATAATATAATAATAATAATGATGATGAGGATGAAGAAAATTAACAATATATAATAAGGATGACATTGAGAGATACATACCTGGTGGCCAAATTGGTAATGCAGCGGGTAGCTTAAAAACGGTTTCAACAGGCAAGGGTGGATTTGTAGCTTAAGGACATGGTGACCTTCTACAAATAACACGAATACAATCTCCAGCTACCACAATAATGTGATTACAAAAGAAGCAAATTTTGCTGAAGTCATTGGGAACTTGTCCATCCTATTAGCTTTAGGGTTTATCTCAGCTTCTTTTTTATTTTTTTTTTTGAGTTAGTAGGATTTATTTTAAATAATTTATCAAACAAAATGAAATAGTTTTGTGTTGGTGTTTACTGAAATCCTCCTAATTAATGATAATTTACAATAATTTTATTTATATAATTTGTCAATTGCGTAGTGCACTTTTCTTTTATTTATTTTGTTTATTCCTTATTCAAACAAACGTAACTTTTACGTTAAAGAATGAAATGAATATGATACGCATTCTTTTTTGTCTGTTTAAAAAAAAAATATAAACCTAATCCTAATGGATTTTCTTTCTCCTTCCTTATCCATTAACAGAGGGGTGGAGTTCTATGATTTTGTGTTTATGTTTCTGGGTTTGTGATTTTTGGATTTTAATTTTGTGTTTTTAGATCTGAGTTTGTGGTCTTGTTACTCTTGTCCAAGACCCATTAGATCTTAATTAATGCAATTTTTGGTTTTTATTTCTGTTTTTAATTTTTTTTATTTAGTTAAAATTAATAAATTATTATTTTTTAATTTAAATGCTGACGTGGCATTTTTTAATGTTAAAATAAAAATTTTATTATTATTTTAATGTTCTTAATTGATGTCGTTTGCTACCTATGCAATTTCCATCTCTGATGTAACGGCAGAGATAAAAACGAGACGCGTTGTTCAGAATAGGGACTAAAAGCGATGAAAAAAAAAGTTAGGGACCAGAGTGAGAATCGCGTGAAAATGTAGGGACGAAAATGGATTTTACGCCAAAAAAAAAAAGAAAAAACCACCACATACTTGTAGTGGGCTGCATAAAAATTCCGCAACCCAAATTGCATAAAACCTTTTCCTTATAGATATATCTCAAGGTCACATAATAAAATTTTTGATTATGTCAAAACTTCTAACTTCCAACTATTGATTTAAAAATACAAACTTTTTACAGAATTAAACTTAAACATACTAGAGTAGAAAGTGATAACTAACAAAATAAAGCTCAGTTCTTACAAAACTCAACTAAGGCTCATGTTGCTCTCCCATTGCATAAAACCTGCTCACAGGAAGGTTTTAAAAAGGGGGTGAGCTGAAAAATCCAGTAAGGGGGTTAGGACAAGTGGTATGAGATTTTAGAAAGAATGCACAAATGCATGTAAACTAAGACATTTCCTAATACGTGGATATTCTTCAAGATAAAATTCTAGGAACATGAACAAATAAATTTTAATGAACTTTATAAACAAATCTTTACATAGCTTTGGAAAATAACTTGCATACTTTCTTTAAAAATATACCTCAGCACGTAAAGAAAACGCTTTCCTCATAAAAATACATCTCATTTCATCAAGAAAACCTATATCCTTGGAACAACTTTAAAGTGTCTTAGAGCATCCACAGCAGTGGAGCTATTTTTTTAGCTATTTGGCACTACAAAAAATTACTTTATCTATTTTACCTACTCATTTTACAAAACATCCAACAGCAGTGGATCTATTTTAGCTTTCAACACAATAAAATAATATATCTACTACAATAATATAAAAAATCATACTACCAAAAAAAACACCACAAACGGCACAATCTACAACCACTACCAACCAAGAACAACCACCCAAAAACAACTAGCAAGCCAAGACCACTCACAACCACTGCTAAAAATCCAACAGATTTGAGCTTGATTTTCAGACCAAGAGTGTTGAGCTAGCACCCTAGACCACCATCAAACCCACCATCTGCACTTGATCGAGAGAGAGAAGAAACAAGACCAAGAGGCACAAAACCAACCATCAAACCCAGACCACCATCGAACTAGACCAGCCATCGCTGATCATGCCATCGCCAACCCACTGACCCATGCCATCGCCGATCACGCCATCCACGAAACCCACCGACCCACGCCATCACTGATCACGTGAAAAGAAGAGAGAAAAGATAGCGAAGAGATAGAGAAGGAAGAGAGAGGGCTAAGACTCTGAGTCTAACGAAAAGAAAGAGAAGGAAGAGAGAGAGAGAAAAAGAATATTTTAATGGAAAAGAGAGAAAAGTTAAATAAAATATATTATTTGTTTTAGCTTTGGAGCTATAGTGCACCTGAAGAGGTAAAAATTTTAACTATAGCTCCATAGCTGCAGAATGGTTTTTAGGTATTTGAGGTACTAAAAATACCAATATGGCTTTTTAGCACCACTGCTATGGATGCTCTTATGAGAAATTTTTTAACAACTAATGAGAAAACTTTGTTCTTGAAAACTTCTCAACTTCATGAACATAACATCTTAATCATACTTATATGATCTAACATCATATAACTTGTTTCCTCATCTCTTTAAAACATAATTATTGGTAATTAAATATTAATAATTTACTTTATCATATCATGAAACAAAATTACTCATAATATTACTTTGGTTAATTTTTCTGGTCAGCTTGTGAAGTGTGAGGCATCTAGCCCTCTTTTGCCAAGCATCCAGCAATCCCCGCCATGTAGGGCATTCCTAGGTACATACATGCTCATATCATCAATCATAGCTGGCCTTGGCCCCTTATCCTTTTAGGGGATTGTGTAACACCTCGTGCACACCTGACCCCTCATGGTTTTTTACAAGGCCCTGTTTTGATTCTTTTCTTGATACTGAGGATGATCAACATCCACCCAATTTGGTTAGGATGAAACAAGGACAAGCTACTTTATTTGTCTCACAATTTAGCCTAAGCCACATTCCATGGAAAGCCAGTGTCGATACCCCACTAAAGAAATTCAAAACATACCATATGACTTGGAGAAATGTTATGTCCAAAATATTTTTATAACATTTTCACAAAAAATCCTAAGGGTCAGGTTGTTACTAGTTGTTATTGTTAGAGCAAAAAAGCAATCTTAATGTTAGGTTTAAATTTAACTAATAACAACTAACCACCGATATTTTGTTATGAAAATGTTGTAAAAATGTTGTGGATGTAACATCTCTCTATGACTTGACTATAAAACCATAAAAACAAATCTTGCTTATCGAACCCATCGTTTTTTTTATAAAGTTTAAATATAACATCACACCTCCACTAGATTAATTGCATAAAACATAACTATGCACATAATGTTATTGTTAAAACATTTTAATAAAATATAATAAGCTTTTCAAATAGTGTCATGACATTCTAACTATTTTAAAAAATAAAAAATAAAATTCCCTTACCTCATAGTAGCAAAGATGAGAACCTAACTTGAAAGAGCACAAACCTGGGTACTTGCAACACCTAAACCCAAGATTAATATTATTAGTTCATTGTATGAGATATTTGCTAAAAATGAATTTCTCATTCAGTTACTTAATGATACACGAGAGTAGTCCTTATATAGAAACCAGATTCTAACTAATCTAACTTAACAGCTGTAACATATTCTTAACAAACTAACTAAATGCTCACACGTGCACAGTCACGTGCTTCACTAAACAATGTACAAACTAACTAAACTACATACAATATAGGCTATATACAATTCATAAAACTAAAACTACAAGTAGCTTAGCTTAGCCAAGTGCCTGCTTTGCCTTCTGCTCTGAATCTAGTTGCTTTGATCTCTGATACTCCCCCTCAAGATGGGCACCATTGGAATGAATATTCAGAATTCCCATCTTGTCAATTAAGGTTGTAAATTGAGTCAAATTCAAAGCCTTTGTTAACAAATCTACCAACTGAGATTGACTTCTAATGTTTATCAATCTTATAACTCCATCTTGCACCTTATCTCTCACAATGTGACAATCTATCTTAATATACTTTGTACGCTCATGAAACACAAGATTAAACCCTATGTGGACTGCTGCCTCACTGTCATTGAACAAAAGAGTAGCCTTGTCATGTGCAATACTCAAATCCTTTAGCAAATAGAGAATCCATGTTACTTCACATATAGCCACAGCCATTGATCTATACTCGGCTTCTGTAGTGGATCTAGAAACAGTATTCTGTTTCTTAGATTTCCAGGAAATCAAGGAATTACCTAGAAAGATGCAAAAACAAGTAATGAATCTTCTAGAATCAGGACAAGCAGCCCAATCTGCATCTGCAAAGGCTTTGATGTGCAATGAAGTGTTTGATGGAAAAAATAACCCTTGACCAGCAGTCCCTTTAATGTATTGAATGATCCTATAAGCTGCCTTCAAATGAGGTTGTCTAGGCTTAGACATAAACTGACTTAACTGATGCACAGAGTATGTAATGTCTGGCCTAGTGATGGTTAAGAACAATAGTCTACCTATTAACCTCTTATACATCCCAGCATCATGCAAGAACTCTCCCTCATCCTTGCTCAATTTCAAGTTTACTTCCATTGGAGTTTTAGCAGGTTTGCAGCCAAGCATCCCAACATCATGAACAATTTCAAGGGCATAATTCCTTTGACACAAAGAAATACCCTTTTGTGATCTTGCAACTTCCAAACCCAAGAAATACCTCAAATTGCCTAAGTTCTTCAACTTGAAGTGCTTATCCAAGGACAACTTGAGATCTTCCACAGCTTTAAGATTATTACTAGCAATAAGTATGTCATCAGCATAAACTAGAAGTGCTATAAAAAGCTTACCACGCTGCTTAACAAATAATGAATAATCTGCCTTGGACTGTACAAAACCAAGCTGCAGTAGGGTAGTTGAAAACATGGAGAACCATTGTCTTGAAGCTTGCTTAAGTCCACATAAGGACTTGTGCAACTTGCAAACTAGCTCCCCCTTGCCATCCAACTCCCCCTTGCTGTGCAAACCAGGAGGAAGAGACATGTAGAACTCCTCATTCAAATCACCATTTAGAAAAGCATTATTAACATCCAATTGTTGAAGAACCCAACCATGCATAGCAGCCAAAGCCAAGAAAAGCTTAACTATCACCATTTTAGCCACAGGGGAGAATGTCTTAGTATAGTCTAAACCCTGTTGCTGAGTATACCCCTTTGCCACAAGCCTAGCCTTATACCTTTCAATACTACCATCAGCCTTATACTTGATGCGAAAAACCCACTTACATCCAACAGCCTTTTTGTTGGGAGGCAAAGAGACAATAGACCAAGTGTGATTCTGTTCTAAAGCTTCAAGTTCAGCTGCCATGGCAGCTTCCCAATTAGGATCACCAACAGCTTGATGGTATAATTAAGGTTCTTTAAGAGCAGAAATGCTATTGCAAAAATGAAAAATAGCTAGGTGATAACTTGTGAGAAGAAACAAAATTAGCTATAAGATACCTAGTGGAAAGTGTGTTACACTTATAGGATTGAAGATAGGCAGGAGGTTTAGACACCCTAGTGGACCTTCTAAGTGATGAATTAGGAGGATTGGACAAGAATGGAACAGGATCAAGATGCAATTGAGGATTATCAACTTTATCATTAGGCAAAAACACAGATAATTCTTCAGGAAGATCAGAAAAATGATCTTCAAGAAGTTGAGGAGTAGGATGATTAACAGTTTGAACAGATTTAGAATGCAAATCATCAATAGGTAAGGGTGGAGCATTGGGAATACAAAGTTGAGACAAAGGATCAGATGGAGAGTGAAAAGTGGAAGAAGAAAGAGAGTGAAAAGGAAAAATGGACTCATGAAAAACAACATCCCTCGATATAAAAATTCTTTTAGAATGTAAATCAAGCAGTTTGTAACCTTTAACAGCAAAGGGATAGCCCAAGAAAATACATTTGATAGCTCTAGGATCAAATTCAGGTCTATTATGAGCCAATGTAGAAGCATAGCACAAACAGCCAAATACTCTAAGTGAGCTGTAATTAGGAACTTTGCCATAAAGCAATTCAAAAGGAGTTTTATCACGAAGAAGAGGTGATGGAAGTCTATTGATGAGGTGCACAGTAGTGAGAATACAGTCACCCCAATAGGCAATAGGAACATTAGATTGAATTCTTAAGGCTTTTGCAACACACAAAATATGTTGATGTTTCCTCTCCACAACTGAATTTTGTTGAGGAGTGGCAACACAACTATGTTGATGGATAATGACATAAGTCTTAAAGAATTCAGTCAATTAAAATTCAAGGCCATTATCAGTTCTAAAAATTTTAATGGCTTTATTGAACTGAGTTTTAATCATAGTATAAAAGGACTGTAAAATGGACCTAGTATTAGACTTGGACTTCATGAGATAAACCCAAGTTGATCTAGTACAATCATCAACAATAGTAAAAAAATATTTATGTCCATCAACAGTAGGAACACTATAGGGACCCCAAATATCATAGTGAACAATATCACAAGGAGAATCTGATATGTGATTAGGAAAAGGGAAAGGAGGTCTCTTGTGCTTTGTAAGGGGACAAATCTCACAATCTTTATTAAAGGAACAAACAAAATCATGAAGTACATTCTTTAAGGAAGAAAGTTTAGCATCTGAGGGATGACCTAATCTAAGATGCCATATAGAAGAAGGTATAATGGTATTATTGAGTACATGAGATTGAGGTTGACTGAAAATAGTCTTGAAAACAGAATTGAAGATTGATTGAAAAGATTCAAGAACCTTGGAGTTGATTGGAAGGGTACAAGCATCTGAAGGGCTGTGTTGCAGCAAGTACAACCCATCATAAACTTCACCCACACCAATCATCCTTCAGCACATAAGGTCTTGTATAAAACAGAAATTGGACAAGAAAACAAGGCAATAAGAACAAGACTTAGTGAGTTGACTAACTGACAAAAGATTAAAAGAAAAGGAAGGAACACAGAGAACATTATAAAGGGTAAGAGCGAATGAAAGAGTGATAGAACCTATGTGAGTTACCATAGTTGTTTCACCATTAGGAAGTGTAACCATACAACTAACAGTAGTGAATTCAGTGAATAAATGAACAGAATGCACAATGTGATCAGTTGCCCCAGTGTCAATAACCCAAGTATCTCCATCAAAAGCTGTTCTATTGACTATATGTGTAGAAAAAATAGAATGCCTCAAATTAGAATTCCCAAAGAAAGGTATACCTGACATAGTGAGAGCATTGTTAGGCTTATGAGCAGTTGTAAAAGAAGCTGCTTATTGATCTGACTGATGCTTGATCACACTATTGGCCATATGAACATCTTTAGAAAGGTGAGCAGCAGCTTGTATCTAATTGCCTAGCATAGTCAAGAATTGTTGGCATTGCTCCTGAGTAAAAGTGAACTGAGTAGTATCATTGGATGGCTGTCCATTCTCTACAAGATCATCTTGAACACCCACTTGATTCACCATTGAAGTCTTTCCTTTAGGCTTAAAACTAGGAGGGAAGCCATGTAGCTTAAAACACTTCTCCATGGTATGACCAAGTCTCTCACAGTGCGAGCAAATGGGCCTATCCTTGCCCTTAGAATTTTTACCCTTTCACAGCAAGAGCAGTGGACTCAACATGAGTATTGGAATTTCCCACATTCCTCTGCCTCTCCTCTTGAATCAACAAGGAATAAACTTTGTTAATAGACAGAAGTGGCTCCATTAACAAAATTTGTCCCTTGATTTGAGAATAAGAATCATTGAGCCCCATCAAGAATTGCATCACTGAATCTTGAAAGTGAAGATTCTCAATTCTTTTGGACAGATAGCAAGTGCATTTCCCACAAGTGCAGGTTGGATTAGGCTTGAAATTCTTAAGTTGATCCCAATACACCTTCAATTGAGTGAAAAAGGTAGTAATTGAAGAATCACCTTGATTGATTGATGCAATATCCTTTTGCAACTGAAAAATCCTAGTTTCATTGCCTTGAGAATGTGTATCCCTAAGATCATTCTAGATTTCCAGTGTTGTGTCTCTGTAGGTGATGTTGATTCTGATCTGAGGTGAAACTGCCTTATTCAACCAAGGACCAACCATGTTATCACAGTGAATCCAAGCATCAATGGCTGTTGGAGTTTTTATCAATGGAGACGAAAGAGTAATAGTGCCATCAACAAAACCAAATTTGTTCTTTGCAATCAAAGCCTTCTTCATGGATCGAGCCTAGGCGTGGTAATTCTCACCAGTCAGAACTTCAGACATGTGCATAGCTCCAGGACTTTCAGCATGGTGAAGATACAAGGGATTCGACATGTCTTCAACCAACGCTGAATCTTGCTCAGATGAAGTGGACGAAGAAGAATTTGACGCATACGCCATTGAAGAAGCTTTAAGTTTTCAAGGAACGAAACCCTAGAATTTGGGGATTTTGAGAGAATAGCAAACTAATGCTCTAATACCATATGAGATATTTGCTAAAAATGAATTTCTCATTTAGTTACTTAATGATACACGAGAGTAGTCCTTATATACAAACCAGATTCTAACTAATCTAACTTAACAGATGTAACAGATTCTTAACAAATTAACTAAATGCTCACACGTGCACAGTCACGTGCTTCACTAAACAATGTACAAACTAACTAAACTACATACAGTATAGGCTATATACAATTCATAAAACTAAAACTACAAGTAGCTTAGCTTAGCCAAGTTTTTGCTCTGCCTTCTGCTTTGAATCTGGTTGCTTTGATATTTGATACATTGATCCAAGAGAAATCGAACATAAAAATTCCAACCTTAAGCACTCACAAGGTACAAAGGATTCCTAACCACCTCAAGGAGGTTCCCAAATACAAATTACATGCATCAAACCTTTTAATGCACTACTTCAAAGAACAAGCATTTAACAAAGCAATGTCACACATCAATACATCATCCATGAAATCAAAAACTATCATAAACAAGGGTAGAAAGGCTAATGCCTTTCCTTTGTGTACTAAATGACAAGATCAAGGCACAATAAAATTCGACCAAGTAAAATATTGTTAGGGTTTGTGCCTTAAAATTCAATTTATTGACATGTTATAAATAATTAAATTGTTTAATTATATGAGACTATTTGTAAATGAACTAATTTGACATTATCATAGTCCTTGAGATGCATTGTATGTAATTTAGTTATAGAAGATATAAATCAAAAGTTTCTTGTAAACTCAAAATATAGTTCGTTGTCGGTGATGAAATTGGGCGTTTCATTTGCGAAGACTATAACGCATCAATGAAGATGATTTGTCTTGATCATGGAAGTTGAGACTTTTAGTTGATGTATTGATATGTCTTAAGTGTGTAAGACATATTGAACTGGAACACTGTGAGATTAATTATTCAATTAACAACTGGCACCTGAATAATTAATCTCACGACTTCTAATTTCATAAATTCTCAATCCTGAGAGGATAGTAAACCCAATCATAAAATGTAGGTTACTTTGATATATCAGGAGTGAGATCTAGTTTAACGGTTAAAATCTTAGTATGTTAGGTAACCACACGTAATGTTGAGGGAACACATATTCTCAAGATGGAATCTATAATCTCTTTCTAAAGAGATACAAAATATTCTCTTGAGATAAGTTTAATGAGAACTGGTTATTCAGGGCTAGCCACTTTAGTAAAGAGTTACTAAAGTTTATATTTATTGAAATTAGATTTCATAGATATGAATAACTAAAATATTAAACTAGGTACTCAAGGAATAAAATATTTGTTTACAAAGTGACAGTTTATTATGAATTTGTTCATTATGGATATTTCATGGAGGGGTTAAATGATATCAAATTAAAGTCTTAAGAAATAATTTATTAATAATGCTTAGAGTACAATTATATTTCCATGGTGGTACTCGTTATATAATTAATGGTAACTTTGGATTTGTCTAGAGTTGACAGATAAGTCTAAAACTCATTGGAGTTAGAGTCTTATTAGTCCCTTTGGTCCCATCCCAAGTCATACACTTAAGCCCAATTGGGCTGACCCAAAAATGCTAACCCAATTAGATAATCAGTTATTTATTTAATAAGAGTTATTAAATAAAGTAACTGTCAAGGTAGTTAAAAATATACGTATGATTAAAAGAAGAGAAAACAACATTTTTCTACAGAATTTTGGAACACACTTTTCCAAAGAAAAATCAACGTATCAAAGAACTGATTTGAGAGACCACTCATCTTGGGCATCTTGTGGAATTTGGATGAAGATTGAAGGTATTCTCAAGTCTTGTTTTTGAATTTTATTGCATCAAGGTACACTTTCTATTCTTTGTTTATAAAACTTAGAAATTTCATGTTATCTCACATGAATAAAGTATATTCTTGTGTTGCTTCCGCTGTGGGTTTTGTATGAGATGCAAAACCAATTTTTCCAACAAATACATGCCAGTAAATGCTCATCCCAAAATACAACTCAATCCAATAAACCTAATTAAAGAATAAATTCAATTAAGTTCCAATATTTTAAAGTTACCGTTTAGCTGATTGTCTGCAGATCAGCCCTCTTATGAAATGAATTGGACCCACTTAGAGTTATCAAAATAACTTGAAATTTTACAAGGATGTAATCTTACAAGTCTAAAACGTATTATGAATATTCCAGCTCAAAATAACTTCTACAGAATTTATTAAAAATCACGTAATTTAGTAAACTCAAATCTGTCCTGACAGATTTAAGATCATAATATAAAAATCATTATGATCTTAATATTAAACCACAAGCATTGAAACTTGATTCAAAATAAAGCTACATGTCTTAGCTTTCATTCTAATAATCTATAGATTTTTAACTATCACATGCATACAAAATTTTTCTGTTGACAATATTAAATAGTTTTCCTGTAAATTCACAAAGTATGGTGAAATGGTCTTATTTGAACATGAAATTCAATATGCAAATACGAGACATGTCAAACACCAACCTCAAAGCCTTCAACTCAGGCACTAGAATTTTTGGCAAACGCATATAACAACAAATTAGGAAAACCCCCCAAATTAAGGCATGATAAAACCATTCCAACAACAAACATCAAAACAGAAAAATCATCAAAATACTCTTAAAAAGTCAACCCTTCATTCCCCAAATTCATGCCTGTACAAAATCAAAATCCTAAATCTCAAAATTGTTACTTTCAACATAACCAAAGCCCAGATAAAAATTCAGTTAACCGAATCTTAAACTCACCAAAATTTCCCATTCAGCCATAGTAAAAACAATTCCATTAGGCCTACTACCAAAGAAATAAAGTTCTATTTTCTTACCTTTACAAACCATTGAAACCAAATTGGACCTTCATTGGTATGGTGTTCTGTTCTTGATGGAAAGAGAGCGAGGTTGTTCAAGAACTGAATAAGAGAACTTATTTGTTGTTTTACCACTTAGCCCTTATATTCCTTCCATATTACACTTAACAATTTTACTTAAAGACCCCACTGTTTTCTTTATTTACGAAAATACTAGAAACTTCATTAAATACTAGAAAAAGAAATTGCATTATGGAAAAGAGCTTGTTCAAAGAAACAAAAACCCTTTTCAATCCAAATAGAGAAATCATCAATTAACCAAAATACAAAATTGCACATAAAACCTTATATGTTTAACATATTCCAAAAGTCACCACAATTTATCCATGGGCTCTATAGAAATACGCTACATTTTAAAGGGATTATATAGTTTTAATGTAAAAAATTAAATAATAAGGTTTGAGATTTTAGATTCAAAATTTCTTGTCAGCATCTTGAACCCACTTAATAAAATTCTCTATGTAATAACTTAGTGTATGTACACCCTAAAAAATTGTCAAATATTCAAAGAAGTGTAGATACACCCCGTTTCTTAAAAAAATGTTAAATTAAATCATGTTGTAACATGAAGTGGTCAGGCACGTGTTTCTATTTAAGTTTGTAACAAATAACAAGCGCGCCCGTAGTTCGAAATGAAAATTTCCTTTGAAAGTTGTGTGTCAAACGCGAAGGTGACGATGGGACCACCCACTGGTTTAGTCCTTCGGCGATACAACCATGAACCATGGTTTCACAGTCGGAGAGTTTTCCTGAACCGAAGGTGACGATGGGACCACCAACTCCAACCACAGCAGAGCTTGAAGAGGCAATCAGAAACCGCGATTGCTGCTGGTAAGTAATTTTTTATACCATAACATATTTTATATTTATAATTTTCCGATCTGGGTATTTCATAGCGTTTATTGAAAAATTATCATAGTTTTTGTGTTCAGATAAAGCTCTTTCTTGAAAAGTATTTGGGATTTTCGGTTACGTGTTAATTTTGTTTTTTAAGGTGTCAAAAGCTATTTCTTGATTAACTATAACATGCCAAGAAAGTGTCAAATTCTGGAAACTGGGTTCCTAGTTTTCTTTTGGTAGTTGTTGACTTCTTGTGTTGGGTTTTTAGATAGTGGGTCCTAGTTTTCAGCACATGAATATTAGATACCATTGTGTAAAGAGATTGAATTCAATAAGGAATGGGGAGCAAGAAGGAAACATTTGAGGCTCTTCCTTTTGCTGTGAAAACTTTGCTAGCTCTCTAGTTGGAAAGAAATACATTCAAGGCCTAACATGTGTTGCCTAAGATCATCTAGCAATAGTTTCTCTTCAACAAAATAGCTTGCTACACTGGAGAATTCAGAGAGAAGTTTGTCTGATTTAAAATGATTTTTCTTTAGAACTTTATTGGATTGGATGTTAGTTTTGCGTAATCATTCCATATGTTCAGTTATGATTCGATAGATTTATGTAATGTGAGGGATTGATTGTATGGTCCCCAGTGACTCTATTCTTTGACATTGACAAAACTTTATTATTTACAACAAAAAAAGAACCTTGCTACATTTGTAAGTGCATTAACCAGCCTCGTGTCTTCACATTCCACAACCACTCTGCTAAATCCTGTGACATGATTTGCATCGTGTGTTAAAGAGTAGTAATATACATTCTTATAATCAAAGAGGAATCACAAACTTTCTCAGACAATGCAGCAAAAACGTCACCTGCACTATCACAAGTCACAGCTCCCACACTTAACAATTAGCTTAAACCAAATAACTTTCCACCATTCTACTTTAGGATAATACTGCCTAATTTGATCCCAAGCACTAGCAACAATGGACCCTATTTCTTGATTTCTGCTTCATGTATGATTCCTCAGCATTGCTATTGGTTGAGGAACATGTGCTGAATGAACAACCAACAGGATTGGAGCAAGTCCCTGTATAAATACCCAACTTGTAACTCTAATCTCACTAGTAAATAGTGATGCATTTTCTTGGATCTTTCTCTCTTGAATTCTCTATAATTCTCTCCCCAATTCCCTCTCAAATTCAGCTCTCTCTCTCTCTCTCACACACACACACACACTTCTTCAATAATTTCTTGTTTGATCTCATTATCCCATTATCTCCCTAGTCTAGTTTCTTCTTCAATCCTATTTCTCTGATCTCTAAACACTCAAACACCTAAACAGCAACTGTGATCTTTAAATAACCCTCTTGGACCTAACATTTGCTTAGATAAAAGATATCATTTGCTTTCCTGAACAAATTGTAAAAGCAATTGTAGATTTGTGAGGAAAGTGCTACGGATTCTGGATTGAATATTACCTCGAGTCTTGACTGTTGCCTTATCACAACAAATGGTCTTAAAAGTTCATTTTATAAGTGCCTTGTTTTTTTCTTGTTAATCGTTTCAGGAGACAAAGTTGTTGGAAAGCTTGGAAAACCTCTCCGTTACAAGGGTAGCACATTCCACAGGATTATTCTCAACTTCATGATCCAGGGAGGTAATATTACATTTGGGGATGGAAGAGGTGAGGATCGGTCTATGGATAGAAGTTTGCTGACAAGAACATTAAGATGAAGCATACTAGACCTGGTAGGACTGGTTTGATTTGTTCCTCAACCCACTGATTTCATTAGTCCTGGTAGTAACATTATTCTTTTTATTTATTAATCTTTTGTACAGGCTCCTGTCAATTGCAAATGCTTGCCCTGAAACAAACAGGGCTTCTGTCAATCGTTTTTGCTTATTTTGTGTTGATTATTTTCGTTATCATTGCGGTATGTTTGGTTGTTGTTTTGTTCAAGATTATTGAGAGATTTCCCTTTCCTCTTTGTTGGTAATAATTCCTTAACTGTAGCTTTGACTTTATTTTCTAAAAGTAAGTTACTTATTAGTTATATACTTTATTAGTTATATACTTCATTTGGAAATTATTTACTCATTTTACCCAAAATTTCCATTTTTCTGTTCATTGCAGTTTTGCAGTACCAATTTTTCACTACTTGTCCTAATAGCAGAGAGGTTAGTACAAATGAAGTATATCTCTGAACCGGTAAGTGATCCAATTCCAATTATTTCTACTTGCTGGGCATGTGAGTGTAATGTTGGAGGAACGCCTCCCATCTCCTCCATTCCGCTCTTTACATTGGGAGTTTTGGTTCCTCTTTTGTGAAATAAAGTTTCTAATTTAAAATATATATATATACACACACATATATAATCAGTGAATTTTCACAAAAAAGAAGTCCAATTATTTCTAAGTGATAAGTTTTCTTACTTTCCAATTGAAATGAATGCTAGGAATAGATATTTTATTATAGTGATACTTGTTAGTACTATAATTGTCAGTAATGTTGGCATTTTATATAATTTCCCCTGTGTCGAGTCATTGGATTCAATGAAAAGCTAAATTTCTACTTTACTACTATATTTAGTCATTTTACTCCATATAATCAAAATTACAGTCTTATCCATCTTTTATTGGTCTAAGGTATTTTTGTCTTGTGTAAATTTCTTGTAGTGTCCTACTTCATTCTAGAGTTTTAGAAGTTTTGTTAGCCTACCAATACTCTAATAGTCATTGGGGATTAATTTTTAATTACCAAACAATGTCCTGTTCAATTGGAATCTAAGCTTATATGTGCTTCTGTTAATTGCTTCTTAGTAATTCAGTAGAAAATGATTCATAGTTTATTTAAACCACAACTCTATGTTTTACATGAAAATTGATTGTATGAGAAAGATATTGCTGCCAAACATGGTCTAAGTTCTTAGTTCTATATATTGTTGATATCTTTTTGCATTTATTTTTCTAGCATTATTATTATTTCACAATCTTGGTATTCACCCATCTCAAAATGTTGATCTTGACAATGAAATTAATTGTGCCTTTTGGGAAGAGCTCATGCTATATTGGTGCATTGTAAACTTGTACGTCTTAGAAAAGGAGCACATGGTAGTGCCACACACATCATTGCAATGCTATATACAAATCTCTCAATATCATTGGTAATCCCTAGAGCCTTTGTGTGTGTGTTTTTCAGAGAGCTTATTTTAAGGAAGGTAAATGAACAATTGGAACTTTGGGTATTTGGCACATGGTTTAAATAATGGAGGGAATTTTTTTTTTTTTTTTTAATTTGCTGAATCGTAAACTAACATTGAAACAAACAAGAAACAGAACAACAACCAGTAAACAACTACACAAACTATCTACCCAAAGCAAAAAGCAAAAAGGAAAAAAGGAAAAGATAAAAAAAAAAAACCACCCAGAATAACTTAAGGTCTCCCTGTGAGCACTAAACTAGAAACACAATGAGGAAGATTCCTTGGGCTTAAGAAGCCAAAAAAAGACTGAGATTCACCCCACTTAGCAAGCATGTGAGCAGCCATATTCCCCTGCCTATTCACCCATAGAAAGCTAAACTTTGAATTCGCCATATTCTTTATCAAGGCTTTGATATCATGAATTAGCTGAGAATATTCCCAGTTTAGAGTTGTGGTTTTGCATGTAACTGCTTCAATGATTACTTTGGCATCCCCTTCAATGATCACCTTATGCATTTTATGCATCACATAAACTTCTACTGCTCTTCTTACTGCTAGAGCTTCTGCTACTAAAGGTGAACATGCTACTGTCTTTCCCACCCATGCCTCTAAACACTCCCCTTTCGAATTTCTCTCTACCCCAGCATAAGTGGCTTTCCTATCTCTCCATGATGCATCCACATTGATCTTTATCCAACTGTGGGAGGAGACTAGACAACTCTATTGTTTATGCTCTTATTAAGTTTTCCTTCATCTCTCACTTTAATAAAGCTTTGAGAAAGCAAGTGGATTTTAGTGGGAATCATTTCAACACTTAGTTTTCCTTTTCGGAAAATCGCCTCATTTCTACATCTCCATGGTACTTTGCAAACCACTGCAACCCTTACAATTCTTCTTTACTTAGTTGATTGCCAAGTAGTTTAGCAGGAGTATCTAGTAAAAGAGAAACAAAATCAACAGGTGACTCTGCTCTAAAATCTTCCCATTTTAATCCCCATATAGCACCAAACCATACCATTCTAGCAACTGGACATGTTTGGAACAAATGAATTTCTGTCTTATCCTCCTCCCCACATAAACAACATGTTGAATTGAGTAAGTTAAGCCTGGCTGCAAGTCTTGCTCTAACTGGCAAAGCCCCCACAGCAATTCTCCACAACAGTATTCTCCACCCCTCATGTATCTTAGCTTTCCATAATTTGTTCCAGACTTCATCTCTATTTTGTTAGAATCTTCCTGATTGGTCCAGCCAGTAAGTTGATTTCACAGAGAATGCCCCAGTTTTTCCACCAGCCCAAACTACCCTATCCTCCAAAGGTGATCTAGGTATTGGGATTTTTTGTATTGCAACGACTGATTCCTCATCAAACAGATCTCTAATCTACTCTAAATCCCATCTACCCAAGTTCCAATCAGTTAGTTCAGCAACAACCATATCTCCCTGTGTAGTTTCATTATTTTTTGGTTTTGGTTTAAAGCCATCAGCCTAAGGGATCCACGAGTCCTTCCACGCATCTAAACTTACTGCTCAACCCACTATAAAACATAATCCTTTGCTCACAACATCTCTACAACTTTCTCTCCAAACCCATGAGGCATTCTTCACATGTCTTCTCTCAGCCAATCCTCCACTCTTCCATACTTGGCTCTAAGAAGTTTAACATATAATTTATCTGGGCAAGACACAATCTACCATCCAATTTTTGAAAGAAGGGCTGTATTCAAATCCTTGAACCTCCCAAAACCGAGACCAGCACATTGTTTTGGTTGGCAAATGTGATCCCAAGCCTTTAAAGCAAGGAATCTTGATTTATTTTCTCGAGGCTTCCACCAAAATTTTCTTACTTTAGCATTAAGCTCCTCACAGATTTTGTGAGGGACTCTAAAAGCAGACATGGCATACACTTTTTACTCCACCCATTTAGCTTTGCTTGAAGCTTATCTTTCAGGAAATTGAAATCTTCAGATCTTCTTTTTGTAAGGAAAAGAGGATTACCCAGATATTTAGAATCCAAATTAATTGTCCTGCAGCCCCAATTTCTTGATAAGCTTTGGAGTGAAGCTCTAGAAACATTCTTTGATGTGAATATGCCAGATTTTGCAAGATTCACTGTTTGGCCAGACCATCTGCAATATTTTTCTACACAAGCAGCCATAACCTCCACCTCATTTCCTCTAGTTACTTTGACGCCTTTCAAGGAGCCCAACTGCTCTTCTCTTAGCAACAATCTAGACAATACTTCTGCACAAATAATAAAAAGGTAGGGTGAAAGTGAGTCACCTCTTGAAGGGTCTTTTCTACTACATGGGCTGCCATTTAATAACAATGTGAAACTCACAGTAGTGATGCACTGTCTCATTAGGGTGCTAAATTTCTCCCCAAACCTGAAACTTTTCAAAACTGTCAATATGAAATTCCATTCAACCTTATCATAGACCTTTTGCATGTCTATATAGCCTTATTCCCGCCTGGCCTGTCCCTTTCCTTTTCCTCTTGAAGCTGTGAAGTGTGAACAATTTCCTGCACTATAATCAAGTTTTCTGCTATCCACCTCTTTGGAATTCTTTTACTTTGTAGAGGGTGTGCAAATTGTACACTAATCGCCAGCTCTTTGGTCCCATCTCCTCTCATGCGTTGTCTCCCTCTTCCTATTCTTAGTCAAGACTCCAGTCTAATTAGTTTAGTTTATTTTTCAAAAAAATTATTAAGGCCAAGGAAGTAAAAATATATTTTGATGTTGCACTTAAGATGGATTTTTAAATGGGTATTAGAATTAAATAAGTGTGGTGGTGTCTATTTTTTAATATATAATAGGATGATATGACATATTGAAATTGAAGAGATAAAACTTATATTTTACACTACATTATAAAATTTAATCTCTTTGAAATATAAAAGAACATTTTGACAAGGATAAATGCTAGGAATCAAAATAGTAGTCAACTCTATATTTATGTCACAGGTCAAAATAAAATTTTGAGAAAATTTCCAAAAGAAACCCCAAAGGTCATTTCTTGTAACAAACTAAACCATAACATTTTAATTTTGTCTTTTTTAAATCCTAGACTTTATAAATCATGATGTTCTAAACGTTATGTTTATATACATATAAAAATCATAAATGGATAACTTTTCTTAGTAGCTAGTCATTACTTCTATTATTCTTTCTTAAAAATATTGTTCCCTATTTATTATTATGTTTGATATATTTTTTTTTTTTATTGAGGTTATCCTCTTGTGTTTTGCACTCTCTAATATGAGAAAAAGGCAACTTCTCATGGCAAGTAACAGTCCGTTTGGGTATAATGCAAGAAAATATTTTATTTTTTTCACCAAATATTAATGAATTTTACTAAATATAGATAGTGTTCGGAGCCTTAGAGGTAAAATGTTACGATTTCATATTTTTATTTATTTTTGAGATAAAGTCATGATTTAATTTATCAGAATAAGTTTCCCAACATATATATATATATATATATTGTGGGGTAGGCTTTTTACTTTTTGGGCTTTTCATTGTCAAAATTCAAGTAAAATTCAAAACAAATGAATGGGCCCACCATTCCACTAAGTTTTGCCAGGCTGCCAGCCACTCCTCCAATACCTTCCATCAACTTTCACCTCTCTCGACATTCTCAAAAAAAAAACTTTCACCTCTCAAGGCTGTGTCAAATTCTGGAGAGTTTCTAGAGAGATTCACCGAACATGCACTTATATTAACATGAAAATGGAGAGAGGTTACCAAAGGACTTCGAGGTAGAGCACTCACAATAACCCATCGGAAGAGCCCCCGCCGGTGCTTCCTCGATCACTGTTATTGTCGATCTCGATAAGCTTTTTAATCTATCGCTTAGATTTTAGCTGATCTGTTTGTTGTTTCAAAAAAACAAAAAATGCTAAATTGTTCTCTACTTCTCAACCTGTTGAAAGTTGAAACAACCAACTCTATATAGCTAACTCAAATCACACTTAAATTGCACTGAACTTTTCTTTTCCGAGAGAGAGATGATAAACTGTACTTGTTCTATTAGATTTGTTAACATGGGGCTTGTTTGTCTGCTGAAAAAAGATTGGGAAATGAGCTTTACGGAAGATAATAAATCAATTTATTACTCTAACGCTGCTGTCTGGCCTACAATTTAATTTCCCTATATTTTCTTGGCAGACAAACAGATTTGCTTGCCTTTGAAAGGTGATGCGGCTAACCAAACGCACAGTCTCAAAGCACATACATGATACACCCATCAACTGAAAGTCCAAGATAAACCCAAATTCATATTACCATATAATCCATACAATATATTAGTTGAACCAACTCAACCAGGGTAACAAAATTCTTAACTATATATCAGCTAGCTAGAGCCTTTGCAGTACTTAGTTTGGCGCTGGTGCAGGTGCTGTTTTGTGATTGGCTAAAGTGCTCGCTGAAGCTGGAATATATGTGTCTGGACTCGGAGCAGATGGCGGAGTATAACCCTTAAGAAGCTTTCGGCCTAGCAAAGGAAACTCCGGCGATGGTGCTGGTGCAGCTTTGTGATTGGTTGAAGCTGGGATATAGGTGTCTGGATTCGGAGCAGATGGCTGAGTATGACCCTTAAGAAGCTTCCTGCGTAGCAAAGGAGACTCCGGCGATGGTGCAGGTGCAGCTTTGTGATTGGTTGAAGTGCTTGCTGAAGTTGGGATATAGGTGTCTGGACTCGGAGCAGATGGCCGAGTATAACCCTTAAGAAGCTTGCGGTGTAGCGAAGGAAACTCTGGCGATGGTGCAGGTACAGCATTGTGATTGGCTAAAATGTTTATTGAAGATGGGATATAGGTGTCTGGATTTGGAGCAGATGACTGAGTATTATAACCCTTAAGAAGCTCTCGGCGTAGCAAAGGAAAAGCACCAGCCATGGAGGCCTTTTTGTTGATCCGGGTGTCATGCGTGGTTTGAGAATTGGGCACTGGTGCAGATGCTGTAATGATCTCAGTAGCAAAGGCCTTTTCATTGATCTGGCTGTTGCAGGTGGTCGAAGAATTGGGCCAAATATCTGTGTAGTTCCCTACTAATTGTCCCAAATATCTCAGTAGCAAGGCATCACTTGCTGGGTTCCCTACTAATTGTCCCAAATATCTGTGTAGTTCGCATATCAAGCTAGGAGTATTGTTGAAAAGCATGCATAGCCGAACAGTTCAAACAGCTGTTATTTAAGATGAATAAGGACAGAGGGACCAAAAAGCAGATTCTCTTTGCCCACTATTTCTTTATAAGAGGCGACACGTGTCCTTCTCTTCTAATTTGGGTCCCTTAATTACATCATCAATCGTGCTTTGACGTTGAATTCCTTTATAAATTCTGTGCATATCTCATCCACTCAACTACCACATTATTTTAGTCCTCATATATTCAAAACTCACCAGGCATTGTGTTATACACTACGTTCACACACATGAACATGATATGGTGTTTGGTCCTCGGTAACTTTAATGGGATTTGGGTTAGAAGACGCTAGAGTCTAGAGTAAAACGATGGGTGTCGATTGACGCGATTTCCCTTTGGGGACTTTTAAAAGCAACACACTAATTGATTGAAGTTGTTTGGAAATGCATATGGGATGTGAAAGTGGAAATTATTGTGCAAGATTTTAGGTTATGTTTATAGTTATTTATGCCTTACTAATATGTATCGACTTTCCTTATGACCTTAAGATTTGGTGTGAAAGCACGCATAATGGCCGTGTTATGTGATCTTAGATGCCAATGTCATACGTGAGATCCATTATTAGCAAATGTAGAATATATGTTGGAGACCAACGTTTGATAAAATAATTTTCAGTTGTTTGTGAGATTTATATATTCATCCATTGGTTGTGTTTGATTCAACCAGGGCCTTTATTTGATTCACCAAAGAAACAAAGAAAGAGAGAGACCAGGGCATTTATGCCCTCACATTTAAGTCTTGCTCAGATAGTGTTTTCAGTAAAAATTATTTGTGAGCTCTTTATTTTTTTCCATCACAAATGACTATAAACTGCCACTTAATACGTTTTTTCAAGGGATCAAGCAGTGTAATTATTTATTATACTCCTGGATTGTAAGTGCTTTTATATAACAGTATAATTATATATCACTCAAGGTAATTTACTACAACAATGTCATAAATAAAAAAAGGCAATTTAATACAAAATCAAAAGAGAACACTGACTTTTCAAAAATTTCAATTCTCAACCACAGGACAACGTGAATTACAATGATTGAAAATACACCAGAGATATATTGGAAATGGAACCAATTTAATCTTATTGAACTGCCAAAGCATGGACTACAACTAGATTCTAGAAATCTAAATTAGATTTAAAAAATAAGCAAGATATAAAGAAATTAATAATACAAAAAATGTTTAAAGATGGATCAAAATTTAGGATTTTAAAGTGAATTTCAGTTAACTCAACTAGTAAAATTTTTAATGGTTAAATAAGAGTTTTAAGGTTTAATCTTCGCCTATAACAAAAAATAGACCCCATAAATTGAAATTCTATCAACAAAAATAAACAAATAAGGATTTTAAAGACCACATGCGTTGCTTCTCAACCATCCATTAAAAATTAGAAACCATGCGTCACAAGCTTTCTCTTACAAGAAAACGTGCCGACAGTTCAGTGTCTTTTTTGCAAAAAAACAAACAGACTGCTTTTGGCTTTGAATTAATTGTCAATGTTTGACGAAGCGCAAGGTCACAGTTACAAGTCGCAGGCAAGTAGGCAACCCTAATGAGTAATGACTATCTAGTATCTAGAAGATTAGTCTCAAAAAAATAAAATAAAAAACTATCTAGAAGATACTAACTTGTGTACAAAGTTGCAACTTACAAACTTTACCGGATTCGGCTTACGTATTTATGTTAACGGGGGGGGCATTTAGATAATTGCAAATAAATTATATTATAAAAGTTTTGATATTATATTTATGAAAAATATAAAAAAATTATTAAAAAATTAAGTACTTTATTATTTTCATCCGTTAACATTTAAAAAAAAAAAAATGTTAAGAAGCTGTCATTGCAATCTGGTGCATTGAACAGTTACCAAAAGTAGATAAATACTATTTTCAAGTGAATGTTGTGCAAATTCTCAAAGATTGCTGATTGATGACAATAAAATATACGACTTTAATTTATTTTGACACCAAATAAAAAAAAAATTTATTTTGACACTCATATGCTTAAGTATCAACTTGTGATTAAGTGTATAGTAGCTTTGGCAATCAATTCTTTTAGGATTACACACTTTACAACTCTTATTACAATTTGCACATGTGTCAACTTGTGATTGGATTACCATCACTTACACATAGGTCAATAATTAGTATTTGATAAAAAGTAACTGCAACTTTGATGTCGTAGACTGTGAGTGATTGTCTATAACTTTCATATAAACCCACAATTTATTTTCTACCACTCACAATTGTAACAAAATTGTGGTAAAAAAATTTTGGTCCTAGATTTTTTTTCCTTTGCTTTGCCATCAGTGGCGGCTTTAGAAATTTTTTTTAGGGGGGCCATTTAGAAAGTTAGATTAAACAAAATTTAATAAAAAGAAATTTTAAATTATTTAGTTATTGACAAAACAAAAAGTCACAAATACATAAAATGTTATAATATCATTTTATGAGTTTTCATATTTCGAAATCATTACATGATAATTCATTATCAATTGTTATTTTCTATTGTCAATGTGGGTAGATATAACCATTTTATTTTATTGAGTTTGTATAACATTTTTATGCAATTGTCACCATCTATTTGTCATTCTTTTTATAAAAATATTTTAAACTAAATGGAAAAACTCATCCCACTTGCACTATATGAATTATTGACTCACACAATCACACACATCCATACATCAATAATACACTAAGTGTCTACTTAACTAATCAAATGCTTGAATCTCTCTCATGAATCTCATCTCATCTCTATTCTCTATTTGACTATCTCGATATCTTTGATTCTAAGAGTAAAGAGTAAGTGTTTCTTAGTTGTGCGTATGTGTTTAATATGTGCATTATTATTATTATTATTAGTTTTTTTTTTTTTGTTATAAAGTAATTTGTGTGAATTGTGATGTGTGTGAATATGTGCATGTATAATGTAAATATAATATAACTTAATATAATTTAATAATCAGGAAATCCAGAGGGTTTGATACATGTATGTCTATTGTTAATATGTTATAATAATTTTTAGTTATAAAGTTAGTGATTTGAGGGGAAAAAAAAAGAAATGTGAATATGTGATCAGGGTGTGCAAGATTTAAGCCAAAGTGTGCAAATATATTTTTAATGATAAATTAAAAAGGTAAAAAATATTATATATATATATATATATATATAATATTTTTTAAATAAAAAGTCAGGGGGTTCATTTGAACCCCCTGAAATACATCTAGCGCCGCCCATGTTTGCCATCAGTGTTTAACTGACTTTTTAGTTGATTTTTGGAGTCCTGTGGTGGGAAAAAAAGAAGCATTTTTATTTTTATGTTCACGTTGTGTCCAAATGCTATTGGTTGGGATATGAGATAATACAAAATTTACAAGTTTTTTTTTTTTTTTTTTCGAAAACAAAATTTACGAGGATGAAACAATGTTCCCCTCCAAAAAAAAAAAAAAAAAAAAAAAAAAAAGAGGATGAAACAATGTTGTTTTATAACACTAATTTTTTTTTTTGAGAAAGTTTTATAACACTAATTATAGCTTAAAGTACCCTAATTAATTAATATCCTGGCCATCATCATATATTTGTTCATTTCTTCATTAAGGGCACGTTTTTGTTTTTGTTTTGTTTTGTTTTTATTTTTATTTTTATAAGGGCACATTTATTATATTGTAATGGTTATTATAATTTAATAGGGATAAGTATTACTAGAAATGCAAGAAGCACTAATGAAATAATGATCCTTATTCATAATGTTTAGTGACTACACTAGAATAGAATTCTAAAATATTATATTTTAGTCATATTTCCAAAAATATCCTTTCTTTTTATGAGGTTTTTTAAGCATCTTATTATGAATAAATTTAACAAATTATATGATTATTATGCTGTTCAAAATTAATATATTGGTACTTCAATTAAATTTATTTGAAGATAAGTTAAAATAAATTCTTATAAAAAAAGGTTAAAATAAATGAATTAAATTTTTTTTTTTTAATTTTTAATGAAGATGTACATAGTATAAAATTTCTTATTTTTTAAAATTAAAAAAAAAAAAAAACTAAAATTTAAATTTAAAAAAAAAAATCACTGTAGGGACATGGGCCCAAAATCATATATTGGGTTTTGGCCCTTATCCGAGGACGTTATCATGTCCGAGGAGGGACCAATGGTTAAGGGTGATTCCAGTTTGGAGTTTCATGAGTAAGAAAGGAGAAGAAGGTAGTTCGAGGAGAAATTCCTCCTCGGCCATAGCATATATAGCCCAGACACATCCTAATGACGAAAATGATCTCCGTAGAAGCTCCAGTGTTAGAGACGTGCCTCAAGAACACACACAAGAAGGAAGGGAGCCCGAAAATATCTAAGGAATGAAAGACTGCTACCCCCGCATTAAATGCACTGCATCTACTTTTCTGGTCGCATTTATATGGAGAAGACCCTTGAACAGTGCTTCTTTGGCTACCGCAACTAACAGAGAGCCAGAAGGAGTGTCTAATGGGACAGACACTCGAGTAGTATTCCAGTTTGGAGCCTCATGAGTAAGAAAGGAGAAGAAGGTGGTCCGAGGAGAAATTCCTCCTCAGCCATAGCATATATAGCCCAGACACGAATCCCAACAACGAAAATGATCTTCTTAGAAGCCCTAGTGTTAGAGGCATGCCTTAAGAACACAAGAAGGAAGGGGCCCAAAAATATCTAAGGAAAGGCTGCTACTCCCGCATTAAATACACTGCAGCTACTTTCTGACCACATTTATGTGGAGAAGACTTCTAAACAGTGCTTCCTTGGTTACCGCAACTAATAGAGAGCCAGAAGGAGTGTCTAATGAGACAGGCACTCGAGTAGTAGCGTGAACGATTGACAAATGGAGGGCCAAGATCATCAGGATGGGGATATATAATGTAAAAGACCCCTGAAAGAAGGTGGATCGAAGAAAGAGAGAAAGAACACTGTAGCAAACAATGCTGCACTTGTAATCAGTTTCATTGTGTTATACAAACATTTGTCTCCTTGGAAAATATATTAACCCTATCTTGCACGTTTTTGCTCTTGCGTGATTGTCGTTCAAACGCATCCTAGCCATTGTTGGATTCACTATGGCCCAGTTATTTGATCCACTTTTTACAAATTCATTATACTGGGCTCATTAACCCATAATCCCATACATATTGGGTTTGGACTGTAAACCGTGCTCTTACAAACAACATCAAGCATTATTTTAGATCATTTTGTATCTTGAAATAAAGAACTAACTTCATTTTTGCAGTTGTGTTAAAACAAAAGAACTAAAGGAGAATAAACAAGAAAACCTAACATAGGGGATAACTGAAGAAACGAAGAAAAAAAATGTTAGAGAGAGAGAGAGAGAGATTTGTTTTGCTTGGACATGTTATATACTTGCAATACTTGAAATATCCCCATGAATACAGTAACAAAGTTCCAGTTTTTGATCCGCAAACGACTTTCTGACCATTCTGACCACCATTAAAAAGCCAAAGATAAATATAAAGTCAACCATATCAAAATATGCTCTAAGCATATGAATTAGCATAGCCAAGCCTTGAATGATTTCTTTCTTTTGAATCATCTCACTATACGACGAGTAAGATGATAATTCATTCATATGGTTGTATGTGTTACATGAAGTTTGTATAAATATGCCTAGACTATGGATTAAGGCCATTAGATATTTCATATTTGGACTCGTGGTGGGGGCAGTTTCTTGCATCAGTATTTTTTGGAAAGAGAAGGAAATTTCTTTAAATTATCAAGGTGCACTGGTTGTATTGGTTTGCATCTGCCTTCATGGTAAACTGTGTTGTCATGTATTGTGCAGTTGTTTTTGAATTAGTTTTTTATTCAAAAATTTTATTTTTATGTTTATGTCATAGCAATCTTTGCCACATTTTATTGCAAACTTCCATCTTTAAGCTTATGTAAATATATATTTAAAAGTTCATGGTAAAGGCTAAGGCCTAAGATAGTGGGTTCACAATCCACATATAGGTAATTATTGGATACTCCTAAAGTATTATAAATGTATATTTCCTTCTCTCACATAACTGTGGATCCCACAGTTATGTGAGAGAAGAGAGTACGCATTTATGGTACTTCCCGAGTATTTAATAATTTTCCCCACTAGATGGGTGTGTAACTTGTAGGGACTGGTTTTGTGACCTAAGCCCAAAAGTATTGGTTAAAGGCCCAACGTACCCTAGACAATAAATTTGTAGAGAGTGGGTGAAAGAGCTGGGCTGGGTCTGAAATTAACAATGATGGATTGAATTACGTTAAGCAGAAGTAACACAAAATAACGCCAAGAAAATTCTTAGGTCAATGTCCGAGGAGGTGTTTCATTGAACAATCAGTGATTACAAGGTTCAAGGCTACAGTAAAACTATTCTTTTTCTTTTTCCTTGTTTTTCCGATCCCCACCCTATTAGGACTTCTTCTTCTTTATATAGGATCCTTCTCCATCATCTCCATCGTCCACCTGTTCTTCATCTGTACATCTAATTGAGTGCATGTCACATCAATAGCATGCTTTAGTTGTTTGGGAATGACGGTAGCTGAGGTTGCACTGTTCAGGGGTCTTCTCCACATAAATGCGGTCAGAAAAGCTGTTGTAGTGCATTAAATACGGTGGTAGCAACTTTTCCTTTAGATATTTCTTCGTTCTTATCATCTCCAGCCCTTGCTCTGAGCTTATCCTGATCAGGTGAAGTCCTCGGTCAGTCACTCTGGCTCTTCTCATACTCAGCTAGCCTGTGATATCTGGTGAAAGTGTAAAGTTCTTCTCGGACAGGAGACATCTTCCTCGGACAGCACTGATCTTTAATTAACAAGATTCTACTCCTAGCTGGGCTGTGTTCTTTTCATTTCTCCCTTTTCAGACGTAAGATAGCTGTTTCGTGGGCCCTCGGCCCATTACATTGGGCCTGGCTCCTTTTCCCCCACATAACTTATCAATAAATAAATAAATATATAAATGAAAGTTACCACAATATCTTCTTTTTATTATGAACATCATATAAACTATCTACATTTCTTTAATGCAGCTGTGGGATTTAAATGATTTATTGTAAGACTCTCGAAAACTCTAAGGGGATGTTTGGTTTGTTGTGAAGTGTCTTTGATGTAATACACATTACGATAGTGTAACATTAAGGTTTTTGGTTTATTTTATTTTTTTTAACATTACCATAATTTAAAATTACAAAATATATCACATCATTTTAATCTCATCACCTTCTTGAACAATGTAATATCGTATTCTTGTGTTAATATTACATTAATATAAGATTACAATAACGTAATATTATTTTGTAATGTAACATTACCGCGAATCAAAAACTCTCTGATAAGTCAAGTTACTGTGGCAAATAGTGATAGTGATGAGATGGATTTGGAAATTAGCCATCCAAAGATTAACAAAGGTATACCCGTTTTTTTGCGTGATAAAAAATATCTAACTTCTTTCTTCTATTGAGTGATCAGCAAATATTGCTAAATGAGTGAAGCTTCAATGATCTTTATGTATCTTCATTAATTTTATTATTATTAATTATGAAGTTTACTCGTATTTATATAAATAGCATTATCTTGTTGATTGGGAGCAGTCCTTCCACAAACCTAATAATTTCTCATATTTGTCCCAAATATGTCGGTTGGATTGGGCAACAATAAATATGGTTGAAAAGCTGCATGAGCCGAAAAGTTCAAACAGCTGCATGAGCCGAAAACATTGCCCACCAATTCTAGATCACAATATAAACGAGCATTAAACGTAAAACAAGCACGCGCGTGTCTGTTGTACTAACCAACACGTGTCAAGTCTCACCTAAAAATTAAAAAAGGTTATGTTACAGTATGCGGACCATTGTTGATAAACAGGAAGTTTTTATACTAATTTTATACTAATTTTATGACAAATATAAAATGTTGTTAATAATATTTATTTTTTTATTAAAATATTTCTAAAAATAACTTCTTAATTAAAAAAATTGTCAAAAAAATTAATTATTTTGTTATATTTTCACACAAAATTTCCTCAAATGAGTTTGCTAATATGTACCTAAGCATATGTTTAGTAAAATTTGTCTCGTTTTACTCAGCATATATTCAATGGATTTGGATTCCTTGCAATACCATAGGTAATGCATCAGGTGCAATACCCTAGGCCACTAATTTATCTGACATTAATTTTTACTACTTATTTTTTAACTTTAACTTTCTAACTCTTTAACATTTTCTTTTTATTTCACTATTTAGCTTATTTTTATTACTATTATGAGTCTCACTGTATCTTTTGATACTATTCATAGACTCTACTATACTATTTCAACTAACTTTTAACTTTATTTACAGTATTTTCAGCAATAATTTTTTAGTTTTAGCAAAATAAGCGGTATCCAAACACACTCTAAGATCTAAGAGTTATACCTTTTTAGATATACAACACTTTAAGTTTCTTTAAAAACTTTCTCATCTCTCCCCTTGTGTGTGTGTTACAAATACTTAATATTTTCAAAAAAAAAAAAAAAAGATTTAAGAGTATTCACATTAATTGATGTAGAATTTTATGTTTATATCCACATAAGATTATTTATTCTAAACTCTATTTAATTTAAATATAAAATTTTCTAGATTTTTTAATTATTTTTTTCTTTACATACACTAATAATCATTCACTCTCTTGCTTCATCATCGAAATACACAAACAACTAATTAAAAAATAAATACAAAATAGCAACTATGCAAATTTACACATCTTTAATTTGATTGATGTGAGTGATTTTGGAATTTGAGTGTGTAAAATTGAGTCACATTTCAATTTTGCATTATCTTAGGAAAATGCACTAAGGGAGAGTTTGTAGAATTATGGAGTTTTTATTTATTTTTTGTTTGAGAGAAAAGATATTGAGTTCTAGAAGTTGGTGAAAATAGAAGAGGCAACCAAATAAGGGGCGCAAAGTGAGAAGAGAAAGAGAAAGAAGGAGAGAGGAGAAAGAGATAGAGAAACACCGACGAACAACTCAACAAAGAGGGGGAAAAATGCGAGAAAAATATGACTGAGGAAAAAAAGGAATTGCAAACACCAAGAACAGCTAATGTGGGAAATCAATATTTATTCTTAAGTACTAGTTTTTCAAAAATCTCAGTCGCAAACTAGGACAATCTGAATTACAGTTATTGAAAACACACTAGAGAAACATTGGAAATGGAACCAAAGAAGGGACTATAAAACTAATCCAACAGCCAAAGAAGGGACTAGAAAGCTAACATTAACTTAAGTTGCAGCCATGATTAGTGAAAACCCTAATTAATAGTGCCACGGTTTGAGCTAGCCAAATATTCAACTATTTGGTCAAATCAAACTTACCACCATTGGAAAGATGGCGAAAATTACCTTTCTAGCAACTATTTAATAGTATTTGTATCGGTCTACGCAAAAATTATTGTTTATTTTAGTATATGAACTTTTTTTTTTTACATACTTACTTTTCACAACACCTCACATCAAATTATTTATTTTATATTATATTTCATTAAAATATCAATTTTTATTTATTTGTGAAATTATTTTTTCTTTTTTCACATACAACAACTACCGTCCATTCTCTTTTTTCATCCTCAAAATATGTAGAAAAAGAATAAATAAGTAAATACAAAAATGTTAATGTGTAATAGGGCTGTAGGCCTTAGGCCCACCTTGTTTGCTTGTATAGCAAACAAGGCACTCATGTACTTATACTATACACGTACTTGTATTGCACACTCTGCCTCCTCCTATATATAAAAACACTTATGTACATTTTATTCTTTGAGACATACAATAATATTCATTCAGTATTTCTAACAAAAAAGAATAGTATCAGTGTAAATTTACACAATTACTGTAGTAAACTTATAAATTTACATAGTTATATACAAAATAATGTAAGTCCTTTTAGGAAAAATTTTATAAATTCTACACATTTTTTTATTATACATAAATTGATGTGAATGCTTTAAAAATGTTTAAATTAGATTTAAAATGAGCAAAATACTAAGAAATCAATAATAAGAAAATTGTTTAAACACAAATCAAGTTTGGAATATTAAGAGCTCGTTTAGTAATATTGTTCTAATAACGTTGTTTATATTTTTAAAAATACGTGTGAGTAAAAATACGTATAATATTATTTAAATACTGAAAATTATTGTTTAAAATACACTATCAAACAATTTTTAAAGACTGCATCAACATGTAAAAATAAGTGAATATGGATCTTTTTAGAAATCGTGCATCACAAGCTTTCTAGTGGCACTAAGATGTAAGATCACCTAAAGCGGAGGTTTGAAAGGTCTTCAAAGGAAACCTCAAATTTCGACACACCCAAACAATATAAAAAAAATTAAATCAATCAATTATTATTATTATTTTTCAAAAGTTGCGTGCCATCAGGTTCCTTCTCTTCTAAGGAAACCAATTTATTTTAGTTTTTTTCTTTGTCACTATCAACTTCGTAGCCGTAATTTTTTCGTCGGCGTGTGTGCTTTTAAGAGATCACGACGACGAGAAGCAGCACTGACAGTTTCTGTCTCGCAAAAAACAGAACTGATTTTTGTTTTAAATGACTTGTCAAATGTATGACTTTGAAAAACGAAGCGTAAAGTCATACAGTCACCACCTGGACTATCTAGAAAGTACTAAATAAGAACAAATTGCCCGATTCGGCTTGCGTCCATTTCACGCTTAGATCTCAGCTTTTTCTTTTACTTCTAGTTTAGCTAAAATTTAAGTTATTTATAATTTGAAATTTAATATTTTGTCTACTTGAAATTAGTTCTGTGGATGTAGAAATCTAAATTTATGTCTTGGATTTAGGATCTTATTTGAAGATTGAGGTATGTCCGAAGAGGAGTAAATGATTGAGAAGGATCTCAGAAGGGATAAATATGCACGAGAATGATTAAAGAATATAGTCCGAAGAGTGTGTCCTCCTCAGATATGAAGCATATTGATCAAGCAAGTACTTGGGAGGTTTGAGTGACTTTCTTGGCAATTCTAATGATAAGGATAAACTTTAGACACGTATAAAGATAATAAGAATAAAGAAATATCTAAAGGAAAAGTTGCTACCACCGTATTAAATACACTGCAGCAACTTTTCTGGCCGCATTAATGTGGAGAAGACTCCTGAACAGTACAGTCTCAACTACCACTACTCATGGAGAACCAACGAAGATACCTGACGGGACATATATTCAAGTGAACGTTTAGATGACTAACAAGTGTACGATCAAGATGTTTTGAAAGGAAACTATATAATGTAAAAGACCTCCTATAAGAGAGGGACCAAAAAATCAAAAGAGGAATAGAGAAGAAAGGTTTATTGTAACTCTGAGAATTATATAAACAAAAGTTTGTTTCTTCGGACAATAATTGATCCAAGTTTTAAGTTTGTTCTTACACTTATTTATCTGTTGAATCTTTATAAGATATTATTTATTTCATTACCAACTCAGTTCTTTCACCCACTCTCTACAAATTAATTGTATTGGGCTTGTTGGACTCATATTCCATACTTTTTGGGTTTGGGCCACAAATATAGACCCTACAATTGGCGTCGTCTGTAAGAAGAGCTTGAGTGAGATTGAAAGCAACAGTTGACGATGGCTGAACTAGGGCAACAACCAGCGGAATCTAGGGCATCCCAACATGTTGATCATTTTCTCAACTTAGAGCAAAGACATGATCGTGAAGGTAGTGTACATGCTACGCATACTGATCGAAGTTAGTCACAAGGTGGAAGTCATGTGTCTCATGCAGACAAGAACAAAAACATGCAACTAGAGATTGACAAGCTGAAAAGAGAGTTGCGGCATGCAAAGAGGAAGTAGATTTCTTCGTATTCTAATGATGATTCTGACGACGAACAAGATGTCACTTACAAACAAAGGTCTAGAACACCAGTTAATGAGTCTTTTTCCTACAAAGAAGAGCACTATCGTAAACGGCAACCTCAAAGTCCATCACGTGGAGGCGTAGGGAATGATACTATGAGCAAGGCCTTAAACTAAATCTCCAAATCGCCTTTCACGTGTAGGATTGAGGAGGCAAGACTTCCTCGTCATTTTCATCAGCCAACGTTCACTATCTACAATGGTAAAATAGACCCTGTGGAGCATGTGAGCCACTTCAACCAGAGGATGGCAGTTCATTCTAAGGATGAAATTTTGATGTGCAAAGTTTTCCCCTCCAGTCTAGAACCAGTTGCGATGAGATGATTTGACAGCTTGAAAGCAAATTCCATTAGTTCCTTCAAAGAATTCACCTAAGCATTTGGTTCCCATTTTGTCACCTGTCAGAGAGTCGCTCGGCCCCTAGCTTCATTGCTGTCTTTGAGCATGCAAGAGGATGAGACCTTGAAAACGTACTCAAATAGGTACTGGGAGATGTTCAATGAAATGGAAGGAGATTTTGATGAAGTGGCCCTTAATACATTCAAGCTCGCCCTACCCGCTGACCATGGTTTAAGAAAATCTCTGACTGGAAAACCTGTCGCCAGTGTGCGTCAACTGATGGACCGAATTGATAAGTATAAGAGAGTTGAAGAAGATCAGTAACAAGGCAAGGGAAAAGACAATGTTATCCCCCAAGAGAGAAGGGATTTCAGGTCAGATAGATACAATAATAACAAATTGCGTAGGGATTTTGCTAAACAATCAAGATCAGCAAATCTTCAAGCAGTCAACACTGTATTCAAAAAGCCAGTATATCAAGTTTTGGAAAAGATTAATAATGAACCGTTCTTTAAATGGCCAAATAAGATGGTGGGAAACCCTGAAAGGTGTAACCATAATCTTTATTGCCAGTACTATCAGGACCATGGACATACCACAGAGGATTGCAGGTGCCTGTGAGATCATTTAGACCAACTTGTCAGTGAGGGTGAATTGAAACAACTCCTGCATCATTCCAGTGGTCGAGAAGGTCAGATGAACTCAGATCCCCGAAAAGAGGACTCCTTAAGGCCCCATTTGGGAACTATTAATGTCATTTTCGCCACACCAGGCAGAACAGGGTCCTGGCCGTCTAGGATAATGTCAGTAGCCTGATTACCTACAGGAGAATTCAATCATGATCTGAAGAGAGCAAAAGCGACTACTCCGGTTTTAGGGTTCTCGGACGAAGACAAGATTAAAATCATCCAACCCCATGATGATGCTTTAGTAATTACTCTCAGAATTAGAAGGTACGATGTTAAGAAAGTAATGGTAGACTAGGGCAGCGCAGATGAAATAATGTACCATGATCTCTATAAGGGGCTTAATTTAAAACCTCATGACTTAACACCATACAGTTCTCCCTTGGTGAGTAATGAAGGAAGAGTTGTTACCCCGAAGGGCCAAATACGATTACCTGTGCAGACTGGCTCAGAGGTAGTAGAAGTAGATTTCATTGTTGTGGACGCATATTCGCCCTATACTGCAATTGTAGCTAGACCTTGGCTTCATACACTAGGGGCTGTTTCCTCTACTCTGCATCAAAAAGTTAAATATTCGTCTGAAGGTCAAGTTAAGGAAATCTAGGGAGATCAATCTATGACGAGACAATGCTTGGTGGCTGCCATCCAGCATAAGCCTAGAGCTGAATCCTCGACTCATCTTGGAAAGGATTTATAGCAATTAAAACCTTTGGCATTGCCTATCAATGATTCGACTAAGAATGCAAGGTATGAAGATTTGATAAAGATTCTTATCGGAGATGATTCGGAGAAGTTTTTTCAAGTTGGATCTCAGTTACCTCTTCATGAGAGGGAAGAGCTGGTGGAGTTCCTCAAAAGAAACATTGATGTGTTTGCTTGGAATGTTTACGAAGCCCTAGGGGTGGATCCAGAATTCATATGTCACCATCTGAATGTCAACACATTGATTACTCCTAAGAAACAGCCTCCTCGGCGCCCATTTGAAGAACATGCTGACGCAGTGCGAGAAGAAGTAACAAAGCTCAAGCAAGCTGGAGCTATTAAGGAAGTGTTTTATCTTGAATGACTAGCTAATATTGTAGTGGTGAAGAAGAAAAGTGGGAAGTAGAGAGTATGCGTGGATTTCACAGACCTCAATAAGGCATGTCCGAAAGATCCATTTCCTATGCCTAAGATAGACCAGCTAGTGGATGCCACGGTTGGCCATCCTCGGATGAGTTTTCTGGATGCTTTTCAAGGTTATCATCAAATACCGTTAGCCCTGGATGATCAGGAGAAGACTGCCTTTGTCACCCCTATTGGGAACTACCACTACAAAGTAATGCCATTTGGTTTGAAAAATGCAGGATTCACCTATCAAAGAATGATGACGAGAATGTTTGAGCCGCAGCTGGGTAAAAGTATTGAGATTTACATAGATGATATGGTTGTGAAGAGTAAGATTGTTTCGGAGCATGCGAGGGATCTTGGAAACACTTTCGAAGTTCTCAGAAAATACAAGTTGTGTTTAAATGCATCCAAATGTTTGTCTAGTGTGGGACCAGGCAAATTCTTGGGTTACATGGTAACTCACAGGGGAATTGAGGTCAACCCAGATCAAATAACGGCCATCAACAATTTACAATCTCCTCGGAATCCCAAAGAGGTCCAGAAATTGATTGGAATAGCTGCTGCTCTGAACCGATTTATCTCTCGATCAGTAGATAGGTGTAGGCATTTTTTCTTACTGATCAATAAGTGGAAGGGATTCAATTGGATTGAAGAATGTGCCGTAGCTTTCCAACAACTTAAACATTATTTAGCTCAGTCACCAATCATGTCCAATCCTGAACCAGATGAAGTCTTGTATGCCTACATTGCTGTGGCTCCTTATGCTATAAGTTTAGTGTTAATACGAGTGGACCAAGGTGTGCAAAGGCCAGTTTATTATGTGAGTAAGTCATTGCACGAGACTGAAATTCGTTATCTGCCACTGGAGAAAAGGCCAGTTTATTATGTGAGTAAGTCATTGCTCGGAAGTTACCTCATTATTTCCAAGTGCATACGGTTGTTGTTCTTACTCAACTCCCGCTTAAAACCATACTCAGAATTGCAGATTACACAGGGAGAATAGCTAAATGGGGCACTATTCTGGGGGCTTTTGACATTAGGTATATGCCTCGTACCTCCACAAAGGGGCAGGTCCTCGCAGATCTGGTAGCCGAGTTCACTGAGCCCTTGTTAGAAGAATTAACAGCAGCACAGAACATGGATGAAAAATCGGTTGGTGTAATCTCTCAAAAAGGCCCCTCATCCTAGGAAGTATATGTAGATGGTGCAGCAAACCAAAAAGGATCTGGAGTGGGGCTAGTGCTAATATCCCCAGAGAAGATCATTATTGAAAAATCATTAAGACTAGGCTTCACGGCTACAAATAATGAGGCAGAATATGAAGCTCTACTGATGGGAATGACAATGGTTCGGAGAATGGGAGGAAAATCAGTAAAAATGTACTCAGACTCAAGGCTGATTGTCAGCCAGGTACAAGGGGATTTTAAGGCGAAAGTTGAAAGAATGTAAGGGTACCTGAGCCAAGTTAAATGTCTACAGTCAGAGTTCGAATCTTTTAATTTGCTACACATTCCCAGAAGTGGTAATGCACATGCTGACTCTTTGGCCACACTTCCAACCTTTTCGGCATAGAATCTGCCTCGGGTTATTTTTGTTGAAGACTTGTATAAGCCCACAGAAATAGGAAAAGAGGCAGTCCGAGTTCATCAAATTAGAGTTGAGCGAAGCTGGATGGACCTTATAATTTGATTCTTGAAGGAGGATACTTTTCCTGAAGCAAGGTTAGAAGCGGACAAAGTTCGGAGGAAGGCTACTAGATTCTGGCTATTGTAGGAGTAGAAGCCCAAATTTATGTCTTGGGCTTAGGGCTCTATTTGAAGACTGAGGTGTGTCCAAAGAGGAGTAAATGATTGAGAAGGATCTCAGGAGGGATAAATATGCACGAGAATGATTAAAGAATATAGTTCGAAGAGTGTGTCCTCCTCGGATATGAAGCATATTGATCAAGCAAGTACTTGGGAGGTTTGAGTGACTTTCCTAGTAATTCCAATGATAAGGATAAATCTCAGGCACGTATAAAGATGATAAGAACAAAGAAATATCTAAAGGGAAAACTACTACCACAGCATTAAATGCACTGCAGCAATTTTTCTGGCCATATTAATGTGGAGAAGACCCCTGAACAGTGCAGTTTGAACTACCACCACTCATGGAGAACCGATGAAGATACCTGACAGGACATATATTCAAGTGAATGTTTAGATGACTAACAAGTGTACGATCAAGATGTTTTGAAAGGAAACTATATAATGTAAAAGACTTCCCATAAGAGAGGGACCAAAAATCAAAAGAGGAAGAGAGAAGAAAGGTTTACTGTAACTCTAAGAATTATATAAACAAAAGTTTGTGTCCTTGGACAATAATTAATCCAAGTTTTAAGTTTGTTCTTACACTTATTTATCTGTTGAATCTTTGTAAGACGTTGTTTAGTTCATTACTGGCTCAGCTCTTTCACCCACTCTCTACAAATTTATTGTATTGAGCTTGTTGGGCTCATATTCCATACCTTTTGGGTTTGGGCCACAAATATAGACCCTACAAGTTTAGTTAAATTTTTTTTGCCACTTATGTAAAAAAATATGGTTAAATATTTGATTTTACTTTATTTTTATGTTTCTTTCCCTCAAAAAAAACAAAAAAGAAAAATATAATATCAAATAAGATAAAAAAAGAATTTAGTGGAACACTTGTATTATGAGATTTCAAATCATATGTAGACAACTTAAATTTCAACCAAACCACAAATAAGTAAGTTGTAATTTTCTCTATAATAAATATGTTATGGAATAGTCATTGGCTAATTTGGCTTCTTGAAATGGTTAAGGGAGAAATATCCACATAAGATTTTTTTTCTAAACTCTATTTCATTTAAATATAAATTTTTTAGAATTTTTAATTGTTTTTTCTTTCTTTACATGTAATAACCATCATTTACTCTCTTATTTCATCCTTGAAATACGCAAACAAATAATAAATGCAAAATAGCAACTTTGCAAATTTACACATTTTTAATTTGATTGATATGAGTGATTTTGAAGTTTGAATGTGTAAAATTGAGTAATTTTTCTATTTTGCTTTATCTTATGAAAATGCTCTAAGGGAGAGAGTCGGTAGAGTTATAAAGTTGTTGTTGTTGTTGTTGTTTGTTTGTTTGTTTGTTTTTTTTTTTTTTTTTTTTATTATTTTATTATTTTATTTTATTTTTAAAGAGAAAAGATAGTGAGTTCTAGAGAGTTGGTGAAAATAGAAGAGGCAACCAAATAGGGGCGCAAAGTAAGAAGAGAAAGAGATAGAAGGAGAGAGGAAAGAGAGACTGAGGAACACTAACAAACAACTGAACAAAGAGTAAAAAAATGCTAGGGGAGAATAGCATAAAAGGAATAATATGATTGAGAAAAATTAAAAAAAAAGAAATTGCGAACACCAAGAATAGCTAATGAGGGAAATCGATATTTATCTTAAGCACTAGTTTAAGATAAATATTGATTATCTTTTATTATCTTAAGCAATAGTTTTTCAAAAATCTTAGTGTGTGTTTGGGTAGGGATGAAAAATGAAAATTAATTCACTATTCAGCTTATTTTCTATTATTCATTTACACTTTTTGACACTATTCATGGACACCATTATAACTAACTTTTATTTTTATCTACAGTACTTTCAGCAATAATTTTTTAGTTTTAGGAAAATAAGCGGTATTCAAATATACCCTCAGTCTCAAACTAGGATAATTTAAATTACAATGATTGAAAACACACTAGAGAGACATTGGAAATAGAACCAATTTAACCTAATCAAACAGCCAAAGAAAGGGTTAGAAAGCTAACGTTAACTCAAGCCATAGCCATGATCGGTTTAAACCCTAATTACAAGTGCCAGGGTTTGAGCTAGCCAAATATTCAACTATTGGATCAGATCAAACTTACCACCATTGGAAAGATGGTGAACATTACCTTTCTAGCAACTATTTAATGGTCTAAATTAGATTTGAACGAGCAAAATATTAAGAAATCAATAATAAGAAAAATGTTTGAACACAAATCAAGTTTGGTATATTAAAGACCACCTGTCCAACTTCTCAATCGTCCATTAAAAAAAAATGTCAATATGGATATTTTTAGAAACCATGCATCACATACTTTCTAATGGCACTAAGATCACCTAAAGCAGAGGTCGGAAAGGCCTTCAAAGGGGACCTCAAATTTTGACACATTTTTTATATCGTTTATTATTATTATTATTATTTTTTTTGGGAAAACTCTAGGACCACACTCAAGTCCATACCCAATTTTACATTATGCTAATGTCAACTTGTGATTAGTGCACAATAATTTAATTTTTCACTAAGTGTATATAGTGGTTCCATGGGTAGTAAGTGATATAATCAAATAATAAAGGCAAAAAACCCATTTTTGTTCATACATTTTCACGTGATTCCCACTTTGGTCCCTATTTTTTATTTTCACCGTTTTTAGTCCCTAAAATCAAAAAGCGATCTCGTTTTTGTCCCTACCGTCAGTGCCCTAACGGCAAAATCCTAGGTGGCAGATGGAACATCCTATTAGCTGACGTAACGTTGATGTGGCACTTACGTAGCAATTAAAATATTATTAAAAAAATATTATTTAGCATTTTTATATGCCACGTCAACATTTTAATTTTTTATTAAAAGCCATGTCAGAAAATTTAAACCAAAAAAGAAAATAAATTAAAAAACAAAACTTAAATTTTTTAGTTATTATTTAATTATATAAATAATAAATAATAATTAAAATAAAATTTTCTTTTCTTTTCATTATTTTATTGGAAGATCATCTTTGTGTTCTTCTTGTTCTTACAATTCATATTCTTCATGTTTTTGGTAAATTAATTCCTATTTTCTTGTCTTTTCTTTTCTTTGCCTTTCCAGTACTTTCTTTATAACCAAACAAATCAAAATTCAAAAATTTGATCAAACAATAATCAACATACACCAACCAAAATCCAGAAATCAACATACACATACACCCACCAAAATTGAAAACCCAGAAATCAACATACACCAACAATCAAACCCAGAAATAGATCTACATATTCAGAAATTTTAACCCAACATACACCCACTAAAATCAAAAGACTTGCATCCTCTTTGTTCACAAAATCAACACCAATCTCCAAGTTGGAAACCCACCAATCCATCGAAACACAAAATCAGATCCAACTTGGAAACCCACCGATCTCCACCATCCTCCAAATCCCACCATTCTCTCAAACCTAGCCTTTGGAATCATAATCTAGAAATCTGCCACAAATCAGTGTACCAATCCACCACAAACCCACAAACCCAGATCAACAACTTTCACAAACCCACAAATCCACCACAGATTAGTGCACCAATCCACCATAAATCCATAAACCCAAATCAGCAAAACTCACAAACCCACAACCCACAACCCAGATCTAGACCACTGAGTTGAGAGATAGAGAGATGAAAGAGAGAAACTTGCCTATTTGGGAGAGAGAGACAACGATTCGTGAGAGTGGGTCGGTCACAAGTGGTTTGAGAGAGACTTGAGCGAATCATGAGAGTGGGTTGGTTAGAGGCAATGAGGCGATGAACCACCATCGGTTTTAGTGGCGATAACAGTAAAGATGAGTAGAGAGGCCGACCTTGGAGTTAGAAAGAGTTGTGAGAGTTTTGGAAGAGGGAGAGAGGAAGGTTTGTGAATATTAAAGGAGTCCGGTTTGAGTTGTGTGTTTTCTTTTTGTGTTTGGTTTCAAAGCATAAGAAAATCTTGTTGAACGGCTTTGTGTAACTGTTGAATGTCTCTGTGTTTTGTTTTGTAAATTTTTTTGCGCATTTCTTTTTATTTTGTAAATTTGAGTGATTTTATGGGTTTGGTTGCTAAGAAAATGTAAGAAAAGAATTTTTTTTTTAATTTTTAATTTTCTGGGCAAGCTTAGTTGGGGAAGAAAATGAAGAACACATAGTTCTAAGTTCTTCATGTTCTTCCCAAAAAAAATAATAATAATTTAATTAATTTTTTTTTTAAATAATTAGGTTATAAATTTTTTTATTATTTTTATCTGATGTAGCTTTTAAAAAAAAATTAAAATGCTGACGTGACATATAAAAATGCCAAATAATATTTTTTTAATAATATTTTAATCACCACATCAGCGTCATGTCAACTAATAGGGTTTTCCGTTTGCCAGTTAGGACTTTGCCGTTAGGGCACTGACGGTAGAGATAAAAATGAGATCGCATTTTTTTTTTAGGGACTAAAAGTGGTGAAAATAAAAGATAGGGACCAAAGTGAGAATCACGTGAAAATGTAGGGATGAAAATATGTTTTTTGCCAATAATAAATTAATATCTAAGTATGTTGTCGTTGTGAAATTGAGTGTTGATTAAGTGTGTAGTGTCTTTGGTACCCAATTTATTTAGAGGAATGTTACGTCCACAACATTTTCACAACAAATTATAGATAAAAAGTTGTTATTAGTTCTAATTTGAATCCACTACTTAAATTACTTTTTTGTCTACTTGTAACCAGCTACATAATACTTGTTGTGAAAATGTTGTGAATATAACATTTCTTATTCTTTTAGGATCACATACTTTACAACTCTTACCACAACTTGCAAACGTGTCAATTTGTGATTGAATTACTATCACTTACACACGGGTTGAGGCATTGGTATTTGATAAATAGTAACTATAATTTTGATGTGACAGATTGTAATTGATTTGTCTATCATTTTCACATAGATTCACAATTTTTTCCATCATTCATATCACAATTGTAGCAAAATTGTGGTTCTAGATTTTCTCAAGTTTGAGTCCTAGACGTTTTCCTTTGCTTTGCCACCCACACTTAACTGATTTTTTAGTTGCTTTTTAGATTCCTGCAAAAAAAACATAAACATTTTTATTTTTTATGTTCCCATTGTGTCCTATTGTTTGGGATATTTAGAAATCACAAATTTTATTTTATTTTTATAATTCAATAATTGAGGAGGAAAACTTGAATCATTTGAGCTATAAAGTGACTTGAAATCTTGAATCATTCCATTTTAAATTGTTCATAAAAAACAATCATTTTAAATTAAGGATTAATTTAACCATTATGCACACTATTTTACCTCTTCAATTAGTCTCATTTCTCATCATTGATCAGTAGGCAATCTTAACTCTTAAACTTTGATCTTGCATGTAAGTTATTAATTACGTGATACATAAAAAATAAAAATAAAAAAGCATTCTCCAATGATATAACCAAACGCAATTTCAATAAGTATAATTACTTTTTAATAAAAATTTCAGTATAGTGCAAACGGTAATTTTTCAGTATAATAGACACCACTCTCTCATTCGACCATTTAAAAAAATAATAATAATAATTTTTACATATTTTTTATTTTTTATTTTAACAACAAAAATAACACGGGAATGGATTGAATGGTCATAAATGAATGTGCACTTTTCACGGTCTAATGGTAGAGGAAAAATGTCCTTATTCATTGAATGGTATTGCACCCATTACCATGGTTTTAAACAACGATGAATCAACATAAAAGGAACCCCACAATTGCATGTGCAGATAATTTTAAACAAACAACTGAAAGCGCACTAGTAGGGTGGTATAAGCTCGGACTCTTCACTATAAGTGTTTGGGTTTAAGTCTCACGAATAAATGGGGTGGGTTAGCCTAAAATCAAAGTTTAGAATATCCTTGTGTTTGGGCCATATATGGTAAAGCCCACAGCTATAATTGACACCAGACTCCACTTCAACGTTGTTTTTTTTTTTTTTTTTTTTTGGTTACAACAAAAAAAACATAAGAATGGATTGAATGGTCATAGATTAATGTGTGCTTTTCAATCTCATTATTGATATAACTTCTACGCCACTTACCTTATTCTCACAAAAAAAAATTTCTCACATAGTCACATGTTTAACCTTCTTAATAACACAAAAAAAATTCCTCTAGATTGAGATCCTGCACTGGGTGTAAATGTGCAATACCATAAATAAGAAAAAAAATCTGAACTTTTTTGTTTCACCTAGGAGACATCCAATGGCAGAGGAAAATTGTCCTCAATCATTGAATGGTATTGCACCCAAAAGGCAAAGGCTGGAAGTTTTGGTTGCCTCTTGAAATGCATTGCGTAACTTTTATCTCCATGGCCCTATTCAGTATATTTTGAAATCTAAGACTTATGAATTTAAGAATTTTTTTTTATTAATATTTAAATATTATTTATATAGCTTTTTTATGTAGGGTATTGTGGGGCCCGGGGACCCAGAACCTCCCGGCCCACCTTTAGGCAGGCCCAGGGCCCAAGCCGAGGAAGGCGACCTCCCCGGACGGTCAGCTCAAAGACTTGTCCTTCCAAGGCCCGAGCCGAGGATGCACCCATCCTCGGCACACCTAGTCTAATCTAGGTAGGGGACAGACCTGGTGCAGGTGGTCACATCCACACTTAACGATTTTGCCTAGCCCTCCAGACTCCATTAATGCTGACAAGACCCTCAATCATTGAATGGTATTGCACCCAAAAGGCAAAGGTTGGAAGTTTTGGTTGCCTCTTGAAATGCATTGCGTAACTTTTATCTCCATGGCCCTATTCAGTATATTTTGAAATCTAAGACTTATGAATTTAAGAATTTTTTTTTATTAATATTTAAATATTATTTATATAGCTTTTTTATGTAGGGTATTGTGGGGCCCGGGGACCCAGAACCTCCCGGCCCACCTTTAGGCAGGCCCAGGGCCTAAGCCGAGGAAGGCGACCTCCCCGGACGGTCAGCTCAAAGACTTGTCCTTCCAAGGCCCGAGCCGAGGATGCACCCATCCTCGGCACACCTAGTCTAATCTAGGTAGGGGACAGACCTGGTGCAGGTGGTCACATCCACACTTAACGATTTTGCCTAGCCCTCCAGACTCCATTAATGCTGACAAAACCCTTCACTGAAAAACCTTGGAGGCAGCAACCCCCAGCATGGGAGAGAACCTGTCTGATGGGACAAGTCCTGAACCATTAGCCCGGATGACCAACAGCTGTAAGGCCAGGATCGAGCTAAAGATGGTATATAAGGTAAAGAACCCCCCTGGTGAAAGGGGGGCCTCCTGGGACCCCAGCCGAGGAGCAACCCTGGACGTGGAGCAAGCAGCGAGAAGTGCGGAGAAGACCGGTGAAGGGTCGGCCGGAACCAAACCCTTTGCCCCACTCTCTACAAATTCATTGTCGGGGGCCCACCTCCGAAAAAGGAGCCCCTACAATTGGCGCCGTCTGTGGGGAGGGTTAGTGTGCCGGCCGGCGCAACCGGCGATCGTTCTAAGGCAGTTATTACTCAGAAGTTGGCGGTGCAAAAAAGAGAGAAAGCAAAAGAAAAGAAGAAGAGAAGAATGACAGTGCGAAAAGAGAACTTAACAGCAATTAAAAGAAAAGTCCTTCATTAATTCACAAGAGATTACAAGAGATTACAACTACAATTTTCATTATTTCATAAAAAGAAAAAATTACAAATACAATCAGAGGCTCAGACAGGCATGTTTTACAAGAATTCCTACCAACTAATCCTACAATCGGAGGCTCAGGTGGACCGGTGTTGGAACTGGCCGGGCAAGAGGCTCGCAAAGAATTGATGCCAGGAATAAAGGAAGTGTCAAGCCGTGCTTTTACCAGCGCCCAGAGAATGGGAGAACTGGACGGTAAAAGCACGGGAAGGGGGGCTAGGGGCTGGCTCACCTTCAAACCAAAGCTTGAACAAAGTGAGGAGCCCCTAGACCCCGAGACACCCTCCCTCATGATGCTTCCTCGACCCCCTCCGAACTACACAAGCATTGACCGCCGGAGACGGCAATACTCGGGCACCGGCCATGACGAGAGTTCGCGTGCTCCCTCCATCGGAGGTGCACTTTGGGGGAAGACGTTAGGTATTTCAACGACGTCCCCCTTGGCCGCCATGAGAGACTCGGCCAGTGTTACGCCTAAACTCTGCCGCGCCGGCAGCCCAGTGGGGACTGCGGCCACGGCGGCACTTGACTCCAGGTCTCCTAACTGCGGTCACAACCCTAGTGGCGGTATCAAAGGGACTCAAAAGGGCGAAAGTGTATACGTCTGTTTGTGGGGGAGAATTCATTGAATGAGGAGAAACGCTCCCCCCAGAACGCCTTTTATGGAGGGCGAAAACCAGCGGGAGCTGAACCGCGCGGAATTCGAAGGGGAATTGTCAAGGGAAATTAATTCCCCCCCCAGTTCCAAGGGGATTGCCAGTTGCCTACTGCGTGTTGATTCACGAGGGCATTAATGGAGGCGCGTTACGGGCACCGAAGCGTCAAACAGGAAGCGCGAAAGGCCAAGCGATGCCTCGTAAATCAAAAAGATGAGGAGCGCGAACCAGAGGCAGGACCAGCCCCACGTGCGAAGCCACAAGCCGACCTGAGGAAAAACAGCTCACGGAAAAGACCCAAGGGCGACCCCCTACCAAAAATGAAGTCCTCGGATCCGAGGACGAAATCCTATTGAAGGCAACCGTGCAATCGTGGTACGATAACTCTTGCTCCAGTACCCTACAAGGGGCTAGGGGGATGGACCCCTACCCGACGTGAGACTGAGTTGCCCAAAGAGGTGAACACTGTGTCCTCACGCTCGGGGCCCACATGGAAACGATGACAGCAATTGTACCTAGGTCTTGCATGGTCCTCGGACTCAAGCCTACGGGGAGCTGACCACTCGTACTTAAGGCAGCAACTGTACCTAGGTCTTGCATGGTCTACGGACTCAAGCCTATGGGGAGCTAGCCACTGGAAACGATGGCAGCAATTGTACCTAGGTCTTGCATGGTCCTCAGACTCAAGCCTACGGGGAGCTGACCACTCGTACTTAAGGCAGCAACTGTACCTAGGTCTTGCATGGTCTACGGACTCAAGCCTATGGGGAGCTAGCCACCGGAAACGATGGCAGCAATTGTACCTAGGTCTTGCATAGTCCTCGGACTCAAGCCTACGGGGAGCTGACCACTCGTACTTAAGGCAGCAACTGTACCTAGGTCTTGCATGGTCTACGAACTCAAGCCTATGGGGAGCTAGCCACTGGAAATGATGGCAGCAATTGTACCTAGGTCTTGCATGGTCCTCGGACTCAAGCCTACGGGGAGCTGACCACTCGTACTTAAGGCAGCAACTGTACCTAGGTCTTGCATGATCTACGGACTCAAGCCTATGGGGAGCTAGCCACTGGAAACGATGGCAGCAATTGTACCTAGGTCTTGCATGGTCCTCGGACTCAAGCCTACGGAGAGCTGACCACTCGTACTTAAGGCAGCAACTGTACCTAGGTCTTGCATGGTCTACGGACTCAAGCCTATGGGAAGCTAGCCATTGAAAACGATGGCAGCAATTGTACCTAGGTCTTGCATGGTCCTCGGACTCAAGCCTACGGGGAGCTGACCACTCGTACTTAAGGCAGCAACTGTATACGGGGAGCTACCCATCTACGCCAGAGCCAAAGTACTACTCGGTCCGAAGGCCTATTCCCACGAAGAAGTTAACTACCTAATGAAGAGCCTAAGGGTCGATCCGACCACTCAAGGGAGGACCAGCCGAACCGACGGCCTCCCGGACAATAGGGGCCGAGGTTTGCAAAACCCTCCTCCCCGTCCGAGGATACGTGCAGCAGGGTTTTGAGGGGCTATTGTGGGGCCCGGGGACCCAGAACCTCCCGGCCCACCTTTAGGCAGGCCCAGGGCCCAAGCCGAGGAAGGTGACCTCCCCGGACGGTCAGCCCAAAGACTTGTCCTTCCAAGGCCCGAGCCGAGGATGCACCCATCCTCGGCACACCTAGTCTAATCGGGGACAGACCTGGTGCAGGTGGTCACATCCACACTTAACGATTTTGCCTAGCCCTCCAGGCTCCATTAATGCTGACAAGACCCTTCACTGAAAAACCTTGGAGGCAGCAACCCCCAGCATGGGAGAGAACCTGTCTGATGGGACAAGTCCTGAACCATTAGCCCGGATGACCAACAGTTGTAAGGCCAGGATCGAGCTAAAGATGGTATATAAGGTAAAGAACCCCCCTGGTGAAAGGGTGGCCTCCTGGGACCCCAGCCGAGGAGCAACCCCGGACGTGGAGCAAGCAGCGAGAAGTGCGGAGAAGACCAATGAAGGGCCGGCCGGAGCCAAACCCTTTGCCCCACTCTCTACAAATTCATTGTCGGGGGCCCACCTCCGAAAAAGGAGCCCCTACAGGTATATTTTATTAATATATCTTAAGATCTTGGCTAATACAAACCAAGTTTAAGACATTTCAAAATTGACCAATTTGGTTTTTAAAGCTAATTTGGTCCTTAAGACAATTGAAAAAAAAAAAAAAAAAAACTAATAGGCCTAGTAGTGTTTTGAGACTAAGTTGGTTTTAGGGATCAAATTGAGTTGTTTTAAAATGTCTTGAACTTTGTTGATATTAGCCCAAACTCCAAATATGCTAATGAAAAATTTACCCTTTTATATATTTTTGTTTTTTTAAGAACCGCTCTTTTTTGTTTTTTTGTTTTTTTTTTTTTTTTTTTTTTGTGATGGAAAATTATTAATTAAATAGGTTTAATTTTGTATATTTTACGATTGATAATAGTTAATCTGCTTAAACTTCTTGTGATATGATGGTTCTTACTTGACACATTGATAACAATTTTTTTTTTAACTATTTAAGATTTCAATTAAGTATAATTTTTATTTGCTCAATACTTTAAGAGCCGTCTTGAGGTGAGAGAAAGAGTGTAAAACCTTATATATATATATATATATATATATATAAATTTCAAGTTACACATGGTGTTATACCATCTAATAATTTATTATATAATTTAAATTTTGAAAATTTCACTGTTAAATTACATGTTTTATATGTTTTTAATGTTCATGCTAATTAGATGTTATTTACTATCCTCTCTCTCTCTCTCTCTCTCTCTCTCCCTCTCTCTCTCTCTATATATATATATATATATATTTTAAGTTACATCTGATGTAACTTTAAACAATATTACACCCTCTAATAACTTGTTATATAATTTATATTTTGAATACCTCATCGTTGAATTACATGTTTTATGTTTTATATGTTCTTAACGTTTATGCCAATTTTCATGTTAATTGGATATTATTTATCATTCAGTCCATAAACTCATATTTTATATATTATTTTAAAGTATACAAGTTTGAATTTGATCAATTGACTGATAACATGACCATTCATTTTAGATCAACTTAAAATTTTATAAGCATAAAAAAATATATAACTATATTATAATTTAATGGTGAATTTATCAAAATTCACGTTAAATTAAAATTTTTTGAGGGATTTAACGTTGCTTAAAATTTATTGCTCTACAATTTTTAGGACACTTTTTTGTACAAATTTTGGAGCTTTTGTTTATATAACGGAGGACCCTGAGAAATTTTTGGGAAGGGGACCCCTTAGTCTTGCATTTATCCATCATTTTTATTTCATCCCTAATTGGAATTTGGAATTCCCTAAAGGGCTCTCTCTTCTGTGTTCCTTTTCTTCGATTGCAGATTAACGTTAAGAAACGTTTTAGGTAATTTTAATCTTTCGTCTTATCTTTCTGTTTGGTTGCCTAGAAAATTGAGAAGAGACAAAATGTAGTTATATATTCTCAATTCTTTTTATCAAACCCTGTGCATTGCCCTTTTAATTTAATTTTATGCATTTCTTGTTGGTTGCTATGATATTTTTTTGATTGTGCATCAAAATCTAAAATTTATAATATTTAGTAGTTTTTTTTTTTTTGGGTGGTAGATTAAGATATAAAAAACATATAATGTTAATGTACATGCTTGTTTAATTTATGGTTGTCTTTAGTATTGTTAAGTTAGATCCTTATTGAATGTGTAAATAAGGTTTCAACGAGGGTTTGATTGCATGTCTTAGTTTCTATTCTTTAATTTGTAAAAATCTGATAAAGATATTAAACTTTTACTGCAAGTTGAAGTGTTAAGGAGGTTGGGTTTCCTTGAATTAATCCAAAACACCCTTTCATTTGTCTTGAATAAAGGCTATAGCTATAATTATTATTTAGAAATATCTTTGTGTACAATTGGGATCAAGAAGAAACGACAATACTCAAGCCACACCTGAGGCTCTTCTTTTTGCTGAGAAAACTTTGCTAGCTTTCTCGAGTTGTGTAGTTACTGCACAAATTGGAAAGATACACATTCTAAGCTTAACATGTTTTTGCCTAATATCATTTAGCAATTGCCCTATTCAACAAAATAGCGTGCTACATTTGTAGGTGCATTATCATCCCAGCGTCTTCACGATCTACAATCACTCTACTAAATTCTGTGACATGACTCTATTGCACTATATGTAAGAGAGGAGTAATACACTTTTTTTTAATCAACGATGAATCACAAACTCTCTCAGACAATGCAGCAAACACCTCACCTTCTCTATCATGAATCACCATTCCCACACCTCCAGTCCCATCTTTGAAGCTCAAACCAGCAACATTTAGCTTAAAACAGCTTGCATTAGGGGGTAACCACTTCACTGGATCCAGATTGAAGTGCATATCCTGCTATTTCTGATCAATGAATCATTTTGCCATTTAAACATTTGACATACTTTCAAAAGCCACAATAGGGAAGGAAATTGGAAAAAACTTAAACTGGAACCCACATTGTTGCCGAATTGAGAAATATAGGAACTCAAAATTCGGCAAAACTGGGAGGTTCTGACCTCGACATTTTGGTACGGATGGTCAACTGCCAGATGGCACTTTAAGGCTTTCAATGCCGATTTGTCCTGCATTCTCCTCTTACTTCTATCATCCTGCAGCAGCTTCTTGATAGTTAAATGCATGTGTTGGGAACTTGTAACTCAAATGGGAAACTCAGCTTTGGGTTCATTCATGTATCAAGGTCAATTGGTCAATGTTAGTTACAAGTAGTGCATGCAAATTTCACTTCATAAATATTGGCCACTGAACTCATTGTTTTGCATCCGTGGTATGTGAGATTTTTTCATTTTTCATGCTATTCAACTTGCAATTCAGAGCTTGGCACCTGTGCTTGTATTCTCGTTTCAAAGGATCTTCCATAAACAGTTTATACGGAATGAGGCTGTACTAAATTCTCATGGTTCCATTGTTTCACTTCTTTTCATAATGAAGATTATCTACTTACTTGAATTACAGCCAGAGGTTATTCGGCACAATTAGTTGTTTCTTATCACATTTGAATAGGTATTCTTTTGGGGGAGAAGTTTGGTTTATACTTTATAGTTAATGCATATTTAGATGAAATCAGTTGCTTTTGGCATTTTACATTGTAGATATTGCAAACACATCTCATGGACCTATGCTTTTCTGGTACGTTCATAAATACTTTCTTTCAGCTCATTTGTGATGTTAATTGTAGTTAGTTGGTTCCCTACAAACATTTATGCTTTTAGCCCTATATGTGAAGCGGCAGCCTTCTCTGTACGGTATTAAAAAATGCTGTTAAATTTCTTTAGCTGAATTTTGTTAACCTTTGTATGCTTGTGCAGATGAGCTTGGAGGAGGAGAATACAAAGGCCTTTCTTATACTCAGTGAGAATTATACTCACATTAAAGGAGGTAAGAGCTATTATTTATAGAAGTATGATGTTGTAACTGTCCTATACAACTTTTGTTTGCTCTGTTGATTCTCTCTCAAACCTATTAATTTCTTAAGAGTACATCTTTGAAGCTCTGCCTGAATTTTAGGCCTGATCTTGAGTAAATGTGAATAATGAGATCTTTATCCCATACACATCACTCAGTTCTATCCTTTAATTTTTTTTTTGCCAAAAACCTTGGAGTTTAAAACTCTTAATCAGATAATGGATGTTCACTGCCATTACCCTACTATTGGTGGATTGTGATTTGGCCTACAAAAGGGCTTGATACTGATAGTGGAAGCCTAGCTACCACTAAGCATTTGAAGTAGATTTATCAATCCACGTGGGGTCTTCTTCCGCTAAATTGAATATTCATCTAAAGTCAATTATGATCTCCAGTTAGGAAGTCAATGCACTCAAATAATATTTTCCCTGAATAATGAGGATACATGATAGTATGTATAGTAAGCAAATCATCTGAAAATATGGGGAGGTCCTTAAGAGTTTTACTGTCTGGCAACATGGGAAACTAGATTATATGATTTGGTAGTTTATGTATGCCACTATTTCCTCGTACCTTTTTATGCTTTCATGATTTTCTTTTGTGTGTATGTTGTGGTGGGGGACTGTGGTCCAACTCTGTCTTTCTTCTTGATGTATTACATTGCATTTCCATTGTCAACCTTTTGAAGCAAGCTTAGTATTTGAGTCATCTGAAGCTTCTTGTGTCATTATTACTTAAGTTAAATTGTAACCACACCCTTTTTATAATTTTTATTTGATATTAAACTAGAGCGAAACAACCAGTGTTTTGAGGATTTTGAAAGGACAGTAATCAATCTAAAATTTTTATTTTTTAAAATGCTATTAGATTGGATGTCTATTGTAGAAAGCCATTCTATCTCTTTGATTTATGATTTGATGGATGCTTTTATTTGTGTTCTGATTGTATTGATCCCCAGTTGTATACATCGTGTATACTAACTTGGGCGACTCTCTCTTTTAATGTTTGAATAGCATTTTTATTACTTTTAAAAAAAAATCGGGTTCAAGTGATAACCTAGTGGTAATGGCGTCTTTTGTGGTGCCCCATTTTTGTGGCTTGGACCCCACCTCCTCCTCCCCCTCTATCTACCTATCAAAAAAATAATTAATTCCATGATAAGAGAGATTGCTGCATTAGTAATATGTTTTTTATGTGTAGGGCAATGAAGAATTCAGGAAAGCTTCTTATGATATACTCCTTAAGATAAGTGCCAGCTTGAAAGACTCATCAGCTATTTCTGATGCACCTTATCACAAACTGATTTAGCATGGTAAGTATTTAAATGATTTTACTTCAACATCTGATTTGATACTAATGGTACCTTTGATTACTTGATCCTTTGATGTATCACCAGTTCCACAGCTGCTTTCATCATTAATATCTAATGATTTTACAATAATCAGATAATGGGCTATCTTTCTGGCTCATCTCCTTAGTTAAAAAGTGGAACAGTGTCTGCTTTGTCAGTATTGGTTTATCAGGATGTAGATAGCTATTTGTCAATGCCTGATCTTTTCCCTTACTTTTATCTTTGCTGCATACCAAAGTGGTGGAAGTGATAAAAGTGAGTGTTCTCTTAATTGCTCTTGATTCAGAGTGTTGGTATGATTTTGCTTTCGATGCTAGTTGTTTGCATATTTAACGGTTGTTTTGGGCTTTTTGAAAGTACTAGTGTCATGCTTACAAGACAAAGACCTGCACAGTCTTTTGTCTGATGTTGTGTATGAAGTTCAACCATGGTCATTGTCCCCAGACATCATTTTAGATCAAAGGCACATGCAAATTTGATATTAAGAACTTATTTGCCTTATGTACATAATAATGAAAATGTATTGGTGTTGGTGTTGGAAATTTTCAACACATGCACATACATCTTTATTTAATGGTCATTGTAATAATGGAGATTTTGATATTGAAGTGAGATTCTGCAATAGTCGAGTCAGTTACTCCAGAGAAATATAAGGGTTTTCTGAAGGCCATTTTGGAGGTGATTCTTTCATTTCCTGTTTATGCTCTTTGTTAAATATAATTTATTTTAATTTTAGGGAGGGACTTGATCAATTAATTGGTTGAGAACTCCTTTGAGCTCTGTCTAGGCCCCTAAGTTTGAAATTTATTGACCAGAATAAAATATTTTTGAACTATGTAATCTCTTCTAAAAATTGTTGGTGATGCAAATATAGCTAGAAAATAGGTTCCTTGCCATGGAGGCGTTGTTTTAAATGGTAAATTACTGACACATGGCATTAATAACCCACACGCTTATTCTGCTTTCCAAATATTTTATAATCTTGAGAAAAACATTAGCAATGTAATGTTGCAGCATGTCTTAAGATAGCCTTCCGAAGATTTGCCATGTGTCATGCACAATTAGCATGGCAGAAGTGCATCCTGTGAGCTTGAGTAGGTGGATGACGAAGATGGAGGTGGGGATAGTTAAGTGGGATTAGAAGTCTGGAGGAGGTTAAATCATGCCAGAGACATTGTGCATGAAATGAACCTAAGCTAGTGTTTGAAGCTCGGTGTTTGGCTTTGAGCCTTTGTATGGTCTTGCACTTGTGTTGCCTGGAATTTCTTGTGTTTGTAAGAAGTGTCATAAAACAGAATTCATCCCCAATGCTGAAAACTATTTATTTTTTTGGGGGTGGGGGGGTTAAGATATTATGATTTTGTTATTAAAATTTGACATAGACCAGCTATAAGCTGTTATAGCGTTATTTGATTGTTATCCTTTCATTCTTCTCTTATTTTACCCTTTTCCTCTGTCCTCTACTATCAATTTGGTCTCATTGTGTGTCCTCACCCATTTATTAGATGAAGTCCTCTAGTCGAAGACATGTAATGACTTTCTTTTCCCACTTAATGAATGAGCATTATCAGTTTGAACATGGGGAAACTGATGTCCCTCCTGCAGTGGTTTTTCTTTTGGTGGCAGTTCATTTGAAGTGTGTTTTATGAGGAATCATATTAAATATATGATGGAAGATTATGCTATCTTTGTATATCTTATTGCAGAATTGCCATTGGAAAACAAGTCCAAAGAATCTGGTGCTGGTGATACAGAAATGATGCTTGCAGATTCATTTACAAAGGCTTCTAGATCCATGTACGATTGATCACATTTTATATGCTGACCTGTTCTTTCTTTAGATCTCGCTCTATCCTTTCTTTAGATCTCCATCTCATTACCGTTGGACTTGCTTATTTTGCTTTATTGTTTTTAGGAGCAATGGGTTCTATAACTGAGGAGAATGGTTCAGTAGAACAAAGGAAAGGAAAGAGAGAAGAAAATCAATGCCCTTATCCCTAGCTCAAATGAGCGTCACTTGTCATATGGTTTTGTTGGTGGTCTAAAAGCAGTTTAAAGTGCTAAGCACTCTAATAATGCAAAATCACTGAAGAGTCAGTAGAAGGAAAGACAAAAGAAGAGCAATAGGAATCACAACAAAATTATGACAAGTCATGACCAGAGAAAGATGGAGCTGACTAACACTAGCAAGAAAGATGAAGCAATTCGTACACCTAGTGCTTCCAAATTAGTCAAACACAAGGTAGGGATGAAAAGACAGAAGAAAGGAGCCATGATGTGCCCAAAGTCTGAATGGCAATTGCTTCCTAGAAGTATGTGAATAATTTGGCACACTGCTTCTACCATTGCCCATTTAACACATTAAATTGTCTGAATAGAAATTGCTTCCTAGTCTAGCTTCTTCTTCAATATAGAGCTCATTTAACACATGTTTAATATGGGAATAGCCATTTATAACATATTCATATTTAGAAAATGAACAACCAATAGGATTGGAGCAAGTCCTGGTATAAATACTCAACTTGTAACTCTAATTTCTTTAGTGAATTGTGATGCATTTTCTTGGATCTTTCTCTCGTAGAATTCTATATAATTCTCTTGTGGAATTCTCTCCCTAAATCCCTCTCAATTTCACTTATCTCTCTATCTCTATCTTTCACTTCTTCAATAATTCCTTATTCTATCTCATTCTCCCATTATCTCACAACTAAACCCTGCTCTAGTTTTTTCATCAAGTTTATTTCTCTAATCTCTAAACAATGAAACACCTAAACCACAAGTTTGATTTTAACAATAACCCTCCTGTACCTAACAGCTGCTCTAGATACAACTATCTATATATGCCCCATTGCCACCCTTCTTCCCTCAACAAATTGTAAAGGAATTGTAGATTTATAAGGAAAGTGCTGACTGTTCTGGATTGAATAATATCTTGACTGTGGCCGTATCACAACAAATGGTCTTAGAATTTCATCTTATAAGTTTCTTTCTTTTTAATTATTTCAGGGGAGAAAGTTGTTGGAAAGGGTTGAAAACCTCTCCATTACAAAGTAGCACATTCCATAGGATTATTCCCTACTTCATGATCCAGGGAAGTAATCACTTGGTAATGGAAGAGGTGGAGAATCAGTCTATGGCTAGAAGCTTGTTGACAAGAACATCAGGATGAAGCGTACTGGACCAGGTAGGACTGGTTTCTCCTTGATCCAATTATTTCAGTAATCCTGGTAGTAACATTGTTTTATATATAAATATATATCTTTCGCACAGGGCTTTTGTCCATGGAAAATGTTTGCCCTCAAACAAATGGTTCATAAACGGCATTTCTTAGAAAATGTTTCTAAAAGGATGACACTTTTTTTTTGGATTTTGCTTATTGTTATTGATTATTTTCATTGTTGCTGTAGGGTTGGTTGGTGTTTTGTTCAAGATTATTGAGAGATATCACTTTCTTCTTTGTTGGTAATGATTCACTGTAGCTTCCACTTGCATACTAAATTTGCATATTATGTACTCATTTTACCCAAAATTTATTTTCCCGTATGGCTGTTCATTGCAGTTTTACACTCCCAATTTTTCAGTTGCTGCCCCTATAGCAGAGACGTCAGTAAAACGAAGTGTACCTCTGAACTTGTAAGTGATCTTCCAATTGTTTCTACTTTCTGGGCCTGTGATCGTAATGTTAGAGGAACACCTTCCATCTCTTCCATTCCTCTCTCTGCATTGGCAGTTTTGGATGGAGATGGACTATATGTTCCTCTTCTGTGAAAAAAAGGTTTTCGTATTAATAATTAAAAAAAAAAAAGAATATAAAACAATCAGTGAATTTTCACAAAAGAAGTCCAATTATTTCTAAGCGATAATTTTTCTTACTTTTCAATTGAAACGAAAGTGTGAAATAGAAATTTTATTATATTGTAATACTTGTTAGTACTATGGTAAAGTTGGCATTTTATATAATTTCTCCCATGTTGAGTCACTGGATTCAATGAAAAGCTAAACTTCTACTTTTACTACCGTATTTGGTCATTCTACTTCATCTAATTTTCTGATCCTCTTGTACATTCAACACTTTTCAACTATCAATGAATCTCTCTTACGGAAATTATCAATTGTCAGTATTTTTTTTCATTGTTGTCCATGCAAAAAATGTAACTATTTGTGGGTGTCCTAGCACCCTATATGCTTTTCCATGGAAAAGTGTGGCTTGTAGAGCTCTTGAGGGCATTTTAACATGAATGACCCTCAAATGCCCAACTCTTTGTTGGTCTCCACAAAACTTGATTTTCACTATTAGAGAAGGGGAAAGATGATCCTTTTCCAACTTTAAATCTCCAAAGTCACATCCTTTAAGTGGACTTGATTGAAAAAACTAAACTTACAACCACCCAATTCACCCTTTTCCAGTGGAGAGCAAACCACTCTCTAATCCACCAAGTATAAGTTTTTGATGTCCCCAATTCCTCCCCATAGAAAGTGCTTTTGAAGTATCTCCAGCTTCTTGGTTACATAAGTATTCGTCATAAACAAGGACATAAAATAAATAGGAGTAGAAGACGAAGTGTTTTCTTGTCAAAGTGACCCTCCCTCTTTTGGTCATTTACAGCTTCTTCCATCCTGCAAACCTTCTCTCCAGAATTTCTAAAATTGTTTGTATGATGCTTGTAATATGGATTATAATTTTCATTCTCCTATGTATTTTTTAGAATTGTGCGTGAAATATAGTTTCAAAAACTTTGTTATGATTAATTCTATTGCCCCTTTTTATGCTTTATTCATTTAATTGTTAAACAAGGAAGTGTCAATGAATTTTAGGTCAATTTGCATTTCTTAGAGCATCAACATTAGTTGTTGCAAAAGTATGTCATTTTAACACATTAAAAGTCTATTTTATTATTTTAGCACATCATTTTACAATATACATACATCATATGTTCTATTCTTCAATTCCATACATTAAAATAATATTTAGTTAAAACTCCTCCCAATACAAAATAATAATATTTTACTATTTGTGAACAGTAGGTTAGAGAGAAGAGAGAGTATAATAAAAAAAACTATAAAATTTTATAATTTGTGAACAGTACCATTCCAAATGGTATTGTTCAACCATTCTAAAATTTTTAAAATTTGAAATATGTGATGTGGGAGCTTTTTTAGTGTTTGATGTCCCAAATGCTCATTCACAATAAGAATGTTAAAAGCTAAAAAAGCTATTTTTTAGCAACTCATTCCCAAAACACGTGCAACAACAAGAGTGCTATTGTTAAAAATTTTGACAACTAAAGCTACAGTAAAGTGTTTGACACTTTATTGTAGCTCCAAAGTTAAAAAAAAAAAAAATTATAATGTATTGATGGTTGTGGTTGTTGTTTATTATGTTTGATATATTATTTTATTGTGTTGTTTATATTATTTAATTTGTTAAATGCTAAAATAAAACTTTTGATGTTAGGTTTATTATAAAATGGGGTGTTAAAATAAATAATGTAGTGTTTTGAGTTGCTAAAAGCTATATTTTTTCAATAGACTTTTATTTCCAATCTCCCCCCCCCCCCTCCCCAAACACACACACACACACACACACACACACACACACACAAATTTTGACAACGAAAGCTACAGTAAAGTGTTTGACACTTTATTGTAGCTCCAAAGTTAAAAAAAAAAAAAAAAAAAATTATAATGTATTGATGGTTGTGGTTGTTGTTTATTATGTTGGATATATTATTTTATTGTGTTGTTTATATTATTTAATTTGTTAAATGCTAAAATAAAACTTTTGATGTTGGGTTTATTATAAAATGGGGTGTTAAAATAAATAAAGTAGTGTTTTGAGTTGCTAAAAGCTATATTCTTTCAATAGACTTTTATTTCAAACCCCCCCCCCCCCCCCCCCCCCCCCCCCCCCCCCAAACATACACACACACACACACATATTGGTCAACAATAAATAATTTCTAAATGGTTAATGTGTGAAGTCTAGTATAACCCTTTTGGATAGAGTCTTAAAACGGAGGGATTTGGATTTTACTTTTTAATTTAAACTAGTTTGTAATCTCATGCAAATGCATAAATACACTTAAAGATATACAACAGGATGCATAATATATATAATTCCTATATATATAATTTAAATACTATTGATAGTTATTTTTATATTTTATTAACTCTTTAAAAAATTTTGTAAAGATATTATTAGGTATAAAATGTAATTGTCCATATATTTTTTTAAATTATTGTGATCACTTTTATTTTTATTTTTTACGATTTATTTATTCTAGACTCTTTAGTTTTTGTACTTAATAATTCACTTGAATGAATATTTATGATGTGGTCTTTCATTTGATTCTAAAATTAAGAAATAAAGCTCTTTAAGAATAAATAATTTAAGACACATGATGCAAAATTGGAACTTTAATTTAAAATTCTAATTTGAGTTTTTCTCAGTTTCACATATTATATATATATATATATATATAGATAAAAGGGTAAAAAAAAAAAATTTATGGCTGAAATTTTATTTGAAATGATTATTATAACTGTAAAATGTTAAATTTGTAACATTACAAGTGTTTTTGTTTGGACAGAATTTTGAAAGCTTAAATTATTTTGTGTTGTTAAATTCATATCAACCAACGTATATTGTAAATTATTATTTTAATCCCTTGGTTTTAAATCCTTATATCCAAACTCAACCTTTGTTTGTCCGATGTTTTAAAATCATTTTGTTGTTAAAGTTAGAAGAAATAAAGAATGTGCGTGGGGCACCCATCATCAAGTTTGTGTTTGAGGGACAAGCTAAAGCCTAAAAGATGCATGTGTTCTCTATGGAGCATATTATAATGTATTTTGCTTTATTTTATTATAACTAGTGTGGTTACATGCGCTACATTTTGAGTGAAAAAATTAAGATAGAATTTTTATTTGAAGAAGTATGAAACTATATAAGAATTTTGATACTTATTTGCTAAAGGTAATATCCACTCATTAAAAACTTCTAAAAATGATGACGAATATCAGCATCTTCCAATAATAATCAATTGAATTTTGCTAAACTTTATCACAATATTTAAATTTTTGCAACAAATGATATCACATGTTATAATTGAAATTCTTTATCATACCTTCAACCATACACAATGAAAATTTTGTCATTCATACTTTCATTTTTATCATTCTGCATGAGTCAATGTGCAGTCTTAAGCCTAATTAGTTTTTAATAAACACCCATTTTAAGCAAGAAAAAGAAAAAGAAAAATAAAGGCAAGGAAATAAAATATATTAATGTATTTAAAAAAGTTGTCTCTTTCCACACGTACCTTGCTAGCACGTGCAACCGATCTATTCTAGTCGCATTCAAACATTAAGGACAAGAGGGCATGAATTCGCTTTTACAGGCATAATGACAAGCCAGTGCGTAACTTTCCTGACCCCGCCTTATTTGGTTATATACTTATATTCTATCACCAAACTCCTTGACTCTGGCGAACACAGATGCCAACATGGATCTTCCTCAAAAGTAGTAATAATTATAGGATAATTATAAGACTTTTGTGGTTGCTATTATGACGGATAAAATAGGAGTAGTTGTAGGATTATAACTCTTTTTTGCCTAGACTTAGCATAATAGATTATGAATGGTTAATTATTACTTTTACATAGATTTATTATTATTTTTAATTAATCATGCTCTGTTACATCACTTTTGTGGTAAGAAATTGTGAAAGATTTTGTGATACTAAACTTTTTCATAGAATTGAAAAAGACAATTATTTTGGAAAAATATTGATATTGCAAATTGTTAATTGTAGGTAAAAAAGTAATATTAATATAGAGCTTTAGAAATGATAGGAGTTTTGTAAACCCAAGCACTTGTTGTACCTAATTAAATTTATTTATTATTATATTTTTTTTTGGTTGGTGTTGTTATTGGATTTCGATTTGCAGATGGATTTTATCAAAAAACTTTTATGTGGTAATGGGTTTGATATTTTTGTGGTGTTTATTCTACTGTGGGACGGTGCTTGAATGGTTTTGGGATTTAATGATAAGTGTGAGGCTTGGCTGTTGGGTTTTGGTGGGTTGAATTTTTGGTACTATGTGCTATTCATCAGCTTGGCCATTTGAGACATAAGATTCTCGAACCGCCTGGAAAGTAAAAATTAAAGACCACCAAAGAAAGTTTGCCTAAGAAAAAACCATTCGTGTGCTGGTGTTTCTTTCACTGTAATTGTGATAGGTTATATATGCAGCTAACCATACATACACACATACAACATAGTGTCAAAGCACATACATACATACATACATATATATATATATATATATATATATATCCATTATCACATAATCAAAGATAAACTCAAACATACACATACATAAAGAGTCTCAAAGGCACATACATATATGTCCATCATCAGAGAATCAAAGGTAAACCCAAACATACATACATACATAATCCATACGCAATAAAATTCATCTGGGCACTAGGGGATGGAGGTGCCTTCGTAGGGCATAAGGGGAGGAGGAGGGCTCTTCTGCAGTGAGCCTAGCATTGGTGCAGCGTTGTCACTCTCCAAGGTGCTTGTTGAAGATGCGTTATAGGTGCCCGGATTTGGAGCCGATGGTATGACAGGGCCCTTACGAAGCTGTCGGCGTAGCAAATGATCATTGGCAAAGGCCTTATGGCTGATCCATGAAGGAGGGGTGTAGCCAGTGGTGGTGGGAGGACTGGACATGAACACAGATATTGGAGGCACTTGGCCTTGCACCAACGATGACCCTAACAACTGGTTTTTCTTCATCAGATTTGGCTCTTCTCCTTGGGGGATCCTCCTAGCTTCATATGAAGCAGGCATGTTAATAAGAAAAAGCGCCACTGTGGCTAGGAGAAGCATTTTTGGAGAAAGAGATGGAGCCATATTGAATCAAAGAGGCTTAAGCAATGGTTGATGAAGAGTTATGAGGGAGCATCAGGTGTATTTATAATGAGAATCATGTAACACATGCATACACATTCAAACTTCGTTTCACACTAGACACTGATAAAAGTAAAAGATGACGCCAAGTTTTGAAAGAATGACGGTGACAAAGTAGTGATTCTAGACTTCTATTGCAGTATTTTAATTTTAATGGTGGAGATCAAAACCTCTTCATCAATAAAGTAAGAATGGGAGTGATTCCAAGTGAAGTATTTTAATGACTATTAAAATAAAAGTAGTTGTCAGTATCAAACTGACTATTATTCTTCAAAAAAGATAGTCTGACTTGTTTCTCAAAAAAAGAAAAAAAAAAGTCTGACTTTATTGCCATTTTGGGGTCTAAACTGGTACCTACGCTACCGGTCCAAAAAGATAAATCCTAAATTTAGGGATGGCCGCTTAAACAGTTAAACGTGGTTGATTGAACCCATGATGGAGACGGTGTGATGAAGAAATCTGAAAAGCAGAAAAATCAAGAGTCATTTTATTTCCCTCGTAATAATTTTATAACAAATTTTAATTAGTTGATTATTATTAGTAAAAAGAAAAATTATGTTATTAGGCTCAGACAAAAATCAATAACAACTTATTGCGCAAGAATAGAGTTGGGTTTGGAGTTAGGGAGGGCAAAAATATTTTTTTGAAACTCTAAATAAGCATTCATTTAGAAATTTAGGTTTTTTTTTTTCTAATAATTTTTTTTGTTTTTGTTTTATTTTTTTAGTGTCTTGTGTGTTGTCAAATGTGTGTGGATGTTCACTTCGACTAGTTAAAATTGGTTTAGAAATTTTTTATTTTATTTTAATTTTTGTTTGGGTCTTGTGTTGGTTTGTTTTGGGGTGTTGTTTGGGCTTAAGTTTGCTACTGGTAAATTTTATTGTTGAGTTTGTTAAATTTATTGCAGATTTTAGATCAATAAAATTTTTTATAGCCTTTAAAAAACAATCAATAATATTGTTTTTTTTTTTTGTGAGAATGAGAGGGAAAAAGTGAAAATTTATTGAAACAAATTGCTAAAATTAATACATATATATATATATATATATATACACACTAAAAAAATTTTTGAAAAAATTTGGGGGTGGGGCACTGTCCTCTAGTCCAAGTATAGCTCCGTCAGTGTTATCATGTATATAAAATTTGCAGTAAAAATGCTATTACGATAGCATTACTCTTATTTTATAGCATTTTACAATCTCCGGTGCGCCTCTGATTTAATTATGTTCAAGTCCCAACTACTGCAGGCTTCTTTTTTGGATCCAATTGAACTACAAAGATTGGATGTTTGGTTCCGTAGTCGCTGTATATCTTGAAAAAGAATCATCACTAGTTTAAAAAGTTACACTACTATTTATGTACTCCCAAAAGATAGTGATATGGTGCTTTTTTTCCCCTTATTATAGTCTGAATGACAGATCCAATCATAAAAATTGAGTTATTATTATCAAAATACAATAATATAATACCCGCTCCTTTCATATGATTTTTTTTTTTTTTTTTTGAGGGGGATCCTTTCATATGATAATTGATCTTAGTAATTAAACTAAGATGAAATCTATAATTTATGTGAAATGATAGAATCATAGAATACCATGTCATTAAACTAAAAAAAATACCTAATAATTTTTTCTAAAAGTTATCAATCTATATGTGTACCCAAACTAAATAAATTAGTCATATTAAATAAATTACACACTAACTTCCATTCACTACATCTCAATAATAATGATGTGGTACTCGCTTCTCCCGCATGATAATAGATCATTGTAATTAAATTTATTGAAGGAATTTATCATTTAATGAAAGAAATGAGCACCATATCATTTTACTTCTTAAATACCTAATAATTTAGTCACACGTGTCAGTATTGTTCATGTGTCAAGCTTGGACACATGAACAAAATTTTACAGTAAAACAAAAAGGAAAATGGGTGATGATTTGTTAAGTTACTTAAGTAGGCATTGTATTGTTTAGGTAACATATATATATATATATATATATATATTGATAGGAGGTAACAATAAATTGGGATAAAAGAAAATAAATAAATAAAAAATTAAAAGATGGCTGATTGCTCATGCTCTAATTTAATTCTCCTTATCTTCTACTCATCATGGTGATGCACGTGTATTAGTGTGCATAAATACAATAAAAAGCTATTGAGTATTGATAAGTAATTAAAAATGTTTTCTTCTTCTTATCTATCAAAATTGAGAAGACCGGTAGTTATTTACTTGGAGATAAAGAAGAAAAGAACAAAAGAAAAAAAATATAAAACCAAAGACTGGTAGTTATTTACTTGGAGAGAAAAAAAAAAAAAAAAAGAGATAAGATAAGACAGAATAAATAGAAGAGGTATTGGGGCAAAAAATTTAATAAAGTAAAGCTTTTTTTTTTTTTTTTTCTGCCGAAATACCCCTCACAAACCCACTCTCAAGGCTCACTGTGCACACAATAATGTTATTGCTTCTTAGCAATTCCTTCAGGTAATATAATGGCTTTATTTAAAAAAAGAGAAAGAAAAAAAAGAAATATAATGACTAGAAGTAGAGTTCTCTCTATTTCTAATCCTAGTAATATTACTTATCTGAGGTTTTTTTTTTTTTTTTTTTTTTTTTTTTCCTGTGTTTCACACAACTGCTTAAAACAATTGAAAATGTGAATTTAAGTCACAATTTTAAGTTGGAAATCGTAAATTAAAGTCACGTTTAATTTCTAGACAGTGTCAAGTGTGTACTTGCAACAATAAACATGGTCCTTCCTTGTAATATCGTGTTCTTTGTGTCATTGCTTTCCATTAGTATTTTTTTACTTTTTTTTTTTTAATATAATTTTTTTATAAGAAGATAGCAACTTTCATTGAGAAGAAGATAAAAATAATACATTTTGAGCCAAGATAGACTCAATAATATAAAGGCTCTCCTCTATCCAAGTTACATAATTATTAATACCCTTAACAAATTGTGCCAAGATATGTGCTGAACGGTTACTTTATCACTTCTCGTGAGATATTTAAGCTGATCTAAAGTCTTGCTGTTTGAGTTGAATCCCCTCTATAACATTATTAATATTCACTGGTGGGCTGTGAGAACCCAAGACCGCATCAACTACAATTTTTGAGTCACGTTCAAACATGGCATCACGAATGCCAACATCCCAAGCAAATGGAAGTGTTCCTTGTAAGATCATAGGCAACCATAAAAAAAAAATCATACAAATAAAAGTTTTTCTTGTAAGAGCATTTACAGCAAGGGAGTTAAAAATTATAACTTTTAGCAATTTGAAAAGCAACTTTATTTATTTTAACAACTCATTTAACAAAACACGCAACTATACCTCCTTTACTTTGAGTGCTCCAAGATCATTAAAAAATAACAAAATAACAAAAAGAAAAAAGTTTGACATTCAATGACAATAACATATGCTACCAACCATCATGGTACGTGACAAAAAAAGTGTCACTATCTAAAGTTCTTTATCACATAAATAACTAGATGAGATTGACTGGACAATCTGGACTATTATGAGTATTATATACTATTATAAAGGACATTTGAATGTTCTTGTCTTGCTGTCTTGGATGGTATGCCAAATTGGTCTAATTGTCTATGGTGGGGTATCTTTTATTCCTTTTTATTTATTAATAAAACAAAATTTTAACTTATAATATTCCCTTCATAATAATTACTTTTTATCATCTTGATGGTGCTTGTTTACACACCAAATTTCTTTTATCTCTGCTTAAGTTTTTATAGACCATGAAAGAAATTAGAGTAGTTTTTTTAGTGCTTCTTTATGTTGATTTCTATCTTATTAAAAAAAATAAAAGGATGCCAGTATCCAATGGGATCAGAATATTTTAAGGAATGGTAGAGCCACATGGGGTCAGAGGCCATGAAACCCAAATATTTGAAATAAAAAAAAAAAAAAAAAAATTTAAGATTAGTTAAAATGGCCCTCTACTTTACAGAGTAAAAAAACGTGTCAAATTCAATCACTCCTGAAGTGACTTCATTCACTAAAAACAAAAGTTTCAAAAGATTCTTCCAATTTTTCATTCATTAGGGGGACACGTTATTGACTTTTGCAAATTCAACTTTTCCTCCCCAAGTGTTGTAGTTGTGGCTACCCACAAAGTTGGATGGTTTTTTGGACAAAATATATATGTCTAGAATCTGAGTAACCGGTCAACTATTATTGCGTCTTTTCTTTATATTATTATTATTATTATTTTCAATACGAAAAAAGCAGCGGTATGCTAAAACTGGAGAGTCTCTCTAAAGATTAAAGAGCCAAAATTTATTAGTGTTGAACGGAAAAAGAAAATCCATCTTTCTTTGATTTTTTGCAGATCCAACTTTGTTTGAGACAAGATTGAAATTTTATATCTATAAAAAAAAAAAAATTTTGAAAAATTTAATCACTTCAAAGCTTTAGAAAGTATAAAAATTTATTTTCTTTTTGTTTGTTTGATGGTATAAAAGTTTGGAATTTTTCTTATTCCAAATCATTATTCTGATTTAGCATGAGGTTCTATCTAGATTTACATATTCATATTGTAGTCATGGCTGAGTCAATATAATTTGAGGCCTAAAACAATAAATTTAAGTGAAATTTTTTAAGATTTAAAATATTAATTACATCATTTTTATTTAGTTTCTTCAGACAAGTTCTTTACTCTGCTATTGATTCTTAGACACCATTTGCGCGAATAATATAATTTGAAATATAAAATCTAAAAAAAAAAAAACAATCTACAAATGATAAAATCTACCCAAAAAAAAAAAAAAAAAAAAATCTTTTAATGTCTTATATGATTATGCAAAGCATACAAAATGAGTAGAGACAAAGAAACAGTGATAAAAAGATACTGATTTTCTATTATGTTTTTCTATTATATGATTATGTGAAGTATACTGATTTTCTACATGGTCACAACTCACAAGATCTTAACCCATGTTGAAGAGATGTTTCAAACTTGTTTTACTTATTTTCTTCTTGCGAACATCATCAAAAAAACCTAATTAATCATTTGTCTCTCAATTAAAATTTGTTTACCAAGTAATTATTATTATTTTTGTGGACAAACTACTAATTAAGTAATTATAATACTTCAAGCATATAGGTTTCTATTTGTCTCTTAAATTTCATGACAACATCAATTATAATTAATTATTACAACTACATTAACTAAACAGAAATTATGCCAATGAACTTTGGGTGAAGTGACACCTTCACACTCGTAACTTGTAAGTATGAGATAAGGGGCATGAGTTTTCACTTTTTACTTACCCAAAATACAAGTAAAAAACACCAAAAAAAAAAAAAAAAACGAAAACAAAAACAATTTAACAACCACTGTCTGAGGAACATTGTCAATATTCCACACATATCAACTAAGAATTAAAAAGAAATCTGTGCCGATTAAAAAAAAAAAAGTTCATAAAATGTTAAACCAAAGGGCCCAATAAAAAAATAAAAAGCCTTATGTAAATTTAATTTTTGGGACTTTGTATATAAAAAGTGCGCAGTTCAGCTAGCTAAGCAAGAAGTAATTTAGCAAGCTCTATCATGCCCAGAGAGACTAGCCCAAACATGTTGGTATTTGCAATAAACAAAAATTGTTCATATAACTTGGGCTGGGACAGGATAAATTTGGTGCTGATGAGTTTGGGAATTGGGCTTTCAGGTCTACTTTTGTGCTCTGTGGGCTGATTAAATAAAGCCCTAAGGGAAGCCTTTTCAATTCCGGGCTGATCAAAAAGCTTGGTATTTAATTGATTAATTCAATCTGGGAAAACAACCTTTTTTTTTTAATATTTATTGCTTAGGATATTACAAATTTATAATTTTTGTATCCAGCTGTCTTCGTCTCCTATGCTATGTCAAATTTGTCAAATTCTCCATAGAGGCTAATATTTTACCCAATAATTTGCCGAGGCTTACTTCCGTCTCTTATTCCTTCTTAGGTGTTTCCAGATCAAGAAAGAAATGAACTGGTATTTTAGTGTTCTTTTATTTTTATTTCTATCCCTTTTTTTTAATAGATTTTATTTCTATCTTTTTTTTTTTAAATTATTATTATTATTATTATTATCATTATTATTATTATTTTATAGAGTTTCAACCTGTCCGCTTCAGATGATGTTTCCCAGATCAGGAAAGAAATGAACTGGTTTTTTAGGTGGATACATAGAACTACTTTTTTTTTTTTTTTTTTTTTTTTAATGAGACGTTGAACATTGTTGGGCACAGGTGATGTTGTAAGATATATCATATGGATCCATAAGTCCCACCTATGTGTGGCAGACTGGCAGTGGCACTAAAGAGTTAAATGTCACAAGATCTTAAGCCACGTTCAAAGGGGATAAATAACCAAGAAAATATAGAAAAATATTTGAGAGCAACTAGGTTGATTTTATACATAAATTACTTTAACAATATATTTATTAATAAATGTAGGGGCTCCTTTTTTCAGAAGGGCACTCCCGACAATAAATTTGTAGAGTATGGGCTCAAGAGTTAGGCCCTAGTAAAGAATGTAACAGCCATGCATGGTTATACGTTGGCTAGGATAATTTAGATATGGGTTAAGGGGGCACAACAGGGCTCCTCGGACGTATTACAAAGATTGTAGTTGTTCTTATTTCACTCAAATAAATTTACCAGTCACTGAAAGGAAACGCACTGTTACAGCATATATCTCTCTCTCTGGTTCTTCCTCCCTCCCGTCTCCCTCTCAAGGGAGACTTCTTACATTATATATCCCTCTCTCAGCTGATCTTAGCCCTACATTTGTCGATCAATCCGGTCTTCACTTGAGTGCCTGTCCTATCAGCCGCATTCCCATCTCTCTGTGGGTTACGGCGCCCAAGATGGCGTTGTTAAGAGGTCCTATCCTCATTAATGCGGCCAGGACGTTAGTTGAGGGCATTTAATGTGGAGGTGACAGTTCGTCTGGGACTTGCTCCTCCACCATGCTTCCATGTCCGGTGCTTGGCACCTACTATATGCTCCTTAGATACCCTGGGAGATTCTCCTTGAGGGACTGCGGCTTGCGTATTTCCTGACTTCGGACTTCCGAGGATGTAATCATCCTCGGCGTGGCTTCTTGGATTACAAGGCCTTCGCGCTTTGTCCTCGGACCTTAGATACATCCTCGGATCCTAGGTGGTCCTCGGCATGGGCCTGATTCAAAGTGGGCCGGGGTTGCCAACTCTTTGTGGCCCCACAATAGCCCCTCAAAATCTTGCTGTCCGCATCCTCGGGCAGAGAGTAGGATTTTGACACCCTCGGATCTGTCCCACGTCCCATCGAGTCCTGTCCTTCGTCAGCGTTGAAGACTTTTCGCTTACTCGAGGCGCGTTACTGGCGTTTCGACGTGGGTATTGTGCCTTGCATTAAATTCGAGCGGCTTTATGCTCCCCACGTTCAACGGGCAGATGGCGATCTAACGGTGGGGATGGACCTGGCATTTATGGGCGGGAAAACTCGCGTGGCTCTTCCGCCTAGGGTATAAATACCCATTTGAACCGCTTTTTCCCTTCCCATTCATAATCACGAGCTCTTGCGCCTTCGATCAGAGTCCAGCCAAATCTCCACCTATACTTCCAGCATAAAAAGCCAGTCCGAGGAGCTCTTCCTCATTCCTGTAAGTCGCTCTATCCCTCTTTGAGCTTTTTCCTTTCTTTTCCTCCTTCTTTGATTCGCTTTCCCCATTAATCCCTTAAGGCGTTGTTTGGGATGGGTAGACTTAAGAAGTACATTTTTACTGAGGAGGCGATGGAGGAATTCATCGCCGCCTACAAGATACCGGCCAACGTGGGCTTAAGGTATTGTGAGGATGGGGAGTGGTTGCTCCGGAGGCGGACGGGCGAGGTGGCGATACCCATCATCGCCTTCCTCGAAGGGGGGATGAGGATCCCCATGGGTCCGGTGATGAGGGGTTACCTTATATACTTTCGGTTAGCCCCCACCCAATGTGCCTCCAATATGTTCAGAATTCTGGGCAGTGTGGACGCCCTTAACGAGAAGATGGGTCTAAGACTGACCCATCATAATGTAAATTACTGCTACAATCTTCAACATCTGAAGGGCAAGTCCTACTACATGAGGATGAGGGACAACAGGGTCCGGCTTATCCAGTGCCTCCCCGAGTCCAACAAGGGGATGAACGAAGATTTTCTCATCGTGTCTGGAGAGTGGCACGATGGCCTTCACTGCCCGATGACAGAGGGGACACCAGGTGGGGCAGTGGGAGTAGGAGGGGGTTCAAAGATTCCAATTTGTTTACTGTGTCATTCCTTTTTGTTCTGCTTGGCAACTAATGTGGATGTGTTTTCCTTTTGCAGATCCGCACGCCCTCGCGCCCAACTTTAGTTTGGTTAACAGGGAAGATCTGCAGACGGTGCTCAGGTCTGCGGATTTTGAAAACGAGGCAGACCACCAGGTCAGGGCTGCTCACAAGATCCTGGGGTACACTCCACTCCAAAAGTCATTTGTGGCCCCCAAGTACGTGATCAAAGCAAACGATCCTCGGCTATCGAAAATAAAAGTGACCGAGGAAGGGTTTAAGTTTCCCGAGGATCCCTCCACTTCCGAAGGCGTCACAGTAGCAATCCCCCCCCCCCTTCCCACACATTCTTAGGGGCCGCGGGAGAGGATTTAGAGAGAGAGGGAGGAGCTGCCGACCCTGGTTTTGCCGAGGAAGATTTCAGCATTTTCGAGCAACTTCATCAGTCCGAGGACCCCTCTGGAGACTTGGGTGATCCTCGTTTATCCGAAGCAGAGCTACTAGAGTCAGGGACATCTTCTCGGCCTAAGATGGGTTACAAAAAGAAGTTCCAGCCCAGTCTGTCCGAGTTGATCGAGGGACAGCCGGGGAAGTCTAAGCCGAAGCTGCCTCCTCCTCCCCCCAAAACCCGCGCTGCCCATACCTGGTCGAGCTCATCCCAGTCTCGGCTACCCCCTTCCCCGCCCCAGACGACCTCGCCATCAAAGCACGAACCTGCCGATCCTAAGCAGAAAAAGGATAAGGGCAAGAGGGTTATGGAGGAGAAGTCTGGGCCCACGCGGGAGGGCGACGACACTCGGCGGCCATCAAAGCAGCTGAAGATTGGCCACAAAGAACAGGACAAGTAGGTCGAGGACCAGCCTGAGGTTCAGGCATGGCTCCCCGCCCCAATGCTCCGTGGGAGTCCTTTGAGGGATGACGCCTCCCTCAGGGATTTCAGAGAGGGCGAGGGCACGTATATGGCCGACACGGTGGAGAGGTGCCTACTGCTTCCTGCGGACATGGCGCAGCTGGGGACCATGAGGAGCAGGGAGGTCTTCCTCTGCCTTAAGCGATACTTGGGGATGGTAAGATCCTAAACACTTGTGCTTTATCTGTTTTTAGCTTTGTCTTCCTTTCTCTTTGAGCTCAACTTGCTTTGTACCCGTTTTGTTTGGCAGGCTGTCCAGGCCACTTACAGGTTGGAGGAGGCGGCCAACGACCATGGGAGGGCCATGGACGCTGAGCGTGAGAGGCGCTTAGAGGCCACCCGGGTCCTCAAGGTCTCCGAGGAAGACCTTGCCAAGGCCAGGGAGCAGCTGAAGGCGATGGCCAAAGAACGGGACAACGCGATATCTGGCCTTGAGGGTGCCTAGAGGCAGGCCGTGGAGCAGACGAAGCGCCTGGGTGAGGCCGAGGAGCAGCTCAGGATCGCCCGAGAGCTGATAGATGACCTCAAGAAGGAGAAGGCTGCTGCCGAGGAGGCCAAGCTTGAGGCGGAGAAGGGAAGGGAGCAGGCCTTGGCCAGCAAGGAGGATGCCGAGGAGGCAGCCTATGAGGCTGGGGCAACTGAGACAGTAGCTGCCTACAAATTCCAAGTCCCCGGGTTATGTAGGCGCTACTGCTCTGAAACTTGGAGCGAGGCCTTGAAACAAGCTGGGGTGGAGGCCTCTTCTGCCCTGTGGAAGGAGGAGAGCGTATACTACTCCCCCCGTCATCCGCGAGGCTGCCACAGGTGGCTCGGAGGTCGAGGAGGCCGCTGTGGAAACTGCTGCAACTCTAGGGGAGGGGGCCTCGGATGTTGGGGCCACTGGCGAGCCAGTCCAAGGGAGTGGTCCCTCCCCGATGATCGAATTGGGCGGCGGCTCTGATGAGGACAATCCCCAGCAGGTTGTGGAGTCCGCCCCTGACACTCAGGCCCCATCTGTTGAGGGGGCAGCCATTCCTGCCGTGCCTTCCAGCGAAGCGGGCGACTAGATTGAGGGACCCTTCCTGCCCTACTTCACCTTTGCGCCCCTCTTCTTTTTTTTTTTTTTTTTTTTTTTTTTTTTTGTAATGTGACTCCTCTTGTATAATCTTTTTGGACTTAATGAAATGGGAGTTTTGTTTATTTTTCTGTGTTGTGGCTGTTTCCTTGCTTGCATATTATCCGTTTTTGTTTACTCGTATTGTTATAACTTAAATTATATCTCCGCCAATCGTGGGTTGTATCAATTGTTATAACAGGTCCTAAGGAACAGGAAGAATTTTCGAAGTAGACACTTAGGCTCTTTTAAAGAAGCCAGCTTCTCCACAGGACTGAGTCCGAGGACCACGCAGTTCTTTGGTTCTGTCTAACACTTAAGTTTTCTGAAGCAATTAGTTTCCCCATAGGACTGAGTCTGTGGACCATGCAGTTCCTTGGTTCTGTCTAATGCTTAGCGTTCTTAAGTAGCTAGTTTCCCCATATGACTGAGTCCGAGGACCATGCAGTTCCTTGGTTCTGCCTAACACTTAGTTTTCTTTTAAACTGGTTAGTTTCCCCATAGGACTGAGTCCGAGGACCATGCAGTTCCTTCGTTCTGTCTAACACTTAGTTTTTTTTTTTTTTTTTAAATGGTTGGGATGTGAGGCACATAACTAAAAGAAGCTAACAATATGAATCGAAATAGTTTCTTTATTAATAGTAGTACCTTTTCAGGTTATTTACATTCCATGGACGAGGTACAGGCTTGTCATCTGGATCCTCCAAGTAGTATGCTCCTATCCCTGCTATTGAGGTAATCCGGTAGGGCCCTTCCCAGTTGGGTCCCAGCTTTCCCCAAGAAGGGTTCTTGGCAGCCCCAACAACTTTCCTCAGCACCAGGTCCCCCGGTGCTAGCGGTCTGAGTTTCACATTGGTGTCGTATCCTTGTTTGAGCTTCTGCTGGTAGTGGGCTAATTGTATCATTGCTCGTTCCCTTTGTTCGTCCACCAGGTCTAGGCTCCGCTCCAGCAGTCCATCATTGCTGGCTGGAGTGAAGGTGCTCGTCCTTAGTGTCGGGAGATTTGTTTCCAGAGGTATCACTGCCTCGGCGCCATAAGTCATGGCGAAAGGCGTTTCCCCCGTTGATCGCCGAGGCGTGGTTCGGTACGTCCATAGCACATGGGGTAGTTCTTCTACCCATCTCCCCTTGGCATCGTCCAGTCTTTTCTTAAGTCCATTCACGATGACCTTATTGACAGCCTCGGTCTGTCCGTTCCCCTAGGGGTAAGCCGGCGTCGAGTACCTGTTTGTGATCCCAAGTTCGCTACAGTACTCCCTGAAGGCCTTGCTGTCGAATTGGAGCCCATTGTCCGAGATGAGGGTGTGAGGAGCCCCGAATCGCGTAACGATGTTTCTCCAAAGGAACTTCTTTGAGTCTACGTCCCTGATATTGGCCAACGGCTCGGCCTCGACCCACTTGGTGAAGTAGTCCGTGGCTACCAACAGATACTTCTTATTCCCTGGTGCCTTGGGGAAAGGCCTCACAATGTCCAAGCCCCATTGGGCGAATGGCCATGGGCTGGACAAGGGATTCAGGACCCCCCCTGGCTGATGAATACTCGGGGCGAATCTCTAGCACTGGTCACACTTCTTGACATATTCTTGGGCCTCCTGCTGCATCCCTGGCCACCAGTAGCCTTGTGTGATGGCTCGGTGGGACAAGGACCTCCCCCCTGTGTGACTTCCACATATTCCCTCGTGCAGCTCTTCGAGTAGCGATTCCGCCGCTTCGGGGTGGACGCACAGCAGGTATGGTCTGGAGTAGGAGCGTTTATACAGCTTGTGATCCTCGGACAACCAGAACCGAGTAACTTTCCTTCTAATTTTCTCAGCTTCTGACTTGTCCTCGGGCAGGACGTTATCTTTAAGGAATCTCACTATGAGGAATCTCCTGAGGGATAGCCTTCTCCTTCCCCTTGCCCTGTAGTAGGTCTTCTTCTACCCGCTTGTACTTGTCGATCCGATCCATCAGTTGCTGCACACTGGTGGCGGGCTTACTAGTTAAGGACTTCCTCAGGCCGTGCCCCATTGGTAGTCTGTTCTGGAATGTGTTGATTGCGACAGCGTCGTACTTGCTGTCCAGGTCATTGTAAATCTCCCAGTACTTGTCCGAGTAAGCTTTGAGGGTCTCCCCTTCACGCATGGACAGGGACAGCAAGCTCATGGGCCGAGGAGGCCTGCTATTTGTGACAAAGCGGGAACCGAAAGCCTGGGTCAGCTGCCTATACGAGTCTATGGAGCTCGACCTTAGACCGTTGAACCACCTCATTGCCACAGGTCCCAGGCTGGATGGGAAGACTTTGCACATCAGCACTTCATTCTTGGAGTGGACAGCCATTCTTTGGTTGAACTGGCTCACGTGCTCCACGGGGTCCGTCTTGCCGTTATAGGCAATGAAGGTTGGCTACTGGAATCGCCGAGGAAGTTCCGCCTCCTCTATGCGATGCGTGAAGGGCGACTTGGAGAGCTGGTCCAACGCCCTGCTCATGGCGTCGCCTCCTAAGCCCCTGGGGGTTGGGTTGGTATGCCCACGCCTCTAGTAGTGCTCCTCCTCGTGGGAGAAAGTCTCGCTGGGGGGCGTCCTTGACCTTTGCCTGTATTCATCGTCACTTTCGTCGCCGGAGAATGGGTCAAGGCTGGGCTCGGACCGTCTTCGCTGCACACGGCGCAACTTCCTCTTGAGATCATCTATCTCACGCTGCATGGCCACCTTGTCATCCCTTCTCTGGGGAGTGTGGCTGTGGGCCTCTTGTGATCGCGCGGCCTGGCCATCGTCGCGCTTCTGGGGAACGTGCCCGTCCCGGCGGGTTTGGCTTCCGCCCGCCGTTGAAGTGTGCACGCTTCCTTCGCGAAATCGCCCGTTGTCGTTCTGACCGCCCCCGGGGTCGCCATAATTGCCCTGATGCCGCGACTTTGCCGGTTCGGGTCGATTGGGAGTACTTTGGTGAGGGCCTGATCCTACCATGCTTGACTATCATCCTTACTAGCGCACAAGTTCTTCCCACAGATGGCGCCAATTGTAGGGGCTCATTTTTTCGGAAGGGCACCCCCGACAATAAATTTGTAGAGTATGGGCTCAAGAGCTAGGCCCTAGTAAAGAATGCAACAGCCATGCATGGTTATACGTGGGCTAAGATAATCTAGATATGGGTTAAGGGGGCACAACAGGGCTCCTCGGACGTATTACAGAGATTGTAGTTGTTCTTATTTCACTCAAATAAATTTACCAGTCACTGAAAGGAAACGCACTGTTACAGCATATATCTCTCTCTCTGGTTTTTCCTCCCTCCCGTCTCCCTCTCAAGGGAGACTTCTTACATTATATATCCCTCTCTTAGCTGATCTTAGCCCTACATTTGTCGATCAATCCGGTCTCCACTTGAGTGCCTGTCCTATCAGCCGCATTCCCATCTCTCTGTGGGTTGCGGCGCCCAAGATGGCGCTGTTCAGAGGTCCTATCCTCATTAATGCGGCCAGGACGTTAGTTGAGGGCATTTAATGTGGAGGTGACAGTTCGTCTAGGACTTGCTCCTCCACCATGCTTCCATGTCCGGTGCTTGGCACCTACTATATGCTCCTTGGATACCCTGGGAGATTCTTCTTGAGGGACTGCGGCTTGCGTATTTCCTGACTTCGGACTTCCGAGGATGTAATCATCCTCGGCATGGCTTCTTGGACTACAAGGCCTTCGCGCTTTGTCCTCGGACCTTAGATACGTCTTCGGATCCTAGGTGGTCCTCGGCATGGGCCTTTGGGTCTGATTCAAAGTGGGCCGGGGTTGCCAACTCTTTGTGGCCCCACAATAAATATAACTCACTAAAACTTATAACTTTTTGGAAAATCAAACATATATTGTTTTTTGTTTTTCTATTCATTATGTAAATACTAAATTTCTAATCATGCATTACCATATGATAATCAACAAATTAGATTGTGAAGTTTCAATTCTTAAGAAGAGACTAACAATGAATTGAGAGTGTTACATTTTTTTTAGAATAGTAAGTGCACAATTTTATTTTAGAATTTGGCTAGAAACTCATGCTGATAACATGTTATAAAATAAAAGAAATAGTAAGACAAGGTAAAGATATGTGAAGATGAGAAAATATATTAATTTCTTTCTATGTGGTTACCACACAATACTATGAATCCTTGAATGCATGTGTATTCATTCGTAATTAGATCACATATTTATAGGGGTTAAAATTTGAATGGATGGAATTTTTATGAATGCAATGTCATGTATGAAAGAATATAACTCCACCTCTTTTATGAAAGTAACATCATCCATTTGGTAACTTTATATATTCACGATAAGGCAAAATTTAAATACAGTATCTTAAATATTACGTCTTAGGTTCTCATTTTAAATTTTTGCCACCTGTCTAGTCTAACAAATTAGACAAACTGTGCATTAAAATACTTTTTTTTCCCATACTGCAAGAGAGCCTCATGGATTTAGATCTCTCGGGCTTAGGGACTTGATCTTTTCCTTCTGCTGAAAAAGAACTTTATGCATCATGATCAAAGGCCAAAAAGATCAATCACCTAAAATTATTATTGCGAAATTTACCAAGACAAGATATCAATCACACACAATAACACACAAATATATGTGAAAAATTATTTCTCCTTGAAGAAAAAAACCATAAAACAAACTTTGAATAAATCTACAGTTATAAAATTAATTATTATATCTTTTCAACTTCATGCCTTACTTGAAATTTGAAGGATGTATAAAAAATTTATACACACTGAATCGACTGACCGGAACCTACCAAAAAAGATGGTCACATTCATCATTGCTCATCTCTTCAACGATTGATTCGATGTCCCACCTCCTTGATCTCTAGGTTTTTTCACTTTCGTGTCCCCCTCTTCAAAGCGTGTAAGATTTCTCTCTTTTATTTAGTAAATTTGTTTTTGAGGTTCTGATTCTCTGATAAAGCAAAGTTGGAATTGTTGAATTTGAGTTGTACCAATTCTTTGATACCAATTTTTTTTAGTTTTATTTATTTTTGACATTCCATTCTGATCAGCGTAATGATATGATGTGATTATATATTGAAAGTATTTTAGTTTTGTTTGTGCCTTTAATTTGTGGCTAGCGTTAAAATATTTCTTTCATTTATATTATATTATATTATAGTAGCCTTTGAGCACGCACTCACACGTGTGCTCAAAGACTTTTCTATTTTTTTGAGTAAAGGTTAATAATTTACATCTATTATAATTAGAAATATATATATATATATATATATATATATATTTTTAATTTTTTAAACAAATAAAAAATATAAACTTTAGAGATAAGCAGTAACTGTAATTTCTTTTTTGAACGTGATTGGAAAAAAAAATGCTAAATTTTAGGAGTTTTCTTTTTGAATTCAAAATGAATTTGTTATTTGACATTTATAACATTATTTCTAAATGAAATTACCCTTCATTAATGAGGGGTATTTTTGAATCACATAAAAGTCCAGTTAAAAGAGATAAATCCTCTTATATATATGCTAGCCTCTGAGCATGTGCTCATGCGTGTGCTCAGAGGCTTTTCTATTTTTTTGGAAAATGTTAATAATTTGAATTTATTATAATTTAGAATTATTATATTTTCCAATTACAAAATACGTAGGGGTGTGATGAAAAAAATATTTTATCGGCTGTTTTTTTATTGTTTATTTTTTTATATATATACATTTTATCAATACATATGTTACTCTATTTTTTTTTAAAAAAAATAATAAAGTATTTAAAAAAATAAAAGTGGATTAGTGGGAGAGTGTTCTTGTTTTGTAGGCAATATTTTAGTGCAAGTTAGACATATATTTTTATTAATTATCCTTTGATTTTATCTCTACTTAAACCTAGAGAAATATGAGTATTTTGGAACCAAAAAAAAAAAAAATTCAGTCCAAACTAAGGAAGCCTCTTAAATAGTTATACTAGCCTCTGAGCATGCGCTCACGCACGTGCTCAGAGGTTCTTCTATTTTTTGGGTAAGGGTTAATCTAGATCATTTATTATAATTTGGGATAGCTACATTTTCCAATCACAAAAACGACCTAGGGGTGTGATGAAAAATTATTTCATCACACATAATACTCATCACACCCCTATGTATTTTTGTGATTGGAAAATGTAGTAATCCCAAATTATAATAAATAATTTAGATTAACCCTTACCCAAAAAATAGAAGAGCCTCTAAGCATGCGCGTGAGCGTGTGCTTAGAGGCTAGTATTAATAATTTGCATTCATTGTAAATTGAAATTACTACACATTTTCCAATCACTAAAAAACCTAGGAGCGTTATGAGTGTTATGTGTTTGTACCAAATATTAACACTCATCACACTCCTAGTTTTTTAGTGATTGGAAAATGTGTAGTAATTTCAATTTATAATGAATGTAAATTATTAATATTTATCCAAAAAAAAAAATAAAATAAAGAAACATGGAGCTTGGAGCATTTCCTTAATTTTTGGAGTTGTTGTTGTTTTTTTTGGCAGTTATCTTCTCAAATAAAAAAAAATATATATTTATGGTAGTTATCAATTTTTGTTTAATCCTAAAATTTAGCCACTTACTACACATCCATACAAAAGTTAAAAAGAACCTAAATTTAAATTTAGCAACTACTTTTAAGCACTTTTTGTAATGTAAAGTGGGCAACCTGGGTAGGGGTGTTAATGTTCGACCCAACCTGTGAACATGACACGAACCCGGCACGAGTTTTTGCAGGTTAGGGTTGGGCTTTAATGGGTTTGGGTCATAAATGGGTCGACCCAAAAGCGACACGATAAGAAATGTGTCATAAGTGGGTCAACCCGCGTAACCCACAATAGACACGTTTGACACGCCTATTTATTTATGTCAACCCAAAATGACCCACTTAACACAACTCGTTTAACTTGTATAACAAATAAATATTCATTTTATTTTAGAGTTGTCAAATACCTTTTATATCTAACATATATTTTAAATTTAAAAAGAAAAATGAGTAATTACAAAAACTTACAAGAGATATAATTGGAAATTGAAACTTTACAAACCCTAAATCTGTAAACCCTACAAATCTTAAATCTCTAAACCTTCTTATAAATATCTAATTTTATTTTTTTATTTCAGCTGTATTACTCACTCTACGATCTTATAGTCTCATGCCAATTCTCAAACCCAAAGTCTCAAACCGGTTATTACTCTCTCTCATGTGTTTACTAAGTAAACCATTTTCTTGATGTTTCAAAATTCTGCAGTAATTTTTTCTACATAATATTTTTGTTCTATAAACTTTAGTCTGCTTTTTGCTTCAATTCTTTCAATATTGATACTTAGAATTTGGCAAGTTCGAATAATATTATATTTTTGTTGAATTATGTTATTTTTATTTTTGTTAAACTATGTTATTTTGAATTTAGGTTGAAGTATATGCACTTCTTTTGGAGTGTGAAGAATTTATTTCTAAATGAATGTTATATTTTTGTTGAACTATATTATTTTGGAGTGTAAAAAAAATTATTTCTAAATAGATATTATATTTAATATTATGTAGGTTGAAATGAGTTGTGTTATGTTCGTGTCAATCCAACACGACTTGTTTATTAAGCGTGTCAGATGGGTTGGATCAGGTCAACTCGCCTTATTAATGGGTCGAGTTAGGGTTGAAGGATCATGACATGATTATTAAATGGGTCGGATTAGGATTGACCATTTAGTTGAATACCCCTACCTCAACATGACACGAACTCGACACGCTAACCCGAATTAACACCTCTAAACCTGGGTCGTTTTTTTGACAGGTTTTCATTATAATAATAATAAAAAAATCTTAAATATTTATTGACCAATCGTTTTACCAATGTGACAATATATGCTGACCCTCTTTTTATTTTTTTGTTGGAGTGGGAGGAGAAAATGAGGTATGTAATGTGTCGCTATTTGAGAGAGGAATTGTGCTGCTTCGTGTGCTCCCTTTCTAGTTAAACAAAATACCAAAGAAGATTTTCACCTTGAATATTGCATAAAAATATCTGCACCCCAGTTTTTAGCATTTTTTATATTCATGATTCCTTATTAAATGATTACTAAAATTAGAGAGCAAACTCTTTTGTTTTCTATTCAGCAAAAAAAAAAAAAAAAAAAAGAAGCTTTCTAGAATCCATTTAGTGATTTCAAAATTAAAAATTCTCCATTACCTACTCTTATTGGTAATGTTAAATATCATTATCTAGATTGCATTCCAATAAGTACGCATATATCTGGAAGTTCACCTCCACATTCATGAACAACTTCTTATATTCCACAAACAAATAAAATATTTGTGCATTACTGTAAAAATAAAATAACCCTTCTATTTCAATCTCACCCTTTTTCACATATCACTCTCGTTTAGATATATATATTTATGTTTCTGGAATATGGTTAGATTTGCTTCAAGTTGATTAGAATATTGTTGCTTCCACTCAAACAGTGGTGTGAATATGATTAATAGTAGCACCAGCTCTAACATAACACGTCCTACAATCAACTTACATGTTGAAGCCAGAATTAAGGAATAGTTTTTAGAGCATATAACTGAACAAAACTGATCCATTTTTGAGACTTTCCCCCACCAAAAATAAAAGACATAAATCAATTGGATCAATAGTTTTGCACCATTTTTGTAAGGCACTATTTTACGTGGGAGTTAAAAGAATTTTTGTTTTTTACTTTCAGACTCTAAATCACATTAAAAAAATAAGGTTTTTTCCCCCTAAACACTAAGTCAGAGTTCAACTAATTTTTTTTATTTTTTATTTTTATTTTTTAAATATCAATTTGAGTTTTATAAAAAGTAATTTGAATAAAACTCATGTTTGAATTTTGAACAAAATAACATGAATGTAAGAAAACGTGAATTTTTATTTTTTATTTTTATTTTATATAATGTAAAAAACGTGTGATTAGTAGAAAAATAGACAAAAAAAAAAAAAAAAGACAAAAATATATATCATTCCCACTCTTTAAAAAAAGCTCATTAATTAGAGATTTTTTTTAATAAAAAAAATTAGAGAAAATATTAAACACTCATCAAACTGAACAAATGAAGAAAAGAAAAGGTTAAAAAAGAAAGGAAAAGATAAGATAATGATATGTAAAGAATAATGATAAGAAAGTAAGGAAGTCAAATATAAACCAAATTCGACCATAATATTGTAATCAAATAAAAATAAATGTATACCTATACAAATAAAATATATCTGAAGTAGAGTTTGAAAAAGTGTGATCCTATTTTGTATGCACTATTTTATGTGGGAGTTAAAAGATTTTTTTTTTCTCCTAAATTTTAAGAGTGTGTTCAACTAATTTTTTTTTTTTTAAAATATCAATTTGAGATTTAAAAAAGTAATTTGAGTTCAAATAGAACTCATACTTGAATTTTGAACAAAACAACAAGAATTAAAGAAAACGTGAGAATGGTTTTCTATTTTTTTTTTTTTTTTTTTTTTTTTTTTTTTTTTTAAATGCAATGTAAAAAACGTGTGGTTAGTGGAAAAATAGACAAAAAAATTCAATAATATATATCATTCACACTCTTTAAAAAAGACTCATTAATTAGAGAAAATATTAAACACTCATTAGACCAAATAAAAGAAAAGAAAAGAAAAGATAAGACAATGATACGGAATCATTCTTAAAAAAAAAAAAGATAATGATATAGAGAGGATAATAATAACAAAATAAGTAAATTAAATATAAACCAAACAACTAATAAAAGCAAACGTAATTTGTTGATATAGAGAACCCAACAGGCATGAGGCATCTAAATAGAGGTCATCAAAGATATTTACATTTTTGTTATTGACTACACTTCAAGTCTAAAATCCAAACAAACTGTTGGAGTTGGAGGACAAAACACACAAAAATCTTGAAAATCCACACGTTCCATGGAGTTTAGATAAATAAATACCTAATTTACTGAGCTACTTGTTGCAAGTGACCTTGTTTCAGCCTACCATTTGACCAATCACAATGGGCAATCTCACATCTGATTCCTGCACAAAGTTCATATTAGCCACAATCTACCTCTAATCTCTATACATATCATCAAACCAAAAGAGGAGTAGAGAGAGAGAGCCCAAAGGATGTCAACGCAAAGTTGTATACGCATTTGGGAAACCTGATTACAAACAATGTTTGCTTCATCTTTGCTTGCAGAACGCAACCTATGATTGACAACTATTGCCAAAAGCCCATCAACGAAATCACCACTCTCTCCAGCACTAATGCCATTCGTTTTCCAGTTAGTACGTTCCTTGACGAAATATGTGAAAGAAATTAAATGTGAGGTTGAAATAGAAGGGCTATTTTACACAAATATTTGATTTGTTTTTAAAATATAAGAAATTATTTATGAATTAGAAAACCAAAATAGAAAAGACCAATGTATATTGACATACACATTCCGTTAAGTAAGAGCAAATTTAAGTAGAACAAATAGAAAAAATGATGATAATGGTAAAAAGAAGATTAACAAAGAATTGAGAGAATTGGAGAACTGAAGAAGAAGCAATTTGAGTTTGAAAACCAACGTGAGTGTACTGAGAGTGTGGTCCTATTTTATAGATAGTGTTTTATGTGAAAGTTAAAGAAGCATTTTTAAATTATTAAATTTTACCCAAAAAAATAGTAACTTTTTAACATGGGTTTCTAAAATTAAAAAAAAAAAAAAAAAATTAACGTGGGTTAAAAAAAAAATTGGCCAATTAAAAAAATAAAGAAAGTCATTCTCAAAAAAGTAAAAAATAAAAAATAAAGAAAGAGAAAAGTTTAAACGTGAAGTTTGTTTCTGAATAAATGGGTTAATGGGAGAGTAATCCTATTTTTTAGGCAATATTTTAGTAGGAGTTAAAGTTATATTTTTACTTTGTTGTCCTCTAGTTTTATCTCTACTTAAACTTATGGAAATAAGGGTATTTTGGATAATAAAAAAAAAAAAATCCAATCCAAACAGGGGCAATCGCTTAAATAGTAGTATATATATATATAATTCTTGTATTTTGAGTGTCTGATCTAATTCTCATCAAATAAATGTTTGTTGCAAAAATATTGAAATTTCATTGATTTTTTGTTTTTGTTTTATATTTTAACAAATAAATTTTTTTAATAAAATATTATAATTCACATAACATTATTTAGATTTACTAATCAACCCAAACTGAACCTAACGCCCGAACTCCAGGTTTGGTGGGTTCACAGATTTGGTCAGTTTTGATACAAGTGTGCACAAAATCAATGACTTCACTGTTATACACATATTTTACCTTATTTTTATGTTCACAGTGCTCACTCTTCCACACCATCTTTTTCTTTTTGTTCCCAGACAGCACTCTTTTTTCACTCTCTTCTATAAAACACGAACACAACTTTTTTTTTGGCTAAACACGAACACAACTTTAAAGCATAGAAGCACGAACTCTCATTCTCCTCCTACTGGCACACGATTCCCAAAGTTGAACTAGGAGGATTTACCAGAGGCTTGTTGCTAAGATCAGACTCTCTTTTACAAGCTCATTGGAGTGCTTTGAAATCAAGTGGGTTCGACTTTGGTTCCATGCACGTGCACCCAAAAGGAATCAGCTTTAAAAGGCACAGCTCGTACCATTCTCTCTGACCCTACGTATCCATGTAAATAAACATATATATATATATATATATATGATTATATATTCTATCCCCGATCCCTTGTCCTTGGACACACTCAGATACCTAACCTCAGGATCATCCTAAAAATTTTAATAGGTGAAAGTACATAAACATAAACACACCAAAAAAAGAAAAAAAGAAAAAAAAAGAAAATGATAATAAATTTCATATCCAGATGACGTATATTGTTAGTAGTGAGTAAGCGAACGATGTCAGCAATGAGTGCAAATTAGACAAAGTAAAAGCTTATATATCAACTCAATTGTTGTTAAAGATATTGTAAAATATTTTGTATCTATATCATTACTTTTTTAATAATTGTACGTGTTCTGTCTAATTAAATCTAAGTTGCATATGGGTTTTATGGTTTTGTTGTGGATATGTATTCATGAAAATTTTCAGTTTCTATTTTAATCGAAATTGTTTGGTTAATTCATACTGATTGATTTATTGATGGAGCAATGGTTTGGTTAATTCATACTAATTGATTTATTGATGGAAAGGTTTTCAAGGCGTTAGAATGGAATGAAAACTCTAAGGCTCGGTAGTTGAATTTGGGTATTATTTGTTACAGGTTACATATTGTTACATACCCATATTTTTAAACTGAAATGAAGAGTTGAAGACATGATTTTAGTTCAAATTATATGTAATATTTTTTACTTGTAGGATTTTGGTTGGTAAACTTTTTGGGACACTATCATAGCTCTCCGCATTAGGAATAGAAAAAGAAGATTCTTAAATCACCTGGAGAGGAGTAAGTCGATTACCCAGCTATTTTCATAACTTTGTTACAATTTATTCACATGATGATTTGTGAGTGGTTGAATTGTAGACCCACAAAAACTTATAATTTTTTCTCATCATTTACAACTTGTCACGTTGAAAGACAAACAAAAGTTCTCTGTCGTTTTTATTTCTTTTCATTTAGTTGTTTCTTAAATTCTTAGGTGATTGATCTTTTGGTGTTTCTTTCATTGACATTGTGATCGGTGATGCGCCACATACACTTTCAAAGCACATAGACCCAAAAGCTAAAAATTCAAGATAAACACAAACTCATATAATCAAAAACGTAAATATGTAATCCATACAACATATTAATTCAACTAAGCAACAAAATTCTTATATATATATATATATATGTGTGTGTATGTATATATGACTTGTTTTTAGCCTATCATGGATATGCTGTGTGAAATATAAATATTGTTGTTTTAGGTTAGGATTTGATGAATTGCTTTAAAAAGAAAAATGATGAAATCACTTAAACTCTGTAAAATTATGCAAATTATTACGTAATTTCTTGTATCATAAGATTGCCTTTGTATCTCAAAGATTTGAAAATTTATGCATATTCCCAAGAGAGCATTATTGTGACTCTTTAGTTGTTGAAGCTAGGATATGGGTGCCTGGATGATTGGGTGGAGGGACATAACAAGCCCCATGCAGCTATGTGGAGGATTCTTCCTTCCTCTCAATGTTGAACTGGAAATACGGATGCCTAGATTGGCTGCAGGTGGAGGCACCTGAACACGAGGAGGATATTGCATTCCGCTGCTTCTCTGCCCAGTGAAGAGAAGACGTTAATGTGATCACTGGCAAAGGCCTTTGGGCTGAAAGTTGAAGGAGGGGAGTCGCGGACAGTTGGAGGATTGGGCACAGATATTTGTAGGGACTTGGCCTTGCACTTGCCGTGACCCTAACAACAACTTGTTTTACGTCATCAGATTTTGTTCTTCTCCATGGAGGATTCTCCTAGCCTCATATGCATTAGGCGTATATGCTCATAAGAAAAAGCGCCACTGTGGATAGGAGAAGCCTTTTTTAGTAAAATAGATTGTAGCATATTTGGAAAAGAAGGTTCAGAAATTTTGATGACAAATAATATGAGAGAGCATCTGGTTTATTTAATAATGAGAATTGTGTAACCATTTGCAACGTGTCTGTTAGAACACCATTTTGTGTGTTTGACTTGTTGGCCACGGCTTGTCTCTTTAGAAACAGAAAGAAGATTGTTGAACCGCTGGGTGTTTTTTTTTTCACTGGCATGTGCTGGGTATGCGACTAATCATACATATGTAATGCACTTTCTTGAACTTTGTTGAATCTGAGCCTATTCTTTGTCTAGATGCAGTTTAAGTGTCTGATCAGTTATCTAGAATGACTCTAGAATTGTCTAAAGGAGCCTATAATATGTGATTTGTATTGCTGCCTGTGTAATTAAGCAAAACTGAATAATATTCTCATGGTGAATTATCACTTATCAGCATTTCCAATTACTATGCACTGCAGCAGCAACACAACCAAAAATTAATATATTTTTCCAAAAGCTTATCTAAACCAACTCAAAAGAATAACCATTTCTCTAAACCAACAATACAAACATATAATTTCAAAGCATATACATATCCATCAGCTGAGAATCAGAGAAAAACTCAAATTCACATTACCAATGGTATACATATATAATCCACACAACATATTTGTTGAGCCAACAAAATTCTTATTGATAAAGATAAGAAGGAAGACACACACACACACACACACACACACACACACACACACACACACATGTATATCTTCATTGGGACTAGGGGATGGAGGTTTCTTCACAGGGCATAGGGATAGGAGGAAGACTGTTCTGCAGTGCAGCGTTTTCACTCGCCAAAGTGCTTGTTGGAGATGGGATATAGGTGCCAGGATTTGGAGCAGATGGCGTGATAGGACCCTTAAAAAGCTGTTGGTGTAGCAAAGGAAGGGCTTCAACGTGATCATTGGTGAAGGCCTTTTGGCTGATCTTTGAAGGAGAGGTGTCGCTGGGGGTGGCGGAAGGACTGGACATGAACGCAGGTGTTGGAGTTACTTGGAAGCCTTGCATTTGAAGTGGCCCTAACAACTTATTTTTCTCTGCAATCCTCCTAGCCTCATATGCAGCAGGCATGTTCATAAGTACCGCTATGGCTAGGATGAGAAGCATTTTTAGAAAAAGAGATGGTAGCACATTTAGAAGCAAAGATGGTTCTAAAATTTTTGATGAAGAATATGGCGAGCATTTGGTTGCTTATAAAGGAAATTTTTACTGCCATAAATCAAATTTACAATGGACAAGAGACAACTTTTTAATCAAACCAAGTATCTAGAAGCTACTAGGTTCGGACTTAGGATATGTATGAGATTTTGGATTGGAAATCTCTCATCAACATTTTAGAACAACTCCCATGGGCCATGAGATTCTTCTCTATAATAATTTAGTGCGTATAAGATAAGGAGACTGCATACATTTAAAAGAGTAGTCAAATACTCAGAGGTCTGAGCAACTTGTTTGTCAAAAAAAAAAAAAAGGGGGACATGGAGAAGCTACACATAGTACTAACGCAAAGTTCAAGTAATTTTGTTAGCAGACAGTTTTAAGTAACGTTTTTACCTTAAGTAGTCGAACACAAGAAGAGGAATTCACTCCAATTATTGCCTAGAGGAACTATTGAGTCCACCGGCTTTTTATGCAAGACTTTGCTAACTCTTATGGCATGTTATATTCAGCCCTACAAAACGAGAAACTAGTCTATCAATAGGTCATGTTTGGTTCAATATAAATTTTTATGAAAACCATTTTCTATGTTGAGAATTTAGAAAATCAAAAACATTCTAATGTTTACTATTTTCTACCATTCGTCTACTCAGCATCGGTTATACTCACAATCTGATCTACATAAGATACTGGGGGTACTAAAAAATGTGCAGAAATCAAAATTATTATTTTTAAGAATTAAAGTATTTGAAGACAAAATTGCTTTTCATTTTAAATAGCATCCCCTCCTATATAAAATAAATAAAATGCAGATTGAGATATTGCAATATTAGGTCTAAGAGGGATAATTTTGTACCTAATGACCTTCTGATTTCCATATAATTTTATGTCAAGTATCTTTAGATTTTAAATGCACGCACTTCATTTTTCATACCAAGTGTAATTTAAATTATATTTATATGAAATTGATTATACTTCTATTAGATAGAAATATCATTTATATGTGTGTGTAATTTTTTTTGAGAAAAATGTAAAAATTTTAATAGATGATTGATCTTAATTGTACTTATGTATATGTAAGAGCAATAAGCTAGTTTTTAAAAATTTTAATTAAATTTAAATTCTATTATATATTAAACCTTACATTATACTCTTGGCTGATTAGATTTTCTTTAAATGATAGAATAACTAGTTTTTTTTTTTTATTTAATTTTTTTTACTAGTTTATATACAAATATAATTATAGCAAATACTTATTAAATATGAATAACTACCATAAATATCAATTTTCATATTTATACCAACAAAAATAAAATAGACAAAAAATAATGGCATATTACAGATTATTTACTTGTGGTTTGACCCGAATTTATATAAATTGCTTACATGTGGTTTAAAGTTGACACTTTACCTACCTGAGTTTAGCTCCATTAAGCTTCCATAACTCACCTCTCTGTTTTTGGTTAAAAAACACATTTTAATTTGCAAACATAACAACATATGGATAAAAAACCAGGGTTATGAACATTGTGAAATTTCATACCAATCCCACCCCTCTTCCAAACCCAAACCGAATTAGGATCCCTCTTTCCCTTTTTCTGTAAAAGAATTAAAAAGCCCTTTAATAATAAAAATAGAAGTAAATAAAATGAAAGATAAAGTTTATAGTAAGTTTATTTCTTTCTTTCTTCCTTTCTTCGAAGCAATCCATCACCCCTCTCCTCTCCCAATGTATCTCTTTCTCATTCTCTATACATTACTAAAGGCAATTATGAGGAGTCTCTTTATTAGTCCCCACTTTTCTCAACTCTCACTCAAACTTAAGTACTTAATTACCAATTACACCAATGGCAATACAGACAATACAAAGACAAGCCGAGCGAATTTAGAACAAATTTTCATTGAGATAGGTACCGCAGCGCACACAAGAAGCCGTTGTTTCTCTCTCTATCACTCGTTCTTTTGCCTAATTCCATATTACCCTTATGGGCCTTATCTGCTAGAAGTCTTGGAATTTTTGGGGCTTTTTATAGATAAAAGATAGATCTAGGCTCATTGGTGTTAATCCTTCTTGTTCTTTGAAAAATTTCCAACCTATATCTAACATTGGAATTCTCTTACGGTAGGTACTTTGGGTTCATATGTTCTATACCTTTGAAATTTTATAATGTTCATAACCCTAGCCTTTTGATTCATTTTATGTTATGTTTTTGAATTAAAATGTGTTTTTAATGTCAAATATGGAGAGGTGGTTTACGGAAGTCTAATAGAGCTAAGCTCAAGTGGGTAAAGTGTCAACTTTTAAACCATAGGTATACAACTTAAATTTGAGACAAACCACTAGTAGATAATTTGTAATTAGTCCAAAAAATAATATTTATTAAATTTTATTGGTGCAGTGCATAGATTACTGACTACTTGACTATTTAAACTAATAAGCAGCTTCTCTCCCCAAGAACGTAGCTGCTTCTCTCCACTAAGTGTACCGTAAGTGAGTGATGTGAATCTGTGTCCCCATGTGTAACCTTGATACCATAATATTACTACAATTATTTTACGGATATAACAGGGCGTGAAAGAAAACCAATGGAAATTTTTTTAAAGAGCTAATACGTTTTATCATTTTAATTTTCCTCTTTTGATGAAATCAGTTATCATTCTTTGAAATATATATTACAAACAAGGTCCAATATTTTCGACCCCAAGACCAATGAACTTCTACAAATAAAATTTACTAATTGTCTATAACAATATGCAAGTCACTATGACGCTGATGGAAACCAATTTTTGGTATTGTGGGCTGTGGCCAGATTATTCAATACTAACAAATTTCAACAGTATGATAGCGGGACTAGATTGTGCATTATGTTTATTATTATTATTATTATTATTATTATTATTATTTTGATATTTGGACAGTTGGAGGAGGAATTTGATCCTTGAATGTTTATGTTAGAAATATTAGGAGATGTCAATTAGTTAAGTTATGAATATGCATTTATAGTACTCTAAGAATATTCAATAATTTTCCCAAATCTAATGCCACTTTTTACCTTTATTCCCTTTTCTAGAATTGTTTGTCCTTGGAAGCATTAGCTAGAATTGTTAGTCCAGCAATTTCTTATTTAGTTGTGTTAAAAAAAAAAATTCACATTTATGGGTGCCCTATAATATTACCTGGGAATATTTAATAATTGATACAGTTTATGGGTGCCCTATAATTCAACTGCGTGTATCACGGAGAGATTGAACATTCTTTTTTAAAGAAACAATGGAGGGAATGAACATAGAACATGGGAGTATGGGACTACGTACAACCAATGTGAGTGTGTATATATATATATATATATATATTCTGACTCATATTTATGGTTCTACATGAAACTGCTATACCCTCCTCTTTAATTCCATCGAGTAAGAGAGAAAATCTTGCATGTTAGTTAAGCCTTGAAAAAAAAGACACACATATATATATACCAAATAGGGTGCATACAGCACTGTGAGATACATATTGGTTGGCCTCTCAAGAATTAGCCAGAATCAATGAAAGCGTGACAATGATCACAAGTCACAACATTTAAAATTTTCCGATCTCCGGTTGGCCTCTCATTCGGATTTAGATCTTGTAATTATTGTGCGATATAAAAGTTTGAAAAGTTATTATTATTATTATTATTATTGCTTTTTAAGATGGAGGTTAAAAAAAATATTAAAAATTAATTTTTAACTTTTTAATCTGATCGATTGATTCACTTTATGCTACAAGATGATTTGACAGATTCTCTCATTCATTCTTTGCCTAATTTTCCTACTTTAGCATCTGTTTTAGAGACAGTACTATTACTATGTATTCAAATTTCCACGAATCACATCACTATCTTAATCCAGTAAAACGTTCGGATCCGGCTAAACTGATCTTTAGACGAAACGAAATCTCTCTTTTTCTCTTTTACTGGATGCTGTCACATGAGACATGACCCACAGCTCCATCTCTCTTGAGATACGATCAAAATTAAAGCATGGAAACAAAAAAATGTGGTATCTTTTACATTCATTTCTTCCTTGGAGATAGACTAACAAAGCTTTAATTTGGCAAAAGGACAGAAATTCTTGGCTGTGATCATAGAAGGGGACAGTGGCGGCTCTATTGTAAATTGTAATGTAATAAAAAAAAAAAATGTAGAATACTATTTTAGTTTTTAGTCCTTACTAAAAGACTGTTTTTAATCTCTAAACTTTTAAAAGTTCGTATTTCATTTATAAATTATTGAAATGTTCATTTTTTGTCCCTAGACCATTGAAATTTTTTTCTTTTGTTCATATATAATTAAAAATGTTTTACTTTCTGTCCTTGAACTTAAAAAAATATCCATAAACTATAAAAAAAAACTATTTTTTTCATCTCTATATTTATCTCTAAACTATTAAGAAAACTTTTTATATAGTTTAAGGATAAAAAAAGAACTTTTTAAAGTTTAGGAATTAAAAAAAAATGGTAAAATTTAAGGATCAAAATAGTATTTTATATAAAAGAAAATATAAATATTTGGAAAAATAATACTAAACTAAAATATTTTGACCATCCTTAAAAAAAAAAAAAAAAAAATTGAACACTTTAATTTGAGAATCACAAGAATTTTTATTTAACAAATATAAGAATAATTCAACGTCCACATTAATTAATTAATACAACTACATTATCCTAAATTAATTATTTTTCATCTCTTAATTTTTATGATATCCGTACAGTTTAGGGACTAATTTGGTTTTAAGAACCAAATTTGTTAATTTTAAAAAGTCTTGGACATGTTTGGCATTAACCCAAACCTTATGATATATTAGTAAAATATCTTATTTAATTACAACTACATTAACCAAATATTAATTTTTTTTAGAGAGTTTAACCTATGGTGTCTGCTTCAAATAATAGCTATTTATTATCAGACCAAGATACCTATTGATTTTGGTGTAAGCGAGGATTAAACTCTAGATCTCTTATTCAACCATTAGAGATTTTACCAATTGAGCTAACTAAAACCTGTTGGGTGGATAAACACTTTGGGGAGTTTCCTTGAGTAATTAATATAACATATAGAGATACACTTTAACCTAAAATATCTAAACCCAATGGGTATGTGCTCAATTATGTTATTTAACCACTCATTGTTCTTATCTTTATTTAATGTGAGACTTCACTCATATGTGTAACTCAACAATCTCCTATATATGTGTGAATCTTTGCCTCTCTGTGAGCTTCAAGACCTTTTTGTGAGCCATGAACAAGTTCTACTCACCCTCCCTTGCCTAATGGGCTTTTCACTTCATCAACACATCACCCATGGGTAACCACTCATTCTTCTCATCTTTATTCAATGTGAGATTTCACTCACACGTGTAACTTAGCAATCTCCCCTTCACATGCGAGTCTCTGCCTCTCTGTGGGTTTCAAGACCTTTCTATGAGTCATGAACAAGTCCTACTCACTCCCCTTTACTTAATGAGTTTTTCACTTCATCAATGCATCATCCATGGGAGCTACGTGTTAACCCCGCACGCACATCCATGAGAACCCCACACATCCATGTTCATGGGAATCTCGTATCACACCATCAGCAATATTCCTTTGTTGGGCTTTTCTTTTCTTTTTTTCTCTAGGATCTTTGTTTGTGGGCCATTTAGGCTTTCTTTGTCTCCATTGGGTAGGGACCATGAACACCTCACCACTTTCGCCGCACACAACCATGGGCTCTGATACCACTTGTTGGTTGCCAACGGCTTTTCATACATACTAGATAAAGCGTTCATTAGATTTGCTGTGGACTTCTTCTTTACAACATTGTGTGCAACAGACTTAGATAGAGTTAACCTGATAACTCTTAGTACATGTCTGTCAAGAAGAGCTCATTCCTCAGCCTTTATAGTCTCAGGTTTTGTCCCCAAAAGAGGCAGATGCAATTTTCTCCCATAAAGATAATCTTCAATCTGCATTCTCCAATACGTGAAGTCTGTGACATCAAACTTTTCTATTCCAGACGCTTTTCTTGCTTCCTCTGCCATTACTCCCATTCAAACCTAACCCTAAACTCTGATACCAGTTGTTGGGGGGATAAACACCCTGGGGAGCTTTCTTGAGTAATTAATATAACATGTAGAGACATACTTTAACCCAAAAGGCCTAAACCCAAAGAGTATGTGCTTAATTATGTTATATTAACCACTCATTCTTCTCATTTTTATTCAATGTGAGACTTCACTCACACGTGTAACTCAACAATACTTACAACCAAATATCAATTATACCAATGAACTATGGGTTAGTATGTCACTAAGGTCCTCTGCAGACTTTTTGTTGGTCTTACAGTGCATATGGAATATGCCTTGATTAATTGTTTTTGTTTTGGTGTCACTAAGGCGCCCTGTAAATTTTTCTTGCTCTTGTAAATCGTAATAAAGGATTAGGACCACCTCCGTTGGGAAAGGATGATTCCTTCCATTCCATGCATGCACTTGCGCGTAGCATCTCATGGTGCTTATGGACAAATTAATTAGTAATTACTTGATTAGAGCCTCGTTAAAGTCTACCGTCTTCCATATGGATGGTGTCTGTGCACTGCACTTAATTGAATGATGAGTACAGGTGTAATTTGGCGGTAAGAGTTTCTGTATTGTTTCACATAATTATTTGCAAAAATTGAGTGCTTTCACTAGTGACATTTCAATAAATATATAATGTCCACGATAATATATAACCCCATCAACAGCTCGGTAATACATTTGGCAATAATCTTTGCCACATATTACCGTCACATGACGTGGAGTTGATGAGTCACACAGAAATCTTTTTTTTTTTTTTTTATAATATTCAGCAAATAAATAAATTGAATGGTGAGTGTAAATTTTGGTGGGTCACAGATAGAGTGATAAAGGAAGTTGCATTGGTTAGGTATTGGATCGCATGACATTTCCTGGCAGTCTTCTTCTTCTTTTTCTTTTTCATACCTTTTGCTTTTTCGCTTTTCATTGGGGTTCCCTCGTTGTTGAACTTGAAAGCTGTTTCCTATTTTTCATACAGATATTGCGCGGGGATAATGTTTAGTAATAGCATTCACTACCGTACGGGTCCAGGCTTATGCCCCATAAGCCTGATGTGACTACCGAGTATCGCGGAGGAGTGAATACATCATCACTGAACTTTCAATAAAAGAAAAAGAAAAGAAAAGAGAAGAGGGCGTGCATCGGTGCGTTCTCATCATGAGATCTAAACTTTTGTGAAAGATTTAATCACTACCTATCTCGTTAATCCCATATATCATCATTGATCAATACCCACCTCTCTATTTATTTTATTGAACAAAATTGAAGATACCCACCTCTTTAATTATGAACATAGCTTAAGATGCATTTCTTCCCCAAAAAAAGAAAAAAGAAAAAAAAGAAGCTAAAGATGCAAATAGTATTCTACAAATCAAAAGATCTATAGTAAGAAGTGTTTATAAAATTAACTTAATAGAACATATTAGATACTTTTTACCTATCACAACCAAGTGGGAAGTCAATATTGTACCAGTACTGGTTGTATCGATAAAATATATTATATAAGTTATTAAACTGGTTTTGATATTTATTTAAAATGTATTGGATAAAATACTGAATTCTACTGGTTGTATTGGAAATATTTCGGCTGTTTCAACCAATACAATAAAAAATGAAATAAATATGTTAAAAAACATAGTATTTAAGCTAATATATTAGGTAAATATATTTAGAGAGTAATATTTAGGCTTATAAAATATGTGAATTTTAAATTTTATGGTGATAAACATAAAATTTAATAAATTCATACTTACATAAATAAATAAATACAAATACACATACATGTATAAAAAAATATAGGCTTAATATACATACATGTTTTGATTTTACATCCTGAAGTTTTAGAATTTGGATTTTAGTTCTTGAAATTTGGGGGTGTTTGGATTTTATATCCTAATATTTCAAAATTTGAATTTTAAAATCTTAAGTTTGGGGGTGTTTAGATTTTACATCCTGAAGTTTTAGATTTTGGATGTTACTCCCTAAAGTTCTATTCCATTTGCATTAGCAACCACTTCATTCATATTTTTTGTTAAGCACCACATAAACTTGCCACGCATACTTAGTTTATCTAATACAATGATGTCATCTGATTTTTATAGCCTAAAAAAATAAATAATTAAAAATGGCATGATAAAATAAAAATGACGTGGCATCATTTTATTGGATGAAATAAATATATGTGTGGTAAATTCATGTGGCACCTAAAGGAAAATATGTATGGAGGGGTTGCTAATGCAAACAAAATAAAATTTCAAGAGGTAAAACTCAAATTCTGAAATGTTAAAGTGTAAAATCCAAATACTCCCAGACTTTAGGTGTGTAGTTTGTAATATAGTTAATATATATATATATATATATATAAACTAGTCGCTAACCCATGCGATGTACGGACTAATTGAAAAGCTATAAATATATATATATATATATATATAACCAAACTTAGTCATGGAGAACATATCATTGATATACAGTTTACTTGAGAGGACAATGAAAATGATATCGAATATTATCATGATGAACGAATTGAAAATTCACAACTATCTTAAATTTAAAGAACAAAGACGTCTATTTCACAACATTATATTGAATGATTAAAGCCCTTAGAATGAGTGAGGAAGATGCAAACTTTTGCAAACCAAGAACTGAGAGTAATTTGGTAGAATTTTGAAGTAATGCTTTCTTTCATATTCAAATATACCATCCAAAGTACAAAGCGTCTAATGGAACCATAGAACATGAAAATATATGTTCTTCTCACTAAGATACAAATAGCTTAATTAAATTTATGACAAATCAACAACAACATGGTGTGGAAATTGTTTACAAAAAAAAAAAAAAAGGAGTATCTAATAATCAAATATATGTATCTAATAATTCTAACCATAAAGCAACTACAATATGAGAATCTGGTTCAAAGTATTAAAAAAATACGTAAATTTACAATATGCCCTTTATATATATTTATAGTGATGGTGTGATGCCCCACCAACAGTGATAGGGCCTCACCTATTCCACATATGCTCACTATCCACCAGAGGTCTTCCTAGAATTTCATATACATATGTAAGATTGTAACACTAACCAATAAGCCATTGTAACACTATCCACTGGAGGTCTTCCTATAAGCTACTGTTCTTCCGAGAAAAGATGAACAAATGAAAATCAATAAACTTACCATTATGTATTGGATGCTATTTTACAACTAAAAACTCATACTGCACTTAATAAGATTCTTTTTTGTTTTTTTTTTTTTCCTTGAATGCTCAGGCTCTCCAAGTGCCATCAGTAGTTAGAAGAATTGGAGCTTGAACTTCATAGAAGTGAGTATGTTTTTCTCAACAGATTTTTTTTTTTTTTCCCTTTCAAAAAAGGTAGGTAAAGGACTAAAGGAGGCAAAACTTTGACAAAATTATTAGAATCCCTTTGTGTTAGGGACATATTTGATGTAAATTGGCTAATCCTTGGACAAAATGCACTTTACTTGTAATTGGGTAGATCTAAGATGAGTTTAAGACTTTAAGAAACATGTTGTTCAGGTCAAGTGTTAAAACCATGAAGATCTGACGAAGAAATAAGTGAAGAAGAGCTATTCATTAAACCTCGACAGAATCATTTCTATTGAGATTTATTGGCCCATGCTTGTATATCTATATAGGGTTTCTTTTCTCACAACTCTAGACATATATAAAGATTATTTTAAAGGCCGTCGTGCATGCAGAAAGTGCCATTGTTCATTATTCTCTCTAAAGAAGTTACTGTGTCTTTACGCCAAAGGTTTTGTGACCAATAAGCTTCTTGATCTTTATTGTTGATGAACTGCAAAACTTTGTAGCCAACAATCTCTTCTAGTTGCTGGAGTTAGTCACATACTAGGATCCATGCATCATTAGTTAGTCACGTACTGGAATTCATGCATTGAACAAAAAGATTGTTGCTCCAATACAAGTCCAATTGGGTATTGGGGTAAGGGTTCAACTCTAGGTTGGTATTTCCAAATAGGCCAAAGGATTTGATAAGATTTCTTATATTTGTAACCCTTTGTGATTGATAATAGTAGATTCTTGGGAGTAATAACCTTAAAATCACCTGGTAGGGTTTTTTCCTGGTGGTTTTCTTCATTCATAAACAGATTACCTATGTCAAATTTATTTTCCATTGTGTTTAGATAATTTGGTGATTAATTTGTGCTACCACGCTATTGCATGAAATTTGATATAATTAATTAACTTGGGTAATTAATTAAATAATTGTAAGGGGTCAATTCATTTTAACTCAACACTTTAGTCTAGAAATTATATCAAGAATATGGAAAGAACAATTAGGCACTCACCTAGAGTATCTTGGTCATGTTCAACCTCTTTATTAGTAGTTGCCCACTCCAAATGCTCAAGAGCATTTGCAACTAAAGAAACTCCAACACCAATTGCAACATTTTCCCATTTCTTATATAAATTAGTTTAAAGTATGAGACATACTTTAAACTAATCAACTAACTCATAGCCTACTTTCAGCAGTAGTACCCCAAGTATACAAAAAGATGGGATCATGTTGGCTCTAGGAGTGAAGGAGATAGTTTGGTTTGAATCATACGTGGGTTTGCCTACCTTGGTTGGGTGTGCAAAGTACCACACATTCTCATACTTGAAGGATAGAGTCTAGAAAAAGCTGTAGGGGTGGAAAGGCTTGTTGCTTTCTAGGGGAGGGAAGGAAGTGCTTATAAAGGCGGTGGCTCAATCTATCCCTACTTATACGATGGGAGTCTTCCAACTGCCTTTGAAGATGTGTGATGAGCTCAATGCAATGTGTGCAAAATTTTGGTGGGGGCAAACTGGGAATGAGAGGAAAATTTATTGGAAAATATGGAGTAAACTTTTGAAGGATTTCAGGACTTGAGAATGTTTAATCTAGCTATGTTGGCTAAGTAAGGGTAGAGATTTATATAGGATGAAGACTCATGTTATCTCAATGCTTCAAAGCTAAATATTTTCCACGATGCCATTTTCTAGATGGTATGGAGTCACCAAATAGTTCCTATGTGTGGAGAAGTATAATGGCTGCAAAGCCTATTCTACAAAACGGTTGTTGTTGGAAAGTAGGAGATGGTCAGTCTATTAAGATTCAATCGGATAAATGGATTCCCAACTAGCCAACAAACAAAGTTCTATACCCGGCTATTAAGGATGAAGGAGTGTGGCGAGTTTCAGATCTGATTGATCCGGAGTTAAATTGGTGGCGAAGAGATTTCATCATGACAAATTTCCACAAAGAAGACGCAGAAGCCATTTGCCGAATACTATTGAGCTGTAGGCGTGTTAAGGACTCTGTGGTGTGGCTCCATAATAAAAGTGCAATCATGGCCAAACTGATATGTGTTAAGGACTCTGTGGTGTGGCTCCATAATAAAAGTGCAATCATGGCCAAACTGATATGTTACATCTATTCGACAGTCTGCTGGAAAGACTGTCCACTGATGAATTTGAGTTGTTCCTTGTCCAAGCCTGGCTCATTTGGAACCAGAGGAACTCGGTTGTACATGGGGGGAAAATCAAGGATCCAGGTTGGTAGAATAAATGTGCAATGGACTTACTGGATGAGTTTCGGCACACACAGGAGGAACTGACATTCCCAGCTACACAGGTTGGTGTTGAGGCGTGGCAACTTCCTCCTTAATCAGTCTACAAACGCAACTTTGATGCTACTATATTTGCGGACCTGCATAGCTCTAGATTTGGTGCAATTATACGCAATGCGAGGGGTGAAGTGATGGCGGCCATGTCTGTGAGAGGACCACTAGTTAGCAACAGTAAAGAAGCAGAGGTTTTAGCTTGCCAAAAAGCTCTGGAGTTCTCAATTGATGCTGGATTTTTGGAGATAATCATCGAGGGCAACAGTATCAACGTGATGAGTGCAATTAGTTCTGCAAAAAATAATCACTCCTTGCTTGGCCACGTCTTTGATGATGTCCTCTGCTTGATCCATGGACTGCACAGGGTGAGTATTAGTTGTGTGAATAGGAATGGGAACATGGTGGCGTACTTCCTTACACGATATGCTAGGAATATTCAGGATGAGTTGTACTATGAGTTGTACTGGATGGAGGATTTACCTATTCAAGCTATGGAAGCTTTGTATAAGGACTCCTTAAATTTCAATGATTAAATGAATGCAGGTTTCTATTTTAAAAAAAGGTTTCTATCATCTTGATAAATATATATATATATATATATAATTGAGTACTTTATACAAACACCATTAATGACTTCATAAATTTTTTTAATAGAAACTTTATGGCTCCATAACCTGCAACGATCAAATAAGTAAAACCTACCAAAAAATAGAGAAAAAAATGCAATATGAAATATCCAATATAAAAAAAAGAAAAAAGAAAAAAAGAAAAATACCTCACCTTTATGCTCCACATATGTTTGGCTTCATAGAACCCTTTACGAATCTTTTTGCAAAATTAAATATTTATAAGTATCAATGAAATAAATGATGAGCAAAATGAAAAAAAAAAAAAAAAAAAAAAATCTGGAACTAAATCATATATATATATATATATATATAATCTATTATATGCGCAAAACCTTTTTGCAAATTTGAAAGTTAAGCCATAGAGAGTATTTCAAACTACATGAAATCTATTATATGCACAAAACCTAATCAACATGGCACATGGATTAAAGAGGGGGAATCATAAATAATTCTGGTTGTTATTGATTAGAATTTTAATTCTATTAGGAGTTATTAAGAAATACCATACCTTTATGTTTAGCATAAATCTACCTAAATTTTGTAATTTTCTAAAAAAAATGACAATGCACTTAGACATGCAAATTAATCTAAATATTAGAAACCAAAACAAAGTGATTTTTGTATAATGAAAATTAAAGATAGAGATCAAGGTTAATTTATCTGATTGGCACATCCAATACCAAAATGAAGAAGCAAACTACGAACAATAAGCATCCAAACCTTTTAAGCAAAACCATTGATAAATGCACCAAGTATTCTAACCCAAAGCATCATAGTGCCCAACTTCTATATCTATATGGAAATAACACTAATCATATGAGAAAAAAAGAAAAGAAAAGAAAAAGAGAAGGGTTGTAATGCTTTTAGTATGTTTGTTACCTGAAATTTGAAGATCATTGCCAAAAATTGAATCACTTGTAACTTCAAGTATGTTATCAAGAGATATGACTTTGGCAATAAGTTTTTATGGGTAATTGGACATACCTCCATTAACATTAAAATATGATGAGAATTGAGAAGTAATACCTTCTGGCAAGGTCTTGCATGCCGAAAGCGCATCTTTCTTGGGCTATTTTTGTGAACAATAATTTGTATAATGAGTAAAATCAATAAAAATAATAATTTGTTATTCCCTATGTAAAACAAAGCAAAGATCAGATTGAAAGCAGGAAGAAAGTTTATATAAAAATATGCCTCATTATAAAATGAAAAGCACTTAAAAAAAAATCTAACTTGAAAAGAAAAGAAAAAATCACCCATTCATTAGCATCGTTGAAGCTTTAATTACTCACCTAGCATCATGATTGAAGTTTATTATATCATTCAAGGTCACACCTATATTATATAGTTATTAGATACATCATATAGAAGTTTAATTGAAAGAAGGACTCCAACTCTCCACGCCTAATGTTTTTAAAGAATTGGTAAGTCTATCCATAATTCTTCTTGTGCATAGATACTCTTGCATTTTTTTCGTGGTGTGAGTGGGCAGATTTGTATGATTGCATCTTGTAGAAAAAATATGTGTAGTATAGTAACAAAAAAAAAATAATAATAATAATAACAAAAAGAAGAATTATATTGCACTACATTGCTGCAATTTAAGATACATTAGACTTTTTTTTTTTAATAGAAATATTTTATTTTTAAAACATATATATATATATATATATATATATTATAGGAGAAGGAAAATTATATATATTTTTAAAATCTAAAAATCTAAAAAAAAAAAAAAAATTGTAATATGATGAAGTCACTTGGCGCAATCACATCATCTCAGACTAATTTTTATTATATAGTATATGATAATATCATGTTAGCTTCCTTTAATATATTGATATCTATTACATGGAAATTTCTATCACAACAGGTTGTCAATGTTAATCCTTCCATCTAAAAACTACAGTTAACCATAACATTATATACACATATTTTTAATACTATGGCTCTCTCCCTATTTTGTGATTTATATTCTTTTCATTATTAATATTACGTATAAATTTTATAGGCAGCCTTTAAAAAATATGCTCCTTTCCATATGCTCTCTATTTTAGAATGGTTCTCAAACTGATCTTTTATTTATTTATTATTATATATTTTTTTTATGTTCTAAGATTACTCATAATATTGAGAGGCATTTTTCAGCAACTGAAAATTGTTACACACCTTCATTGGTAGGCAAGGAAGCAAATCTCTTTCTTTAGCTCATTACACCAAGAATTACATTATGTTCATGTTCATTGCCTCAAAAGGGACTGTTCAGGTTATTATGGAATTTAATGCTGAAAAATAATTTTACTATTAGCTTTGTTTAACTCAACAACTTTTTTATTTTTATTTTTATTATTGTCAAGATATTTGAATTGTTTATTATTTTCAACTGAAGCTTTTACTTAACTATGTTTTAAATTGTTTTATGGATTGCTTTTATATATTCAATCTAGGACTTTTTCATGCGGGTTTGTATATGGTGGCGTTTTCTTTTTTCAATTTTAATTATTTTTTAATATATATAAATTTGGAGCTACAATATGATTATTAGAATTTGAAATTGTGTAATTAACAGCCGAATATATATATTTGTATATGATAATTTTGATCTAATATGTATATGTATATTATAGCTTTGATCTAATAAATTAATCTTACTTTTTGTTATTTTTTTTTAGAATTTGCATGCATGGGTCTTACATCAAAGGAAATTTATTATATAAAAAAAAAATGATACCCGTTTAAGTTCTTAGTTCTATTTTAGGTAAGTTTATGATTTTTTTTTTTTAATTCTCAAAATTTGAAATCTTTTCTGTGTAATTTAATTTTGGATTTTGGTTATTTTATGTATTTAATTTGTGAGTGTTTTGATTTTTTTTTTCAATTGGACTCTCACTAGAAATAATCCCTTTAGTAATTGATTTTTTTTTTTTTTTCAATTGGTTCCTTATACTAATTGATTGTTTAAACTTTATCCATGTTTATATATATATATATATATATATTTGAAATACTATTTGAGCTTTGGGTTTATCTATTTCTTAATGGTTTTTAAATATGAATTTACATGGGTATGAAAGTGCATAAAATAGATTTCCAATTCATGTATTCATGTAGTTTAAAATGCTCCTTATGGATTAAAGCAATATTTTTAATTACAAATATATATAGAATTAAGAATGTAGAACTATGAAACTAGATGAGATTTTGAAACGTGTGCAATAATAATTCATTAAGATGGGTTTAAGTTACACCTGGTGTAATTCTTATAAATTTACACATTTTTTACACTGTAGATTTCTAAGAGATCTAATGATTAAAAAAAATCATTAAATGTTATTGTTTTCCACCTTACTACCTAATTAATACTAGCATTCTCTCTCTCTCTCTCTCTCTCTCTCTCTCTTTCTCTCTCTCCTTATTTATTGCTTTCCACTATATAGTATTTTCTTCAACACAATCTAACAAAATAAATTGAAAAATAATCTCATAATCATTGATTTCACAAAACTACCCATAACAAGAGTCAAATGACTTTCAATTTGCTCCTTAAAATAAATAAATAAAGGAACTTATTTATAGTTTGTAAATAATTAGTCAATATACTTTGTCCAGGCTAAGGATATTTATTTGTTTTCTCATTTTTTCAACAATCTCCGGGCTTATAAAAATCAACTTAACTTCTTTGGATTTGCATAATATAATATTACCTGAAATATGTTAGTTCTTCCAAATGAATGAAAATGATCTCAGTTCTCTTTGAGATGAATATTAATTTTACATTATTGGTCAAATACAATGAAGGAATGTGGTTTCATTCAGTGATGGACTACCTCACAAAGGTAGTGGCATCCCGTATTTCTACTTGACAACTTTTGATCCATCTGCCAAAGATGCAATGAAAGATGAGAGGTCTTCATTCACTGTCAGCGAGTATCCTATTGGAACTTGTGGAAAGATAGACCCTGAGAACCCCAGTTGTGCAAGATTTACACTCACAGGAAAGGTGAGTTACAAAATCGGTTTTATCTAATTTTAATATTTGGATTGTCACATAGCTTGAAGAAAAAAAATAAATAAAAAGAATTGTATGTGTGTACATATATATATATATATATATATGAGTGTCAACACTATGAGTGACTATTTTGTCTGTCTTTCTAGTTTCCAATTTGCTCATATTTCTTCCATTCTTATGCTTGAATATGCTTAAATATGTTTTCCAACTAATTAAAGTACATTTGTAGAGACAAGTTTTAGAAATCTACATCAGCTGCCAAAGATCAATGTTAATGTCACTAATTGGATAATATATGTGCGTATAAGAAAGAGAACCTTATGAACGTATAAGAAGATAGAGCTAAATTATCAACATTGCGGGATTAATTAGTGATGTCAAGAGGTGTGTATATATATATACACACTACAGTAAGATGACAACTGAAGTAATATTATTTAAATATTTTAAATGATAGTTTTTTTATTAGATAAATTAAGGATTGCCCATTAGATAATGATAATAGTGGAAAGCAATAAATAAGAAGAGAAAGAAAGAGAGAGAGAGAATGCTAGTATTAATTAGGTAGTAAGGTGGAAAATAATAGCATTTTAATGATGTTTTTTTAACCGTTAGATCTCTTAGAAATTTACGGTGTAAAAAAGGTGTAAGTTTATAAGAGTTACACTAGGTGTAACTTGAACTCATTTCTAATTCATTTAGCTAATTGTTTCTCAATCAAATGATATGTTTTATGTGTTTATGATCAAAACCATGTGTACTTTAACTAATGTATAAATATAAATAAATATATATGTATATATATATATATATATATAAGAGTTTAAAATACGGCAGTTGCTCCTTATTATTAGATCAAGATACCAATTAATTTTTAGTAGAATAATATCTTAAATTCTACCATTATGCATTCTAAAAAAAAAAAAAAACCATTTAAATTCAAAGACAAATATTAGTGAATGTCGTTATTCTTAGTTGTTTGTGTTACATCTAGAGTTTCATATCTAAGTTATTACAATACTACTCGTAGCAACTGAAACTCACAATATAAGCATATTATATGAGGCCAAAACTTAATTATTTTCAAGCTCCCTTTAGCCTTATAGAGTTTCTAACAAAATTTCTTTTGTATTGAATTTGATTTCAAAGGACTTATTCAAAATTATTTGAATTAAGCCTCACAAATTAGAAAGAAAAAAATAAATAACATTACAACATTGTAGCTGATTAATATACAAATAAACTACCAATTTAACATGATAAATCACTATTAGTCATTTAAAAAGCAAAAATTAACAACATTAAAGTTGTTACCCATTTAACCTAAAAATTTTCATATTCTAAAGTTGTCAAACACCTAATAACAAATAACTATTGATATAAAATATTCAGTAATTACTTCAATACCGCAAGTTGTTCATGCTGTAAAAAATTTGAGAGAATAACACAGCAAGCATCTTAAACTCTTTCTTGCTTGGATCCTACAAAACAATATATATATATATATATATATATAGCGATGGAGATAGAACATGCCATTAAAGAGGCAACCAATTACGATAGTGTTGGAGGCAAAGTAAAAGATTAAAAAAACTGAAGAAGCAAGTGGTTTGGCTAGCATACCAGCTAGTTAATTTGTATCAAAAGACATAAAAATCTTATAATAAAATAGAATCCATAAGTAAATAAATACATGTGATACAATCAGATAAATAAAAGGTTTGCCAAGATGATCAAGTTTGGCAATGAAGAAGACGCAGCAGCTATTGATAATCTCTATCTTAAACTTGTGATAATGATGAAGATGCAACAACTACTAATTATGCAGATCTAGCATAATCTTATTTTCATTCAACTACAACAAAAATGGCGATAATTACCACAAAAAGATTATATCAAAAAACAGTCTTTTATGATATAGCCAAGAGTACAATCAAAGCTAATAGAAGGAATTTTAAATCGATTTCAATGATGAAGGAGGGATTCACTTAAATGATGAGACCAAGAAAAAAATGAGAAGTATCAAGTTCTAAGTATAGTATTGAATATTAAACTCTATAACTCAATTTGCTAACTACTAAAATACCTTAACAAATTGAATTTTTATAGGCATGGATTACATCATTCAATTGAATTTCTGCAGGCACAGATACTACTAAGACTCTAACATTCAATTTTCTAACTACTAAGACTCTATCACACGGATACTATTAAAACTTTATTACACATATTACACAATATAAACCAATATGTTACCGTCTCAAACATTAAAAAAAAAAAAAAAAAAAAAAAAAAAAACAAATCAATTTTAAACATAGAAACAAACAATCATATATTAGTACAAATACCCAACCTAAATACATAAAAACTCATATATGACCCACAACACAAAAGAGTTAGTAACAAAATTATAAAAAAAAAAAAAAAAAAAAAAAAAAAAAAACAGCAATAAAAAAGAACAACATTATTAATCTAATATATCCTTACATTGAACTATTATGCAGGTAGCCACAAGAACAGAGGTCAAGAGCAACTAGGATTTATAGATACGTAAACTGAATCATCCAACTTTTTAGTATTAATATAGTGTGAGAAGAGGAAGAGATGAAGGAGTTAAAATGTCAAAGTCTAGTGTTAGGAAGCTGAAAGGTTGCCTTTTGAGATTGTAACTGTAGAACACAAATTGTTGCTATTTAAAATTGTAAACATGGAATGCAAAGGGTTGCAATGTTGTAACTGTGGAACACAAAAGGTTGGAAATTATTTTCTTTTTATTAGTATTTTTAAATTTAAGAAAACTAATTTTAAATTGTAGGACAAATTCAGGAAAAAGAATGGTAATGATATGGCAGCTGATGTGGCTCAACTTAAGCGTAACGACATTAAATGCTACGCTTTAGTTTTTAGTAATAATACATAGACATAGATTCAAGGTCACACCTATATTATATAGGTATTAGATATATCATATAGAAGTTTGATTGAAAGAAGGACTCCAACCCTCCATGCCTAATGTTTTTAAAGAATTGTAAGTCTATTCATAATTCCTCTTGTGCACAGATACTCTTGCATTGTTTTCATGGTGTGAGTGAACAAATTTGTATGATTACAACTTGTAGAAACATATGTGTAGTACAGTGATTAAAAAAAATGAATTATATTACACTACATTGCTGCAATTTAAGATGCATTAGACTTTTTATTATCTTTTTAATTTTTTTTATAGAAATGTTTTCTTTTTTAAAACATATATATTATAAAAGAAGAAAAATTATATATATTTTTAAAATCTAAAAATCTATTTTTTTTTTGGCAATATGATGAAGTCACTTGGCGCAACCACATCATCTAAGGCCAACTTTTATTATATAGTATATGATGATATCATAATAGCTTCCTTTAATATATTGATATCTACTTCATGGCAATTTCTATCACAATACATTGTCAATGTTAATCCTTCCATCTAAAAACTACAGTTAACCGTAACATTATATACACATATTCTTTAATACTATGGCTCTCTCCCTATTTTGTGATTTATATTCTTTTCATTATTAATATTATGTATAAATTTTATAGGCAGCCATTAAAAAATATGCTCCTTCTTTCCATATGCTCTCTTTTTTAGAATGGTTCTCAAACTGCTCTTTCTTTTATATTTTTTATGTTCTCAGATTACTCATTTACTCATAATATTGAGAGGCATTTTTCAGCAACTGAAAATTGTTACATACCTTCATTGGTAGGCAAGGAAGCAAATCTCTTTCTTTAGCTCATCACACTAAGAATTACATTATGTTCATGTTCATTGCCTCAAAAGGGACTGTTCGGGTTATTATGGAATTTAATGCTGAAAAATAATTTTACTATTAGCTTTGTTTAACTCAACAATTTTTTTTTTTTTTTAATTTTTATTGTCAAGATATTTGAATTGTTTATTTTTTTCAATTGAAGCTTTTACTTAACTATGTTTTAAATTGTTTTATGGATTGCTTTTATATATTCAATCTAGGACTTTTTCATGCGGGTTTGTATATGGTGGCGTTTTCTATTTTCAATTTTAATTATTTTTTAATATATATAAATTTGGAGCTACAATATGATTATTAGAATCTGATATTGTGTAATTAACAACCGAATATATATTTTTATATGATAATTTTGATCCAATATGTATATTGTGGGTATTCAGGGACCGATGATGAAATTGAAGATCGTTACAGCATTGGTGTGGGAATGCCACGAGCCACGGGCCTGAGGAAGAAAGTTGCCTGAGGAAGGGAAGAAATGAATCAAGGTGCTTAGTAGTATTTTAAGTGGGAGTTGGAATCTGAAGAGAGAGGAAGTCAGTGGACATTAGGGAAGCTTCTGCTCTGGTATAACCTGTTGCATCCACAGGCAATAACTTTATTAGCTGTATTGATGAGGAAGTGACCTGAATAGTATAAATCACAGCTAAGTAGATTCCTTCCACCATTTTTTTCAGATGTTAAAAGTAACAAGTGTCATGAAGGAGAGAGGTTAGGTGAGAATGGATGGTTGAGATATGATAGGTGTAGAAGTATATAAGGAAAAGAAGGGCACTGAGAAAAGGATTGAGACACAGTTATCAAAAAGAGATAAGCACAAAAGAGAAGAAGAGAGGAGAGAAAGGAGAGTGAACAATATAACTATTTGTACAAACTTAGCCTCCTTGGGCAAGCTTGTAGAGGGGGATATACCCCTTTATTTTATAAGATTAATCTTGTCTTCTCTATCTTGATCCTTAGACAAAGTCCCCTCTTGTTGTTCGTTTCCCCATCTTACAAATTCTATTGATTTGGGCCAAAGTTTAACTGTGTAACTCACTGTTCTAAGTGGGCTTGGGCCGCTAGATTTTTTGGTCTTTACATATATGTATATTATAGCTTTGATGTAATAAATTAATTTTACTTTTTGTTATTTTTTTTAGAATTTGCATGCATGGGTCTTACATCAAAGGAAATTTATTATAAAAAAGAAAAACAAGGACACCCATTTAAGTTCTTAGTTCTACTTTAGGTAAGTTTATGATTTTTTTTTTTAATTCACAAATTTTGAAATCTTTTCTGGTAATTTAATTTTGGATTTTGGTTATTTTATGTATTTAGTTTGAGTGTTTTGATTTTTTTTCAATTGGACTCTCACTATAAATAATCCCTTTTGTAATTGATTCCTTTACTAATTGATTTTTTTTTTTCAATTGGTTCCTTATACTAATTGATTGTTTAAACTTTATCCATGTTTATATATTTTATATTTTGAAATACTATTTGAGCTTTGGGTTTATCTATTTGATAATGGTTTTTAAGTATGAATTTACATGGGTATGAAAGTTCATAAAATAGATTTCCATTTCATGTATTCATGTAGTATAAAATGCTCCTTATGGATTAAAGCAATATTTTTAATTACAAATATATAGAATTAAGAATGTAGAACTATGAAACTAGATGAGATTTTGAAATATGTGCAATAATAATTCATTTAGCTAATTGTTTCTCAATCAAATTATATGTTTTATGTGTTTATGATCAAAACCATGTGTACTTTAACTAATATATAAATATAAATATATATATATATATATATATATATATATATATAAGAGTTTAAAATACAGCAATTGCTCCTTATCATCAGATCAATATACTAATTAATTTTTAGTAGAATAATTTCTTAAATTCTACCATTCTAAAAAATAATTTTGTTGGAATATTATGCACTTGAACGCATTTTGCTAGAATTGGTTACAAACACAACATAAAAGGATCCTCACAATTGCATGTGCAGATAATTTTAAACAAACCATTGAAAGCTCATAGTAGGGTGGTATGAGCTTGGATTCTTCATCATAAATGCTTGAGTTTGAGTCTAGTTAATTAATGGGGTAGGTAGGCCTAAATTCAAAGTTTAAAAGACTTTTGTGTCTGGCCCAGGGCCACATGTGGGAAAGCCCATAGTTATAGTAAACACCACACTCTCTCCTTCTGCGCTCAACCTTGTTGTTGTTGTTGGACACTCATATTAATATTAACTTCTACCAAGAATGAACAAAAATTTTAAAAAAAGACACTCTCTCTCACTTTTTTTTGTGTGTGTGTGTGTGTGTGTGGATGGACTCTCTCTCTCTCTCTCTCTCTCTCTCTCTCTCTCTCTCTTGTTTAACCTTCTTCATGACACAACAAAATTCCACTGAATTGAGATCCTACACTGGGTGCAAATGCGCAATACCATCCAATGATTGAGAAAAAAAAAAAATCTAAACTTTTTAATTTTACCTAGTAGACTTGATCTAATGGCGGAGGGAAATTGTTTCAATCATTGAATGGTATTGCACCCGTTACCTCAATTTATATCTCACCAAACTATCCTGCCATCTTGGTACATTGGTACATAGAAATTGGTAAAGTAATCACTCTCTAATTTTCTTATCATATCAGATTAACTGGATTATAGAGAAAATTATTAATGATAGTAGAACTTTCCTATTTTAGTGTTTCCTATGGAATGCCGAATTTGTCAAATTGCGTGTAGAGAGGCTAATGTTGAGCCCAAAAGACAAAGGCTGGAAGTTTTGGCTACCTCTTGAAATGCAAATGCATTGAGTATCTTTTATCTCCATGGTCCCATTCAATATATTTTGAAGTCTAAGACAGACCAAATTAAGAGAATTTTTATTAATATTTAAATATTATTTATTTAACTTTTTTTATGTCGGGGTAAATATTATTAATATATTCAGATATTTAATAAATTTCATTAATATATTCAGATATTTGGACTAATGTTAACTAAGTTTAAGACATTTCAAAATTGACTAATTTAGTTCTTAAAGCTAATTTTGTCCCCTAAGTAAGATGATTGAAAAAAATGACTAATGAGCTTAATAGTGTTTAGAAACTAAGTCGAATTTATGGATCAAATTGACTTGTCTTAAAATATTTTGAACCTGGTTGATATTAACTCAAACCTAAACGTGACAATAGAAAATTTACCCTTATATATATATATATATATATATATTTTTTTTTTTTGTTTAAGAACTATTTTCTTTTGTTTGTTTGTTTGTTTGTTTGTTTTTTTTTTTTTTTTTTTTTGGTGATGTAAATTATTAATTAAATAGGTTTAATTGCGAGTATTTTACAGTTAATAATTATTAATTAATCCACTTAATCTTCTTGTGATATAATGGCTCTTACTTGACACATAGATAACAATTTTTTAAAACATTTTAGGATTTTAATTAATTTGGATTTTTATTTGCTCAATATGTTCATATTTTGACAGCCTTCTCGGCTTGTTGGAGGCGAGAGAAAGAGTTCAAAACAAAAACATTCTATATATTTTGTTGTCTTTTTAAAAATCCAATTACCACTCTACAATCTTTAGGACACTTTTTTGTACAAATTTTGGAGCTTTTGTTTATATAACGGAGGACCCTGAGAAATTTTTGGGTAGGGGACCCCTTAGTCTTGCGCCTATCCATCCTTTTTAAGATATAAGTAAACATATATATAGTGTAAATGTATATGCTTGTTTGATTTATGGCTGTCTTTACTATTGTTAAGTTAGATCCTTATTGAATGTGTAAATAAGGTTTCAATGAGGGTTTGGTTGCACGTGTTAGTTCCCATTCTTTAATTTGTAAAAATCTGGTAAAGATATTAAACTTTTACTACAAATTGAAGTGTTAAGGAGGCTGGGTTTCCTTAAATTAATCCAAAACACCCTTTCATTTGTCTTGAATAAAGGCTATAGCTATAATTATTATTTAGGTATATCTTTGGGTACAATTGGGAGCAAGAAGAAAGGACAATCCTCAAGCCACACCTGAGGCTCTTCCTTTTGCTAGAAAAACTTTGCTAGCTCTCTTGGGTTGCGTAGTTAATGCACAAATTGAAAAGAAACACATTCTAAGCTTAACATGTTTTGCCTAATATCATTTAGCAATTGTCCCTATTCATCAAAATAGTGTGCTACATTTGTAAGTGCATTATAATCCCAGCGTCTTCACGTTCCACAATCACTCTACTAAATTCCGTGACATGGCTCCATTGCATTATATGTGAGAGAGCAGTAATACACATTCTTTTAATCAACCATGAATCACAAACTCTCTCAGACAATGCAGCAACATTTATCTTAAAGAGCTTGCATCAGAAGGTAACCACTTCACTGGATCCAGATTGAAGTGACTATCTTGCTGTTTCTGATCAATGAGAGGCTGTTTGGCTCACCATTTTTCATCACTCAATTTTCATCACTCATCACTCTAAAATACAAAGGTTGTTTGGCACCATCACTCACTTTCTATCACTCAATATTTTTCACACTGGAGACGTTTGGATTCGGCGTCTGCATCTCCTACCTGCGTTTTCCCTTTTTTTTTTTTTTTTTTTTTTTCCCGAAAAGTGAACAGTAAAATCACATGATTTTACTGTTCACAGACAAAAAACACTGTTCACGCACTGTTTGACACTGTTCACGCACTAAAAAATATTAAAAAATGGGTCCCACGGTACTATTTACACATTTAAAAATTATTTTGTTACAGTGTTTTCAGTTTTCAGTTTTCAGTTTTCAGTTTTCAGTTTCAGCAACAATAAGCTCAATCCAAACACACCCACTATTTATGGGCCCCATGGCCTGTCACCCGATGCAGCTTTATTTTTATTTTTTATTTTTTATTTTTTTTCCAGTACCCATACTCGCTGAAGCCAGTAAAAAAAAAAACAAAACAAAACAGAAAACAAAAGAAACCCAGAACAGATCAACTAGTGAAAAAAAAGAAAAAGAAAAAAGAACAGACTGAACCAGTGAAAGAAGAAGAAGAAAGAAAGAAAAAAAAAAGAAGAAGAAGAAGAACTGAACCCAGAAACCCGGTGAAGAACAAAAGAAACCCAGCTAAAAAAAGAACCCAGTGAAAACAAAAGAAACCCAAAAAAAAAAAAAAAGAAAAAAAAAAAAAACCCAGCCAACGGAAACCAATGAAAGAAGAAGAAAAAAGGACCAAACCCCGAAAGTGAAAAGAGAAGAAAAAAAAAAAAAAAAAAAAAAGAGAATAGAAAAGAAAAGAAAAGAAAAGAAAAAAAAAAAAGAACCATACCCAGAAAGTGAAAAGAAAAGAAAAGAGAAGAAGAAGAAGAGGAGCAGACAGTCCCAGACCCATGAAAGACAAAAAGAAAAGAAAAAAAAAAAAAGAGAAAAGAAGATAAAGAGAGCAAAAATCTGACTGTGGGACTGGCTGTGTGATGTTATTTACAAGTTTGCCATTGAAAACAAAAAACTGAAAACAGCCAAAAGTTGTTTTCAGTTTCCACAACTCATAATTCAAAAAGTAGAGAATTGAGTATTGGAAACAGAGTTATGAAAACAAAGAAATTGTGCAGGCAAACGAGTATTCTACTATGGGTCCCATCATTTTTAAGAATTGAGTTATGGAAACTGAGAATTGAGTTATAAAAATTGCCAATCCAAGCAGCCTCTGAATCACTTTGTCATTTAAACATTCGACATACTTTCAAAAGCCAAAATAGGGAAGGAAATTGAAAAAAAAAACTTATATTGGAACCCACATTGAGAAACAGAGGATCTCAAAATTTGGCAAAACTGGGAGGTTCTGACCTCAACATTTTGGTACACATGGTCAACTGCCAGATGGCACTTTAAGGCTTTCAATGCCGATTTATCCTGCTTTTTCCTCTTACTTCCATCATCCTACAACAGCTTCTTGATAGTTAAATGCACTTGTTGGGAACTTGTAACTCAAATGGGAAACTCAGATTTGGGTTAATTCATGTATCGAGGTCAATTAGTCAAAGTTAGTTACAAGTAGTGCATGCATATTTTACTTCATCAATATTGGCACCTGAACTTGTTGTTTTGCATCTGTGTTATGTGAGATTTTTTCATTTTTCATGCTATTCAACTTGCAATTCAGAGCTTGGCACCTATGCTTGTATTCTCGTTTCAAATGATCTTCCACAAACATTTTATGCAGAATGAGGCCGTACTCCATTCTCATGGTTCCATTATTTCACTTCTTTTCATAATGAAGATAATTTGCTTACTTGAATTACAGCCAGAGGTTATTCGGCACAATTAGTTGTTTCTTATCACATTTGAATAGGTATTCTTTTGGGTGCGAAGTTTGGTTTATACTTAATTGTGAATACATATTTAGATGAATCAGTTGCTTTTGGCATTTTGCATTGTAGATATTGCAAACACATCTCATGGACCTATGCTTTTCTGGTACATTCATAAGTACTTGCTTTCAGCTCATTTGGCAAGTTAATTGTAGTTAGTTAGTTCCCTACAAACAATTATGCTTTCAGCCCAATATGTGAAGCGGCAGCCTTCTCTGTACAGTATTAAAAAGGTTGTTAAATTTCTTTAGCTGAATTTTTGTTAAACCATTGTAGGCTTCTGCAGATGAGCTTGGAGGAGGAGAATACAAAGGCCTTTCTTATACTCAATGAGAATTATACTCACATTAAAGGAAGTAAGAGCTATTATTTGTAGAAGTATGATGTTGTAACTGTCGTATACAGCTTTTGTTTGGTTTGTTGATTCTCTCTCAAGCTTATTAGTTTATTAAGAGTACATCTTTGAAGCTGTGCCTCAATTTTAGGCCTGATCTTGTGTAAATGTGAATAATGAGATCTTTATCCCATACACATCACTCGGTTCTATCCTTTAATTTTTTTTTTTTTTGGCCAAAAACCTTGGAGCTTAAAACTATTAATCATATAATGGCTGTTCACTGCCATTACCCTACTATTGGCGGATTGTGATTTGGCCCACAAAAGGGCTTGATACTGATAGTGGAAGCCTAGCTGCCGCTAAACTAGCATTTGAAGTAGATTTATCTAAAATTTGAATATTCAAGTCTGAAGTCAATTATGATCCCCAGTTAGGAAGTCAATGCACTCAAATAATATTTTCCCTAAGTAATGAGGATACATGACAGTATGCATAGTAAGCAAATCATCTGAAAATATTGAGAGGTCCTTAAGAGCTTACATGGGAAACTAGATTATATGATTTGGTAGTTTATGCATGCCAATATTTCCTCCTCCCTTTTTATGCTTTGATGATTTTCTTTTGTGTGTATGTTGTGGTGGGGGGATGTGGTCCAACTCTGTCTTTCTTCTTGATATATTACTTTGCATTTCCGTTGCCAAACTTTTGAAGTAAGCTTAGTACTTGAGTCATTTGAAGCTTCTTGTGTCATTATTACTTAAGTTAAACTGTAACCACACGTTTTTTATAATTTTTATTTGATATTAAACTAGAGTGAAACAACCGGTGTTTTGAGGATTTTGAAAGGACAATAATCAATCTAAATTTTTTATTTTTTAAAACTCTATTAGATCGGATGTCTATTGAAGAAAGCCATTCTATCTCTTCAATTTATGATTTGTTGAATGCTTGTAATTTATGTTCTTGATTGTATTGATTCTCAGTTGTAGACGTCATGTATACTTGGGTGAGTATCTTTTTTAATGTTTGAATAACATTTTTATTACTTAATAAAAAAAAAAAAAATCGGGGTTCAAGTGATAACCTAGTGCTAATGGCATCCTTTGTGGTGCCCCATTTTTGTGGTTTGAGCCCCACCTCCTCCTCCCCTCTATCTACCTATCAAAAAAAGTACTAATTCCATGATAAGAGAGATTACTGAATTAGTAATGTGTTTTTTTTTATATGTAGGGCAATGAAGAATTCAGGAAAGCTTCCTATGATATACTCCTTAAGGTAAGTGCCAGCTTGAAAGACTTATCAACTATTTCTGATGCATCTTATCACAAACTGATTTAGCATGGTAAGTATTTAAATGATTTTTCTTCTACATCTGATTTGATACTAATGGTACCTTTAATTACTTGATCCTTTGATGTATCACCAGTTCCACATCTGCTTTCATTATTAATATCTAATGATTTTACAATCATCAGATAATGGGCTATCTTTCTGGTTATTGGTTTATAAGGATGTAGATATCTATTTGTCAATGCCTGATCTTGTCCCCTCACTTTTATCTTTGTTGCATACCAAAGTGGTGGAAGCGGAAGTGATAAAAGTGAGTGTTCTCTTAATTGCTCTTGATTCAGAGTGTTGGTACAATTTTGCTTTTGATGCTAGTTGGTTGCATATTTAACAGTTGTTTTGGGCTTTTTGAAAGTATTAGTGTCATGCTTACAAGACATAGACCTGCACAGTCTTTTGTCTGATGCTGTGTATGAAGTTCTACCATGGTCATTGTCCCCAGACATCATTTTAGATCAAAGGCACATGCAAATTTGACATTAAGCACTTATTTGCCATATAGACATAATAATGAAAATGTATTGGTGTTGGTGTTGGAAATTTTCAACACATGCAATTACATCTTTATTTACAAGTCATTATAATAATGGAGATTTGATACAGAAGTGAGGTTCTGCAATAGTCAAGTCAGTTACTCCAGAATAAAATATTTTTGAACTGTGTAATCTCTTCTGAAAATTGTTGGTGATGCAAATATAGCTAGATCATAGGTTCCTTGCCATGGAGGTGTTGTTTTAAATGGTAAATTATTGACACGTGTCATTAACAACCTACATGCTTATTCCACTTTCCAAATATTTTATAATCTTGAGAATAACATTAGCAATGTAATGTTGCAGCCTGTCTTAAGATAGCCTTCTGAAGATTTGTTGTGTATCATGCACAATTAGCATGGCAGAAGTGCGTCCTGTGAGCTCAACTAGGTGGACAACGAAGATGGAGGTGGGGGATAGTTAAGTGGGATTAGAAGTTTGGAGGAGGTTAAATCATGCTAGAGACATTGTGCATGAAATGAACCCAAGCTAGTGTTTGAAGCTCGGTGTCTGGCTTTAAGCCTTTGTATGGTCTTGTGCTTGTGTTGCCTGGAATTCCTTGTGTGTTTGTAAGAAGTGTCATAAACTAGAATTCAATCCCAATGCTGAAAACTTCTTCTTTTTTTGGGGGGGGGGGGGGGGGGTGAGGAGGGGGATTGTTAAGATATTTTGATTTTGTTATTAAAATTTGACATAGACCAGCTATAGGCTATTATTGTGTTATTTGATTGTTATCCTTGCATTCTTCTTTTATTTTACCCTTTTCCTCTGTTCTCTACTACTATCAATTTGGTCTCATAGTGTGTCCTCACCCATTTATTAGATGAATTCCTCTAGTTGAAGACGCATAATGACTTTCTCTCCCCCCTTAATGAATGAGCATTATTAGTTTAAACATGGGGAAACTGATGTCCCTCCTATAGTGGTATTTCTTTTGGTGGGAGTTCATTTAAAGTGTGTTTGATGAAGAATCATATTAAATATATGATGGAAGATTATGCTGTCTTTGTATATCTTACTGCAGAACCGCCATGGGAAAACGAGTCCAAAGAATCTGGTGTTGGTGACACAGAAATGATGCTTGTAGATTCATTTAAAATAACTTCTTGATCCATGTATGACTGATCACGATTTAATTTGATATGTTGATTTGTTCTTTCTTTAGATCTCGCTCTATCCTTTCTTTAGATCTCCATCTCATTACCGTTGGACTTGCTTATTTTGCTTTATTGATTTTAGGAAAGAGAAGAGGAAACACAAAGCAATGGGTTCTATAATTGAGAAGAATGGTTCAGTAGAACAAAGGAAAAGAAAGAGAGAAGAAAATCAATGCCCTTATCCCTAGCTCAAATGAGCATCACTTGTCATCTGCTATTGTTGGTGGTTTAAGAGCAGTTTAAAGTACTAAGCGCTCTAGTAATGCAAAATCACTGAAGAGTCAATAGAAGGAAAGACAAAAGAAGAGCACTAGAAATCACAACAAAATTATGACAGGTCATGACCAGAGCAAGTTGGAGCTGACTAACACTAGCAAGAAAGATGAAGCAATCCATGCACCTAGTGCTTCCAAATTAGTCAACACAAGGTAGGGATGAAAAGACAAAAGATTCATAAAGGAGCCATGATGTGCACAAGTCTGAATTGCAATTTCTTTCTTGAAGCATGAGAATAATTTGGCACATTGCTTAGTGCTTATGCTACTGCCCATTTAACACATGTTACATTGTCTGAATAGCAATTGCTTCCTAGTCTAGCTTCTTCTTCAATTTAGAGCTCATTTAACGCATGTTAAATATGGAAATAGCCACATATAACATATTCATATTTAGAAAATGAACAACCAATAGGATTGGAACAAGTCCTTTGATAAATACTCAACTTGTAACTATAGTCTCTTTAGTGAATTGTGATGCATTTGCTTGGATCTTTCTCTCGTAGAATTCTCTCCCTAAATCCCTCTCAATTCAATTATCTCTCTATCTATCTCTAGCTTCTACTTCTTCAACAATTCCTTATTCTATCTCATTCTCCCATTATCTCACAACTAAACCCTACTCTAGTTTTTTCATCAAGTTTATTTCTCTAATCTCTAAACAATGAAACACCTAAACTACAAGTTTGATCTTAACAATAACCCTCTTGTACCTAACAGATGCTCTAGATACAACTATCTATATATTCCCATTGCCACCCTTCTTTCCTCAACAAATTGTAAAAGGAATTGTAGGTTTATAAGGAATGTGCTAACTGTTCTGGATTGAATAATATCTTGACTGTGGCCTTATCACAACAAATGGTCTTAGAAGTTCATCTTATAGGTTCCTTTCTTTTTAATTATTTCAGGGGAGAAAGTGGTTGGAAATAGTGGAAAACCTCTTCATTACAATGGTAGCACATTCCACAAGATTATTCCCTACTTCATGATCCAGGGAAGTAATTTTACACTTGGTAATGGAAGAGTGGAGAATCAGTCTATGGCTAGAAGCTTGCTGACAAGAACATCAGGATGAAGCATACTGGACAAGGTAGGACTGGTTTCTCCTTGACCCAATTGTTTAAGTAATCTTGGTAGTAACATTGTTTTATATATAAATATGTATCTTTTGCACAGGGCTTTTTTCAATGGAAAATGCTTGCCTTGAAACAAATGGTTCACAAATGTCATTTCTTAGAAAATGTTTCTAAAGGGACGACACTTTTTTTTGTTGTTGTTGGTTTTTGCTTATTGTTATTGATTGATGATGCCGGAAAAAACCACCAGTGAGTTACACGGTACTCGCACACTAAACAGCACATGCATAACAAAAAGGAGAAGACCTAACAGAGAGTACTAGTGTGGTGCCGGCCAAATACCCTCCGAAGGTCAAGTTAGAACTTACTTCAACTCTAGAGTGCTAGAGAGGGGTTAATTATGTGTACTTCGATTTGTGAGGGTATTGGGGCTTTTATAGTAGTCGAGGATTAACCTTTCTTCCTTGGAATAGAAGTTTTTTTCATATAGGATTCCATAAATCGCGGAACCCTTTCCTTGTAGGAGACTAACATTCAGCGTGGGATACAAGTTATTCCCTTATATACTTGTGCGTGGTGGCCAAGTCATGGTTTTGTTAGAACCGTCAGCCTCAGGCCCGTTAGCCTACTTCATGCCCTTCAACCATGAAGGGTCGTCAGCCTATTGGGTCTTCCGTTCTCTTCATAACTCAGCTTGTCAGCCTAAGCCTCAGGCTTTAAAGCAACAGGTTAGCCTTGCCTCTAATTTATACTCATCATTGATTATTTTCATTGTTGCTGTAGGGTTGGTTGGTGTTTTGTTCAAGATTATTGAGAGATATCACCTTCTTCTTTGTTGGTAATGATTCACTGTAGCTTTCACTTAATTTTCTTAGAGTTCCTTATTACATGCTAAATTTGCACATTATGTACTCATTTTACCCAAAATTTATTTTCCCATATGGCTGTTCATTGTAGTTTTACACTCCCAATTTTTCAGTTGCTGCCTCTATTGCAGAGACGTTAGTACAAGTGAAGTATATCTCTGAACTTGTAAGTGACCTTCCAATTATTTCTACTTTCTGGGCATGTGATCCTAATGTTAGAGGAACACCTCCCATCTCTTCCATTCCTCTCTCTGCATTGGGAGTTTTGGATGGAGATGGACTATATGTTCCTCTTCAGTGAAATAAACTTTTCGTATTCAATAATAATAATATAAAACAATCAGTGAATTTTCACAAAAGAAATCTAATTATTTCTAAGTGATAATTTTTCTTACTTTTCAATTGAAACGAAAGTGTGGAATAGAAATTTTATTATATTGTAATACTTTTTTTTTTTTGGTAAACAATATTTGTTAGTGCTATAGTAATGTTGGTATTTTATATAATTTCTCCTATGTTGAGTCACTGGATTCAATGAAAAGCTAAACTTCTACTTTTACTACCGTATTTGGTCATTCTACTTCATTTAATTTTCTGATCCTCTTGCACATTCAACACCTATCAACTATCAATGAATCTCTCTTATGGAAATTATCAACTGTCAGTATTTTTTTTTTCATTGTTGTCCATGCAAAAAACGTAACTATTTGTTGGTGTCCTAGCACCCTATATGCTTTTCCATGGAAAAGTGTGGCTTGTAGAGCTCTTGAGGGCATTTTAACACGAATGACCCTCAAATGCCCCACTCTTTGTTGGTCTCCGCAAAACTTGATTTTCACTATTACAGAAGGGGAAAGATGATCCTTTCCCAACTTTAGATCTCCAAAGTCACATCCCTTAAGAGGACTTGATTGAAAAAACTAAACTTCCATCCACCCAATTCACCCTTTTTCAGTGGAGAGCAAACCACTCTCTAATCCACCAAGTGTAATTTTTTGGTGTCTTCGACTCCTCCCCATAGAAAGTGCTTTTGAAGTATCTCCAGCTTCTTGATTTCATGAGTATGCATCATAAACGAAGACATAAAATAAATAGGAATAGAAGATGAAGTGTTTTCTTGTCAAAGTTGTCCTCCCTCTTTTGGACATTTATAGCTTCTTCCATAATGCAAACCTTCTCTCCACATTTACTATAATTGTTTGTACTGTGCTTGTAATATGGATTATAATTTTCATCCTCCCATGTATTTTTTAGAATTGTGCGTGGCATAAAGTTTCAAAAAGTTTGTTATGATTAATTTTATTGCCCCCTTTTATGCTTTATTCTGTTAATTGTTAAACAAGGAAGTGTCAATGATTTTTAGGTCAATTTTCTTTTATTAGTGTTTTTAACATATTTGTAACTTTACAAGTTTTTTTTTGTTTGAACAAAATTTTGAATCAGCTTAATAAATAATCTTGTGTTGTTAAATTCATATCAACCAATGTATAGTATTAATTACTCTTTAAATCCCTTGATTTTAAATCTTTATATCCAAACTCAAACTTTGTTTATCCGATGTTTTAAAGTAATTTGGTTGTTAAAAGTTAGAAGAAATAAAGTGTGTGTGGGGTACCCATCATTAAGTTTGTGGGACAAGCTAAGCATAAAAGATGCATGTGTTCTCTGTGGAACATATTATAATGTATTTTGCTTTAATTTTTTATATTATTATATTGTATTAAAAAAATTGTCTCTTTCCACACGTACCTCCTAGCACGTGCAACCGATCAATTCTAGTCGCATTCAAACATTAAAGACAAGCCGGCATGAATTTGCTTTTAAAGGCGTAATGACAAGTCAGTGCGTAACTTTCCAGACCCTGCCTTTATGATTATATACTTATATTCTATCACCAAATTCCCTGACTTTGTCACACTCAGATACCAACATGGATCTTCCTCAAAAGTTGTAATAATTATAAGACTTTTTGTGGTTGCATTTATGACTGGAGTATTGATAAAAAATTATTTCATAATTATTTTTGTCACAATCAGCTAATGGTCAATCATCATTTTTATTAGGCTGTTATTTTTTATTTGCCAATTATTTTATGTCACATTATTATTGTAGTAAAAAATTGTAAAAAATTTTGTGGCTTTAAATTTTTCTATAGAATTGAAAAAAACAATTAAATTTTTTTTTGAACAAATATTAGTTGTAAATAGTTAATGATAAGTAAAAAAGTAATAATAATAATTGTAGGTAAAAAGGTGATAATAATTGTGAACTTGGGAATTATAGGAATTTTGTAAACCTGGTTTACCTAATTATATTTATTTATTATTTTTTGGTTGGTGTTGTTATTAGATTTCGATTTGCTGACGAATTTTATCATAAAACTTTTATGCGGTAATGGGTTTGATAGTTTGTGGTGTTTATTCTACTGAGAGACGGTGCTTGAATGGTTTTGGGATTTAATGGTAAGTGTGAGGCTGGTGGGTTAGCTTTTTGGTACCTTGTTCTATTCATCAGCTTGGCCATTAGAGACATAAGATTCTCGAACCGCCTGGAAAGTAAAAATAAAGACCACCAAAGAAAGTTTGCCTAAGAAAAAACCATACATACAACATAGTCTCAAAGCACATACGTATATATCCATCATAAGAGATTCAGAGAATCAAAGATAAACTCAAACATACACACATACATAGAGTCTCAGAAGCACATGGATCATCTGAGAATCAAAGATAAACCCAAACATACATACATAATAAATACTCAACAAAATTCATCTTGGTGCTAGGGGATGGAGGTGCCTTTGTAAGGCATAAGGGGAGGAGGAGGGCTCTTCTGCAGTGAGCCTAGCATTGGATCAGGGTTGTCACTCTCCAAAGTGCTTGCTGAAGATGGGATATTGGTGCCTGGATTTGGAGACGATGGCGTGACAGGACCCTTAAGAAGCTGTCGGCGTAGCAAAGGATCATTGGCAAAGCCCTTATGGCTGATCCATGAAGGAGGGGTGGAGCCAGTGGTGGTGGGAGGATTGGACATGAACACAGATATTGGAGGGACTTGGCCTTGCACCAACTGGTTTTTCTTCATTAGATTTGGCTCTTCTCCATATGGTGTCCTCCTAGCTTCATATGAAGCAGGCATGTTCATAAGACAAAGTGCCAGTATGGCTAGGAGGAGAAGCATTTTTGGAGAAAGAGATGGAACCATATTGAATCAAAGAGGGTTAAGAAATGGTTGATGAAGAATTATGAAGGACCATATGGTGTATTTATAGTGAGAATCGGGTAACAACATTCAAACTCTGTTTTCACACTAGAGACGGTAAACAGAAAAAAAATAATGCAAGTTTTAAAGAATGATGGGGACTGGAATAGCGGAGAATGACTATTAAAAGAAAAGTAGTCAGTTTTAAAAGTCTGACTATTATTCTTCAAAAAAGAAGGTCTGACTTTATTGCCATATTGGGGTCTAACCTACTCTACTGGTAACCGGTCCAAAAGGACAAATCCTAAGATTGGCAAAGAGCCGCTGAAACGTGACTGATTGAACCCATGATGGAGGCCGTGGGACGAGGAAATCTGAAAAGCATCTGCAATCGAAAAGTACAAAATAAATTATTTTTAAAAATAAACCTTTACCCATAAAACATACGTTTATAAACCTCTTCTAAAAATAATGCAATATTTATAATAATTTTATTATAATGGTTCATTTGGATACTATTTATTTTACTGAAAATTAAAAATTAAAAATATCGTAACAAAACAATTTTTAAATGTACAAATAAAACCGTGAGACCTATTTATAATGAAAGTTTTGTTGAAAAAATAAGTTTGTAGGATCTCGTGAATATTGCATGGGACTCATTGACAAACACATTCCAGTGAAAATTTTGCTAGTCAAAGAGGTAGTGGATCCTGTACACAATACACGGGAGCCACTAACAGACAAAATCCTACGTGAAATGCACTTCTCAATAAATAAAAAAAATAAAGGAAAATGCAAACGCACAAACGTAACACTAGAAATGCAATCCAAATGCATATTAAGTCTTAGTAGTAGAATGGAATTGGTAAAAAAAAAAAAAAAAAGTAAAGTTAATATAGAGTTTATATAAGAATTAATAACAATTTACTATATATAATTTATTTTGAAATGTTGTAGATACATATTTTATGGTAAATGTTAACAAGGTGCAAAAAAGATAAACAAATTGTCAAAAAAAAAAAAAAAATCAAACGATACTTTTAAAATTAAAAATAATGAGAAAAATGATAAAAAAGACAAAAAAATTGTCTTTTTTTTTTTTTTTTTTTTTCAAAAAAAAGTTGTTAACGGGGCACGTTAACGCAACCCTTATGATAATCTCTAGGTGGGCCCTCATCCATTCTGTCTGTTAGTCTTTTTCAGATCCATGTGTAAGTCCAATTACTGCGTTGGCATCTTTTTCTGGTCCATGTGAACCACAAAGATTTTCATAGTATATCTTTAAAAAGAAACATCACTATCTTTTTGAAAGATATGGTGCTCTTTTTTGTTAATCCTTCCGTGGATGGTAGATTCAATCATAAAAATTGAGTTATTAATATCAATGATTCAAAATACCCTAATGTTATACCGGCTCCTTTCAAATGATATTTGCCCTTCTTAATTAAAATTAAAATTAGATGACATTAATCATCATATGAGATAAAAGATTACCACGTCATTATATTTCAAAAAGTACATAATAATTTTCTCTGAAAATTATCATTGCTTATATGTATACCCAAACTAAATAAATTAGTCACCTTAAATAAAGTACACTAACTATACATTACTAACTTCTATTCACTATGTCTCAATAATAATCTATAATCTATAAAAGATAGGATTTGATTTTTGATTGACCTCATTATATTTTATCACATAAGTTTTGGGGTCACACAAATTTACATGTTATAATACACATACACACACCACAATTTGGAAATTTCATATTTAGGCAAAAAATAAAGATAAAAAACCACTTGCATTGCACAGGTAACTAACTAGATATTTTGCATTCCAAGAATCAAGTGAGGTGGTACTCTCTCCTCACACATGATTATAGATCATTTTAATTAAATTTATTGGTGAAATTTGTATCATTTAATGAAAGAAATGAGTACCATATCACTTTACTCCATAAATTCCTAATAATTAGTCACAGATGTCAATGGTTCATGTGTCAAGCTTGGACCCTCATACTCTTTCATTAAATATTTTAATTTTTTGATATTCTCCAAAATTTTAAAGAAAAAGAAAAGAAAAAGAAAAGGAAAAGGGGTGATTATTTGTTAAGTTACTTAAGTAGGCATTGTGTTGCTTAGGTAAAAAATATATTGAGATAATAGAAAATAAATAAATAAATAAATAAAAGTAAAAGATGGCTGATTGCTCATGCTCTAATTTAATTCTCCTTATCTTCTACTCATCATGGTGATGCACTTGTATTGGTGTGCATAAATACAATAAAAAGGTATTCAGTATTGATAAATAATTAAAAATGTTTTCTTCTTCTTATCTATTAAATTGAGAAGACCGGTAGTTACTAATGTGAAGAGAAAGAAAAAGACTGGTAGTTATTTACTTGGAGATAAAGAAGAAAAGAAGAAAAGCGAAAATTTAATAATATAAAACCAAAGACTAGTAGTTATTTACTGGGAGAGAAAAAAAGAAAAAAAAAAAAAAAAGAGATAAGATAAGATAGAATAAGTAGAAAGGGTATCGGGGCAAAAAAATAAATAAAGTAAAACTTTTATTTTTCTGCCGAAATACCCCTCGCACACTCACTCTCACAGTTCAATGTGCACAATATAATGTTCTTGCTTCTTAGCAATTCCTTCAAGTAATATAATGGCTTTATTTAAAAAAAAAAAAAAAAAAGAAGATAAAAAAGTAATATAATGGCTAGAAGTAGAGTTCTATCTATTTCAAATCCTAGTAATATTCCCTTCTCCTTATTTGAGGTTTTCCTTGTAGTAAAAGCATGTTTCACACAACTGCTCAAAACAATTAAAAACATGAATTTAAGTCACGTTTAAAATCACGTTTCTGGGCAGTGTCAAGTGTGCATTTGCAGCAATAAACACAGTCCTTCCTTTTAATATTGGGTTCTTTGTGTCATTGCTTTCCATTAATACCTTTTTTTTTTGGGAGAAAGGCTTTCCATTAGTACTTAACTATCCCAACAGTTTCTAATTACGGAAAAGTTTTCCTTGTGAGATCACAGGCTACCATAAAAAAATCATACAAATAGAAGTTTTCCTTGTAAGATCATTAAAAATAACAAAAAGAAAAAAGTTTGACATTCAATGTCAATAACTTATGCTACCAACCATCATGGTACGTGACCTATACAAAAAAATGTCATTATCTAAACTTCTTTATCACATAAATAACTAGATAAGATTGACTGGACAATCTAGACTATTAAGAGTATTATACCACTATAAAAGGATATTTGAATGTTCTTATCTTACTGACTTGGATGGTATGCCAAATTTGCCTAGTTGTCTATGGTGAGGTATGTTTTATTATTTTTTAATTATTAATAAGACAAAATTTTAATTTATGATATTTATTTCATAATAATTACTTTTTATTGTCATGTCAAGACACTAATTAATTTTTAGTATAAAAAATATTTATCCATCAAATTTCTTTTATCCATACTTAAGTGTTTATAAACCATATAGTAGTTTTTTTTAGTGCTCTTTTAAGTGTTTATAGAGCATGTAGTAGTTTTTTAGCGCTCTTTTATGTTGATTTATATCTTATTATAAAAATAAAACGATGCCACCATCCCAATGGGATCAGAATATTATAAGGGTTGGTAGAGCCACATGGGGTCAGAGGCCATGAAACCCAAATATTTAAAATAAAAAATTAAAGATTAGTTAAACCCAAATATATGGAAGACTTGGAAGTTCTATATAAGCATATATCAAATAATTGCTTTGGAACAAATAAAATGGCCCTCTACTTTACAAAGGAAAAAAAGGTGTCAAATTCAAACACTCCTGAAGTGACTTCATTCACTAAAAACAAAAGTTTAATTCTTCCAGTTTTTCATTCATTAGAGAGAAAAGTTATTGACTTTTGCAGATACAACTTTATTTAAAATACAAGTTTTAAGGCTACCCACAAAGTTGGATGTGATTGTGGACAAAATATATGTCTAGAATCTGAGTAACCGGTCTACTATTGCGTCTTTTATTTATAATAATTTATCATTATTATTATTATTATCATCATCATCATCATCATCATCATCAATACGAAAAAAGCAGCAGCATGCTAAAACTGGAGAGTCCCTCTAAAGATGAAAGAGCCAACATTTACAAGTGTTGAAAGGAAAAAGAAAATCCATCTTTCTTTGATTTTTTCAGATCCAGCTTTGTTTGAGACAAGATTGAAATTTTATATCTATAAAAATTAAAATTAAAAAATTTAACCACTTCAAAGCTTTGGAAAGTATAAAAATTTATTCTTTTTGTTTTTTTGATGGTATAAAAGTTTGGAATTTTTCTTATTCCAAGTCATTATACTAATTTAGCATGAGATTCTATCTAGACTTACATGTTCATATGGTAGTCATGGTTGAGTCAATATAATTTGAGGCCTAAAAAAATAAATTTAAGTGAAAAATTTTAAAATTTTAAATATTAATTACATAATTTTTATTTAGATTTTTCAGACAAGTTTTTGACTCTGTCATTGATTCTTAGACACCATTTGCGCGAATAATAGAATTTGAAAGATTTTGATTAGAGAAATGATATTTGAACACTATATTCTTTTTCTTTTTCTTTTTTTTTTTAATATCATTTGACATATCATATGTTTTTTAAATGATAAAATCTATAAAAATAAAATCTTATTATATCTTATATGATTATGCGAAGCATACAAAATGAGTAGAGACAAAGAAATAGCGATCAAAAGATACTAATTTTCTATTATGTTTTTCTCTTATATGATTATGTGAAGTATACTGATTATTTACATGTTCAAAACTCACAATATCTTAACCCATGTTGAAGAGACGTTTCAAACTTGTTTTACTTACTTTCTTCTTGTGAACATCATAAAAAAAAACCTAATTCATCATTTGTCTTTAAATTAATTTTTTTTTACTAATTAATTAATTATTATTTTTTGTGCGTGGAGAAACTACTAATTAAGTAATTATAATACTTCAAACATATAGGTTCCTATTTGTCTCTTAAATTTCATGACAACATCAATTATAATTAATTATTACAACTACATTAACTAAACAAATATTTTGCCAATGAACTCTGGGTGAAGGGGTGTGTTCGAAATTTCAAATCCCCTCATCCTCAGGGGCATGAGTTTTCACTTTTCACCTACCCAAAATACAAGTAAAAAGCACCAAAAAAAAAAAAAAAAAAAAACAATTTAACAACCACTATTATTGTCAATACTCCACACATATCAACTAAGAATTAAAGAGAAATCTGGGCCAATTAAAAATTAAAAAAAAAATTCATAAAATGTTAAACCAAAGCCCGCCCACCCCCCAAAAAAAAAACCTTATATGTTGAGGTGCACGACACCTAGAAGTCCAGCTCACACGGTATCCTATTACATATAGAAATAGGTGTACCAATTGCACAAGAAGTCAAAGACTTCTATTCCTAATTGAATTAGGAGTGTCATGCGGCAAAGCTTTTATATAAAGCTTGTGCGTGTGGGTTTCATGAATAGTTAGAGAGATTCAGAGAGACTGAAGAGTAAAACACAAATTTGAAGCCAACTGAAGGAAAAGGAATAGTGCTTTGTGCGGCACTGAGGGAAAAAAGAAAATGTGATTTTTCTTTTGCTCAAGACACACAAGGAAGATAAATTGGAGTTTTTTCTAGAACGATTATTTGGGTGCTACAATCACAAAGAATTGAAGCATTTAGAGTGGAATATCTTGCTACTAGCTTTTGTGGTGAGATTGTATTTGTTCTTAGAAGTATTATTGTATTTTTCAATTTATTGTGAACTCAGGTTTCGAGTATAATTTGAGTGTTGTAATCTCTATTTTATTATAATGGATTGAACGGATTTGCCCCATGGTTTTTCCCTTTACACTAGAGGGTTTTCCACATAATTTCTTAGTGTTCTTGTTGGTTGATTTTTTTTATTGCTTCCGTAGATTTTTATTTTCTTTATTGCTTGGGTTATGTTTAATTTAATTCACACATAGACAGGGATTTATTCCAACAAGTGGTGTCAGAGCTTTGGTTGTTGGACATGATTGTCTTGTGTTGAATTAAATGGAAAATATGAATATAAATATGAGCACTATGATTAAACTCTCAACATCAAATTATTCGATTTGGAAGCCAATGATGGAGGATGTCCTTTACTGTAAGGATTTGCATGACCCTATTAAGGGTGATAGTGCTAAGCCAAGCAAGATGTCTAATAAAGACTGAGAGAACTTAAATAGAAAAACCATTGGATGTATTAGACAATGTATCGATGTGAGTGTGTTTCATCATGTATCTCAAAAGACTAATGCAGAAGCTCTTTGGGAAAAATTGAAGGGTCTCTATGAAAGAAAGACAGCTCAAAATAAAGCTTTTATGGCTAGAAAGCTTGTGAATTTGAAGCATAAGGAAGAGAGATCCGTTGCCAAGACTTGGTGAATTAGATGGTTAAAATGAAGCTGATAATTGATGATTTGCTTCAAGCATTATTACTTTTAAGTTCTTTACTTGACAGTTGGGAGACTTTGGTAGTGTCACTTAGTACCTCTGCTCCAAATAGTGTTCTACAACTTGCAATTATCAAGGATAGCTTGTTCAAAGAAACAAAAAGAAAAGACATGGGCAATGATAATGCACAGGCTCTTGTCACAGAGAGCAGGGGGAGGAGTAAGACTAGAAATTCTAAGGGGCGTGGTAAATCCAAAAGTCAGTTAAAATTGAAAAAAGGAAAATTCAAGTGTTTCTACTGTGACAAAGAAGGTCACATAAGAAGAAATTACAAGGTAGGGAAGAATAAATAGGAAAGATGAGAAAAATCAGAATAAAACAGAAGAACAGAATATCACTAGTGTCTTGACAATTGAAGAGGTGGTGCTCTCTATAGGAGAAGATGAATGCTGTAATGTTTCACATTCTTATGTTGAATGGTTGATTGACTCAGCCTCTTTCTGCCATGTCACTCCAAGAAATGAGCTCTTTACTTCATACAAAATAGGAGACTTTGGGAGAGTGAAGATGAGCAATAATAGTTATGTTGACATTGTGAGAGTTGGATATATTTGTGTTAAGACTAACACTGGATACACCTTGGAATTGAAGAATGTGCGAAATGTGCCTGATATGTGCTTGAATATGATTTTTACTCATATTATGGATAAAGAAGGCTATGGAAACTATTTTGGAGATGGTAAATGAAGACTCTCTAAAGGATCATTGGTGCTTACTAGATGGAAAATTTGTTGTACACTTTACAAGACACAAGTAAAGGTGTGCAAAGATGTTGCTAGTGCAACTTAGGAAAATTCTACACATAAGTTGTGGCATAGGCGATTGACTCACATGAGTGAAAAGAGGCTGCAAATTTTGGCGAAGAAGTCTCTCATTGCTTTTGTCAAAGGTATGTCACTTAAACCTTGTAATTATTGTTTATTTGGAAAACAACATTGAGTATCTTTTCGCATTCCATCTACTAGAAAGCCCAATGTGTTAGATCTTATTTATTTTGATGTATGTGATCCCATTGATGTGTAGTCCTTAGGTGGCAATAAATATTTTGTTACTTTTATTGATGATGTTTCACAAAAGGTGTGGGTGTATTTTTTGAAAACTAAAGACCAAGTATTTGAGCACTTCAAGAAATTTCATGCCATGGCGGAAATAGAGAAAGGGAAGTCTTTGAAGTGTCTCTGTACTGACAACGGAGGTAAATATACATCTAACGAGTTCAAGAGTTACTACTCTGAGAAAGGTATTAAACATGAAAAGACAGTTCTTAGTACCCAACAGCAAAATGGTGTGGTAGAGAGGATGAACCACACTATTGTTGAGAATGTTAGATGTATGTTGAGAATAACTAATTTGCCTAAGTCATTCTGGTGTGAAGCTGTTCAAACAGTGTGCTACCTAACTAATCGATCTCCATCAATTCCATTGGAGTTTGATATTCTAGAGAGAGTTTGGATTGGGAAAGATGTTTCTTACTTTCACTTAAAGGTATTTGGGTGCAAGGCATTTGCACATGTGCCTAAGGAACAAAGATTGAAGCTTAATAATGGCAAAGCCATTCCTTGTATATTTGTTGGATATGGAGATGTAGAATTTGGCCACAAGTTATGGGATCTTGAGAAAAAGAAGATGATCAAAAGTTGAGATGTGGTTTTTTCATGAGAATGAAAATTTGGCAGACCTTAAGAAAATTGAAAAGATGAAGGATACAATTGTAGGTGTTCCCAACCTTACACAATCCTCTTCTTCCTCCAATTATGCCATTAATAGGGAAGAGGTGCAAGATGAGAATCTTGGTGATGAACTAATAGTAGTTAATGGTGTTGAGCCAGTAAGAGTTGAGGGTAATGATGCTCAAGATATTGAACAGGGGGAGTAGCTTGTTCCACCTGAGATTAAAGAACCTCAAGTGAGGAGGTTTATTAGGGAGCGTCGTCCATTGACTAGATATCCCTCTTCTGAGTATATTTTGTTTACTGATGAGGGGGAGCTAGAATGTTTTTAAGAAATAAAGTCTCATAAGGACAAGCAGAGTTGGATGAAGGCTATATAAGAATAGATGAATTCTTTGCACAAGTATAAGACTTATGAGTTGATTGTGACCAAGGAGAAGCTTGGGTTTTGTGCTAGAATAGCCAGCATGAATTCTAACTGAAGAGTTGGGATGACGATCTCTTTCCTCGATGGGCTAGAGGGGGAGATTGTTTAGGTGCATGACACCTAGAAGTCTAGCCCACATGGAATTTTATTACATATAGAAATAGGTGTACCAATTGCACAATAAGTCAAAGACTTCTATTCATAATTGAATTAGGAGTGTTTGGCGGCAAAGCTTTTATATAAAACTTGTGCATGTGGGTTTCATGAATAGTGAGAGAGATTCAGAGAGACTGAAGAGTGAAACATAGATTTGAAGCTGACTGAAGGAAAAAGAATAATGCTTTGTGCGGCACTAAGAGAAAAAAGAAAAGGTGAATTTTCTTTTGCTCAAGACACACAAAGAAGATAAATTGGAGTTTTTTCTAGGACAATTATTTGGGGGCTACAATCATAGAGAATTGAAATATTCAGTGTAGATCTTGCTACCGGTTTTTGTAGTGAGGTTGTATTTGTTCTTAGAGGTATTATTGTATTTTCCCAATTTATTGTGAACTCAGGTTTTGGGTATAACTTGAGTGTTGTAATCTCTACTTTATTATAGTGGATTAATCAGATTTGTCCCGTGGTTTTTCCCTCTACACTCTTGGTGTTTTTGTTGGTTGATTTTTTTATTGCTTCCATAGATTTCTATTTTCTTTATTGCTTGGGTTATATTCAATTTAATTCACACATAGACGATGATTTATCCCAACATTATATACATTTAATTTTTGGGACTTAGTATATAAAAAGTGGGTAGTTTTGCTGGCTAAGCAAGAAGTAACTCAGAAAGCTCTATCGTGCTCAAAGAGACTAGCCCAACAAGTTGGTGTTTGCCATAAACAAAGATTTTTCATATAACTTGGGCCAGGACCGGATATATATGGTGATGATGAGTTTGGGAATTGGACTTCCAGGTCTACTTTTGTGGTCTGTGTGGGCTGAATAGAGCCCTAAGAGCATTTACTACTAGGTGTGCCAAATGGAAAATATTTGGCATTTGGCACACCAAACACCAAAAAACCCCTCTCAAGAGATATTCCAAATGTTATAATTTTTACCACACATGAACAGTATCATTCCATCTTTGGAACAATATGGATGAAAATGCTATTTTTTTTTTTAATTCATTTCCTCTCTCTTCCTTTTTAACTTTCTTTCTACTCTCTCTTCCTTTATCACTTTCTTTCTTCTCTCTCTTTCTTTTTCTTCTTTCTTTCTCTGCCACTCCCTTCTTCTCTGTCAACTCTCTTCCTTTTTTCTTCTTTCTTCTCCAATCTCCAGAATCCTCACCTCTTCCTTTTTTTTTTTCTTTTCTCTTTTTTTCCTTTTTTCTTTTTTCTTTTGTCAATTAGCGCCTCTGTGTCTTTTTTTTCCCCCCTGTCACACTCTCTTTCTTCTTCTTTCTCCACCTAGACTGTTGCCATTGAGATCGGCTGTCGTCATGGAGTTCAGCCTCACCGATGAGGTTGATTAGTCACTACAACAAAAGTGGGCTATGGTGACGAAATCTAGTGAGGAAAAACAATTTCGTCACCAAATGACAACATTTAGTGAGGAAAAGAAGAATTCGTCACCAAATATTATAAAAATTTTAAAATTGGTGACGAAATCAATATTTCGTCACCAAAGATGTACCAATTGGTGATGAAATCAATATTTTGTCACCAAAGATGTACAAATTGGTGACGAAATATTTATTTCGTCACTATAGGTCATGAAAAAAAGGCAAACCTAGGGTGACGAAATATTCGCATCACCAAAGACTTACCAGAGGTGACGAAATTCTAAATTCGTCACCCAATATTAGGATGTAGGTGTTTTTGGTGATGAAATACATTTTCGTCACCTATTATTTAACCAAAGACTAACCGGAGGGTGACAAAATTCCAAATTCATCATCCAATATTAAGATGGAGGTATTTTTAGGGAAGAAATAAGTGTTCGTCACCTATTGTTTACAAATAATTAAGGATGGCCATAGGCAAGGTATACCCATATATACCCGACCCAATTAATTTATCCATGAATATCCAATTACCTTACCCAATTAGTATTCATACCCAATTGTTACCCGATCTGTTTATCCATAGATATCCATACCCTACCCAAAGCCGATTTTTATAAAATCACCATATGTGCTCAAAAACCACTAAAATGACCAATATATCCTCAAAATCTCTAAAATAAGCAAAATACCCATGAAACCTTTAAAATGACCAAAATACACCTACAATCTATAAAATCACCAATTATGTTAAAAATCTACTAAAATGACCAAAATACCCACGAAATAACCTAAAAATGACCAAAATACCCCCAAAAAATGCTCAAAAACCACTAAAATTACCAAAATATCCCATAAACCTAATAAATGATCAAAACCCCCAAATCCTAAAAAATGACCAAAGTACACACGAAACTTAAAAAATGACCAAAATACCCCTGAAACCTAAAATTTGGCCAAAATACTCCCAAAACAAAAATAAATTTACCAAAATAACCCCTAAACTTTAAAAATAACTAAAATACCTCCGAAACCTAAAAACTGACCGAAATAGCCTTGATGCTTAAAAATTACCAAAATACCCTTAATCCTAAAAAAATGACCAAAATACCCCCCTAAAACCTAAAAAAATGACTAAAATACCCTTAAAACCTATAAAATGACAAAAATGGCCCTAAAACCTATATGATGATAAAAATATACACTAAACCTAAAAATGACCAAAATACCCCTAAATGACCAAAATACTCATTTTTATAATTTCGAGCTATTTTGTTCATTTTTTAGGTTTATGGGGTATTTTGCTTATTTTATAAGTTTCAGGGCTATTTTGGTCATTTTTAGGTTTCATGGGTATTTTGGGTAATTTTTAGTTTTTGGGGAGTATTTTGATCATTTCTTAGGTTTAGGACGTATTTTTTGTCATTTTTAAGTTTCGAGGGGTATTTTGGTCATTTTAAAGGTTTCAGGGATATTTCGGTTATTTTTTAGGTTTATGGGGTATTTTGGCATTTTTATTGTTTCCAGGGATATTTTGGTAATATTTTAAGTTTGAGGGTATTTTGGTAATTTTATGATTTTAGAGGTATTTCGCATTTTTTAGGTTTAGGATGCATTTTAGCAATTTTAGAGGATTTTAGGAGTACTTTGGTTATTTGCAAGTTTAAGAAGCAATTTGGTAATTTTGATTATTGGGTAATTGGATTGGTTGGGGCTTACCCATAATAATTTGGTTGAGTTAGATTTGGACAAGATTTAATTAGTTAAATGGATAATAATGGGTAAATGGGTAAATTACACCCGATTGGCATGAAAATTGGAATGCATGTTAAGAACATATAGAACATATAATCCAATGGTTGGATTTTAAAATATGAATTCAATAATAAGTTATTGAATGGTGTAATATTTTTTAGAGTTACATCATGTGTAATTTGAACCAAGCCCTATATTTCTTAATTCGATGTGAATTTTGACAAATCTACCGTTAGATTACATTATTTTCATATATTTTTTATGCTTACAAAATTCCAAGGTGATCAAAGATTAATAGTTATGTCATCAATCAATTATTTAAATTCAATTTTTTGTAGTTTAAAATAACGCATAAAAGATGAGTTTAAAGATCAAATGGTAAATTACATCCGATTAGCATGAAAATTGGCATGCATGTTAAAAACATATAGAAAATGTAATCCAACGGTTAGATTTTCAAAATATGAATTCAATAATATGTTATTAGGTAGTGTAACATTTTTTAGAGTTACATCAGCCCTATATTTCTTAATTTGATGTGAATTTTGACATATCTACCGTTAGATTATATTATCTTCATTTATTTTTCATGCTTAAAAAATTACAAGGTAATCAAAAATTAATAGGCATGTCATTAATTAATTGTCTAAATTTGAGTTTTTATAGTTTAAAATAACGTTTAAAATATGAGTTTGAAGATCAAATGGTAAATTACACCCGATTTGCATGAAAATTGGCATTCATGTTAAGAACATATAGATCATGCAATCTAACGGTTAGATTTTCAAAATATGCATTCAATAATAAGTTATTGGGTGGTGTAACATTTTTTAGAGTTATATCAGGTGTAACCTAAACCCAGCCATATATTTCTTAATTCGATGTGAATTTCGACAAATCTACTGTTAGATTACATTATCTTCATATATTTTTTGTGCTTACAAAATTACAAGGAAATTGAAGATTAATAGGAATGTCATCAATCAATTGTCTAAATTTAAGTTTTTGTAATTTAAAATAACGTATAAAAGATGAGTTTAAAGATGAAATTGTAAATTACATCCGATTGGCATGAAAATTGGCATGCTTGTTAAGAACATATAGGCCATGTAATCCAATGGTTGGATTTTGAAAATATGAATTTAATAATAAGTTATTGGGTGGTGTAACATTTTTTTAAAGTTACATCTAGTGTAACTTAAACCTAGCCTTATATTTCTTAATTTGATCTGAATTTTGACAAATTTACCGTTAGATTACATTATCTTCATATATTTTTTATACTTAAAAAATTTCAAGGCGATCAAAGATTAATAGTCATGTCATCAATCAATTGTTTAAATTCAAGTTTTTGTAGTTTAAAATAACGCATAACAGATGGGTTTAAAGATCAATGGTAAACTACATCCGATTGGCACGAAAATTGGCATGCATGTTAAGAACATATGGAAAATGTAATCCAACGGTTAGATTTTCAAAATATGAATTCAATAATATGTTATTGGAGGTTTAGATGTTTTTTAGAGTTACATTAGGTGTAATTTGAACTCAGCCCTATATTTCTTAATTATTCGATGTGAATTTTGACATATCTATCGTTAAATTACATTATCTTCATTTATTTTTCATGCTTACAAAACTACAAGGTAATCGAAAATTAATAGGCATGTCATCAATCAATTTTCTAAATTCGAGTTTTTATAGTTAAAATAATGTTTAAAATATGAGTTTAAAAATCAAATGGCAAATTACTCCCGATTGGCATGAAAATTGGCATTTACGTTAAGAACATATAGATTATGTAATCTAATGGTTGGATTTCCAAAATATGCATTTAATAATAAGTTATTGGGTGGTGTAACATTTTTTAAAGTTACATCAGGTGTAACTTGAACCCAGTCTTATATTTCTTAATTCAATGTGAATTTTGACAAATCTACCGTTAGATTATATTATCTTCATATATTTTTTGTACGTGTAAAATTACAAGATAATTGAAGATTAATAGGATTGTCATCAATCTGTTGTCTAAATTCAAGTTTTTGTAATTTAAAATAACGTATAAAAGATGAGTTTATAGATCAAATTGTAAATTACACTTGATTGGCATAAAAATTAGCATGCATGTTAAGAACTTATAGACTATGTAATCTAACGGTTAGATTTTCAAAATATGAATTCAATAATATGTTATTGGGTGGTGTAACATTTTTTAGAGTTACATTAGATGCAACTTGAATTCAGCCCTATATTTCTTAATTCAATGTGAATTTTGACATATCTACCGTTAGATTACGTTATCTTCATTTATTTTTCATGTTTACAAAATTTCAAGGTAATCAAAGATTAATAGGCATGTCATCAATCAATTTTCTAAATTCGAGTTTTTATAACTTAAAATAACATTTAAAATATGAGTTTAAAGATAAAATGGTAAATTTCTCCCGATTGGCATGAAAATTGGAATTCACGTTAAGAACATATAGATCATGTAATCTAACGGTTGGATTTTCAAAATATACATTCATTATATTGTTATTGAGTAGTGGAACATTTTTTAGAGTTACATCAGGTGTAACTTGAACGCAGCCCTATATTTCTTAATTCGATGTGAATTTTGACAAATTTACCGTTAGATTACATTATCTTCATATATTTTTTGTGCTTACAAAATTACAAGGTAATCGAAGATTAATAGGATTGTCATCAATCTATTGTCTAAATTCAAGTTTTTATAATTTAAAATAACGTAGAAAAGATGAGTTTATAGATCAAATTGTAAATTACACCCGATTGGCATAAAAATCGGCATGCATGTTAAGAACTTATAGACCATGTAATCCAACGGTTGGATTTTGAAAAAATGAATTCAATAATAAGTTATTGGGTGGTGTAACATTTTTTAGAGTTACATCTAGTGTAACTTAAACCTAGCCTTATATATCTTAATTCGATGTGAATTTTGACAAATTTACCGTTAGGTCACATTATCTTCATATATTTTTCATACTTACAAAATTTCAAGGTGATCAAAGATTAATAGGCATGTCATCAATCGATTTTCTAAATTCGAGTTTTATAGTTTAAAATAACGTTTAAAATATGAGTTTAAAATAAAATGGCAAATTACTCCCGATTGGCATGAAAATTGGCATTCACGTTAAGAACATATAGATTATGTAATCTAACGGTTTGATTTCCAAAATATGCATTCAATAATAAGTTACTGAGTGGTGTAACATTTTTTAGAGTTACATCGGTGTAACTTGAACCCAGCCTTATATTTCTTAATTCGATGTGAATTTTGACAAATCTACCATTAGATTACATTATCTTCATATATTTTTTATGCTTTCAAAATTACAAGGTAATTGAAGATTAATAGGATTGTCGTCAATCAATTGTCTAAATTCAAGTTTTTGTAGTTTAAAATAATGTATAAAAGATGAGGTTAAAGATCAAATGGTAAATTATACCCGATTCCTAGTTAGTCTTGGGTTTTTACTATTTTTTGGTTTTTTGTTATGACCGGACCGGATTAGTGATTGGTTCCTTGTTGAATCTGCAAGTCTGGTCCAGTTTTTAAAACCATGATAGTGCCTATTGTGGTTTTAAAAACCGATACGAACAAGGAACCATAAAAGTGACTAGTTACCAATTTTTTGGTCCGACTGGTGATGTCATAAATATTTATTTTATAATTATAAAAATAAAAATATAATAAGTTTATTACTAATAATATGTAGTTAACTTTCAAAAAAAAAAAAAAATAATAATATGTAGGTAAAAATTTGTAAAAGATTTATGAGGGTTTTCACATCTTATATTTAGAAAATAAAAAAAGCAAAATGTAAAATCGTAACATTTGGTGATACTTTCATTTAGATTTAATTATTTTTCTTCAAAATGGACCATCACATATGTTGAATTGTAATCTTAAAAATAAAATGTTTATTATTTATTTATATGTGTATATATATATATATATTGATGAGTTAATGTTAGACAAAAAGTAAGTACTTTTTAAATTTATTCACTTAATTAATTAAAAACTATTTTTTTTTCTAATCATAATTATCATAAGAAGAAAAAAAAAAACTAAATTCCGTGAATATCAAAGCTAAATCATGATTATCAAGTAGTAGTGGTAATATATATATATATATATATATATATATATATAAAATAATGGTTTTGAGAATTAGGACGTAGTGGAATGTACACTTAACCAAAAAAATAAAGTAGTGTACTGTACAGAGTTGCAAGTAAAACAAAAACTCAAGGCTTAAATGAATATCAAATTATGTGGCTCTCATTCATTCTATATTAAAAACTGAAAAACAAATGTGTGGCTCTCATTGATTTATTGTGTATACAAAAAGCAATGGCAGACTAGAAGAGAAGTGAAGCACAAAGTTTGTAAACTAAAGTAGAGGTTCAGTTTTTTCTTTTGAGCATTGAACACTGAACACTGAACAGCACGTTGTGAATTTTTTTGATTTCTTTTCGCGCGATGACCAATTTTCAGGCGGGTTCTAAATTTTTTAGGTGTCTTTTTTTTTTTTTTTTTTATTGGATAAAATTCATGTATAGTATTTTAGGTACTGTTGCTTAAGTTTCTTTGTTAAGATTCTTCCATGTGGCTACTTTATTTTAAAAATACACTTTCATCATAAAAAAAAGCTACGTGCTAAAATTTTAAGAGAGTGATCTAAAAAAAGCATCTAAGTAACAATTCCTAAGTATTGTAGTCAAGTATTTCTCTTTTTTATTTGGGTAAACAAAATTCTGTTACTTTCTTTTTCTCCTCCCATACACAAACCCACGCCTCTTAGCCTCTCCCAAAAAGACGCCTCTCAGCCTCTCCCAAAAAGACTGGTAAGGTCTCTCTCTCATTGATCCTCTCTCTCTCTCTCTTATCACTCTTCTCTCTATCTCTCTCTCATGTAAAACTTGGTGACTTTGTGGATTATTTTTTCTTCTTTCAGGATTAGCAGGATATTGATTTTGGGTTTAGAGAGGGTGTTAATTTTAGGGCATAGCTTTTGGGATTGGAGAAGGTAATTGAGTCTTTCCCTATTGATTTTTTGAGATATGGAACAACAATCCCTATTGATTTATTGTATATCATTATGGATTCTAGACATTGCTTTTATAATTTTTTCCCCTTCTTGTGTGTGCATAAATGTGTCTATTAAATAAATGCAATTTTGTGACTTGATATGTGGGTTTTGTGGGTCTCGCACAACTAATACAGGGTTTAATATCCTAAACTTTTTCTATTTACATCTTTGCCTAATGCAGGGGTTCCAATTAGCAGAATAGATGCTTTTTATTTAATGTCTTATTGCCTGTATAATGATGGTTCTAATCTCTTTTGTGAACAATTGCATAATTAAAGTTATTTTGGAGGATAATGGACAATTTTGGTACTTGAATCTAGGGACGTAATCATGGAAAAAGTTGTAGTTGACTGATACAGAATTTTATATATTAGCATTGTGGAATCAAAAATTGAAGCTGATTGGCCTTCTTTTAATTTATGCCATGTTTCTCTCTCATTCTTTTTCTTTTTTGACATTAGTGTATATTTCTCTTTAGTCTTTCTTTCTCTTGGTTTGTTGACATATTAGTTGGCTATTTGGCTTCTTACTAATAATAATATCATTACTTTCCAATCCTAGCTCATTTCATATCAAGAACTCCCATCACACACCAAAATTACCTTAACATAAGGTCCATTTGTAGAAATTCAATCGTCAAGAATCATCTTCTATCAATAAGGAAGCCTAACCCATAATTGTGTTCCTTACAACAGTAAGGCACAATAAGGTTGGTACTAACCAAATTACCCCCTTTTAGTTTGGTTTTATCATAATTTAATAAATATTTGAACTTTCAATTGTTATATTTGGCCTCTCAAAAGTTTGAATTAAAATATAAATTGTTTGGTTTTTTCCAAATTATTAGATTTTGTAGTTGTGGATAAAAATTTTCCCTTTTGGTATGGCCTAATACAATCTAGCCTCACAAGTTTTCTCAATTAATTACTACATGTTGACTCCCTAAAGTTTGATTTTTTGATTTTTTATATTCTATAGTTACAATAATGAGGAGGAAAGATTCAAATTGTACTTCTCTTAATAAAGAAGAATGTGCTATGCTACTAAGTTACATGATTCTTGACCCTAAAGTTTGGATTGAAATGAAACTGTTAGGGATAATTTGGAGAAAACTCTAACGATTTCATTTTAGGCTAAATCTTAGGGATTAAATGTGATCCCTAAGATTTTAAACTTTTGGCTTATTTAGCCTCCCAAATGTAAATGGAAATGCTAATGTCAACGCTTCTGTAGTTCTGTGCTCTCTTTTTATTTCTGGCTGAATTCACACTAACTTTTTCAATCAAGATGTACAATTTCAAATCTCTCTAAAATCATCAACTAGTACTATATAGGACTGGTTTTTATTTATTTATTTATTTATTATTATGTGCTTTCTGACTACAATTTTTTTTTTTTTTTGGGAACATTCCTTACTACATTTTAGTTTACTATGAAAGTTAAAAAATAATAGGGACAATCATTAAATGCTAGCTGAATGAATAAATTTTCAGATTCACACGTCACTACATGGTTGACTATTTGATTTGGGTTGTGTTTTATAATTTGTCGGATTGTTTGTAAAGTTGTGCTTCTTTGATTTCATAAGTGATAAGTGTGTCTTCGATATTTAAAATAAAATTAAAAAAAAAAAAAACTGTCTTCGATAAAGAAAAATTGTTATAAGATTATCAGCAATTATTATTTCAACTATTACTAGTGTGTAGAATAACCTTTTATTATCTTCAAACAAACAAAAAAAAATCTCCTTATATTATTTTTACTCATGATTATTGTAGCATGAACCTTTTTTTCTTTTTTTTTGATACTTAGAGGGGAGGGGAAAGATGGAACTCAACACCATGCGCTAATACAAAAACTGCATGCAGCTGTTTGTACTAGTAATATATGAGTTCACAAACACATATCACCACAATTGATGTGGAACTAAGATTTTTTTTTTTTTTTTTGGTTGATACTCAGAGGGGAGGGGGGAAAATAGCTTGAACCCTTTTAAATTTGTATTCTATGTTGCATTTGGTACGAAACTGATAGAAGAACAAGGTACCGAATCAATGCAACATATTCAATTTATTTTATTTTATTTTATTACTTCTACATGATTTACAAACAAACAAATATATATATATATATATATATGGTAATGTTTGAACATCTTCAATAATAAAGGATACAACAAACAAGAGAAGAGAATAGGTTTTTTTTTTTTTTTTTTTTTTTGAATTTTTGAATTAAAAAAAAAAAAATTCAAATAGGATTAACAGCATTTAAAGCATCACCTTTTAAAATAGAATTGGTATATCTTTTGGATGAAATTTTAAATTGGTATAACTTCTTCAGTTTAGAAAGCGAACATTTCATGCGTGTGCAAGTTAGTGCTTGCAAGACGATTGACATAGACAAAGTAGAAGTTTTATATAGACCCACCTAACAGCAACCATATTACCTATGGTTTTCCCACTGATCAACGTGCACTTCTCCCATTTTTAGGTGAAACTTCACATTGTAGCTAGCTATTGATTGCTAAAACAAAAGATACCATTGCCCACCACAAAAAGGAAGAAACCCAAAATAAAAATAAAAATAAAAATAATGATTATAAAAATATTCCTTCTTGTTATGCAAAATAAAATATGTACAATTTTTTTTTTCTTGATATAATGTGTCACTCCAAAGTATATTGGAGGTTTAGATGTTAGAAAACGTTATGTATGACATTTCATTATCTTGATGACTTAACATTCACCTTGTATGTGTGATCAGATATGGATAATAGTTGGATGACACTTGGTAAGACACCTAGAGACAGACTAAGTCAACAATATATTGATGGGGTGAATTCATTTCTTACTTTTGCAATGACTGTTGTGGACCGAAGTGGAAAAATTCCATGCCCATGTATTGACTATTTGAATTGCTATCAACAATATGCTCACACTGTGCAAATTCATTTGCTTCATCGTGGGATTATGCAAGATTATACTAAGTGGTATTATCATGGAGAACCCCGTGAATTAAATGAGCACATTGATGATGAAGAAATGTCAAACAACGATCATCTGAGTTTTTATGTTAATGGTGGTGGTTGTATTTTTTGTTTAATGGTGGTGGCTGAGTTTTTTGTTTAATGTGATGGTTGGGTTTTTTGTTTATGGTAGTGGCTGGGTTTTTGTGTTAATGGTAGTGTCTGTGTTTTTTGTTTAATGGTGGTGGCGAGTTTTTGTGTTAATGGTGGTGGCTGTGTTTATTGTTTAATGGTGGTGGTGTGTTTTTTGTTTATAGTGGTGGCTATGGTTTTTGTTTAATGGTGGTGGCTAGTTTTTTTTTTTTTTTTTTTTTTTAAATAGTTTTGGCTAGATTTTTTTATTCTTTGTGGCGGTTGGGTTTGTGTTTATGATGGTGGCTGGGTTTTTGTTTTGGATTGCACTTTATTTGTTTTGTTTTAAATTGATATTTTTCTGCATTCTTTGTGATTTCTCCATGGTTTGTAATATGGGTTTGGCTTTTTTTTTTCTAGAGAATGTTGTGGGTTTTCTTTCTTTGATAGTTTGGCTTCATGTGATGTTGCATTATGATTATTTTTCTAGTTTGTTATTGGGTATTCTGTGGACATTTTTTGCATTGTCTTTATATATATATATATATATATATTTTGTAGTACATCTTATCAAGGATATATGTTTGCAGTCTAGTTTGTTATTGATGTATTTTCCTTTATACTTGTGTAGATAAGGGATTGGTGGCAAAAAGATAGCTTTTGTGGAACTACTTGAACTCAAATAATTTTTTGTAAAGTTTGGAAGCTAAGACATCATTTGTATATAAATGATTGTAATTACTTTGTGAACATCTTTATTGCATTTTTAGATTGTATGGATGTTTTTTTATGGATTTGGTTTGAAATGAATGGATGTGTTTTTATTTTATTTTATGGATTTGGTTAGAAATAAACAGGTTAATATAATTGGCAAGTAAATGTAAAGAATATTAATAAAAAAATAAAATTGGTGACGATAATTTTCTTCGCCATATCTGACTATAAGCAAAAATTGGTGATGAAATAATTCGTCACCTGATCTATTGAAGTAAAAAAAAAAAAAAAAAAAAAAAAAACAATCAGTGACGCAAAGCTTCGTCACCTAATCTATTGATATCGGAAAAAAATATATTTGGTGACGAAATATTTCATCACTGAAAGTAAGGTTTAGTGACGAAAATATTAGGTGACGAAAAACTTTTGTCACCTATCATTTTTTATTAGTGACGAAAAAATTTCGTCACCTATCTTTTCTTTTTTGGTGACGAAACATTTTCGTCACCAATACATAAGGTGACGGAGCTTAGGTGACGAATGTTTTTTCGTCACTATTTCGTCACCATATGTATTTGTGACGAAATAAGGACATATTGTGATGAAATGTTTTTGTCACTATAGTCCACTTTTGTTGTAGTGAGTGGAGACTGCATGTAAGTTTGGGCCTTTTTTTCCCCTGGTTGTGGATTCCATGTGATTGTGGGTGGTGGTGGAGTTTGGTTGATTCCATATGATTTGGGTTGTATAATGATTTGGGTTGCATAAATGGAGTTGATTCAACTCTTCTTTTTTTGGGAGAGTTTTGTGGGTTTGTTTGATTTGGGATGAGTTTTAAGGTTTGTGAATGTGGTGGTTGTTGTGGATTTATTTATTATTATTATTTTTAAAGGTGGCATTGTTGTTGTTGATGATGATGATGATGATGATGGGGAGGAGTTAATATATTATTTTAATGTGTTGTAAATATTATTTTAATGTATAGAATTGAAGAATAAAACATGCGATGAATGGGATATTGAAAAATAATGCGGTAAATAATAAAGTAGGTTTTTGGTATGTCAAAATGACATTTTTTATAAAAGAGCTGATGGTAATGCTCTAAGGAAAGCCTTATCTAGGATATTAGAATTTTAGTATCCCATGCAATGTCAAATTCTCCATAGAGAGGCTAATATTTTACCCAATACTTTGCCAATGAACTGGTTTTTTTAGTGCTCTTTTATGTTTATTTCTATTATAATTATTCGAAAAAGATGCCATTATCTCTGTGGTATCGGAAATATTCTTAGACATCATTTGCGTCAGTAATAAAATTTGTAAAGATTTTGATTAGAAATGATATTTGAACACTACTTTTATATCACTTCACATCATAGGTTTCTAACATAATAAATTTTACCATAAATCTTATTATATGCCCGTTTGATATAATTTATTTTTCTTTTGACTTTTTTTTTTCCTTTGAAAACTATTAGCTATTTAAAAAAATTGTACCTTAAACAAAAAAAAAGAAAAAAAAAAAAAGAAAAAAAAAAAAAAGAAAAAGAAGAAGTTTAAAAACAATTATACTTTGATAATGTAGGTGAAAGTGAAAGGCACAATACTGAAAGCATTCAAAATGAGTGGAGACATAGAATTACTTTTTTTTTTTTTTTTTTTTTTTGGGGGGGGGGGACGTAGAACTACCTTTTTGGCGATCAGAAGATACTAATTTTGTTCTGTGTTACTCTCTTTGAATATTGTTGGGCATAGGGGATGTTGTGGGATATATCATATGGGTCCCTAAGTCCCACCTATGTGTAGCAGTGGCACTAAAGAGTTAAATGTCACAAGATCTTAAACGGTTAAACCACGTTCAAAGAGATAACCAAGAAAAGATATAAAAATAGTTGAGAACAATTAGGTTGATTTTCTACATAAATTACTTTATCAATAAATATGACTCACTAAAACTTAAAAACTTTTGGAAAATCAAATTTGTTTTGTTTTTTGTTTTTCTATTCATTATGTAAATACTAAAATTCTAATCATGCATTACCATGATAATCAACAATTTAGATTGTGAGGTTTCAACTCTTATCATGCTCATAACATGTTATAAAATAAAAGAAATAGTAAGACAATGTAAAGATACGTGAAGATGAGAAAATTTATCAATTTCTTTCTAAGCGGTCATTCACACAATACTATGAATCCTTGAATGCATGTGTATTCATTTGTAATTAGATCACATATTTATAGGGCTTAAAAGTCGAATGGATGGGATTTTAATTTAAGAATTCAATGGCATGTATGAAACAATATAACTCCGTCTCTTTATGAAAGTAATACTATCACCGCACACTTTGGTGCGATGGTCACTTCACAAGTATAAGTGCTTGCGGGGTGTAGAGAGTAAGGAACTAAGGTTCAAGTTTTTAGGAGGGAGTTTTATACACATATATACTTAGATTAGGTTAGAGTAGAAATTTTATTTTATATCAAAAAGAAAAAGAAAAAAAAGTAACACTATCCATTTGTGTAACTTCATGCATCATAGGGTAAAACTTAAATACAGTACTTTGGATATTGCTCCTTAGATTCTTATTTTAAACTTCTACCACCTATCTAATCTAACAACTCAGACAAAATGCGTGTTAAAATACTTTTCTTTTGTTGGACTTTGGGACTTGATCTTTTCCTTCTGTTGAAAAATAAATTTATGCATCATTATCAAAGGCCAACAAAATCAATGACCTCAAATTATTATTGCAAAAATTACCAAGAAAAGATATCAATTACACACAAGATGACAATAACATACAGATTTATGTAAAAAACTATTTCTTCTTGAAGGGAAAAATCATAGAACAAACTTTGAATAAATCCATTGTTATAAAATTAATTACAAGATTTTCTCAACTTTATGCCAACTTCAGATCTGAAGCACCTAAAAACTTCTAATTAAAAACCCCCCAAATTTATATTAGTGTTGTGTAAAAAATCGACACAATGAATAAAAAGACCGGAACCAACCAAAAAAGATGGTCACATTCATCATTGCTTATCTCTTCAACCATTATTGATTCGATATATGTGTCCCACCTCCTTGATCTCTAGGTTTTTTCACTTTCGTGTCCCCCTCTTCAAAGCATGTGAGATTTAGATTTGTCTCTCTTTTATTTTTTAAATTTGTTTTCCAGGTTCTGATTCTCTGATAAAGCAATGTTGGTATTGTTGAATTTGAGTTGTAACAATTCATTGATACCAACTTTTTTAGTTTTATTTATTTTTGACATTCCATTGTGATCAACGTAATGATATGGTTTTTCCCACACACACACAGAAACAAAAGAAAAAAAGAAAAAAAAAACCGTAATGATATGGTGTGATTATTGAAAGTATTTTATTTTTGTTTGTGACTATAGTTGAACCTTTTCTTTCATATATATAAAAGTTTGAGTGTCTGTTCTATTTCTCATCAAATTAAAGTTTGTTGCATAGATCAAAAAAAAAATATATATATATATATTGAAATTTAATTGATTTTTTTGCTATATATTTTAATAAAAACAATCTTTTTAATAAATTATAATAACTCAAATAATATTATCTAGTTTTACTAATCAATCCAAACCGAACCTAACACCCCAACTCTCAGGTTTGGTGGGTACGTATACAGATTTGGTCAGTTTCGATACTGGTGTGCCTAAAATCAATGTTATATTTCTTAATTTATATTTCGTTATGTATGTCTTAGAAATATAATGACTTCACTGTTATGCACACATTTTACCTTATTTTTCTTCTCTCTGTGCTCACTCGATCGACTACACTATCTTTTTCTTTTTGTTCCCCAACACTCCTTTTTTCACTCTCTTCTATAAAACACGAACACAACTTCTTTGTTTTGATAATCACGAACACGAACACAACTTTATAAACATAGAAGCACGAACTCTCATACTACTCCTCTTAGTCGCACACGACTTCCAAAGTTGAATTAGGAGGATTTACCAGAGGCTTGTTGGCCAAGATCAGACTCTTTTACAAGCCCGTTAGAGAGCTTTGAATTCCAGTAGGCTCGACTTTGGTTCCATGCACGTGCATGCATGCAACCAAAAGGAATCAGCTTTAAAAGGCACAGCTTGTACGTACTTTCTATCTGACAATTCTGACACAACGTATCCATGTAAATATACGTATATGATTATATATTCTAACCCCGATCCCTTATCCTTGGACACTCTCAGATACCTAAAAAACACATTTGACAATAAATTTCACATTTAGATGATGTGTTAGATTGTTAATAATGAGTAAAAAAGTGATGCCGGTAATGAATACAAATTATAATTGGTAAAAGTTTAATTATATATCAACTCAACAAACTGTTGTTAAAAATATTGTGAAACATTTTGTGTCTATGTCATTATTTTTTTAATAATTGTATTTGTTTGTTTCCTAATTAAATCTGAGTTGCATATGGGTTTTGTGGTTTTGTTGTGGATATGTAAGTTCCACTTTCTGTTTTAATTAAAATTGTTTGGTTAATTGATTATACTGATTGATTTATTGATGGAAAGATTTTCAAGGCGTTAGAATGGAATGGAAACTCAAAGGCTCAATAGTTGGATTTGGATAGACATACCCTATTACATGCACATGTTGTTATGCATCTATTTTTGAACTCAATCGAGAGTTGAAGACATGACTTCAATTCATAAAATGTGTAATAGTTTTTTTTAGGATTTTGGTTGGTGGGCTTTTTGGGACTCTGTGTCACAACTCGTCTCTTTAGGAACATAAAAAGGAAGATTCTTAGACCACCTAGGAGGTGTAAGTTTGGTATTACAATTATTTCCACAACTTCGCCAAAATTTGTCAACGTATCAACTTGTGAGTGGTGAAATTATGGAATCATCATTTTTTTTCATCACTTACAATGCCATGTAGGTAGTAGGCATACTCCATGGAGAGTTGAAAGACCAAAAAAAAAAAAAGGAAAAGAAAAGAAAAGAAAAGAAAAAGAAGAAGAAGAAGAAGAAGAAGTTATCTATCGTTTTTATATATCTTTCTGTGAGTTGTTTTTTAAATTCTTAGGTGATCGAGCTTTTGGTGTTTTTTTACTGACACTGTGATCGGTGATGCGGCACATACAATTCCAAAGCACACAGACCTATCAGCTAAAAATTCAAGATAAACGCAAATCCACATTATCAAAGACGTAAATATGTAATCCATACAACATGTTAATTCAACTACTTAACAGAATTCTTTATATATATATATATATAATTTTGACTCGTTGATCACTTGTGAAGGCCTTTGGGCTGAAAGTTGAAGGAGGGGTGTCGCCGACAGTTGGAGGATTGGGCACAGATATTTGTAGGGACTTCGCCTTGCACTTGCCGTGACCCTAACAACAACTTGTTTTTCGTTATCAGATTTTGTTCTTCTCCATGGAGGATTTCCTAGCCTTCATATGTATTAGGCATATATGCTCATAAGAAAAAGCGCCCGTGGATAGGAGAAGCATTTTTAGAGAAATAGATGGTAGCATATTTGGAAAAGAGGGTTCAGAAATTTTGATGAACAATATGAGAGAGCATCTGGTTTATTTAATAATGAGAATTGTGTAACCATTTGCAACTTGCCTGTTAGAACACCATTTTGTGTTTTTGACTTGTTGGCCACGGCTTGTCTCTTTAGAAACAGAAAGAAGATTGTTGAACCGCTGGGTGTTTCTTTCACTGACATGTGATGGGTTATGCGGCTAACCATACATATGTAATGCACTTTGATGAACTTTGTTGAATCTGAGCCTATTCTATGTCTAGATGCAGTTTAAGTGTCTGGTCAGTTATCTAGAATGACTCTAGAATTGTCTGAAGGAGCCTATAAATATGTGATTTGTAGTGCCGCCTGTATAATTAAGCAAAACTGAATAATATTCTCATGGTGAATTATCACTTATCGGCATTTCCAATTACCGTGCACTGCAGCAGCAACACAACCAAAAATTAATATATTTTTCCAAAAGCTTATCTAAACCAACTCCAAAGAATAACCATTTCTCTAAACCAACAATACAAACATATAATTTCAAAGCATATACATATCCATCAGCTGAGAATCAGAGAAAAACTCTAATTCACATTATCAAAGGAATACATACATATATAATCCATACAACATATTTGTTGAGCCAACAAAATTCTTATTGATAAAGATAAAAAGGAAGACACAGACACACACACACACACACACACACAGATATATATATATATATATATTCATTGGGACTAGGGGATGGAGGTTCCTTCTTAGGGCATAGGGGTAGAAGGAAGACTGTTCTGCAGTGCAGCGTTTTCACTCGCCAAAGTGCTTGATGGAGATGGGATATAGGTGCCCGGATTTGGAGCAGATGGCGAGATAGGACCCTTAAAAAGTTGTTGGTGTAGCAAAGGAAGGGCTTCAACGTGATCATTGGTGAAGGCCTTTTGGCTGGTCTTTGAAGGAGGAGTGTCGCTGAGGGTGGTGGGAGGATTGGACATGATCCCAGATGTTGGAGTTACTTGGAAGCCTTGCATTTGCAGTGGCCCTAGCAACTTATTTTTCTCTGGAAGCCTCCTAGCCTCATATGCAGTAGGCATGTTCATAAGTGCCGCTATGGCTAGGAGGAGAAGCATTTTTAGAAAAAGAGATGGTATCATATTTAGAAGCAAAAGATGGTTCTAAGATTTTGTGATGAAGAATATGGCGAGCATTTGGTTGCTTATAAAGGAAATTTTTACTGCTATAAATCAAATTTACAATGGACAAAAAAGACACATTTTTAATTAAACCAAGTATCTAGAAGCTGCTAGGTTAGGACTCAAGATATTCATGAGATCTTGGGTTGAAAATCTCTCATCAACATTTTAGAGCTACTCTCATGGGCCATGAGATTCCTCTCTATAATAATCTAGTGCGTGTAAGATGAGAATACTGCATACACTTAACAGAGTAGTCAAATATTTAAAAAGGTCTGAGTAACTTGTTTGTCAAAAAAAAAAAAAAAATGGTATGCAAAAGCTACGTATAGCACTAACACAGAGTTTAATTAAGTAGCACAAGAAGAGGAATTCACTCCAACTATTGCCTAGAGGAACTACTGAGTCCACCGGCTTTTTATGCAAGACCTTGCCAACTCATATGGCATGTTATATTCAGCCCTACCAAACGAGAAACTAATCTATCAATAGGTCATGGTTGGTTCAATATAAATTTTTATGAAAACCATTTTCTATGCTGAGAATTTAGAAAATCGAAACATTCTAATGTTAACTATTTTCTCCTATTCGTCTACTCATCACTGGTTATACTCACAATCTGATCTACATAAGGTACCGAGGGTACTGAAAAAAGCGCAGAAATCTAAATTATTATTTTTACGAATTGAAGTATTTGGAGACAAAATTGCTTTTCATTTTAAACAGCAACCCGTCCTTTATACAATAAATAAAATGCAGATTGAGATATTGCAATATTAGGTCTAAGAGGGATAACTTTGTACCTAATGACCTAATTTCCATATAATTTGATGTCATGTATCTTTAGATTTTACATGCATGCACACTTCACTTTTCATACCAAGTGTCATTTAAATTATATTCTAATTTTGTATCAATTATATTTATTTGAAATTCATTATACTTCTATTAGATTAAAATATCATATTTATATATGTGTGTGTAATTCTTTTTGGTGAAAAATGTAAAAAAATTTTAATTGTAATTGTTCTTAATTGAACATATGTATATGCAAGGGCTATAAGCTAGTTTTTAAATTTTTTAATTAAATTTAAATTCTATTATATATTTAAACCTTACATTATACTCTTGGCTTATTAGATTTTCTTTAAATGATAGAATAACCAGTTTTTTATTTATATTTTTTTACTAGTTTATATACAAATACAATTTTAGTAAATACCTATTAAATATGAATAACCAACATAATTATTAATTTTCATATTTATACTAAAATATAAAATAAAATAGACAAAAGAAAAATATAAGGGCAAATTACAGTTTACTCACATGTGATTTGACCCAAATTTATATAAGTTGTTTATCTGTGGTCTAAAAATTGGCACTTTACCCCCTGAGTTTAGCTCCATTAGATTTTCATAACTCACCTTTCTATTTTCAGTTGAAAAACATATTTTAATTTGAAAATATAACAGCATATGGATAAAAATACTAGGGTTATGAACGTTGTGAAATTTCATACCAATCCCACCCCACTTCCAAACCCAAACTGAAGTAGTATCCCTCTTTCCCTTTTTCTGTAAAAGAATTAAAAATCACTTTAATAATTAAAATAGAAGTAAACAAAATGAAAGATAAAGTTTATAGTAAGTTTATTTTTTTCTTTCTTCCAAGCAATCCATCGCCCCTCTCCCAATGTATCTCTCTTTCTCATTCTCTGTACGTTACTAAAGGCAATATGAGGAGCCTCTTTCTTAGTCCCCACTTTTCTCAACTCTCACCCAAACTTAAGTACTTAATTACCAATTACACCAACGGCAATACAGACAATACAAAGACAACAGAGCGAATTTAGAACAAATTTTCATTGAGATAGTTACCGCAGCACACACAAGAAGCCGTTGTTATTTCTCTCTCTCTCTGTCACTCGTTCTTTTGACTAATTCTATATTACCTTTATGGGCCTTATCTGCTAGAAGTCTTGGAATTTCTGGGGGTTTTTTAGATAAAAGATAGTTTTGGGCTCATTGATGTTAATCCTTCTTACTCTTTGAAAAATTTCCAACCTATATCTAACATTGGAATTCTCTTAACATAGATACTTTGGGTTCATACGTGCTATTATACCTTTGAAATTTCATAATGTTCATAACCCTAGCCTTTTAATTTATTTTATGTCATGTTGAATTAGAATGTGTTTTTAATGATAAATGGAGAGTTGGTTTATGGAAGCCTAATAGAGCTAAGCTCAAGTGGACAAAGCGTTAATTTTAAATTACAGGTAGACAATTTAAATTCGAGATAAAAGGATAATTTGTAATTAATCCAAAAAATAATATTTATTAAATTTTATTGGTGCACTGCATAGATTACTGACTACTTGACTATTTGAACAAATAAGCAGCTTCTCTCCCCAAGAACGTAGCTGCTTCTCTCCAGTAAGTGTACCATAAGTGAATGATGTGAATCTGTGTCCCCATGGGGCCATGTGTAACCTTGATACCATAATATTACTGCAATTATTTTTCGAATATAACAGGGCGTGAAATTAAGAAAACCAATGGAAAATTTTCTAAAGAGCTAATACGTTTTTTCATTTTAATTTTTCTCTTTTAATAAAATCAGTTATCATTCTTTGAAATATGTATTATAAAGTGGGTTCTAGTTAACTCAACTAGTAAAGTCTCTGATAGTTGTATAAGAGATCTAGGGTTCAATTTTCGTTTACATCAAAAACCTATAGGTGTCTTGGTCTGATAATAAAGAGCTATTATTAGGAGTAGACGCCGTAGGTTGAAACTCTCTAAATATATATATATATATATATATATATATATGTATTACAAACAAGGTCCAATATTTTCGACCCCAAGACCAATGAACTTCTACAAACAAAATTTACTAATTGTCTATAACAATATGCAAGTCACTATGACACTGCTGGAAGCCAATTTTTGGTATTGTGGGCTGTGGCCACATTATTCAATACTAACAAATTTCAATAGTATCATAGCAGGACCTAGATTATGCATTATGTTTAGTATTATTATCTTTTTAATATTTCAACTGTTGGGTGGAGGAATTTGAACCTTGAATGTTTAAGTTAGAAACACTAAGAGATGTCAATCAGTTGAACTACACTCCTCTTTATGTGCATTATTTTTATTTGTTTTGAAAAAAAAGATTCTAATCTTTGTAACTTAATTCGTATTAATGATAAAGTAATGGATACAACAAAAATTCATGAAAACTTTATAATATTCCTAAATTAACTTACCACCTCATGTATGGGCTTATCACAGATTCATGATATAAAATTTAAGAAATCTTTTTGTGGATTATGTATGAGCTAGTATGCTAATTTAAAAATATGTAAAGTTGTAGTTTTTATTTATTTATTTATTTATTTATTTTTAATTTGAATTAAAAGGAAAAGATATAAAAGACAAACAACCAAATCTAATGCAGTCCTCCCCTCCCTTGTGAAATTGTTGCGTTTATAAAAAGACTATTGTATACTTGTATTATTAAAGAGAAAAAAAATATAAAAGACAATTAGACAAACAATCAAATCTAATGCTGCTTTTAATTTTTTTTTTTTTTTTAGAATACTAAGAGTATGTTTGGTAATTATTATTTTTCCTTATTTTCTGTTTTAAAAAACAATTTTCTATTTTTGAAACTAAAAAACTTGTTTAACAATTCAAAATAGACAAAAAACAAAATTTTTTCTCAAAACTCAATTTGTGAAGGAAACTAAAAGCATATAAAAAACTGTTTTCAGTTTCTAGTTTTCAAAAGTTAATGAAAACACGCATCTATTTTAATGAATATGTCTCATTTAATGAGTTAGTACTAGAGTTCAAAACCTAGTAACAACATATTTAAGTATTTTTACTTTTTTCTTCAAAATTTTTTTAAAAAAAATTTTTTAACTAACCAAACATGTTTTTTATTTCAAAAATACAAGAAATTTGTTATTTTCTTTATATTCCCAAAAATAAGTTTTTGAAAATAGAAAACAAAAACTGTTATCAAAATATAACCTAAGTATTTTTAACACATACGAGAGAGAGAGGAGAAGGTTTTAAAGAAATTGATAGTGGTGTATATCCAAAAGGGCCTAATTTTTAGATACTTAATACCGACTTTAAATATTTTTAACTCACACTCATTTTTTAATGTGGGATTAACTTACTATTTTTTTCTTTTGAAAATATAGGCGCTTTTCACTTTTATTCACTTTTCTTATCCCATATACATGTTGGTCCTTGGAAGCATTAGCTAGAATTGATAGTCACGCAATTTCTTATTTAGCAGTGTAAAAAAAAAAAAAAAAATCATATTTAGTATAGGTGTTTCTCTCAAAAGGAAAAAAAGTATAGATGTTACCTAGGAATATTTAATAATTGATACAGTTTATGGGTGCCCTAATGCCCTATAATTCAGCTGCGTGTATCACGGAGGGATTGAACATTCTTTTTTAAAGAAACAATGGAAGGAATGAACATAGATCACGGAACTACAACCAATATATATATATATATATTAGACAAGGAATTACAACCAATATAATAAAAATAATAATAATAAATGATACAAACCACGAGTATAGTGTTCTTGCCAAGGTATATACATGGCGCGAGTGCTTTTTATTCCCACACGACTTTGAGTCTCTGATTCATATATATGGTTCTACATTAAACTGCTATACCCATAATCCACCTCTTTAATTCCATTGAGTAAGAAAGAGAATCTTGCATGTTAGTTAAACCTTGAATAGCATATGATAGAGAGAGAGAGAGAGAGAGTAAGTGTTTCACCTTAAATAGCATATGATATCTTTTGATAGGGTGCACACTGAGATACATATTGGGTTTAAGACCCTATCCAATTCAAAAAATCAAAATCCTAGCTAAAATAGCCAGAATCACTGAAAGCCAGACAATGGTCACAACATTTTAAAATTTCAGATCTTCAGATGGCCTTTCATTGGGATTTAGATGTAGTAATTGTTGCGCAGTTATGTGATATATAAGTTTGAGAAGTTTATGGTCAAAAAAAGAAAAAAAAAAGTTTGAGAAGTTTATTTATTTATTTATTTAAGTTGGAGTTTAAAAAAAAATATTAATTTTTTTTTTTAACTTTTTGATCTGATCGATGATGAGACAGATTCTCTCTTTCATTCTTTTCCTATTTTCTCCTACTTTAGCATCTGTTTTAGATAGTGTACTATGTATTCAAATTTCCACAAATCACATCACTATCTTAATCCAGTACAACGTTGGGATCCGGCTAGACTGATCTTTAGACGAAACGAGATCTCTCCTTTTCTCTTTTACTGGATGCTGTCACATGAGACATGACCCACTGCTCCCACTCTCTCGACATACGATCAAAATTAAAGCATGAAAACAACACAATGTTACGTCTTTCTTTTACATTCATTTCTTCCTTGGAGATCAACAAACAAAGCTTTAATTTGGCGAAAGCGCAGAAATTCTTGGCTGTGATCATAGAAGAGGACAGTGTTGGCTCTATTGCAATGTAATAGAAAAGGTAGAATACTGTGTTAGGAAACTAGTGGTTCCTAATGAATTGGATAGGAATTGTAGGGTAAATGTATGAGAATTGATTTAATTTGAAGTAGTTACTCTTTTTAAAGAAACATTAAGAGAAAGAAAAAAAAAAGGAAATACACTAAGCAATTAATTAGTTTATTCTTCAATGATATCTAATTTTGAATTACGTACAATTATGTACATATAGGGAACTAGCTCTAATCTCATTAGCCACATAACTCAAGATAATTGACTAGATTAATTTAACATGTCCTCTATGAATTAAACCATATGTTAAATAAGTTACATGTACTCAAATATTAACTAATTCATCATAATCTCAACTAACTAACTAACTAACTATCTAAAAGGATTATAACCAACATTTTGAATTTCATTCTGTTCCAGCAGAAATGGCCAAAAAATCTAGTACTAAGTATGCAAACTGGAATGATAAGCCCTCCTGTTCCACCTTTGATAAAATTTTGGATTGTTAATTCAGGTGAGTTTTGGCCAATACCGGCCGAAATGGAAGATTCGGCCGGAATGGAGTTCTGGGCATTCTTCTCCTTAAACTTAAAACAACATAGGATTTTAAAGTATAAGGAAAAGATGACCCTTAAATGCTTTACTTTGTTGATATTTGTAGAAGGAAAAAAGTAGATCAGATTTACTGTGTAAAAAAGAAAAAGAAAAAGAAGGACAAAGATGAGAACGGAGAGTCACTAAGAAGGCTCTGAGAGAAAAATAGAAAGAAGATGAAGATGAAAGTAATTCTTTTATTGAGAAGTGGACGCACAGGTTTTTAAGGAATGGTAAAAGTAAAACTAATCAATGCTCCCTGGAAAAGATGATATATATTCACTTTTTTACCGAGAAGTGGACTCGCATGTTATTGAGGAGTGGTAAAAATGAAACTAATCAATGCTCCATGGAAAAGATGAAATATATTCACGTGGGCTAAGGAGACTTTTGCAAGTAAAGTGGGAAGCTTCTTCCATCTTAAATGTGGTTTTGCATTTTTTTTTTTTTCAAACTTGTATTTGCTAACAATTTGAATATTTAGATTAATAATCATAAAAATAACTTTTATTATTATTTTTATTCTTATTATTCTTTTTTAAGAATACCAGAATATCTTAAAACGGTATGTCGAAATAGATCGGTACCGAAATATTCTGTTTCAATGGACAAACTGAAACATGGTCCAAAACAGTATTCATAACATTGATTATAACAATCATTTCATATTCCTAACATACTAATTTGGTTCCTAATCCTTATAAAAAGTTTGTTTTTTTATCCCTAAACTTTTAAAAGTTTGTTTTTCATTATTAAATTATTGAAAAGTTCGTTTTAAATCCCTAAACTATTGAAAAGTTCATCTTTTGTTCTTAAATTATTAAAAATGTTTACTTTCTTTACTTAAATTTTAAAAAATTATCCATAAACTGTTGAAATAAACTATTTTTTTCATCTCTATTTTATTTCTAAACTATTAAGAAAACTCTTTATAAAGTTTAAAGATGAAAAATGAACATTTTAAAGTTTAAAAATGAAAAAAACACTTTTGGTAAAGTTTAAAGATCAAAATAGTATTTTATATAAAAAAAAGTATAAATACTTAGAAAAAAAAAATACTAAACTAAAAATTTTTGACCATCCTAAAAAAAAAAGATTGAACACCCTGATTGATAATCACAAGAATTTAGATTCAACAAATATAAGAATAATACTACATCCACAATCATTAGATAATTACAACTACATTAACCATATTTAATTATTTCCCATCTCTTAATTTTTATGATATCCATAATAATTAATTATAACCACATCAACCAAATGTCAATTATACCAATGAACTATGTGTCAGAATGCCACTAAGGCCCTCTATAGACTTTTGTTGGTCTCACAGTGCTTATGGAATATGCACGGATTAATTGTTTTTGTTTTGGTGTCACTAAGGCGCCCTGTAAACTTGTTTTTTGCTCTTGTAATAAAGGATTAGGACCGTCTCCATGTATTTAAGACATAGAGAAAGGGTGGTTCCTTCCATGCAGGCACTTGCACGTACGTAACATCTCACGGTGCTTATGGACAAATTAATTAGTTAATTGATTAGCCTCGTTAAAGTCTACCGACTTCCATGTGGATTGTGTTTGTGCTCTGCACTTGAATGAATGATAAGTATAGGCATGATTTGGTAGTAAGAGTTTTCATATTACTTCACATAATCTTTAACGGAAGTTGAGAGGTTTCAGTAGTGGCATTTTAATGAATATGCTGTGCTCACTAGTAGCAGAGCCACGGCGGGACTGAAGGGGGCCTTGGCCCCTCCAAATTAAAAAAAAAAAAAAAAAAAAAAAAAGACTCAGTTGATATATATTGAATAAGTGTTATCCATATCATTTGAAAATTTTAAAAGAAGAGATAAATTTTGCATCCATCACGGTTAAATGTTTATACGCATTTATAAATAGTATTAATTGGATTTTATAAGAAAGTATTTACATTCATAAATAGGATTACAATCGTATTAGTGGTTATCCCAAAAAAAAAAAAAACACTGTGACTAATGATAAATTGTGTATATATATCAACAAGCTAATGATAAACACAAGATTATCTTAACAATAATCACAAAAGGAAAGAAGAAAAAAATTCTAATTTTTGCTCCATCCTCGTTGAAAAACTTCTCTGACTCACTTTGGAGTTTACGGTGAGAAAGTCTCTTCTACAACACCATTTTGCAAATGAGTCTCCAACAGATTTGCATCTTGGCAATTGGCAAATAGGCAACACACTGGCGCCAACCACATCACAGTGTCATAGATGAGTTTTTGACACTGTCTCTCCCCTCTCAATTCTTTGGTCTGGTTTGCTACTTTATTTTTTCCTACTTTATTCTTTGTCCCACAGTCCTAATATGCAAGATTTGAAGTCCACTATCCAAGTTCCAAGAAAAGATTTTTTTTTTTTTTTAACAGTTTTTTAGTTTATTAATAATTTAGTTGTACCGTAGTCATTATATAGAAGAGTTAAAATTTAATTTTAAAATCTAGGTTTATGAGTACGTTAAAAATTATTGATCTATTCTTGAAAAAATATATATATATATATATATAGTACTGTTATTAATTTAACTATTGTACATAGTATAGATATATTAAATAAATAAATAAAAACTTAATCATTTTTTTTTTTGTCTAGCCCCCCAAAGTCAAATTTCTCACTCCGCCGTTGGTGCTCACAATGATATATAACCTTGTCAATGGCTCGGCAATTTAACTATTGTATCCATTGCCACATATTGCCATCACATGACGTGGACTTGATGAGTCCATGCGGGAAATCTAATTTTTTTATTAAGCAAATAAATAAATTGAAAGGCGAGTGTAAATTTTGGTGGGTCACAGATTGAGTGATAAAGGAAGTTGCATTGGTTAAGTATTAGATCACATGACCTTTCCTGGCAGTCTTCTTCTTCTTTTCTTTTTCACCTCTTGCTTTTTTTGGGATTCACTTGACTTGAGTCTGGGATTGTGAAACACTATAACCTAGCTATCTCATCATTAATTTGAGATTTAATGATTAGTAAAACACTATAACCTATCTCATTTTTAAGAATATTATATTATATTATTTATATTCTTTTCTACTTTCCTTCTCTCTCCTAATTAATTAATCCCTAAACTTGGATAAGTGCCTATTCCTGATGTAGATGAGTTGAGATTTTCTTTCTCATGGGCTTACTCTTCTCAAGTATTTACATATTGGTTATTTGTTATGTGAGGTTTAGCAAATGATTGTTTGAATATAGATTTAGAGTTCTTTATTTTGGATTTCATCCATGGTTCTAGGTAGTAAATTAGTAATTGATAATTAGGCAGAGAGTGTCTCGTTGATGAAAGCACATATATTGTTACAACCCAAGTCGCCACGACCACCTCGACCTTGACTAGCACCACGTTTACCATGGGGAGCTGTGGTGAGGGGCTGTAACTATCTTAGTAAAAGCAATTAAAATGGTTTTAGTTAGAGGAAAAACCAAGCCTCCCAAATAGCTTACTGCTGATTAACTTTCTGCTTACATTCTATTATTATTTTTGGGTCTTAAATAGGACCTTTACATGATATAAATTCCATAGTAACAATAAGATAAAGATAAACTTAAGCAATCCTAAAACAAAGAGATAAGATAATCACTTATCCTAAACTAATGCTCTCTTTGGAAAATACAAAACAGAGAATAATTATTCAAAAATAAAACCTATCAACTAATACTCCTAATAGAGCACGTTTGTAGCAATTGTCCCCAATACCCACGTAACATACATTGTAGGGACTTGGCCTTACATGCGGTGACCCTAACAACGACTGGTTTTTGTTCATCAGATTCTGTTATTCTCCATGGTAGATTCTCCTAGCTTCATATGCAGCAGGCATGCTCATAATAAAAAGCGCTACTATGGCTACGAGAAGCATTTTTAGGGAAAAAAAAAAGATGGTTGCATAATTATAAGCAAAGATAATTGAGAAATCTTTGATAAACAATATGGGGGAGCATATGGATATATGGTTACTATAACATAATGACATCGTGTACGTCATTTGTAGAATTTCGTAAGCAGAAATATACTAAAAAAGATGATGAAGTATGATTTTTTTTTTTTAATGACTATCAAAGGAAGAAGGAAAATATTTAAAAAAAAATTATTTGAGTCGGAAAAAGGAAAATCTAGTCATCATGCAGGCTCGGAATATTACCAAAAAAAAAAAAAAAAAAAAAGGCCGCCCTTCTTTTGAATTCAACATTCCAACTTATTTCTCTCGGGGAAAAAAATTCCAACTAATTAAAATATTAATATAAAGAAAAAAAAATCATTTAAGAGATTAAAAGATAAAATATATGCCTCTATTAAAGAGGTGCTTAATAGGCCTTTATTTAAACACTCCAATTGTTAAAAAAAAATTATATATAAACACTCCAATTAGATAAACTCACATATACAGCCAGCTAAACAAATCGTGTCAAAACAGGAAAGCTTGGAAATTTAAATTGAAGGTGGACAGTTGAACTCAATACATCTTGTTCTAATACAATATTAAATTAACAATTTTTTAAAAAGTTTAAACTATTAGAAGATTGAGGATGAAATCTTCCTTAGCCCTGTTCTTTTGGGGTTCAATATATTATACAAATTGTAGTGTTTATCTATTACACACACCATGTTATTCACTCTATTACATATTCATTTTTTTAATTGGAATTGTGAATTGAAAACATGATTTCAGTTTAGATCAAAAAATTTGTGTAATACTTTTTATCCTTGTACAAATTGTCAAGATTCATGTAACTTTATTAAGACATTTTAGTGTTTTAATGAAAACATCCGAGATTCAAGTCTTCTATACTATCGAATTATTAAGTATTCAAATTGGGTCAAATTGGTGGCACCTTCATTCGATGGTTTTTAGGCTTTCCTCGTTTTGTTCACTCAATTTTAAGTAAAGTGTCTCGGCCGATTCTACACAAATCAAGGCAGCATCTTCTTCATTTGTGGTTCTAGAGCAAAGAACTTTCCTGCACAAAACATGATCCTGCATCAATTCATGAAATAGCCCAGCTCATTATTCACTAATTAATGCTTAAGTTGCTACAATCTAGCAGTATAATCTGCTACGATCCAACAGCCTTATTTATTCGATCTAGCGACTTCAGTTGTTAAAACCCAGCAACGAATCTACTACATACAATCCAACCATATTATCTGTTATAATCCAGCTGCTATATCATTTACAGATATATGTTATATCCACTACAGTGATCAGTAGATTGCTACAACTACTGCAGTTTAGTGAATCCGCAATCATACTTCTCCAACAACAGTGCAAGCACTGAAGAAAACAAGTCACATTGTCAATCAACATGATTTATGAGCCCACAAATTTTTTATGTTGTACTTTTCAAACCGTTTGGCACCAATTAGTAACACATATTGTATTGCCTAATAGTTATAGGATATAAAAAGTGGGCAGTTCCGATGACTAAGCAAGGAGTAATTCAGCAAGTTCTAATTGAACAAAGATTTTAAATTGCGTCCAATAAAAAAAAAAAAAAAGAAATTTGAAGACGTTCAATATTGAAGCTCTATCATGCTCAGAGATTAGACCCGACAAGTCGGTGATTGCAATAATCAAAGATTGTTAATATACTTGGGCCGGGACGGGATAAATATGGTGCTGATGAATTTGGAAAGTGGGCTTTGAGGTCATTTTTTTGGGCTGTGGGCTGAATAAATAAAGCCCTAAGGGAAGACCGTTCAATTTCTAGCTCTAGACCCTGATCAAAAAGCTTGGTGGTTAGTACCAAATTACCAATTTAATTCCATCCGGCCGGTAAAAGACTTGTTTCTGTACTGTTGGAATATTTTTATAAAGATTTTAAATATTTTGTTAAATTTTGATTTAAATGATTTAATGGAAATCAGTTTCCTTCTTTCCTCTCCCTGGGTGTGTTAAAAATATTAGTATGCTAAAAAAAAACACTTCAAAAACACCTCTTTAACTATTTTATAGAATAGACACAATAGACACTTATGTCAACCTCAATATTTGTTTCTCTACTCTAATTAAAATATTTTTTTCCTATTCTCCATCCCAAAAACCATCAAGACCCACCTTTAACACTACTACTGCCAATCACCATACTACCAATCACAACAAACAAAATCACAATTCTAGGCAACTCATACAACCAACACCACCAGCCACCACCAAATATCACCACCAATCATAGGTGAAACCTATTGGCACCGCCAAAGCCAAGCCCTTCAACAACCAAACCCCTTCGCACCACCAACCCTACCGGCCAAACTCATTAACACCACTAAACCTACCAATCACTGGCCAAACCCACTTACACCACTGAACCCACCAATCACAAGCGAAACCCATTCACACAACCAAAGCCAAACCCTTCAACCACCAAACCCATTCGCACGACCAGCCCCACCGTCCAAACCCATTCACACCATCGTACCCACCAATCACTAGCCAAACCCACAAAGTCAAGTCCCAAAAATACAAAGAAATTTCACAACAAACACACCATCCTAAACCCATAAATTTCACATTAATTACATTATATTATTCATATATGACAATTATAGAGGAGCCATCATTTGGTTTGAAAAAGAATAAAAAACCACCATTGATTCAAAAAAGGAAAAGAAAAGAAAAGCTATTTTTTGATAAAAGAAAGAAAACACAAAAACCAGTGATTAAAAAATAAAAGTCACTGTTAGGAAAGAAAGAAAACAGGTTGAAAAAGAAAAAGAATAGAACGTAATCAAAAGTATAACATAGACATAATACACAATGGAGGGAGGGGAGCATTTGGTATTTTCTCATCTACCCCTCTCACCATTTTCTCTCCTAAGATCACTCCAATTTGTAGAGATTTCTTTTTGGTGAGTCTAGAGAGAAAATGGGCCCTAAAAGAAGGAATGTTATCTTAGAGCATTTGTAGTAGGCTCAACAAAAAGTCTACTTAGCCAAAATTTACTCATTTTTGCTCAAAACATCCACACATCAGCCTTAACAAAACACAAACAAACTAGTTTTTGAATAGACATTAGACAGATGGAGTGAGGCTACTGTAACTCAATAAACCATTTTAATTCTTTTTTTATTCTCTCTTTCTTCACTCTCTCTTCAAGCAAGAAAATGTTGCTCTCTCTCTCTCTCTCCAATGAAAGTAGGAAAATTTGATTTGGTCGAGCTCATTGGCCATCTAAGCTTGGGTTGGTTGATTTGGGTCGCTATAGTGCGATGTGTCGCTTTCTTGGGTCACTGTTGTGGGTTTGTTTGTTCTGTTTTGTTTTGTTTTTTGTTTTTTGTTTTTTGTTTTGTTTTTTTTTTCCCCCCTGCTTAAGTGGGTTTGTTTGATCTATATTTCATTTTTTTGGTTTGGTTGTTGATGTTTTGATTTGATTTTTTTATTTGAGTTTGAGGGACAATGATGATTGTTTAATTGGGTTGGAAGAATCAAATATGGGTGTGATATAGTAGATTGTGTTTTGCTTGTTTGGATGTTGGTGTTGGAAGATATGTTAAATTGGGGAAGAACTTTGAAAAAAAGTTATTTGGAGAGAGGAAAAATAATATTTAAATAGAATAATAATAGAGTATTGAGATTGATGTAGTGATCTATAAATAGTAGAATAACTAAAATAACAGAAGAGGACTTTTTGGGGTTAATTTGGTTAAAGATGCATTAAGGTTGATGCTGCAATCATGGATTCTAGATACTTAATGTGCCCTATATATCTAGCTGAAGAATTACATATAACAAAGTTTTCTTTTTTTTTTTTTTTTTTTTTTTTTTTTTTTTTTTTAATACCACAAAAGAAAGATACAAAGTTATCAGATTACAAAAAAGTTGGGTCAGCCCAACTTTGGTGAAGTGGCATTCTGAATGCCAGAGATGCACCATTATATACAAAATCAAGCACAATCCTAGGAACCTCTAACAGCTTACACACCAACCCATTCTGACACAAAACATCTAGATCAGCAATGAAAGATCTTTCTTGCCAAGCTAGTTTCTTGGATTTACTAACAAGTTGGATTAGGTCCTTGCTGTTGGTCAAAATAAGGATCCTTTGAAAACCATGATTTCTGACTGTGATAACAGCTTCCATCAAAGCTTCCTGCATAGCCCCATTAGTTGTGCTTGCTTTGCTGCTAGCAACACCATAAAATTTGATAACTCCTTGATGATCTTTAGCTTCATAAGCCCAAGCCTTGAGACATATAACAAAGTTCAAAACTTGTTACAAGTACTAAAAAAAAAAAAAAAAAAAAAAGAAGAAGAAGAAGAAGAAGAAGAAGAAGAAGAAGAAGAAGAAGAAGGTTTATGAATTAGAAAATACCATCGATCTTGGTTCCATCAAATGCCATATGGAATAATTAGTAATTCTACTGACCTCAATTCAATCTCGTGGACATGTTTGTTGTAATATTGTCTAATGCTAAACTCTCTAGAAATTTTTGTGTCTAACATTAGATGTTTTTTGCTTAATATTTTATTATTCTCAACTAGTGGTTATGTGATGCACAGAAAAACTTTTAATTTTTAAATTTTATACATTCAAATTCAAGCTCCTAAGAAGATAGTCCATAAAAGATATATAACATTCCAAATAATACTAAAGAGAAACACCCAAAATTTTTAATTATCGATTCCAAATTAGTTAACAACAGTCAACAGGAAATTCAATAAAAATGATGACCAAATAAAACAGCTATGACAATCAAAAGGCAGTTAACAATAATAAAAGTCAATAACATTGGAAAATTCGAGAAAGAAAATGATAGAAACGCCTTACAAATTCTGAATGCAAGAATCCCCCCAAAAAAAAAAAAAAAAAAAAAAAAAAGACTAGATAATCCTATTTCTGAATTAACTTGGAATATCTATGAAAAACACATGTGGGTACAATCCAACTTTTATAAAATATAATAGATTGACTAGGAGGTGGAAAGAATTCATTAGTTGGAAAGGTTACTCATCTAGAAAGCTAACAATACATGGGGTAAAGGCTTTGTTAACTGAAGTAATACACAAAAATTATGAGGAATGTTTGACAAGAAACTGTACCTTTACATAGACGAGATTCTCACTAACAATCCTAGCTCAACGATAAATGCCAGTTAAAAAAAACCCATCACCTATCAAATTCAACAAGCATACTACCGACTTGTGCATCTCAACCTCCTTCAAAACTGATAGGGTCACATTTATTATGTGTTACTATATTATTTGACAAAATGTATTTTACTTTTAATTGAATAGATTTAAGATGTGTTTAGAATATCATGAAGCATGTTGAGAAATCCAAATAAGTGATATCATTGAAAATATGAAGATTGAATCAAGAAACAAGTGAAGAAAAGCTGTAATAGTGGACCTCGACACTAATATTGACACAAGCTCAAATCAAGATTAAATGATGGACTTCGATACTAGCTCGACACCTCTCAATCCATCGAGTTATGCGGATCTAGAAATCTCAAATCAAATTTCGGCCCATGATGACTTGGATGACTAGGGTTTTATTCCCTAAACTCCTAGAGGATATAAACATTTTATTTTAAAGTCATAAAAGATATAGAGACTCAGATTAGAGAATTCATATACTTTTGGAGAAGCTACTGTGTTCTTGTGCGCCTTAGGTTTTCATAACCAAGTGCTTTCAAATCTTCAACGTGCTTTGAAGTGAAAAATTGTGCATCCAACAACAAACACCAATTGCTGGGAAGTTAGCCACGTATTATGATTCGTGCATAAAGGAAGAAGTCTCTACAAGATCAAGTCCAATTGGGTATTGAAGTGAAGATTCAACTGTAGGTTAGTATTTTGGGATAGACCAGAGTAGTGGCAAGATTTCCTATACTTGTAACCATTTAATTATTAATTAGTGGATTATTGGGAGTGTTGACTTGAAAATCACTTGGTAGAGTTTTTGCTTTGCAAGAAATTTTCCACATTAGTCAACAAATTACCGTATCAATTTAATTTTCGTTGCAATTTAGTTTATTTGGTGATTTGTGTGTGCCTCCATAATTAGTATATAATCTGACCTAATTAATCAATTCAGGCAATTAAATTAATTAACCGAGGTCAATTTATAACCCAACAAAAACTTACAAAATTCTCACGGGTGAGCCTGCTTTTATTAATACTTATATCAAGGGTTATACTGAACAAGCATACTACCCACTCTGACAAATAACCCTTGTTCAAATTCAACTTTAGAAGTGTGTTTTGAATTTGATAACTGTCGGACTTATTTTGAGAGGGTAGTAATGTGTTATATGTACGTCAAAGTTATAGTTTGAGAACAACTCAAGAGAGAGCCTTTTGAATAGTTTAAATTTGGCAAAGAAGCAACTATATATATATATATATATATATGAAAATAAGAAATCCAAAGTAAAAAAAAAAAAAAAATGTGAGGACAAACAAAAGGAGATATGGAATACGAGAATTTTTCTAAAATTAATTATTTGTATTTAACAATTTTCTTTGCCCCTTTGATATAAATATACAAGAAAAAATAAAAGAGAGTTTTTTTTTTTTTTTTTTTTTTTTTTTTTTAAGAATCAGATGTAGAGAGTTTGATATATATAAAATTTGGTGCCAAGATTGTTACTAAGATTAATTCACTAAAAATTTATTATTTTTGTCCAATAGTAATACTTTTGTCTCTTCCTACTAACTATATAAAAAGAGCAAATCACTCAATCTACAGTGTTTAGTCTACATTGCTTTTGGTTTAGTCAATTTTTGTTTTTTGTGGAGCCAAAACGGTTCGTTTGGCTGAAATTTGAAAACCAAAAAAAAAAAAGAAGGAAAAAAAAAAAAGGTAGGGATAGAGAGCGAGAGGGCTGGACAGTTTTGGAACTCTCTCTACCTCTTAACCTCTATTTTTCTCTCTTTCTCAATGTCTAGAAAATTTTTGGAACCTGAGAGAGAGAAAGCCAGGGTTGCCGATGGGGATGTCTATGGTGGTATATCGGCCTATCTAAATAGAGCAAAGGGAGATGGGTAGATCAGAGTGAAGGAAAGCTTTGAGGGTTTTTTTTTTCCCCCAAAATAACACTGATTTTCAAACAATTTTGTTAGTTAGCACGTTTTCAAAACTATTTAGGAAACTAATATCTCAACCGCAATAAACTCAATTTTGGAATGCTAAATCGAGTCTATTAGACTCGTTTTCTGTTACTGAAATTGAGTTTGTAGAAATCGATTTCCTTTAAATTGAAATCATTCAATTTCAGTACTTACTCAGCAAGTACAACTCTTCTTCTCCAACAATCAAACACAACAACTAGAGAGAAACAACATAGTCAACAAATCCAAGCAAACCCAAAGACCCACAATGAAATCAACAAACCCACCTGATCAATGTTGTGATTGCGGCTCGGATTTTGACTTGGAACTCAGAGTCAGACTTGGCGGGCCTTGGCGGTATTATGTTCTGAACGGCACTGTGGTTCATCTATGCCTGCGTGGTGCTTCCTTGTCCTCTTCGCTAGAGCTCGCAGTGTGGGTTTGGGTGGGTTGAGGTTTTAGTTACAAAGAAGAAGCTCAGACTTTCCCTCTTCGCTATGTGGGTTTGGGTGTTGGTTTCAGTAAACTATATCGAGATTTCACTTTAAGGAACTTGGGCTTCACAGGCCTGAGTTCCATGCTTCGCAGATCACAAAAAATGATCTCTTAGACTCGAGTTGCTACAATTAACTCGAGTCTAACATACTTGAGATGTTAGTTTCCTAAATAGTTTGGAAACGATGCTAACTAACCAATATGTTTGAAAAATGGTGTTATATGGAAATTTTGGCCGGCTTTGAGTTGAAAGGTATGATCTTTTGCTTTCTTCCTTTTTGCTTCTATACTTTGCTTTTATTTATTTTCGTTCTTTCTTTCTTTTTCTTCCAAATCTTTGATATGTGTTATGGGTAGGTGTGGAAAGGACCCTCCCAAGACTCCTCATGGCTCATATCCTCTTCCATCCCTCCCAAGATGAGGAAACTTAGGAATAGTCAAGTTGTGAGCGAAAACAGTCATTAAAAAAAAAAATAAAAAATAAAAAATAAATAAAAAAAATAAACCTCACAACTCACCATATGAAGCAACAAGATCGAGTGAGGCAAAATTGCCAATTTTCTTTCACCAGATATTGATGATTGAAGGTTAAGAGAAGGAAATGGAAAAGCAGAGGAATGATTTGTGGCTTCGGTGTTTTCTTTCAGCTCACACGACATGTATTTTCTATCTCTAAATTTCTCTATAGTTTGATTGATTTCTATCTCTCTTTTTCTTTTGTTTATTATATTAAGATACTAATTTCACAAAACTAGTAGTGAGCCTTTTATATGTTTTGACTCAAGGCTGCGAATTTTGCCAAAACCCAATTCTCTGAGATTTAAGTGGGTTTTTCATTCTTGTTTTAGATATCCTTCTTTAATTTGTGTTGGTATTTGAATTTTGCCTAAAGTTTTGTCGTTCAATTTCACTTCCTTCTAGCTTTGTCGTGGTTCCGTTGCTGATTGGTGAAGAAATAGTAGAGTAATACGAACCAATGGGTGGTTCCATTTTTATATTTATAGCCCAAAGATTTTGGTACAGAGTTTGCAATTCTTGATTAACCTAGGGAATCCTCCAAATCAAAAGCCCAAAACCTTATGAAAACACCCCAGTCCTATATATGTTTCACAAAATTTCCCATAGAACACAAAGGAAAAGATCTTCATAAATATCTCTAAGATGTCAATGGCGTACTTCTTCCTTCTCTCAAATTATTGTTAGAAGGAGTATTTCTTTCCCAATCCTATATTTCTTTCTTGCTCATCTCTTTGTTTAAGATGTGAAAAAGTTTATCACTTTTGGTGTTAACACAATTAAAGGTGCAATGAAACAACATGCCTCAAAGTAAATATTTTTTAAAATAGGAGGCTTTGTTCTTTGAGCTATGGATTTGGTGGAAAATTAGACGAAACTCAAATGCGATTGACACTAGAGATAGCGTGATTGACCATTATTCACAGTGCACGAAATCAAATCTCAAGCTGAGTTGTGTGAGCTCTAAACTTAGAGTTCACTAAAATTTTGGTATTTGATATTTCAAGTTTTTATTTTTATAGTGAATCCGAATGTTTGACTTAAATTATTTTATCTTAGAAAAATAGATGTGTATCAGCTTATTTTATTGTTAATGAGCTAATTGTTTTGTCTTGCATGAATTTTTAGATGAGTTCGTGGCCATGTTTAGGGAGAAAAATTGTGCCCAATTATATAGCTACACATATGGTAATTGTTCTTGATTTTACCCATTTGAAAATTACGTATTTTGATACAAACCCCATGGTTTTGGGATTAAAGATTTTATAAGTTTACCAATATGTAGAGAAAATTGCATGACTTTTATATAACTTGAAGTGAAAAGGCCCTGTGATGTATAATTTGAAATGGAATGGTTATATATTTCTTATGATTTAAAGAATTAATTAAAGTTCAATGTGCCTTTGTTATTATTTTACCATCCCAATTGAAAGAAAATTAGGGCAAAAAAAAAAAAAAACTAGAATCAGCAGCTTTTACCATGTTTAAACCATCTTTGCTGACATTATCCCACCAAGAAATGGATGACATGGTATTCCTTATCAACTAATTATTTTGACTCATTCTATTATATGGGGAACACTCTACATAATCATATCTCTCTATGTTTGGATTTATAATCCATATGAATGTTTTTCCTAGCAATATTGGAACTTAAGTGATGTAGACCACTTTGAAACTAGCTTTTAAAGAATAAATGGGTGGTTGGCAGTTTGCTTCACCATGTTGAGTTTTGAGATCACAAATAGGTTAGTTTGGAGCTTCCTTCTATGCCACCCTAATAAATTCTTAATTCAACCTTAAATCACTATTACCTTTTAAGGTATATCAAGATTGATCAACTATAAAAATACTACAGCATATGTGTTTGAATGTTTTAGGTAATGTTTAACGAACAAAAATTCGACCCTCATTATCTATTCAAATGGAAAGAAGAACAAAAAAGGATAAAGCAAAAAATGCATTCTGATCCCTTGAGTTGAGTTTATTCATTTTGAATTCTGTCAAGAGACACACTACCAAATTTCCAATTTCTTTAGAGCTATTACCACTACCAAAGTTCTGGCTTGCTATAGGAAAACACTCAATTGTGTCATTTTTGTTTTATTTATTTCTAAACAGTTGAGTACTATTTGTTGCTACTTGGAAATCCCTTCAAGGATTTGTTTCTCATTATCCTGGAAGCTTAGTTGATTTAATTGTATGAGTTCCTTTGATAAGTGCGCCACTGTAGATGATGTATTGTCCATTTAATAATAGAGAGCAGCAAACAATATATAATATATAAAATCATTTTAATGTGAGAGGATTCGGATAAAATGTTATGTGTTCCCTATTCTCCTAACTTGTTATCTCATTTGTTTATGATCTTGTGATTTTCTACAACTATTTTTGTTTCTTTAGATCACAAGCTAGACCAAACTAATGAGCCATAATGGATTGAGGAATTCTGGTGAATTTGTTTTGTGGGCTAGTAGGCTCATCATACATTAATTTTCAAGATTTTTGGTGATTTAGTAAATTGCATTCGTCTTGGTGATTAAAATTATATCACACCAACTTGGATAGTTGGAAGAATTCTTGCTTTCTTGTGCATTTGGTGATAGACTCTCGGCATAATATGTTTCTGCTGATTCAAAATTTTAGGTGCGAGTGATTCTTAACATTGACTTTTGATGCTTACTATGTAAAGGAAGTTTTACTTTCTTACTATGGTAAATGGTGATTCAAATGAAAACTTAAGATCACATTTATTTATTTATTATTATTAAGAAGAAAAACAAATGAAGTTGTTGATATTATTATGCCTACATTGTAATTATCTTTGTGTGTGCAAGAATAATTATAGGTACTAATAATCTTTTTTAATTTGAAAATGTACAAAATTTATGCTGGCATTTCTCAATGTACCTACATATGTGAATTAGTTTTCTACTAGAGGGCTATTGTTTATTGACATCTGTCAATAGTAGTACAAGTCCCTCTTTAAGAAAGCTTTCATTGATACGTTTAGTCTGATTAAGGCTGCCCCTTTCATGCTTCTCATTTTCAATTGTTTGTGAATAATTAGCTACTGACATCCTTATAAAACTTGAAAGAGGAAAAGATTGACACTTCCCTTGAGGTTCTTATCATATCCTTGCTAATGACAAATTATGGGTTGCTCTCACATATGAGGTTTGTCATGCTTTCTGATTCTAATTATTATTGTTGTTGTTGTTTTTAACTTTTCCCATCTTATTGAGATTCTTGTGTATTGCGAAAGGCCAAAAGCAATTATTGTGTCTTAATTCAAAAAACTGTTCATTGCGCTCTACCTCATTGCTAACACAATGGAGACTAATCCAACTTTTTTATCATTTACAGGGAAAAAAAATGTTATTTCTTATTTTATCAATTTTTGAATGGGTGTCAAGTGTTTGCTTGACTTTTGAATTAATCAAACGTGCTATTACTCTTAACCTTTAAACCTTCAACTCTCTAATTCTTTCCCCATTTCTAGGTTGTTGCTTTAGTTAAAACCAACCTAGGAGCTGGAACAGGTAGCAAAGAGGTTGATGTATGAACTATGAAGCATACCAAAGAGGTTGTGCAAGATCAAGGAGATTCCTCTCACATTAGATGTGGAAGCACCCTTCCTTGGCTTGATACTAGGTTTGCTTTTCTACAAGAGTGGAAGATGAAGTGCAATAAAATCAAGCAGTTCACAATAATAGAAAATCATAGTGTTGTGCTATTGAAGGTTAGAGATGTAAACAAACTCATTAGAATGTAAATATGTATTACATACTATCACCTTTTAGCATAAAGCTATATCTGAAACCTTAGTTTCTACAATGGTTGAATTTAGCTAGAAAACATGTCTTGTTTGATTTTGTAAAGAACTATTAATTATGATTACAAGGTAGACATAGTGCTTAGTAGTGGATGTGTCTAACTATATTTGGTAGTTATACTTTGTCAAGGTGTTTTCAATTTCATCAATGATAAGCTAGAATCCTGTTTTCTTCTTCTTTTATGGGGTCTTATTGGTTTACAACATAGATTATTATGGGATTTTAAGGACTTGTTTTTACTAAATGTATTGCTAATACAATTGGATCAAAGTGCTATTTTGGATTGGTTAGTTGTCCATTACACTCTTAAAATTTTAAACTAATATAAATTAAAATTTTAAATTAATATAGCCAATGTCTAGGCAATCACGTGCAGCCCACACTAGTATTAATATAATTATGCTTAAAGTAAAAGACAAAACAACTTTCACAAAAATAAAAACAAAATAAATAAAAGACAAAACAAACACTATATTAATTATTTAACACCGGCTAAGTCACTCTAGTACAACAGCACTATAAGCCATTCAAAATGTCTCCACTTTATTAACTATTAGTTTCTCAAAAAAAAAAAAATTATTAACTATTAACAAATAAAAAATTAAATAGATTTATTAGAGAGGATTAGTCACAGTGAAAGTCTATGAAGCAAAATTTGTCACATACCACTCTGACTATTCAACTTCACAAATTTCCTGGCTCTTAAAAAAAAAAAAATTACCAATTTCCTATTATTAACTTTACTCTCTATTTCTTAGAAAAGAAAAATTGCCTTCTAATCTCATTTGACTGAAACTAATTTTTTTTTTTTTTGAAGTATTGTATATAAAGCTAAAAAGTAACTAAAATGTATAATAAAATCTATTAATAGTACAAAAAAAATGTAATAAAACTCATAAATAATAATAAAAATTAATTAAATAATAAAAAAATTAATTTTTTAAGGCAATGTCAAACATATTCTTGCTCTCTGAAAGTACAAACAGACTTTGAGAGAACTAGTCAGAGTTAGAGAGGGAGAGACAAGGTGAAAGTCTCCTCAACTAGTCAGAGACGCAAATGGGAGAACAGATATATGCGATGCGAGAGAGAGAAGAAGCGAAATATCATACTGCCAGATTGAGCGGCGAGAGACGGCGTGATGATGTGCAGATCTGATGCAAAACGTCCGATGGAGCTGTGGCATGTGAGAAGATCAGCCATTGTCGTGTTGTCCGGTGTGTGGCACCGCGCCGTGCCCATGGAGTCCACTAAGTCCAGAGCCAAAGTATAGAATAGAGACGAATACAAACAACTCTCTCGGTAAATTTTAGAGATTTTTGTTTTTTTGTTTTTATTTGAGTCAATAGAAAGCTTTTTCTTTTGTTTTTTTAGTTGTTTGTTGGGGAAGGATTTTTTAAGGGGTCCAATATTATTGGACTTAGATTCTAAACTTAGCCTACATTGTATTTTTTCTTTTTCTTTTTTTTTTTCCTCCCAAGGTACATGAATGGTTCCGTCCACATATAATCTCAAAACATGCACCCATCAGCTGATAATCCAAGATAAACCCAAATTCAATATTATCAAAGACGTAAAAATATTATTAAATTGAATTTTAGCATTTAATTCCATACACACTTTAATTCGAAATTTGAACCGAAAGAATCTGATAGTCAGTCAGGAAGAGAAGAAGAGAGAGTGGTGAGGGCAGTGAGTGATGGAAGGAAGGCGAATGAGAAGGTTTGGAAGGGGTGTACACAGTAACACTCGATCTCACTCTTCCTCTCTTCTTCCCCTACGCACCACCCCCAACCCCAACATCTCCAACTCCATTTCTTGTTATCATATATATATATATATATATATATATATATATATGTGCTAGAAAGAAAAGTAGGCTGCACACATATTCATCGGGGCTAGGGGACAGAGGTGTCCCCGTTGAGCATAGAGGGAGACAGAGGACTCTTCGGCAGTGAGCCTTGTGGTTGTCGCGATGTCGCGGTGTCATGCATCGTTTCAGCTGGTGGTGGGATTTCGGATTCCGTATTTGAAGCAGATGGAGGAACGCGTCCCCTACCCAGCTGTCGGCGTAGTGCAGGAGATGCAATTATGTGATCACTAGCAATGACCTTTTGATTGATCCTCCAAGTATTGGGCGCAGATATTGTAGGGACTTGGCCTTGCACCAGCAGTGACCGTTTCTTCGTCAGATTTTTTTTCTTCTCCATGGAGGATTCCCCTCGCCTCATATGCAGCAGGCATGATCATAAGAAAAAACGCCACTGTGGCTACTAGAAGCAAGTTTAGGAAAAGAGATGGTCTCATATTTAGATTGAGAAATATGGTACGGTTGTTTTTTTCTTGAAGACTATGGATCCTTTTTGGTATAACTTATTGTTAGTAAAAATTAATTGTTGTTGAAAATACTGTAGCAAAATAATTTTTAAACGTATGAATAATGCTGTAAGACCTATTTTTAATATTTTTTTAATACATAAATAGTATATGCACAATGTACGAATAGTGTATACACTGTTCATAAACAGTAAATATTGTGTCCCTAAGTCAACAAATGCGGCAAAAATAATAAAAAATGAAAAAAAAAAAAAAAAAAAAGGAGAAAATGCGCATTAAAAACACAGATATCGGAGTAATTGCTATCCAAATCCACACTAAGAAAGAGTATAGGGTGCTTGTAAAGGATATATTTTAGTGCTCCAAGCGTGCTTAGAGAAAGACACGTCACAGTTTAATAAACAAAGTAACTGGTTACATCCTGAGCACAAGGGTGCTCAACAGGACCAATAATGGAGTAGCTCGGTATGTTAGCACTAACACGAAGAGGCTTTTTATTTATTTTTGAGAATAACACACAAAAAGAGGTTAAGTAACGACACAAATTTGTGAGTAGACAGTGAAAGCAACTTTTGAATTACCTTAATCTAAGCCCTAAAAACGAGCAATAAAAAAAAAAAAACAAAAAAGAACCATTTGTGCCCATTTCCTAATTATAATGGACTAATCATCAGATTAAATTGATTAATCCTAATCCGTGAAGAATCAACCAACCCATTATTAAAATTACGTCGGTAAAGAACTCAATTCAAACATGAACTCCTCATTCTCTATTTCTTTCTCAAAAGAAAGGAAACCGACAATTAATTCTTTATGAAGATCAAATGGTTCAATATAAAGTTCTCTTACAGTAGTAGTATGTGATTTGTTGGTAAGTTGATTATAAAAAAAATTAATGTTAAACCTTATTTTCTATCCCATGCATTGAATTATTTTATGTTTTCCGATCTCTAGTCAGCTTCATGTTCATTCTATAATCTATACCAAGTCACCACCATAGCCAGCACTCACAAGGGTGGGTCCATGATGCGATGACCTAAAATCTCTTCCCTTCTCGAGATCCATGTCAGTGATGACAGGAAAATAATCACTAGTTTAAGAGAAAGTCGAAGAGTCCACTTCACTGTGTAGCAACTAAATTATTTAATCATCCAGTTTAGAAAATATTTTATGAGAACTTGAAAAATGGAGAGGACTTTTTGCGACTTCGTATGCAGCAACTGTTGTATATAGAGTAAGGTGGCAGTCAAAAGGAAATGACAAGTGTCCAAGGATCATGTACAATGCATATGACTAACTTAACCCATACTTTGCTTTACTTCTCTTTGGCTACCACGGTTACCTTATATGCAGCAATTGCTACATACAAAGTTGCAGCAAATTCTCTCTCTTAAAAATATTGTTAAAAAAGTTAAATAACTTTTTTAATTTTCAATACAAATTTTTTCTTAAATTGTTTATTAATATATGTTATAAAAGCATACGTTAGTAAAAGCTAACTATCGATTAATGATAGAAACGCCAATACCATTCAAGTGGTGGAGATTTTTGGCATGGACGATATTCTATTGTCAATCTTTTTATGCTAATCAAACATGTGCTTTAAATTTTAAGGATCAAGATTCCTAAGATAAAAAGTCAGTTTATATGTTATAAGTATAATGTGACATTTGATCATTTTTTATTTATATAAAAAAATACTATAGCAAATTCATTTTTATTTATATAAAAAAAAAATACTATAGAATATATATTTTTGTGGTCCATGATAATTGCTCTTATCATCAATTTAAAATACTATTTGATTTTTGGTATAAACTGGTTTAAACTCGAGATATCTCTTAATTAACAATAAAATTTTTTATCGATTGAGTTAATTAAAATTCATAATTTTTAAGAGATTTAATGATCAGTAAAACACTATAACCTATCTCATCATTAATTTGAGAGAATATTATACTATATTATTTATTTTCTTTTCTACTTTCCTTCTCTCTCTTATGTATATTATCCCTAAACTTGGATAAGTGCCTATTCCTGATATGGTTGAGTTGCATATTTTCTTTCTCACGGGCTTACTCTTCTCAAGTATTTAGGTATTGGTTATTTGTTATATGAGGTTTAGCAAATGATTGTTTGGATATAGATTAAGAGTTTTTTATTTTGGATTTCATCCATGGTTCTAGGTAGTAAATTAGTAATTGATAATTATGCATAGAGTGTCTTGTTGATGAAAGCACCTATCCTAAACAAATGCTCTGTTTTGAAAATACAAACAGAGAATAATTATTCAAAAATAAAACCTATCAACTAATACTCCTAATAAAACACGTTTGTAGCAATTGTCCCCAATATGCAGTGACCCTAACAACAACTGGTTTTTGTTCATCAGATTTTGTTATTCTCCATGGAAGATTCTCCTAGCCTCATATGCAGCAGGCATGCTCATAATAAAAAGCGTCACTGTGACTACAAGAAGCATTTTTAGGAAAAATAATAAAAGAAGAAAGAAAAAAAAAAAAAGGGATGGTTGCATAATTATAAGCAAAGATGATGTAGAAATCTTTGATAAACAATATGAGGGAGCATATGGATATATGGTATTACTACAACATAATGACATCGTGTACGTCATTGGTAGAATTTCGTGAGCAGAAAGATACTAAAAAAGATGATATATGGAGTATGATTTTTTTTATTTTTGTTTTTAAATGACTATCAAAGGAAGAAGGAAAATATTTTTTTTAAAAAAAATTATTTTGAGAGTCGGAAAAAGGAAAATATAGTCATCATGCAGGCTAGGACTATTACCCAAAAAAAAAAAAAAAAAAAAAAAGGAGAAGAAGAAGGCCGCCCTTCTTTTGAATTCAACATTGCAACTTATATCTCTCAGGGCAAAAAAATTCCAACTAATTAAAATATTAATATTTAAGAAAAAATCATTTAAGAGATTAAAAGAGTAAAATATATTCCTCTATTAAAGAGGTGCTTAATATGCCTTTATATAAACACTCCAATTGTTGTTAAAAAAAAAAATTAATATAAACACTCCAATTAGATAAGCTCACATATACAGCCGACTAAACAAATCATGCCAAAACAGAAAAGCTTGGAAATTTAAATTGATGTAAGGTGAACAGTTAAATCTAAGACATCTCTGATACCATGTTATATTAATGATTTTCTCAAAAGTTTAAACTATTAAGAAATAATGAAATTTTCCTTAACCATGTTCTTTTGAGGTTCAATACATTATACAAAAGGTAGTGTTTATTATACACACTTTGTTATTCACACTATTACAGCCAAAATGGGAAATTAACAATAGTTTTTAAACAATATAATTAGTAAACACCACTTTCAAACTATATTTTTTACTAGCATCTCGAGTCTAAAAGTTTAGACTCGATTTAAAGCTTACAAATCGAGTCTCAAAAACTCGATTTTTATGGTCTGTTGTGGTGTTTTTTCCAGGTGGTGTTTAGCTGGAAATCGAGTCATAGAGACTCGATTTGTATCTGCAAACACAGACCAGCCTATCAACCCACAAATCCACCCACACCAACCACCTAAAATCAAGATTAAAAAAATAAAAATCCTAAAACCCGGCGAGCACAACAAAGAGAACCAAGTTCTTAGCCAAAATCCGAGCAATCGCAACCCATCGCGATTGGACCTGCTTGGGTTAGGCCGCGCCAACCTTGGTTTGACCCCGACGAACAGCCACGTTAGCCAGGTCCTTCTCACCACCGCAAATGGAGTGGTGGCTTAGAACTTTGGAGTGTTTCTCACCAGCGCTGGCTTGTGGCGGAGTGGCTTCGTTTGTGGTGGCGGTGCCGAGCAATTCGATGTTGGTGTTTTTCCCGACGCCACTACAGGACAGCGTCAAGCCTCTGCGTTCGCCGTTATAGACCCAAGCAGCGCGGAGCACAACCTAGGCTGCGTGGAGCGCAACCTAGGCCGCGTGGAGCACGACCCAGGCTGTCCGGCGAGGTGAGGTGAGCTCTCTCTGGGATTTCTTAATTTTTTTTTCCGGCGAGGTGAGGTGAGCTCTCTAGATTTCTTAAATTTTTTTCTGGGTATTTCTAGGAAGACTTGATTTTCATGTGTTAGAGACTTGATTTTCTGGGAAGACTTGATTTTCATGGGATCTCTTAAATTTGGTTTATAAATCGAGTCTTAGAGACTCGATTTTCACATGTGCGCTACTTGGAAAAATTGTCACATCAGACTATGAAAATCGAGCCTTTGAAACTCGATTTATAGGCCCTAAATCGAGTTTTTTAGACTCGATATGCTAGTAAAAAATATAATTTGATAGTAGTGTTTATTAATTATATTGTTTGAAAACTATTGTTAATTTCCCTTTTTGGCCCACTAATACATATCTACTTTTTGAATTGGAAATTGTGAATTAAAAGCATGATGTTAGTTTAGTTTAAAAAATTGGTGTAATACTTATCCTTATATAAATTGTCAAGATTCCTATAACTCTATTGATACATCTTAATGTTTCAATGAAAACATCCGAGATTCAAATCTTTTATACTTATTAAGTACTCAAACTGGGCCAAATTGGTGGCACCTTCATTTGATGGTTTTTAGGCCTTCCTCGGTTCGTCCACTCAATTTCAAGGAAAGTGTCTCGGCCGATCCTACACAAATCAAGCCAGCATCTTCTTCATTTTGAGGTTCTAGAGCAAAGAACTTCCCAACACAAAACACGATGCAGCATCAATTCGTGAAATAGCCTAGCTCATTATTCACAATTAATGCTTAAGTTGCTACAATCTAGCAGTGTAATCTGCTACGATCCAACAGCCTTATTTATTCGATCTAGCGACTTCAGTTGTTAAAACCCAGCAACGAAACCTACTACATACAATCCAACAATATTATCTGTTATAATCCAGCTGCTATGTCATTTACAGTAATATGTTATATCCACTACAGTGATCAGTAGATTGCTACATCTACTGCAGTCTAGTGAACCTGCAATCATACTTCTCCAACAACAGTGCAAGCACTGAAGAAAACAAATCACATTGTCAATCAACATGATATATGAGCCCACAAATTCTTTATGTTGTATTTTTCAAACCGTTTAGTATCAATTAGTAACACGTATTGTGTTGCCTAATAGTTATAGGATATAAAAAGTGGGCAGTTCCGATGGCTAAGCAAGAAGCAATGCAGCAAGTTCTAATTGGACAAAGATTTTAAGACGTGTCCAATAAAAAAATAAAAAATTTGAAGACGTTCAATATTGAAGCTCTAGTATGCTCAGAGACTAAACCAAACAAGTCGGTGATTGCAATAATCAAAGATTATTAATATACTTGTGGGACAAAATATTATTAATATACTTGGGCCGGGACGGGATAAATCTGGTGCTGATGAATTTGGAAAGTGGGCTTTGAGGTCTATTTTTTTATGATGTGGGCTGAATAATAAAGCCCCAAGGGAAGACTGTTCAATTTCGAGCTCATGTCCCTGATCAAAAAGCTTGGTAGTTAGTACCAAATTACCAATTTAATTCCGTCCGGTGAAAGATTTTTTTTTTTTTTTTTTTTTTTTTTTTTTTTTTGGGATAGGAATCCGGTAAAAGACTTTTGTCTGTACTGTTGGAATATTTTTATAAAGTTTTTAAATATTTTTTTAAATGTTGATTTAAGTGATTTAATAGAAATCAGTTTCTTTCTCAAATGCTATAAACAATATATATATATATATTTTTTTTGAGAAAGTATAAACAATATGTTGTTCTTTCCTTATCAAATATTTTGTATTTATGATATTGTAAAGGAAAAGATTTTGGTGGAAAACACAACCGGCATATGTAATTGTTATAGCCGTTGGTTTCATAACAATGAGGCTTTATATGTATGATACTAATAATGAGGCTTTATATGTATGTCACTAGTATGGAATAATTTCTATAATTTTTTTTTTTTTTTTGAGAATGAATAATTTCTATAATTGATTTGCAACAATAGGCAAAGTAAATTAGACTTTTATGATAATATTAATTTTCATCAAAATTATTTGAAGGTTTTTTTTACCATAAGAGCATTTAGATCAATCTCTTCAAAATTTTAGCTAAACTAAACTCAAAAACACCTTTTTTTAACCTTTTTTTTATTTTTTATTTTTATCAAATAGACACAATAGACATGTGCATCAGCCTCAATATTTATTTCTCTACTCTAATTAATTTTTTTTTCTTTCTTTGATAATATTTTTTTTTTCTATTCTCCATCCCAAAAACCATCAAGAGCCACCTTCAACACCATGACTGCCAATCACCATACTACTAATCATAGCAAACAAAATCACAATCCTAGGCAACTCATACAACCAACCCCATCGACCACCACCAAATATCATCACTAATCACAAGTGAAACCTATTGGCACCGCCAAAGCCAAACCCTTTAACCATGAAACCCATTCACACCACCAACCCCACCGGGCATGCACCACCGAAGCCACCAATCACCGGCCAAACCCAAAAAGTCAAGACCCCAAAATACAAAGAAATTTCACAGCAAACCCACCATGAACCAAACCTATAACAAACCTCAATTTCTTTCTCAAATTCGAAATCAACAATGGAGAAACCAAGATTTGACGCCATTTGTAGTGGTAGTGGTCAACGACGATGCACAGCAGTGAACTCTAGAGGTGGTGAACGATGGTCTGAGGAAGGAGCAGCACAGCTTAAGTTTGTCCATGGAGGTTCAAGCCGAGAGAGAGAGAGAGAGAGAGAGAGAGAGAGAGTCAAACACTTGTATGAATTATGAAATAAAAAATTAATTTATTAAGTTTCTTTTTCCTTTTTTATTTTCTAGCGAAGACCAATCATCATGGTGAGTACCTCTCCAATTGTTAAAATTGTAGAACAAAATATTTAGATTGATGCATGAGTTTTTAGGTATATATTTGCTGAAATATTAAAATAGTTAATATTAATGTGAATGCTCTAAGCCTCTATATACACAGACCACCACAAATGGCAAAAAGAGGGATGTACAAAAAAACAAGTGTAGTTTTGGCACTTTTACATGCAGCAACATATTTCTAAAAACACTTGTATGGTTTTTTCCTCTTCTTTTAATGAAAAATATATATCTCTGCTACTCTATATTTTTGGGTAAAAGAAAGTACTATTTTTTGAGTTTCAGATCCTACGAGTTGTGTAGGTTTGTAAGGACAATCAATAAAGGTGGTTGTATTATTCTATCCCGGGGGTGGTACACATAATGTTATTAGTTTACTATACCAGAAATCCCGCAAATAGCGTGTATCGTCTCAAAACAGTGACATGGTCTACACCTTAACTCCGCCATCTAAAAACTTATGAATTGACATTAAATTATTATTCTCATGTTATGAGACTACTTTAAAGCATCATTGAGATAATATTATTCTACTATTCTCTAATTTTATGGTAAGTTCTAATTTATGTGATATGCTATTATTTAAATGTTAATTTGAATATTATTTATTTATCAATTATTGTTCTTAGAAACAGCATGTGCAAATCTAATTTGATTTGATCAAGGGAAAGACTTCACCTTGTACAATCTGTTTCTACTTTCGGGGCATGTGAATGCAACGTTAAAGGAATGCTTTGCATCTCTTCCATCCATCTCGTCCTTACACTCGTAATGTTGGCATTTTATATAATTTCTCCTATATTGATTATTGAGTCATTGGATTCAATGAAAAGCTAAGTAATTAAGCTTCTTACTTTTACTACCATATTTTTGTCATTCTACTTCACTTAATCAGAATTACAGTGTTAACTAGTCTAAGGTATTTTTATTTTGTGCAAATTTCTTATAGTTTCCTACTAATAGAAGGCTAATGTAGCGTGTTGTAAAAAAAACTGGGTTTTTGCACATCTAATAAGGTATGATTTTTGATGTTTGGTGTGTTTAACGCTAAAAATTTAGCATTTACCACACCTAATGGCAATGCTCTAGCTTGTATGTGCTTCTGGGGATTGCTTATTAGTAATTCAGTAGAAAATGACTTCTTAGTTTGTTTAAGCCACAACTCTATGTTCTAGAAAAGAAAGGAAGTTTTTGGCCTTATTAGAAGGCTTATCATTAGCAAAGCTGTCAACAAGAACATGGTTAGGGCTATTCTCTCCAAGGCTTGGAAAGCTCAATATAGCTGGAGTTTTGATTTTGAGAATAAACCGTTCAATGGTTGTAAAATGGTGTCGTGTTTGCAGATCCTGTGTTTTGTGTTTATAGTTTGAACAAAACGGCCTGGAATTTTTGTTTTGAGTTGGGCGAAACTGCGCTGTTTAGAGAGTTGGCAACAGTGCCTTTTCCTTCCTTTGAAATGGTGGTGTTTTGAATGGCTGACGTGGCAAAAATAAAACACAGTCACTAAGCCTATGTGTCACTTAACACCTTAAACTAACAGAGGGTGAATTTTTGCTAACAAAACTAAACTTCAAAATATAAAATCAAAATTTTCAAATTTCAAAAGTGTACTTTGCAATTTACTAGAAATTATTATTTAAATCTCTTGGTCTTAAATCCCCATATCCAAACTTTATTCTATGTTTTATTTTTTTTTTTTTATTTTTTTTTTTTGAGAAGACGTTTTAAAATCATTTGGTTGTTAAATTTAGAAGCCATAAAGTATAATAAAGACTATGCTTGTGGAACAAGCTGGACAGCCTAGACGCGTGACGAAATGTATTATAATGTATTTTGCTTTATTATAACTAGGTAACAGGTGCTATCGATCAATTCTAGTCGCGTTCAAACTTTAAAGACAAGACGGCTTGAATTTGCTTTAAAAGGCATACCGACAAGGCAACAACTACAAGTCAGAGCTTAACCTTTTGTCCGTACTACTGACCATACCATTTATGGTTAGATTCTATCACCAACTCAGATACCAACTGGATCATCCATAAAAGTTCTAATAATTGGAGTATAAGACTTTTGTGGTCACATTCATACAAAAGAAAAAAAGAAAATAAAAAGACTTTTGTGGTCACTGAACTTACAGCTATGGCAGATTGAAATATAAGACTTTTGTTTTAAAGAATACTTTTTTTTTTTTAGTCAGTACCTGACAACTTGTTCTTACTAATTAAATCCGATTTTTTTTTTTTTTTTGGTGGTTATTGGACTCCGATCTGCAGTGGGTTTTATGTGATAATGGGTTTCATGGTTTTGTTGTGTTTATTCTGCTGTGTGGCTCGGTGCTTCGTGGTTTTCAATTCTTGAAAATTTTCAGTCTCTGTGATGCTGATTGTTTAGTTGATGAGAAGGTTTTAATAGCGTTAGGAACAGAAAAGGAGAAGATTCTTGAACCACATGGTGTTTCTTTCACAGACATATGAACAAGATGGGTTATGTGGTTAACCATACATACATACGAACATATACAATTTCAAAGAAGATATATACGTATCCATCAGTTGCGAGAATCAAAGATAAACTCAAATTCACATTATTAAAGGCATACAATATATATATATATATATATATATCTATATAAATAAAATCCATACAACATATATATATATATATATGTTAAGCTAACATAATTCTTATTGATACAGAAAATGTGTATATATAAATATAGATTTTATTAACATATACCCTAAGAGCAGAGCATATGTTAGTAAACTAAATTTAAAAAACATTTTTATGAAAAAATAAAAAGTAACTAATTAATTTGATAGCTTCTTTAATTTTTCATAAAAAAGTTTCCTAAAATGAAAAGTTAATATACCTTTGGGTATGCATTAACCGAACTCTATATGTATATGGGGGCTAAGGGATGGAGGTGTCCATTTTGGGCGGGACATGAGTGCCTGGATTTGGAGCTGGTCGTGGAACAGGACCCTTACCAAGTTGTCTTTGTAGCAAAGGAAGGACTTTAATGTGATCACTAGTGAAGGCGGCCTTTTGCCTGATCGTGGAAGAAGGGGTGTCACCGATGGTGGTGGGAGGATTGGGCATGGACACAGATATTGGAGGGACTTGGTGGCTTTGTGTTTGCAGTGACGACTCTAACAACAACTGGTTTTTCTTCATCAGATTTTGATCTTCTCCATTGAGGATTCCCCTAGCCTCATATGAAGCAGGCACGCTCATAAGAAAAAGCGCCACTGTGCCTAAGAGAAGCATTTTTAAAGAAATAGATGGTAGCATATTTGGAAGTAAAGTCTCTTTGCCAAAGAGGGTGAAGAAATGTTTGATGAAGAAAATAAGAGGGAGCATATGGTTTATTTATAGGGAAATTGTGTAACCATTTGTGATGTGTTTTGAGATTTGTACCGTGCGTAATTTGTTGTAAGATGTGTTTGTTTCGAGAAGGAAAAAAAGAGAGAGAATTGTGTGACGACATTGAATTTCATAAAAGAATGATATATGGTGACTGATGTTGAAAGATTGAAGTAAAAAAATTATAATCCTATTTAAATTGGCAAGAATAATGAAACGTGACAACGTTTGACAAATCGAAAAAAATCCAAATTAAATTATTTTATACTAATATTTTACAATTTCTGATGGCGCCTCTCAGAACTCATTCATTCTGTCCCAAGTCCCAACTAGGCAACTATCACTTTTATATGGTTTTTTTTTTTTTTTAATCACATTCATTTGAACCTCAAAAATTGGATATTCTCCTATCAAAAAAAGGAAAAAAAAAAAGATTGGATATTCGGTTTGATGCCATGGTCGGTGTTTGTCTTTAATAAGCATCGCTACTCGCTAGAAGTCACACTACTATTTCTTAATTTTTTGGTATTATTTTTTCTCTCCTATGAATATTGAATAGTATATCTATCATTAAAAAAAAAAAGTTATTATTTAGTATTATCCGATTACAGTAATGTGAAATTGTGAATTTCCTTCTTTCATATGATAGTGCATATGTATTAACCACATTTAGGTTGAAAACTATCTTTATCTCAATCTCTAAAAAAAAAAAAAAAAGGTTGAAGACCATCATTCATGTTGTACTCCATCCTAAGTTTTTACTTTAAAAGTACTTGTTAATTTTTCCTAAAATTATCATTATCCATGTATACCTTAACTAAATAAATTAATCACTTTAAATGAATTACTACTTCTCAACCAAAAAAATAATTATGCCTAACGATATTTACTAACTTCAATTCACTACCGTAAGAGTAATTTATTATCTATAATGTATATAAAATAGAGGATTATTGACTTTTGCATGACATTGCCATATTATATATGTTACACAAGCTGTGAAGGTTCCACAATTTTACACGTCATTATTTTGTTATATATTTTTCAAATGAGATTAAATTATATTCAATATTTAAAAACTCTATTTGAATCATGCCACAATTAAAATAAAGACTATTTTATTATCTTTTATTTTTTATTTTATTATCTTGCCAAAATTAGAATAAAATACTATTTATTCTTTAAAAAAGATTATTCATAATTATCAAATTTCATATTTAGACAAATTTTATTTAGTATTCTAAGAATAAAGTGATAAGGTACTCTTTCTTCTTCCTCTCACATAATAATAGATCACATTAATTAAATCCAGTAGTGAAATTCATAATTCATAGAAGAGAAGGGAGTATCACATTTCTATACTCTCTATATATCTAATAATTGGTCGCACATATCAATGTTGTTCATGTGGTAAGCTTGGACCCTCATGCTTTTTCATTTAAAATTTTATTTTTGCCATGTTCTCCAACATTTTATTAAAAAAATATAAAATAAAAATTGGTGATGATTTGTTAAGTGACTTAATTTGGCATTGTATTGTTTAGGTAACATATATATATATATATATATATAGTGGGATATATATATGGGGGGAAAAAGAAATGAAAGATAAAGATATGGCCATATGCTGAGGCTCTAATTTCTTCTTATCTTCTACTCATCATGGGGCATGCACTTGTATTGATGTGAAAAAATTAAGTACAAAGCTATTCACAAATAATGAAAAATGATTTCTTCATATATATTTAAAAGAATATACTGGTAGGTTCCAGTTAGCTTAACTAATAAAGTCTCTGATGGTTAAATAAGAGATTTTGGGTTCAATCCCCACCTACATCAAAAACTGATTGGTGTCTTGGTCTAGTGATAAATGGCGCTCACCAGGAATGGACGTCATAAGTTGAAACTCTCTAAAAAAAAAATACTGGTAGTTTTTAGCATGGAGAGGAAGAAAATAAGACAAGGCTGGTAGTTATAACGTGGAGAGAGAAAAAAGAGACAATAAATATAAAACGAAAGGCTGGTAATTTTTTATGTGGAGAGAGAAAAAAGAGATACAATAGAATAAATATGAAAGAAAATATTTGTAGTTATTATACATGGAGAGAAAGAAAGAAGAGACAAAAATATAGAATTCAATATGGTAGAAGCGAAAGATGAGTTGAGTAAGTAGGAATTTTTATTTTATACAACCGTTAGAAGGAGAAAGAGGCTTATAAAGAAAGAATACTTATTTAAATATTAAATTCATAAAATTATGTTAGAATATTAATTTGTCAGTTTTAGAAATTTAGTTATCAAAGAAGATGGTTTTGGGAGTTTATCAACCTCGTAGCATAATTGTTTCTAGAAAAGGTAAGTCCTTGAAAAACTGTTTGTTATATATGAACTTTTTCTTTATCTTTTTAAAATTATTTGCTTATGTCCAATTCACATTTCTTTAGTACATTATATACTTTAATCAAGTTTGGATAAATAAATAAAATAATTAAGTTGTTAACTCACATAAAAAATAAATAAATAAAAAGTTGTTAACAAAAATCTACATCCAAACGCATTCCATATTTGACTTTGATAATTGATACCAAAATATTACTACTTCAATAATTGTTTTAATTACCATAACAAGTCATGAAAGAAAACCAAAGGAAATTTCTTCTTAATACTCTTTTTATCATTTTTTTTCTTCCTATTTTGATGAAGAAAAGTGTGTCATTCTTTGAAATATATATTACCAAGCAAGGTCCAATTTTGTTTACCCCATTTCCTCTGTGGCCCTAGTCATCTAAGGTATGTTGTCTTACATCCACGAGTTTTGTCAATTTGAGATTTTCTATGTTGGTAGGGAAGGTAATAAACCTATTTACTTGTTTAGCAAAACACACTTTAAGCATTGGTAAATTTTCTACTTGAATTAAAGAGAATCCTTGTTTCATTCAATAAGCTCGTCTCCATTTGATGTAATTTCAGCTTTTCAATTTGAATAAATTTCATAATCTTCTCATTAAAAAACACCTATTAATTGTCTTATTGTCTATAAAAATATGCAAGTCACTATGATGCTGGTGGAAACCAATTTTTTGTAGAGTGGTCAGTATAATTTAAATTAAATTTTACAACTAGTATTATACAGGTGCGATTTATGGTGCTTTGGTACGGATAAAATGACCCTACAAGAAAGAAAGGAAAAGTGTCAAAATCAAACACTCCTGAAGGACCTTAAGGTCCTTCACTCTTATAAAATCAAAAGATTAAAAAAATTCTTCCAATTATTCATTATAGAAATAACAATTATTGACTTGTCAAAATACAACTTTTTCTTTCAACTTGTGCTGGACGGTTACATAAAAAATTGCATGTAATTGGCCACAATCTGAGTACCTGGTCCAATATTGCGTCTGTTCCTTATTATGTCAACGAAAAGATGGAGAGCCAAATTAACCTACTCCAGTAGTCGTTAAATCAAAATTTATGAATGTTGAAAGTAAAAAGGAAATTCACATTTATTTGATTTTTTCAGATCCAATTAATTTTATTACTCGAGATAAGATTGAAACACATGCAGAGCCAGAAATTTATTTTTGGGGGGCCATATATAAATATTTTTTTTTTTTTTTTTTTTTTATGTGTATGAAATGTAAAATAGTAATACAATTGTGTACTATTTTGGAAGCACACTCATTGGAAGTAAACTTTTCAACATTAGAACTCAAAAGTGTACAATTTTTTGAATTACCGTCTTCATTTTTTTTTTTTTTTTTGAAGAATGAATCAATAGTTCTAAGCTTGCCCATGAACCTAGATTTATTAAATTAAATTATCTCTCATTAAATAAAATGATTCAGATTTTAAAAAATATACTAAAAAAAATACTAATAGTCCAAAGATTGCTAAATAAAAGACAAACAATCATTCAACCAAAAATAAAAAAGATAAAAAAATAAAAAATAAAAATAAAAAAACAACAACAACAACAGTTAAATACATGTTAATATAGTAGTATATACTGTATATTTTAATCCACTAATCAAGTACATTTATAATTTATAATGTCATTCAGTATATAATATATTGATTATTATAATAATAAATAATATATTATAAGGAATATAAAAAAGAAAGCAACAAAAAGTAAAGTAAAAAAAAAAATCAAAACAAAGCAAATGTAAAGTACATAGGAAAGAGTTAAAAACAAGGGGTCAACCAGTCAACCAGAAGCATAGAGCACTGCACAGTTAGGGAATGAGGGACCCACAACACAAAAGCTTCAATCTTTCACTCTTTCTTGTCTAGTTTAGTCACATAGCACAAAAATTTTACTTTTAAACAAACTACAGTAGCATTGGGAGGGAGGAAAAAGGAAAAAAAAAAAGGCAAATGCAAAGTTGCCAACGGAGAGAGAGAGAGAGAGAGAGAGAGAGAGCAACTTGTGTGAGGTAGGCAAAATGTTTCTGCAACTATGTAGGGGACTTGGTGGTATGGCACATCAACAAAGTTCTTGACTTTTCAATTTTTCTACTGCTGTGTACAAGTAAGCCTTAGATATGTTGGGATGAAAATTAGATTTTTTTTTTTTTCCTTTTATTTGTTGAGTTAATTGTTAAAATACCTATGTGTTCATTTTTAAGATGTTGAATATTTAATTATTGTAATTTGTTGACATATGTATTTATGGATTGTATTTTATTTAAATGAAAATTATATTTATTTTTAGACTTTCTTAAATATATATATATATATACACACACACATGTATAGTATCAAGAATGGGGACCAAAATGATTAGGTTATTTAAAATTTTTCAAATTATTTATGATATTACCAAATTTTTTTTTAAGACTTTGCCACTAAACAGATATACACTTATGTGGTGTTTGGTATAGGGTAATATTTTAAGATTCTTAAGAATATTTAAAGATTCTCATGTTTGATTGCAAATTACAATAGAAAATCAGATGCTAAAGGTATTTGGATTTCCCCTTAACTCCCTTTTTGTAGGAATGTGGATTCCCTTTTAAATAGGTGGATATCTAAATTCTCAAGCTTAAAAGAAATTGTATTTTTTATAAATTGACAATTTTAACCATTTCTTCTTATCATTTAAACAATGGAGATAAAACATTAAAAAAAAAAAATCAATATTTTATAGATTTAAATGTTGTTAGGTTGTTTGTTATTGATTAAGCTTTATTCAAAATTATGGTTAAGAATTAATTTTTCTCCTTTTCATATCCACTATTTTGTGTGTGTGTGTGTGTGTGTGTTCATATTCCCTATTTGGGATTGGTTAGATGCTAAAGTAAAATAAATTATTTATTTTTAAATAGTTATTTTTGTATTGTACTTGTCATTTTGAAATGTTAGACTATAGTTTGAGTGAATTTGTTATAATTTATAGTTTACATATTTTTTGTCATTATTTATTTGAAGAAAGATTAAAAAAAATTTTTGATATTGGATTTACAAATCTAAGCATAGCATGGGAAAAATAAATAATTCATTTAATATTCTTAGTAATAAATCAAATATTATAATATTACATTTCTAAGAATCGTATTAGATTCCAAGTTAAACCAAACATATGAATAATTAAATTCCTAAACATCCAGATTGTAAGACATCACATTTCCAGTAATTGAATTTCAGGAGTAATGTAGATTCTTTCGTACTAAACATCACCTTAGATTAAGTTAGAGTAGAATTTCTATCTTGTATCTAAAAAAACAAATTCTAATTTTATAACTTTGTTAATTAAGTATAAAACTTTATTTTTCTTTTGTGTGTTTTACCTGTATAAAAATGGAAAATGCTAGAGATATACAATTTTTTACAAACTATTATTGTGATGAGTGATTATTGGTAATTAAAAAATTGATGTTATTTGTAGGTCCAGATGATAACTAGTAAAAAGTTGGTCACAATAATAGTCTGTAAAAATGTTGTAAGATAATTTGTGATTATAAAATTACTCATAAAAAATTGGACTTTTTCTTATTCCAAATATTTATATTGAATGAATTAAAAAAAGAAAAAGAAAAAAGAGTCATCATATTGAATAAGGATGAGTGGATGAGTCTAACTATCATGATTTACGTGTGTGGGGGGTAAAAGCCCAGACATACCTATTGGGCTGGAGGCCCTGTCTTGAGAAATATTATACGTCCGAAGAATAATAGTGGGTCGGGGTAGAATTCATCTGAACGCAGCCGACCTAGAAGTAAAGGAAGAGTAGCGTCCGAAGAAGTCATCTTTTGTCCGAAGAGTTTACACTCTTCGGACGCAAATAGTCTTGACCCAGCCAACGAATAGAAGATCCAAATGAACTCTCAAGCAATCCCAACAACAAAGATAAGCACTGGGCATGTCTGGAGATGATTAGAACGAGAAAATATCTCAAGGAAAAGCTGCCACCACTGCATTAAATGCACTGCATTTGCTTTTCTGGTTGCATTAATGTGGAAAAGACTCCTGAACAGTGTAATCTCAGCTACTGCCACTCACGGAGGGGTAAAGAGAATACCTGATGGGACATGCACTCAAGTAGATGCTTAGATGCATGAAGAACAAGTGGACGATAAAGATGATGGGAGAGGGTGCTATATAAGCAGAAGAGGTCTCTGATAATAGGGAGGGGGGAAAAAAGGTGGAGAGAGGCATTAGATAACTTTACTGTAGTTCCAAGAGTTGTAATCATCTTTCATTCAATAACATATCTCTTCAGACAGACATTTGTCAAGGAAGATGAGCATGATCTTGTGTCAATAAATCCTTAAACACTATAATCAATCGCTGTTTAATTCGCACCCAGCCTAGCTCTTTCGTCTACTCTCTACAAATTCATTGTCTTGGGTTCATTGGGCTCGTAACCCATCCTTCTTGGGCTTGGGCTGCCAAATTAGACCCTACAACGTGTATATATATATATATATATATATATAACAAACTATTTTACAATATTTTTACAAATTATTAATGTGAAAAATTTTTACTAGTTCTTATTTGGAAAATGTTAGAGATTCAAACTTTTTTACAAAAACTTTTACAAACTGCTAATGTCATGAGTGATAATTGGTAAATAATAAAAAAAAAAAAAAAAAAAACACATTTTCGTCCCTACATTTTCATGCGATTCCCATTTTGGTCTCTAATTTTTTTTTTTACCGCTTTTAGTCCCTATTATGGAAAACGTGTCTCGTTTTTGTTCCTGCCGTTACATCAGAGACGGAAATTGCACAAGTGGCAAACGGAAGATGACGTGACCATTAAAATAATAATAAAAAAATATTATTTGGCATTAAAAAATGCCACGTCAGCACCTAAATTAAAAAAAAAAATTATTTATTAATTTTAACTAAATAACAAAATTAAAAACAGAATTAAAAACTAAAAATCACATGAATTGAGATCTAAGTATGCCTTGAACAAGAACACAAACTTAGATTTAAGAACACAAACCCAGAAATTAAAAAAAAAAAAAAAAAAAAAATCTCAAAAACACAAACGCCCTAACCCTCTCTAACTCCCTCTCTAACCCTCACACTCTCATCTCTTTCACTCCATGCCAATCCCACCGTTGCTCAGCCCACCACGTTGCTGGTTTAGCCCCAACATAGACCCAACACACCACCGACCCACGCCTCCCTTCCCATGTCGCCGCCGACCTAGCCTTCCCTGCCCACGTCGCTGCCGATTCAGTGAGACCCTTCCCCTTCCCCATCTCTTATCTCTCTCTCCCCAACCAATTGAGTGCTCTGGTATGGGGCTTGGTCTAGATCGGGTCTCAAGCTCGAGTCTGCTTCAAAAATGGAGCTTTGTGGATTAGTGAAGCGGCGAGATTGGCGACTAGATTCACAAGTTGTAGATTGGTTTGGCTAGTATGTTGATTTGGATTTGTGAGTTATGGATAGGTTGCTGTGGGTGTTGTGAAACACAGATCGTTGGTGGTGGATGTGGTGGTCGTAAATCAAAGGTTGTTAGTAGTGGTGGTGGTTAGCGGTTGTGAAAGGAAGATATTGTGGGTGTTGGTGGTTGTGAATCGGTTTGAGTTTATTTTTGATGTGGATAGCTATGGTCGACTAATTTCTTTGAAATTTCTGGGTTTGGTGTTGGTGTTGGTGTGGATGGTTGTGATCAGCTAGTTTCTTTAAAGTTTCTGGGTTTGTTGTTGGTCTGGAATGTGGATAGCTGTTTGTAGGTTATTTCTGCATTTTTTGAGTGTTTGATTTGCTGGGTTTCAGTGTTGATTTTGTGAACAAAGAGGATGCAGATCTATTGATTTTGATTGGTGTGCGTTGGGTTCAAATTTCTGGGTTCAAAATTATGGGTTCGATTTTTGGGTTAGGTTTTTAGTTTCAATTTCAGATTATCGATTTGTTGATGTTGATTATTGTTTGATCTGAGTTTTGAATTTTAATGTGTTTGGTTGTAAAGAAAATACAAGAAAGACAAAGAAAAGAAAATAAAACAAGGATTAAATTGCGAAGAACATGTAAAATCATGTTCTGGGAAAGATCACAAAGAACATGAACATGTTCTTCCAAAAAATTAACGAAAAGAAAAGAATGTGAATTTGGTTTGTTGTTTTCTCATTTTCTGTTTTTAATTTTTTTTTTCTTTAGTTAAAATTAATAAATTAATAATTTTTTTTTTTTTAATTTAGGTGCTGACGTGGCATTTTTTAATGCCAAATAATATTTTTTATTATTATTTTAATGGCTACATCATCTTCCGTTTGCCACCTGTACAATTTCCATCTCTGATGTAACGACAGGAACAAAAATGAGACGCGTTTTCCAAGATAGGGATTAAAAGCGGTAAAAAAAAAAAAATTTAGGGACCAAAATGGAAATCGTGTGAAAATATAGGGACGAAAATGTGCTTTTCACCTAAAAAAAATGATGCTATTGGTAGGTCCAGATGAGAACCAATAAGAAGTTGATCACAACAACAGGTTGTAAAAATGTTTTAAAATAGTTTGTGACTGTAATATTACTTTTCTAGGCAGAAGAGTAATGCTAAGAAGAGTAATGTTATAATCACAAATTATTTTATAACATTTTTACAAACTATTAATGTGACAAATTCGTACTAGTCCTAATCTGGGCCTACCACTAACATCAAATTTTTATTTACCAATAATTATTTGAAAAATACTAAAACCAAACCAGTAGTTTGTAAAAATGTTGTAAAATAGTTTGTGTCTATAGCATTACTTTTCTTATTTGGGTCCACCATCAACATCATTTTTTTTTTTTTTTACTTATTAATAACCATTCATCACATCAACATTTTGTAAAAAAAAAAAAAAAAAAAAATTGTAAAATAGTTTGTGATTCTAGCATTTTCTATATATTTAAAGCCAAAAAAAAATTATAAAATATTTTATGTATGGCTCTAGGATTTTCCATATATTTAAAGCCAAAACTTAGAGAAAATTCAATTAGATTCCAAATTAGGATTCGATTGTGGGCTAATTTTGTGTCATGTGTCCACTTAAATTTTTAATCTTTGTGCCAAGTGAGTTAATAAGGGCAAAATACTAAGAGTCTAATATTAATGAACCAAAAAAAAAACCAATCATATCTACTTAATAAAAATTACCACACAACCTAGATCACCACAAGCTATCTTATAAAAAATTAGGAAAAAAAAAAATACTCGTAAGTAGTATTAAATTTAGGGAAGAATTTTAACATGTAACTAAGGCTGCGTTTGGCTCTATGTAAATCGAATTTCGAGTATAAAATGAATGCAAGGGCAAATGAATTCCTGTAAGGAAAATGAAATCCAGGTGTTTGGTTCTACAATGGAAAATAGTCCGGAAAACGATTTCCAGTGTTTGGTAACATTCTGAAAATGCTATTTTTTTACAATTTTTTCACATTTTCTCAACTTCCAAACAAATTTTATAACAAAAGATTTCAAAATATACACTTTAACATAACCAAAAATCAAAATAAAAACATTTATTCACAACATATACATGATATACTCAGTGAGAGGAGGAAGAAAGAGTGACAAATTGAGGGAAAGAGAGATAGATCGGGAAAGAGAGAGATCAGAGTGGATGGAGGACTACGGCGGCCAGATCGGGTGGGTTTGGGGGTGAAGTGGAGTGGGTTGGTGGTCGGTGGTGGCCAGATCGACGACGTTGAGCAAGAAGGAGAAGGAAAACGGTGGAGAGGTGCGTTGGAGAGCCTGGTGGAGCATGACCTGCGGTCGATTGTCAAGATTGGAGCTCAACCTGTACTCATTGGTGCATGGCTGGCAATCGGAGAGGTGGGTCTTGGGTGTTTGTGGATCAGTGATGAAGGAGGGCTGGGCTAAGATCTTCAAGTGTGTGATGTCTGTGAGTGCGTGTGAGGAGCATGTGAGGATTGTGTGAGAAGTATAAAACATTTGAAGGTAAAATAAGAAGTGAAATGGTTTTATGGGTGAGAAGGGGATTTTTACAATCAAAGTGTAAAAGAATTTCAGGTTGACCATATTTTCCGTTGGTACCAAACACACATAAAAGTGTAAAATAATTTCCTAAAAGGGTTTTCACCTGAAACAAACGCTGCCTAATTACATTTACTTTTTCTAATAATTTGAACAATTATTATATTTTTATAATAAAAAAGTATTTAATTTTAAATGAATCCATGCATACGCATAGGTTATAAGCTAGTTGCAGTTATGGCTAACTCAATACAACTTGAGATTAAGATGAAAATTTTATATAAATGAAAATATTAAATAAAATTAAAATTAATTATATAATATTTATTTAGCTTCTTCAAAAAAATTCATGATTTCTACGATCAATTTTAAGATACCATTTATGCCATAACACCAATAATAAAATTTGAAAGATTTTGATAGAGATATGACTTTTTTTTTTAGAGAGCCTCAACTTATGGCGTTCGCTTCCAATGATATCTTTATCATCCGACTAAGACATCAATCAGTTTTTGATGTAAGCAGAGATCTTTTATTCAACCAACAGAGACTTTACCAGTTGAGTTAACTGAAATCTATAATAGAGAAATGATATCTAACCATTATATACTATGGTAATGTGGCCGACCATGTTTTGACAAACCCCCAAAATTTTTTTTTTTTTGGTTGTAATATACATACTTATCCCAAAAAAAAAAAAAATATATATATATATATATATATATAGATGGGTTCAAGTTACACCTGGTGTAACTCTAAAGAGTTACACATTTTTTTAAGCCATTAGATTTAAGTAGATCTAACGGTTAAAAAGCTTTTCTCATTAATGCTAATATTCTTACAAGTATCTCATTAATTGTCCCTTATTTATTGCATTCAAAACATATCCCTAAACCCAACAAAAGAAAACGTCTGACTCTCCCTCTCTCTCTACGTTTGGTGTTCAATCCTTTGTCTGTCTGAGTCTCTACATTGCTCCTCCATTGTTCCAGGTTGCCGCCAGAAAAAAAAAAATTCCATTAACGTGTTGTGAGTGCTCTGTTTCTATTGTGAATAACAATCGCTCCTCCACCATTGTTCCAGGAAAAAAAAAAAAAAACCAAGCCGAACTATAGGTGTGTGTGAGTACTCTGTTTCTTGGGTCACCATTATTTTAGTTCATAGCAATTGCAGGTTGGTTCTCTTTCTTTCTCTCTCAAGGTCAACTGTTTTTCCTTTTTTTTTTTGGTTATTTATTTTAATATAATTCTTTATCTGGGTTGACTTTCTACATTGCTCCACCATTGTTCCAGGTTGCTGCCAGAAATTAAAAAAAATAAATAAATAAATAAAAAACCAATTGCATTAACGTGTTGTGAGTGCTCTATTTCTATTGTGAGTACAAATTGCATTAAAGCTCCACCATTGTTCCACCTCCACCATTGCTCCTCCACCATTGTGAGTACTCTGTTTCTATTTTTCCTTTCTTTTCTATTATGTGTGCTCTGTTTTTTCTTTTTCTTTTCTGGAACACAGTAAATGGTTCATAAAGAATCATGTGGCAATACAGATTTGTTAGAACTTAAAATACATATTCAATATAAAACCATTGTATGTGTAGTAAATTTAGAGAAACTTACACTGACTTACATCGTTGGTAGTTCCCTAGTTACATTCCCAAGTTGTGAGTGCTCTTAAAAAAAACTTACACCGTGACTTACAGTGTTGAATAGTTGAAGAAATTGATAAACAAAACAAATCACTGAAGCTAGCCATGAACATATTAATTCTTTTTTCTTTTGCGAGAAAGAGACATGAACTTATATAGGTGACCGATAATGATATAATAATGGACAAACAACAATTTGCCAACCAATTAATGATTTTGATGATGCAACTACTCTGGAGCAATTTAATAAAAAATAAATAAAAAACACTATCTAGTAGAAATATCTTGTTTTCATGTTCCAAATCAGTAATTAGACTGATGGAATTTTTTTTTTTTTTTTTATCATTTAAAAAATCTCAGGTTTTCAAAGTTGAAATTGAATTTGAGTGTCAATTTAAGTGTTTGGTTATGATTATGTACATTTTTATATCTTTGTCATTATTTACAACTTCAAGTCAATTTGAGTGTTTGATTATGGTTGTGTACATTTTTATTTAAAATGTTTGCATATTTTTTATTTGTGTTCATTATTTGTATTGGTTCTTATAGTTACTAAATCACAAATGGAATGTGAAGAGTTATATGATGTTCCAAACAATTTGAGACCATCAGAGCAAGAGTTATCGCTTGAAGATTTTGGTGATTGTGAGTTGAAATCCAAGCCATATGTCAGAATGCAATTTGACTCCCTTGATGATGTTGAAACTTTTTACAAAGAATTTGCCAAAAAGGAAGGCTTTGGAATCCGTATCCGTACAAGTAAAAAAGCACCCAGAAGTGATGATGTAACAAGTCGTATTTATGTATGTTGTAGTGAAGGGCAGCGCAAAACAAAAAATGCATTAGACAGTGGTTTGAGTAGAGATAATGAAAACAAGGCCTGTAGAAGTTGCTCAAGTCTTAGAACTGGATGTGAAGCAATGCTTAGGGTCATGAAGAATAAGAAGTTGCAAAAATGGGTTGTGAAAGGATTTGACAACAACCACAATCATGGTATTATTAGTCCAAAAAGTGTGTCATACCTCCGATGCCACAAAAAAATGTCTACTGCTGCTAAGAGTCTAGTTGAAAAATTTAGTGAAGAGGGTCTTCCAACAGGAAAAGTTGCCATGATGTTCAATGTAGGTGACCAGACATTTACAAGTAGAGATTGTTGGAATCACTTGAGAGATGTTAGGGGAAAAAACCTAGATGCTGGAGATGCCTCAGCTGTCCTCAATTATTGCCAAAAACAACAAGCTCAAAACTCCAATTTCTTTTATGCAATTCAATGTGATGATGTTGGCCATATGGTTAATTTTTTTTGGGTGGATGCACGATCAAGAATGACTTATCAATACTTTGGGGATGTAGTGACATTTGACACAACTTACAAAACAAACAAGTATGACATGCCATTTGCTCCTTTTACGGGGTTAAACCATCATTGTCAATCAATTTTATTTGGTTGTGCATTGTTGCAAGATGAGACAGAACAAACTTTTGTGTGGCTATTTGAAACTTGGCTTCAAGCAATGTGGGGGAAGGAACCAAAATCTATTATTACGGATCAAGATTTAGCCATGGGTGCAGCTATTGCAAAGGTATTCCCAAAAACTCGACATCGTCTTTGTCTTTGGCATATTAAGAAGAAATTTCTAGAGAAACTTTCCCATATATATCATAAGAAGTCAATATTCAAATGTGAGTTGAAGAGATGCATACGTGAGTCACCTAGTGTGGAAAAATTTGAGGAAGCTTGGAAGAGCCTAATATTGACTTATGGCTTGGAGAGAAATGAATGGCTTGAAGGATTATATAATATTCGACAGTCATGGGTACCGGTTTACAATAGAAATACTTTCTTTGCAGGAATGAACACTACCCAGAGAAATGAAAGCATTAATGCGTTCTTTGACTCCTTTGTTAACTCAAGAACTACATTAAAGGATTTTGTGGTTAAATTTGCAAAGGCGGTGGACAGTCGTTATAAGAAAGAAAGGAAGGAAGACTTTGATTCAAGACATAAAACACCTTCTTTGGTAATTGGCTCAAAAATAAAGCATCAAGCTGCTTCTACATACACGAGAACCATATTTAGCAAGTTCCAAAAAGAATTGGTGAGTTGTAATCACTTTACAAAGGAAAAGGTTGAGAAAAATGGAACTTTTTATAGGTACAAAGTAACAAGTTCCTTTGATCCAGATGATGCATTTATTGTGAAGTTGAACTTGGAATCAAAAGTTTGTGAATGTGACTGCCAACTTTTTGAGTTTATGGGAATTGTTTGTAGGCACATGTTATTAATCTTCCAGGTTAAAAATATTTTTCAGATTCCTAGCCACTACATCCTACAACGTTGGACAAAAGAAGCAAATAAAGAACTCAAAAGTGTTGAATATAGATCAAGCTTTGAGGATGAGCATCATATGTCAAGAGCCTTACGAAGCATCCATGTTTGTCAACGTGTAAGTCAATTGTCTAACCTTGCTGAAAAATCTGAAGATATATATAAAATGATAATCTCAGACTTAGACCACTCCCTTAAGAAAGCTTTTGGAATGGAAAATGAATTGCTTGAAGATAAGGAAGATGATGAAATGGATATGCATCACAAGAGTGGTGAATCAGCTGACATTGTTGAAGTAGAAGACTGCTTTGTCATTGTTCCTTTGAATATAAAAGATCCACATGTATCACAAACCAAAGGTCGAAAGAAAAGTACTGAGAAACAGGGTCCTGGTGGGAGAATTAAAGGTGGGCTTGAAATATCCTTAGCTCGTGCAACGACAAAAAGACGATCTTGTCAACTTTGTGGGGGTTATGGTCATAATCGTCATACTTGTAAACAATATAATGGCGAAGGAAGTGATTACCAAGATGAAGAAAACATTACAAAGGTTGATGACAATGACATTGATGATTTAGCATAAAGTGAGTTCTTTCTTTACATTTTTCGAGTTTTTTTTTTTTTCAAAGAATTTTTTATTGTAATAATATATATCTCATGTTTCAAATTTACTTATACCTTTTTTTGTTCTACTGTAGGTACATGTGGCTGAAGAGAATCACAAAATTATCATTCCTTGGTTGAATTTATATATATATATATATATATATATATATTGAGTCCAAGTAGGTGAAGGAACTATGTTTAAGGACCTATGTTGTTAATCATGATAGGTTGATAATTTTAAAGAGAGGTTAACTGCTGTAAAATCAAATTCCAAGCAACATAAGAGAGGTTAACTAAGTGACCCTCACATCCAAATGGCTATAATTGTGGATGGGTGAAAATACTACATCCATAAATATAAAGAACATTTCGAAATACAATAATAAACAGCCATCAATCACACATTTACCACCTCTTTAACATCAAAATAAGCCTAAACAACAAACACAAAATCATCTAACCAAATGTTGTCCTCACCACATATATCTCAGATTCACTTTGCACATTGTAGTGCACGTATACACAGGTGTCAAAATGAACTTGAACCCATCTTGATCATATTTAAGCAAAAAAATATAACTTCTAGCATGATCTAGAAATAGGCAAGTTTCATGAAAAGACCATAACCAAATTTTTTAAAATGGAAAAAAAAAAAAAAAAATCATTGGGGCATTTTATCAAACAGTTGGAGCACAAAAGGAATGAGCCGAAGTTGTGTAATCAATTGGCCATGAATTCCTAATTACCCAGTACAAAAATCACTCAACATACACCATTTTATCAAGGACTTAACTATAATTATCAAATAGATCAACATGATTATCAAAGGGAATCAAAGAAAAGCAAATAATTAAAAAATCAAGAACATCTATGGCAGAACATTTTATTTTATGGGGCAAGAAAATCCTAGAATTTCATCTGGCCAAAAAGAAGGGAAAAGTGGACTCACCTCGTGCGGAAATGAGTGGGTAGTGCCCAAGTCTCCATTGCTGCCGAGTGGGAAGTCGGAGATGATGACCCACCTTTGGCAGAAAAACATCTTGTTTGGCATGGAGGAAAATGACCCACAACCCATTGAAGACAATTGTGAATTTTCTCTCAACAGGGTTCAGCTTGGTTTTTATTTTCTTTCTTCTTTTTCTGCCGGCATCTTGTGGAGGTGGAAGTGGAGGAGCAATGGAGGAGGAGACAGACAGAGAGAAAAGCAGGTTTAGAAAAGAGAGAGAGTGTGTACCGAAAAAAAAAAAACAAAGAGAGAAAGACTAACGGAGAGACAAACGAACCAAACGTATAATGGGAGAGAGAGTCAGACATATTTATTTTTTTTTTTTGGGGTTTAGAGATAGATTTAACAAGTAATAAATGAAGATAATTAATGTGATTTTATTAAAAATATTTGTAATAATGAGGATCTTTTTTTAACCATTGGATCTACTTAAATCTAATGGCTTAAAAAAGGTGTAACTCTTTAAAGTTACACTAGGTGTAACTTTAACCCATCTCATATAAATATATATATTTTTTAAATCTAAGTAGATATCCTTTTGACCCCTTTCCTTTCGCCAGTAGCGGAAAGGGACCCGAAATTTTCTCATAATAAAACCTACAAGAAAAAAAAAATCCCAGTATATCTTATATGATAATGTGAAGAATATAATCAAGTAAAGGCATTGAAATATATAGTGATCAAAAGATACTGATTTTCTATTGTGTTTTTCTCTTTGAAAAATGTTGGAAATGGAGGATGTGGCTGGATATATGTTCCTAAGTCCGTCTAATTTGTGGCAATAACTAAAACTATAGTCACGACTCACAAGATCTTAAATCATGTTCGAAATGATGATTCAAGCTTTTTCTACTTATTTTCTTATGAACATTAAAAAAAAAAAAAAATCATTTGTCTCTAGATTAAAATTTGTTCACTAATTTTAATACTTCAAGCTAATAGGTTTCTATATATCTCTCGAATTTTATGACAACATCAATAATATAATTATTAACTACAATTACATTAACCAAATAGAAATTATGTCAATAAACTTTGGATCAAGTGGCACCTTCACCCTCGTAAGTATGATATGATGGACGTGTTGAGAATTTCAAATCCCCATAGGTGCATGAGTTTTCACCTACCAAAAAAACAAGGAAAAATTAAATAATTAAAAATAAATAATAACCACTATCTGATGAGTGAGAAACACAAAGTCAAATTTTCAAGGGCTGTTTGGTTAGAGATTTCTAGTATTATTATTTAAGTCTTGTGAAAATATATGTAAGTTAAAAAAATATTATAAAAATACATATTTCAATATTTAAATACTAAAAAATGTTGTTTAAACACCCCTATCAAACACTCCCAAACCTCTAGACCAAACTAGATGGTGATTTCAAAATTCAAAGATTGTATATTCATATACTTGGGCCGGGACGGGATAAATATGGTGCTGATGAGTTTGCAAATTGGGCTTTCAGGTCTACTTTTGTTGTCTATGGGCTGAATTAATAAAGCCCTAAGAGAAGACTTCAATTTCAGGCTCGCGTCCGTACAATCCAATTTGTTTCATTCTAGGAAAAGACTTCACCCTGCAGGGCCTCCACAATCTGCAAATTCTATCTAGTATCTATCAAAAACAATGAAAATATACGCCGAAGATTCCCACAATTGCAAGTGCAGAGAATTTAAACAAAAATACAATAGATTTGGCCATACAAACAAAACGAGTGTATGGATTTTTTTTTTTATTATTTAAATCCCAGCATTAAAATATAAAATATCACTACAAAAATAAGATAATATTCTTAGCTACTCCAGTAATATCATTTAGTCCTAAGCCCTAATAATTAACACAAAATATTAAAGTGGACATATAGAGTAAAAGGATGATAGGAAACTTATCAGAGCTGAGGCATGAAAATTAACCTGCTATTCTTAAGAAGTGATTTCACCCCGTTGGATGTACTTTATCTTTAGTGCAATATGGCTTTGGCAATCACCCATAGGATTTTACGGCAAGCTCAAGTTATATGTACTCACAAACAAAACATCGAATTTGTATTAATGCCCAAAATAAAACAACAGAAATTGAAAAACATTGATTCAAAAGTGGGAGGAGAATTTTATATTTTTATGCTCAATCATTTAGAAACCCCACAGGTTAACTTCTAAATGAAAATCTCGAATCTACGAGGGGTTTCTTGAATCCACAATGTGATAGATTTCTAAAATCCAACAAAGAAAAATGACATACAAAAATCTAAATTTTTATTAATCTAAAAATTGAATTGCCTAGAGGCTATAATACATTAAAGAGTAAAATCCTAGGGTGTGGGGGGCAAGGGCAATAATACATTAAATAGTAAAATATTCCATTGGATTTTTTATTGCTTGTATAAGTGCTTGTGGGGTGACTTATAGCCACGTTTTTTGAAAACGTGGCTATAGGTCCAACCTTATAAATATGTCACTAACTTATAGCCGTGTTTTTAAAAAACGCAGCTATAAGTCATGTCACTAGAGGGTGACCTATAGCCGCGTTTTTAAAAACGCCGCTATATGTAACACCCAAAAAAAAAGAAATGTTTTTTCTTCAGCTTTCCACTTGCCCTCCCTTTCCCACCTACATCCCCACCTACCCCACTTTCTTCTTTTCTTTTATTTATTTATTTTTTTTTTCTTTCTTCATTTTTCACTCACTTCACTACCGTAAGTCTTCTTTCTTTCCTCCTTTTTTTTTTCCTTCCTTCCTCACATCTGCGTAGCTTTTCTCTTCTTTTTTTTTTTTTTTTTTTTTCATTTTTTCTTCATCTCAAGCACACTAATTTGTCAGTAGATCTAGTTTTTTTTTTTTTTTTTTTTGGTTATTTTATGTTTAGTTAGCAAGAAAATGGAGGAGATGCTGAAAATTTTGAATGAAGTGGATACTCTAGCAATATTTAATTTTGAATTTTTTGAATCTGGGCTTGAATTTGTGCTATTGTGTTGCTGATATTGTGATTATGTTTAAATGGGTTTGTGTTCTTATATTTTGGAGCACGTTGTATTTGATTTTTAATTTTCTAGGTTTGTGTTTTATTTTAAATTTTTTGGGTGTTTGTATTGTGAGTATGTTGTGTTTGATTTTGAATTTTCTGGGTTTGTGTTTGATTTTGAATTTTATGGGTGTGCTTGTATTGTGAGTATGTTGTGTTTGATTTTGAATTTTAGGCATGATCTATGGCCGCGTTTTGGAAAAACGCGGCTATAGGTATGACCTTTAGCCGCATTTTTGAAAAACGTGGCCATAGGTCTATTGCTGCAGTGTTTATGCCGTGTTTGTAAACGCGGCTATGGAAAACGCGACTCTATCCTATAGCCGTGTTTTTGGTATCTATAGCCGCGTTTTTTAAACACGGCTATAGGGCCCTTTTTTGTAGTGTGAACCACAAAGATTTTCATAGTATGTCTTAAAAAAGAAACATCACTAACTTTAAAAAAGATAGTGATATGGTGCTCTTTTTTGTTAATCCTTCCGTGAACGGTAGATTCAATCATAAAAATTGAGTTATTAATATCAAAGATTCAAAATACACTAATGTTATACCCTCTCCTTTCATATGATATTTGCTCTTATTAATTAAAATTAGACAAAATTAATCATTCATATGAGATGAAAGAATACCATGTCATTATATTTTAAAAATATATAATAATTTTCTTTGAAAATTAGCATTGCCTATATATATACCCAAACTAAATAAATTAGTCACCTTACATAAAGTACACTAACTATACATTACTAACTTCCATTCACTATGTCTCAATAATAATCTATAATCTATAAAAAATATTATTCACTATGTCTCAATAATAATCTATAATCTATAAAAAATAGTATTTGATTTTTGATTGACCTCATAATATTTTATCACATAAGTTTTGGGGTCACACAAATTTACATGTCATAATACACACACACACACACACCACAATTTGGAAATTTCATATTTATGCAATAATAATAATAATAAATAAATGAAAAATCACATTTTGTTAAACTTTCTTGCATTGCACAAGTAACTAACTAGATATATTGTACTCCCTCCTCACACATGATAATAGATCATTTTAATTAAATTTATTGGTGAAATTTGTATCATTGAATGAAAGAAATGAGTACCATATCACTTTCCTCCCTAAATTCCTAATAATTAGTTACACATGTCAATGTTGTTCATGTGTCAAGCTTGGACCCTCATACTCTTTCATTAAATATTTTAATTTTTTATGTTCTCCAAAATTTTATAGTTAAAAAAAAAAAAAAAAAAAAAGGAAAAGGGGTGATGATTTGTTAAGTTACTTAAGTAGGCATTATATTGTTTAGGTAACAAATATATTGGGATAATAGAAAACAAATAAATAAATAAAAGTAAAAGATGGCTGATTGCTCATGCTCTAATTTAATTCTCCTTGTATTGGTGTGCATAAATACAATAAAAAGATATTCAGTATTGATAAATAATTGAAAATGATTTCTTCTTCTTATCTATTAAATTGAGAAGACTGGTAGTTACTAACGTGAAGAGAAAGAAAAAGACTAGTAGGTATTTACTTGGAGATAAAGAAGAAAAGAAGAAAAGAAGAAAAGAGAAAAAGAGAAAATATAATAATATAAAACCAAAGGCTGGTAGTTATTTACTGGGAGAGGGGGGAAAAAAAAGAGATAAGATAAGATAGAATAAATAGGAGGGGTATCCGGGCAAAAAAATAAATAAAGTAAAACTTTTATTTTTCTGCCGAAATAACCCTCACACACTCACTCTCATAGTTTACTGTGCACAATATAATGTTCTTGCTTCTTAGCAATTCCTTCAAGTAATATAATGGCTTTATTAAAAAAAAAAAAGAATAAAAAGGTAATATAATGACTAGAAGTAGAGTTCTATCTATTTCAAATCCTAGTAATATTCCCTTCTACTTATTCGAGGTTTTCCTTGTAGTAAAAACATGTTTCACACAACTGCTCAAAACAATTAAAAACATGAATTTAAGTCACAGTTTTAAGTTGAAAATCGTGAGTTAAAGTCACGTTTCTGGGCAATGTCAAGTGTGTAATTGCAGCAATAAACACAGTCCTTCCTTGTAATATTGTGTTCTTTGTGTCATTGCTTTCCATTAATGCTTTTTTTTTTTTTTTTTTTTTTTTTTTGAGAAAGGCTTTCCATTAGTACTTAACTATCCCAACAGTTTCTAATTACAGAAAAGTTTTCCTTGTAAGATCATAGGCTACCATAAAAAAATCATTCAAATAAAAGTTTTTCTTGTAATCATTAAAAAATAACAAAAAGAAAAAAAGTTTGACATTCAATGTCAATAACTTATGCTACCAACCATCATGGTACGTGACCAATAAAAAAAAAAATGTCATTATCTAAAGTTCTTTATCACATAAATAACTACATAAGATTGACTGGACAATCTAGACTATTAAGAGTTTATACCATTATAAAAGGATATTTGAATGTTCTTATCTTAATGTCTTGGATGGTATGCCATATTTGTCTAGTTGTCTATGGTGAGGTATCTTTTATTCCTTTTTAATTATTAATCTTATTATATTTGTTTAATAATATTACTCTTTATTATCACGTTAAGATACTAATTAATTTTTAGTGTAAAAAATATTTATCCCTCAAATTTTTTTTATCCATACTTAATTAAGTGTTTATAGGCCATATAGTAGTTTTTTCAGTGCTCTTTTTAAGTGTTTATAGACCATGTAGTAGTTTTTTAGTGCTGTTTTATGTTGATTTCTATCTTATTAAAAAAATAAAAGAGTGCCACTATCCCAATGGGATCAGAATATTTTAAGGGTTGGTAGAGCTAGCCACATGGGTCAGAGGCCATGAAACCCAAATATTTAAAATAAAAAATTAAAGATTAGTTAAACCCAAATATATGGAAGACTTGGAAGTTCTATATCAGCATATATCAAATTGCTTTGGAACAAATAAAACGGACCTCTACTTTACAAAGGAAAAAAACGTGTCAAATTCAAACACTCCTGAAGTGACTTCATTCACTAAAAACAAGTGTTTTAAAAGATTCTTCCAATTTTTCATTCATTAGAGAGAAAAGTTATTGACTTTTGCAAACACAACTTTTCCTACCCACAAAGTTGGATGTGATATACGTCTAGAATCCGAGTAACCGGTCTACTATTGCATTTTTCTTTATATTATTATTTTCAATACGAAAAAAGCAGCAGCATGCTAAAACTAGAGTGTCTCTCTAAAATGAAAGAACCAAAATTTATTAGTGTTGAAAGGAAAAAGAAAATCCATCTTTCTTTGATTTTTTCAGATCCAACTTTGTTTGAGACAAGATTGAAATTTTATATCTATTAAAAAAAAAATGAAAAATTTAATCACTTCAAAGTTTTGGAAAGTATAAAAATTTATTTTCTTTTTGTTTGTTTGGTGGTATAAAAGTTTGGAATTTTTCTTATTCCAAATCATCATACTGATTTAGCATGAGATTCTATCTAGATTTACATGTTCATATTGTAGTCATGGCTGAGTCAATATAATTTGAGGCCTAAAACAATAAATTTAAGTGAAAACTTTTAAGATTTTAAATATTAATTACATAATTTTATTTATTTTTTTCAGACAAGTTTTTGACTCTGTCATTGATTCTTAGACACCATTTGCGCGAATAATAGAATTTGAAAGATTTTGATTAGAGAAATGATATTTGAACACTATATATATATATATATATATATTTTTTTTTTTTTTTAATATCATTTGACATCATATGTTTTTTAAATGATAAAATCTACAAAAATAAAATCTTATTATATCTTATATGATTATGCGAAGCATACAAAATGAGTAGAGACAAAGAAATAAAGATCAAAAGATACTGATTTTCTATTATGTTTTACTCTTATATGATTATGTGAAGTATACTGATTTTCTACATGTTCACAGCTCACAGGATCCTAACCCATGTTGAAGAGACGTTTCAAACTTGTTTTACTTACTTTCTTCTTGTGAACATCATCAAAAAAACCTAATTCATCATTTGTCTTTAAATTAATTTTTTTTACTAATTAATTAATTATTATTTTTTGTGCGTGGAGAAACTACTAATTAAGTAATTATAATACTTCAAACATATAGGTTCCTATTTGTCTCTTAAATTTCATGACAACATCAATTATAATTAATTATTACAACTACATTAACGAAACAGATATTATGCCAATGAACTTTGGGTGAAGGGGCTTAGGGGCATGTTTGAAATCTCAAATCCCCTCACCCTCAGGGCCATGAGTTTTCACTTTTTGCCTACCCAAAATACAAGCAAAAAAAAAAAAAAAAAAAAAAAACAAAAACAAAAACAATAACAAAGACAAAAAAAGAAAAAAAAAAAAAAAAAAGAAAGAAATTAACAACCACTGTCATTGTCAATACTCCACACGTATCAACTAAGAATTAAAGAGAAATCTAGGCCCATTGAAAAAAAAAAGTTCATTAAATGTTAAACCAAAGGGCCCAAAAAAAAAAAAAAAAAAAACAAAAACAAAAACCCTTATATACATTTAGGGGTCGTTCGGTATAGTATTTTAAACAATAGTTTTTAGTTTTTAAATAATATTTGTTAGAATTATAGTTAAGTGATTAAACTCACTATTTCCTAAAAGTTTAAACTTTTGGGACAATCGGTAATTTATCATGGTATCAGAGCAGAAGATCCTGAGTTCGATCCCTGTCTTCACTCTACCTCCCATTTAAAATGTTAAATTCCCACTTGTTGTGCCCTCACTTATTAAGGGGAAGTTTGGGCCTACAAGTGAGGGGGAGTGTTAGAATTATAAACTCACAATTTCCTAAAAACTTAAGTTTTTGGAATAATTGGTAATTTTAACATGGTATCAGAGCCAAACTTCGTTCTTGGCATCAAACAAACATCTCTAGCAAGCAAAAGAAGATTCTCACGTGCACATCACCATCAGAAGTCACACATGTTTGTCTGCTGGATTTAGACTCCATGGCATCTCGCAGCTACCGTGGCTCAGTGCTGTGTCCAAGATCCACAAGCTCAAGCAAACCTGTGACATCAATCTCAGATTTGTGCAAATCAATCCTTCGCCTGATGAAACCAAAAAGACAGAAGCGCTCCACGACATATCGCAACCAAAACCCAGGAACCTGGAATCTAACGGCCACTGCACGTGCCTCCACGCGCTAACAAAGCCTCCGGTTGCTCCTCCCACGCGTCGCCGAGGTTCTCGGATTCAGACTGGATTATGGTACATGCGCCGCTCTATCGGCCTCGTAACCCTCCGATCTAAAAAACTCGAGAATCCTGACAGTCGAAACAAAGACACGCGCCCACACGCGCCACCAGAGTTTCTGGCATCTCCTGAACGCGCTAGCAGACTATTCGCATGTACCACACTCGCCGAAAACTGCTGTTGATGTCATCCATGATGTCATTTGATGACATCATCAAAGAGCCATGTTAGACCTAGACACGTCAATAATCCACGTCAGTGTCCATGTCAGCAAAAGGCCACGTCAGCTGTAGTCACGTCTTCAGCCACGCAGCTCGCCCCGTCAGCAGTGTCGCCTCGTCAACATCACATCACCTAGCTGACTCTGATCGTTGACTTTAATCAGATACGTTGACTTTGATCTTTACGTTGACTTTTGACCAAAAGTTAAAATTTTCGACAAGGCTTATCTTGCTCAGTTTTTCGTGTAGATTCCAATTTTGGACTTCATTTCTTCATTTGAAACTCTGAAATTGGTCAATTGGCACATTCTTCATTGTGGTTTTTTCAAAGGCATTCTTTATGGCATCTCCAAGTGATCTTCTCATACTTATCTAACCTCAAGCCTTCATCAAGCTTCCGCCTTGAGTTTGAGGGAGGGTATTAGAGATATATATTAGACATATTAGCCCAATGTAATGGGCCCCAAGCTCATTCTTGCTTGTACTAGTAGTCTAGGGTTTAGTTGCCTATATATACTCATGTTAGGGTTCATTGTAACACAGGTTATTGTATTATACTCTTATACAATAAATATGTAACCCTTAAGGGATTCCTCTGTGGATGTAAGTCGACAAGGCTGAACTACATAACTCTCATGTTCTTGATGTTCCTATTCTATACTTCCTCTTTCGCATCCACTCTAGCATATACAATATGATATAACACGTTATGTTGGGTAATAATATATTTAACATATTATACGTATTTTTATATACTTTTTCACTCATACGTATTTCCAAAAAATATAAACAATATTAATAGAACAATGTTACCTAACAGGCCCTAAGTTTTTGGAACTTAGTATATAAAAAGTGGACAGTTCAACTGGCTAAGCAAGAAGTAAGTCAGCAAGCTCTATCATGCCCAGAGAGACTAGCCCAAACAAGTTGGTGTTTGCAATAACCAAAGATTTTCATATAACTTGGGCTGAGGCCGGAAATTGGGCTTTCAGGTCTACTTTTGTTGTCTGTGTGGGCTGAATAGAGCCCTAAGGAAAGCCTTATCTAGGATATTAGATTTTTTGTATCCTGTTGTCTTCTTCTCCCATTCTATATCAAATTCTCCATAGAGAGGCTAATATTTTACCCAATAATTTGCTATGGGCTAATGTTTTTTTTAGTGCTCTTTTATGTTTATTTTCTATCTTAATGATTCGAAAAAGATGCCGTTATCTCTGTGGTATCAGAAATATTCTTAGACATCATTTGCGTCAATAATAAAATTTGTAAAGATTTTGATTAGAAATGATATTTGAACACTACTTTTATATCATTTCACATCATAGGTTTTTAACATAATAAATTTTGCCATAAATCTTATTATGTGCCCCGTTTGATATAATTTTTTTTCTTTTGACTTTTTCAGTTTTTTTTTTTCTTTGAAAATTATTAGCTATTTGAAAAAATTGTACCTTAAACCAAAAAAAAAAAAAAAAAAAGTTAAAAAAAAAAAATTATAGTTTGATAATGTACGTGAAAGTGAAAGGCACAGTGAAAGCATTCAAAATGAGTGGAGACATAGAATTACTTTCTTTTTTTCTTTTTTCTTTTTATTTTTTTATTTTTATTTTATTTATTTATTTATTTATTTTTTTATGGGACGTAGTACTACCTTTTTAGTGATCAGAATATACTAATTTTCTTCTGTGTTAATCTCTTTGAACATTGTTGGGCATAGGGGATGTTGTGGGATATATCATATCGGTACATGTTTGGACTATCACAAATCCCTCCACTTGACAATTCAGCTTTGATCTGCTTTGCGAAAGTGGGCCCAGCTTCTTGTTCTTGACTGCCGTCTTCGAGCACAGCGGGGATCTCCTCGGCACGGCGGAGGTGGTGCGGACACAAGATACAAGCCTCCAATTACACGCACGTATAGGAGAAAGAAGATGGCCCAACCTGTGGCCTTATGGCTAGGGCCTATTAGCCATTGGGCTTGAGTTTCAGCAAGCCCAAATATTTAATAATTAGGGTTTTTTTAGGGTTTCATTATGTTAGCTATTTAAACACTTTTTGGGATTATTGTAAGACAGTTTTTGATTATTATTAAAAAAAAACGTGTGTTTTCTTTTACTGGTGCCGACTCCAGTTTGCTTGGTGCTGACTCCAAGCAACCCCTAGGTGCTGACTCCTAGGGTTTTATCTCTTATTCTATTGTTTTGTGGTTGTCCTACGTCATATTTGGTATCAGAGCCAGGTTGCCGGTCCATTCAACACCACCGTAGACAACCACTTGAAAGCCAAACCGTCAAAAGAGCAAACCAGTCAAGGATGACATTACCTTTCAAGTATTTGCCTCATGAAATCTTCAACAAGCCCAAACCAGCCCCTGCAATCCGCGTATATCCCGCAGCCCCACACGAGTTTTTCATCCCCAAGCCAACAGAAAAGCCCGTGACACCTCCCAAGCCAGTGACCACCATTCGTGCCCGCCTTTGATCACAGAACCCACACCTACAACCCAGAAAAAAAAAAAAAAAAAAAAAAAAAAAAAAAGACCCAACGCAAGCCAACAGCCACCAGCCGAAACCCACAGATCTCACCTGCCGTCGACCCACCAACCACCTGCTGCCAACACCATCACCGCCACAGAGGACAAACCCATCAGCTAGCTGCCGTCGATACCATCACCGCCGCAAGACCCAGCCGCCGAAACCCATTGTTGACCCACCGTTGCTGCGACCGACGATCAGCTGCTGTTACTGAGACCGACGAGCTGCTGCCACTGCCGAGATTCGTGACAAGCAGCCACCCGCCGCTGTCTGCGCCTCCTTCGCGCCGCTACCAAGTGTCAATCTCCTTCACCGACAGAAGACTTCTCTTCACAGAGAAATATTTCTTTTTATTTCTTTCTTTTTCAGTTTGAGTCCGTGTTGTCTCTTTAGTGTCAACTTTCTATAGTCCCTTCTCAGTCCGTAGCTTTACATCAAGCTTTAAGTCCGTGTACTTTTTATTTTATTATTATTTCTTCTTTTCAAAAAAAAAAAAAAAAAAAAAAAGAAAAAAGAAAAAAGAAAAAAAGAAAATGTGTTGCTGCCAGCCCATTTAGGTCTGGACCTTATATTACCCTTGACAGGTTCACTTTTGCCCACTTTGCACCAGTCAATTGAGGAGCCCAGCACGTAGCTATCCAGAAGTTGGCCACTGATAGGGGTACAATTCTCACTCTTTTTTGGTGGATTCAATTTTGTTTCATTTAAAAAATATTATCTTTATATTTTTTATGTGCATGTCCCACCATATCCCACTGACCTACCCATTTTGTGCTTGAGTTCGCTATTTTATTATTTGTGCTTTCTTTCAGTACCCATTCTAACCAAAAAAAAAAAGAAAAAAAAAGAAGAAGCCAATTCCTTGAAATATCTGATTCTCTTTATTAATTTTGGAGCTTATTGGAAATTGACTTTTAGTTGGGCTATCTTTCCATATTGTGAATACTGACACTACTTGACTGCAATTTGTTCCTGTGATTCATTGATCCAATCCCTTCATGCACTATTGCTTGCCCTTAATTTTACATTGAGAATTGGTTACTTGGTTTTTGTGAATCTCAATTGTATTCATATATATAGTGTGCAAGCATCTACGTAGTGGTCGCATCATGTCAAACTCTGAACATCAATCCACTTCCGAGTCTAGGACCTCCTTAGAGCAAACCATAGCTGAACTAGCAAAAAATGTCCAAAATTTAATGGATAGGGTTGGACAAATTGAGGCATCTCAATGGGAGACCATTAACCAGGAAGGAGATAATATGCTTAGGCAACATAACTTCGGTTACTTTAATAGGGCTCCCAACTTTGAACCTGATCACTATAATCACAATGGCCCTAGGGATTTTGATGATAGGATGTTTAAGGACAAGATAGATGCGCCCACCTTTGATGGCTGCCTAGACCCATGGGTTTTCACTGATTGGTTGCGTCAAACGGAGAAATTCTTTGACTATTACCATTGGGCTGAAAACAAGAAGGTGAGATATGCTAGGATGAAGTTAATTGGTAGAGCTGACCTTTTTTGGGAAGACTTGGAGGAAACCCTTAGGCGACGATGTGAGCCCCCCATTACTGATTGGCTTGAGATGAAGAATGCACTCTCGAGGAATTATCTTCCTTCAACTTATAGGAGCTCCCTTCTTGAGGAATGGGATCGCCTAAGGCAAGGCAATACTCCTGTGGCTGAATATATAGAGAAGTTCATGGAGTTTAAGAGACGAATTCAAATAGTTGAGGAAGAGGTTGTTACACTCAATAGGTTTAAGAAAGGTTTAAATGCTAGCTTACTAGGAGAGATTATCACCCGAGGAGTCACTACCTTAAGAGAAGCATATGAGCTTGCTAGGAATTGTGAGCTAGCATCCAAATCTATCTTTTGGCGACGTTCTGAGCCCCGGGGTGTTCCCACCAACCCTCAACCTTTTGGTAGTAGACCTAGACTTGCCTTACCCCCTAAGGTCAACCCCAATAATACCCCAATAGAAAATGAGGACAAAGGAAAAAGTGTGATCAATGAGCCTTCAAGATTAGGCTCTCGCCTCCAATGCTTCAAATGCAATGGGGTTGGACACATCGCAGCTAGGTGTCCCTCTAGGGCCCTTGTCATTCAAGAGGGTGATGAAAAGGTTGAAGATGTTGAGGAGCTAGTGTATGATCCAAATGTTGAAGGAACCCAAGATGTTGAGGCAGAATGGGAAGATGATCCTAGCTACCTTGCATGCATTAGAACCATTTCTCCCCAAGTTGATGACTTCAAGGACTTTGGTGTCCCTAGAGTGAATGTGGTAAGGTGCGCTTTGACGGAGCAGAGAGACACTGGTGATTGGCGACGAAGTGCTATCTTCCAAACTTACACTAAGTGTGGAGACAAAACTTGCAAGGTTATTATAGATAGTGGGAGTTGCATTAATGCGGTGTCCTCTAACGTTGTCTCCCGCCTAGGCTTGAAATTGACCCCTCACCCTAACCCATATAGAGTTTCTTGGGTGGATGCTTCCTCTATAGCCATCAAAGAAAGATGTGTTGTCCCACTTCAATTCCTTACCTACAAGGCTGAAATATGGTGTGATGTAATTCTCATGGATGTAGGGCATATTATCTTAGGTAGACCTTGGCTTTATGATTTGGATGTCACCCTCTATGGGCGATCCAATTCTTGCTCATTTATGTTTGAAGGTAAGAAGATTGTGCTCAATCCTTTAAAACCTAAGCCAATTGACATGAGCAAGAAGAAAGAAGCACCAAAGGCGAAAGACCTGAACATTATAAGCCCTAAGACATTTGAAAGGGTAGCAGTTCAAGAATCTATTGTATTTGTCTTAGTTGCTAGGGAAGTTCATGGAGAGGCCTGTGATGAGCAACCTGAGGAAGTGAAATTAGTGCTCCAGGAATTTAAGGATGTTTTCCCTGAGGAACTCCCCAATCATTTACCACCCATGCGTGACATACAACACGTCATAGATTTTGTGCCCGGAGCAACCCTACCTAATTTACCTCACTATAGGATGAGCCCTGCAGAGCATGCCGAGTTACAAAGGCAAGTAGAAGAACTACTTAGGAAGGGTTTTGTTCGTGAAAGCATGAGTCCTTGTGCAGTCCCTGCACTCTTGACCCCAAAGAAAGATGGAACTTGGAGGATGTGTGTTGATAGTCGTGCCATCAACAAGATCACTGTGAAATATCGTTTTCCTATCCCTCGATTGGATGACATGTTGGATATGATGGCTGGAGCAATGATCTTCTCTAAGATAGACTTGAAAAGCAGCTATCATCAAATTAGGGTTCGTTCTGGTGATGAGTGGAAGACTGCCTTCAAGACGAATGATGGTTTATATGAGTGGATGGTCATGCCTTTTGGATTATCCAATGCTCCTAGTACCTTTATGAGAGTGATGACTCAAGTGCTCAAGCCTTTTATGGGAAAATTCTTGGTTGTGTACTTTGATGACATCCTTATCTATAGTAAGTCTAGGGAGCAACACTTAGATCACCTAACTCAAGTTTGTACTACCCTTAGGAAGGAGAGTTTATATGGCAACCTCAAGAAGTGCTCTTTCTTCACTGATAAAGTCATCTTCTTAGGTTTCATAGTATCCTCTGAGGGAGTTTCTGCTGACCCCCAAAAAGTTCAAGCAATTGTGGAGTGGCCCGAGCCCAAGAATATCCATGAAATTCGAAGTTTTCATGGGCTCGCTTCCTTTTACCGCCGATTCATCAAGGGGTTTAGTACCATCATGTCCCCCATCACTGACTGCATGAAGCAAGGAGAGTTTGTTTGGACTAAAGCTGCTACTAAGGCTTTCCATGATGTAAAGAAAAGGATGACTGAGGCACTTGTCATGCGTCTCCCTGATTTTACCAAGCCTTTTGAAGTGGAATGTGATGCCTCCGGTATTGGTATAGGAAGAGTACTTAGTCAAGAGCGCCACCCGATTGCTTATTTTAGTGAGAAATTGAATGATGCTAAGTAAAAGTACTCCACATATGACAAAGAGTTTTATGCCATTATTCGAGCTCTTTGGCATTGACGCCATTACCTATTGTCCCGAGAGTTTGTTATCTACTCTGATCATGAGGCTTTGCGCTATCTTCATTCTCAAAAGAAGCTGAATTTTAGGCATGGTAGTTGGGTTGAGTTTCTGCAACGCTATTACTTTGTGGTGAAACATAGGGCGGGAGTTGAGAATAAGGCCGCTGATGCACTAAGTCGAAGAGTGTCTTTGCTATCTATCATGAGTGTTAAGGATGAATATGAGCGACTTAAGGATGAATATGAGTTATGCCCAGATTTTGGGGAGCTCTACATTAGCCTAAGTAATGCCCCACGACAAGTCCTAGATGATTATACCCTTCGAGATGGTTACTTGTTCAAAGCCAACCAATTATGTATCCCTCGGTCTTCAGTACGAGATTTCCTACTTTTGGGAGATACATGCAGGAGGCCTTGTAGGTTACTTTGGTCGAGACAAAACAATTGAGGAAGTGGAGCGTCAATTCTATTGGCCTGGTCTTAAGAGAGGCGTTGCCAAGATAGTTGGTCAGTGTCGTACCTGTCAACTGGCCAAACATCGCAAGCAAAACACTAGCCTGTACACGCCTCTACCTGTGCCAGACCGCCCATGGCAGGATGTGAGTATGGAATTTGTGTTAGGTTTGCCCCGCACCTTTAGGAAGCATGATTCAATCCTAGTAGTTGTTGATCGTTTCTCTAAGATGGCTCATTTCCTACCCTGTTCAAAGACCTCTGATGCTTCTAAGATCGCAAAGCTCTACTTTGATGAGATTGTCAAACTGTATGGTCTTCCCAAAACCATAGTGTCTGATAGGGATGCTCGCTTCATGAGTTATTTTTGGAAGACCTTGTGGCATTTAGTGGGCACTAAATTGAAATTTTCCACAACATTTCATCCTCAAACTGATGGACAAACTGAGGTGGTTAATCGTAGTCTAGGCAATCTCCTTCGGTGTCTAGTGGGTGAAGCCAATAGAAATTGGGATTCAATTCTTCTTGTAGCCCAACTTGCATATAATAGCTCTGTCAATAGGTCTATAGGCGCTAGTCCTTTTGAGATTGTGCATGGATATACACCTAGGAAGCCCTTAGATCTTTTGCCCATGTCCCCACATGTTAGGGTGTCTGAGTCTGCTGAGGCATTTGCACGACATATTCATGATTTGCATAATGAGATTCGCAAAAAAATTCAAGCAAGTAATTCTCAATATAAAATTCATGCTGACACTCATCGGCATCATGCAGAGTTTCAGGTAGGGGATTATGTCATGATTCGGATTCGACCTGAACGGTTTCCCTCTGAGACCGTTAAAAAATTGCAGGCTCGTAGTGCTGGACCAATCAAGGTATTGAAACGAATGGGCCCAAATGCTTATGTCATTGATCTTCCTCCTGATTATGGTATTAGCTCCTCCTTTAATATTGAGGATCTAGTTGCTTATAAAAGTCCCACAGTTATTCCTGATACCCCTTTTGATGAGTCTTTATCTAATCCTATTGATGCCCCTGTTCCCACCCCTTTACCCCTACATCTACCTTATGCACATAAAGAATCTATTGATGCTATTTTAGATGAACAGATTGTTTCTACCAGGGATGGAGGAGTTCACCGTTTCCTAGTTCGGTGGCGAGGGCGACCAGATTCTGACTGCACTTGGATTACTCGAGATGAGCTACAGCGACTGGATCCTGACTTGTTGGAGTATTATCAGAGCTCTTCAGATTTCCACTCGACGGGGTCGAGTTCTTCTCACCCGGGGGGAGTTGGTGCGGACACAAGATACAAGCCTTCAATTACACGCACGTATAGGAGAAAGAAGATGGCCCAACCTGTGGCCTTATGGCTAGGGCCTATTAGCCATTGGGCTTGAGTTTCAACAAGCCCAAATATTTAATAATTAGAGTTTTTTTAGGGTTTCATTATGTTAGCTATTTAAACACTTTTTGGGATTATTGTAAGACAGTTTTTGATTATTATTAAAAAAAAACGTGTGTTTTCTTTTACTGGTGCCGACTCCAGTTTGCTTGGTGCTGACTCCAAGCAACCCCTAGGTGCTGACTCCTAGGGTTTTATTTCTTATTCTATTGTTTTGTGGTTGTCCTACGTCAGGAGGTACTCGGTGAACTTTTGACTAATGGCTTCCTTGATCTCAGGGTTCTTCTCGTACTTGAGATGAGTCTTGAAGTACTCCAAGGCGTTCATGTACAGAGGAAAGGCCTTGGCGTAGTTTCCGGCATTGTCTTCCTGTACGGCTTGCTTCACGTACTCTATTGCTTGCTCTTTGAAATTGCTGTACATGTTTGCTTCACGTACTCTATTTTATTTTTTTTATTTTTTTATACTGTTATCATGTTAACAGTGCCCTTTGAAAATAATTGTAAATTGTGAATATACTATAGACATAATATTTTACCCACAATAAAGAGTTACATGTCACAAGATCTTAAACGGTTAAACCACGTTCAAAGAGATAACCAAGAAAAGATATTAAAATATTTGAGAACACTTAGGTTGATTTTCTACATAAATTACTTTATCAATAAATATGACTGACTAAAACTTAAAATTTTTTGGAAAATCAAACTTGTTTTGTTTTTTGATTTTCTATTCATTATGTAAATACTAAAATTCTAATCATGCATTACCATGATAATCAACAAATTAGATTGTGAGGTTTCAATTCTTAAGGAGTGACTAACAATGATTGAGAGTGTTATATATGTTTTTTAAAAACAATAAGAGTACAATTTTATTTTAGAATTTGGCTAGAGGCTTATGCTGATAACATGTTATAAAATAAAAGAAATAGTAAGACAATGTAAAGATATGTGAAGATGAGAAAATTTATCAATTTCTTTCTAAAAGGTTATCCACACAATACTATGAATCCTTGAATGCATGTGCGTTCATTTGTAACTAGATCACATATTTATAGGGCTTAAAAGTCGAATGGATGGAATTTTTAAGAATTCAATGGCATGTATGAAAGAACATGACTCCATCTCTTTCTAAAAGTAACACCATCCATTTGTGTAACTTCATGCATTTATAATAGAGTAAAACTTAAATACAGCACCTTAGATATTGCTTCTTAGTTTCTTATTTCAAACTTCTACCACCTATCTAGCCTAATAACTCAGACAAAATGCTTATTAAAATACTTTTTTTTTTTTTGGTTGGACCTCAAGACTTGATCTTTTCCTTCTGTTGAAAAATAAATTTATGCATCATGATCAAAGGCCAACAAAATCAATAACCTCAAATTATTATTGCAAAAATTACCAAGACAAGATATCAATTACACACAAGATGACAAGAACATATAGATTTATGTGAAAAACTATTTCTTCTTGACAGGGGCGGCTCTACAGCCAGCCCAAGGGGTTCAAATGAACCCCTTGGCTCTGTCCCAAAATATATATATATATATATATATATTTTGTTTTGACCCTTAAAATAAAATTTTGAATACTCTGATCCTAAATTTTATTTAAACCCAATTGAAATAAACTTGAAATATGATCATATTAGTGTTATTTTCACAATATTTTTACAATAGTTTTTATAATAAAGGTTAAGTGACAAGTTGTAATTGACTTTTTATCTAAACCCATAACTGACATTATTTTTTACATACACATCTAGATTTTATTTGTAAATGTTTTATTAAAAAATAAATAAACCTTTTCTCTGGACTTGGGCTTACTTTACTATTTATGGTAGAATGAAATGTTTTTTTCTGCACTTTTCTTCTTCATCAACAAAAAATTACACAACTTGTACAACCAACTGATTTGTATTTGCATCTATGATTCTTTTCTCCTTCTCTCTTTCTCCCTTCTATATTTTCTTTCTATCTAATCAACTAGTTTGATAAGTGTTCTACAATTTTTTGAGTCCAAAAAGTCTTTTAGTGCTTGCTCCAATTCCTAGAGAATGACCACATGTGTGGTTAAAAATCCATACACTTCAAAAGCAAAATATTATATAAGTTACTATCTATTTTTCTTAGTTTAACATTTACTCTCAAACCTACTCTTAAGTGTGTTACTATTCTTCTTTATTATATATTTTTATTTAATTGATATTACATATGATTATAATAAATTATTATTATTTTGACAAATATTATGATTAGTTATTTATTTATATTTATTTATATGCATTCTATCATTGTTTTCTTACCGATCTTTAAACTATTAATGATTTTTTTAGATTATTTTACAATATAGTTGTATTGTATACTGTGGGGCCAACTATTTACAAAGGTATTGGTAAGATTGTAGGAAGTGGGCTTGTGACCCAATGGCCCAGTCCGAGGACGGTAATCCATTCGAGGACAGCTAAATGAGGGCATGATGTGCCTAATATAAGGAAAAGAAGTGGAAGACATGTATGATAGTCCAAAATGCATCTGAGGATAAAGTTCACCTCGGAACTAAGTCCCAAGTTTGCCGCAACTATCTTGTTACCTTGGATATTCCACAAAGTTGTATTGTAACTGAGAAAAAGGCATGGGATAAAGGAGGTAGCAAATATCTTCTAAAGCTGCTACCTCCACATTAAATGCTTCCCAGCTAACTCTCTGACCGCATTAATGTGGAGGTGATACCTGAATAGTAGTCAGGCAGCCTTATGGCTACTAGGTGAAGACTCTGGGAGGTGTTAGATGGGACAGGAAGGAATTCCCAGAATCTAACCTACACGTGTACGGTGAAAATGATGGGAGGAACGTGGTATATAACATGGAAAAGAAAGAAAAGAAGGAGGATTTTTTTGGAGAAGAAAAAGGAGAGAACCCTAAAGGAGATAAACACCTGAGATTTAGCCAAGGACAGTTTTTGGCAGTCTGGATAATTTTGAACGTTCTTTGTTGAGTCCATACAATGATCATGATCTTTTCTACAGAATAAAACTAGTTCTTTCACCCACTCTCTAAAAATTTATTGTTTGGGCTTGTTGGACTAAACCTCTTTCTTATTTTGGGACCATTCCAAGTTGAGTCCTTACATATACTATTTATAATACTATGTTAGATTATTGTATGTAATATGACAATTGTATATACAAAAAAAAAAAATAAAAATAAAAATTAATCATTTTATTTTTTACTCCCCCACAATAAAATCCTAGCTCAAGACACTATTGACCCCCCTAAAAGAAAATCTTGGAACTGCCACTGCTTCTTGAAGGGAAAAATCATAGAATAGACTTTGAATAAATCCATTGTTATAAAACTAATTACAATATTTTCTCAAATTTATGCTTAACTTGAGATTTGATGCACCTATAAACTTCTAATTAAAAACCCCCCAAATTTATATGAGGGCTGTGTAAAAAATAGACACAATGAATAGAAAGACCGGAACCAACCAAAAAAGATGGTCATATTCATCATTGCTCATCTCTTCAACCATTATTGATTCGATATATGTGTCCCACCTCCTTGATCTCTAGGTTTTTTCACTTTCGTGTCCCCCTCTTCAAAGCATGTAAGATTTAGATTTGTCTTTCTTTTATTTTTTTAATTTGCTTTTCAGGTTCTGATTCTCTGATAAAGCAATGTTGGTATTGTTGAATTTGAGTTGTAACAATTCATTGATACCAATTTTTTTAGTTTTATTTATTTTTGACATTCCATTGTGATCAACGTAATGATATGGTTCCCCCTCCCCCCCCCCCCCCCCCAAACCCCAAAAAAAAAAAAAAAAAAAAAACGTAATGATATGGTGTGATTATTGAGAGTATTTTATTTTTGTTTGTGACTATAGTTGAACCTTTTCTCTCTCTCTCTCTCTCTCTCTCTCTCTCTCTCTCTCTCTCACATTATATATGTATAAAAGTTTGAGTGTCTGATCTATTTCTCATCAAATAAAAGTTTGACGCATAGATCAAAAAAAAAAAAAAAAAAGTTTGTTACAAAAATATTGAAATTTCATTGATTTTTTTGCTATATATTTTAATAAAAAGAAATATTTTTAATAAATTATTATAATTCACACAATATTATTTAGTTGTACTAATCAATCCAAACCGAACCTAACACCCCAACTCTCAGGTTTGGTGGGTTTACAGATTTGGTCAGTTTCGATACCGGTGTGCCCAAAATCAATGTTATATTTTTTTAATTTATATTTCCTTATGTATGTCTTAGAAATATAATGACTTCACTGTTATACACATATTTTGCCTTATTTTTCTTCTCACTGTGCTCACTCGACGACACTATCTTTTTCTTTTTGTTCCCCAACTCTTTTTTTTCACTCTCTTCTATAAAACACGAACACAACTTCTTTATTTTTTTGATAATCACGAACACAACTTTATAAACATAGAAGCACGAACTCTCATACTCCTCCTAGTCGCACACACTCCCAAAGTTGAATTAGGAGGTTTTACCAGAGGCTTGTTGGCCAAGATCAGACTCTTTTACAAGCTCGTTAGAGAGCTTTGAATTCCAGTGGGCTCGACTTTGGTTCCATGCACGTGCATGCACCCAAAAGGAATCAGCTTTATAAGGCGCAGCTTGTACTTTCTATCCGACGATTCTGACCCTACGTATCCATGCAAATATACATATATGATTATATATTCTAATCCCGATCCCTTGTCCTTAGACACTCTCAGATACCTGAAAAAACAATTGATAATAAAATTCACATTCGAATGATGTACTAGATTGTTAGTAGTGAGTAAGAGAATAATGTCAATGATGAGTACAAATTATAATTAGTAGAAGCTTAATTATGTATCAACTCAACAGCAATTGTTAAAAATATTGTGAAATATTTTCTGTCTATGTCATTACTCTTTTAATACTTATACTTGTTTTGCCTAATTAAATCTGAGTTGCATATGGGTTTTATGGTTTTGTTGTGGATATGTAAGTTCCACTTTCTGTTTTAATTAAAATTATTTGGTTAATTGATCATGCTGATTGATTTATTTATTAAAAGGTTTTCAAGGCGTTAGAATGTAATGGAAACTTTGAGGCTCAGTAGTTCAATTTTGGTAGTATTTGTTACACATACCTTATTACATACACATTGTTAGGCACTTATTTTTGAACTTAAATCAAGAGTTGAAGTCACGACTTCAATTCATAAAATGTGTAATAGTTTTTTTGGGTAGGATTTTGGTTGGCAGACTTTTTGGGACTTTGTGTCACAACTTGTCTCTTTAAGAACATAGAAAGAAGATTCTTAGACCACTTGAGAGGAGTCAGTCTAGTATCACAATTATTTTCACAACTTTGCCAAAGCCTATCAACGAATCAACTTGTAAGTCGTGGAATTATGAATTTACATTGATTTATCATTTTTTTTCATCGCTTACAACACATTATGTAGGTAGTAGACTTACTCCATGGAGAGTTGAAAGACCAAAAAAAAAAAGAGTTATCTATCATTTTATATATCTTTCTGTGAGTTGTTTCTTAAATTCTTAGGTGATCGAGCTTTTGGTGTTTTTTCACTGACACTATGATCGGTGATGCGGCACATACAATTTCAAAGCACATAGACCCATCAGCTAAAAATTCAAGATAAACGCAAACTCACATTATCGAAGACGTAACTATGTCATCCATACAACATATTAATTCAATTACTTAACAGAATTCTTTTATATATATATATATATATATGTGTGTGTGTGTGTGTATGTGTATATATGTATGTATGTATGTATGTATGTAGTTTTGACTCGCTAATCCCTAGCGAAGGTCTTTGGGGTGAAAGTTGAAGGAGGGGTGTTGCCGACAGTCGGAGGATTGGGCACAGATGTTTGTAGGGACTTCGCCTTGCACTTGCCGTGACCCTAACAACAACTTGTTTTTCATCATCAGATTTTGTTCTTCTCCGTGGAGGATTCTCCTAGCCTCATATGCATTAGGCATATATGCTCATAAGAAAAAGCGCCTGTGGATAGGAGAAGCATTTTTAGAGAAATAGATGGTAGCATATTTGGAAGCAAAGAGGGTTCAGAAATTTTGATGATGAACAATATGAGAGAGCATCTGGCTTATTTAATAATGAGAATTGTGTAACCATTTGCAACGTGACTGTTAGAACACCATTTTGTGTGTTTGACTTGTTGGCCACGGCTTGTCTCTTTAGAAACAGAGAGAAGATTGTTGAACTGCTGGGTGTTTCTTTCAGTGACATGTGATGGGTTATGCGGCTAACCATACATATGTAATGCACTTTCTTAAACTTTGTTGAATCTGAGCCTATTCTATGTCTAGAAGCAGTTTAAGTGTCTGATCAGTTATCTAGAATGACTCTAGAATTGTCTAAAGGAGCCTATAAATATGCGATTTGCATTGCTGCCTGTGTAATTAAGCAAAACTGAATTATATTTTCTCATGGTGAATTATCACTTTTCAGCATTTCCAATTATTGTGCACTGCAGCAGCAACACAACTAAAAATTAATATATTTTTCCAAAAGCTTGTCTAAACCAACTCCAAAGAATAACCATTTCTCTAAACCAACAAAACAAACATATAATTTCAAAGCATATACATATCCATCAGCTGAGAATCAGAGAAAAACTCAAATTCACATTATCAAAGTTATACATATATAATCTATACAACATATTTGTTGAGCCAACAAAATTCTTATTGATAAAGATAAGGAGGACACACACACACACACACACACACACACACACACACATATATATATATATTCATTGGGACTAGGGGATGGAGGTTCCTTCTTAGGGCATAGGGGTAGGAGGAAGACTGTTCTGCAGTGCAGCGTTTTCACTCGCCAAAGAGCTTGTTGGAGATGGTATATAGGTCCCCGGATTTGGAGCAGATGGCGTGATAGGACCCTTAAAAAGTTGTTGGTGTAGCAAAGGAAGGGCTTCAACGTGATCATTGGTGAAGGCCTTTTGGCAGGTCTTCGAAGGAGGAGTGTCGCTGGGGGTGGTGGGAGGATTGGACATGATCACAGATATTGGAGTTACTTGGAAGCCTTGCATTTGCAGTGGCCCTAACAACTTATTTTTCTCTGGAACCCTCTTAGCCTCATTTGCAGTAGGCATGTTCATAAGTGCCGCTATGGCTAGGAGGAGAAGCATTTTTAGAAAAAGAGATGGTATCATATTTAGAAGCAAAGATGGTTCTAAGATTTTGTGATGAAGAATATGGCGAGCATTTGGCTGCTTATAAAGGAAATTTTTACTGCTATAAATCAAATTTACAATGGACAAGAGACACCTTTTTAATCAAACCAAGTATCTAGAAGCTACTAGGTTAGGACTTAAGATATCCATGAGATCTTGAGTTGAAAATCTCTCATCAACATTTTAGAGCCACCCCCATGGGCCACGAGATTCCTCGCTATAATAATCTGGTGCATGTAAGGCGAGAAGACTGCATACACTTGAGGGAGTAGCCGAATACTAAAAAAGGTCTGAGTAACTTGTTTGTCAACCAAAAAAAAAAAGTATGGAGAAGCTACACATAGCACTAACACAAAGTTTAATTAACACAAGAAGAGGAATTCACTCCAACTATTGCCTAGAGGAACTATTGAGTCCACTGGCTTTTTATGCAAGACTTTGCCAACTCTTATGGCATGTTATATTCAGCCCTACCAAACGAGAAACTAGTCTATCAATAGGTCATGTTTGGTTCAATATAAATTTTTATGAAAACCATTTTCTATGCTGAGAATTTAGAAAATGGAAAACATTCTGATGTTAACTATTTTCTACCATTCGTCTACTCATCCCCGGTTATACTCACAATCTGATCTACATAAGGTACCGAGGGTACTGAAAAAAGTGCAGAAATCAAAATTATTATTTTTATGAATTAAAGTATTTGGAGACAAAATTGCTTTTCATTTTAAACAGCAACCCCTCCTTTATCCAATAAATAAAATGCAGATTGAGATATTGCAATATTAGGTCTAAGAGGGATAATTTTGTACCTAATGGCCTAATTTCCATATAATTTGATGTCATGTATCTTTAGATTTTACATGCATGCACACTTCACTTTTCATACCAAGTGTCATTTAAATTATATTCTAATTTTGTATCAATTATATTTATATTCTATTAGATTAAAATATCCTATTTATATATGTGTGTGTAATTTTTTTAGAGAAAAATGTAAATTTTTTAAAATTATAATTGTTCTTAATTGAACATATGTATACGCAAGGGCTATGAGCTAGTTTTTTTTTTAAAAAAATAATTTAATTTAAATTCTATTATATATTTAAACCTTACATTATACTCTTGGCTTATTAGATTTTCTTTGAATGATAGAATAACTAGTTTTTTTTTTTTTTTTACTAGTTTATATACAAATACAATTATAGTAAATACCTATTAAATATGAATAACTACCATAATTATTTTTCATATTTATACCAAAAAATAAAATAAAATAGACAAAAAAATAAGGGCAAATCACAGATTATCCATATGTGGTTTGACTCGAATTTATATAAGTTGCTTACCTGTAGTTTAAAAATTGACACTTTACCTACCTGTATTTAGCTCCATTAGGTTTTCATAACCCACCTTTCCATTTTCGGTTAAAAACATATTTTAATTTGAAAACATAACAACATATGGATCAAAAAACTAGGGTTATGAACATTGTGAAATTTCATGCCAATCCCACCCCACTTCCAAACCCAAACTGAAGTAGTATCGCTCTTTCCCTTTTTCTGTAAAAGAGTTAAAAATCACTTTAATAATAAAAATAGAAGTAAACAAAATGAAAGATAAAGTTTATAGTAAATTTATTTCTTTCTTTCTTCCAAGCAATCCATCGCCCCTCTCCCAATGTATCTCTCTTTCTCATCTCTGTACATTACTAAAGGCAATATGATCGAGCCTCTTTATTAGTCCCCACTTTTCTCAACTCTCACTGAAACTTAAGTACTTAATTACCAATTACACCAACGGCAATACAGACATACAAAGACAACAGACCGAATTTGGAACAAATTTTCATTGAGATAGTTACCGCAGCACACACAAGAAGCCGTTGTTGTTTCTCTCTCTCTATCACTCGTTCTTTTGACTAATTCTATATTACCTTTATGGGCCTTATCTGCTAGAAGTCCTGGAATTTCTGGGGTATTTTTAGATAAAAGATGGTTTTGGGCTCATTGATGTTAATCCTTCTTGCTCTTTGAAAAATTTCCAACCTATATCTAACATTGGAATTCTCTTACCATTGGTACTTTGGGTTCATATGTGCTATTATACCTTTGAAATTTCACAATGTTCATAACCCTAGCATTTTAATTTATTTTATGTTATGTTGAATTAAAATGTGTTTTTAACGATAAATGAAAAGGTGGTTTACGGAAGCCTATCAAAGTTAAGCTTAACTGCTTAAGTGGGCAAAATGTCAACTTTTAAACCACATATAGGCAACTTAAATTCAAGACAAACCATTGGTGGATAATTTTTAATTAATCTAAAAAATAATATTTATTAAATTTTATTGGTGCACTGCATAGATTACTGACTACTTGACTATTTAAACAGATAAGCGGCTTCTCTCCCCAACAACGTAGCTGCTTCTCTCCACTAAGTGTACCATAAGTGAATGATGTGAATCTGTGTCCCCATGTGTAACCTTGATACCATAATGTTACTACAATTATTTTTCGAATATAACAGAGCGTGAAATTAAGAAAACCAATGGAAATTTTTTAAAGAGCTAATACATTTTATCATTTTAATTTCCTCTTTTGTTGAAATCAGTTATCATTCTTTGAAACATGTATTACAAACAAGGTCCAATATTTTCGACCCCAAGACCAATGAACTTCTACAAACAAAATTTACTAATTGTCTATAACAATATTATGCAAGTCACTATGACGCTGCTGGAAGGCAATTTTTGGTATTGTGGGCTGTGGCCACATTATTCAATACTAACAAATTTCAATAGTATGATAGCAGGACCTAGATTGTGCATTATGTTTATTATTATTATTTTTATTTGTTTTGAAGAAAAAGGTTCTAATCTTTATAACTTTGTATTAACGATAAAGTTATGGATACAACAAAAATTCACAAATTTTTTATAATATTCCTAAATTAACTTACCACCTCATGTATGGGCTTATTGCAGATTCACAATATAAAATTTAAGAATTTTTTGTGTGGATCATGTATGAGCTAGTATGTTAATTTGAAAATGTGTAAAATTGTAGTGTTTTTTTTTTTTTTTTTTTTTTTTTTTCTTTTATAATTTGTATTAAAAGGAAAAGATATAAAAGACAAACAACAAAATCTAATGCAGTCCTCCCCTCCCTTGTGAAATTGTTGCTGTATAAAAAGACTATTACACTTGTATTATTAAAGAGCAAAAATATAAAAGACAATTAGACAAACAACCAAATCTAATGCCACTTTTTAATTTTTATTTTTTATTTTTTGAGAATACTAAGAGTATATTTAGTAACTATTTTTTCCCCTTATTTTCTGTTATAAAAAAAGAAAAAAAAAATTCCTATTTTTGAAACTGAAAAACTTGTTTGACAACCCAAAATCGACAGAAAACAAAACTATTCTCAAAACTCAATTTATAGAGAAAACTGAAAACATGCAAAAGACTATTTTTAGTTTCTAATTTTCAAAAGTCAATGAAAACACGCATCTGATTCAATGAATATGTCTCATTTAATGAGTTAGCACTAGAATTCAAAACTTAGTAACAACATATTTTAGTATTTTTTTATTTTATTTTTTAAAAAACTTTTTTTTTTTTTAATTTCAACTAACCAAACATGTTTTTTTATTTCAAAAATAAAGAATTTTTTTTTTATATTCCCAAAAATAAGTTTTTGAAAATAGAAAATAAAAATTGTTACCAAACATAACCTAAGTATTTTTAACACACACACATGGGGAGATGAGAGAAGATCTTAAAGAAACTAATAGTGATGTATATTCAAAAGGGTTTAACTTTTAGATACACAGTATAGATTTTAAACTTTTTTAACTCACACTTATTTTTTAATGTGGAATTAATTCACTGTTTTTTCTTTTGAAAATACGGGCGCTTTTCACTTTTATTCCCTTTTCTTATCGCATGTACATGTTGGTCCTTGGAAGCATTAGCTAGAATTGTTAGTCACGTAATTTCTTATTTAGTAGTGCTAAAAAAAAAAAAAAAATCATATTTAATATAGATGTTTCTCTCAAAAAAAAAAAAAAAAAAGTGTAGATGTTACCTAAGAATATTTAATACTAATTGATACAGTTTATGGGTGCCCTTTAATTCAGCTGCGTGTATCACGGAGGGATTGAACATTCTTTTTTAAAGAAACAATGGAGGGAATGAATTTAATGAACATAGATCACGGAACTACAACCAATAAATAAATAAATATATATATATATATACACACAAACAACGAGAATAGTGTTCTTGCCAAGGTATATACATGGCGCGAGTGCTTTTTATTCCCACACGACTTTGAGTCTCTGACTCATATTATATGGTTCTACATGAAACTGCTATAGCCATAACCCACCTCTTTAATTCAATTGAGTAAGAGAGAGAGAATCTTGCATTTCAGATCTTCAGTTGGCCTCTCATTAATTAGGATTTAAATGTAGTAATTATTACGCAATTATGTGATATAAAATTTTGAGAAGTTTATTTATTAATTTAAGTTGGAGTTTTAAAAAAAATATTAAAATTAAAATTTTAACTTTTTAATCTGATCGATTGATTCACTTTATGCTACTCGATGATGGATGGGACAGATTCTCTTATTCATTCTTTCCCTATTTTCTCCTACTTTAGCATCTGTTTTAGATACAGTACTATGTATTCAAATTTCCACAAATCACATCACTATCTTAATCCAGTAAAACGTTGGGATCCGGCTAGACTGATCTGTAGACGAAACGAGATCTCTCTTTTTCTCTTTTACTAGATGCTGTCACATGAGACTTGACCCTCTGCTCCCACTCTCTCGACATACGATCAAAATTAAAGCATGAAAACAACACAATGTTACATCTTTCTTTTACATTCATTTATTCCTTGGAGATAAACAAATAAAGCTTTAATTTGGCGAAAGCACAGAAATTCTTGGCTGTGATCATAGAAGAAGACAGTGTTTGCTCTATTTCAATGTAATAGAAAAGTTAGAATACTGTGTTAGGAACCTAGTGGTTCGTAATGGATTGGATAGCAATTGTAGGGGGAATGTATGAGAATTGAATTAATTTGAAGTAGTTACTCTCTATAGAGAAATATTAAGAGAAAGGAAATACACTAAGCTATCAATTGGTTTATTCTTTAATAATATCTAATGTTGAATTACGTACAATTATGTATATATAGGAAATTAGCTTTAATCTCATTAGCCTACACGACTCAAGATAATTAACTAATTAATTCAACATATGCTCTATGAATTAAATCATGTATTAAATAAGCTACATGTGCTCAGGTAAAGAAAAAAGGATTAGCAAAGTAAGAAAAACCATTAAGCGTGAATGGCAGGAACAATGATACACAGGCCTACAAAATAGTAAAAAAAACCCCTAAGAAAGCAAATGGGCCCAAGAGAGCCCCAAAGAAAGAAGTAGTAAACTCATGGGAATCATAAGAAGTAGAAAGCAAGCAAAGATGGGTCGGAAGAGCCCAAAGAAAGGAATTAGTAAATGAGATTGGTTCAAAGGCCAATAAACCCAAAAGTAAAGGATATGGTAATTGGGCCGGGGAAGCCCAAGAGATTTAGCAAAAGCCCATGGGAATGTAAGAAATAGGAAAGAACGAGATGGGCCAAGGATGCCCCAAGGAATGAAATAGGCCGAGGATGCCCAAAGGAATAAAATGGGCCAAGGAAGCCCAAGATGATATGAGAATTGACCCAGCAGAAATATTGGGTAACGTAAACTGAGGGAAAGAATAATACATGATAGGCCTAGAGGAGCCTAGTAAACACAAGTTAAACGATATCATGGCAGAAACAATACAATAGCATGGCAGGAGTACCAGTTAGCCCACAAACTGGAAGTAAAAGGAGACAAGGGCCGAATTGAAGAAGAAAAGGCCCATACCCAAGCAATACCCAGCCCAAAAAAGAAACGAAATGCAAAGAATGAAGACCCAATGACTCATCCATGCCACAAAGAGTTAAATGAGCAGCAGAACGTGCAGCAGGACCAGAAAAACCCATAGACAATGGCAAACATGTGAGCACCAAACTAGCCATGGACTCATATGGGAGTGGAGCACGCACAAGGCTCAGGCACCACCCACTTGTACTTAGCCAATACAGGGGCTATGAGCCATGGGTTAGAGGTAAGAAAGGGTATGGTTTGGCAATGGAGAGAAGTAGGAAGCCTATTCTGGAGTTCTTACTCGAGCTCTTTTAGGGGAAATGTCTTGTTGGGATGACATACTACCCAAAAAAAAGTAAAGATGAGCTGGAATCACTATGTGCATGTTATAGGGGTTAGTAAGAGAGAAACCCAACCCTTATCCGAATGGAAATGCCATGGATAGCAAGAAAACAAAACAAAACTACTTTTGTTTGGGAATAAAGCGTGGCACGACTAGCACAGGGTAGTGGTGGTGGCTGGGCAACCAACAGACTAGTGGGCAGTTCAGGAAGGACAATCATAACAAGCCAAAAGTAGTTAAGGGGTAAGATGGTAAATCTTATCATAGCAGACAATATAAAAAAGCCTTTGCCGTGCACAGTAAGGGGGGGGAACAACGGCAACAACAAGGAATAGGAAAAAATACTGAAAAATAGAGATATAGCAAACAAAGAAAACGAAGAAGATAAACAAAAAGAAAAAAAAAAAAAAAAGAGTAGAGAGTGAAGTAAGAAAACAGGAGTGTGAGGAGTGATAGAGTATGCACCAGTAGGTTACCAACTTCTCTTTCTCTCAATAGCCTACTCTCTAGTAAGTTAAAGATTCTAAGATTAAGCCACTTAGGTTTATTTTCCAAAGTAGGTAATTTCTATGGTAGGATTTCCCTGTGAAATTACCCATATTGGAGATTAGTTCTTTTCTTGGACTTAAATTTGCTGAGGAGCCAAGTTTAGTATACTAATCCCCTTCCTTCTCTTATCATGATTGTTTAAGTATTAGCGTTATTTTTTTTTCTTGTTACTAATTTATTTCTACCATACTCATATTATCGTATTTTCTTGTTGCAAAATCGTTTAAATATTATCTTTGGTCAGTAGCAATCATTTTAGTTAGAATATTTTAACTATCCTACTGTATTATATTTCTCCTGCCATAACATTTTTATGACAGTATTCCTTGCCTTGGGAACGTGACCAAGATCTCTGCCAAAGATCCTAGCATGTGCACAAGTTGGCTTAAGGTGAGTTTCAATTGAGCCAATCTCAACTCTCCTATCCCAAAATTATTGGGCCACAGTATGGCGAGAGCAATCCAGCCTAGGATACAAGAAGGCCCACCACACTACCTAAAGGGATTATAACCAATGTTCTTAATTTTGTTTTGTTCCAGCCGGAATGGCAAAAAAATATTGTACCAATATGCAAACCAGAACGATAAGCCCTCCTATTCCACCTTTGATAGAATATCGGATTGTTCTGGTGAGTTTCGGCCAATACCGGTTGAAATAGAAGATTTGGCCGGAATGGAGTTCTAGGTATTCTTCTCCTTAAACTTAAAACAACATAGGATTTCAAAGTATAAGGAAAAGATGAACCTTACATGCTTTACTTTGTTGATATTTGTAGAAAGGAAAAAAAGTAGATCAGATTTACTTTGAAAAAAAGAAAAAAAAAAAAAAAAAGGAGAAAGATGAGAACGGAGAGTCACTAAGAAGACTCTGTGACAGAAAAATAGAAAGAAGATGAAGATGAAAGTAATTTTTTTTATTGCGAAGTGGACTCACAGGTTATTAAGGAATGGTAAAAGTAAAACTAATCAATGCTCCATGGAAAAGATGATATATATTCACTTTTTTATCGAGAACTGGACTCACATGTTACTGAGGAGTGGTAAAAATAAAACTAATCAATGCTTCATGGAAAAGATGATATATATTCACGTCGGCTAAGGAGACTTTTGCAAGTAAAGTGGGAAGCTTCTTACATCTTTAATGTGGTTTTGTTTTTGTTTTTGTTTTTGTTTTTTGTTTGTTTTTTTTTTTTTTTTAATATTTTTTTTTAACTTGTATTTGCACATTTGTTTAACAATTTGAATATTTAGATTAATAATCATAAAAATAACTTTTATTATTATTTTTATTCTTATTATTCTTTTTTAAGAATCCCAAAACATCCTAAAACGGTATGCTAAAATAGATCGATACCGAAATATTCTGTTCTATTAAATAAACCGAAATAGCTAGGGTCCGAAACGGTATTCATAACATTGACTATAACAATTATTTTATATTCCTAACATACTAATTTAATTCCTAATCCTTATAAAAAAATTTGTTTTTTTATCCCTAAATTTTTAAAAGTTTGTTTTTCATTCTTAAATTATTGAAAAATTGGTTTTATATCCCTAAACTATTGAAAAGTTCATTTTTTTTTTCTTAAATTATTAAAAATGTTTACTTTCTTTCCTTAAATTTTAAAAAATTATCCATAAACTATTGAAAAAACCTATTTTTTTCATCCCTATTTTATTTTTAAACTATTAAGAAAACTCTTTATAAAGTTTAAGAATGAAAAAAGAACCTTTTAAAGTTTAAAAATGATAAAAAAAAAAGGGTAAAGTTTGAAGATCAAAATATTATTTTATAAAATGAAAAGTAAATACTTGGAAAAAATTACTAAACTAAAATATTTTGACCATCCTAAAAAAAAAAAAAAGATTGAACACACAGATTTGATAATTACAAGAATTAGATTCAACAAATGTAAGAATAATGCTACGTCCACAATAATTAGATAATTACAACTAGATTAACCATAATTAATTATTTCCCATATCTTAATTTTTATGATATCCATAATAATTAATTACAACCACATTAACCAAATATCAATTATACCAATGAACTATGGGTTAGAATGTCACTAAGGCCCTCTGTAGACTTTTGTTGGTCTCACAGTGCTTATGGAATATGCACTGATTATTTGTTTTTGTTTTGGTGTCACTAAGGCGCCCTGTAAGCTTGTTTTTTGCTCTCGTAATAAAGGATTAGGACCGTCTCCGTGTGTTTTAGACATAGAGAAAGGGTGTTTCCTTCCATGCAGGCACTTGCACGTACGTAACATCTCACGGTGCTTATGGACAAATTAATTAGTTAATTGATTAGCCTCGTTAAAGTCTACCGACTTCCATATGGATTGTGTTTGTGCCCTGCACATGAATGAATGATGAGTATGAGTGTGATTTGGTGGAAAGAGTTTTCGTATCACTTTACATAATCTTTGGTGGAAGTTGAGCGGTTTCAGTAGTGGCATATCAATGAATATGCTGTACTCACCAGTAGCAGAGCCATGTCGAGATTGAAGAGGGCCTTGGCCCCCGCCCCCCCAAATTTTTTAAAAAAGACTCAGTTGATATATATTGAATAAGTGTTATCCATATCATTTGAAAATTTTAAAAGAAAAGATAAATTTTGCACCCATCACGGTTAAATGTTTATACGCATTTATAAATAGTATTAATTTGATTTTATAAGAAAGTATTTACATTCATAAATAGGATTACAATCGTATTAGTGGTTATCCAAAAAATTAAGAAAAAGAAAACTGTGACTAATGATAAATTGTGTATATATCAACAAGCTAATGATAAACACAAGATTATTTTAACAATAATCACAAAAGAAAGAAGAAAAAAAATTCTAATTTTTGCTTGAAAAACCTCTCTAACTTACTTTGGAGTTTACGGTGGGAAAGTCTCTTCTCCATCCTCAATAAATTACACCACCACTTTGCAAATGAGTCTCCAACAGATTTGCATCTTGGCAATTGGCAAATAGGCAACACACTGGCGCCAACCACATCGGTGTCATTGATGAGTTTTTGACACTCTCTCTCTCCCCTCTCAATTCTTTGGTCTGGTTAGCTATTTTATTTTTTCCTACTTTATTCTTCATCCCACAGTCCCAATATGCAAGATTTGAAGTCCACCATCTAAGTTCCAAGAAATTTTTTTTTTTCTTTTTACAGTTTTTTAGTTTATTAATAATTTAGTTGTACCGTAGTCATTATATAGAAGAGTTAAAATTTAATTTTAAAATCTAGGTTTATGAGTACGTTAAAAATTATTGATCCATTCTTCAAAATAAAAAAAGATAGTACTGTTACTAATTTAACTATTGTACATAGTATAGATATATATTTTATATATATATATATATATATAAAAACTTAATAATTTTTTTTGTTTGGCCCTCCTAAGTCACAATGATATATAACCCCATCAACAGCTCAGTAATTTAACTATTGTACCCATTGCCATATATTGCCATCACATGACGTGGACTTGATGAGTCCACGCAGGAAATCTAGTTTTTTTATTAAGCAAATAAATAAATTGAAAGGTGAGTGTAAATTTCGGTGGGTCACAGATTGAGTGATAAAGGAAGTTGCATTGGTTAAGTATTGGATCACATGACCTTTCCTGGCAGTCTTCTTCTTTTCTTTTTCACCTTTTGCTTTTTTTTGGGATTCACTTGGCTTGAGTCTGGGATTGTGAAACACTATATAACCTATCTCATCATTAATTTGAGATTTAATGATTAGTAAAACACTATAACCTATCTCATCATTAATTTGAGAAAATATTATATTATATTATTTATTTTCTTTTTTACTTTCCTTCTCCCTTCTAATTAATTAATCCCTAAACTTGGATAAGTGTCTATTCCTGATGTGGACGAGTTGCAGATTTTCTTTCTCATGGGCTTACTCTTCTCAAGTATTTACATATTGGTTATTTGTTATGTGAGGTTTAGCGAATGATTGTTTGAATATAGATTCATAGTTCTTTATTTTGGATTTCATCCATTCTAGGTAGTAAATTAGTAATTGATAATTAGGCAGAGAGTGTCTCGTTGATGCATATATTGTTACAACCCAAGTCGCCACGACCACCTCGACCTTGACTAGCACCACGTTTACAATGGGGAGCTATGGTGAAGGGCTGTAACTGTCTTAGTAAAAGCAATTAAAATGATTTTAGTTCAAGGAAAAACCAAAACTGCCAAATAGAATAAAATGATTAAGTTTCTGCTTACGTTCTATTATTATTTTTGGGACTTAAATAGGACCTTTACATGATAGAAATTCCATAGTAACAATGAGATAGAGATAAATTTAAGCAATCCTAAAACAAAGAGATAAGATAATCACCTATCCTAAACTAATGCTCTTTTTTGAAAATACAGAACAGAGAATAATTATTCAAAAATAAAACCTATCAACTAATACTCCTAATAGAACACGTTTGTAGCAATTGTCCCCAATACCCACGTAACATACATTGTAGGGACTTGGCCTTACATGCAGTGACCCTAACAACAGCTGGTTTTTGTTCATCAGATTTTGTTGGAAGATTCTCCTAGCCTCATATGCAGCAGGCATGCTCATAATAAAAAGCGCCACTGTGGCTACGAGAAGCATTTTTAGGGAAAAAAAAAAAAGAAAAGAAAAAGGACGGTTTGCATTATTTTAAGCAAAGATGATTGAGAAATCTTTGATAAACAATATGAGGGAGCATATGGATATATGGTTACTATAACATAATGACATAGTGTACGTCATTTGTAGAATTTCGTGAGCAGAAAGATACTAAAAAAGATGACGGAGTCTGATTAATTTTTTTTTTTTGTTTAAATGACTATCAAAGTAAGAAGGAAAAAATATATATATATATATATATATATATTTTAAAATTATTTGAGAGTCAGAAAAAGGAAAATCTAGTCATCATGCAGGCTCGGACTATTAACAACAACCAAAAAAAAAAAAAGGGCCGCACTTCTTTTGAATTCAACATTCCAACTTATTTCTCTCAGGGAAAAAAAATTTCAACTACTTAAAATATTAATATTTAAGAAAAAGAAATCATTTATGAGATTAAAAGATAAAATATATACCTCTATTAAAGAGGTGCTTAATAGGCCTTTATATAAACACTCCAATTAGATAAACTCACATATACAAGCAACTAAACAAATCATGTCAAAACAGAAAAGTTTGGAAATTTAAATTGATATAAGGTGGGCAATTGAATCCAAGACATCTTGCTCTGATATCATGTTAAATTAACGATTTTTTTAAAAAATTTAAACTATTAAAAGATGATGAAATTTTCTTTAGCCCTGTTCTTTTGGGGTTCAATACATTATACAAAGGGTAGTGTTTATTACACACACAATGTTATTCACACTATTATATATCCATTTTTTGAGTTGAAATTGTGAATTGAAAATGTGATTTTAGTTTAATTCAATAAATTGGTGTAATACTTTTTATCCTTACATACAAATTGTCAAAATTCCTATAATTTTATTGATTCATCTTGGTGTTTCAATGAAAACATCCGAGATTCAAATCTTCTATACTATTGAATTATTAAGTACTCAAATTGGGCCAAATTGGTGCCACCTACATTCGATGGTTTTTTAGGTTTTCCTCAGTTCGTCCACTCAATTTTAAGGAAAGTGTCTCTGCAGATCCTACACAAATCAAGACGGCATCTTCATTTGAGGTTTTAGAGCAAAGAACTTTCCAACACAAAACAAGATGCTGTATCAATTCGTGAAATAGCCTAGCTCATTATTCACGAATTAATGCTTAAGCTGCTTGTAGACATGGAAAAATTCCCGACCTATCACAAGCTGACACGTCACACTACCAAATCCACAAAATGCAGCCAATTACAAAGCACCACATATTGCTGCTAGGTTTTGCTATCACTATTCAAAAACCAACAGAAATTCGCCAAGTGTCATGCAAGAACCAATCATGTATCATCGCACGTGTAAGCAATGACATAATCAGCTTCGCACGTGTAAGCGATGACATAATCAACCTCGCACGTGTAAGCGATGACATAAGCGGACCAATCAAGCGCTGCCATGTGTCACCAATCAAGTTCCGCCACGTGTCACTTACCTACCCCTAAACTCCTATAAATAGAAGCCTTCCTAAAGCATTTGGAAGAGGGCTAAAGATTTGGAAAGGGGACCAGGCCATTGGAAGCACTCAGAAGTTCAGAAGCTCTGCCGGAACCAAACTCTAAAGCCTCCAAGAGCTTCAAGAACTTCAACTTCGAATACGAAGAACATTCGAAGAGAAATTATCCAAATCATCCGCCTAGATCCAAAAGTCTGCGGGAATCAAGCCTAAAGTGTCCGAAAACATCAACAAATCACAAATCAACAAAGTTCTATGGATTCAAACCTCTAAAGCCCCGAAGAACTTCCACCACAAACCTTCGAATACAAGAACATTCGAAGAGAAATCATCCAAATCATCTCAAAGTTCACTGGAATCAAGCCCAAAAGCCTCCAGAAACATCACAAATCACAAATCAGCGAAATTCTAAGGATTCAAGCCTCTAAAGCTCCGAAGAACTTCCATCACAAACCTTCGAAGACGAAGAACACATCAAGAACACGAAGAACACACGAAGAACACGAAGAACGCGAAGAACAAGGGATTTCTAACAAGCTTATAGCCAGAGATTCATTGTAATTCTGTTTCAACAATCTTCAATCTATCCCTCAACCAAATGGAAGGATATTTTGTGTTCAAATCAAAATTACATTATTACAATCCAAATCAACAAGTCTTTCAAGGAGATCGAATCAGAGGATAACTCTTTCGTAATTACAGAGAATTGTACCACACATTCATCAATACAAATTCACATTTGTGACACTATTTTACTTGTTTGACTTTATTTCGAACCGAGAAATTTAGTCGTCCACACTGCTACAATCTAGCAGTGTAATCTGCTACGATCCAACATTCTTATTTATTCGATCTAGCAACTTCAGTTGTTAAAACCCAGCAACGAAATCCAGCTGCTATATCATTTACAGTTGTCAATCCAAGAATATTATCTGTCATAATCCAGCTGCTATATCATTTACAGTAATATGTTATATCCACTACAGTGATCAGTAGATTGCTACATCAACTGCAGTTTAGTGAATCTGCAATCATACATCTCCAACAACAGTGCAAGCACTGAAGAAAACAAGTCACATTGTCAATCAACATGATATATGAGCCCACAAATTCTTTATGTTGTACTTTTCAAACCGTTTGGCACCAATTAGTAACATAAAAAAGAAGATTAGAAGACGGTCAATATTGAAGCTCTATCATGCTCAGAGACTAAACCAAACAAGTCGGTGATTGTAATAATCAAATTAAAGATTGTTAATATACTTGGGCCGGGACGGCATAAATATGGTGCTGACGAATTTGGAAAGTGGGCTTTGAGGTCTACTTGTTTGGGCTGTGGGCTGAATAAATAAAGCCCTAAGGGAAGACTGTTCAATTTCGAGCTCACATCCCTGATCAAAAAGGTTGGTAGTTAGTACCAAATTACCAATTTAATTCCATCCCGTAAAAGGAAGGTATTTATGATATTGTAAAGGAAAATATTTTGGTGGAAAACACAACTGGCATATGTAATTGTTATAGCCGATGGTTTCGTAATAATGAGGCTTGTGGGGATAAGAACCCAAATTTGTATATTGGGCCTTGAGCCTTATCCGAGGACGTGGATATGTCCGAGGGTGAATAAATGATTGGGAGAGGCCCCAGAGTTGAGAATCACATAAGGAAAGAATGGAAGAATATAGTCCGAGAAATATCTCCTTCTCGGATATGATAAATATCGGTCAAGCATGCATTTGGGCAATTTAGGTGATCTTTCAGAAAGTTTCAACAATCAGGATGAACCTCATGTACGTACAAAGGTGATAAGAACACAGAAATATCTTAAAGAAAAGCTGTTATCACCACAATAAATGCACTGCAGCAACTTTTCTGGTCACAGTTATGTGGAGAAGACCCCTGAACAGTGCAGTCTCAACTATCACCCTTCACAGAGAGTCAAAGAAGATGTCTGATGGGACATGTACTCGAGTGAAGGTTTAGATAATTAACAAATGTACGATCAAGATAGCTTGAAAGGAACTATATAATGTAAAAGACCTACCATAAGAGGAGGATCGAAAAAAAAAAAAAAAAAAAAAAAAAAGAAAAAAAAAAAAAAAAATAAAAAAAAAAAAAATAAGAAGGAAGAGAAAAAGAATTACTATAGCACTAAGAACTGTGTTAGCTTTCAGAACTATTGGTTTAATTCATAGTTCATCTCTTGGGACAATCATTTCATTGAGTTTTAAGTGTGTTTGCGTACTTGTTCGTCTTTTAAATCTTTACTAGCCGTTATCCAATTCGCAAAAAGCCCAGCTTTTTCACCCACTCTCTATAAATTTATTGTATTGGGCTTACTGGGCCTATATCCCACATCTTTAAGATTTGGGCTACAAATCGTGACCCTGCAATTGGCGCCGTCTGTTGGAAGAGCTTGAGTGATAGTGAAAGCAACAGTCAACGATGGCAGAATCGAGTCCACAAGCAGAATCAAGGGCATCCCAACATGGTGATCCTTTTCTCAACCTTGAATAGAGAGGTGATCATGAAGGAAGTGTGCACACTACACACATTGACCGAAGTTAGCCTTGAAGTGGGAGTCATATTTCACATGCAGAGAACAATAAGAACATGCAACTGGAAATTGATCAATTAAAAAAGGAGTTACGCCATGCAAAAAGGAAGCGGGCTTCTTCAAACTCTGATGATTATTCCGATGATGAACAGGACGTTAATTACAGGTAGAGGTCTCGGACCCCACCCAGCAAATCCATTTCCTACGAAGAGGAGCATCATCATGAGCCGCGGTTTCGAAGCCCATCACGTAGAGGCGTAGGAAATGACGCTATGAGCAAGGCCCTGAACCAAATTTCCAGGTCGCCTTTTAGGTGTAAGATTAAAGAGGCAAAACTTCCTCGTCATTTTCACCATCCAACGTTCACCATCTATAATGGTCGAACAGACCCTGAGAGCACGTGAGTCATTTCAACCAAAGGATGGCTGTCCATTCCAAGGATGAAACTTTGATGTGTAAGGTGTTTCCTTTCAGTCTAGAACCAGTTGCAGTGAGGTAGTTTGACAGCTTGAGAGTAGATTCTACTAGTTCCTTCAAGGAACTCACTCAAGCATTTGGTTCCCGTTTTGTTACATGTCGCAGAGTTCCTCGGCCATTGACTTCCCTCCTATCCTTGAGCATGTAAGAGGCTGAGACTCTGAAAATGTATTCAGATAGGTAATGGGAGATGTTTAACGAGATAGATGGCAATTTTAATAAAGTGGCCATCAGTACTTTTAAACTTGGCCTCCCCGCCGACCACGGTTTGAGAAAATCTTTGACTGGTAAACCGGTCACTAGTGTGCGTCAACTGATGGACAGGATTGATAAGTATAAAAGAGTTGAAGAAGATCAACAGCAAGAGAAAGGAGAGGATAAGGGTATCCTTCAGGAGATGAGAGATTTCAGGTTAGATTGGTACAGCAATAACAAACCATGCAGGGATTATGCTGGACAATTAAGATCAGCAAACCTTCAAGCAGTCAACGCCATGTTTCGAGAGTCGGTGCATCAAATTCTAGAGAAAATCAAGAATGAGTCATTCTTTAAACGGCCAAATAAAATGGTGGGAAACCCTGAGAGATGCAATCACAATCTCTACTGTTGATACCATCAGGATCATAGACACACCACAGAGGATTATAGGAGTTTGTGGCACCATTTGGACTAGCTCGTCCGTGAGGGCAAGTTAAAACAATTCCTACATCACTCCAGTGATCAGGAGAGCCAGGTAAACTCAAAATCTCGAAGAGATGATTCTTTAAGACCCTCCTTAGGAACTATTAATATCATCTTCGTTACACTAGGAAGAATAGGATCTCGCCCATCTAGGGTAATGTCCGTAGCCCGTCTGTCCATAGGAGATGTTAATCAGGATCCGAAGAGGGCTAAAATAGAAATTCCACCAATCCTGGGCTTTTCGGATGAAGATAAAATTGGAACCATCCAACCCCACGACAACGCTTTGGTAATCACCCTCAAAATTAGAGGGTATAATGTGAAGATGGTGATGGTGGACCAAGGCAGTGGGGTTGAGATAATGTACCCCAACTTTTATAAGGGGCTGAACTTAAAACCCGAGAACATAACGCCTTATAGTTCCCCACTGGTAAGTTTCGACGGGAAGGTCGTTGTCCCGAGGGGCCAAATCCGACTACCTGTGCAAACTAGTCCAAAAGTAGAGGTAGATTTCATCGTCATAGACGCATATTCACCCTATACAGCAATTGTGGCCAGACCCTGGCTTCATACACTAGGAGTTGTTTCTTCTACTCTCTACCAAAAGGTTAAATATCCGTCCAAAGGCCAGGTTAAAGAAATTTTGGCAGATCAATCTGTGGCTAGATAATACTTGGTGGCTGTCATTCAACATAAGCTCGAGGCTGAGTCCTCGACCCATGCTGGAGAGGATTTATAGCAGTTAAAATCTCTGGCGTTGCCCATCGCTAATTTAGCCGAGGAGGCAACGTGTAAAGATTTGGTAAAGGTTGCTATCTGGGATGATCCGGAAAAGTTCTTTCAAGTTGGATCTCAGTTGCCTCTTCAAGAGAAGGAAAAGCTGATAGAATTTCTCAGAAGAAATATTGATGTATTTTCCTGGAATGCTTATAAAGCCCCAGGAGTGGATCCAGAATTCATCTGTCACCTTCTAAATGTCAATCCATTGGTCACTCCTAAGAAACAGCCTCCTTGGCGCCCATCCAAAGAGCACGCTGATGCAGTATGAGATGAAGTAACGAAGTTCAAGCAAGTTGGAGCTATTAAGGAAGTTTTTTTATCCTGAATGGTTAGCGAATATTGTGACGGTGAAAAAGAAGAGTGGGAAGTGGTGAGTGTGCGTAGATTTCATAGACTTGAATAAGGCTTACCCTAAAGATCCATTCCTTATGCCTAAAATAGACCAGCTAGTGGATGCAACTGTAGGCTATTCTCGGATGAGCTTCCTGGACGCCTTTCAAGGTTATCACCAAATACCTTTAACCTTGGATGATTAGGAGAAGACTGCTTTTGTCACCCCCATTGAGAACTACCACTACAAAGTGATGCCAATTAGTTTGAAAAATGCGGGATCCACTTATCAAAGAACGATGACGAGGATGTTTGAGCCACAGTTGGGTAAGAATATTAAAATCTACATAGATGACATGGTGGTGAAAAGTAAGGTAGTTTCTGAGCATGTGGAAGACCTTGGAAACATTTTTGAAGTTCTTAGAAAATATAAGTTGCATCTAAATACTTCCAAGTGCTCGTTTGGCATGGGATCAAGCAAATTCTTGGGTTATATGGTAACTCACAGGGGGATTAAGGTCAATCCCGACCAGATAAAGGCTATTAACAGTTTGCAACTACCTCAGAATCCCAAAGAAGTCCAGAAATTGACTGGAATGGCCGCTGCTTTGAACCGATTTATCTCTCGATCAACAGATAGATGTAGACCTTCTTTCTTTTTGATCAACAAGTGGAAGGGGTTTGAGTGGACTGAAAAATGTGCCTTAACTTTTCACCAACTTAAAGACTATCTAGCTCAGCCACCAATCACGTCCAGTCCTAAGCCAGATGAGGTCTTATTTGCCTACATTGTTGTGGCCCCTTATGCTATAAGTTTGGTGTTGATACGAGTTGATCGCGGTGTACAACGATCAGTTTATTATGTGAGTAAGTCGCTGCATGAGGCCAAGGTTCGTTATCTACCGCTGGAGAAAACCATTCTAGCAGTAGTGCATGGTACACGGAAGTTGCCCCATTATTTCTAAGCATATACAGTTGCTGTCCTTACTCAGCTTCCGCTGACTACACAGGGAGGATAGCTAAATGGGGTACAATTCTAGGGGCTTTCGACATCAAGTACATGCCTCATACCTCTATCAAGGGCCAAGTCCTCGCGGATCTAGTGGCCGAGTTCATTGAACCTCCATTAGAAGAATTGGTACCAACACAGCACATGGATGAAAAATCAGTTGGCATGATCTCTCAACGAGGCCCCTCATCCTGGGAGGTGTATGTTGACGGTGCAGCAAATCAGAAAGGTTCCGGAGTGGGGCTAATGCTGGTATCCCTTGAGAAAATCACCATTGAAAAGTCATTGAGGCTGGACTTCTCAGCTACAAATAATGAGGCCGAATATGAAGCTCTACTGATGGGAATGACCATGGTTCAAAAAATGAGCGGAAAGGCAGCGGAGATGTTCTCAGACTTAAGATTAGTCGTTGGCCAAGTAAAAGGGGAATTCAAGGCGAAAGATGAAAGAATGCAGGGATAGTTGAGTCAAGTTAGATGCCTGCAATCAGAGTTCGAATCTTTCAACTTGCTGCACATCCCCAGAAGCAGAAACACGCATGCTGATTCCCTATCCATGCTTGCGACCTCCTCAACACAGAATCTACCTCGGGTTATCCTCGTTGAAGATTTGTACAAGCTTACGGAGATGAGAAGAGAGATAGTCCGAGTCCATTAGATCAGAGTAAGGCCTAGTTGGATGGACCTTATAATTCAATTCTTGAAAGAAGATGCTTTGCTTGAAGAAAAGTCAGAAGCTGACAAAGTACGGAGGAAGGCTACTAGGTTCTGGCTATTCGAGAACCAGAAATTATACAAACGTTCTTTTTCAAGGCCATATTTGTTATGTGTACATCTTGAAACCATTGAATCACTCCTCGAGGAGTTACATGAGGGAATTTGCGAAAGCCATACTGGAGGTAAATCCTTGGCACATAGAGCCATCACCCAAGGCTATTGGTGGCTAAGTATGCAAAGGAAGGCCCACAAATATGTGAAAAAGTGTGATTAGTGCCAACAGTTTGTACCAAACATACACCAACCGGGAGGAATCCTCAATCCACTATCCAGCTCGTGGCCATCCACTTAATGGGGCTTAAATATTGTGGATCCATTCCCTAAAGTAGTAGGAAATAAGAGATATCTGCTGGTCGGCATAGACTATTTCATCAAATGGGTCGAAGTTGAGCCTATAGCTAACATCAGAGATGTGGATGCAAAGAGATTTGTCTGGAAAAACATTGTCACTCAGTTTGGGATTCCCTATACCCTTATCTCAGATAATGGCCTTCAGTTTGATAGTAAAGCATTCAGAAGTTATTGCTATGAATTGAGGATCACAAATAGATACTCTACCCCTGCTTATCCCTAAGGGAATGGATAAGCGGAAGCTATTAACAAGGTCATAGTAAATGGATTAAAGAAAAGGCTAGATAACACGAAGGGCAAATGGGTGGAAGAACTGCCACATGTTCTTTAGACGTATAGAACTACACCTCGTAGGTCTACTGGGGAAATCCCCTTCTCAATGACTTGTGGAGCTGAGGCTGTTATCCCTTTGGAGACTAGTTTTCCAACATTGAGAACCAGTTCATTTAATCCGAGTAGCAATAATGAGCAGCTGAAGAAGAATTTGGACCTAATTAAAGAAAGAAAGGAAAATGCAATGGTCCATTTAGCATATTATCAACATAAGCTCAAACAGGGTTATGATGCTAACGTGAAGCTGAGACCATTAACGGCTGGTGATTTAGTGTTAAGGAAAGTTGTGGGTGTTGCAAAGAACCCAGCATGGGAAAAATTAGGACCCATTTGGGAAGGACCATATCGTATCACCTTAAAGGCTGGCATTGGAGCATATTTTTTAGAAGATTTAGATGATCATGTAATACCACGCCCATGGAATGTAAACAACCTTAAAAGGTATTATTATTAACTAGTTTTTCCTCAATCAATATGTTTATCTATTACATAATGGTTGTATATTTCCTGTCACTTAACTTTCTTAAGTGTTTAAACTTAAACTTAATCATGCATATAGTCCTCAGACCAGATGATGTGAGTTGGTTAGCACTTAATGACAACTTTCGTAAATGTTTAAACTTAAACTCAATCATGTTTGTAGTCCTTGGACCAGATGATGTGAGTTGGTTAGCACTCAATGACAACTTTCTTAAGTGTTTAAACTTAAACTCAATCATGCCTGTAGTCCTCAGACCAGATAATGTGAGTTGGTTAGCACTTAATGATGACTTTCCTAAGTGTTTAAATTGAAATAAAATCATGCTTGGTTAACCTTCAATGGCATCTTTGTAAGTATTTACACATAACCTGAGACGAGTATAGTTTCGCTATTTTCATTCCTTACAAGGTTCACTATTCACCTCTATTAGACTTATCCTCCATGGATACTTAGTCAAAATAACTTGCACAGGCAATCAGGTTTTATTAGTATTATTATTATTATTCTTTCTTATGGGCATTATCGGAGATTTTTATTAAAGGTAAAGTATATAAAGAAAAGATATGAGAAACAGAATGGGAGATCTATTCATTGATTGCCAAAGAAAAGTACATTAAACTTAGCGACAGAATAACAGTGCACTTAAAAAAAAAAAAAAACTCTTTAAGTCCTAGGGCCTAATTCTTGGTCTGGGAGACTGGTGGGTCGGCGGTTTCACTCGGCTGAGAAGAAGCAATGTCTTTGGCTTGGGGATCAGCTTTGTTTATTTTAGCCTCTTTTGCTTTTGCCTTGGGAGCAGCTTCTTTCTCTTGCATTTTCTCCTTATCCCGAACTCCCTCAGCTTCTTTTCCCTAGCCATCTACTTGGCTTGTGAGAGTGATTTGGCTTGTAAGGGGTTGTTCAGATACCTCTAGAAGGGACTTAGGAGGAGAAGGATCAGAACCTAGGAGCTCGCGGATTTCTGGATGATAATATATGCTCCCAGGTGGCCTTAAAACGGAGTCTGCTGGGACTTCTGTAACGTCAAGAGCCTTGCTCCATGATACATTGCAGTATTCGTGGTAGACCCCTGAAAGCTCCTCGGCCAGCCTAATCTGCACTTCTTCCACGCTGAGTTGATAGGACGTTGATTTCTTCGCCTTCACTGCTTCCTTAGCTAATTGAGCAGCCTCCTTGGTCCTCTCAAGTTCGGTCTTAAGCTCCAGGACCAATTGTTTTTCTATTGCTAGATTTATCTCTATCATGTGCAACCCTTTGCGCTAATCCTCAGCCTGTTTTTCTGCATTTTTCAAGCCAGCTTTAGCACTGTCTTTGGCCTGGAGCGCCCCTTTTAGCTACTCCAATAGCACTGCTGGCTCCTCTTTGAGTGCCCCTAAACTTTTTTCAGTCTCAGAATGGGAATAGGCCTCTACTCTGGCTTGATTCTGAGTGTCCTTGACCCAATCCTCAGCCACATAGATTTTTTGGGTAATCTGCATAAAAATAACATAAGTCTGACATGATAAAAGGGAAAAAATAGAAAATAGCGACTAAGTATGCAATTAGAAGGAAGGGCTAAATCACTAACCATGGCAAGGTCCCTCTTAAGGGACAGAAAGAGGTTCGGTTGCTTAAAGCACCTATAAGCCTCCATGTCCTTCGGCAGGAGTAGTGGCTACTCGAGGGCTTCAGCAATATGGCCAGCATGCCCCCTTGATAATTGCGGACCGAAGCATCCCAAGAAATAGGGGCTCTATCCATTTCCAATCACGGAGACCACGTCCTCTGTGGTTGGCACACCTCGGCCCCAAGAGATTCATCTCTACTTTCGACTGAAGGGGATCTCCAACCTTGGTTGGCAGCTATTTTTTGTTGTCATTTTTTCCCTTTTTGGGGGCCCGCTTCACCTTCCTCCAAAGACTCATTGGGCTTTTTCTTTTTCTTCTCAAGAAGGGGCTTCAATCCGAGATCCTTAGGAGCTTAAGGAGGGGGAGGAGGAAGTTTAGCTATGATTTGGGCTAGGATTTGAGACTTACTGGCCTCCATGGAGGTGGACACTTGGTTCCTCGTGGCTATAAGCTCTTTCAAGGTTTTGTTCCTTCCTTTGTTCAAGGCCATTTTGTCTTTATCTTCCTTTTCCGAGGTGTCGTCTGAAAGAGTAGTTATTAGAATTGGGGCGTGGATGCTTGATTGCTAGTCTGTCTCTTCCTTGGCGTCTGAGAGAGGAATCACTTGTACCTCTCGAGGCACCTCTTCTTGAAAATGAAACTTATCAATCTGTTCCTCTAGTGAAGAATTCGATGAAGCAACCCCTTCTCTTGCTGTGGCTACTTCAAAGGGAACCTGTTGAACTGGGTGAGCGAGCAGTGGTACACCCTGTGGGACCAGATGTGGTACTGGTGGAAGATCATACGGGGCCAAAAAATTGGGCCGAGATACGTCAATCCGGTCTATCTGATGGTCACCTACCTTTATAGCGTTGCCGACCTCTTGAAATTTGTTCGAAAGAGGCTTGAAATCCAAAATTAGGTGGACGGCCCGAAGTTGCCCATCTTCACTTATGAAAGTTTGGGATCTCAGCAGGTAATTGAGGGCTACAACATTGGTCAAGCTGAGCCGAGGAGCTATATGCCTTTTATTTGTTAATACCACAAAAGAACTAAGCATAGTTAGAAACTTGAAATCCATTGTTTTTATTTATTTATTTATTTATTTTTTTTTTAAAGGGGCATACAAACAAATAATAAAACACTAAGACAAAGAGACGTAGAATAAGGTCGAGGACGAAGAGCCTAAATTTATTGTTAAGGGACCTAAATCTAGAATATCCCACCTGGCTTTCCTAGTTAGGTTAGGCAATGAAGACCATCATGCCACGCTCTCGAAGCATTCAGGTAGTCGTCTTTCATCCTCTTGTTAGATTTGGGGAGGTAGGAAATGAGCCTGACAATATCGGATCAGGATTTAAGGTAAAATCCAGCCCCTTTTTGTTTATGGCACTCGTACATGTGGACCACGTCGTGCCAAGTGAGCCCCAGGCCCAGATGTTGGTTCAAAGCATCGATATTGCCTAGGATCCTAAAGGGATTGGGTGCGCACTAGTGGGGATAAATCCTATGGTTACGGAGATATTCCCTTGTATTCTCACCTATAGGGAGAGTCATTCCCCCTTCTATGAAAGCTATCATAGGGATTATGACCTCTCCCACTTCTCGGTCAGTTGCTATTCCTTCCGAGGAATAATACCATAGGGCGACCTCCTGTGGTATGTTATATGTTTCTTTAAATATCTCTATCTTGGCATGGCTGTCCATTAAATACTTAAATCTACCCATCCCAGACAAGTTAAAAAAGAAAATACTAGCAATAATAACTGAGGAAATTAGAATTTGAAGGCCGAGGAGGAAAAGAAGGGTTCAAAGAGATCAAAACTTACAAGAACAAAGGTGAAGGATGATCCTTGAAACTTTTAGAGGAACTCTCAAAGATTTCTAGGGAAACAGAAATGGTAAGCACTATGATTTGACAAGTCTTGTGAATTTGAATGGTTGAAATCACTGAAGAACTTGAAAGCTTGTAAAGTAAAGGAAAAATGAACTCCTTCAAGGCCTTATATAGAGGGTAGGAAATGAGTGGGAGTTATCCCACCCAAACCCTAAAGAAAAATATCATCCGTTGGATCAATGTCTCATCGTTGGATGCTAGAGACATAATGCCGCCTAGAGCAATTAATGATGCTTTGCGGATTCCAAAACGTCAGTAGCAATGATGAAGCACACAAAACTATACTCCCACACGTGTAAACTCAGATATTTTGACATTTTTAGCCCTTAATTTTAAGGCAAATCAAAATTCAATTTCTTCTCCTCGGATGCAAGGGAAAAACCAAAATTTTGAGGGGCTATTGTGGGAATAAGAACCTAATTTGTATATTGGGCCTTGGGCCTTGGGCCTTATCCGAGGACGTGGATATGTCCGAAGGTGAATAAATGATTGGGAGAGGCCCTAAAGTTGAGAATCACATAAAGAAAAAATGGAGAAATATAGTCTAAGGAGTATCTCCTTCTCGGATATGATAAATATTAGTCAAGCATGCATTTGGGTAATTTAGGTGATCTTCTAGGGAGTTCCAACGATCAGGATAAACCTCATGCACGTACAAAGGTGATAAGAACGCAAAAATATCTAAAAGAAAAACTGTTACCACCGCATTAAATGCACTACAGCAACTTTTCTGACCGCATTTATGTGGAGAAGACTCCTGAACAATGCAGTCTCAACTATCACCCTTCATAGAGAGCCAAAGAAGATGTCTGATGGGACATCTACTCGAGTGAAGGTTTAGATGATTAACAAGTGTACGATCAAGATAGCCTAAAAAGAACTATATAATGTAAAAGACCTCCCATTAGAGGAGGATAGAAAAAAAAAAAAAAAATAGAGAAGGAAGAGAAAAAGAATTATTGTAGCACTAAGAACTATGTTAGCTTTTAGAACTATTGGTTTAATTCATAATTCATCTCCTCAGACAATCATTTCATTGAGTTTTAAGTGTGTTTGCGTGTTTGTTCGTCTTTTAAATCTTTACTAGCCGTTGTCCAATTCGCAAAAAACCCAACTCTTTCACCCACTCTCCAAAAATTTATTGTATTGGGCTCACTATATCCCACATCCTTAAGATTTGGGCTACAAATCGTGACCCTACAAGGCTTTATATGTATATTACTAGTATGGAATAATTTCTATAATTGATTTGCAACAATAGGCAAAGTAAATTAGCCTTTTATGATAATATTAATTTTCATCAAAATTATTTGAAGGTTTTTTATTTTTTTATTTTTTTTTATTTTTTTTTATCATAAGAGCATTCACATCAATCTCTTCAAAATTTTAGCTAAACTAACCTCAAAAACACATCTTTTAACTATTTTTATAAAATAGACACAATAGACACGTACATCAACCTCAATTTTTAGTTCTCTACTCTAATAAAAAAAAAAAAAAAAAATTCTTTCTTTGATAATAATTTTTTTTCCCCTATTCTCCATCCCACAAACCATCAAGACCCACCTTGAACACCACCACTACCAATCACCATACTACCGATCACAACAAACAAAATCACAATCCTAGGCAACTCATACAACCAAGCCCACCGGCCATCACCAAATATCACCACCAATCACAGGTGAAACCTATTGGCACCACCAAAGCCAAACCCTTCAACCACCAAACCCATTCACACCACCAACCCCACCGGCCAAACCCACTAACACCACCAAACCCACCAATCACTGGCCAAACCCATTTGCACTACCGAACCCACCAATCATAGGCAAAACCCTTTCGCACCACCAAAGCCAAACCCTTCAACCACTAAACTCGTTCACACCACTAATCCCACCGGCCAAACCCAATCACACCACTGAACTAACCAATCACTGACCAAACTCACTTGCACCACCGAAGCCACCAATCAGTGGCCAAACCAAAAAAGTCAAGACGCAAAAATACAAAGAAATTTCACAACAAACCCACCATAAACCAAACCCATAACAAACCTCAATTTCTTTCTCAAACTTGAAATCAGTAGTGGAGAAACCAAGATTTGACACCGTTTGTAGTGGTGGTGGTCAACGGTGATGGACTAAGACTGTGGTTTTGGCCTTAGATGCCCCACGATGAGAGAGAGAAAAAAAAAAAGAGAGAGGAGAGAGAGATAAGCTAGTGGTTCACAACAGTGAACTTTAGAGATGGTGAATAGTGGTCTGAGGAAGGAGCAACACGGCTTGTGTTTGTCCATGGAGGTTCAAGCCATGAGAGAGAGAGAGAGAGAGAGAGAGAGAGAGAGAGAGAGAGAGAGAGAGAGAGAGAGAGTAGAGAGCGTGAGAAAGGGAGAGCAATGGCTAGAGAGAGAGAGAGAGAGAGAGAGAGAGAGAGAGAGAGAGAGAGAGAGAGAGAGAGTTGTATGAATTATGAAAAAAAAAAAAAAATTTTATTAAGTTGCTTTTACCTTTTTTATTTTCTAGCAAAGACCAATCATCGTTAGGTCTGACGAGTACCTCTCTAGTTGTTAAATTGTAGAACAAAATATTTAAATTGATGCATGAGTTTTTAGATTTGTATTTGCTGAAATATTAAAATAGTTACACTAATGTGAATGCTCTAAACCTCTTTATATATAGACCACCATAAATGGCAACAAGAGGGATGTACAAAAAAACAAGTGTAGTTTTGTCACTTTTACATGCAGCAACATTTTTCTAAAAAACACTTGTATGGTTTTTTCCACTTCTTTTAATGAAAAATATATATCCTTACTACTCTATATTTTTGGGTAAAAGAAAGTACTATTTTGAGAGTTTCAGATCCTACAAGTTGTATAGGTTTGTAAGGACAATCAGTAATGGTGGCTGGGTTATTATATTCCGGAGGTGGTACGCACAATATTATTAGTTTATTATACCAAAAATCCCATAGATAGCATGTATCGTCTCAAGACAGTGACATGGTTTACGTCTTAACTTTGGCATCTAAAAACTTATGAATTGATGGTAAATTATTCTCATTTTATTAAACTACTTTAAAGCATCATTGAGATAATATCTTTCCACTATTTTTTTAATTTTATGGTAAATTCTAATTTATGTGATATGTTATTATTTAAATGTTTATTTGGATATTATTTATTTATTAATTATTATTCTTATGAACAATATGTACAAATCCAATTTGATTCGATCTAGGGAAAGACTTCACCCTGTACAATTTGTTTCTACTTTCAGGGCATGTGAATGTAATGTTAAAGGAACGCCTTGCATTTCTTCCATCCCTCTTTCTGCATTGGGAGTTTTGGGTGGAGATGGACCATGTTCCTCTTTTGTGAAATAAAGTTTTCATATTCAATTAAAAAATTAAAGAAAAAAAAATATAAAATAATCAGTGAATTTTCATAAAAGAAGTCGAATTATTTCTATGCGATAACTTTTCTCAATTTTAAATTGTAATGAATGTGTGGAATAGAAATTTTATTATGTTGTAATACTTATTAGTACTCGTAATGTTGGCATTTTATATAATTTCTCTTATTTTGATTATTGAGTAACTAGATTCAATGAAAAGCTAAGTAATTAAAATTCTTACTTTTACTACCATATTTTGTCATTCTACTTCACTTAATCAAAACTAAAATCTTAACTAGTGTTAGGTATTTTTATTTTGTGTAAATTTCTTATAGTTTCCTACTGGTAGAAGGCTAATGTAGCATGTTGTAAAAAAAATTGGGTTTTTGCACATCTGATAAGGTATGATTTTTGATGTTTGGTGTACTTAATGCTAAAAATTTAGCATTTAACACACATGATGGCAATGCTCTAGCTTGTATGTACTTCTAGGGATTGGTTATTAGTAATTCAGTAGAAAATTATTACTTTGTTTGTTTAAGCCACAACTCTATGTTCTAGAAAACAAACTATACGGTTTTGGCCTTATTGGAAGGCTTATATTAGCAAAGCTGTCAACAGGAACATGGTTAGAGCTATTCTCTCCAAGGCTTGGAAAACCCAATATAGCTGGGGTTTTAATTTTGGGAATAGGCCATTCAATGGCTGTGAAACGGTGTCGTGTTTGCAGATCCTGTGTTTTATGTTTATAGTTTGGACAAAACGGCTTGGCCTTTTTGCTTTGAGTTGGGTGAATGGTGCCTTTTAGAGAGTTAGCAGTAGTGTCTTTTCCTTCCTTTTGAAACAGTGTTGTTTTGAATGGCTGATGTGGCAAAAATAAAACATGTCAGCAAGCCTATGTGTCACTTAACACCTTAAACTAACGGAGGTTTTACTAACGTAACTTAAACCCAAGATGTAAAATCAAATTTTTCAAATTTCAGAATGTAAAATTCAAATAGCCCCAAAATTTCAGCAGTTTTTACAATTTTCCCTAAAAATTATTATTTAAATCCCTTGATCTTAAATCCCTATATCCAAACTTTGTTCTATGTTTTAAAATCCTTTTTTTTTTTTTTTTGAAGAAGAAGAAGACGACGTTTTAAAATCATTTGGTTGTTAAATTTAGAAGCATAAAGTATAATAAAGAATGTGCTTGTGAACAGTGCTCCTTAATTAATAAATAAATTCTTTGATTTATCAAAGAAAACAAGAAAAAACAAAAAGAAAGAATGTGCTTGTGGAACAAGCTAAACTCATGATGAAATGTATCATAATGTATTTTGCTTTATTATAAGGCGTAAATGCACTTTTGGTTCATATATTTTGGGTCATTTCTCGATTTGGTTCATAAACTGATTTTGCTCCTAAATTAGTCCTTGACTTTTTAAAATCATTTTTAAAATGGTTCCTATCGTCAACCCAGTTACGAAAAAAGCTAAGGTGGCAAACGGCATTTCCTACTTGCTGACATGGTACTGATGTGGATATTAAAATATTATTAAAGAACTTATTTAATATTTTTGAAATGCCATGTTAGATTTAAATTAATAAAAAATTAAAACAAAAGATCCGGGTTAGAAATTTTAAAATAAATAAATAAATAAATAAAAATTTATTTAATTTAATTAAGAAAAAAAAAGCTTTTTCAATTAAAATTATTGTGTTCCTATCCCAACAACAAATAAATTAAATGTAATTTTTTTTTTAATCTTAAATCTATTTTTTTTTTCCTTTTTTCAGAAGAACATATTCATGTTTTTTGTGTTTTCCTCGTAATATGATTTGTATTTTTAGCAAATTAATATTTATTTTCTTATCATTTTTTGTATATTTCTTGTACTTTCTTTATAACTAAATACATCAAAACAAAATAAATTAATTGAATGTCTCTTGTCTTTCTTTTTTTTCTTTTTTTTTTTTAATTCCTAAACATGTCCTTGTTCTTTGTGTTCTTCACCCTAATCAATCTCCAGAGCAAAGAACCAAACCCCAAACCCATATCTCTAACAATCAAATCCATAAACCCAAGCAACCAACAAAGCACCACCATTGAATCAAATCTTCCAAAATTTGCCAGCAACCAGCAAAGCCTTAACATCAAATCCATAAAAATCCTAACACAGCACCACCGATCTGGGCCACAAACCAGCAAAGCCTTAACACAGCACACACTCAATCAATCACCGATTCTCCTTCATTTTTCACCCCCTCATTTCCTTATTACCCAGAACACAGAATTTTGAATCGTTTAAGAAGAAGAAGATGGGTTCAGAGCTGATTTTCAGAGGACACGAGAGGCAACCCGTGTTGGACACGTACACACCGAAGCAACCAAAGCCATGGTTCTCTGTGACCCAACCGATTTGCTACATGCTCCGAGAACAACGCCTGGTCTTCGTCCTCGTCGGCATTGCTATAGCCATCATCGTATTCACCCTCCTACCTTCCTCCTCCACATCCCGTGTCGAGTACGGACACTTCACGATCCCAGAAACGATGACACGGCTGAGCCAGTACGACCAAAAACCCATGTACGAGCACCGCTCTGCTTTCCACATGAACAGCTCTGGCAAAGTCCCTTTGGGGCTAAAACGCATGGGTTTGCAGATTGTGGTGACCGGCGGGGCCGGGTTCGTTCGGTCCCACTTGGTCGATCGTCTGATGGAGCGTGGCGATAGCATGATTGTGGTCGATAACTTCTTCACCGAAAGGAAAGAGAACGTGATGCACCATTTCGGTAACCCAAGGTTCGAGCTCATCCGACACGACGTCGTCGAGCCTCTCTTGCTTGAGGTCGATCAGATCTCAATTTTTTTTTGGGATAGGAACTCAATTTTTTAAACTCAAAATGTTTTTTTTTCTTTAATTTATTAATGTTTATTTATTTTAAAATTTCTGAACTAAATTTTTGTTTTAATTTTTTATTAAATTAAATTTGACGTGACATTTCAAAAATGTTAAATAAATATTTTAATATCAACGTTAACGTCATGTTAGTAAATAGAACACGCCGTTTGCCACCTTAATTTTTTCTGTAATTAGGTTGACCATAGGGACTATTTTAAAAATAATTTTAAAAAGTCAAGAATTGACTTAGAAACAAAATCAATTTAGAAACCAAATCAAAAAAATGGCCCAAAATATAAGGATCAAAAGTATATTTACACCTTATTATAATCATGTAAATTGCCTCCATGACGGTGCGAGCTTTGTGTAGGATTTCATTTGAAGACTGCCGTGGGGAGCCATGCTGTACTCTGTTCTGGTTGTACCACATGCACCGTGCGATTGTGATAATGAGTTCAAGTACGTCTTGGCCCACATGCTGCCTGAAGATGAGGTACCATAGTAGGTCAATGAAGTCGCGATAGTGTACACCTAGATTATCGAAAGGAATACCTGTAGCGGTCCAAACTTCATGTGCATGTCTGCAGTTCCAGAAGAGATGCCCACTGGTTTCGGCATTCAGGCCGCATGCATCGCAGGTAGGGTCATCGATCATTCCGCGAGAGCAGAGGTTCGCCTTAGTGGGGAGAATATTTCGGCTTGCTCTCCATGCGAAGGTTTTCAGCTTGTTTGGAATTCGGAGGCTCCAGATTTTCTGCCAAAACTGACTGTGGCTGCTAGCATCTGATGTTTCTTCTTTTGATTTGGATTGAGATAAAGACAAGGCAACTTTATAAGCACTATTCACCGTAAAGGTGCCTTTAGGCGTGTAGGCCCAAATCATGCGGTCTCTGTTACGTTTGCTATTACGTGGGATGCCAAGAATGGTGTGTGCATCATCAGGTAGAAAAACATGCTTAACTAAATCGACATTCCACTCTCCTGTAACTTCATCAATGAGCTCAGAAACAGTTGCAGCCTCATTTAAGGTGTTTGGCGTAGAGATGACTAAAAAAGTAGAGGGCTTTGGCAGCCATTTATCTCTCCAAATCTGTATAGAAGTGCCATCACCCACTTGCCATCGGTGACTAGCCTTAACAACGTCTTGGGCAGCCATTATGCTTTCTCCAAGCATAGGAGGGTGTTCGGCCCAATTCAGCATAGAGGAAGTCATGGTTAGGGAAGTAACGTGCCTTGAGAACACGGTGAACTAGGGAGCGTGTGTTGCTTTGAAGGCGCCAGCCTTGCTTTGCCAAGAGTGCCATGTTAAAAGCTTTGAGATCACGAAAGCCCAAACTTCCATCTTTTTTGGGTGCACACATTTTTTCCCAGCTTAACCAAGCCATTTTGTTTCTTCCTTCCTTTTGACCCCACCAGAAATTACGAACCGTACTTGTCATCTCGTCACAAAGGGAGTTTGGAAGCTTAAAGACACTCATTGTATAGGTGGGAATGGCTTGAGCCATTGCCTTAATGAGGACTTCCTTTCCGGCTTGTGAGAGTAACTTTTCCTTCCACCCCGAGAGCTTGTTATCCAGTCTTTCCTTAAGCCCTCGAAAGGTATTTCTTTTTTACCAACCCACCAGGGAGGGTAAGCCCAAGTAAGTTTCATGTTGTCTGATAACTTCTGCCCCAAAACGATGTTTAATGTCCTCCTGAACCTCAAGTGCTGTGTTTTGACTGAAGAATAAGGCAGTCTTGTCACGGTTGAGTTGTTGGCCAAATGCTTGTTCATAGGTCTCCAAGATATGTTCCAGGTGAGCACATTCAGCACTAGTGGCTCGACAGAAGATTATACTATCATCTGCGAAAAAAAGGTGGGAGATTCGTGGACCTCATGGGCATGCAGCAACACCATGGATTGCCCCACTTCTAGAGGCTTGAATGAGGAGGGCGGATAGTCCTTCTGCATAAAACAAGAAAAGAAAAGGAGATATGGGATCCCCTTGTCGCAAGCCTTTCGTAGGGGTGATATGGCCACGGGGCTCGCCATTGATCCTGATTGAATATGTGACAGAGGTAACACAAAGCATCATAAGGTTAACCCATTTGGTATGAAAACCCATTTTTAACGTTATATCATGAAGGCAGCCTCATTCAACTCTATTAAAAGCTTTACTCATATCAAGCTTTAAAGCCATCTCTCCAACCCAGCCATTTCGTTTGTGATTTAGGTGATGCATGGTCTCAATAGCCACTAATACATTATCAGTAATAAGTCGAGTGGACATAAACGCACTCTAGTTTTCACTAATAATGTCCGGGAGAAAACGTTTAAGCCTATTTGCAATAACTTTGGAAGCTAATCTAGAGATGACATTGCTTAGGCTTATGGGTCTATATTCTGTTATCTTGGTAGGATTTTTCACCTTCGGGATGAGGACAACATGAGTGTCATTAAAGTTAGGGGGCATGATTCCCAAATTTAAAAAGTCAAGTATAGATTTTGTAATACACTCACCTGATAGTGACCAAAAATGTTGATAGAAGAGTGGGGGCATACCATCTGGGCCCGGGGATTTCTTCGGATGCATTTGCTTCAGTGCTTTGTGTATCTCATTAGCTTGGAATGGCTAACAAAGGTACTCATTCATTTGGGCAGTGACCACAGGCCGAATGGCTGTAGTTATTTGAGTAGTATCTGTAGGGCCGTTGGATTGAAAAATGGTGTTGAAGTAGTCTAGAACAACACTTTCCATAGCCTGAGCATCCTCCTGCCATACCCCATTTGAGTCCGTAATGCCTCGGATGAGGTTTTTGTCTTTACGATTTGAGGCTTTTTGGTGAAAGAAAGAGGTGTTTCGGTCCCCATCAGTGATCCAAAAGTGTCTAGACCTCTGGTGCCACATTGTGTTTTTAGCATCCAACCAACAATTCAAAGCTTTACGGACCTCTTCAATCTTTTCATGGTTAGGATGGGGATGTTGTTCCAAAGATTGTAATTCCTTTTCCAACCTTGCAATCTGTTTTCCAACGTGGCCAAACTCAGTTTTGTTCCATGCAGATAGCCAGGATCTACAACTTTCAAGGCAGTTGCTAATGGGGGCACCATTTGGATTATAGAGTCCCTCCATCCATGCCTCTTCCACTATCTCAGCACAACGTGGGTCATGAAGCCACATTGCTTCAAAGACAAGACGGCATTAATTTGCTTTAAATGGCATACCAACAATTACAAGTCAGTGCATAACCTTTTGTCCGTACTAATGATCTTATCATTTATGGTTATATGCTATGTGAGAAATGCTAATAAATGCTATTAGGGTACTGATTAATAATTTATTTAAGGCATAAATGCACTTTTAGTTCCTACATTTTGGCCCTATTTTTATTTTGGTCCCTACATTTTCATTTCACCACTTTTAATCCTTAAACCAATTAACGTGTGACATTTAAGTCCTTACCGTCACTCAACTAACAGAAAATGCTGACGTGGCTGACGGTAGAGTAAAATAATAATTAAAAATTTTATTTTGGCATTAAAAAATTAGCACTCAGCATCTAAATTAATTTTAATTAAATAAAAAAAAAAATTTAAAAAAAATTATTCTGTATGCATCAAAATCAAAACTCACTAACAAACCAGAAATTTTTTCAAAACTCACTAATAGATCCGTCGTAACTAAAACTAACCCAGCTACCCATATGGCAAACCCAGTATAGTTGCAACCTAGATCCGGTTTTCATGTTATCACAGCACTCGTGGGTTTGGATCTAATTGTGTTGGTGCGGTGCTCGCTCCGTCAGATTTGCATAGATGAGAGAAACCAAAGAATAGGAGAAAAGAAAAAAAATGATTCATGTGATTTGTTCAAGCGCTTCGACGGCATTGACGAAGAGGGAGAGTTCGACGTGCCGCCGCCACTACGGTTGCTGGCTTTTCATTTCTGTGCTGGGTTTGATTGGATCTGGGTTTAGAGAAAGAGATGGTGGGTGCTGGGTTCGACTGGGTTTGCTGGGATCTAGGCTTTCTCTTCGGCTTTGATCGGTGATCGTTGGTGGGTTTGATCAGATCTGGGTTTAGAGAAAGAGATGGCTTCTCTGCCTTTCTCACGCAAAGCGAAACCGATACGATCGGCTAAAACCCCTCAGTCCTCGCCGTGTTCGAGGACTGCCGTCGCGAGCTTCACACCACTCGATCTCCTCAGTTTCTTGGCCTTAGGAACCAGTGTAGTCTTTGGTCCGATTCTGATTACGGCTCCGATGTCATTATTGGTCTTCTTGATACCGGTATTTGGCCAGAGCGGCGTAGCTTTTCCGATAGGAATCTTAGTCTGGTTCTATCTCGGTGGAAGGGAGCTTGTTGGTGGGTGCTGGGTTCGACTGGGTTCGTTGGTTGGGATTGCAGGGTTTGTTGTTATTGTTAGTCTGATCGATATGGGTTTGTTGTTGTTGGTTTGGGTGTGGTTTCGAGTGGATTTTCCTGTGTTTGCTCTTGTTCAAGCTCTTTGATTTGGTGATGTTCATTTTTTTTCCTGTAGGTTTGATGTTCATGTTCTTTGATTCTGGGTTTGATGTTGTTGCTGGGTTTGATGTTCATGTTCTATTCAATTCATGTAATTTTTTGTTTTTAATTTTTTTTATTTAATTAAAATTAATTTAGATGCTGAGTGGTAATTTTTTAATGCCAAAATAGATTTTTTTAATTATTATTTTACTGTATTGTCAGGCACGTCAGCATTTTCTATTAGTTGAGTGATGGTAAGGACTTAAATGTTACGTGTTAATTGGTTTAGGGACTAAAAGTAGTGAAATGAAAATGTAGGGATTAAAATAGAAATAGGGCCAAAATGTAGGAACTAAAAGTGCATTTACGCATTTATTTAAAGAAAGTTTTTATGAAAAATGAAAAAAAAAAAGTAATTAATATTTTGACAATTTTTTTCATTTTCTATAAAAGTGGTATTAAAATTTTCATAAAATGAATTATTAATAAGTGCTCTAAAAACACTCGTTAGCATAATCCATGCTTAAAATTAAAGTTGTAACCTTTAAGACTATTATGAACTCAGATACCAACTGGATCATCCTTAAAAGTTGTAATAATTGAAGTATAAGACTTTTTTTTAACGAAAAAAAAAAAAAAAAAAAGACTTTTGTGGTCACTGAACTCACTGCTATGACAGATAGAAATATAAGACTTTTGTTTTAACTGGTACTTCTTTTAAATCCGATCTTTTTGGAATGGGATTAATGTATAGTACTAAAAAGTGCAGTAAAATTAATAAATAGTACAAAAAATAAACTAAATAATAAAATAAATTGATAAAAATAATTTTTGCAAAATAGACATTTAGTTAAAAAGAGAAAAGGAAGATTCTTGAACCACATGGTGTTTCTTTCACAAACATATGTGCAGTGATGGGTTATGTGGTTAAGCATACGTATTTACGTACATATACAATTTCAAAGAACATATATACATATCCATCAGCTGCGAGAATCAAAGATAAACTCAAATTCAGATTATTAAAGGCGTACAATATAAATATAATCCATACAACATATATATATATATATATATATATATATATGTTGAGTTAACATAATTCTTATTGTTTGCTCAAAAAAAAAAAACATAATTCTTATTGATACAGAAAACGTGTACATATATATATATATATATATATGGGGGCTAGGGGATGGAGGTGTCCATATTTGGGCGGGATATGAGTGCCCGGATTTGGAGTTGATCGCGGAACACGACCCTTACCAAGTTGTCTTCGTAGCAAAGGAAGGACTTCAATGTGATCACTAGTGAAGGCGGCCTTTTGGCTGATCGTGGAAGAAGGGGTGTCGCCGGTGGTGGTGGGAGGATTGGGCATGGACACAGATATTGGAGGGACTTGGTCGCCTTGCATTTGCAGTGACGACTCTAACAAAAACTGGTTTTTCTTCATCAGATTTTGTTCTTCTCCACGGAAGATTCTCCTAGCCTCATATGCAGCAGGCATGCTCATAAGAAAAAGCGCCACTGTGGCTAAGAGAAGCATTTTTAGAGAAATAGATGGTAGCATATTTGGAAGCAAAGTCTCTTTGCCAAAGAGGGTGAAGAAATGTTTGATGAACAAAATATGAGGGAGCATATGGTTTATTTATAGGGAAATCGTGTAACCATTTGTGATGTGTTTTGAGATTTGTATCGTGCCTAATTTGGTGTAAGATGTGTTTGTTTCCAGAAGGAAAAAAAAAAAAAAAGAAAAGAGAGAATCAAGTGACGACATTGAATTATATAAAAGAATGATGGTGACTGAAGTTGAAAGATTAAAGTAAAAAAGAGTAGGGTTAATGGGCACTGCAAAGTGCCTGTTTAGAACCAATTTTATGCCAATAAAGTTAATTTTTTGTCATATTTTTTACAAATTCTAATGTATGTAAAGTCAATAAAGCTAATTTTTTGAACTTTACTTGTCACTTCAGTATTATTTTTAGTCAATTTTTTTAATTTATACCAATTTTTTATTAAGTGAACTCCACGACAAATCGTCTAACTGTTAAAAAAAATTATGGTACAATGGCGAATGAAGTTAAGCACTGAAAAGGAAAGGTCAGACTATTATTGACAAATTCAAAATCCTAAAATTGGCAAGAATAATCATGAAACATGACCACGTTTGACAAATCGAAAAGATCCAAATTAAATTATTTTATACTAGTATTTTACAATTTCTGATGGCGCCTCTCATAACTCATTCATTCTGTCCAAGTCCCAACTGGGCAACTACCAGTTTTATAGGTTTTTTTTTTTTTTTTTTTTTTTTTTTTTTAATCCCATTCATTTGAACCTCAAAGATTAAATATTCGGTTTGATGCCATGGTCGGTGTTTGTCTTTAAAAAGCATCGCTACTCACTAGAAGTCACACCACTATTTCTTAATTTTTCGGTATTATTTTTTCTCTCCTATGAATAATGTATCTATCATTAAAAAAAAGAGAGTTATTATTTAGTATTTTCCGATTACAGTAATGTGAAATTGTGAATTTCCTTCTTTCACATGATAGTGCATATATATGCATTAACCACATTTAGGTTGAAAACTATCTTTATCTCTATCTCTAAAAAAAAGAAAAAAAAGAAAAAAAAAGTTGAAGACCATCATTCATGTGGTACTCCATCCTAGGTTTTTACTTTAAAATCACTTGTTAATTTTTCCTAAAATTATCATTATCCATGTGTACCCTAACTAAATAAATTAATCACTTTAAATGAATTACTATCTTCTCAACCAAAAAAATAATTATGCCAACGATACTTACTAACTTCAATACACCACCGTAAGAGTAATTTATTATCTATAATGTATATAAAATAGAGGATTACTGACTTTTGCATGACATTGCCATATTATATATGTTACACAAGTTGTGAAGGTTTCACAATTTTACATGTCATTATTTTGATATATGTTTTTCAGCTGAGTTTAAATTATATTCAACATTTAAAAACCTCTATTTGAATTGTCCCACAATTAAAATAAAGACTATTTTACTATCTTTTATTTTTTATTTTATTATCTTACCAAAATTAGAATAAAATACTATTTATTCTTTAAAAAAAAAAAAAGATTATTCGTAATTATCAAATTTCATATTTAGGCAAAATAAATGAGAGGAAAAAAAAAATCACATTTTGTTAAATTTTTCCTTCATTTTATGGTTATCAACTAATTATTTAGTATTATGAGAATAAAGTGATAAGGTACTCCTTCCTCTTCATCCAGTAATGAAATTCATAATTCATATAAGAGAAGGAATTATCACATCTCTATAATCTTTATATATCTAATAATTGGTCACACATATCAATGTTGTTCATGTGGTAAACTTGGACCCTCATTCTTTTTCATTAAAAAATTTATTTCCGCCATGTTCTCCAACATTTTACCAAAAAAAAAGGGTGATGATTTGCTAAATGACTTTGTTAGGACATATATGTTTTAACTTGTTTAAGAACATATGTCACTTAATTATGTAAATTGGCTTATCCTTTGACAAAACGCACTCTGCTTGTAATTGGGTAGATCTAGGTGTTTTTAATACTTCAAGAAACCATGTTTCAAGGTCAAGTGTTGAAGTCATCAAATCTGTCCAAAAAAAAGCAAGTTGAAGTGCAGAATTTTTAAAGCTCGACACCTCTCAATAGCTACCTCGACACCTGCTATCTGTCGAGAATTACAAAGTCAGAATTCCAATCTGATTTTCTTGGGATCCGTGAACGTGTTTTTGGGGCTTCTTTTCTTCTAACCCTAAACATATAAAAGGATTATTTTAAGAGCCGTTTTGAGGGACATAAGTTGCATTATCATTGAGCAATCTCTGTTTATGCAAATTGTGCTCAACAGACGAAGTTCTTGACCTAGTTCATCCTTCATCAAGAAGTTGCTGTGTCTTTGCACCATAGGATTTTGTAACCAAGCATCTTCCTGCTATTCATCACATGGATGAACTGAAGAACTTTGCAGCCAACCATTCTTCCTCAAGTTGGTATTCTGAAGTCGCGTTTTGGGATTCGCGCATTGGTTAGTCACGTACTTGGGAGCCGTGCAACAAAGGTGGAAATTGTCGCTACAGATCAAGTCCAATTGGGTATTGGGGTAAAGGTTCAACTGTAGGTTAGTAAGGTACTTGGGATTCCTTTCTTGTAACCGCTTGATTTGATAATAGTGGAGTTTCGGGAGTGGTGACTTGAAAATCACCCGGTGGGGTTTTTGCCGTTAGGGTTTTCCCCATTCATAAACAAATCATCGTGTTATTTATTTTCCGCTGCATATTTAGTATTTGGTGATTTGTTTGTGCTTCCACGCAATTGCATGCTTAATTGATTAATTAACAACTTGGCTAATTAATTAATTAATTAGGGTTTATCACAAGGGGTCATTCGAATTGTGACCTAACAAGTGGTATCAGAGTAGGCACACTCTGATTAGGATTTAATCTTTGCTGTGTTTGATCCATTGACCCCTGTTGTCATTGGCTGTAACTTGCTTAATGAGATCTGTGTTTTCAAATACATCTTGTTTTCTAATCACTATTTGCTTGAGTGTCTCAGAAAATACAAGTCTAAAAGTTATTTGAATTCTCTTATGATGACTATTGGAAAGGATCTCAGTTTTGATAAGAAGAAACTAGACTGTCTCAGAATGAAAATGTGCAAAGGAGTACATTTGAGAAGAGTGAAAGTTATAGGCTTAGCTCATAAAAGGCAGTTGAGAGAAAGAACCATTCCCTCTGATTTATCATCTAAGCATGAAGTATGTTTCATGATGAAGTCTGCATTCAAGGTAATGGACACATGTCTATGGTATCTTGACAGTGGCTGCTCACGACACATGACTGGAGACAGATCTCTCTTCAAGATCTTTGAATCTAAGAAAGGTGGCAATGTTACCTTTGGAGATGGAAGCAAGTCACAAATTAAAGGGAGAGGGATCATATCTCTGCCAGGACTGCCATACATTGCAAATGTCCTTTATGTAGAAGGTCTAAGAGTGAACCTATTGAGCATTAGTCAGATATGTGATCAAGACTTCATGGTGCTATTCTCAAAAGGGAAGTGTCTTGTCATGGATGAATCTGGAAAGAAACTCATTAGTGGGGTTCGCACTTTGGATAACTGCTATGGATTGGTTCCTGATGCTGATATTGTGTGTAATAGTATTCGTTTGCCTAATGAAGATCTGTGGCATCAACGAATGGGACATGCTAGTTACAAGCATCTATCTATTGTATCTAAACATGAGTTAGTCTTGGGGATACCAAAGCTTAGTAGAATCAGCAATGTGGTGTGTGGACTATGTCAGCTTGGAAAACAGACAAAAGCCAAGCATCTAGGCACTCAAACAACAGCTACATCCAGACCATTGGAGCTGTTACACTTGGATCTTATGGGTCCAACCAGAACTGAGTCTCTTGGGGGTAAGAGATACATCATGGTTGTGGTAGACGACTTCACCAGATACACTTGGGTTATTCTACTACGATCCAAGTCTGATGCTCCTGAGCATATTGAAGCTTTATGAACAAGACTGCAAAATGAAAAGAGCCTGAAGATTGATCGAATTCGGAGTGATCATGGGAAGGAATTCGAGAACTCAAACATGGAATCCTTCTGCACAAGATTGGGTATATCTCAAGAATTCTCTGCTCCTATTACCCCTCAGCAGAATGGTGTGGTAGAAAGGAAGAACAGGGTTATTCAAGAGATGGCTAGAGCCATGCTGCATAACAAAGATGTGGCTAGAAACTTGTGGGGAGAAGCTGTAAACACTGCATGTCATACAGTAAATAGGGTATACTTCAGACCCGGTACCAAAAAGACTCCCTATGAGTTGTGGAAAGGAAGGAAGCCTAATGTGAAGTACTTCAGAATTTTTGGAAGTACCTGCTTCATTCTCAAGGATAGAGAGAATGTGGGAAAGTTTGACTCCCGGAGTGATAAAGGCATATTTCTTGGTTACTCTTCTACAAGCAAGGCTTACCGAGTGTACAACAAAAGAACTATGAAGGTAATGGAGACAGTAAATGTTGTCATTGATGAGTCTTCAGAATCAAGTTCTGAGAAAGGCACTGAGGGACTTCCCAAGGAAATTCTTCCTTCTGAGCCTAGGGAAGTTCAAGACATTACTGAACAAGAACCTGCTTCTCCAAGTACTCCTAGTACTCCCAGTATTGTGGAAGACCCTGCAGACTTACCCATTTCACCAGAGTCTGAATCTCAAGAAAAAAGGGGACCTTCATCCAGAATCAAATTAAATCATCCTCCAGAAGTCATTGTGGGAGACATGAATGAACTCACATTAAGGAAACGTACAGTTGATAAATGTGTTGCTAACTTTGTGTCTTATTCCTGCTACTTGTCACAGGTTGAACCTAAGAAAGTTGAGGAAGCACTACAAGATTATAGTTGGGTTGAAGCAATGCATGATGAATTACTCCAGTTTCAGAGGAATGATGTTTGGACTCTAGTACCTAGACCGGAAGGAGAACACATCATCGGTACAAAGTGGATATTCCGTAACAAGATTGATGAAGAAGGAAATGTGATTCACAACAAAGCTCGACTTGTAGCTCAAGGATACTCACAAATGGAAGGAGTAGACTATGATGAGACATTTGCCCCAGTTGCCCGAATGGAGTCAATCAGAATTCTTCTTGCCCTGGCATGTCAACTGAATTTCAAACTCTATCAGATGGATGTAAAGACTGCCTTCCTGAATGGGTTACTCAAAAAGGATGTCTATGTGGCTCAACCGAAAGGATTCATTGATCCACACTTTCCAGATCATGTGCTGTACCTTAAAAAGGCACTTTATGGGTTGAAGCAAGCTCCTAGAGCCTGGTATGATAGACTCACACAATATCTTGTGTCACATGGGTTCACAAGAGGGAAGGCTGATCAAACTCTCTTCATCAAAAGGGAAGATGGGGACCTGATAGTTGCTCAAGTCTATGTTGATGACATCATTTTTGGGTCGACTAAGGATGAACTGGCTCATGGCTTCTCAAAACTCATGCAAACCGAGTTCGAGATGAGCATGATTGGAGAGCTGACTCACTTCCTTGGATTGCAGATTCGCCAACAAGACTCAGGTATATTTCTTTCTCAATCTAAATATGCTAAGAATCTTGTGAAAAAGTTTGGTTTGGATTCTGCTAGTTCTGTTAGAACCCCTATGAGCCCTAATGTCAAACTCACTTTAGACTTGTTAGGCAAGAGTGTTGATCATTCTCTCTATAGAAGCATGATAGGTAGTCTTCTTTACCTTACTGCTAGTAGACCTGACATTAGTTATAGTGTTGGTGTGTGTGCTAGATATCAGGCTAACCCCAAAGAATCTCACATGACTGCTTTAAAAAGAATTATAAAGTATGTCAAAACCACTGCTGAGTTTGGTGTGTGGTATAGCAAGGACACTAATGGTGTCTTAGCTGGGTACTCTGATGCCGATTGGGCTAGAAACACTGATGATAGAAAGAGTACCTCGGGGGGTTGCTTTTATGTGGGTAACAATCTTGTATCTTGGATGAGCAAAAAGCAGAACTCCATCTCCTTATCCACTGTAGAAGCTGAGTACATCGCTGCTGGTAGCTGTTGCACCCAACTCCTCTAGATGCAGAAACTCCTCCATGATTATGGTATTAGTCAAGAGCATCTCACAATTTACTGTGACAATACCAGTGCCATCAATATCTCGAAGAATCCTGTTCAACATTTTAGAACCAAACATATAGAGATTCGACATCACTTCATTAGGGAGCTTGTCGAAGATGGTACTCTCACTCTTGAGTTCATCCACACTAATGATCAGAAAGCTGATTTGTTCACCAAACCTCTTGACAGCAAACGTTTTGAATTTCTTCGTCAAAACATTGGTGTCATCTCCATGGATTGATCTCCTTCTATTGTTCCTCTTCCTCATGCATTTGCATCTAGTTTTTGCTTTGTTTTGTTAACATGTTTTGTGTGTTTAATTTCAGTTTTGTTTATTTTGTTTCAATATAAAAATAAAAATAAAAAAATTGAAAAATTGAAAAATACAAAAACAGTGTGTGTTTTGTGTACTTTGGTATTTGTGTACCTTGGATGGCCAATGAAACAAAGTTTTCTAAACTTTGTATCTCTTGTAACTTAGATGAGCATCTCTATGCACAACTAAGCAAGTGAGCTTTGTGGCTCTTGTTTGTGATGAGTAAGATTAGGTTATCTCTTAAAACTTAACACTCATATCACTCTTTTTAACGGGTAGGACTAGAAAATCCTAAGAAAAAGGCATAAATAACCATCTCACCACTGATGCCCGCCAATCATAATATGACACCTGTATGCTTCGGCATAACAAAAGTGCAGTGTCAAAGACATTCGTATGCTTCGGCATAGCAAAAGTGCGATGTCAAATGCTTAACATCTTGGGTATTTCTTTTCTCTCTTTTATATACCCATGTATGATATGCTGAAATAAAAGAAAACATGCAAAGAAAATAAAAAGCAAAAAGATTAAAAAAAAAATTGCTTTAAATATGGTTGCAAGCGTGTATTCTAGGAGATGTGGGAGTTATAGGATGTACCTCGAAGGTGATAGTCCCCATCAAACAGTTATGATTGTGTGTGAGTTAAAAGTTATTTTCTAATATCTCAGATCGTCATAACATTTATACACATATGCAATCTTGCGATGTTTTTCACACACAACACGCAATATTCTTTGCTACTTTTGATACATGTGCAGGTACAATGTGATTTGGCCATCACAAAGGTTTTACATGTGCTAATGTATGCTCACTAAACTGTCAAAACTTGTTTTTGAAATATAAAATTGGTTAGACTTGTTTAGTGTGTGTGTGTGTTTTGCATGATCCTAGTGCTCATTTTCTTGTTGAGAGATGTTTTGAGAGGTTTATCACTTCAGTGGATCCTTGATTGAGATGTGTGTTAGATTGCATTCATGTCTGTGTTTTTCCCTTCTCGAAAAATTGCATTTTTATGTGAGCTCGACACCTACCTCGACACCTTCTCGATACCTGATCATTTGTCGAGCTTCTCATATGATTTCTTATCGCAATCTCAACACCTCCTCGACACCTGATGGATCGATCGAGAAAGTCTCTGTCCTCTCGACAGATCCTCGACACCTGTTGGATCGATCGAGATTCAATTGTGCTGTTTGTGTATTCTTTCTCGACACCTATCTTGACACCTTTCGGATCGATCGAGATTTCTTCTGCCTCCTCGATACCTTCTCGACACCTTCGCGATCGATCGAGATTCTCATGTCTGTTTTTCTCCTTGTATCTCGATACCTCTCGACACCTTCATCTGTCGAAGGCATTTTCTTCGATACCTTCCTCGACAGCTTCCTCGATACCTCTCGACACCTCTGCTGTCGAGAATTAGTGAGGGTCCTATTTAAAGGCTGATCGCGATTCTGAACTCATTTTCTCGATTTTTCTCAATCTCTCCGTGCCTATTCATCTCCCTTTCACTCTCCTTTCACTCAAATCCTTCAACCCACTTGGATCTTGCTCATATCTTGCTCAAATCACTTGGTAAGATCGCTATTCTCTTCATTTTTCATGCATTTCATGTTTTGAAAACCTAGTTTTTGGGATTTTTCATAAAATTTGGGGTTTTTCGAAATTGTTGAGTTTTTATTGAAATTTTGGGTTGGGTTTGTGCTTAAATGATTTCAAAATGTCATACATTGCATTACATTTGCATTCTAATGATAATTACATGCATTTAGATGTGTATCTTATGTTTGTGTGCTGCTAGGATTGGATTGGGCTGAGCCCATGATGTTTTTCCTTTGCATGTCACATGTTCATGCATTCCCATGCATACGTAATTCTTGTTCAACATATTTGATATATATTTGAACTGTGTTTGGGACTTTTCTGATTGTTTCCCCCTCTATCTTTTTCTCATTCTTTTTACGTTAGTCGTGTCTATGGCACCTAAATGTAAATCTACTCCTGCTCGGAACCCTCTGAGTTCTGGAGCATCTACTTCTTCTGATTCTGCTTCTTTTGAGATTTGGTTCCGTGATGGAGATGCCCATAAGGCATTTTCGGAGAACTTTTCTAAACGAGGTGTTCATTCGGAACGCCAAGTCATTCTGGTGGACTTCGCCGACACTGACCTTCCCTCTGTCATCCACAGTAGGGGATGGGGGTCACTGTGTGACATCCCGGTCACTTGCCCTCTCGTGCTGATACAGGAGTTCTACTCCAACATCCACGGGATTGATCTTTCAGTACCTCATTTTTCCACTCGCGTTCGAGGTATGCGCATTCATGTCACACCGCAATTTGTTGCGGATGTGCTTAGGGTACCTAGGATAGAGTTCCAGATTACCCCTCTTATGAGTGTCTGAGGACTGTGTCCAAAGACGAGCTCATCTCTGCCTTCTGTCAACGTCCTGCTGATTGGGGTGAGCACCAGTTCACATTATGTAGGCCTTTTGCTATAGGTCCTAGATTCATGAACATGGTGATGACTTTTGTTCTCCATCCTCTTTCTCACTATAACTCTATCACAGAGCCTCGTGCTCGATTTTTGCTTTCTCTTCTTGAGCATTTGACCATAGACTTCCCTTCTCACTTCATCCGGTCTATCATAGAGGTTTATCTTGATTCGGCGTCTCGTGATAAGCTCATTTTTCCTTCTGCTATCATGCGGATTCTACGCCGTTTTTCTGTTCCCTTCCCTGTGTCCGACCACTTCACACACATATCTGCCATAGATGCCGCTACCGTAAAACGTAGTGAGGCGCAGTTCAGGTCGAGACAGCCTGGTGCCACTCCTCCCTCCCGTTCAGCACCATCCAGATCCGCACCATCTACATCTGCTCCTTCTTCCTCTTCGAGCGATGTATCCCTTAGAGATATTATGGCGCAGCTGCAGCGCATGGACACTCGCCTTGATACACTCTCTACTGAGTTGTATCAGGTGAATGTTTGTGTTGGTCGTATTGCACGACGGCAGGCGACCATGGGTGGATTTGCTCCAGAGGCTACTCCTTCACCATCTACTCTAGCAGCTTCAGATTCTGAGGATGATGATGATGATGAGGATGCTAGCTCTGCCGATGAGATGTCTACATGACACTCTACCCTTTGTCACTCGTGACAAAAAGGGGGAGTAGTTTGGGCTATGAGAGTAGTCATCTTAGGGGGAGAGTTAGCATAGGACATTTTTGATGGGGGGAGAGTTATCATATTTTTGAGGGATGTAGTGAGGCTATATGTATTTTTTCTTATCTTTTAGATACATTGGTCTTGTATATGAGGTCCTTTAACCATTTTTACATACATTGTACTTATTCTATCTCTTATATATGTTGATGTATGTTTCTTTCATCTCTCTCTTTATGTGTTGTTTCTTTTCTGTCTTAATACACATGTTCTTTATACTTGTATGCAATCTAATTATTTCTGTTTCACACAAGATGCCTTGATGAGTTTTGTTTAAAGTGTTTCAGAAATACAGGTTGTCAAAGTCTACTTATCATAAGCTCTCTTCTTGCAAAGTTTTTCAAGAGTTTGTGTTAGGATAGATTTTATTGTATTCAACAAGTGAATATGAGTTGAGTGATTTATGACTTCTCTCATATGCTCATTTGTTTGTTGTGGTTTTGTCACGGATTACCAAAGGGGGAGATTGTTAGGACATATATGTTTTAACTTGTTTAAGAACATATGTCACTTAATTATGTAAATTGGCTTATCCTTTGACAAAACGCACTCTGCTTGTAATTGGGTAGATCTAGGTGTTTTTAATACTTCAAGAAACCATGTTTCAAGGTCAAGTGTTGAAGTCATCAAGTCTGTCCAAGAAAAAGCAAGTTGAAGTGCAGAATTTTTAAAGCTCGACACCTCTCGATAGCTACCTCGACACCTGCTATCTGTCGAGAATTAAAAAGTCAGAATTCCAATCTGATTTTCTTGGGATCCATGAATGTGTTTTTGGGGCTTCTTTTCTTCTAACCCTAAACATATAAAAGGATTATTTTAAGAGCCGTTTTGAGGGACATAAGTTGCATTATCATTGAGCAATCTCTGTTTATGCAAATTGTACTCAACAGACGAAGTTCTTGACCTAGTTCATCCTTCATCAAGAAGTTGCTGTGTCTTTGCACCATAGGGTTTTGTAACCAAGCATCTTCCTGCTATTCATCACGTGGATGAACTGAAGAACTTTGCAGCCAACCATTCTTCCTCAAGTTGGTATTCTGAAGTCGCGTTTTGGGATTCGCGCATTGGTTAGTCACGTACTTGGGAGCCGTGCAACAAAGGTGGAAATTGTCGCTACAGATCAAGTCCAATTGGGTATTGGGGTAAGGGTTCAACTGTAAGTTGGTAAGGTACTTGGGATTCCTTTCTTGTAACCACTTGATTTGATAATAGTGGAGTTTCGGGAGTGGTGACCTGAAAATCACCCGGTGGGGTTTTTGCCGTTAGGGTTTTCCCCATTCGTAAACAAATCACCGTGTTATTTATTTTCCACTGCATATTTAATATTTGGTGATTTGTTTGTGCTTCCACGCAATTGCATGCTTAATTGATTAATTAACAACTTGGCTAATTAATTAATTAATTAGGGTTTATCACAAGGGGTCATTCGAATTGTGACCTAACAGACTTAATTAGGCATTGTATTGTTTAGGTAACATATATAGTGGGATATATAGGGGGGGGGGGGGTGTGGGCGGGCGTGGGGCGGGTGGGAAGAAATGAAAGATAAAGATATGGCCAATTGCTGAGGCTCTAATTTCTTCTTATCTTCTACTCATCATGGTGATGCACTTGTATTGATGTGCAAAAATAAAGTACAAAGCTATTCACAAATAGTGAAAAATGATTTCTTCTTATATATTAAAAAGAAAAGACCGGTAGTTTTTAACGTGGAAATAAAGAAAATAAGAAAAGACTGGTAGTTATTTACGTCGAAAGAAAGAAAAAAAGAGACAATAAATATAAAACGGAAGGCTGGTAATTATTTACGTGGAGAGAAAGAAAAAAGAGAATAAATATGAAAGAAAATATTGGTAATTATTTACAAGGAGAGAAAGAAAGAAGAGACAAAAATATAGAAATCAAAATGATAGAAGTGAAAGAAGAGTTGAGACAGTAGGAATTTTTATTTTATACAACTGTTAGAAGGAGAAAAAGACTTATAAAAAAAAAATACTTATTTAGATATTAAATTCATAAAATTATGTTAGAATATTAATTTGTTAGTTTTAGAAATTTAGCTATCAAAGAAGATGGTTTTGGGAGTTTATCAACCTCGTAGCATAATTGTATCTAGAAAAAGGAAAGTCTTTGAAAAACTGTTTGTTATATATGAACATTTTCTTTATCTTTTTAACATTATTTGCTTATGTCCAATTCACATTTCTTTAGCACATTATATACTTCAATCAAGTTTGGATAAATAAACAAAATAATTAAGTTGTTAACAAAAATCTACATCCAAACGCACTCCATATTTGACTTTGATAATTGATACCAAAATACTACTACTTCCATAATTTTTTTACCATAACAAGGCATGAAAGAAAACCAATGGAAATTTCTTCTTCTATTTTTTTTTTTTTTTTTTTTTGAGAAATTTGGGAAGATAATAACAATCATTCAAATGTCAATGCATAGAAAAAGACAAACAATCGCTCAAATGTCAATGTCAATGCATAAAAATATATAATAAACTAATAGTATTTGAATGAAACAATCATTCAAATATGCTGTATATACTACTTTATTAACATGTATTTTATCGCTATATAAAAGACAAACAATCATTCAAATGTCAATGTATAAAAAAAAATAAAATAAATAAACAACAATTAAATACATGTTAATATGGTAGTATATACAATATATTTTAATCAACTAATCAAATACATTTATAATTTATAAGTATATTTATAATTTATAATTCCATTGGGTATATAATTATTGATTATTATAATAATAAATAATATATTATAAGTGTGGGGGATGAAAACCCAGACATACTTATTGGGTTGTGGGCCCTGTCCCAAGTGATACTCTACGTCCGAAGAGTAATAGCGGGTCGGGGTAGGATTCATCTGAATCCAGCCAACCCAGAAATAAAAGAAGAGTAACGTCTGAAGAGGTCACATTTTGTCCGAAAAGATTACACTCCTCGGATGTAATGGTCTTAACCTAGCCAGCGAATAGAAGGTCCGAATGGACCCTCGGGCAATCCCCACGACAAAGATAAGCTCTGAGCGTATCTGGGGATGATTAGGACGAGAAAATATCTTAAGAAAAAATTGTCATCACCGCATTAAATGCACTGCAGCTGTTTTTCTGGCCGCATTAATGTGGAGAAAACCCCTGAACAATGTAATCTCAGCTACTACCACTCACGGAAAGGCAAAGAGAGTACCTGATGGGATATGCACTCAAGTGGATGCTTAGATGAAGAACAAATGGACGATGGATATGATAGAAAGGGGTGCTATATAAGCAAGAGAGGTCTCTGATAATAGGGATCGAAAAAAGGAGGAGGAGAGGACTTAGACAAAATTGATTGTAGTTCCAAGAATTGTAACCACCTCACATTTTAATAATAAACCTTTTCGGACAAACATTTGCAAAGGACGATGAATGTAATCTTATGTCAATGAATACTCAAATGATATAATTAATCTTTGTTTAATTCACACCTACCCCAGCTCTTTTACTCACTCTCTACAAATTCATTGTCTTGAGTTTATTGGACTCTTAACCCATCCCTCTTGGGCCTGGGCTGCCAAATTTGACCCTACAATAAGAATTACAAAAAAGAAAGAAATGAAAAGTAAAGTAAAAAAATAAAAACAAAACAAATTTAAAGTACTTGGAAAAGAGTTAAAAATAAGGGGAGAATGGTCAACTAGGGGCATGAAGCATTGCACAACCAGGGGATGAGGGGCCCATGGCATGGAAGTTTCAATCTTTCACTCTTTCTTGTCTAGTTTGGTCACATAGTACCAATTTTTTAGTTTTAAACAAACTACAGTAGCAGTGAGAGGGAGGAAAAGGAAAGAACTAGAAAGAAGAAAAATAAAAAGGCAAACGCCAAGTCGCTAATGGAGACAGAGAGAGCTAGAGAGAGTGAGTCACCTGTGTGAGGAGAAATATTTCCACAATTGTATGGGGGACTTGGTGGTACGGCACATCAACAAAGTTTTTTTTTTTTTTTTTTTTTTCCCTGTTGCGTACAAGTAAGCCCTATATGTGTTGGGATAAAAACTAGAATTTTTTTCCCTTTTATTTGTTTAGGTAATTGTTGAAATACCTATGTGTTTATTTTAAAGATGCTAAATGTTTAATTATTGTAATTTGTTGACATATGGATTTATGGATTGTATTTGAATGAAACAATCATTCAAATATACTGTATATATATAATATTGTATTAACATATATTTTATTGCTATATAAAAGACAAACAGTCATTCAAATGTCAATGCATAAAAAAATATATTAAGTAACAATTAAATACATGTTAAGATAGCAGTATATACAGTATATTTTAATCAACTAATCAAGTACATTTATAATATATAAGTATATTTATAATTTATAATCCCATTCGGTATATAATTATTGATTATAATAATAATAAATAATATATTATAAGGATGACAAAATAAAAGTAATGAAAAGTAAAGTAAAAAAAAAAAAAAAAAAGCAAATTTAAAGTACTTGGGAAAGAGTTAAAAATAAGGGGAGAGCGGTCAACTAAGGGCATGGAGCACTGCACAATCAGGGGATGAGAGGCCCACGACATGGAAGCTTCAATCTTTCACTCTTTCTTGTCTAGTTTAGTCACACTGTACAAAACTTTTAGCTTTAAATAAACTATAACAGCAACGAGAGGGAGGAAAAGGAAAGAACTAAAAAAGGAAAAAAAAAAAAAAAGATAAAGAAGGAAGAAGAAGAAGAAGAAGGCAAACGCCAAGTTGCTAACGAAGTCAGAGAGAGTGAGAGAGAGAGAGTCATCTGTGTGAGGCAAAATGTTTCTGCAATAGTGCGGGGGACTTGGTGGTGCTGCACATCAACAAAAATTTTTATTTTTTAATTTTTCTACTGCTGCGTACAAGTAAGCCCTAGATGTGTTGGGAAGAAAATTAGAATTTTTTTCCCTTTTATTTATTGAGGTAATTGTTGAAATACCTATGTGTTTATTTTAAAGATGCTAAATGTTTAATTATTGTAATTTGTTAACATATGTATTTAAGGATTGTATTTTATTTAAATGAAAATTATGTTTATTTTTAGACTTTCTTAAATATATATGTATATTATCAAGTATGAGGGGCCAAAATGATAAGGTTATTTAAAAATTTTCAAACTATTTAGGATATTTCCAAAAAAAAAAAAAAAATTAATTTTTCCAAAAATTTTGGGGGGGCTTGCCCTCTTCAGTCCTGAATTGGCTCCGCTACTGAATACATATATACTTAGATTATGTTAGAATAAAATTTTTATCTTGTATCATAAAAAAAAAAAAAAAAAAAAAAAAAAAAAAAAAAAATAAGATTGAAATTTCCTTATTTTAAAAACCTTTGTTAATTAAGTATAAAACTTTATTATCCTTTTGTGTGTTTTACCTGTATAAAATGGAAAATGTTAGAGATATAAAATTTTATAACAAATTATTAATGTAATGAGTGATTATTGGTAATTAAAAAATTGATATTATTGGTGGGCCTTGATGATAACTAGTAAAAAGTTGGTCACAACAATAGTTTGTAAAAATGTTGTAAAATAATTTATAACTATAGCATTACTCATAAAAAAAAATTGGAATTTTCCTTATTCCAAATCATTATATTGAATGAATTGAAAAGAAAAAGTGTCATCACATTGAATAAGGATGAGTGGATGAGTCTAATTATCATGATTTATGTATCTACATATATCTATCATCTACACAAATAAACTATTTTACAATACAAATTATTGATGTGAAAAATTCTTCTAGTTCTTATTTGGAAAATGTTAGAGATATAAATTTTTTTACAAAAACTTTTACAAACTGCTAATGTGGTAAGTGATTATTGGTAAATAAAAAAAATGATGTTATTAGTGGGCTCAAATGAGAACCAATAAGAAGTTGGCCGTAACAACAGTTTGTTAAAATATTGTAAAATTGTTTGTGCTTGTATTATTACTCTTTTTATTTAAGTAATGTTATAGTCACAAACTATTTTACAACATTTTTACAAACTATTGATGTGAAAATATTTTACTAGCTTTAATTTGGACCTATCACTAACATCAAATTCACCCTCGTAACTATGAGATGACGGACATGTCCAAAATTTCAAATCCTCATAGGTGTATGAGTTTTCACCTACCAAAAAAAAAAAAAAAGGAAAAAACCAATTTTTTTACATATAAAAAATAATAAATAACTACCAGTCTACCACAATCCGAGGAGTGAAGAACAACGTCAAATTCTCAAACCTCTAGCTCAAACTAGTTGGTGATTTCAATAATCAAAGATTGTATATTCATATACTTGGGCCGGGACGGGATAAATATGGTGCTGATGAGTTTGGGAATTGGGCTTTCAGGTCCACTTTTGTAGTCTATGGGCTGAATTAATAAAGCCTTCAATTTCAGGCTCACGTCCCTGATCGAAAAGCTTGGTGGTTTTATTTCCGTACAATCCAATTTGATTCATTCTAGGAAAAGACAATCTGCTTCTATCTAGTATCTATCAAAGGAATGAATATATACGCCGAAGATTCCCACAATTGCAAGTGCAGAGAATTTACACAAAAATCCAATAGATTTGGCCATACAAAACGAGTGCTATGGATTTTTTTTATTTAAATCCCAGCATTTAAATATAAAATATGACTACAAAAATAAGATAAATCCTATTTAGCTATTCCAGAAATATCATTTAGTCCTAAATCCTAATAATTAACAAAAATTATTAAAGTGGACAAATAGAGTAAAAGGATGATAGGAAACTTATTGGAGCCATGGTGCGAAAATTAACCCACTGTCCTAAGAAGTGATTTCACGCCAGTGGATATAGTTTATCCTTAGTGCAATATGGCTTTGGCAATCACCCTAGGATTTAATGGCAAGCTCAAGTTGAGTGTACTCACAAACAAAACTTCAAACTTATATGAATGCCCAAAATAAAACAACAGAAGTTGAAAAACATTGATACAAAAGTGTGGAGGAAAATTTTATATTTTTATGCTCAATCATTTAGAAACCCATCACCTCTGATGTCACAGAAATTACAAGAAAACAAAGCATGTTGCTTTTTGAATGGAAAAGAAACTAAATATGTTTTCTAAATGAAAACCTCAAATTCATGAAAGTTCATTAAATCTACAAGGTGATAAATTTCTAGAGTTCACTAGAGAAAAACAATAGATAAAAATTTGAATTTTTATTAATTTGAAAATTGAATTGCCTAGAAGCTACACTACATTAAATAATAGAAAGAAAACCTAGGACTGTTAGTAAAACGGCCATAAAAATCCTAATTTGTTCTATTCACAAGGTTAGGTGGCTAAATTCCAACTTTGTGCCAAAAACAGAAAAATTGAGTTATATGTAATATCATAAATTATGAATATTAAGAGTTGTCTCAAAGTAAGTGAAATTTTATTTTTGACTTTTGAACAAAGAGTAATTAAACAACCGAGATTGACAAGACGCTCTCTTTTAAGGCCAAGGATCTTCATTAATTCTGGCAAATTCAATAAAACTAATTGGATAATGCATGAGTTCTCCCTGGCAAATTAGGAATTTGCAAGTATCAAGTATCAACACAGTCCTCTGTGTCATCTATAAACAAAATAAAAGGTCAGGGTCAGTTTGTGAGGAGGCCAATGGAAGAGGTCTCAAAAGAGCTTTTTATTCTACTGCTGTTGTTCAATATAATACAACTGCTGCTATGATGTCACTTGAACACAGAAAAAGGCAACACCTTGAGGCTGAGCCTGAGCCTGAGCCTGAGATGCCTAGTGCTGATGATGAAGAGTTTTATGCATGGGTTGCTGGAAGTTTTTCTTCTACTCCCGCTGCCGCTGAAGAGGCCTCAACCTTCAATACAACTGCTGTGGTGTCACAAGGACAAGAAGATGCCCAAGCCCAAGAACACAGAAAAAGACGGTTGGATGCTGCTGATGCTTATACGGATGAAGAGTTTGTTGCATGGATAGCTGATCCCACATTCCCAGATGAAGCATTGAGTCAAATCTTTTCTGATCTACCACCCTTGGTTGAAGTATGCAGTCAATCCAAATCTAACCCTGTTGCTGATGCTGATACTGATACTGATGGAGATATTGTTGCATTAATTACTGCATTAATTTCTGATCCCACCCAACTGGATGAAGCATGGAGTAAAATCTTTCGTCTATGAGATTGTTCTGGTCTTGGAGAGATTCTTTTTCTTCTCTATTATAGTCTTGCACATATTCTTTGTTCTTCTCTTTACAATTATTTATTTATTTATTTTTATCTGAATCAATGACGTAACCAAATGACAAATGTTTGGAACTCGGCATATTTTCAGTAGTTCATATTTAGCATGTCTATAGTTAGAACTCTGGCAAGTGGGTTGTTAGCAAATGTAGCTTAAGAATTGAAGGATTGTAAAACTTGTTTTCAGTGGTGGCTCTAGGATTATTTTCTAGGGGGTGTAATGAGAAACATAAATTATATAAAATCTAAAACAAAAATAAAGTTGAATACATTGGCATTAAAATTAAAAAAAAAAAAAAAAAAAAACCCAAATGCAAGAAGTTTTACGATTACCTTATTTGAAGTTTCATACTTTGAAATCGTTATATGGTATCTTCATTATCAATTCTATCTGTTACATTTTTTTTCAATATACATAGCCAAACAATTATTCATCCACTGATCTCCCATTTGATTGATTGATTTCAAATTTTTTAAGATCTAAATAAGCTTTTTATAAGGTTTAAGAATTAAGATTAACAAATTTATACTTTTTTTGTTGGGCTTTTTAAAAAAAAAAAAAAAATTAGATCAAATTAGTTTGTTATTGGACTTTTTTGTGTGTTTAAAAAGGCAAGATATTGTTAAGAGCATCAAATTCAAACTTATTTCAATTTTGTTTAACAAATTTTTAGAGTTAGGATGTTCAAATTTTTATTTAAGGGTCAAAAAAATTTTTACATTATAATATATATTTTTTGGGCCAGTTCAGGGGGTTCATTTGAACCCCCTGAGCTTAATGTGGAGCCCCCCATGCTTGTTTTGATGGTGAAGGAGCAATATATTTGTCAACTCAAAGGTATAAACTTATGATTTCTTCTCTTATTTCCAATTTTTAGGTTTTGATATATGAATGTGTTGTGAAGGTTTAGATTTAGTGTGACTCAATTATGTTATAAACGAGACTTTCTTGGTTTCATTTGTCACATTTTTTTTTTTCTTTCTCTTAGTATAATTTTCAATCTCTAAAAAGATGAACGAGACAAAAAAAAAAAAAAAAAAGGTATAAAAATGGGAATTAGCTTTAAAAAGTGCGCCACGACAAGTGTATAACTTTCTACGCGGTTGCTCTAAAAATGTGATATCACATGAATTATATTGTATGTGCCAATTTTGGTTAAAACAGAAAAATAGATACGTAATAATGAAACCGTTTCTTCGCTTCAATAGCAATATGATGCAGTTTAATTAGTTCACTTTTGGAATAATATAGTGTTAACGTTAAATGGATTTACGAATTCCAACTCGATATCTGCCCTCCAAAAAATGAACACAAGTTACAACTAAACTATATATATATATATATATATATATATAATCCATTTTTCTCTCTCTCTTGTGTGTATTTATTTCTAAAAAAAATGACGTATAAGATTCATGAATCTAAAAAGCTTGAAGATTATCATCCATACTCAATAAAGTCACATTAATCATAAACCATCAACGGAAAAGCAATTCCATGTACACTGGAAATTTACTTAAATTAATAAATAAAGTAACTTATTCAACAATCTAGCTCGCAAGTTGCAAGCGAAATTTCTTAGCCTTTGTTAACCCTAAACCTACTACAATCCCTCTTGACCTCCATATTTTAATTTTCTACTTCTTTTTATGCTTTAATTACAATGTTTCTTCTAATAAAAATTAAAATAATAAAAGAAAAAATGATTAAAAATGTAGCTTAAACTGAAATGGAACATGATAGTACGATACACATCTGGAAGAATAATTGGAAAATAGTACGATGCTTAAAGAACTTTGTAAGCACCCGTCTTTTAATTTGACATTTGTTAAAACCTAATAAGGGACAGAAGATCTCCCCTTGGGCATAGAGGAAGATGGAGTACATTTTTGCTTTAAGCTTAGGGCAAAGGAGGAGCACGGTGATTCATTGAAGGAGGAATATTGGTGCCCGGATTAGGAACGGATGGAATGAAAGGAGAACTGAGAAGCCGGCGTAGCGAAGGAGAGACATTAATGTGATCAGTGACAAATAACTGAAATAAAGAAATAAGGCCTTTTGGCTGATCAATGAAGAATTCGAAGCGATATCTCCGGCCGTTTTTGTTGGAATATTGGGCACATTTGGAGGGGCTTCACATTGCTGTACTGCACCAAACAACTTGTCCTTGTAATTGTACATCTTATTTTGGTTTTGTCCTTGTTGGATTGTCCTAGCCTCTTGTGCAGGAAAGCACAGGAGAAGAAGAACCAGCACTGCTGTGACTTTCAGGAGTATAGTTAGAAGCGCCATCTTTTTCTGCAAGTTAAAGAGAGTTAAAGATCAATGCCTAGGAATAATATCATGTGTATATCAGTGAATGGTTAAATAATAGGCGACTAGAGTAGAGAACAGAAACGCGGACCGTGCTGTGGACGTTTCAAACATACTGAGAAACTTCGTGAGTGAATTATCACGGAAATAGTTTTGAAACAAAATTGTAGTTGCCATGCAATTCGAACTCAATTTCCATGGATATTGTATATAAGGACTGGCATGAGCAAGAGTTGCAACTTGCAACAGATGAGAGTCAACATTTGCGGCATAAAGATACATACATACAATAATGCCGAGAAAGTGTCCAAGTTGGTGCAAAAGTGCTTGAAATTTCAGTTGCAAAGACGATCATGCATGCATGCCTGCAATTTTTTCATGAGGTGGCTGGGACATAATGACATACAGTGCTAGTTTCTTTGTCTACAAGTTTTAATTTTCAATTTTTAAACAATGTGCTTGGGTTACCCATAAGCAAAGCACTTTCTCAAAAATACTTTTGTGGGACAAGTTAAGATGTACGTGTTCTCTATTAAATATATTATAATTTATTTTGCTTTATTATATGTATCCTCTTTTTTATTTTTGGGAAATAAGGAAATTAATTTATGAATTATTTTTAAAAATATTTTATGAAAAAAATTATAAAGTAATTACTTTTTATAATTTTTTTATATTTTTCATAAAAATAATGTTAAAACTTTTATAATTTAATTTATTAATAATTTGCCCTAAAAATACCTATATTAACGTAACACTTTATTTTTTTTATTATAAAAGAGACAAAAGTAGAGATGAAAGTAGATCCTTTGGACGAATAAGTCACGTACCGAGCAAGTGCAACACACATAATCGCATTTAAACTTTGAAGACAATCAGGCAGGAATTGACTTTTAAAAGGCCACAGGCGACAAGTTTGGTGCTTATATATTGCTTAACTTTCCGTGCTTCCCTGCCCGGAGTACGATTTTTTTTTTTCCCCCTTTTTCCATCACCGATTACTTGTCCTTGCGCACTAGATACCAACAGAAACTAATAACAAAGTTGCACTAATTATAAGAGGTAAAATGTTGTTACACCATCGATATCGTTGACAAGTGTGTGATAATTATCATTCATAATAGAAATTTATTAAACGTTAATAAATGTGTGATAATTATTAATCTTAATAGAAATATGTTAATGAGTGGACAAAACCCATTAAAGAACACTTATGGAAAGTCTAGGTTATCATAAAAAAGAAAAAGAAAAAAGGAACACTTATGAAAAGTAATATATATAAAAAAATACTCATTTAATTGAACTTTTTGCAATTCCCAAAAAAAAAAAAAAAGGCTGATTAAATTCCTTATGTTTCAAATTTTTGGTCAAAGTTAAAAATTTTTTAACTTTTTAAGGGAATATTATTAAATTGGTTGTCATTTAGTAAAAAATGTATAAGATTTCAAAACTACTCACATTATTTTAAATCTAGATAAAGAATAGTATTGAATTTTTAAATAAGGAAAGGGTCAAATTAGGGATTTTATTTATTAATTTTTCAAATGAGATTAAATTTTGGGTTACCCCAAAGTGCAATAGAAAACCAAGAATTTGACACAATTGGAGTAATCAAAAACTAAAACTTAATCATAATCAATGCATTTCAGACCTATAATTATAAGGCTTTTATGGTTGTTGCTATAGCTAAAAGAATTATAAGGCTTTTGTACATGTATCATCTCTACACATAACCATTTTACATTTTAAATGTGAATATCAATAAAAAAAATGTATATATCGCACATAAAAAATTATAGATATTGCATATATGAAATATACAATAACAAGTATGAAACAATATTTTCCATTTTGGTAAGTAGTATTCATTCTATCTAATTAGATATTTGTGTGCGTGTTCATGTGTTACAGCCTTAGTACATGACTTTAATATGTAGATGATGAATTGGTAACGGGTTTGATGGTTTTGTTGTGTTTATTTTGCTGTACATGTTGAGCGATGCTTTAATTTATGGCTTTGTTTTCTTGAAAATTTTCAGTTTTTTATTTTAGATAAAAAATTTGGTTAATTCATGCCAATTAGTCTATTGATAAAGAGGTTTCAACATTGTTGAGATGGGATTTGGATCCGATGCAATTATTGAATTATGTAATTACTTTGTATTATGAGATATGAAAGTTAAAATAGGGGGGAAAATAGAAATGTTAAAAAGTGAAAAATTAAAAAGTTTTTAGATCCAAAGAGTAAGTTTTACACTGTGTTTGGCAAAAACAAGGGAGATAAAAGGTAAAGGAAATGATGGAAGAGAGCGGAGAGGAAAGGGAAGAGAATGCATAAAAATTTTCCTTTCACTTGTTTGGTTTGTGAGATAGTGATGGAAGGAAATCTAGCTTATTGGTCTATTCAACATTTTCCTTTTCTTCACCCTAATCTATCTTAACTAAATAAAGGATTTTTATTTCCTTTTTCTCCTCTTCTTTTCTTTTTCTTCCCCATTCTCCTCTACTAAACATAACTTTAAAGTATATTTTTAAATTTTTAATCTCAAACATTAATTTACCATTGCACCTATGATATGGATCCGGTATGGAATGACAACGTGCTTAGCAATTGGTTGATTGATCTATTGATTAAGAGGTTGTTGGATTTGGTACTACGGGACATACATAAGATCCTGAGGTTTTGCTTATATGCTAAATTTTTTTTGCTTTTTGTTTCAATTTGTTTTTTTGTTTAATTTTTTATTTTTACAAATAATCTAATTCTTAGCCTTCTTTTTCTAGAAACAAACTAGCTTTAAGTTTTTGTCACACATTTAACATAAAAATTATATCTTTTCATAAATACTATACAAATAAGTTATTGAAAATAAACTACAACAAATCTGACATTTATTGATGCTCCTACTGATGATACAAAGCTAAAGGCCATCAATTTTGGCTTGAATGTCATCTCTTAAGCAAGGTATACATTACGTATACTCCCACTAATGGGTGAAACGTTTTACCAAGCAATGCCAAGCTTTAACATATACACATACGGTCTACAAGATGCACTTACACCCCGAAACCAAGGTAAGCCCAAATTCACATTTTCAAAAACATACATATACTATCCATAAAATATATATTAATTGATCTTGATGCATGAGGAACAATTCAACCTAGACGACTGTCTTCCATCCAAAGACCACACCTGCATGGAAGAGGCCCTCTCATCTGTCCAGGCCTCCTCTTGTCCAGAGATGTCTTCCCCCATCCAAATATCAGGAACAATTTCCCTCCTCTTGTCCAGAGCACCACGCTTGTTAATTTTTCCATCAACCCATATCTTCCGAGTATGGAAGTGAACTTTGAGGATCTTGTTGCCATTAACCCCACGCCCCTATTATGCTTCCCATAACGGGAGGGGCTAAATTCATGTGAGCATGATCAAGTCCAAAACCTAGATATATAAACTCTGGGCTTTCAAAGTTATAAGTGAAAAACCCTAATTTAGACACTCTTAGAGTTCATTGGCATTCTTTTGAGGTTCTAACTTAACTATTGAAGCGTCTTTAGTCGGTACCACACTAGCATGCTCTATGAATACCATATGTATAGCATGCTTTATGAATACCATATGTATATATATATATATATATGTATATATATACACACACCAATCATCTACCATAGTATATAGGTAAAGAAACGGTCTACACACACACACATATATATATTCATCTGGGCTAGGGAATGCAGGTGCCCCCGTTAACGGGGTGCCTAGTGACAGAGCAGTGTTGTAACTCACTGTTGGACTGGGAATATAGGTGCATGGATTGGGTGCAGATGGAGGCACCAGAACATGAGGAGGATATTGCACTCCACCTAGTGAAGAAGAGACATCAGTGTGATCACTAGCGAAGGTCTTTGGGCTGATCCTCGAATGAGGGATGTCGGTGGTGGTGGGAGGATTGGGTTCAGATATTGAAGGGACTTCTAACAACTGGTTTTTCATCATAAAATTTTGTTCTTCTCTATAGAGGATTCTCCTAGTCTGATATGCAGGCATGCACATCAGAAAAAGCACCACTGTGGCTGCGAGAAGCATATTCTTAAGATGTTTTAGAAAATTTTGATGAAGAATATACTGAACATAATCACTTATTTATAGAAAATCGTGTATAGAAAAATTACCTGGGCAGATACCATTTAAAACTTAGGTGTATCATAGGGGACAAAATCATGAGATTCATGACATTTGTGTTAGTGCATGAAGCTTCCTCTTCAATACTGGTAAGTCGTTCACACTTACAAAAATCTGTGGCCAACGTTTGCACCTCAAAAGGTCAACATATTATTATATATAAAGACTGCGACTTTCGCCCACAATACACCAAAATTATAAGCTAAAGATAAAGAGTGGTGAATTAAAAAAGAAGAAAACAAAAATTTTATCATATATACAACGGCACTTTTTAGAAGATTTTTCCAACTCATCACTCCAATTTAGAAGCATCTTGACAGAGCATGTACAGGCTGGCTACTCTGAGCACTAACTAAAATAAAGGGATTGACTTACTAGTGCAAATTAAAATTATGATGAAGATAAGAGATCAAAAGTTGAAGACGGGTTAATATATTATATAGCATGGCTTTCCAACAGGGTATCATGCTTAACTCAACTTAGCATATGATATGACCCCCTCAGCCGCAAGCTGGACCTCTTACAAGCAAAGCTTGATTTTTCACATAAATTATAAATATTCTACTCATCTTCTGTATTATTTGTGGGTCTTATAAATGATCTTTACGTCCTAGAAATTCCGACGTAATAACGAGATAGCATAAGGAGTAAGTTTAATGATACTTAAACTATCTCTCTATAGAGAAAAAAAAAAAATATATATATATATATATATATATATACACATTCATGTATAGAACTAACAAGTTAAATAACAAGAATGATCAATTCGTACTTGCTATTGAAACTTATAAGAAAATTTTAATTCCATAAGAGCATTTGCATCTGATTTCTTTAAAAAAATTCATTTTACCATCTCAAAATCTATTTTATCTATAATACTATATCATTTTACAACATTACCATCATCTCAACTTTTATTTTCTTATACAACATATTAAAATAATATATATCTACAAAATAAAATATACAACACAAAACCATCGCTTATCTTTCTATTAATAAAAAATTGAAAACACAATAAAATAATATTATTTAAGAATACGATCTTGCTACAGTAGCCTCTTACTTGTAAGAGGCTATTGTAGCACAATGGTATTTTATTATTATTTTTTTTTTTATATAATTACAACTTGGGGTAATGCTTGCTTTTAGTGTTTGTAGATGGTAAAATACAATTTTGGGACTTTTACAACCCACAATACTAATGCTCTAATTGGAAACATCGGTCTCAATGTTAATATGGTCAATGTTGTTACAAAAGTGCTAAAGCCCTAAAATTTTCCCAATCCCAACAATATTACAAAGTGTAGTTAATAAAATAGTAATACTAAGGACATCAAATTTGGTACAACTTTGTGCCACAACTCACCACGTGGCAAGTTGTCTATCACACATTTAACAATCATAACTCATCATGTAGCGAGTTTTGGCACAAAGTTGTGCCAAATTCAATGTCTCATGCATTACTTTTAATAAAACTACTGGCCTTATCAAAAATAAAAGGGTCATGTTAAATAAAAAGGTCTCATAAATTTTTTTTTTTAAAAAATAGATTGTTAATCATTATTCTAAGGACATTTATTAACATTTTCCAAAATAAAATAAAACTACTGTAGTAACTTCTAACATCCTCAAGTGGCAGAGAAGAATTAATACATGGGAAATGCTAACGAGTGCCCTTAGAGTATTGATTTATAATCCATTTAAAGAAAATTTTTATGGAAAATGAAAAAAAAAAGTAATTAATATTTTGACAACTTTTTTCACTTCCTATAAAAGTGGTATCAAAACTTTCTTAAAATTGATTATTAATGAGTGCTCCAAGGGCACTCATTAGCATGACCCTTAATACATATATCAATGTCAATGTACGCATGCTATGACGAAGATCAAGGGGTCTTTGTAGTGCATGTAGCACAAATAGGTTTCAAATCAAATGCCACGGCTTTGTATGCTAACAACTCAAATTCTAAGGGGTTTCAAGGTCATCAAGGTCATCAGGGTATGGTTCATGGGAACCAGAATGGAAGGAATGGTAATTTGAAGAAGGAAAGACCTGTGTGTACTTACTGTGAGATTGTTGGACATATAGCAGATAAATGCTACAAACTACACGGGTACCCTCCAAGATATAAGCACAAAGGAAATGCTTCTGTTAATCAGGTCTCTAGCAATGGATTTTTAGGAGGTTTCTTTTGCAACAATGGTGTTTTTGGAAATGTTACTCCTTAGCCTATGCATAATTTTCCTGTTCAACCTGATCAGATGCATTATCTTCCACAGCCTTAATTCAATGCACTCCAATCTCATTTCAGTGCTCCTCAGTGTCCTATCACTCAGAATCAGTGTGAGTAGCTGCTTTCTTACCTTGCTTCTCAGTCTAAAGTTTCTCAACCTACTCATCAAGCTGCCTCAGTCTTGTCTCCACTGAGTGGTGCTACTGGAAATATAGGCTTTAATTCTTCCATGCCTTATCTTGCCAATTTTTCAGGTAACCCTTTTTGGCTGCCTCCAAAATTTTCCCATTCCATATTTTCTACCCATATAGTTGATAGGCATGCTCATAAGGCAAATGATTGGATTATTGACACTGGTGCATCAGACCATATGGTCCATTCAGTGTCCTGCTTATCCTTTATTACCTCTACCACTAATACTTTTGTTTACTTGCCCAATGGAGAAAAGGCTTTGGTTACTCACATAGGCACAGTTCATGTTTCAGATCAACTTACACTATATGGAGTTCTTTTTGTTCCTTCTTTTACTTTCAATCTCATCTCAGTTAGTCAGCTCACTAAAACACGTTTTTGTTGTCTTGTATTTTTTGGTTCTTTTTGCTTTATCTAGGACCTGGCCAATTGGAACATGATTGGATTGGGTAAAGCATCAAAGGGTCTTTATCTACTGCAACAGAATTTTTCCCCTTCATCTGCTCTTGCTGCTTCTTCACAGCTTCCTAGTTCAATTCCTTCTATTAATACTTCTATCAATAATGTTAATTTGTGGCATTTTCATTTAGGGCATCCTTCTTATGCTAAAATGTCACTGCTTAATCAGCTTGTATCTGGTTCCAAGTTTAATAAAGCAATTTGTTGTGATATTTGTCATTTTGCTAAACAAAAGAGGTTATCTTTTCCTAGTAGTTCTCACATATCTCATTGCCTTTTTGATCTTGTGCATTGTGATCTTTGGGGACCTTTCTCAATTCCAACTGTTAAAGGTTATAGATTTTTTCTTACCATTGTGGATGACTATTCTAGATGTACTTGGATTTATTTGCTTAAATCTAAGTCTGAAACACAAGCTCTTGTTGAACAATTTTCAAACATGGTTGAAACCCAATTTAGTACAAAAATTAAGTGTCTTAGAAGTGATAATGGCACAAAATTTTTTATGAAGAATTTCTTTAAATCAAAGGGTATTTTGCATCAACTAACTTGTGTTGATACTCCTCAACAAAATGCAATTGTTGAGAGAAAATATCAACACATTTTAAATTTTGCAAGAGCCTTGAGGTTTCATTCTTCCTTGCCCTTGAAGATGTGGGGTGACTGCATTCTTACTGCAGTCTATCTCATTAATAGGCTACCTTCAAAAAATTTAAACAATAAAACTCCCTTTGAAATGCTTTTTCAAACACCTCGTTCCTATACTCACATTAAAACTTTTGGTTGTTTATGCTTCACTTCCACTCTTTGTCAAAACAGACACAAATTTGCACCAAGAGCTAAGAAATGTGTTTTTCTAGGATATCCCAATGGTATTAAAGGGTACAAGGTCATGGATTTGGCAACTAACTCCACATTTGTTTCTAGAGATGTGTTTTTCTATGAACATATCTTCCCTTTTGCTTCTGGTCCTTCCTCACTGCCCTTATCTAAGTCTTCTTTTCTTTATTCCACTTCATTTGTCTTCTCTCATTCTATTCCTAATTCTTGCATTTCAGATTCAACCTTTTTAGACAACAATGGTGTTGTCTTCCCTGATTCTGCAGATTCTGTTTTTGCAGATCATGTTTCTATAGATCAGTTTTCTAGTCCTCCTTCTCATTCATCACTTCCTCATGTCCCTACACTTCTTGTTGATTCTGAAATTGATACTGTTCCTATGCATGTCTCTAGGCCAACTTCTCCCTTACCCCTCAGAAAATCCACTAGACCTCACAACCCTTCCTCATACTTTCAAGACTATACTTGCAAGTCAGTCACTTCCTCACCATCTGCACCTTCATTTGGCCTACCTTATGACATATTTGCTTGTCTTACCTACTCTAACCTTACTAAAAATTACAAGCAGTTTGTTATGGTTGTTGACTCCACTTCACCAGACCCTACCTCTTTCCATGAGGCTGTTCAGTCTCCTCATTGGAAAGCTGCTATGGACACTGAAATTGCAGCTCTAGAACTCACACACACTTGGACTCTAACCACCCTTCCTCCTGGTAAGATTCCAATTGGCTGCAAGTGGGTCTACAGAACTAAGTACAAATCTAATGGCTCCATTGAAAGTTATAAGGCTCGCTTAGTTGCTAAAGGATATACACAGAGAGAAGGCCTTGATTATACTGATACATTCTCTCCTGTAGTTAAGTCAGTTTCTGTCAGGATTCTTTTATCTCTAGCTGTTGTGAAAGGATGGACTCCTCACCAAATGGATGTCAATAATGCCTTCCTCTATGGTGATTTGTCTGAGGAGGTTTATATGAGCCTTCCACCTGGTTTTCACAGCAAGGGGGAGTGTACTTCTTCTTCTAATTGTGGTCCTTTGGTTTGCAAACTAAACAAGAGTCTCTATGGATTGAAACAAGCCTCATGGCAATGGTTTGCAAAATTTTCTTACACTTTGTTGAATTTTGGATTTGTCCAATCCAAGGCAGATTATTCCCTTTTTACATACACTAAAGGTACTTCTTTTACTGCCCTATTAGTGTATGTGGATGACATTTTGCTCACTGGTAATGATCTTAGCTGCATTGCTGACTTGAATCATTTGCTTGACACTAAGTTTGGCTTGAAAGACTTAGGTTCCTTGAAGTATTTTCTGGGTCCTGAGGTTGCAAGAAGTGATAAGGGTATAAGGTTGAATCAAAGGAAGTATTGTTTGGAAATTCCGTAGGATACAGGGTTCTTGGGGTCCAAACCACTTAGAACTCTAATGGAACAAAATTTGCACCTTTCAAAAGATGTAGGAAAGCTACTTCCAGATGCAAGTCAGTATAGAAAGTTAATAGGAAGGTTGCTTTATCTCACCTTAACCAAACTTGACATCACCTATGCAGTACATAGGTTGAGTCAATTTTTAGCTGAACTAAGAGAGCCTCACATGTTAGCAGTTAATAGGGTGCTGCAATATCTGAAGGGTACTCCAGGTAGAGGTCTATTCTTCTTCAGCAACTCCAAAGTGCAAGTAAAAGCTTTCTGTGATGCTGATTGGGCAGGCTGCTCTGATACTAGAAGATCAATTACGGGTTACAGTGTGTTCTTAGGAGATTCCTTAATCTCATGGAGGTCTAAAAAGCAATGTACTGTCTCTAGATCTTTAGCAGAGGCAGAGTACAGATCAATGGCTATAACAACTTGTGAAGTTGTGTGGGTTCTTCAATTGCTACGAGATTTAAGAGTTGATCATCCATGTAGTGCTCAGCTTTTTTGTGACAACCAGGTTGCATTACACATAGCAGCCAATCCTGCCTTCCATGAGCGAACAAAACATATAGAGGTTGACTGCCATTTGGTCAGGGATAAGATAACAGAGGGTGTGATTAAAACTTTTCATGTTTCAAGCCAGTTTCAAACAGCAGATATCTTTACCAAAGCTTTGGGACTTCCAACTTTTAGCAGGCTGATGAACTGTTTGGGTTTAATTGATATTTTCTCCCCAACTCTAAAGACTTCAAATGACCAAGCCAATGATTCTGTAAATCATGACTTGAGAGGGAGTGTTGAATATGTTACTATGAAAGAAAGGATGAAATAGAGTAATACATAAATGAAGAAAGAAGATGACCAAAATGACAAGGTTTATAAGCAAAAGAATAAAGGGAAATTAAAGGAAAATGACAGTGCTTTGCATAAGTGATTGGCATGTGAGAGAGCAGACATGTGAGAGTATTTAGTGTTGTACAGTTGTCATACCAGAATTGGTTAATTTGTTAAAAGTTAGTTAGATTAGTTTTGATTCCTACTTGCTCTGTAACCATGTATATAACAGAGCCTCAATGTAAATTAGTTTTAATCAATTCGTTTTAATCAAATCAGAGTTTGTTTTCACTCAAGCATTCTCTAGAACCTTTTGATAAATTTTTTTTAAATAGCTTTTTATGTTGATTTTTCATTTTTTTTTTTTTTTTTTTTTTTTTTTTTTTGTTTGAGTATGTTGATAAGTTCGATCAACTCTTATTTGATGTTCTTATATGTGGAGCAAGGTTTATCATTTCAAGTTATTTTCATATTTAAGGCAAGACCCAGTATTTTGTAATATTTTGTACATAAGAAAGGTTGAATGAACAAAAATAAAATTAATATACATGAGAAATCGTGTCACATGATAGAATTAGAATTTAAGATCGATCACGTGGTTACTGTCAAACAAGATAATTGTGATGATTAAAAGACAAATTAGGATAGTAGCGATCGATCTATATTGTTTGCTATTTGTTGTTCTTGGTCTCGTATTTTTGAGCAAGCTATGTTATTAAGAAATGAAGTTCATGGTCTCGTGTTTTATAAGATTCATTTGAAGTTTTGAACTATTATATGCAATGTTTTTGTAAATTATATATATGGCTAGATCTTTGATTAATTGATTCTATATATGGCTAGATTTTTGTAAATTATATATATGGCCACGACCTACCTTTATAAATTGATCTTGAAGACTATAGAATATAAATAAATAAATAAAGCTACATGTTGTTACTTATTAACCATCTCAATTAATTCTGATCATTTTTTTTTTTATTAATGTATGCAGATGCATTAGTTGATTTGTCTTCAAAAGAGTTGAGTATGGCCAAATGTCTTGTAGCTGAATTGATACTTCCTCATGTACAAAGTGCTTGAAGATCTAGAGGGGAAAATGTTCGAGCTGCGAAATTAGCAGCATGTTGTAATTATTTTTTTTAAAAAAAAAAGAGAGTTAAGTATGTGATTAAAATAAGTTTTGGACCTTTGGTACACAATATACAATATGCATTCATATAATATTTGTTGTTTGGGACCCTATAGTTAATTTTTTTTTTTTTTTTTTTAAGGATTACGTTATAATACTCTAATCAAGATTTTTGTGACTCAATTGGTTGACACCTCCTAGTGCATCCATGACATCTATAGTTCAAATCTCCTTTCTTCTGTTGTAACTATAGAATTATTGAAAAAAAAAAAAAAAAAAACCAACTATGGTACTCCACTACTACCTCATTGTGGAAACCATTTTTTTTTCCTTTTTCTTTTTATCACTTTTTGATAGGTATATCATTAAGAGAAAATTCGGGTTTCTTAAGAACTTCATAATTTTTGAAGGAAATTGTTGGGGATATATATAATATTAACTACTTAGTCAGAGGCTCTACAATATGTTATCTCCCTAATGGAAACAAAAAATTACGTCATACTCCTTCCAACCCAATTTATTTGTTCTCTATTTCATTTTGGAATGTTCCAAAATATTGTCCTATTTCTAAAATTGAAAAACTTTGTTAGTGTGATTTTCTGTTGCATCCAAAAGTATGGGATTATCATGTTGGTAAGTTGGTCAATATGATAAAATCAATATATTAACTCCCATTACCCAAAATTTGGAGATCTAAAGTCCTCTTCTTCTGTTTTTTTTTTCTTTTTTTAAAAAAAAAAAAAAAAGTTAGAATACTATGTTGTAACTTTCAATTTTTTAAATTCATGTTATTTCCTTCTTGACTTAAATATCTAGGTAATAAAGTGCAATTTTTTGTTTGTCATGGTTTTTTTTTTTTTAATAGTTCATGTCAGTTCATGCTTAAGCCCTTTTCAGTTCAAATCTTGGTTCTGTCCATGTATGTAAGTTAATAGAAAGATTTTAAGATTAATGTCTAGGAATAACATCATGTGTATCAGTGTATGGTTAAATAATAGGGGATTAGAGAACAGAAACGCGGACTGTGCTGTGGACGTTTCAAATATACTGAGAAACTTCGTGAGTGAATTATCATGGAAATAGTTTTGAAACAAAATTGTAGGTGCCATGCAATTCGAGCTCAATTTCCAGGGATGCTGTATATAAGGAGGGATTGGCATGAACAAGAGTTGCAACTTGCAACAGATGAGAGTCAACATTTGCGTCATAAAGATACATACATACAATAATGCCGAGAAAGGTGCCAAGTTGGTTAAGGTGCAAAAGTGCTTGAAATTTCAGTTGCAAAGACGATCATGCATGCATGCCTGCATTTTTTTTATGACCTGACATATATATAGTGCAAGTTTCTTTGTCGACAAGTTTTAATTTTCAATTTTTAAACAATGTGCTTGGTTTACCCATCAGAAAAGCACTTTCTCAGAAACACTTTGTGGGGCAAGTTAAGATATACGTGTTCTCTATGAAATATATTATAATGTATTTTGCTTTATAATAAGTAGCCTCTTTATTTGTTTTTTAAAAATAACGGTATTAATTTATAAACTATTTAAAAAAATATTTTATAGGGAAATGATAAATTTGTTTAATAATTTTTTATATTTTCTATGAAAGTGATGTCAAAATTTTCAAAATTTAGTTTATTAACAATTTTACTAAGAGCACTCATTAATATATATATTTTTTTAATTATAAAAGAGACAGTAGAAATGAAAATAGATTCTTTGGACAAATAAGGCACATACCGAGCACGTGCAGCACGTATAGTCTAGTTGCATTTAAACTTTTAAAAGGCGACAAGTTTAGCGCTTATTACTTAACTTTCTGTGCTTCCCTATCCATGTACGAATTTTTTGTTTCCCCTTTTTCTATCACCTATTCGCTATTCCTTGTCCCTAGTTCACTGGATTCCAATAAAATCTAATAAAAAAGAGAAAATTATTGAATACTTTGAGAGTATAATAAATGCATATTCTTTTATCTTACATGAATTGTGGGTTCCATTATAAATTTAACTAGTTAGATCCACAATTACGTGAGAGGGAAGAAAACTATAAATTTATGATACTCTGAGAGTATCCAATAATTATCCATAACAAAGTTGAATTAATTAAAGGGTTATTCTAACGAGTGTCTTTAGGGTACTTGTTAATAATTTATTTTAAGAAAATTTTGATACCACTTTTATGGGAAATGAAAAAAAAAATTGTCAAAATATTAATTACTTTTTTTTTTCATTTTCTATAAAAACATTCTTTAAATGAATTATTAACCAGCGTCTTAAGAGCACTTGTTAGCATTTCTCTTAATTAAAAGAGGTAAAATCTTGTTACACCATTGTTGACAAGTGTGTGATAGTTATTATTCTTAATAGAAATAAGCTAAACGTTGACAAATGTGTGATAATTTTTAATCTTAATAGAAATATGTTAATGAGTGAACAAAACTCATTAAAGAACACTTCTGGAAAGTCTCGGTTATTAGAAGAAAGGAAAAAGAAAAAGAACACTTATGAAAAAGTAATAAAAATAAATAAATAAATACTCATTTAATTGAAAATTTTGCAATTCCAAAAAAAATAAAAATTGCTAATTAAATTCCTTATGTTTCAAATTTTTGGTCATATTTAAAAATTTTAACTATTTAAGAGAATATCATCTAATAAGTTTTCTTTTATTAAAAAATGTACGAGCTTTCAAAACTACTCATATTATTTTAAATGTAGAGAAAGAATAATATTGATTTTTTTAAATAAAATAAGGGGTAAATTAGAGATTTTATTTATTAACTTTCCAAAGAAAATTAAATTTTAGGTAACCCAAAATGGAATAGAAAACCAAGAATTTGGGACGATTGGAGCAATCAAAAATTAAAACTTAATCATAATCAATGCATTTCAATACTCGTTAATTGGACCTAAGGGTCATCAAATAGCCCATGGCCCACAGCTCAACCCAGAAACCCAACAGCCCACCGAGCTAATGGGTGGCCTGGCCCGTTGTTATTGAGGCCGATGGGTACCCGATGGGCTAGCCCAGTAGCTCAACCCGTTGGCCTAACCCATTGGCCCAACCCAATAACTCATAATTCATAACAAAAATATATAGGAGGTGTATGAAGGATTGATCTTGAGATATTATAGAAGAATTTATTAAAAGAACTTCCTCAACCTGTGCTAAACTTAGTTTATTAAAAATATATATTTCTAGTAGTCTAGCAAATTTGAATTAACCATTTGACATTTTTTTTATTATTAAAGATAAAAAAAAAAAAAAAAAACTATTTAAAGCCTTAATAAAAAAATTAAATAGGTTTCCATCAACAAAACAAAAAATTAAATAGGTTTGATTGTAAAAAAATTTGTAATTAAGTATTAAATTCTTTAATTCTTTCCTTTAAAAAAATAGATTGATTATTCCCTTATAAAAAATTGATTCTTTCCTTATAAAAATAATAAAATAATATGCTAACATAAGCTCATGGTATCCCTTTAGGCTCTACATGGTAGCCCAGCTTGCTAAAAACAAAATAGGCATTGCCCATGGGCAGAGTCATGGGTTAAGGTTTTCTCTTTTGGCTCAGCCCGACCTGGCCTGTTAACTAGTTAATAACCCATTATGTCTAACCTATTATGCCCATGGGCCAAGTAAAAATGGGTCGGGCCGGCCCGACCCGGCCCATTGACGACCTTTAACTGGACCTATAATTATAAGGCTTTTGTGGTTGTTGCTATGGCTAAAAGAATTATAAGACTTTTGTATGTATATGATCTCTACATATCACCATTTTACATTTTAAATGTGAATATCAGTAAAAAATATGTATATATTACACATAAAAAATTATAGATATTGTATATATGAAATATGTAATAATTAGTATGAAACAATATTTTACATTTTAGAAAGGGCTGAAATTAGAAATTTTTTTTTTTTGAGGGGGGGGGGGGGGGGGGGGTCCCCCATTTCTATAGGCCATATCTTTAGAAATGTTTAATAATTATAAGTAATATAAAGGATTTTAAAAAACTTTTTTTTTGGGGGGTGGGTGGAGGCGGACCCTTGGCTTTAGTTCCGCCAAGACTAGTAAGTAATACTTGTTCTATCTAATTAGATATTCTGTGTGCGTGTGTGTGTTACAGCCTTACAAGACTTCGATATGTAGATGAATTTTATGTGGTAATGGGTTTGATGGTTTTATTGTGTTTATTTTGTAGTTAGATGATGCTTTGTGGTTTTCTTTTCTTGAAAATTTTCAGTATTTATTTTAGATAAAAATGTTTGGTTAGTTCATGCCGATTAATCTATTGATAAAAAGGTTTCAGTGTTGTTGAGATAGGATTTGGATTTGATGCAATTATTGAATTATGTAATTACTATGTATTTTGAGATATGAAAGTTAAAATAGGGGAAAAATATAAAAATTAAAAAGTTTTGGATCCAAAGAGTGAGTTTTACACTGTATTTGGCAAAAATAAGAGAGATAGAAGGGAAAGGAAATGAAGGAAGAGAGTTGAGAGGAAAGAAAAGAGAAATGATAAAAATTTTCCTTTCACTTGTTTGGTTTGTAAGATAATAATGGAAGGAAATCTACCTTTTTGGTATATTCAACATTTTCCATTTTTTCACCCTAATCCATCTTAACTAAATAAAGGATTTTATTTCTTTTTTCTCCTCTTCTTTTCGTTTCTTCCCTATTCTCTTCTTCCAAACATAACTGATGGGACTGACGAGGTAAGTCCTGCAAGAGGCAAGTTGGACCGACGAGGAAAGTTTTGATGACAATTATACGCGTCACTGACGGGAAAAAACACTCCATTCAATACCAAGAGTAAATAACAGGGACGGTTACGGATCTAGATGGACAGACCGTTGAGGCCAAATTAAAGCCACATGATGATGCCAGAAAGCGTTACTCAGAAGGGAGTTAAATCATCATAAATCTTCCAACGACTGGAACCTACAGCGCAGGTATAAATCCCTCACACTATCCCACGGAGGAGGGATGAAAAGACATTGATGTTGATGTTATTTTGATTATCCTTACACAATTTTTAACATTAACTTTAGCATCGGAGACGTTGTGGCAGGCACCACACCGATGACCATCGTTGTGAAAGCACCATTGAAGGAGGTCCGAGATCATCCCTGTCCGCATTTATCGACTGACGAATCCAACTTTCATCAGTTTGGCGCCATTTGTGGGGAACGACATTTTTCGTGTTCAAACTCGAAATAGTAGTTTCCTACCCTTGTTTGTTTCAGGATGGAGTCCAATCAAGATTCTGCAACTCTAGCTCAACAAGTCCAAGCCCTTGCAGCCACGGTTGAAGAGCTGACTAAGCAGAACCAGGAAATGAGGCAACGACTTCAACGGGAAGAAAATCGCTTGAGAGGAAACCAAGAAGGCGAAGGGGAAAGTTGCAGAAGGAGTGACCACCAAGGGCCAAATACTCCTGTCGAGCAAACTTCGGACGTTCTTCGGGAAATGAGGAGGGAGATGGACGAACTAAGGAATGCCATCAAAGAAAAAACAAACCGAAGCATGGATCGGATGGTTCGGGCGACGGATTCGCCATTCACAACAGCAATCCTCGACTGTCCAGTGCCCTCAAAATTCCGGCTACCTCAGCTCGAGCCCTTTAACGGGCTGAAGGACCCCCAGGATCACCTGAATACTTTCAAAACGACCTTGGGGCTTCAGCAGCCCCCAGACGAAATACTGTGTCGTTCATTCCCAACGACACTCAAGGGAGCTGCCCAGGAATGGTTCACAAAGTTGCCAAGGTCTTCCATCGACACATTCAAGCAGCTGAGCAACGCTTTCCTACGACATTTTATTGGAGGACAACGATCGAAGAGAACCACGGATCACCTGCTCACCATCAGGCAAGGAGAGAAGGAGACATTGAGGTCGTATGTGAAGCGCTTCACCAAGGAGACATTGGAAGTAGACGAGGCTGACGATATGGTGCAGTTGACGACTTTTAAGGCAGGACTGAAGTCAAGGGATCTCGTCAGTTCACTCGCGAAGAACCCCCCAAAGATGATGGCTGAAATGCTCCTTAAAGCTTAGAAATACATGAACGTCGAGGACGCGCTGGCTGCTATCAGAGACGAAGGAAGAGCGGAGGACAAAGGGAAAAGGGAAGACGACCGTAGAGGACAAAAGCGAGATCGTTCAGATCGTCGCAATAATGACGGAGTCAGAAGGAAAGATGATAAAAGTTCACGGACGGTAAAATTCACCCCTCTTGTTATGCCCGTTGACAAAATCCTGACACAGATTCAAGATGAACACTACCTTAGATGGCCGCGACCATTACATTCGTCCCCTAGCGTCCGTGACAGGAGTAAGTACTGTCAATTCCACAAATATCATGGCCATTATACTGAAGACTGCAGGGATCTCAAGGAACAAATAGAGGAATTGATACGAAAAGGGAAGCTGCAGAAGTTTATAAAGAAGGGAGAATACAACAAATTCCGAGGTGAAGACAAAGGCCAACATGAGTCCTCATCCAAAAGTGGGAGTTGTCAGTCCCAACCTCCCCAAAATGTGATCGGGGAAATACAGACGATCTCAGGAGGGCCTATCACAGGGGGTTCATTCAAGTCACTTAAGAAAGCGCACCAACGACAGGTGAATACCGTCCACATGGAGCCCCCACCAAAGCACAGACGAAATGATCAAGATATGACTTTTAACGAGAACGATGCTCGAGGGGTGAAACAGCCGCATAGTGACCCTTTAGTCGTCATACTCACTATAGAAGGGTTCAACACAAAAAGGGTCCTCGTGGACAATGACAGTTTTGCTGACATCATCTACTTTCCCGCATTCCAGCAATTGAAATTGGACCCAGAAAGACTGCGTCCATTCGACTCCCCCCTCGTCAGCTTCAGCGGCGATAGAGTGTACCCCAAAGGCATAGTAACACTGGCCGTAATAGTAGGAACATACCCGAGGCAATTGACCAGTCAAATGGACTTCCTGGTAGTAGATTGTCCTTCATCATATAACATCATCATTGAGAGGCCAGCACTCAACAAGTGGAAAGCGTCCATATCCATTTACTGCCTGAAGGTGAAATTCCCAACAGAGAATGGTATCGGTGAAGTTAAAGGAGACCAAATTTTAGCTCGGGAGTGTTACCAGGCTGTATTTGCAGCAAAGAAAAACCACACGTGGATAATAAAAGAAAAAGAGGAACCAAAAACAGAAGCGCTAGAAACAGTGGAGCTGATCGAAGGGGAAGCAACAAAGACAACCAGGATAGGGACGACCCTAAGTCCCGAAATGAGAGCCAAGCTCATACAGTTGCTTCGGGAGAACTTAGACGTCTTTGCCTGGAGCCATGACGACATGCCAGGCATATCTCCCGAGATCATCTAACACAGGTTGAATGTGGACCCAGGGAGGAAACCCGTCAAGCAGAGATGAAGAACCTTTGCACCCGAGAGAGACCAAGCTGTCGCAGACGAAGTTAGTAAACTGTTGACGGCAGGCTTCATTAGAGAGGTATATTATCCAGATTGGCTTGCAAACGTTCTGTTAGTAAAGAAAGCCAATGGGAAATGGAGGATGTGTGTGGACTTCACGGACCTAAACAAGGTCTGCCTGAAAGACAGCTTTCCTCTACCAAGAATAGACCAACTCGTAGGCTCTACAGCTGGACATAAGTTACTGACGTTCATGGACGCGTTCTCAGGGTACAATCAGATAAAAATGGCTGATGAGGACCAGAAGAAAACCACCTTCATTATGAGTCAAGGGCTCTACTGCTACAATGTGATGCCGTTTGGACTGAAGAACGCTGGAGTAACTTACCAGAGGCTGGTAAACAAAATGTTCGTCAAGCAGATAGGCAGGAACATGGAGGTATATGTTGACGATATGCTCGTCAAGAGCAAAGAAGAACTTGCACATCTGGACGATCTGACGGAGACGTTCAAAACACTCAAACAATACCAGATGAAGCTGAACCCTGGTAAATGCGTTTTCGGTGTTGCCTCAGGAAAATTCCTGGGGTTCATGGTGTCCCAAAGAGGAATAGAAGCAAATCCCGAGAAGGTACAGGCGATAATCAACATGGCGTCACCTAGGACCGTCAAGGAGGTCCAGAAGCTCACAGGCCGAGTTGCTGCACTTAACAGATTCATCTCTAGAGCAACGGACAAATGCTTGCCTTTCTTTAAGACCTTGAAGCAGGCTTTTGAATGGACGGACGAATGCGAAGCGGCATTCCAGGAGCTCAAACTTTACCTCAGCAACCCGCCACTCCTAAGCCCGTCAAAGGAAGGTGAGAACTTGTATTTGTATTTAGTAGTATCATCTACAGCCGTCAGTGCAGCCTTGATCCGAGAAGAGGATAGGAAACAGCTCTCAGTTTACTACGTTAGCCAAGCCTTCCAAGGAGTTGAGTTCAAGTACCCAAAGATCGAGAAAATCACATTCGCCCTGATAGTAGCCTTGCACAAGCTCAGACAATACTTCTAGGCAAATCCGATCTTAGTAATGACGGACCAACCCATCAGAAAGTCAATGAGTAAGCCAGAAGCGGCGGGGAGGATGGTCCAATGGGCAATTGAACTCAGCCAGTTCGACGTGGAGTACCATCCCAGGACGGCCATTAAAGCACAGGCACTGGCAGACTTCATCGCCGAATTTACTTATCCAAACGAGTGCAACCACGCCAGTGAAGACGAGATATGGATAATACAGACTGACAGCTCGCCAGCCCAAAAGAGAGGAGGAGTAGGGGTAGTCATAACTACCCCCAACGGAGAAGTATTGAAATATGGAGTCTAGTTGAAATTCCCTGCCACCAATAACGAGGCTGAATACGAAGGGATCCTGACAGGCCTGAGGCTAGGGAAAGAGCTTAGGGCCAGGAACCTGCTGGTGCAGAACGACTCAAAGCTAGTAATTAGGCAGGTAAAAGGGGAATATGAAGCAAAAGAAGAACGAATGCGGAAGTACCTCAAATTGATGAACCACTTGGCAAAAGAATTTGAAAAAGTGGAATTCATCCAAATTCCAAGAAGCCAGAATAGGGCCGCGGACGAAGTCTCAAAAATAGCCTCGTCGGACGGGGCAGAGTCAAGGACAGACCTAATGATGGAGACGCAGAGAAACCCCAGCATAGAAGAAATTCTAACATTCGCAATTCGGGGTGAAAGTAGCTGGATGACGCCAATCATATCCTTTCTCCAGGATGGACGCTTGCCCTAGGACTCAAATGAGGCCAGGAAGATCAAGAAGAGAGCTGCTAGATTCACGATTCTCAATGACGCCTTATACAAGAGAGGTTTCTCCATGCCTTACTTAAGATGCGTCGACGAAGGAGAGGCGGAGTACATCCTGAGGGAAGTGCATGAAGGAATTTACGGGGACCATGCAGGACCGAGATCCTTGGTGAGAAAGATCATGTGAACAGGGTACTTCTGGCCAACCATGCAAGATGACATAGCAAAGTTCGTCAGAAAATGTGACAAATGTCAAAGGTTCGGGAATGTTCAAAACCTGCCATCAGAGAAGCTGACGACGATAACATCTCCATGGCCGTTTGCACAATGGGGAATCGACATCGTTGGACCCCTGCCTCAAGGCAAAGGTCAGGTAAGATTCCTACTGGTTTATATTGATTATTTTACTAAGTGGGTTGAAGCAGAGGCATTGGCAACCATCACCGAGGCCAGAATCCAGAATTTCGTCTGGAAAAACATAATCTGCAGATTCGGGATTCCGAGGACGATCATATCAGACAACGGACGACAGTTCGATTGCCAAGGTTTCAAAGACTTCTGCTCAGGCCTAGGCATCAAGAACCAGTTCTCATCACCGGGCCACCCACAAGCGAATGGACAGACGGAAGTGACGAACCGCACTCTGCTCAAGATCATAAAGACCAAGCTAGACGATGCAAAGGGTGCCTGGCCAGAGGAACTGCCCAACGTCCTGTGGGCCTACAGAACCACGGCCAGAACCCCAACGGGCGAGACCCCCTTCAGGCTTACGTATGGTACAGAAGCAGTGATCCTGGTCGAAGTCGGAGTAACCAGCACCCGACGGGAAGCATTCAACGAAGATGAAAATGACGGTTTGTTACGAGTTAATCTAGATGGCCTTGACGAAATACGAGACAAAGCCTTCAGCAGAATGACGGAGTACCAGAAGAAGATGACAGAATACTACAACCGAAGGGTGAAGCTTAGACGACTCGATATAGGAGACCTCGTCCTACGCAAAGTGACCCAGGCAACCAAAAATCCAACTCAAGGAAAGCTCGGCCCTACTTGGGAAGGACCATACAAAGTCGTTCACTACTCCAGACAAGGCAACTACCATCTGGAAACCCTAGACGGACAAAGGCTCCCGCGGCCATGGAACATTGAACATTTGAAGAAATACCATCAGTAGATGTAATTTAAAGATATATTCGTCAATAATTCTGAATAAATAGGTCATTCAGTCAATATTTGTGTCCAAAACAGGCTCGCATGAAGAATTCACTAAAAAGCCAAAAAATTGGCTAGGTAGTAAGATTCCGCATTGACGGATGTAAACTACTGACGGCAAATACTTACGCCATTAAAAAGCCAAAAAATTGGATAAGTAGTAAGATTCCGCGTTGACGGATGTAAACTACTGACGACAAAAATTTATGCCATTAAAAAGCCAAAAAATTGGCTAAGTAGTAAGATTCCGCAGTGACGGATGTAAACTACTGACGACAAAAATTTATGCCATTAAAAAGCCAAAAAGTTGGCTAAGTAGTAAGATTCCGCAGTGACGGATGTAAACTACCGACGACGATAAACTATGTCATTGAAAAGCCAAAAAGAGGCTAAGTAACAAGAGCCCGCATCGGCAGTTTCAGACAAAATAAATCAAAACGGCAGCAGTATCACAACGAACCGAGCGCCCAATTCATTTGCCCGAACCTAAAGAATTCAAGTTGCAATAGAATAGTTACTGACGAGAAAGAGGGAAAGTTGGAGCAAGAGACTTTCATTAAGCGCATGGATATTCATGAAATCCAAGTAAACAGGTGACTAACATAAGTAAGTATGTGACAGGTGCAGTTAAAAACCCCAAACCGAGGGCAATTATCATTGTTTTCACACAAACCCCATAAACACTGGGTCGCCAATGTAGTTACCAAAATAAGATTGTTCAAAAAGACTAGCCCACAAACACAATGAGCACACAAAAAAAAAAATGTGAATTTTGACAACAAAAATCTTCACAAGTATCAGGGTCAGGCGTTGGCAGCATCGTCACCAGCTAGAGCGTCATTAACGGGAGCATCTTCACGAACAAAGGGCACAATGGCAGAGGACTGGCCAGCCTCTTCGGCAGCTATCTCCTGATCTACCTCCTCCAGGTCCAACTTCTCCATGTCTACCCCAGTAGGATGCTTCAGCAGGTACCTCCTCAGCAGCTCAAATCCCTTGAAGTACTAGCTAAACAAAACGGTGCTATACTCGTCAGTTGTCTGAAATGCCTCAACTGACCGCGCCGCTATCGTCTTCAATGACTCCCTGGTACTAATGAGCTGCTCATCCTTCTCTTGCGTCAGCTGATGCTCCACCCTAAGCTCGTCACTCAATTCTTTCAGTTTTTCCTTCAAAGAAGCAGACTCGCCCATAGAAGCAATAAGATTCTTCCGTAGCGTGGAGTTCTCCGCTTCTAAAGTCTCCATCCTGGACGTTAAAGAGGCAACCTTCATCTCTTGGGTGAGATATTCAGAAGCAATGTGCATGCTCTCACCCAATACCTGAAAAGGAATAATTCAAAATCGTCAGTAAAAGAGATAAATCGAAGAAAAAGTAGAAGAATGGACGTAAACAATCTAACCTGTACAAGCTTGTGGACGTGGCGAGCCGCCACGTCATTAAAGGGAACGCCTGACAAGACCTTCAGATCTGCAGCAGTCACTACTTCATGAGCCCTCTCCACGGCCAACCTCTCGTCAGTCCATAGTGTGAATGGACGTGAAACACATTTTTCCTTCTCCTTCTCCGACAGCCTCAGTCTCTTGGAAGCCGGAGTACCCCCGATCTCTTCCACCGAGGTCGTGGGAGAAGCAGTCCTCGTCGTCGCGACCCCTAACACTACTGGGTTGACGGAGGAAATTGGAAGTGCCAAGTCACCCTTCCCGGTGACGCGCACCGTCTTTTTGCCCAAGTTGGACAGAGGCTCGTCCTTTTTGGACCTCATTTTGGCATACAGCTTCTTGTTAAATTTTGTCGTCATCTCTGCAAGACAGAAACACTTAGAAAACTGCTGTGTGAGAGATAAATATTGACGAACTAAATACTTACTCTTTTTTCCTTCAATCTCGATATTTCGCAGAACAAAGTCAGACGGATCTGGACCTAGGCAGTAAAAGGCAAGTGTCCGGGGATCCACAAGGTCGTCCCAATTCTTGATCGTCTGCGCGTATTTGATCGCCTTTTGAACCCGATGCCTGTACCTGCTCTTCAATTTAGGTCGTCTCTTAACTGCACAGAAGAAGGTACAAGAGGGTCATTGACGAAAAAGGCAGAGGCGCGAAAGAATAGTTTGTCAAAGGGAATATTAACGCACCTAAAGTCGGGGTTCCCCACCGATGATGCAACCTTGGGAGATCCCCTCAAACCTCGCCCGAGGGAGTTTCGAAATTGTCCCCAGATACAAAGAAAAACCTGGACTTCCAGTATTTGAAGGACGAGGGTAACTTCTTGACGATCCTAGTGTTTCTCTCCCAAGGCACCAGTTCATAGTACCCATGCTCCCTTGACGCTTTCAAGCGATACAAATAAGTGAGTTCGTCGACCCTAAGCATATCTCCGTCTAGGGCAGCCAGCCATATTCCCATACAACTAACCAAAATTCTCCACGAATTTGGCATGAGCTGCCCAGGAGCGATGCCAAAGTGGTTTAGCAACTCCATCACAAAAGGATGGATGGGAAACCTCAACCCACAGATGAAGGCGGACTCGTAAAAACACACCTCGCCTGGGAAGAAATGGCAAGCCCGTTCCTCCTCATTGGGTAGACAAACCCTAACCCGATCAGGGAATTGGAATCTATCCCTAAATCTCCTAAGTGTGTCATTGTCCAACCCACACCTTTCCTCCAAAGCGTGAAAAGCCCTAATCTCACGAGGGACAGAGATAGCCGTATCCCCTTCTGCTGGGCCGCCGCTAGACGATAACCCAGTTTCGAGCTCGCTAGACCTAATCTCCGACATCGTCCTTTCCCTCACTAATTCCTCAAACCACTCGACGAATTGATGAAGGATTGGCAATAAATCAGCCAATACGAGAGCCAAACTATTGCCCTCGTAAACAAAGTGTTCTAAGTGAGGAAAAGATCCTAAAGGCCCCCCTAATCGAGCAAAAAGGAAGGAGATTGAAGGGCACTCTATCCTAACCTTAGAACTATTGCACATGGAAAACTAGGAAACACAAAAAAGTAATAGACCTAAGGTACCCCAAAACCAAAAAAGAGGAAAAGCGAAGGAAAAACAGCAGAGAAAAAGAAGTAAAAAGATCAGAAATTTACAAATAACAAAAATGAACAAAGTAAACAGAAAGTAGATAGGAAGAACTTACCTCGGAAAAGAGCACTGTGGCGCTGCAAAGAAAAATCACAGGGAAAAAGGGAGCAGAAAAGATGAAAACCAGAGCAGAAATGAAGCAACTTCTTCGAAAAAGTAAAAAGAAAATGATAAGGAGAAAGTTTTAAACCAAGGATTGGGAAGCTGAAAAACCAGCGGGAAAATCAAGGGGACTCATCATTAACACCTCCAATCAAAAAGCGCCACGTGGGCCATAACCCAGAAGGAACCGCCGCAGCACATTAAATGCGACTCAAAAACCTAACCGCCTGCTGCCCAGAGACCTTTTACCTTCCTCGGTCAACACGACACGTCATGACGACCACGGAATCCGGGGGCAACTGATGGGACTGACGAGGTAAGTCCTGCAAGAGGCAAGTTGGACCGACGAGGAAAGTTTTGATGATGATTATACGCGTCACTGACGGGAAAAAACACTCCATTCAATACCAAGAGTAAATAACAGGGATGGTTACGGATCCAGATGGACAGACCGTTGAGGCCAAATTAAAGCCACATGATGATGCCAGAAAGCGTTACTCAGAAGGGAGTTAAATCATCATAAATCTTCCAACGGCTGGAACCTATAGCGCAGGTATAAATCCCTCACACTATCCCACGGAGGAGGGATGAAAAGACATTGATGTTGATGTTATTTTGATTATCCTTACACAATTTTTAACACTAACTTTAGCATCGGAGATGTTGTGGCAGGCACCACACCGGTGACCATCGTTGTGAAAGCACCATTGAAGGAGGTCCAAGATCGTCCCTGTCCGCATTTATCGACTGACGAATCCAACTTTCATCAATAACTTTAAAGTATATTTTTTAATTTTTAATCTTAAACATTGATGTACCATTGGATATGGAATTATGGATCCATAGGTATGGAATGACAACAGGCTTGGCAATTGGTTGATTGATCTATTGATTAAGAGGTTGTTGGATTTGGTACTACGGGACATGCATAAGCTCCTGCGGTTTTGTTTATATGCTAATTTTTTTTTTTTTGCCTTTTGTTACAGTTTATTTATTATTTATTTTTTAGCAAATGATCTAATTCTTAGCTTTTTATTTATAGAAACAAGCTGTTTTAAGTTTATTGTCATACATTTAAGGAAAATTATTATGTACTTCAAGAATATCATAAATGTGTACTTCTTTCTCTCGCATGAATTGTGGATCTTACCATAAATTTAATTAGTGAGACTCACTATTCATGTAAGAGGAAAGAGTGCGCATTTATAATACTCCGAGAATACACAATAATTTTCTCACATTTAACATAAAAATTACTTATAATTATATCTCTTTATAAAAACTATACAAAAACTATCGAAATTAATTAAGTTACAGAACGGACACTTGTTGAGGCTCTTGCTGATGATACCAAGCTGTAGGCCACCAATTTTGGCTTCTATGTCATCTCTTAAGCAGCGTATACATTACGTATACACCCACTAATGGGTGAAACGTTTTACCGAGCAAGACCAAAATTTAACATATACACGTTAGGTCTAAAAGCATGCACTTACACCCAGAATCGATCCAAGGTAAACCCAAATTCATAATTTCAAAAACATACATATATTTTTTTTAAGAGAAAAAACAATACATATATAATCCATTCGATATATATTAATTGATCTTGATGAGAAACCATTCAACCTGGACAACTGTCGTCCATCCAAAGACTATCACCTGCATGGAAGAGGTCCTCTAGTCCGTCCAAACCTCCTCTCGTCCAGAGATGTCTTCCCCATTCAAATACCAAGAACAATTTCCCTATAAGGAAATACTCGAGCACCATGCCTAAAGATTTTTCCACCAACCCATATCTTCTGAGTACGGAAGTGAACTTAGAGGATCTCGTTGCCATTAACTCCATGCCCTAATTATGCTTCCCATAAAGGAAGTGGCTAAAATCATGTGAGCGTGATCAACTCCAAACCCCTATATACACACTAGACCCATTACATTTGTTAATGTATATTATATTATGGGCCTTAGGCCCAGCTAGTTTACTTATATAGCACATTTGTACTTGTACTACACTTTACTTGTACTGCACACATATGTTTACTTGTACCGCATATATATGCCTCTTATATAAAGGCATCACATGTATATTTCTTCAGTATGAAATACAATACTACGATTCAGTATTTCTAACATGGTATCAGAGCCACTGCTATGACCTTTTCTTAGCAGTCTTATCTTTATTGATGTTACTCCACTCTCAACATCGCTTCCGCTATCACAACAGTCGTCGCAACCCCTCGCCGTTGAACCCCCGACGTCTTCCAAGCATTGTCTTAGGGTTCCGGACCTGCAGCCGCTGTCGTTGAGGAGTCCAACACCGCACAAGATCACTGCACGTGTCATCACGCCTCGAATATTGCTCCGATCATATTTCTGGACATATCACTGAGATCGTCTTGGAACGATCTAACTTTTGGTGAAAGCCTCGCAGTCATCGGAGTGCCCACGCACCGTCCTCAGGTAAGGCTGACGTCACCTGTGACATCATCAGTGCCACGTCAGCCCTAGCTTACATCAACATCCAGTCACCTGCTGACGTCAGCGCCACGTCATCCTGCTGACGTCATCCACCGTTGACCGTTGACTTTTCAGGGGTTGACTTTTTCAGTCTAGGTTCTCCTTACCCAGTTTTTCGCGTAGATTTCATTTTTGCAGTCTATTTTTGCATATTGTGTTTCTAAATGGATAAAAATGATGTTTTTCTTCCTCATCCCATCAATACTATATTAGAGGGGAACAAGAATTACTTATCTTGGTCTCAAGCTATGCGCAGTTTTCTTAAGGGTCGCATGCTCTGACAATACTATACTGGTGCAATTACCATTCCTATCAAGGGAGCAAGTGAAGAAGATGCTGTCTTCCTTGGTCGCATGATTGAATGGGATAGTCACAACCACATGATCCTCACATGGATTTGGAACACTTCCATTCCCTCCATCTCTAATCTGTTGGGCAGCTTTGACGATGCAAAATCAGCATGGGATATGTTGGCCAAAAGGTACTCCACTACTCACGGATCCATGAAATATCAATTGGTAGTTGAATTGCATCAACTTCGACAAGAACCAGGGCAATCCATCAATGACTACTATAATCAGCTTCGCTTCATTTGGGACCAAATTGACCTTTCTGATCCGATTTAGGCATGCTCAAAAGATGCTCAGCAATATGCTACAGTTAGAGATGAATTTCGTCTCTACGAGTTCCTGATGTCACTTCACAAGGACTTTGAGCCCATCCGAGGTCAGCTTCTTAATCGCAGCCCTCCTCCCTCTCTTGACACTACTGTAAATGAGTTGGTTAGAGAAGATGCTCGACTTGCAACCCTTCAAGCCCAGAATAAGTTCAATGTTTTGGCTATTACTCCTTCTGCTCCTTTCATTGAGCAACCTCAGCAATCAGGTGATTCTTCTGGCTCTAACAATCTTCGCAAGCAGACCAACAAGAAGTTCTGCAATTATTGTAAGCGTCCTGGCCACACCATTGAGACTTGTTACCGTCGCAACAAATCTACTGCTGTTGTTGCTAATACTGAGCCTACTCCGCCGATGCCTTCCATTTCAGTTGAGTCCCAGTCTTCTGGATCCACTATCAACCTCTCCCCCACTGAACTACAAGAGATCATAGCTCAAGCTGTTCGTATGGCTGGTAATGCATATCTTTCCACTGCTCTCTCAGTTTTGCCCGGTAAGTCTCAAACTTGGCTTTTTGATTCTGCCTGTTGCAATCACATGACACCTCACTCATCCTTATTCTCCAAACTTGACCCTGCACCACATCCTCTTAATATTCATATAGCTGATGGTTCCACCATGCATGGGAATAGTCTAGGTTTTGTTTCAACCTCTAACTTCTTTGTTCATGGGGTCTTCCATGTACCTGACCTATCCTATAATTTATGCTCTGTGGGACAATTAGCTGAACTAGGATATCGCCTTATTTTTGATTATTTTGGGTGTATTGTGCAGGATCCAAGGACGGGACAAGAGCTTGGGACCGGTCCTAGGGTTGGGCGTATGTTTCTCGTGGACAATCTTCATCTTCCACCTGTTGCTTCTGTCTTTGTTGCTGCTGCAGCTACTGCAGTTTCTTCCTTACATTCTCTTGCACTTTGGCATTCTCGTCTTGGTCATGCCTCATCTACTCGGGTACAACAATTAGCTTCTAAGGGTCTGTTGGGTTCTGTGTCCAAAGACAATTTTGATTGTACTTCTTGCCAGTTAGGAAAACAGCCAGCTTTACCTTTCAATAATAGTGAATCTATCTCTAATAGTATTTTTGAGTTAATTCATTCTGATGTTTGGGGACCTTCTCCTGTTACTAGTATTAGTGGACCTCGTTATTTTGTTGTTTTTATTAATGATTATTCTCGTTATAGTTGGATCTTTCCTATGAAATCTCGTTCTGAAATCTTGCCAACATACAGTAACTTTGCAAAAATGGTTGAAACATAATTCTCCAAACACATCAAAACTTTTCGTTCTGATAATGCTCTTGAATATACTCAATATGCTTTTCAAGCTCTGTTACATTCCTATGGCACTGTACATCATCTAACCTGTTCAGGCACCTCTCAACAAAATGGTCGAGCCGAAAGAAAACTTCGTCATATTCTTGACACTGTCCGTGCTCTTCTTCTTTCTGCTAAAGTTCCTGCCCCATTTTGGGGTGAAGCTGCTCTTCATACTGTTCATGCCATTAATCGCATTCCAAGCACTGTCATCCATAATCAGACTCCATATGAGTGCCTTTTTGGGTCACCCCCTAACTATCATTACCTTCGCTCTTTTGGATCTGCTTGTTTCGTATTTCTTCAGCCTCATGAGCGCAACAAACTTGAGCCTCGATCTAGATTTTGTTGTTTCCTTGGTTATGGTGAAACTTAAAAAGGGTATCGGTGCTATGATCCTGTCTCTCATCGTCTTCGTGTTTCCCGTAATGTTGTCTTTTGGGAACACCACTTATTTATTGAACTCTCTCATTTTCGTTCTTCCCTAACTAGCTCTTCTGTTTTAGAAATCTTTCTAGATGAGTCTCCTATTCCTTCTGCAGATACTCTTGATCCTCCTTTGGACTTCTCTATTCCATCTTTAGATCTTTTTGATGATTTTCCTAGACAGGTTGTAGATGAACAGGTTGATGACAAGCTACCCCACCTTGAGCCTAGGTCCCCTGCTCCTGCTCCGCCTGAAGATCCTCCATAAGACATTTCACCTCGCCACTCAACCCGGGTAAGATCCATTCCTGCACATTTACTTGACTATCATTGTTACACTGCCCTTGCTACACTCTATGAGCCTCAAACCTATCATGAGGCCTCTACTGACCCTTTATGGCAGATTGCAATAAAAGAGAAAATTGATGCATTAACCAAAAACCATACTTGGGATCTGGTTACTCTCCCTCCTAGTCAGTCTGTGGTTGGTTGTAAGTGGATCTATAAGATCAAGACTTGCTCTGATGGGTCTATCGAGCGCTACAAAACTCGTCTTGTTGCAAAAGGTTTTACACAGGAGTATGGGATTGATTATGAAGAGACTTTTGCTCCAGTTGCCCGTATCTCCTCTGTTCATGCCCTCTTAGCTGTTGCTGCTGCTAGTAAATAGGACATTTTTCAGATGGATGTTAAAAATGCCTTCCTTAATGGGGATCTGCATGAAGAATTCTATATGCAACCTCCTCCTAGTCTTTCTATTGAAACAAACAAGGTTTGTCGCCTTCGACGTGCACTTTATGGCCTTAAACAAGCTCCATGAGCTTGGTTTGCCAAGTTCAGCTCCACCATCTTTCGCTTGGGTTACACTGCCAGTCCTTATGATTCTACCTTATTTCTTCGTCGCAATGATAAAGGCACCATTTTGCTTCTCCTATATGTGGATGGCATGATCATAACTAGTGATGACCTCAATGGCATTTAAGAACTCAAAGATTTTCTTAGTCAGCAGTTTGAGATGAAAGACCTTGAACATCTCAGCTATTTCTTGGGTCTTAAGATCACTCGTTCCACAGATGGTCTTTATATTACTCAAGCCAAGTATGCATCTGACCTTTTATCTCGAGCTGGACTCACTGACAGCAAGACTGTTGACACTCCAGCTGAACTTAATGCGCATCTGACACCCTCGGGGGGGGGGGGGGGGGGGAAACTATTGTCTAATCCCTCTCTTTATAGACGATTGGTTGGCAGTCTAGTTTATCTCACAGTTACTCGTCCAGACATTTCTTATGCTGTTCATCAGGTGAGCCAGTATTTGTCTATTCCACGATCGACTCACTATGCTACTGTTTTGCGCATTCTACAATACCTGAAGGGCACTCTTTTCTATAGCCTTTTCTACTCAACTCAGTCTCCTCTTGTACTCCGTGCATTCTTTGATGCTGATTGGGCAGGAGATTCCACTGATCGCAGGTCCACTACAGATTATTGCTTTCTCCTTGGTTCTTCTTTGATTTCTTGGCGAAGTAAGAAACAAACTTTCGTGGCCCGCTCCAGTACTGAAGCAGAATATCGTGCTCTTACTGACACCACATTTGAGCTCCTTTGGTTACGATGGCTTCTTAAGGATTTGGGTGTGTCCACATCCTCTGCTACTCCCCTTTATTGTGACAACTAGAGTGTCATTCATATTGCTCACAATGACGTCTTCCATGAACGGACTAAACACATCAAGATTGATTGTCATTTTATCCATTATCATCTTGTCCATGGTGCTCTCAAGCTTTTCTCCGTCTCCTCCAAAGATCAACTTGCAGATATCTTCACCAAGGCACTTCCTAAGGGACGCACTCGTAATTTGGTTGACAACCTCAAGCTAGTCTCACATCCACCTTGAGTTTGAGGGGGGCTGTTAATGTATATTATATTATGGGCCTTAGGCCCAACTAGTTTACTTGTATAGCACACTTGTACTTGTACTACACTTTACTTGTACCGCACATATATGTTTACTTGTACCGCATACATATGTCTCTTATATAAAGGCATCACATGTATATTTCTTCGGTATGAAATACAATGCTACGATTCAGTATTTCTAACAACATTCAAAGTTAATTAGGAGTGAAAAACCTTTACTTAAACACTTTTAAAGTTCATTGGGATCCTTGTGTGGTTTTGATTTAATTATTGGAAGGTTCTTAACCAGCACCCCACTAGCACACTCCATGAATGCTATACATATGCCAATCATATGCTGTATTATATAGATAAAGAAAGGGTTTCCACACACGCACACACACACACACACACACACACACATATATATATATATATATATATATTTCATTGGGGCTAGGGGATGGAGGTGTCCCCATTGGTCATAAAGGGGAGAAGAGGCGTTCGCGGGGTGCCTAGTGACAAAGCAGTGTTGTAACTCACTGTTGGACTAGGAATATGGGTGCATGGATTGGGTGCAGATGGAGGCGCCTGAACATGAGGACGATATTGCACTCCACCTAGCGAAGAAGAGACATTAGTGTGATCACTACTAGCGAAGGTCTTTGGGTTGATCCTCGAATGAGGGGGTTTCGGTGGTGGTGGGGGGATTAGGTTCAGATATTGGAGGGACTTGGCCTTGCACTGATCCTAGCAACTGGTTTTTTGTCATAAAATTTTGTTCTTCTCCATAGAGGATTCTCCTAGTCTGATATGCAGGCATGCTCATCATCAGAAAAAGCAGCACTGTGGCTACGAGAAGCATATTTTTAGAAGCAAAGATGGTTTAGAAAATTTTGATGAATAATATGCAGAACGTATATAGTCGTTTATTTATAGAAAATCGTGTATAGAAGAATTTCCTGAGCAGATATCATTTAAAACTTAGGCATATCATAGGGGACAAAATCATGAGATTCATGACATTTGTGTTAGTGCATGAAGCTTCCTTTTCAATACTAACGAGCCGTTTAGACTTACAAAATTTGTGGTAATCAAACAGATACAACAGCAAAGGATTTAGCATTGTCTGCTAACTCATATGCCACATTGTATAATAGAGTTAGTGCATATTGAGACTGGTTCATCCACTTCCAGGCCTAGAGCTGGATTTCTTCCGCAATCTGAAAAGGTTGAGGTTAATGTTGAACAACCTAAGTCAGATGGTAAATCTATCATTGGCAATGTGCCAAAATTAGTCTGAGTCCCTTACTTTTACCACCATTGTGGTATTATTAAACACATTTGTCCAAATTGTTTCAAGTGGCTTGCTAGCTAGAATGTGAATTGTGTGTCTAATCACAAGGGCGAAGTCCAGGGCATAGGACCCAATGCCTTTGTTAAATGAGTTGATTAAGGCATTAGTATAATTCTTAGGTATTCTTGGAATACAGAGAATGGTACTTCCTCCTCTCACATTCATAGTGGAGTCTATTATAAAAGTGAGAGGAGTAAGTATCATTTCTTCTAGAGTTTCTAAGAATTTTCCAAGGCATTGAGCCTTTTAACTTCCTTTCAGGGGAACGCAAATCCCCCTTAACCTTCAAGGAAATATTTCCTGAAGAAGACCTCTTCATCCTCTTAGCCTAACACTCAGACTAAGTGGGTGAAGAAGGATGTTGCTACTTGAGCCCTTTTCCCTCATTCATGTTTGAATTCTTCTTTTACTTTGTTGGACGTGTTGCCCTGTTTCCTGTGTTGTGATTCATTCATTATTGCCATGCTTTATAGGATTCAAGCTTATCCATTTACCTTGTATTACAGTTCATTCTAGTTTTCCTAGAATTACTCAGATACCAATTAAGATTATCTTCTATGGAGATTTCATCAATACTCAATATTAAAGTCAAATAAAACATAAACTATCAACGGAAAAGCAATTGCATGTACATTGAAATTCACTTAAATTAATAAATAAATTAACTTATACATAAATCTCGGAAAGCTGCATTCAAAATTTCTTAGCCTTTGTTAACACTGCTAATCCACAATCCCTCTTGACCTCCATATTAATTTTCAACTTTTTTTATGCTTTACAATCTTTCTTCTAATGAAATTAAATAAATAAAAGAGGAAATGATTAAGAATGCTGGATGCAATATTTCTGCAGAACTGAGGACGAAAGAGGAATGAAACACATCCATTGTCAAATGGGGCAAGCTTACTTAGTGAAAAATGAAGAAGCAGAACAGCAATGACAAGTTGTATTCCACAGTAATATGGAGGCTGAAGTAAAGCTACAAGTTGCGCTGATGAGCACTGAAGTAATAAGCAGTTGTTTTGTAGATTAGTACGTAGTTAGTTTCTTACTAATACATGTACAAAGTCACGAGTATTTAAAATGAAACACATCCATTGTCAAATGGGGCAAGCTTACTTAGTGAAAAATGAAGAAGCAGAACAGCAATGACAAGTTGTATTCCACAGTAATATGAAAGCTGAAGTAAAGCTACAAGTTGCGCTGATGAGCACTGAAGTAATAAGCAGTTGTTTTGTAGATTAGTACGTAGTTAGTTTTGTGGACGACTAAATTTCTCGGTTCAAAATAAGTCAAACAAGTAAAATAGTGTCACAAATGCGAATTTGTATTGATGAATGTGTGGTACAATTCTCTGTAATTACAAAAGAGTTATCCTCTGATTCGATCTCCTTGAAAGACTTGTTGATTTGGATTGTAATAATGTAATTTTGATTTGAACACAAACTATCCTTCAATTTGGTTGAGAGATAGATCGAAGATTGTTGAAACAGAATTACAATGAATCTCTGGCTATGAGCTTGTTAGAAATCCCTTGTTCTTCGCATTCTTCGTGTTCTTCGTGTGTTCTTCGCGTTCTTGATGTGTTCTTTGTCTTTGAAGGTTTGTGATGGAAGTTCTTCGGGGCTTTAGAGGCTTGAATCCTTAGAGCTTCCCTGATTTGTGATTTGTGATGTTTCTGGAGGCTTTTGAGCTTGATTCCAGTGATCTTTGAGATATAGGAATATGATTTGGATGCTTCCTATTTGAATGTTCTTCGTATTTGAAGGTTTGTGGTGGAAGTTCTTCAGGGCTTTAGAGGCTTAGATCCGTTGAGCTTCACCAATTTGTGGTTTGTTGAGGTTTCTGGAGGCTTTTGAGCTTGATTCCAGTGAACTTTGAGATCTAGGTGGATGATTTGGATAATTTCTCTTCGAATGTTCTCTGTATTCGAAGTTGAAGTTCTTGAAGTTCTTGGAGGTTTTAGAGCTTGATTTTGGCAGAGCTTCTGGACTTCTGAGTGCTTCCAATGGCCTGGTCCCTTCTCCAAATCTCTAGCTCCCTTCCCAAATGCTTTAGGAAGGCTTCTATTTATAGGAGTTTAGGGGTAGGTAAGTGACACGTGGCGGAGCTTGATTGGTGACACGTGGTAGCGCTTGATTGGTCCGCTTATGTCATCGCTTACACGTGCGAGGCTGATTATGTCATCGCTTACACGTGCGAAGCTAATTATGTCATCGCTTACACGTGCGATGATGCATGATTGGTTCTTGCATGACACTTGACGAATTTCTATTGGTTTCTGAATAGTGATAGCAAAACCTAGCAGCAATATGTGGTGTTTTGTAATTGGCTGCATTTTGTGGATTTGGTAGTGTGACGTGTCAGCTTATGATAGGTTGGAAATTTTTCTTCTCTACAAATGCCCGCTCGAGACTCATTCACACACACAGTTTCAGAATGTGGTGTGAGAATGAGTTTTGAAAACAGACTTTTACTCCTGGTTCTTCAAATGAAGTAATTGAAGGTGGTGGAGCTTTCAGCAGGATGAGATAATTTCCGAGGAGTAGACCCACCCATATGAAAGGTTTTGATGAGGCTGGGAAGAGGTTTGCAAATATTTGAATGTACTTACATGACCGAGCTTTCTCAGTAGAGGTTAAGTTGAAGTAACTTCAGAAGAGTGTTTTTGGATTGTTGGCGGTGATCACATGGTGTAGAAGATGGGGAAGACGTGAGGATGGTGGATGAGTACAGCGTGTAGAGCCATGGGGCTAGCCTCGTGTTTTTAAGAATCGCTGGTGAAGTTATATCAGAAGAGTATACTTCAGATTGCGGCGAGGCCATGTGGGAAAGTGGTTGAGTGCGCTTGCATCATTGTTTTGCCCCGGATGAAGTAATTTCGGAAGCTTATGGATTCTGGAGATGACGGTGTTGGTGGTGAAGAAGACGGGGATGAAGCAAAGCGAATGGGTGAAACATACGCCACCATGGTGTTGACCCTGTATGTTGCTTGGGGTCTGACAGTAAGTCATCGAATGTGCGTGCGGAAAGGGACCAAACCATCAGACATTAAGTTGAAGTAATTTCAGAAGTGTTCCTTCAGAAATTCTTCAAGTTGAATTTAAGTTGGAGTAATTCCAGAAAGTGTGTTTTGAGGTACCAGCAACGATGACCTCTGGATTGCACGCCGATGGGAACATGGAATATGGCTTTGGCAACCCTTTACCAGCCCCAAAGGCTGAACTCTGATGAGCTGGTGCCCCGGAGGTCGTTTCAAGTGTTGGATGAAAGACAATTTGTAGGATATTCCAACACTTTTTACCACCTTCACCTCTTGACACTTGTTGGGAAAGCACAACAAAGAGGAAGATGGAGCTAACTCGTGATTCTGGTCTTAAAAACCAGCCGAGTTGCTGTTTGTTTCGAACCGCTGCTTCTGCTGGAAGACCAAGCAATTAGAGAGAGACTACAAAAGCCCTGAGGTTAGGAACAGGTGTCTTTGCTGGACTTGGATTTCCTGGCCAACCAAATCTGAAGAAGCATGGAACCACAATGCAGGCCTTGTTATGAATAATTTTATGGACGACTGTGGTTGTTAGGTGGAGAAACAAAATTTGTTAGGATCTCAAAACTACAATGATGCTGTGAAGAGGGTTTCTGCCGAACCATGGGAGGGTTGATTTCTCACTGATTATGAAGTGATATTGGTTGTTGAGAGTTGAGAATGATGAGGCCATAGTGAGAAATGGCCGTGAGAAGGAGGATTTGAGAATTTGAAAGAAGCAAATCTTCATTTATGACTTAGTGTTTTTCTGGATGAGTTTTTGATGAACCCGGCCCTCCTATTTATAGCGAAGAGACGAAGAATGGTGGATGGATAGTTGAGAATGGCGGATGGAGATTTTTGGTGAGAATGGTAGATTCTTGACTGGTAGATGCCGAATGGTAGGTGGGAATGTTTGGCATCGAAAGGGGAATGGTAGGTTGGAATGTCCAGCACCGAAAGGGAAATGGTAGTTGGATGGGTGATCTGATACAATTTCAAATACAAGACACACTTGTGAGAGTTCATCTATACTTTGAAAGAAAAGCCTTGATGAAGTTTGGAAAATAACCTTGAGGGGATCCAAACTAAATTGATGAATCTCAAATTTTGATATTGAGAGCTTTAGTTTTGGACATTTTCAATACTTCGGTGATGTGGATCAGATTGGCGACTTCCAAGTTGCGAAAAACTGAGCAAGACAAGTATGACTTGAAAATCTTGATTTTGAGTCGAATTCAACACAAAAATCAACTAGCTTGGAATTGAGTTATTTGTGCAATTTCTGAGTCTTAAATGATGGAACGGACTCCAAAATTGGAATGTACGTGAAAAATTGAGCAAGATAGGTCCATCTTAAAAATTTTGACTTTTGGTCAACATTTACGCAAAAGTCAACTTTTTAGAAATTGGTCATTTGCACAATTTTCGAGCTTCGAATGAAGAAACGGATCCCAAAATCCGAATGTACTCGAAAAACTGAGTGGGACAGGTCCGTCTTGAAAATTTTGACTTTTGGTCAAAGTCAAAGGTCCACTTGGTCATTCTTTTTTTTTTTTTTCTTTTTTTTTTCTTTTTTTTTTTCAGTTGGTTCGGACCGGGTCAGGATCAACGGGTCAAACCGGTCCGGTCTGGTCAAACGGGTCAGGTTGGTGGATAGTGACGTCATCCATGACATCATAGGCCCGAGGGCGTGTCAGCACGTGGCGCGTGCAAGCGCATGAGAAACTTCCGGCGCGTGGGAGCGCGTAGAAGGCAGTAGTGGCGCGTGAAAGAGAGCCGGACCTTCTGGCGGCGCGTGGCGGCGCATGGCTCATCGTTTGGGCCTGAAATTTTTTATTTTTGCAGAGTAAAGGCCGTAGAAGACCATGGTATGGTCTGTTTTCTGAATTGGTGGCCTGATTTGCACAGATTTCAAGGATTAATCCGTCGGTCATCGCAAGTTTCTGGCGGTGCATGGCGGCGCGTGGTGTCTCCGTTGAGACTGACTTTTTTGGGTTTTGGAGATCTTTGTCCGTTTAAGATCTCTTGTGGGTCAGTTTCGTGAAATGATCTTTGGAGTTTCACAAATTTGGAAGAGAAGGCCGTGTGTGAATTTGTCTTATATTGGATTGATGTGGCTTTTCTGCAGCTCTGACAAGGCGGTGCCAAGAAACTTACTAAATGTCTCTTTTGTTTGCTGAATTTTATTTTCAAAATTCGATGCAGACTTCTTTGATTTTGAGTGCTGTGAGTTTGCAAAATCTGACTTTGAGCTTCAATTATTTTCACATTTTTGAAACGTGAACATAGTTTTTTTTTTTTTTTTTTTTTTTTTTTTTCATTGGCTGGTTGGTGGAACCATTTATTGGTTTGCTGACTTTCTTCGTTTTTTTCTTGCCTACTATCTCAAAATTTTTCTATATAAAGGCATGTTATTGCCTTCCTTCATCACTGAGACACATGCTGAACATTCAGCTTTCTTCTCCTGCTTTCAAGATTTTTTTTTTTTTTTTTTACATGCTTTGAGACCTTTTCTTGACAAATTTTTTTTTTTGCTTGTTTTTGTTTTGCAGCATAGTTTTCTTTGGCAATTAAGCCGCACCAACACTTGTCTTTTCAACGCAGTCATCTCAAGAATCTTTGCAACGTAGCCACATCAAGAGTCTTTACCATGAAGATATGCTAGCATTTGTTTTTGTATGAAGGTGATCCACACTTGTCTTTATCATAAAGTTGGGCCAACTCTTGCATTTGCATTGAAGCCATGCTGACATTCATTTTTGCCATGAAGCCACGTCAACACTTTATTCGCACCAAAGCCGTGCCAACCTTCATTTTTGGCATGCAGCCACGTCAACACTTCATTCACATTGAAGCCGCGCCAACATCCATCTTTGTCATGTCAACACTTCATTCGTATCAAAGCCATGCGAGCATTCGTCTTTGTCATGAAGCCATGACAACATTCCATATCGAAGTTGTGCCAACGTTCATCTTCGTCATGAAGCCATGTCAACATTCCATATTAGCACTTGTATTCGCATTAAAGTTGCACCAACGTCCGTCTTTACCATGAAACTACATCAACACTTCACTTGCATTGAAGTTGTGCAAACATTCATCTTTGTCGTGAAGCTATGTCAACACTTCATTCACACCGGAATCATGCCAATACTCGTTCTTGCCATGAAACCACATCAATGCTTCATTTACATCGAAGCTGTGTGACATTCATCCTTGCCATGAAGCAATACTTGCACTTGCCTTCACAATGAAGCTGCATTCATCATTTGTATTGGAGCCGTGCCGACATTTATTTTTGCCGCGTCAACACTTCACTCGTACCAAAGCCATGCCAACCTTCATCTTTGGCATGTAGCTACGTCAACACTTCATTTATACCAAAGCCGTGCCAACCTTCATCTTTGTCATGAAGTCACAACAACACTCCATATTAGCACTTGTACTCGCATTGACGTTGCACCAATTTTCAAAGGCAACATAGTATTGAGGGTGCATAGCACTGTAGCCAGATATCAAGATTTCAGAGGTGCCAACAAGACTTTGAAGATGCAAGGAGCTCATTAAAACTTTGAAGATGCCAACGAACCCTTGAAGTTTCAAGAAGATTGCAACCAAAACTTTGAAGATGAAAGGAGTTCTCATTAAGATTTTGAAGATGCAAGGAGATGCCAATAAAACCTTAAAGATGTGAGAAGAATGCCGCCAAGACTTTGACATTGCATGAACATGCCCTTAGAGGAGAGATGACACAACACCAACTTCAGATGCTGGAGGAAGGTGATGTTGTCCAAATTTCAAAGACATGATGTGAAACAGCACCACTCAAAAGGGGGATGATGTGATTCAAATTTCGGAGTTGTGAAGTGGTACAACTTAGAAGAGAGACGATGTAGCTTAGGCTTGCAAGGTACAAGAAAATGCCCCCAAGAGATAAGTGATGCAAAAGATACTTCAACAACGCGGGAGAGTGTCCATGGAAGATAGGCAATGCCATGCAGCCTTCATTTCTTGCAAAAGTAGTTGAAGATTTTATTTTGTTTCACAACCAAGAATCAACTTATGTTCATCATCATTTCAAGGATAGCTAAACAACATCAGCTCCTTGCAGTCTTTATCTTCGACTACAACGATCTTCAACCATCCTGTTAAGTAGTTGACTACCTTCAAGTAATGTCTTGCCGACCAAAGGAGCCTTAAAAGCATATTGACAACTGTTGCAAAATTCTTCAAGCCAGACTGACAATCATTCTTCTTTTCATGTGACTGAACTTAGTGACAAGCACAAAGCTGCCTACGTACCCCCGAGAGGGATCAAGTCATTACGTAGTTCAAGAATGGTTTTTTTTTTTTTTGATGATTTTTTTTTGATATTTTCCTTTTAGATGATTTCTTTGTTTTTGTTTTGTTTTGTGTTTTTTTTTTTTTTGTTTCTTTTTCTTTTTTTTTTTCTTTGTTTTTTTTTTTTTTGATGATTTTTTTTTTAGTGTATGACTGAACTCAGCAAAAGAAATACTAAGTTGCCTACGTACCCTTGAGAGGGATCAAGTCATCACGTAGTTCAAAATGGTTTTTTTTTTTTTTTTTTTTTGCAAAAAAGGGGGCTCAGTGTGTAATAGTGGGTATCACCACTAATCGAACTCGAGACCTCTCAAGGGCGAATTGGGCATCCAACCACTACGCCACACTAGCAATTGGTGACATAGAGTGGGATTAATTCCTCTTTATTGGCATGCTTTCAAAGGTAATGGGAAGACATCATGTACCCTTGCAGCATTACAGTGGGCAGTTTAAGCTCTTGCCGAGGAGCAATCCTCGATGTTCAAGCGTAGAAGTGTTTAAGGAACTTCCCATTTATGGGGTCGATCCTTATGCCATCATTGTCAATCAATTTGCAAGCTTTGTTGGTGTTTGCCCCCTGCTTAAGAGTTGGAAGTACATCATAAGCAACGGTCACATGGTTTAACCCGACAACTTCATCAAAGCCTAGATCAATCTTGTTTTCTTTGGCAAGCTTCATAACTTGTTCTTTGAAGACAAAGCATTTTTGGATTGGGTGGCCAATGATGCGATGATATTTGCAGTAGTTAGGGTCATCAACTTTCCCTATTTCTTGTGGTCGCCTACATTCTGGCAATTCAATCAGCTTCAATTGCAATAATTGGTTTAAGATGTTTGGCACATCTTCATCGGGGAACGGATATGCTTTTTGCTCACGTTCCTTAAAAGTTAGGCGACGCACTTCATTCTTTTGCCATCCTTCAAGTTGTTTTTCATTTGCCTTCGCTCCTCTTCTTGGAACCTTGACTTCGATAGTGTTAACAATCATTGGGTCTTTGAGGCTGACTTTTGCATTCCTATCATTCCTCCTTACTTCCCATTTGCTTTCCTCAGGTATGGGAAGGTTTGTACTTCCATGGCTAGCAATACTCAACTCCATGTCGTGTGCACGAGTTGCTAACTCTTCAAATGTTCGAGGTTTTATCCCTTGAAGGATGTAAAGAAGTCCCCAATGCATGCCTTGGATGCACATCTCTACAGCAGAAATTTCAGAAAGTTTATCCTTACAATCTAAGCTCAAAGAACGCCACCGATTGATGTAATCAATGACGGGCTCATCTTTCCACTGTTTGGTATTAGTAAGCTCTATCATGCTCACTATACGACGCGTGCTATAGAATCGGTCAAGAAACTCTTTTTCGAGTTGTTGCCAACTGTCGATTGACTCAGGTTCTAAGTCTGTATACCAATCAAATGCATTTCCTTTGAGCGAACGGACAAATTGCTTTACAAGGAGGCCTCCTTGAGTCCCTGCGTTCTCACAAGTTTCTACAAAGTGAGCAATGTGTTGCTTAGGATTTCCATGGCCATCAAACTGCAAGAACTTGGGGGGTTGATACCCATTTGGCATCCTCATGTTGTCGATGCGCTTTGTGTAAGGTTTTGAATATGTGAGAGAACTTGTAGAAGAACCTCTATATTGTGCTCGGATGGTATTTGTTATCATGTCTTGTAATTGTTGGACTAACAACGAAGCAACCGAAGTAGATTGTTTTCGTCGGGGAGTGTTTTCAATTTCTCTCCCTTCGTCATCCTTCGCAAATGTGAATTTATGACCATGGCTTGATTCACCAAGATCTTGTATTTCGAGTTTGTTCATTAAAGTTGCAATTTGGAGGTCCTTATCTTCAAGTGCTTTTGTGAGAAGGACAACCCTTTGCTCCATTTCAGCAATCTTTTCTTCCATGGTAGATGTGTTAGTCATCATGACTGACACAACTTCCCAAGATGATGGAGAAGGAAGTGAATTGAAGTGAGCACGTGAAATCTCATCTTTTGGGTTCCCTTTAATGGGAGAGAAATCATGTGACCAACTTCTTGTGAAGGAAGAAGGGGATTTGCCCCCATACTTGAGGTGTTCCAAGGTGGAGACGTCCTTGTTGATGACCTTGTTTCTTGCAAGAGGGTCTAAGGAGATGATTGTCTGGACCTTGGCTTCCTTGGTTGATTGATATTGAAGTTGATTATTTGCTTTGGGTTGGCTACAATTGATTACACCAATGTAGTTGTTGGTGGTAGTCGTACCAAATTTAGTTGAAGTAGTTGTTGAAGCTTGGATGTTCTTGCTAGAGGCCATTTGAGTTGGTAGCAAGATGATGAAGATTTTTTTCTTTGAAGGAGAATGAGATGAGAGGTAGAGAGGTCCCACCGGGCGTGCCAGAATATGTGGACGACTAAATTTCTCGGTTCGAAATAAGTCAAACAAGTAAAATAGTGTCACAAATGCGAATTTGCATTGATGAATGTGTGGTACAATTCTCTGTAATTACAAAAGAGTTATCCTCTGATTCAATCTCCTTGAAAGACTTGTTGATTTGGATTGTAATAATGTAATTTTGATTTGAACACAAACTATCCTTCAATTTGGTTGAGAGATAGATCGAAGATTGTTGAAACAGAATTACAATGAATCTCTAGCTATGAGCTTATTAGAAATCCCTTGTTCTTCGCGTTCTTCGTGTTCTTCGTGTGTTCTTCGCGTTCTTGATGTGTTCTTTGTCTTTGAAGGTTTGTGATGGAAGTTCTTCGGGGCTTTAGAGGCTTGAATCCTTAGAGCTTCCCTGATTTGTGATTTGTGATGTTTCTGGAGGCTTTTGAGCTTGATTCCAGTGATCTTTGAGATATAGGAATATGATTTGGATGCTTCCTATTTGAATGTTCTTCGTATTTGAAGGTTTGTGGTGAAAATTCTTCGGGGCTTTAGAGGCTTAGATCTGTTGAGCTTCACCAATTTATGGTTTGTTGAGGTTTCTGGAGGCTTTTGAGCTTGATTCCAGTGAACTTTGAGATCTAGGTAGATGATTTGGATAATTTCTCTTCGAATGTTCTTTGTATTCGAAGTTGAAGTTCTTGAAGTTCTTAGAGGTTTTAGAGCTTGATTTTGGCAGAGTTTCTGGACTTCTGAGTGCTTCCAATGGCCTGGTCCCTTCTCCAAATCTCTAGCTCCCTTCCCAAATGCTTTAGGAAGGCTTCTATTTATAGGAGTTTAGGGGTAGGTAAGTGACACGTGGCGGAGCTTGATTGGTGACACGTGGCAGCGCTTGATTGGTCCGCTTATGTCATCGCTTACACGTGCGAGGCTGATTATGTCATCGCTTACACGTGCGAAGCTAATTATGTCATCGCTTACACGTGCGATGATGCATGATTGGTTCTTGCATGACACTTGGCGAATTTCTGTTGGTTTCTGAATAGTGATAGCAAAACCTAGCAGCAATATGTGGTGCTTTGTAATTGACTGCATTTTGTGGATTTGGTAGTGTGACGTGTCAGCTTATGATAGGTTGGGAATTTTTCTTCTCTACAAGTTTCTTACTAATACATGTACAAAGTCACGAGTATTTAAAGGGCAGAGCTACTATTGAGAAATTCTATTATTTTTATTACATTCCAAATGATTAAGAATGTAGTATAAGCTGGGGTGGTGGTTACAACTTACATACACATGAAAGAATAAGAATAATTAGACACTTGAAGAGCTTTGAACATCTACTTAAAAATAAATAAATAAATAAAATTATAAAGTCCCATAAGCTTGCCAATCCCCCTAAGGGATGGAGGGCTCCCCTTGGGTACAGAGGAACATGGAGTACTTTTCTGCTATGGGTGTAGCGAAGGAGGAGTGCGGTGACTCTTTGAAGGAGTCCAGGAGGGCGAATTAGGCGCAGATGGAGGGACATTACCTTTGAACAGCAATCTGCGTGTTAAAGGAGTGATATCAATATTGTGATCAGTGACAAATAAGGCCATTTGGCTCATCATTGGACTTGGTTTGAGCACATATGGAGGGACTTGACCTCTCTGTACTGGCCCAAAAACCTGGTCCTTGTAATTTTCATCATGATTTGTTTTCACCATGAGGGACTCTAATAGCCTCATGTGCTGGTATTATGCTCATGAGGAAAAAGAAAAACACAGCCACTGCTCGGACTTTGAGAAGCATATTGAGAACTCTCTTTTTTTTCTTCTTCTTTTTTCCCCTCTAAGCAGAGATAGTTTGAGATCAATCTGAGCAGGAATGCCTGGAGCGAGCATTGCTACGAATTAAATAGGATTAAAGAACTGAAACGCGGACCGTACAAGAGGGGGTGTTGACGTTTTAGAGATATTGAGAAACTTCGCCACTGAATTACCGGAAATTGATTTGAAACTATGTTGTAGGTGCCAATACAATTTGAAATCAATTTCCAGGGTTGTGTATATATAACGTGTGAGTGGCTAGAACAAGAGTTGCTTTTTATTGCAACACTGAGACAAAAACAGACTAAGACTATGCCTTGCAAGGTGCAAAAGATGGCAAGGTTCAAGGTAGTTCAAAAGTGCTTACCCCGCGTGGACTAGAATTTCTGTTGCAAAGCCTGCATTTTTTATGAGGTGCCCCAGACGTATACGTTTAGTGCAAGTTGCTGTTGTTGGGTTTTTACTGGAGAAGATAGAGCAAGTTTCTTTGCCAACATGTATTAGATTTCAAATTTTAGCGAACATTTTTAGAATCTTCCTAGTAATAGAATTCGAAATCACATGGTAAGGTTGTGCTGGCTTGCACTGGGCATGTCAGGCATGCATGCATGCGGCCATGCGTTGGTTTGCACCATGCCTATGGGCATGCCAAGATTGGTCTCCATTTCATGAGTAAAATTTTATTTCTAAGATTTAAGATTGTGCATCATTATAATTTAAATGATATAACATAAATACATTTATAATTTAAAATTATCTAATCTAAATCATAAAGTTGGATGGATTTTGTACAATAATTTATGGCCAAAGTTACCAAAACTTTGGCTTCTTAACAAATTATTCAGTTCAATGGGTTAACCAAAAAAAAAAAAAAAAAAAGTCTAGACTTCTAAATTCTGGTTAAGCTCTTAAGGAATATTTTGCTGCCGATCGAAGTAGGCCTCGACAATTCCGAGAGATTACTAACATTGAGGGGTGGGGGCATGGAATATTGACCTGCCTCCTCAGTCTGAGTATTTGGATTTCCATTGGAGCAGAGGACATTTGAGTTCATGGAATCAATTGTGGGAAAGTGCCCTCTTGCAATATTCTTGAGCCTAAATTTTTTCTTGCTCTTAGGAGCTTGTGATCGTTTGGGCCAGAGGATCTGTCGAGAATAGGGCGGGGATGCAATAGATTTCTTCCAGTTTCAATTTTTTATTGGGATTCACTTGGTTTGAGTCTGGGATTGTGAAATCGTTTTATATTTTGTGTATGGGAAGTATTTGAGTAAATGGGCTGCTTGTTGGACTTAGTGTGGCCGGGTGGAAGTGTCTTATTGGCTAGGTTTGCTTGTGGCTATGGCGGGTGTGCATGGGTTATTTATTTGGTAGGCCCTGGATGGAATTTGTATATAAGATCAAATGGCATTTGACGTGGGTTGTTTTTACCAAGTGGAGATGGGCCTGTAGCTAGGAAAGGCCAGGAGCCCAATCCGGCAAGAAGTAAAGCTTCTTGGCTGTTGATATTTTATTCAATAATGCTAGTATGGCATACTTTCCCACACTTTTTTATAATTTATTATTGTTTTATATAGTAGATTGTGATTTATAGTATGTCAATATTATATAGATTCACTTTTGTTTTTTCATTATTTATAGTCTATCACATTGTGACAAAGTGTGTATGAAAGAATGATACTAATAATATTGATCGATGTTTTGGGAAAATTGGAAAGGTCGGTGAGATGAGATGATGTGAGGATTTATCAATGCATAGGGGTAAGTTTAATTACAATAGTATGTGATTTGTTGGTAAGTTGATTATAAAAAAAAAATATCGTTAAACCTTTTTTTTTTTTTTTTCTAAACTTGTTAAACCTTATTTTCTATCGCGTGGATTGAATTATTTTATGTTTTCCAATTTATGGTCAGCCTTATATTCATTCTATGATCTATCCCAAGTCACCAAAATAGCCAGCACTCACAAGGGTGGGTCCATGACTCCATGCGATGATGCGATGACCTAAAATCTTTTCCCTTCTCGAGATCCATGTCAAAGATGATTGGAAAACGATCACTGTTTTTTTTTTTTTTTTTTTTTTTTGGGAGAATCCAATCACTGGTTTAAGAGAATGTTAGGATTCATGTCCATCACAATCTAATTAAAATGTAGGACCCACTTCATGCGATGACATACAATTTTTCTCAATTTGGGATCTATGTTAGTGATGACAAGAAAAGAATTACTATTTTAAGAAGAGTCAACTTCACAGCAGTTTGTAGCAACTAAATTATTTATCATCTATATTTAGAAATTTTTTTTATGAGAATTTGAAAAAATTATTAAAAAAGTTAAATCATTTTTTCATTATCTATATAAAAAAAAAATTAAATGATTTATTAATGTATTTTTTAAAGACATACGTTAATAAAAACCAATTATTAATAATGATAAATACGCCAAAGTCGTTCAAAGTGGCGGAGACTTTTGGCATACACGACATTCTACTGCCACACACTTTTTTTATGCAAATGTTACTTATAAAGAAGCAAATTTCTATATACTTTTTTTTTTTAATTAATTTTTGGTGCTGAGGCATAGTTTCATTTATTGACAGCTTGCCTCCAAAAGTCCAAACTAAACCAGCTAGCATACTTTTTCCGGTTATTGATTTTGTAAGCAATGATCAGATTCACCACGGAATATTCTTAACAAAAGATCCAGATTTAATACAGAATATACTTTCTTAGCAAAAAAGAACGAACTACAGAATCTTGAGATCCATTTTCTTAAGTTTGATTAGAAAAAAACAAAGGAATGGGCAGAATTTTATATAGTGTAGGCAGGAATTTTTTAGTGGCTGACATCCGTGACACCCTTGCCATGCTTGTCCCTATAAAGATAAGTATATAATGGTAATTATCAGGAAAAAAAAAAAAAAAAAAGGAGGAAGATAAGTATTTAACCTCATAGGACTCTCTAACATATTTTTTTTATCCGAAGTAAAATCTTTTACATATTATATATAATTAAGTATTTAATGTTTAAAAATTATCGTTATTCAGGAAAAAAAAAATCATAACTTATCTCTAATATGTAGGTTTTTCCCAATTCACATCTTGTTTTTAATTTTTCTTCTAAAAAAAAAAAAAGTGTTTTTAATTTCCAGACTAACCCCCCTCAAAGAGATAACATAAAATATATGACTTACGCACTTGTGGTCTTTATCCATAATTCAAATAAAATTCATCTCATCTTTCTTACTAGTCACTACACTTCAATTACTAAGAGTCTAATGAGGGCAATATTTTAAATTAATTAAAGTAATTATTAAAAAAAACACATGACACTATTGTTTATACTTTATATAGAATCAGTTGCGGCACTGTCTGAGTGTTAAACAATTGCCGCATACAACAATACATATATGTATATAAAACCATAAAGTCGACTAGGGTACTTGTAAGCAATCCAAGTAGGTAAACACAAGTCTTAATATTAATTAATAGGACACTGTCAATTCATTTGACCAAATTTAAAGCCACCGTCATAACAGATTCCAATCCTTTTGGCCATGAAGAGCACCTCACTTCCTTCACTTTATGCAATGATACATTTTTAATGCAATCACATTATAATCATGACAAGTACTACATTTATAATTACTTTCGCAACAAATTTTAATTTTAAATTGTTATAAATTCTAATTTAAAATTAATATTGAAATTATTTTTTTAATTATCAATAACAATTAACGACTATTAATGTTGTAAATATGTTATAAAATTAGCATTTTTCTATAATTAATAATTAATAATTAGACATGCAATTTATTTATTTATTTTTTGGGGGCTAAAACACACATAATTTTCTCATCTATTGCAGCAACAGAAAAAAGTATTATAATTATTACAATTTTTTAGGTTGATCTTGTCATCCTGGACACTCAAATTCTTAAATTAGAGTACGGATCCGAATATCTAAAATTATTAAATTAAAGTACGAATCCGATTATAGAATATGGTGGGTCCGGGCCAGATGGAAAGTTATTCACGGTTTGTCTTTTGAGTAGTGTTAAGGTCTTGCGAGGTTTACTTGTGTACATACTTGAGTCTACACGTAACCTACTTGTGTTTTATTTTTATTTTTATTTTTTACGAACAAAAAAGGGTCTTATGTGTAGAATTATTGACCCAGCCTATTTGAACCTGCAGTACTCATGACGTCCGTGGAGCACCCTTGAGTGTGTTATTTTGTTACTCATCTATGAATTAAAATGAAAAGGGAGAATACAATAATTAGAAAATAATTTTTAGTAATTACTAAACAGTTTGTGTGTGGAGACTTATGTATTATTCTACATTAAAATGTAAAATAAGATTTTCTCATATATATATTAAGCTCAGACAAAGGTGGCCAAGCTAGACCAGCAACTATACCATGCATGTACGAGTATGATTTATGGGAGCTTAATGAAAGTCTATATATAGTTTTTCAAATTAAAGTATCTGCACAAGTAACTCAGTTGTTCTAGCTTGATAAGAAATCAAAAAGAAGTTTTATAAAATGTTAAAGCAATTAAAGGACAAGAAGTAATTCAGCAACTTCTTATTGAACAAGATTGAAGATATGTGCAATGTAGAAGCTCTATCATGCCCAGGGACTAGCTCAAAGCCCCAAACTTGTTGGTGTTTGCAATATCAAAGATTGGTCACATCCGTATACTTGGGCCAGGCTGGGATAAATATGGCGATGATGAGTTTGGGAAGTGGGCTTTTAGATCTACATTTGTGGTCTGTGGTCTGTTCAATTTCAGCCTCACGTCCGTATTCAAAAGGCTGGGTAGTAAATGACCAACTTAATTCAATCTGGGAAAATTTTTCTCTATGTACAATCCAATTTAATATATAATCTAGGAAAAGACTTCACCCTGTAGAATCTACTTTTATATATCTAGCAAATAATAAATTTATTCCAATGGTTCACACAATTGCAAGTGCAGAGAATTAATAAAAAAAAAAAAAACCATAGGTATAGACAGACAAATAAGTGCTCTGGCTTCAAATTTAAATTCCAGGATTGAAATGTAAAAAATCGCTGCAAAATAAGATAACCTTTTTAGCTATTCTATTAATATCATTTAGTCAAATTAATTAACCAAAAAAAAAAAAAAGGTGGGAAAATATGTTTACTAGTGCATATATGCCCACCCATTGTTATAATTAAAAATATATAGAAATTTTTATTTTAAATTATAAATTTTCAATGTTATAAAGTAATAAGCCTTTTTTTCCTCTCTCAATTCTATCTCTCCATATTTTTAATTATATATCATAGATATAAAAATGTCAGTGATATCAGAAGTTACCAGCATTTAAAATATAAAATATTGAGTATGTTTTGGGATCTTCTTATTTTGCTGAAATTGAAAACTTTTTGTTAAAAGTACTATAGATAAAAGTAAAACTTAATTGAAAAATATAATGAGATTCATAAATAATACCAAAAAATGCAATAAAACCTATGAATAGTAGCAAAAATAAATTAAATAGTAAAATAAAATTTTTTTTTTTAATTTGAAGCCAAAATTGATTATATTACTTATAAAAAATATATAAAATTATTGAGGGCCTACTGTAATAGCTAGAAGCCTAGAAGTCTCGCTTATGTTCCACAAATTTGTTTTTAAGGTAAATAATTCCATTAGCGCCACCAAAGGGCTAACCAGAAAAATAGGATAATCAACCCCATATCCTTAAATACTAGTAATAATAAGAAAAGTCAATAGTTTTATTTTTTATTTTTTCTTTATATTTCTATGTGAGATATAATTTTACTTTGGCCAAATTTAAATATATGTATGGCTTTCCTTTTTCGAAACTTGAATCCTAACCCTCCAGCACTCATATTTTTAATGCACACAACTAAACTACTAAGTTCTCAACACTAATAAACATAAAGTTTTTCCAAGTGAAAATCAAGTAATATCGAAAAAGAATTTTTTGTTTTTTGAAAATCATTAAAAAAAATCCATGAATCCAAAGAGCGTGAGGATTATATATCATCAATAATAAATTCAATATAAACATAAAATATCAACCGAAAAGAAATTGCATGTCTATACATTGAAAGAATAATTACATACTTGAACTGCTTTGAACACTTATTTAAAAAATTAAATAAAATAAAAAATAAAAAATTAATATGAGTACTTTACTTTAAACTAAGGGAAGGAAGTGCTCCCATTGCGCATAGTCATAGAGGAAGACTGAGTACTTTTCTGCTGTTTCTTTGAAGGAGGAATATAGCCGGGTGGATTAGGTGTAGATGAAACGGTAGGAGCCCTGAGCAGTCGGCGTAGCGAAGGAGAGGCATCATATGAGATTGTCCTAGCAGCCTCCATTGAAGGCATGCACATGAGAAAAAGCACCAGAACCGCTGTGACTTTGAGAATCATATTTAGACGTTTAACCATTTTGTGTACGTAAGTCGAGAGAATTCGTGATAGATGTCTGGTGCTAACATCATGTGTACGGTGTTAAATATATATATTAGGGAGAAAGGGGTTAAGAGAACCGAAACGCGGACCGTGCAAGACGGTGTAAAGGTTTGAGAGATACTGAGAAACTTCGTCTCAAGAGAACCATCATGAAAGTTACTCTGAAACAACTCTGAAGTGAAGGTGCCATATATATGCAATTTGAATTCAAATTCCCCGGGATGTGTATATGGTGTGAGTGGCTGGCTATAGAACAAGAGTGTCAACTTGCAACACACAGTCAAAATTTGTGGCGAAAACATACTAACATAATGCCGTGCAAGGTGCAATGCAAAAGTGCTTAACCCAAGTGGTCGGAAATTGTGGTTGCAAAGATGATCTTTGCTTGCTTGTATTTTGTTTTTGTTTTTATGAGGTAGCGGGAACGTATAGTTCAAGCTAGTTTCTTTGTCGGCAAGTATTTAAATTTCAAATTTCAAGTTAGTACCTTTCTAGTAATAGAATTCGAAATTACATGGTAATTAAGGTTGCTCTCCATTTAAACATTAAAAATTTATTTCTTTAATTTAAAAGAACAAATATAGTATATTAATTACATTCAGTCATGGATCCAGGATTTTTAAGTTAGTGGAGGTCGAAGTATAAAGAAAAAAAAAAAAACTCTAAATAGGTATCCATATACTATTAAAAATTTTTACATATTCAAAATCATTGTTTTTAAATAATTAAAATATAATCATTTATCAACAATAACAAACAAAAACAAAATAATATTTTTTTTAATATTAGGCCAGCTAGGATTTTTTTTTTTTTGGTTGAAGTTAGAGTATTTAATAGTGGTGGTGTTAAAAATTTTAGCTTTCAGCACCTCAAAAAGTTACTTTATCTATTTTACTATCTCACTTTACGATATATTTAATATCAAATATTTTATTTTTTTTATCACTTTATTTAAAATAATATAAAAAACTCATTAAAAAAAAATAATAAAGGAAGTAAGAAAATTTGAGTTTTTAACTAAAGGAAGAGATATAATCTTAATAAAATATTTTATTTTATTTTTAATAACTTGTTGTAGTCAACTGGCATTTATACCAGTTTACTATAGTTGCAAAAAATTTAACTTTAACTTCTCTAATAACACACGATTTTTTGTTTCTTTGGTATTAATATATATATATATATATATATTTTTTTTTTTTTGCTAAATTACAACCATTGTTGTAAATGTTTTTATTGTTTTTGTTATGTTTTTGGGTTGGTTAGTTGCTATTTAGGTGGTGCTAGTTAGACTTATTAAAGAGAATGAAGGTCTAAGGTTTTGAAAGGAGGGCCAACTACAAAAATGAAATACATTATTATTAGATAAATATAAAATAAAAAAATGGACCAGGGGGCTTGGGCCCCCTTGGGCCTCCACTTGGATACATCCCTGATTACATTATTTAAAATTTTAAATATTTTCAATCTATAATTATTTAAACTAATTCATAAAATGGATATATTTAAAAATTATATTTTTTAATAATAATTTGTGGGTAAAGTTACCAAAAAAATGGTATAAACTCCTAAATTCAGGTTATTTGTCATTTAAGCATGTTCATATATACTGAGCTTGTAGAAAGGTGGCCACACTACAAAAAAAGGGGCTATCCCAGCGTTTTCAAAAGCGCTGGGATAGCCCCAAAAAGCGCTGGGATAGGGTCAAAATTCCTATCCCGGCGTTTTTTTTCCCGGCGCTTCAAACCGCTGGTTTTCGAATGTCGGGATAGGGTTGTGACGACCTGTCCCAGCGCTTTTCAAAAGCGCTGGGATAGGTCCCGGCGCTTTCAGACCTTGTTCCAACGTTTTTACTTGTGTCGGCACAGCCTTTAAGAAAATGTGAATATAACCTATACCAGCACTTTTGAAAGCGCTGGAATAGGTACTAACTATGCCAGCGTTTTTAAAAGCGCTGGTATAGGTCATTTAAAACGCTGGCATAGGTTATGAACGAATAAAATTTAAAAGGCCTATACCAGCGCTTTCGAAAGCGCTAGGATAGGTCTTTTTTAAAAAAAAAAATTCCAAACCCTATCCCAGCGGTTTTTAAAGCGCTGGGATAGGTCATTTTTTTCAAAAAAAAAAATTTAATTTTTTTAGCACCTGTAATATTATAGGTGCTAAAAAAAATGAACGGTACAAAGACATTGAATTTAAATTTTCTATTTTTTTAACACAAAAATCAAGAAAAATAGAATGCAATATTTAGAAGCATTCAGCTCCTATCTGCTTGGTTCCTCCCTGATTCATTCAACAACCTATTCAATTTGCAACATAATCTAGGTGGGAGCATAGAACAATTTTAATTGAGAAGTAAAATTTGTTAGTTAATGAAAAAGCCCTGCTTGTCATTACTCATTCTGTAATTAAATTGGTGGTGAAAAGGTTAAGGATTACATTGGTAATATAATTATATTCATGCACAATAATAAAAGTTTTCCTTAAGTCTAAAATTTAAAAGGAGTTACCAAGTGCTAGCATATAAAAAGTTGCATGTCCATGCAATGGATAAGCACTATATATTTCCTACTTCAGCTACTCATTCTTGAACAAATTACCTGAAAATTTATTTGAAAGACATAACCCCAAAAGCCTGTAGGTTCACATACATGACATTGTGTATTGGGGCCTAAGATTTTGGATGGGTTTGACATTTCGGAATCTTGGCTATCTGAAGTAGATACACAAGAACCTTGCTCTGTATCCACCTCTGCATTATCAACTCTGTCACCTCCAGCTTTCTTATGATATTGGTAACAGCCACGCATGGAGAGTAATGATCCAAGCTACACATAAAAATTGAGATCATAAGAAAAAAAAAAAAAAAAAAAACTAATGCAGATAAGAAAGAGAGAGACAGAGAGGATGATTCATAATTAGAGAAGGTTCACTGAAGATGCAACACATACCCCAAAATAAATGGCGATTGATGTAAAAGTCCACCCATCCACGAAAAAAAAAAAAACGAATAGTTAAATTACATACACATGATTAACCACAAATGGCATCACACAAAGTTAATTCTTGGCCAACTTCACACTTAAAAGTTAATATTTTTTAAACACTTAACTCTAGGTAAAGGAAACAATTTCTAAAATATTTGCATGTCATACTTAATTTGGAAAATCCTACAATTATACTCTTAATCTTCTACTTTTTTTCATATCCTACAAGATAAATGTTGGATGTACAAAAAGTTGTGACATAAGTTGAAAACATGGAAATTATATACAGACAAAATCCTGCAATTATCTTATTATGAAAGTCTTTGCATACTATAAATAATCACAAGAAGAAATTGAAATTCCTTACAGAGTGTAATAGTAAAATATGCTACCTCCATCTGTTAATAAAAGAGAAACTGTGACTAAGCATAAACTAATTAAAAAATAACATGTATTAAGCACAAAATTCAAGTATTTATTAGAGAGAGAGACCTATATCATCACAGGAAGACCTGGGCATCACAATTCCAGTATTGGGTCTCACATAGTACTTCTTTGGATTTGTAGTCTTCACCTATATATCAAACAAACCCATATCCAAATTTTCACACAAATCAATATTACAAAAACCCAGAACACAAATAACAAAAAAAACCCACTTCAAAAACCAAAAAAGGTGTTCAAAAAATTGGAAATTTGAAAGTGAATTATGAAGTTCAAACTTGTTTTAATATTTGTATCTATTTTTTATTTTTTGCTAGGTGAAGCTATTAGTATGAAGTTCAAACTTTGAACCACCACAAGGGAAGTGTATATAAAGCTAAAAGACCATTGTCTAAATACTATTTAGTTAATGTAATGGAAATATTTAAATAAGACTTTAGTTAAATTAACCTCCGCCAAAGTAAGGCCAAGTTCATCCTCAATTCCAAATGGTGATGAATACCCCACCTGGAAAATAATCATAAATGATCAACCATTAATTTGATTGGGAAAAAGGATAGTAATAGGTTCATTAAACTAACAGTACAACTCAGCCTTTAATTACAAAAGGATAGTAATTAATAGGTTCATAAATAAATATTAAAAAAAAAGAAAAAAAAGAAAAGAAAAGAAAGAAGAAGATAGTAATAGTACTTACTGCACTTCCAAAAGTAAATGATCCACTTACGGCCACTAATGTGCTAAGCACAACAATAGATGTGGTGGTTGATTAGGATTCACTTAGCTGCACACCACCATGATCACTAGTACTGCTCCATTGATGATTACTATCAAGCTTTTGTTTGAGAAGTAGCTGCACACCACCATGATCACTAGTACTGCTACATTAATTCTCTATGTTTCTGTTTGCTCTTTATTTTCTACCTCATATTTTCTAATATAATATATTATATTCTTTATTTTCTTTGATATACTTATATTTTATATTTTTTTTAATATAGGTTACCAATAATCAAGTTAATTGATATTTTTTTTGTACCCATCCCATAATAAAAACATTCTAATAATCTGAATCACTCATAGAATCAAAGAATTAACAAAAAAAAATAATCGGAGCTTTATATATATTCAAGATAAAGAATAGGAGCCTCATATTACAGACAGAACAAAACAAAGAAACCCAAAAGAGCAAAATGCCTCTATCCTCTCCAATCAAAAAATGAGAAAAAAAACCTGAGCAATCAATCAGAAAAGAGAACGTCGTCGCAGCCGCACCAGTAGGTAACGCCGTCAACAACATGGTATTGCATTTGATAAAATTTTGGTCCTTTAAACTTTAATATAACTTGTAATAAATTTTGGGTATTTCTAGAAAATTAAGGGGGAAATAGAAAAAAGAGAAATGGAAAATTAGATTAGAAGTAGTACCTTCAAGTTTTCATGAATGAAAAGTAAGGCAGTTGGAGAGGCCGAAGCTAGAGAGAGCATCATCGAAGTCGAAGTCGAAAGAAGAAGAAGAAGATGAAAATACGTGGATTTAATTAGAGAAATCTTTTGAGTGTGCTAGTGCTTGTGCTAGATGAGATCTCCGTGTCACAGTCACAGGGCTTTGTAGTTTGTGTGAGAGGGAGTGATGAAGGCTGTGTGTGAAGAGGGAGGGAGGGAGAGAGAGAGAGGGAGGGAGAGGACGGGGCGGCTGAATGAGAAAGAGATGCTAGGGTTTTTAGTTTTATAGAAATTCAAAACGACGTCGTTTTGATAATAGAAACTTAAAAAATGAAAAAAAGCTGTTCTAAAGGTTTGAACATGGGACATGAAGTTGAAACACACACGTGCTTACCACTAAGGCAACATACATTTTATTATTGTATTTTACCTATAATAATATATGTAGTTCTTATAATAATAATAATAATAATAATAATAATAGGCGTTTTTGGTCTTATTTTAGTCATTGAGGGTATTTTGGTATTTTTCTTTTAGGCATGGGGGTATTTTGGTCATTTTCTATGTTTCAGGGGTATTTTTGTCATTTTTAAGTTTTGGGGAGTGTTTCGGTTGTTATAATTTACTAATTAATAACAATATAATTAATACTCCCAATTATGTAAATATATTTTAATGCTACAAATTAATTGAATATGATTTAATAATAATTAATAAGAGTTAATATAATACTTCAAATTAATAAAATATAATTTAACACTACAAATTAAGAAAATGAAATATATTAATTAATAAAAATATATTTTAATAATTCAAATTCAAAAAATTCAATTGAATTTAATACTTCAAACTAATTTAATATATTTTAATGTAATAGCTAAAAAAAATGTAAGATGAGACTCGAGGACCAACAATATTAAAATATAATTTAATATTTTAATTGGATTGGGCATATAAAACTCATTTACCCATTAAAACCCATTTAACTAATTACTTCTAACCCAAACCCAACACAACCCAATTATTATGGGTAAACCCCAACCTAACCAATTACCCAATTATCAAAATTACGAAAATGCCCCTAAAGTGTAAATGACCAAAGTACTCTAAAATCTTCAAAAATGACCAAAATACATCATCATCCTCAAAATTACCAAAATAACCACGAAGCCCACAAAATGACCAAAATACCCCTGATACCAAAAAAATTGTCCAAAATATCCTCAAAACCTAAAAATGATCAAAATATCCCCAAAACCCAAAAAATGACCAAAATACCCCCAAAACCATAAAATGACCGAAATACCCCCCCCCCCCAAAACCAAAAAAGAAAGACCAAAATATCCCTGAAACCTAAAAATTACCAAAATACCCCCAAAACCAATAAAATGACCAAAACACCCCAAGACCTAAAAATTACCAAAATACTCCCGAAACATAAATAATGACCAAAACACCCTTGAAACCTAAAAAAATGATCAAAATAACCTCAAAGCCTAAAAATGAACCAAAATCCCCCCTAAAACTAAGAAATGACCAAAATACTCCCTAAACATAACAAATGGCCAAAATACCCCCTAAACCCCTATTTTGGTAATTTTAGAGGCTTTGGGTGTATTTTGTTCATCTTATAGGATTAGTGGTATGTTGGTCATTTTAGATATTTTGAGGGGTATTTTGGTCGTTTTATAGGTTTAAAGGCATTTTGGTCGTTTTAGGGGTTTTAGGGTATTTTTGGTAATTTTAGAGGTTTTAAGCTGTTTGTGGCCATTTTTGAGATTTTGGGTTTATTTGGGTCATTTCAAAGGTTTAGGGGTATTTTCGGCACTTTATACGTTTGAGGGTAGTTTGATCATTTTTTTAGGTTTCAAGGGTATTCTAGTCATTTTTTAGGTTTAGGGGTGTATTTTGGTCATTTTATAGTTTTAGGGGGATATTTTGGTCATTTTAAGGTTTCGGGGTCAATTTTTAGGTTCCGGGGGGTATTTTGGTCATTTTTAGGTTTCAAGGTTATTTTGATCAATTTTTAGGCTTCGGGGTTATTTTCGCTATTTTTTAGGTTTCAAGGGTATTTTGGTCATTTTTTTAGGTTTTATGGGGTATTTTGGTTTTTTTTTTTGGATTTTTGGGGAATTTCATTAATTTTTAGGTTTCGGGGGTATTTTGGTCATCTTTTATGTTTCAGGAGTATTTTAGTCATTTTTTGAATTTTATCGGTTCCAAGGGTATTTCGATCATTTTTTTTGTGTTTTGGGGGTATTTTGGTAATTTTTAGGTTTTGAGGGTATTTTGGTCTTATTTTAGTCATTGGGGGTATTTTGGTCATTTTCTTGTTTTCAGGGGATATTTTAGTCATTTTTTTATGTTTCGGGGAGATTTTGGTAATTTTTAGGTTTCGAGAGTATTTTGGTCATTTTTTTTTTTTTTTTTTTTGTATTCGAGCGATATTTGGGTCATTTGATAATTAACAAATCCCTATAGGTGATTTTTACAGGTTTCGGGGGTATTTTGGTCATTTTTAAGGTTTTAAGGGTATTTTGGTCATTTTTTTGGGGTTTTGGGGATATTTAGGGAATTTTTAGGTTTTTGGGGTATTTTAGTCAATTTTTGGGCTTTGGGGGTATTTTTGTAATTTTTAGGTTTTGAGGGTATTTCGGTTATTTTTTGGGTTTCAGGGGTATTTTGGTCATTTTATGGTTTTGGGGGTATTTTGGTCATTTTTTTAGTTTCAGAGGTATTTTGGTCATTTTCTAGAAACTTAAATTTTATATTGTTTATTTAAATTTTAGATGGGTTGTAGTGGGTTTATCTATTAAGACTCATATAATTAAATAACTAAAAATACACTATAGGTGACCTATCCCAGCGTTTTTAGTAGCGCCGGAATAGGTTTTTTCCAATAAGGGAATGGATGCACCTGTCCCAGCGCTTTTAAAAGCGCTGGGACAGGTCTTTTCCCATAAGGGAATGGATGGACCTGTCCCAGCGCTTTCAAAAGCGCCGGGACAGGTCTTTTCCCATAAGGCAATTGAGGGACCTGTCCCAGCGCTTTTAAAAGCGCCGGAACAGGTCTGTTCCCATAACAGAATGGATGGACCTGTCCCAGCGCTTTTGAAAGCGCCGGGATAGGTCTTTTCCTGTAAGGCAATTGAGGAACCTGTCCCAGCGCTTTTGTAAGCGCCGGGACAGGTCTTTTCCCATAAGGCAATTGAGGGACCTGTCCCAGCACTTTTAGAAGCGCCGGCACAGGTCTTTTCCCATAAGGCAATTGAGGAACCTATCCTAGCGCTCTTATAAGCGCCGGGACAGGTCTTTTCCCATAACGGAATGGATGGACCTGTCCTAGCGCTTTCAAAAGCGCCGGGACAGGTCTTTTCCCATAAGGCAATTGAAGGACCTGTCCCAGCGATTTTGGACTTCCTATACCAGCGTTTTTGAAAAACGCCGCTATAGGCCTCCTATTGCAACGCTTTATAAAGCGCCGGTTTTGAGCCGCCGTAATAGGATTTCCTATACCAGCGTTTTCAAAAAACGCTGGTACAAGCTTATCTATGACGGCGGTTTGGAAAAACGCCGGGAAAAAAAACGCTGGTACAGGCCGATTTTTTTGTAGTGCCATGCCGGAACAGCAACTTTGCCTAGCATGTACAATCCATGGGAGCTAAATCAAAGTCTACAGTCAAATAGCAAACATAACATATTGCTCAAATTAAAGTATTTGCATAATTAGTAACTGATCAGTCGTTCTAATTGACAGAAAACTAAAAGCAAAATAAGACATATATTAATAGAATGAAATAAAAGAATATTCAATATATACTAAAATAAATATAAACTCTTACTTTCATGAAATGTCCACTAATATACTCAGCAGCTTCTCTCCCCATGAGATTACTACTTTCATCATTTTTATGAAGATAACAAGGTATGAATGAAAATTAATGGAAACTTTTTCAAGGACTTTTAATATACTGTATCGATCATTTTAATCTTCCTCTTTTGATCAATAAAATGGTATCATTATTTGAACCATATATTACCATGGAAGGTCAAATTTTTTAATAAAAAATCAATTAACTTTAAAAAATATATATATCGTATATCGATGATGCTTGGAAGAATAATTTTAATATCAAATAAAACTTTACAACTTATGTGATAGATTATGACTAGCTACATTAATTGACCACTTTTTCTTTACTACTTATAGTCTGCCACGCGGATAATTGTAGTAAAATTTATGAAATTTTATGTGGTATTGAAATTTTTGCGCTAATAAATCATTTCTTTCTTTCTTTCTCTCTCTTTCGTTTTTTGGTAGTTTGTGGCTAGTTCAAAACCTAATATATTTCAACCAAATGATAGGACTAATATATTTCAACCAAATGATAGGCTATTATCTTTGTAACTTGGTAGTTTAGGTTCTTTTTTAATATATTTGGACCTTGGAATTTGGAAGCAATATTTCTCATTTTTAATCATGTAATCTTCTTGATACTTGGTCGATATTGTGTGGGGAGATTTACAGCATAAAGAAACTACACGGCTACAACGAAGGTGATAAGAATTATACATCTAGCCACCTCTATGGACTTGCCCATTCGGCGTGTCCAATAAGCAATATAGGATAATAACAAACCATTAGTGTTCTTGCCAAGTTATTTCTTAATTTTTATTTTCTTTGTTCCAAAGTGGAACACGAAAAGTGAGACAAAAAATTTATATTTATCACAAATTATCAATAATAACTATTGATTATGGGTGCCGAGTAATTCTGATAACATCACGGTGTGAGTGTGCCTTTTTCTTCAGCACACCAGCCCAAGGATCCTGGGCCAAGGAGTTGTAGTTTAGTGGACCGGGCTTGGTTCACCGCAGCCAAGAGGCTGTTTAAGAACCAAGTGGTGCATAGGGCAAGTTTCCTACAACACAAATAAACTAACAAGCGAGAATATCTATATTGAATGACAACGAAAATAGCAAAGAAATGCAAAATAATCAAGAAATACACAAAACAGTGGTTAGGGATCCTCGGATTAATGAGAGGTACCTTATTGATTTTCCTTGATTATAGTTAGAATGTGCTCACTAAGACGTGATACATGGTTCAAATAAGCTCAAAAATTACAGGCTTAGATGGCTATCAAAGCCTCTAAGACTTGCAAAATTTGAATCCTTTTGAATCCGAGTATGTGCTATAGTGGCTATTCTTGGGATACTGGGAGATGTTTTTTTTTGTTTTTCTTGAATTTTACAGTGTTCTCTTAATGATTCTATTATGATTTTTCGCTTGCTGAATGCCTTCAACATTGGTCGATTCTTCTTTTTATAGTGTGACCCTAGGGCTCTAGGGTACCAGTGATTTCTCTCTTTTGCCCCTCCCTGGGTACTAGAACTCGTTTTGTGCTTATCACTCAAAAGGCTGAGCCTTTCCCTGTTTCTCATAATCTCCTCCTTTAGGTGCTATTTCTTTGAAAGTCCATGGCTAACTTTCCATTCTAGGGTGTGCTTAGAAAGTTGTTCTCAATTTCACGTTCCTCAAAACTTCCTACCTTTTCAGACCCAGCTTTTGGCTGTCCTCCCTTTTGGCATTTTTCTCAAGTGAGCGGAATCCATTTTTACTGGGTTGAAAGTTTCCTTCCAGCCACTCCTACTTATAGTTTCTCGTTCTGGGTTCCTTGAGGTACCGATCCTTTGTTCATGAATGGTTGCTTTATACCTTCTGATTCCTTACTATATCACTCGGTGCTTAAGAAGGATTCATCTGTCCTTCATTCTTTGTGGTCTTTAGTACTTTCCTTTGAGCCGTTTCAATCCTATTTAGGCTATATTGTGGGTCCTAGAGATCCCGAGTCCCTAGTAGTCTCTGGAATCCCGGCCTAGTTCTTCCTATTGGGCTTCTTTTGGCTAACTAACCTTGGTTGGCTGGGCTTTTCCTTTACTTCATGGGTTTTAAAGCCTATTCCTCCATGGGTCTTTGGATCCCACCTCTTTGGGCCCCTCATCCTTTTCTTCTTTTTTTCTTTCTCTCTTCATTACGTGAGCCCAACTCTTTTATTTCTCTAGTTTTATTTCTTGTGGGGTTAGTCCAATGTGTTATCTCTTTGGGCCTTAGGCTTTGATATTTTTGAACCTCAACATTTAGCCCCCCGAGCTCGTGCGTTGCCTACAGCCCATGTGTGAGTAGTTGAGTTACTATAGGATCCTACCGTCTTGATCCTTCTTTGGGTATCCTGACCTTTCATTTTTGGCCTTCGGTATCCTGGTCTTTTTGTTTTTTTCTCTTGTAACTTCCCCCTTTTATACGGGACGTGGTAGTTGAGTTATGGGGTGAAAAAACTTCCTCCACCTACTTACGTTCCCCGTAACTCCCATTAATAATTGCTAATAACTCTTCTCCCTTTAAATTAAATTTTGACAACTGGCGTGTCTTTCCATACATTGTCTTCTCCAACTGCTCTTTGTGTCTTTATTGTAGGTGCTTCATATTATCTCTTTACTTCCCTAAATCTTCCATTCCCAAATCTCTTTTCTCCCTTTCAGTCAGTCTACTACTCTTTTCTTTCTCCATTCTTCAATTCTCTTTACTTGCAAACATACCCATTGCTCTAACGGCCTCCTCCTCTTCTCGGAAAAGAAGAGAGCGCACTCCTAGTCCTTTTGAGGGTGAGGGCTCCTCTAGTTCTGCACAGGGCGAGTCTTATGAGGTCACTGGGCGTTCCGCCTTTCCTTTACGGGACCCTTGATACACCTGTAGTTTATTCTTCCCTCAGGTGTCCCATGGTGAGGCCCCTCCATTTCCTCACTCCTGGGTATTTTCTGATCAGGTAGGTTTCACTGGGTCCGCTCAGGTCCTAGACCCTAGAGAGATTTTTGATCTCCAGATTAGGTAGGGACTTCGAGAGGCAGTTCCCATCTTTTTCGATTTCGTCGCTGGGAAGATCCAAGGCTGGCCCATCTAGGTGGATAAGGAACTCTCTGACGAGGAGTTCGTGGGTCGCCTGGAGCGCACTGGTATTCTGAAAGCAATGGCGATCTCCAAGAATCTTGAGGGTTTCAGAGACACCAAAGGTCTTAGGCATCTAGTATGTCGTTGGTGCGCTCTGCACACTTTTCTCTTTTCTGTTGGTGAACTAACTATCACCTTGGAGGACGTGGTCAACAATTTCCTCCTTCCGATGTTTGGGGATGAAAGTCCCTTCGATATTAATCTCTTTGATGAGGATCTCAAGGTAGAAGAAAAATTATTCACCCAATTTGGTGGGCATACTGCTTCTCCTGGTGGGAAACCGGCCAGGATTGGTAGGTGGGTTATGAGCCTTTCGCGCGAAAAAGACAAGGAAGTTAGGTGAGTTGGGTTCCTTGCATTTTGGCTTAGCAAGTTTCTGTTCAGTGAGTTCCCTGGGTATGGGATCAAGTCTGCCTTCTTTCCATTGGCGATTAAGTTGGCCCAGGGTGCTCAGTATCCTCTAGCTCCTATGTTCTTGGGCCATGTCTACTCTCAACTGGATCAACTTCATGGAGATGAGGCCAAGAGCAACTCTTGTTATGCAATCACTTCTTCTCTCCATTGTGCCATCCTCTAGGTATTTATGTGGGATCATTCTCTAGTTACTTTAGCAAGGTGTAGGAATTTGAAGTTTGTGAAAGACAAGTTCCAAGGATCCCCTAATGTGGTTAAAGGTTTTTGTGGTAGTTCAACCAATATCCACCCTATTATTTTTCGTTGGCTCAACCTGAAAGGTGGCAACCTTAACTTGGTTAAGTTGTTTGATTAAGCAGGACATTTGCATTAGTGTTCTCCCTGGGAGTTTGGCCCTGGTTTTTTTTTTTTTTTTTTGTGACTCTGTATTATCTCCCTTTCTTACTTCTCCAGGAAATACTTTTGATTTGTGTCATGGTGACGAAGGTAGCTTAGCCTACCTAGCTTGTATTAGTTCTTCTTGGCTTTCGGTACCTTTTCCAAGTGGCCCCAAGTACACTCATTACTCAGCACACTAGGTACTCAAGTAGTTTGGTTTTGATCAAGATATTCCCCCATCCTTCAAGGACATAGTGCCCTCTCTCCTTTCCTTGGTTTCTCCTATTAGTCACGGAGAAATCCTCAGTTTATAGTGCCTAATTCCCAAAGAGGGGTTTTTGCCTCCAGCGGTTATGCTAGCTATTGGAGAAGAGTGTAAAAATCCTTTGTTGACTATGTTGGTCCTAACACAATTGGGAAAGTTCCTAATCTTGACATTTCTTCTACTCCGACATCCAACAAGCACCTGTCCCTCCCTATTGTTGGCATTGTGTCTGCTGCTATGAGTGGCAGAACAGGGTTTGCAGAATGGCATGCTTCCAAGGGAGGTTGGGTGACTTATGCACAAGATTTCCTAGAAACTTGGTCAAGATGTGACCTTATTGTTGGTGCTTCTGTTGGGGTACCGATTAAGAGGGGGGCAGTAGAGGCCAAAGGTGTTGATACTCTCGTAGGCAAGGGCAGAGAAAAAGCAATTAAGCAGGAAAAGTTAAAGGAAGATGAACTTGAAGAAAGTGCAGAGGGTACTGGCCCTGAAACGAAGAGAAAGATTGGGAAATCTTAGAAGCACTTGGTGCTCTCCGAGGGAAAGGAAGTCGAGCAACCATTAGCTTCAAGGACCCGGGTGAAGACTAAGGTAGAGTCTTCTTTTTCACAGGTTCCTGTGAGTTCTTCAGTCCATGGTTCTTTGGGATCTTCTGATTTTGTACTTCAGTCTCCCTTAGAACCCTTTAGGCGTACCAGTAGTAAACAAAAGAAAATTGGAGATCCTGTAGAGAGAGAGAGAAAGGCAATACCTCTTTCCTTCTTCTCTCTTTTATGTTGCAGTTTGTTATTATTTTCTTGAACTGATATGTAATTATTTTCCTTACAGTCCAAGTGTAAGTTAGACCGCAAAGAAAAGTAGAAGCCAATCATCTAGTGAAGATGTGGTGTGGTTTTCTTCCATTTGTGCCTTCTTTTATTTACCTTCATCCCCTTCTCCGATGCTGTATATCTATGATGTTTTGTTACTTATACTTGTTGCTGTTTGTGTTGTTTTTTTTTAGGTGGAAGTACCTCCTCCCACGGTTGGTAGGACTTTGGAGGAGGGAACGGTTGCAGCTACATCTTAAGGTGTGGAAGAGGAGGCCCCCAGTGGTGGCATTATTGAGGAGGCCGAGCAGCCAATGTAGGGTGTCCAAGCTACCCAGGATCCTGAGGCTTCCCAACTTCCTATGTCCCAAGATCCTCAATCTGAACAAACACCCAGTCCCATCAGAACTGTGTTGCCTTTGGGAGGCGTGTCTCCATCCAAACAAACGGGCGAGCCTTATTTTCCCTTTTTAATAGCGTTTAATCCTATTTCTCTTGTATCTCCTTCCTCTCTCCCTTTTTTTTTTTTTTTTAGTTTTCTCTTTCTCTGTTCCTTTTCAGGCCAAACCAGTGTGAGATCTACCCCTGGTGCTACCTCTTCTTTAGAATCAGAGGATTCTGAAGGTGGGTGTTGATCGCCCTTACTGTGTTTCTTTTTCTTCCTTTCCTTTTATGCCCTTCTCTTGTCTTTCTCTTTTATGGCGAAGCCCCCTATATCCTTACCCTCCTTTAGCCATTTTGCTGAGTCTTCCTCACCATTTCTTCAACTTGCTATGTGCTCTTTCTCAGAGTCCTCCAAGAAATCAGAAGAGCAAGAGGAGAAGGCTCCGCCCCAGGAGGCCGATATTGGTTTCCCCTCTTCTCCCTTTTACTTTCTTCTCTCCCCCCCCCCTTTTTTTTTTATTTATTTTGAAATAAGTCTATTTCCTCTTTTTTTTTTTCTTTTTTTTTTTTTGCAAGAGTTGATACAGGTGTCAGGGATTCTAAGTTTGCAGTTCCTGGGGGGGCTATGGGATCCATTCAGGTTGCTGGTCTTCAAACTACTCAGAGGGCTGAAGGTTCTTTAGCCTCTATAGGTGGTGATACAACGATGGGGGAGGCTCCAGGAATGGCTGCTTTAGATCCTGCTTTAAGGCTTCCCACCTTTCTGGCCCACTTTGATCTTCTGGAGTTTAACAGCCTCCTCGCTAGCCACTTTTATCACTTTAGGCCCTCCTATGGCAACTTCTTACACTTCTCTGTGCCTGTGGAGGGTCTGCCGTTGCTAGAAAGTTTGTTCAAGAGTCATGGAGATTTTACCAGTGGTTTTAGGAGAGGTGTATTTTTGGGTAACATTCTAATAGAGCTACTGTGTGCCGTGCTGATTTCCTTGAGAGATTCCTCACTAGATTCCTTATCTGAAGAAAAGCTCTTGGAATGGAGAGGAGTGGTGCAGGACCTTTTAGAAGCCAAGTTCAACTTGTCCTTCTTGCTAGAGGACTTGCGTTCACTGGCCCATATGCTATTCTAAAGACAGGCTTCTAGGAGTATAGATGTTGAGATTGCTGCTGCTGAGGAGGCCCTAGCTCGTGCTCACAAGGTCTTGCAAGATTTGAAGGTTAAAAGGAAAAGGGTTCTTTCTTCTTCAGCTGTCCCTACTATTTCTTCGAATGGTTCTTTGTTGGCTGGCCTTATTCCCTAACTTTATTTTGCTGGTTTAGATGTATATAAACAATTT